>JBAMBM010000793.1:4800000-6061327 GCA_037043425.1 Hirtodrosophila duncani | reverse complement strand
AGTTCTTAATTAACCAATATTTGGTCCCATCGGACTCGGTGCCATAGCCAACTACAAGAACCGCATGATTCAGGTTGTCAGAAGAGCACTGATCATTCGTATATACACCACCGGCATACTTTTCGAGGTTTGTAGCATCAATTGCTACGCTAATTGGGCCAATTGTGGCAACTGCATTAGCCAAGTCGTCCTCATTGCCGCTTTCTAAAAAATTCAAGCTATTCATTTGCGCTCCCACAATGCCTTTGTCGAAATTACACGCATCAGAATCCTTTCGCTGTGTAGGGATACGAGTCTTCAGTGTCAATACCTCCGTTTTCAATGATATATTCGAAGGCTAGCATCTCGGAGCCACCATTGCAGCCACGATTGCCATAGTCAGTAGAGCAGTCGATGAGGTTCTGCTCGGAGAGTTCAACCATTTTTCCAGTCTTGATGAATTGCGCACTCTCCACGGCCCCAGTGGCAGAGAAAGCCCAACAAGAGCCACATTTACCCTGGTCTTTAACCTCGGACACAGCATTTTGATCACGCCAGTCGACTGAGTCAGGCAATTGGATTTTTCCATGCTTCGAGGGCTTGAAAAGTTTCTTGCCACTTGTATGGTGATGACGCGTAAGATTGCGGGCAACCATGCGGCCGTACCTCTCATCTGGGCCTATATCGGTGAACTGATTAATACCCATTCGGAAGGTGCTTTTGCCCTGAGCCCACAGTTCATTGTGGCGGGCAATCTTTAGTTTGTTCTCCTTGAAGATTTCCAAGCGGCGAATGTCCTCCAGGGGATGGCGGTATTGCTTCTTATACTGCAGCTTGTAGCTAATCCACTCTTCCTTTAAGAGATGCTGCTCGGATATAGCCTGGACGTAGGCCACCAGAGCAACGATTGCCAATAAGTAGCGCATTTTGAACCGAACACTATTGTTGACAGCTTTCCACTGATGAAGTTTCAGCTGTTGGAGGCCCTTTTATACTGCTGGTTATACCATCATGCTACGAGCATGTGTTTGCGGTTTTTAATATGAGTCTTACAATTTGTCCCTTTACTGAATAGAATGAGAGGGCGCACCCGCAGTAATGGAACGCGCAAACTATGAATATCGAAATTATTAACCGCTGACGCATTATTAATTATTAAGAAATTAAACAGTACGATTACGCATATTGGTCCAAATTAAAACGTAGCTTTCTTTACAAAGGATACACACCATGCCATCTTTCATGAATCATGGGATTGACAGCATCTTCGTGTAATGTGAGACTTGTTTGAATGACACGAATTTCTGCAGAAACAGCTCTATCAATATCATTATCGGTCGCAAGTTTATCAGCTTTACTACATATATGTTTACTGCCGCTCTCATTAGATTTAACACTTAGGTTATCCAAATATGACTTGAAATCGTTAAGTAGAAGTGGCTCATCATCTCAGTCCATACATAATAATTTACTCTGGTGTTTGTTTGACATCGAACATATGCAACAGCAGCATTTAACGTCCAACAACGGATGCCAAAGAATGGCATTTTTGCTAAGTAAGAGAGGGTCAAATGGTGTAAGTTAACACTAAAGTAAATCCTTGTTCTACTAAAGGAATATTTCGACTATGAACGCTCAACGAGAACGATCCAATTGACTGCAGTTGAACAGATAGAACTCACTCAGTATGCTAAAAAGGGCTCACGAGACTTTAATGTACTTTCCTCTGCTGATGAAAGACGCATCTGAAGAGGCCACAAACCATGCAGAATAAGAGACTGCGGATGATCCCCAAAGCGCCCAGATATTTAAGAATCGTTACGATAAACTGAGAATCAATAGACAGAAATGCAAAAGGCTTTAAAAGCATCCCAACCCATCGATAACAATTATCATAATTAGAGAAAAATTGTATTATAAAAACTCATATTGATATTTACAATAGCTTTAAGTCAACGGAAATGTCACTTTCACCCATTACAGAGAGAGTTGTTTAGCATTCATCGTTTTTGGGGGAACAAAATTATGTATATAAATAAAGATTTGGGGATTATACTCGTACTCTGGTAGAGTAAACGAGTATATTGTCTTCGTGCAAACGTTTGTAACAGGCAAAGGGAAGCGTCTCCATAAAGTCGATCTGGCCATGTCCGTCTCTCCGTCCTTATGAACACCTAGAGCTCGGAGACTATGAGAGCACTTTTGATTGTTTCGAATATTGCATAAATATCGGAATATCGACTATAGCATTCTTACTTTTTTAGGGTTAAATTAAGCAGAATATCGCATACTTAATAACATTGTTGAACGAAACCTTCTAATAAATACATCTAGATCCCACAGGCTAACATGTTTGTGCTCAAGGACAAATCAACATATTCACAACGATTGTTTACACGATGCTTTTCTTATTTAAATTGTTAAACAGCTCCTCAATAATATTCCTTAAGTTCATTGCCATTTTTCTTGGACCTTTTCTAATTTGAAGTTTCAATTTAAATTGAAATTGAAACTCGACTGGCCTTGGCAGCAGCTTTTCAGTTGCCTCAGTGAAAATATAATTCCATCACTGAATGAACTTGTCAAGGGAGAGAATTATATACATTAAATAATGTCCGAATAATGGAGACATCCAAGGAGGACAAGTCTCAAATGTCCAACATGAACAAATGTAGCCTTGTCTAAGCATTCCAAAGGATAAGGAGACAGAGAGGGGGTATGAAAAGTGCGCGGCCAAATACCTACACGTGTCTGGCATACGGCAAACGATATCGATTTCCACAAAGCGGCCACCGAGGACACCTTTTTGCCGCTTTAAGTGGAGGTTGTAGCAGGTTGCTGAAGTGCGCTTAAATAAATAGAATTTGTGAATTTTTGGTTGAGGTGAAAATCCAAAAATCCATTTCCTATGCCAAATACATGGAGTAAAAGGAATCAACGCGAGGCATTTAGCGCCCAGCTACGTTAGGATGCGTTGCGAATTTCAAAAGGCTTGCAGCCAGGGATGATAAAATATCATAAAAATATTTGCTTTATGTGCGCGCAGAAATTTCCACATGACGTTCCTTTCTTTATTTTCGTTCTTGTTTGTTTTTTTTTGCTAACAAAATGGCGACGCGAACATTTAGCGCTTTTTGCCAAAAGGTAGGATAATATCTCTGTGTGTGTGTGTGTGTGTGTGTTTGTATGCTTGGTGGCATGTGCAAATATTATGGTATTTCCGACCAAAGTGGTTTTTGATAGTCATCTAAGAAGCAAAGTCTGCGTTGGCTTCCCTCTTTTTTGCCTCTCTTGTCATCTTACATTATTTTACTTTACGTTTTCAACTGTTCGTCTTTGGCTTGAAAAATATCGATTTATGTCTTGAAGCAGACTCAGCAGACTAAGACATAAAGATTTGCTTGTTTACACGCCGCAAATGCAAATTCATATTTGGCCCAAAGTCTCTTCTCCATTCGATTGTGGATTGAATTGATTTCAGATGAAACTGAGTTTAGAGCTTCAATTCATTTGTGGTGTAGTTTTCTCTTTTTGAAAATCATTATTTTGGGCTAATCTTGTCAATCTGTGTGCGGTTTAAAAGTCTCTGTCTGGTCGGGAAGTTCCAGTTGAGTCTAGTTATAATATACATACTCTTAATACACTCTTATTACAACGCCAAGCACGTGTCGGACTTTAAAAACTTTGTACCGGGAAATCAAGTAACTTGCCCCAAAGGTTGTGGCACTGTGGCACCAAAATGTGTGGATTGTATGCGGCGTTATAATGCTCTTAGAAAAGTCCGAACAAGTTTTACATCCACTTTCAATCTTTGCTTCGAAGATTTCTACAAAATCTTTTTAAACTCCCAGAATCACATATATGAAAGACCCATTCCAAAAGTAACCCTATATGAAGCATGATAACAAAATCGTCACAATGAAGTAAAACATTTATTCGTCTTTCCTTAGGGTGTGATAAGACCTTGTCATATTTCTGTTTCTTATCTTAAATGGAAATCTCACATGTCCCATACTTCCTCAGATTTTCATTCAATCTTTTCATACTCTCACAGAATAATTCCCCCTCTATACATATAACACCCCATATTGAAACACCCAGAACAGCCAAATGATGGCAATTGCAAACACCAACACAGACGACGGCACAAGGACGAAGGAGGACAACGTACTCGATGCACATTGTTAGCACGTATTTCTAATTAGCACATGCAATGCGCCACTGAGCCCGGCAGGCAGCTGTACGTTGTCTAACCCTAGCCTACCCCCTGCTCCTTGGCTCCTTGGCAGAGCAAAAGTCAGCGAGTGAGCAGCAAGCTGTTGCGGACAGAAACGTGAACGGGGCCGGCAGGACATAAGTTGGATCTGAAGTTTCAACTTCTGCGGCGCAAGCCAAATAGTATCAACGTCATTTTGAAAATTTTTGACATTAAACTGCAGCAGCGAGGGAGGGGGACGAAGAAGTGTTTGAACCAAATGGCAAGAATGATGATGATGAGAAGGATGTTTCTGGTAGCTGCAGGACTATGGAGCAGGACGTGCTTTAACGCCTGTCTTGCAGCTTTCAAGTTTGTTTAACCAATGCAAGCGGCGTCTGGTTGAAATACACACACACACACACACATAGAAACACTGAGTATTGCAATTTTAAGTAGCGAAGCTCCGGAACGTGTCCTGAAAAGTCCCGTCCCCACACACCTCGCACGGCAAATGAGAAGATCCTGAGAACTGTCAACTTAATGCGGAAACTGTAGATGGACACGCATTGAAGTTCCTTTAACAATATTTGCGAGCCGCTTAATTGCTTGCAAAAATTGACCCACAAATGAAATCAACATTCCGCCCGCCCTGCTTCCTGGCCAACGCAATCAATCAATTTTCATTGATTTTATTTAACAAATATATAATAAGAGAAAATAACATGCAAAATGCATGCCAGAAAAAAGTGGGCTTTTTATTTGCCAACTCTTAAATTGCACACAAATTTTATGCCAACTCTCCGATGCGGCAGTGTGTGTGACGAGGGAAGTAAAAAATAAATAAAAACAATAAAAACATTTGACTTTTTGCATAAATAAATAACGGCTGTGCGAGCAGAAAGCGTACACGTTCCGTTGACGTGGCGGCCGGTTGACTGTTGCCGCCGTGACTGACAGCCAATGCCAAATGATGGACAGATTCCGAAAATATTTCAAGCCAACAAATTTAATCAAGATGGATTATTACCAAATAATTGTTATGAGTATCTTAGGCACATGGTAATAAGAGATCCAATGTGTGTGTGGCTTCTCTAATGAACAACTGCAAGAATAAAAATTACTAGAAAATATTATCAATGAATGAGACTAGGATCGCTTTGCGATCAAAGGTACCAAAGCAGGTCGCGAACAAAGGCCTTCTTTGCATTGCCTTCTTAGGTGTATCGGTTGGATACTTGGAAATTGTTTGAATCACACGATTATAGCATATATCTGCCATAGATTTCTATGAGGGTTCTATAAAAGTTACAAGAGGCAGATGGGCAGCCAACGGGGCTACCTAAGATCGATATAAGCCGAATTTGAATGAAAAACGAAAAGTGTTACTGAAATGAAAAGCTTATTATATGGTTACACTTTGTTCCATATTTATATATATATATATATATTCTTGATCATCATAACAAGCCGAGTCTATATAGCCATGTCCATCTGCCGTTCGTCCGTCTAATTCTATGCGAACTATAGTCTCAGTTTCAAAGCTCTCAACTTGAAAGTTTTACCACAGTTCTTTTTGTGATGTAAGCTGGTTCAGTTCAGAACACTATAACATATAGCTCCCATATACAGACCGATTCGGAATGAACTATTTCGTACAGCAAATTTATACGAATTTTATACAAATTGAACCACATTTGGAACATGTCAGTTTGGCGTCGTGATGGCGTCTGCTCAACAAAGTTGATCCGGATCGTATCACTAAGCCTGGTTACGCAAAGTAAGCCTTCCTCTATTGTTAATATTCAATTTAAAATACAATTACTATACACTATATAAGCTTGAATGAAATTTTTAAGACAAATTATTTTAAAATTAAGTTAAAGTAAATTTTTGTATTTATTTAAATGCCAAATTAGAAGCCGACTCAAAGCAGGAACTCACAGGACAGTTTTGTTTCGAGCTTTATCGCAATTTGTCTCACTTTTTCATTCACAAAAATCAGGGAATTATGCTAAGAATCTGAAGGCAATAAGGTTCGAAGAATGACCTTTCCATTCCCCCTAAGGCGTTTCCCTGATAATCCTTGTGCTAGTTTTGCAAGGGATATTATTTAGGGGGATTGATACAGACACTCCCTGATGCCAAAATACTCTTGTTTAGGAGTATTTAATAATGTTGAAATGATGGAAATAATTATCGGAAGATAATTTATGGAAAACTTGATCTTTCGCTAATTCGAGAACTATGATTGCTATGATTCAGAAGGCACACCAATTTTTCCATATAAAACGAATAATTTTAAATAGCCAAGGCCTTGGCTTTCCTTCCATATACTGTTCAGCGAACAATTTTTCTTTAAACGGTAACATTTCTACATCAATGGATCAAGTTTTCTTCAATTATCACAGAGTTTACTTTGCCTTTGAATGTTTCTGGAATCTTGCTCAGAGTCGATCAGATTTATATGTAGAAGAAGACAATTGAAGGTCCGATGATGTTTGCATTATTTCAAATATGTCGTTTGGTTAATGCCAGTTTAGTCATATTTTATTTGAATTTGGATGTTATATTATATGCCCAGAAATTGCCCGCCAAAAATTAACAAAAACTAAGTACCCTGAGTGCTTTCTTCCAAGATAAGGAACGTGCTTATATTTATGAGCGCTGGCTTCGTTTCACATAATTGCATAATATTGTTGCTAAATATTCGAATAATACCTAAAAATTTGTTCTGCAATAACATCTAGAAACAAGATCAATTCAAAGTTGACATCACAAACCAGTTGACTACAAGCTTTCCACTTCATGAAAAACTAAAAATTGTACAAATCATACAAAGAAACTTTGGCCTAATACGAACAGATTTCGAGCTGTCTTTCCAAGAACATAACTTTGATTTCTCTTGCAAAAGTCATTTTAATTTAAATATATTTTTAAATTTTAATATATATTTCCAGTGCCTTATTTGCGCTTGCCAAATCAAAGTTGGTAAATAACATTTAATGGTAAATATTTAAATGCAAATAGCTGAAACATATAAAAGTGTTTGCCAAATTGGTTATCCTTAATGGTATTTAAATGCAATTAACTCGAAAACTCAACAATCAGCGATTATACAAATACACACACACACACACACGCACACATATTATGTCCACAAACACAAAAAAAAAACTAATACATCTCTTGCCAATTAATTCAAATTTATATTATATTTGCATTTGGCTAATGAATATCAATTCCATGACACACATAACGAAATTTAGACAAATATGGCATCGGCTCATCAGCTAATTAGTGGCTTCATTATGTTGATTTGAAATCGCAGGCATTTTATTTTGGAATTTTAGCAACAAATTAAACTTTTCTGTTTTTGCACAGCTTCAAAATGTTCTCACAGGTCTTCCACAACATCAATTCCAAATCAATCAATGTCGCCGAGCCATAAATCATGCACATAAATAAAGGTGTTCGGAATAAGAAAAAACGAAAAGCGACAACATCTACAACAGTTGGCTTAGGATGAATGAACATGCACACACACATGCACACACACATGCACTCCAGCAGACATGCTTCATAAACAGCTGCTGCCTTTATATATTATTAATAATTATGTATGTGCATGTGTGTGTGTGTTTGTGTGTGTGTATATTTACACTTTAAAAGCATAGCCAAGGGGGAAAACTTTGTCTGCGTCTGCCAAAGAATTTCACAAGAGTTTGTCCCTAGTTGTATTCGTAGTTGCCCATGTGTGCGTGCCTGTGTGTGTGTGTGTGTGTGTGACGCATTTTCAATTAGTTTCAATGGCACTCAGCACGTGCTGAGATGAAGTCGTCGTCTTCGTCGCATCTTGGTCCGGAGCAAATGTATCAACGTCATCCACACAGCCAGACACAGCGCATATAGGGGGAGGAGAGGACGACTCCATGATAGTCGGCAAATAGATTGGCAATAAATGCGCCATTAAATCAGCTCAATGTGAGAGCAAGTACCGTTACCTTTACCGCTGCTGGCATTTTCATGTCATTTTCCAGCAAACTTTTGCATGAATAATGAGCCTTGGTTTTCCATGTGCAAAAACTAGTCTGTGTGTGTGTGTGTGAGTGTGACATGTTTTTTGTGGTTGTTCAAAGACGAAAATCGTTGTCTGTTTGGGAAATGAGAAGATTCGCTGTGTTCTGGAATTAAAATTAGCAAGCATTTACAGTTATTTATAGACGAGAACGTGATTAAGGCAAACAGTGATAATCACTGATCCCATGATGATAGCATTTCTTCCGACGAAGAAAGACAAAAAGGAAATAGAATCTTTGTTGAATTTAACCATCTATCAGTTGGTTCTTTTAAACGTTTCCCCTCTAACTCTTTCCAGGCTTCGTTTAAGCAACATTTATTTGATAAATATTTCGAACAAAGCCGCTTGTTTATATAAACTCGTTATGTAATGCCCCAGGCGCACTTTTTCTAGGTAGAATTTTTCATCACTTTTAAGCCCTGGACACAAATTGTGAAAATGTGCTTTTATTTAAATTTTCGTTGGCAGAGCAAACTTTGGCAAAAAAAGGCACACAAGTGGGATGTGTGTTTGCCACACAGAGAGAGGACCTTAAATGCGGGTGAACCATTTTTATACTCGTACTCTGGCAGAGTAAACGAGTATATTGTGCATATCGTGCAAATGTATGTAAAAGGCAAAAGGAAGCGTTTCCAAACCACGGATTTCTGATATCTATGGTGATGTTATAATCTTGAAATCCGGAATTTAAGAACAATCTCCATAAGAAACAGTTTGTTCATGGTGCTCATAACAGCATGGAGCGTTATCCTGTTAGATAACGTATGTTGCTCTGATCAAAATATCGGCTGCAGTATATGCAAACTCAATTAGTGTCCTTAAATATTGTCATTGGATCCTTGAACGGACTATAAGAATCAAGTTTCGCACTGCGGAATGTGAAATACCTAAGCAGAACTTAACACTGTCGCCTCCATGCCTCACTTTCTTTGGACTAATGTGAGTCGTTTTGGGTTTCACTCATCACCAGGACGAGTTGTTGTCGGATTAGAACAAAAATTCATAAAATCTTACACCTGTATGTGAAGGAATGAGCCATGGAGCTGGCAGGGCTAAGTTCTGCATATGTATTTCAGACTTTTGAGTGTGTCGAATGTTGATAAACTGTTGAGTAAGAGTATCTTATAGCCGGAATATCGGCTATAGCGTTTTTATTTCTTTAATATAAAACTATACTTTTTTGTATAATTTGTTCTGTTAAGTTTTTATATTTTCATTCCCATAATTGTATAAAGCGGAAGAGGAGAAGTTTTTTTTTAACAAAGTGACACAGTTTTTGCTTCGGCTTTAAAAAACAAAGACCATGAAAATTTCTTTTGAAGTAACTAATTTTGCTATTGGAGTTCTGCATGGATACATTCGTTCGCGACCATCGATGAATATAGAACTTTTTATATTCAAACACATTATTACATAAGCCAGGGCCATAGTTATTATATAACATTCATTTGGAATGAATAGCCATTGCAGTTGGCATTGTAGTGTGACTGGTGACATGTGGGAATGACGTACAAATGAGGTCTTTCCATGGTCTAATATAGAAGGTGTCAAATGTCAAAGGGAACATTATTTCTCTCCTAGCAGCTCGGGATACCCATTTGATATAATTGTGTAATTCTTCTTCTGACTAAGCATTCATTGTCATTGTATATAACATTGATGTGGTAAGCTTTATCAGGCCTGTTGGCGTATCTCCTTCCACTTGGATCAAGCGGTTGACTATTTGATTGGTGTTCGCAAAGTCCGAATCCGATTGAAATATTCAGAGTTAAACGTTTAGCAGTGTAGCTGTTGCGGGTCCTTTTGACCAGACTTGTATTTTTATGTCAATTTTCAATTCATTTTGAAGATTTTTTAAGTGTTAATTAAAGTACCTCACATATAAAATTATTTAGGAATATTTTTTACAAATTTGTAACCCATTTCTAGCGTGCACAAAGAAAACAATGCTCGTGGATTAAATTCACTTGGATTTGTTGATGTTCATCGTTATCTCTCGTTCCGTCCACTGGCATCACAGCATGATTTGGACATAACTTCGAAATACCCCCATTTCTCGAAGTGGAATTCCATATCGATTTACTTTTCAACCCGCAGTGTAAACGCGAACAGGCCGTTATAAGGGTACGAATGTAGTTTGGTTGCGTTCATGCAAAGTTATAGTTGTTTATTATACAAGTCGAATAAAGTTCAATGTTCTGCAAATAAACAAAAATTTCCTTTTAAGACTTACTTAGAAGATTCACTTTTCCAGTTTTATACTTTGCTTTTCATAAAATATGACATTTTTCCATCTGAATCAAAATCCAATTGATATTATCGTTAGCATTTACTTTAATAAGTTTTACATATGCCTTAGAGACAGTGCATGGCTTAGGAGAGCTTCCAGTACATCGTTAGTTAAACTCAAAACTCATTTTATTAAAATTTCCAGTTGTATTCTGATTCACTGATTCAGCCCAAAAGCATGCTGCACTTTTAACAAATTTCTTATGTACATGCATGTGTATGTGTTTGTTTGAAATATGACCACTTTCCTGTTGCTGTTTTGTTTCCGGCGCTTTTGGCCTAAAACGCAAACCAACCAAAGAGACCCAGACAAGTGGATAAAATCCTAACCAACGCTCAACACGCACTGACCCACGAAGCACTAGAAAAACCACGAAAACCTTAACGAGCCCCCCTCCGCCGCCGCCTCGCCCTGCTCACAAAAGTGTGCAATAAAATAATGAAAATCTAAGCAAAACTTTTTGCAATTAAGCGACATTTTTATTGCTTCCCCATTTGAAGGCGGCGAGAAACAGAAAGAGGGCGAAAAAATGGCTGCCAAAAAACTTTGATGGTGTAACAAATTTTTTTATTACATTTTTCTTGGCCATTCTCGTGCAGCTTTTCATTGACAAGCGACAAAAGGGACAGCTACGCAGGAGCAAGCTTTGGTGTCCCTTTTTGTTTTAGGATGGACACTTGTTTGGGGTCCTGTTTTTGCCGCCTGTCAACTAGCCTGAACCAGAGCTTGGGACGTGTGAAAGTGCCCAAGGACAGGACAGCACGGGACATGACGGGACAGGATGGGACTGGGCTGATGCCCTTTTTTCCTCTAGAACCATGCAATTAATTTGAGCTAAGTGCTTATTAAAGAGCGGCCAATAATTGCAGCCAGCTACGCTCTTTTAATTTCATTAGCTTGCGAATTCATTTTATTTTGTTAGCAAATTGTTGCAAAGTATTTCAGGATCCGGGTTCAAGGTCTCATTCAATTTAACAACTGTCCAGACGGGGCAAAACAATTTAATAACACAACTTGAACTTTGAACTTTTACAAAGAATTTCAATATTCAGAGGCAAAATTTATAAGAAATATGTAAATTGAGAAAAAAGTCTTAAGCAATTGAAGAAAACGCTGTGAAAATGTATTTCACCTAAAAAAATTGAAATAATATAAAAAAGGAGATTTGAAGTTTTCCAAAAATAGTAAAATTGCTAAAATTTGTAAATAATAAATACGAGGGGTACTACTTATATTCCGGAAATGGCAAATACACATTTGCATTCGTTGAAGCCATTTGAATTAGCAGTTTTCTATTCCTCTTGAGACACCCCAAAAAAAAAGGCTTTGAACGCTTCAACTCCTTCTTTGGCGCTCGCAATTCGTTGAATACGAAGTTTACCTCTGATATTCGGGGAATAATGTATAGAGGATGTATAGAGGAATGTACAGAGGATGAGTCATCAATTGGATATTTTGAGTGCTCAAAAATTCACCTGTTTGACGAGATGTGTAAGAGCTAGCATTGTCATGATGGAGAAGGATTCGTCTTTGACGGTTGGTTTTACGATATTTTTCGAAGACTTCCAGCAATGAAGTGGTCGTGTGTGCCATCCAGAATTAATTGTCCTACGTTGCCCAAGCGAAACAGTTGCCATATGACTCATTCGACCAAAGGAATCAGGCGGCGATTTGCTTTGCTTTGCTTCTTCCAAGAACAACTTTTGTTGGATTTTGCTCGTCTTGGAATGCCCACTCGGTGGATTGCTGATCTGTTTCCTGCCCAACTTTTCCTCTAAAATTGCTGATCTCTCAAATTTCCATATTTCACAAAAGCCATTTTATAGCTTTCGCTTCGCGAAACAATTCCAAACTTTAAGCCATTTCCAATTTCCACTTGACTAACACAAAATCAATAGCCTTTGGAGGCAATCCAGTTTACAAGAATGATACTGCTGCCTGCCCGCCTGCCTGCTAGCCTGCCTGCTTGCCTGCATCACATAAATATAATTTCCAACGTTGTCGTCCTGGTTGTTACTTGTTTATGCCTCCCATCCAGCTCCTGGTGCACCGTTCGCCTGCCTGAAACAACACACAAAAACTGCGCTTTCACTTCCGTTTCCGCTGTTTAGCCACACTTTGGCCAACTCGCCAGTGAATGTGTCTGTAAAAGTCTAAACGATTATCAGCTGAATAAAATGAACGGCACATGAAAATCCCGTTAGTTTAGCTAACTCACGCACAGACGACAACAACAACAACAACAACAGCAGCAGCAAGCAAGTCTGACCAAAAAAAAAGAAAGGGTTAAAAACAAAAGCGAAGCTCGAAACAAAGGCATAAAAACGTCTGAAATAACTTCCGTACTGCTGGCACGCACATCCAACTGGGCTTAGAGGGGTGAAGACGAGAGGGCGGCAAGATTTGGGCAAATGCAAACGTTTACACACACCAACACTCCTAAACGTAAGCGCCATTAGGCGGCCCGTACTTATCAGATGTACAAAGTGCAACAGCCTAAAAGTATGCAACAAAACACGCAGAGTTTGTTGGGGAAACCGTTGCATACCTTTCGCTGTGTAAATCAGCAAACAGCTAGAAATTGTTTAGAAGGCAGGCTTAAAGCCAAAAAACGGAATGTGGGCAAAACAAAGGAATGAACTAGCTGTAGAGTAAAGTAAAATATGGAAACAATTTCATCTGAAAATAGAATTTAATTCTGCCCAGAGCTGATTAGCGGAATAGTGGAATAGAACGAAGAAAAGGTTTCATCAATACTCAGTTAAACCTTTAAGAAGCCTTAATAATGAAAACAAGATTTGATAGAAAACTAGCTGGAATTCATTAAGGTTGATATTAATGATTGAAAATTCATCTAAAACGCAGGCAAATGAACTGGTTTAAAGGTTTCCCCATCACACCTAAAGGTATTTTTACAGTATTTTTAGCAGTCGTCAACTCATTACGAGCCGAAACGAATTTTAAATTTTCAAATTATTGTGAAATTGTCGAAGCCAGCTTTGAAGAAAAAGTGTAGGCTACAATTTGCTTAAATAATTAATAGGCCCGCACAAAGACCCAAATTTCAAAACATAACGCATAAGCCCTGCCGCCTTACCATTCCACCTTACCCATCCCTGCTAATTATACAAATTGTCACTGCGTTGGTTTGCTCTCTGTAATTTTTTTGTGCCGCTTGTTCTTTTTAATTTTCATAAATGCTTTTTTGAAACGTAGGATCCTAATTGAATGTCCAACGGACGGTTAGGACACAAAGGGGGGCAGGGTACAGAAGCAACAATGGCGGAATTAATAAACACATCACGCACACACATGCAAACGAGCAAGGCCCCAAAAAGGAGTAGCCAGGCGAGCCAGCAGCAATGGAGAAAGGGATGGAAAATATGTAACAGACCCGCCAAAGGTCAAAACTAAACAACGTAATTCATTTCGGCCTACGTGTAAAAAAAGGAGTATACTTTCAGGCTGGTCAGCATTTAAAACTTCAGCTAGGGTTTGTTAGGAGGCGGTGAGGGCGTGCCTGGGGACTGACACCCCTCTCAGCCAACCCTTGATTATTATTTATTGTTATCGATTTCAGCCATAGGAAAAAACAAGAGCTGGACTTGGCCCCAATAAATTTCCGAATCGCTTCATTGAGTTTCACCTTTTGTGTCAGTTTGGAGGTTAATAAAGTTATTCATTCGTATAATGGTAGGGTTACGGCTATCTATAAGGGTTAGTAAGGGGTTTTTTATATATCAAATTGTAGGTTTTCTGAATAGAATTAGAGATTTTTTGATTATAATTAGTGATAATAATTATTAAAATTAATATTCTCAAGTGTTGTTTTACATATTTTCGGTTGCAGGATTTCAACGTGTTTTGAATATAAGTTTTGAATATACTCAAGGTTTTTAATATTAAAGTTTTTATAGAAACACATAATATGTGGCTTAAAGGCTATGAATGCCTTTAAGAAGTTTTGTGTTTTGAACTCATTCATGTGCAAAGATTCATTTGGATTGGATCGCTTCGGGGCTCATTGTAATTCCACATCCTTTTCTATACCAAAGCGATAACAAATTTCTAAGTTTATGTTATAAAATATAAAAATTAGATCTGCCTAAGAAAATATCTGGCAATTTTTTTTAGTGTTTCCATTTCTTTTCCATGTTTAATAATATTTTTTGCTATTTTTTTTTCAAAATGCAGCAGCCTGAAAATCTCTTCATTCATTCTCATTCACAATTTCACACTTCAAAGCCGTTTTTTTCAGCCCAGTCTCTCTCAACCAGTTCAACAAATTCATTCACAATATCCGCTCTTTGTTATTAATTAATTGGAAAATTTTCCAGTTGACTGAAAACGTTGAGTTGTGAAAATGTTTTATGGCCTTTCGTAATTTGAATTGAAATAGATTGTAGATATATATGTGTGTGTGTGTGTGTGTGTTTTTTCTCCTTTTTATGGCACACAACATTTCTGACTCTTCATTATTCATATTGTGCATTTCCCCCCCGCGCACTTCAGTCCTGGTCCTGTTGCTATGTCTCATTCTGCCCATTCATGTGCACTGAATTTATGAGCATTTCGAAAATTAATTGCATAATTTGTAAATAAAACAAAATGCGAAAACGTTCAATATTTAAACAGCGATAATTTTTAATTAAATATTCATATATTTTGTAATAGAAAAACACCCGAAAAGCTCTCAATGTTTGCAAATGAAAAGCTTCTGACAGGCGCTGTGAGCTTAGATTGAAGCTGCATTCGTTGCCAGAGAATTCAGTAATTGGCTATATTTGGAAATATATGTACAAAAATATATATATATTGTTCTCATATTAATTAGTTTGAAATCGTTTCATATTTGGGCATAAAATTTTAGTAATTGTGGAATTAATATTTGGAAAAGAAATTCATTTTTGATAGTTTTGTTTTTCTTATTAATAATTTGCAAATATTTATTTGCAATTTGCCTTAAATTTGCTTAAGCAAAATTAGGTGAAACCAATTTCCTAGCCGGCTACCTTCAGGCATGGTCACGTTTCCAGGCCCAAAAGTAGGCAACACAAATCAGAAATCACCACAACAACAAAATTATGAAACACACAGCTTTCGTTTCATGAATGATTTCTCTGTCCATCTTAAGCTATGGTTTCTTCACTCTCTGTCTCTCTCTCTCTCACTCTTTTGCTCTTGTCTTGCTGTCCCGCTCTGTCTCTTCTAGCTCGTAATTCATGCCTTGCATACGAAATTTATGTTGATGCCTAAAAGTATGCCATGAAATTAAAATGCCACAACATGAAATGCTGGTCAAGAGTCAGCGCAAAGCGCGTTGGGCACATGTCTGACTGTTACCTGCCCCTTGCCCCTTCTCCCTGCCTGAGACCCAGCAACCAGCTCTGCAGTCACTGTGTTCAGTCACTTGAAATAAATTACGTTACATTTTTAGGTGATGTTTTTGCTTTGAGAGAAAAAAAGAAGAAGGAAACCCAGTTACCGCCACTAGGCCAAACATCACAGATTTCTACTATGTCACCCCGCAGCGCTATCCTCCAGCCACGCTTGCACATATGCACATGCATAATTCACTTAATTATGCCAACGACTAACGACTTTAACTGCTGCGGCTTTTGGCCAAGCCACGCCCATTCTAGCCGCCTCCTTCGAAATGAAATTCAAGAGCAGCTGTTGAAAAAAAATCTAATTTTAATTTCAAAGCAGCGCTCATTTAGAAATACTTAATGATGTTAAAATAAAAACCAAGCGCCATGCAAGTGCGTGACGTTTACGTGCCAACCCCCCACCCGGGGCCTCTGCCGACTGCCAAGTCTGGAGTCCAACATTTTGAGGTGAATTTTGCACGGGCCTTCGTCTTTTTGTTTTCTTTTGTATGAAAAGCACGTACACGAAAATACCGCAAAGAGGCGCTGGGCCAAAAGGAAATGCGGAAGAAGAGGGGGAAATTAGAAGACCACAAACTGCAATTGAGTGGGCCTGGGACGCTTGAGGGGATGGAGCTAAGCAGAGGTAGCCAGGTCATTGCTTTTAGCAGTGCGGTGATTATTTCTGAAACAGAGCCAAAAAAAGGAGGAAAGTCTTAAAAAAAACTACATCTTTACCTGGTTCTGGCAAAGTTTTTTCTGAAGTTTTTTGTTTCGTGGGTTTTTTCTTCTGCCTTGGTGCTAATGGATTTGTGAGAAAAATAGAGCTTGAGGTTTCACATAGTGTGATAACTTTAATTGGCCTTAGCTAGCTTGAGGTCTTCGTAATTTCGAAGAATGTTTGCCATCATTTAGTAATCTGAAAATGTAAAGTGGTAGGAAAGTTTTAAATTTTTGATTGAGCCAAAAGGTTTGTTCATCATTTGAATATTTTTGTATTTACTTTTAAAATATTTTAAAATATTAAAAATAAAAAAAAAATTATAATACCTATAATTAAATATTAAAAATATCAAATTGTTTGCTTCTTAACTCAAATCTTGTTAAGTAATTTAAATGAAATTTTCCTTTTTCTTCCTCATGAACAAAATTCTCCCGAAAGTATGCTATGGTCTCTAGTTCAATGCAGCGTGTTGTGCCAAGCTGCCACCCACTCGTTGTCGTTGCCTCGTTTGCCTGCTCTAAACTTTGGCAATAAAAATTGTGGAATGTTCGCGCTCAAGTGCAGCTCATTCAAAAAATTGTTGCCTGTCTAGACTGCACACAATTTTGCTTCATACTCTTTTTCTTATTTTAATTTTTTATTTACCATATGCTTTGGTTTATTAAAAAATTTTGCTTAGCAAATTGTTTGTTGTGGGGCGCAGCGTTTTAGGCGGGTTGCACAAAATTATTGAAAAGTTTTGCCAAGCATTTTGGTTGTTTTTCTTTTTGCTTAGGTGGATCGAAGGGTTTGAGCAGCGGGTGGTGGCGTGAAGAATAGGAGCATATAATTTTGTGTTTTAGCTGGAAATGTGATTAATGGCGGGGACCCAGGATAGGGCTTAATCCTTCAATTCACTTCAACAGCACGTAGTTGAATGGGAAAGTAGATGCTAAAGCATAATTCAATGCACGCAAGGCTGATTGGGAAGAAACTTAGTAAAAGGATAAAAAATTGTTAAGTGTTTTTCGCCAGTAAGAAATTTAAAACGAAGAATTGTTGAGTAATGAAGTATTATGAATGTTACATTGTTGGGGATTTTGAGAATAAATAAATGAAAAAATCTATATCTAAGAAGAGAACACGAGACAAAGGCTAACTTTGGGTAAGCAAAGCTTTCATAGCCTTTTAGGTTCGGCTGAAATTCGGTAAGAACAAGTGGAGGCTTCTAAGGCTGCTGACACGTTTCAAACTAGGTGCACTTTGGATGAAAAACAAACAAAACTGCGTTCTACTGAGAGATCACTCCGAAATTTGGTTCAATTCGCATAAAAGAACACTAATTTTTGTGTACTAAGAGTTCATTCTGATACAGAAAAGCCCTACTGAAATAGCTACTGATCGTTTATTGGAAAATTCTCTCTTTTTATACAATTTTTGTTCTTACGATCTAAGGGCGGCTTATGGTTGAAGGTGTACATTAGGTAATGCAATATTTATAGGTTATCAAATGTGTTGTAAATATTGAACAAAAATGTTATTCTACTTGGTTGGAATCTTAAGAAAATGTAAATACTTTTATAATTAATACATGACGTATTGGTTAGTAGTGAATTGACCCACGTGTCTTACCTGACGGGGTGCGCATTGCGGTAGTTTATTATAAAAGGGGGATGACAGCGGGATAAACTAGCTGTATGATCTGTACGTGTTAAACACCCTTCAAGTCTCTGTTTTATGGGTGCCGATGCAATTGAATTACATCATTTTTATTACATTTATTTATACGTGTGAATCGTGTTTCATATGCTACTGTGAGCTCATTTCTTCCATTGAGTGGACTTTGGTAATATATTTCATAGGTTTGAAACTTTACTTATATAGTATGGCATAGGCTTAAATGTTACTTATGTGTAGTACTATTAACCATTGTCCATTCTTGAACAGCTATAGTATTCCGATCTTGATGATTTTCACATATGAACAGCTTGCAGCAGAAGGAAGTCTGTTGTGAATATCAACTCGATAGCTTCAAAACGGAGAGACTGAGACAGGCAGAAAGACAGACAGATAGACGGACAGACAAACAGACAAATATCGTCACAAATATATATACCCTCTGCAAGGGTTTTAAAAACAGGATCATTAAAATAAGCTGATAGATATGTTTTGTTTACATCCTAAAAACCTAAAGATAAAATTCCTATTCATTTTTGTTAAAGAATTTTGTACATTTTTTTGGAACACAAATGCTGCCTTAGTGAACTTCACAGGCTTGGCTTAGGGCATATGTCTATTTTCTGGATTCGCAGCGGAAAGGCAGATCATTAGTAAAGCCTTTTTGTCTCCACTTTGAAAGATGCCTCACCTTGGTTCCACATATCTTCAATATGATCGGTTTTAGTCACATAAACACGAAAATCTGTTTAGTTCCACAAACCCGGGGTTGTCGTTACACTTCCTTGTAAAATCCTGTTAAAGCTTATAAATTACATTCCCTACTTAATTATGCTGTCTTAGTCATTATCACTATTTACTAAATCAAATAATGCAGAAAATTCCCTTAATAAACAAAATTAATTGCATACCTTAAGGCGATCCTCAAAATCTATACAAATTCCTTACCCACTTTTAAGCTGACCTCTTAGGTAGCAGAATTTTAGTATTGATTTTTAACTCTGCGGCTGGTCGCGCTCATAACTGGCACTCAATACGACTCCCCTGACCCGCCCTAGCCTGATTTATGGCCAAGTTTCGCCGCTAGCACCTAAAAGTGTGCCAGCCTTTTTCTGTAGGATTTCCTATTTTGACCGCAAAAACAAACTTAGGCTGCAAAAAAGTTCCGAGTGTTTGACCTGAAATGAGAGTGCACATATACATATTTAATATTTTATTTCGTTGGGGAATCGAAAGAGAATTGAAAAATATGTTTATGGCGTGCAGCTGAGTGGAGTTCCACGGAGTTTTCGATGGTTATGCAGTTTAGTTGCTGAGTGCGCTTGACGCTCCAAATGGGCAAGCCGAATAAAAGTTGCCAAGGCGAAAGTTTTTAATATTAATGGTGCACGAAATTAATGTGTGGTGAGAGCAGGGGGAAACTGTGGGGCAGGGGGACTTCAGTGAATAAATACTGCAATGGCCCATTTCTTGTTTTGGTGTTTATTAATTACACTGCGCTCTCACTTTTTCCTGTTGACAGGCCAATGGGTTGAATGGCAATGAGTGGAAAAATGTCTATGTAAATGTAAATGTAAATGAAAATGGTAAAAGTACAGTAGGTAACAGGAAACGGAGAGGGAGGAGGAAGGGAGAGGGGAAGGCGTAGCGTACTTGTTGGTGTAAAAGATTAATTACAAAGGCATTTAGTTAGGTTTGCCAACACTTAGGGTAATTAGGTGTCACTCATGGAGGCAACCTGAAGACATCTGATATGTGTGAAATTGCATAGTAAATTGGGCCGAACGATGAAGGGAGAAGGGTAAGCAATAAATATAATTAACTGGATATGGTAAATTGATATACATATAATGTGAAAAGTGTTTCCGACTAGCCTTTTCGAGCCATGAAACTTAGCTCTTGAATTAGACTCATTGACATAGAAAGTAGACTAAAAAATTAGAGTAAAAATGAAAATTTCCTCTACGTCGCTTTTTTATAAAACGATGCTTTGCTTAGCCCAAAAAATTATAAAAAAAGAGATGTTTTAACCCAGAAAAAACATTTATCATTTCAACAAATGTAAAACAAATGATTTATGATCTGTGCAATGCGACAAACGCAAACAATTAACAAAACAGCGGCTAAAATATGCCACTTACACGCGATTCTCATTAACGTGTTCCCAACCTCAAGCCGGTTCAATGCAAATGCAAAGTCCAGGCTTGGCCAGGCCGAGATTGCACTGCCATCGAAACCTCGGCAGAGACAACTGTTATTAATGTTGGCCTCAAAATTCCTGGGGAGCATCAAAGAGGAATAACGCACAAAGTTGCGTGTCAGACGACCATAAATTATCAGCAAGCGTCTTCATTAGTTTCTCAAGTGGACTCCCTCCTTTCAGATTCAGGCGAGTTTCCCCAAGTTCCGCCTGCAAGCCATTTAAAAAGTTAAATGCCACAAAATTTACCTCTAAGCGCATTTTGCTTTGATGGCTTAGCTTGAAACTCTGCCCGTGTCGCCTGGTATCCATTGCGTGCTCCGAGCACTTGTTATGGGCTGCCACTCCCCATCTCCATCCCAAATATAGCAACAGCAACAGTTTTCCATTTTCCTTTTGGCCAGGTTAGGCATTCTCCTTGGCCTGGGATTGGCCTCGTCTTAAGTGTTGCGCATAATTTTTGATAATTCAATTAAGATAAGTTTATGTTTCTCTCCTTCTCTCCTACTTCGGTCTTCCCAACATTCTTTTCTTTGTGCTTGGACATTTCATTCAATTTGGCGTCTTGAGTTTCAGTTTTGGTGTGGGGGCGGGCAGCTTCTTTGTAGACATGAAACTTAATGTTTATGTGTATGTTTTGCATATTAGCTGTGTCTTTATTTTCTAGTTAATTTTTATCGTCTGGAGTGAGGCTATAACATTGGCATGTTTATGGGATTTGTTATTGAAATGAAGTTATTTTAAAGCGGGCTACATTATAAGAGAGAAGTTGTGCAGAGATTGGGCCAGATTTGGGATGGGGCACAAGGAAGTAATTGAAATGGTATAAGGTGGAACTAAGCATTTAAAAGAGGAAAGTTGAAAGCGTTGTGATCCTATAATAGGACAATGCGAAGAGAAAACAATTCGAGAAGATAATCTCACCGTGAATCTTCAGACGAATTTCTTCCGCTCAAATTTGATATGGCTTAATTAAATCGCATATACATTTATGATGTTTATCGCAACGAAAGCTTAACCATCTCTCACATTTCCCATATGTTGAGCTCGATAACAAAAATCAACCCGAAAACCTACACCATTTGAGACCACATCGCATAAAGAAATAGTTTTTCCAGCCTTTAAACATTTGTGTTAGAGATTTTTGCGGTTGCGTTTGCATATTTACCGCAGAAATCACACACACGCAACCCATTAACAACTCTCAAACTAGCACACATACAAACACCAGGCCCAGCTCTTCTTTCATTTGCTTTTTATAGAAAAAAAGGACTCGGCCATAAGCCTGGTTAAGCCTTTGGGCTAAGTAAAGCTAATAAAGTGTTAATTAAGCGTTGTAAAATGCCGTGCCTGCCCTCGCACATCCTTGGCCACGCCTGACAGAGCAGGTTTGCCTTGTGTTCTTACCCTTACTGTTAGCCTTACCTGATCCTGATCCCTGGTATAATGATGGCATAGGCATATCTAAATATTTGCTGCATACTTTGCGGCTGACGCATAAGCCTCAAGCCCCCATTCTACCACACCAACTACAACAACAACTAGAGCAGCTCCACTATAGCAGCTCTACCTGTGTAAATGGCAAGCAAAGTTTAGTTTTTGGTCTTGGGCTTCTCGAAACTTTCGACCCTAATTCCTGGCCATGTCCTGGCTGTTGTTCGGCTACCAAAGTACACAAACAAGTTGGCGAAATGAGAACTTTGCCGCCCTCCGGCTATAATTAATGGTAGGTAAACTATTTGATTTGCTTGTTACCTTTTTTTTGGTACTTTTTTTTTGACTAATGTCTCGTTAAATGGACAGACATATTCCATACCGATAAATTAGCCCACAAGCTCTGTGGTTTTCCACATAAAAAATAATTTAATTTTTTTAGAAAAATAGTTACAAGCATTTGGATAGTTTTTGCAGAGAAACTGGAGCATGAAATTGTTAAATTGAGCTGTGCAAATGTCCAACCTTTTGTTCCAATCGCAATCTTCTTACTTAGCTTTCGGCACGTAACGACTGCAAACTGCAATGCCAATTGGTCTGCGAGGCCAGAGCCTTAGCGGGAATTTGTTGTTTTTTTCTAGAAATTCAAGTCTGGCACAAAGGCCTGCTTCACACACGAATTCCGACAGCTGTTCATAATGCTATAGTTTTGGCCGTGCTGTGCATAGAAATGGGTTACTTAGCTTTCCCAACTCGTACTCCCAGTGTCAACTTGTGAAGGCCTCCTCTGTCTGTTACATCAGAATGTGGAGAGCTTTGATAATGAATGTGGGCAAAGAAGGGTTATTTCAATAGAAAATTAATTGATATATTATTGAAATTTATTAGAGTTTTTTAATAAATCAGGAATATATCAAAAAATGAAGAAAAAGGAAGACCTTTACCAACCTTCCTTTTAACAGGAATGAATTAATGAATGAATGAATGCTAAAAAATTTCAGAATTATTTAAAAATTTAAATTAAATGAACCCAATTTCATTCACATTTCTACAAACTCCAGTAAGTTTTAGAACATTTTTAAGAATATTATAAAAAATTCCTCATTTCATTTGCCTTTAAGTTCGTTCCCTTGAAACGAATTCCAACTCCTCATTTACATTTTCCTCTATTTTTTTTGCTGTGTCAGCCACATCATAAAAAAAGCCGCATGAGTGGCTGATATGATCCTAATTAGTGTCGGTAAGAACTATCCGCAATTCGCTTTTTAATGCGAGGATATTGCCCGCCCGTCCTGCTGCAACGTCCTGCTGCAACTCCACTCGGCGCTTATCAGCTGCCGGGGCATCTAACATTCTAACATCTAACACAAAAGTGCTTTTAAGTATGCCGCACAACAATTTCGAGTTTAATTAACAGTAATTTGTTTGGCCTGCACTAAGTAATCCTTGGAGTAGAGACACAGTGCTGTTGCCACTGCTATCTGGGTAGGACGATCATTAGGGCACACACACACACACACACACATATATCACACACACACAATGCACACACATTGCTAGTTGGATAGGTTTTTTTATGACAAACTTAACGATGATATTTATATGTCTATAAAAAGGCGCTATAATAACGTTTAAAGCGAATGCCGTCAGGAAAAACCACGAAACGAAACAGCTCTGAAGTGCGCCATTAAAAATGAGGGGAAAAAAAGAAGCGAGCCGCCGACGTCGATGATGACGATGGCAATGGTGATGTTGATGATGTTGGTGATGTTGGTGATGGTGCCGGTGCTGCTAAGTAAACAAGCAGGCTGGAAACTATATACTATGGGACAGAATAGGAGCAGGCAGCGGTGGCAGGCCAGCAGACGATGCCAGTTAGACACTCGAGCACATGCACGCCTCTCAACAGGACATTGACTTCTAGGCAGTTGCAACAACACATGCAAAGTGAAGGATAAAACCCCAAAGCAGTAGTGGGGAGGGGAGCGGGCAAACTTTAGAACCTGCGTTTGAGTAATGAGTGTTGTAGCGGAGCCATAGAGTCCAAAAGGAAAGCAAAAATTCAAAGCACACAAAACTTTTTGACGGCTCGCCTTGAAGTATGCAATGGCCAACAGAATTCCAGCTCGAATGCTAGTATTCGCGTGTGTGTGTGTGTGTGTGTGTGTGCAGAGGGAGGGGAGAAGTTCAAGGACAGGCTAACGCCAACGCAGAACTCGCTGCTTACGTCGAGCATTAAATTATTTAATTTAATGGCACGCACATGAAAAAAGCACCAGCACCAGCAGAAGCAGAAGCAGCAGCAGCTTGTGAATGGCAAGTCCTAGCTAAAAGTCAAAGTCACCTACTTGCCAGGAGCAGCATGTTTGGCGACGGTGTAATGATGTAATGGTGTGGGAGTGAGCGGGAATTGTGTGCGTGGGGCCCTTGAATGTTACGTCATGGTTTCTCGAGTTCTTTAATTTCGCTTTGAGCATATGAGTGTAACATAACTCATCATCCAACCAAGGCTGAAGAGGAGGGGGGGCTATCAAGGGAGAAACACCAAATATAATAAGCATGAAATTAAGAAATGTGAATACGCAATTGGTATTTTAGCCCTTAGATGTAGGGAGGACGACTCTGTGAAATTGGTGGAAATATATTTGGTTGGTTTTGAGGAACATTAAAGATGAACTGGAAGAAATTCCTGGAATTACTTTAATATTTATTTACTTAATTTTTTTAGAAAACTGAAAGTGTTTCAAATTCTGTGAAATGCTGTGATGGTATTTTAGACACAATACCACTTGCCATAAGACAAGGACTAGAGAATCATCAGCAGTGAATACTATCAGCTCCAACCATTGGCAATAATATCCATTAATCAGCTGATAGAATTTGTTTTAAGTTCTGACTTCTCACTTAGTCAAGAGTAAGCCCCAAATGAGGAGGATAATGCCATTGAGGTCGGTGCCAGGCATATTTTGGACCAAAGACCGCAAGGGGCGGCCATCTGTATATTCTCGGATAGTCAGGTTGTTATCAGATGTCCGTCTTCATGTGGACTCTACTCACACGGCTTGTCAAAGACTGCCTCATAGTCCTTCAGGAACTCGCTGTGGACAACAAGGTCACACTATTGCTGGGTTCCTGGACACAGGGGCATTGAAGGCAACGAATCTGCAGTTGAACTTCCCAGAAATGGCTCCTCTACGCCAATTTTGGGCGACCGAACCATTCTGTGGTATCCAGAAAACGTTCCATCTCTGGAAGTGAAATACTCAGAAAACCTTCTTGAAGTTCGTCAAGCCAAACTTCTGGTAAGACCGCTTATATCAGGCGAACTGGTGGGGCACTTGACTGCTAATAGCTCTCTTAGCTCTTCAAAAAGAGAAGGTATAGTCTGAAACTGAATGTAGAGTCTGTCGGGAAGACGATGAAACCCTTTCACACGTTCTCCTTGACAGCCCGGTCGTGGCAAGGCTGCGTCTCAAGCTCTTTCGAAAGGCTTTTCTAAACTCAAAGTCGATCGACAAAATGTATCATATCCTACTTGAAGGAAAAGGAGGCACTTCAGTCATATGAGGCGCAAATGATCAACATTGGTCACACTGCCTTCCTATCACCTTTGGGGTGGACCCTTCGACTCAATGACCAATCCATGTGGGACTGGACCTCTCTCTCTTTCACCCTTTTTGGTTTTCTTTTGAGATATTAAAATTTCTGTTACTTTCTAATTTATTTTTATGGGAATGTCGAAAGAGAAAAATTTTGAATGCGCAAAACAATCGCTTGAACTAAAAACTGTATTAATGTAGTCCATTTGCTTGTCTATTTGACCAAGTAGATGTATTAAAATATATGAAAAATCGCTTGAAATTCCCATATATATAAGCATAATTTATCCCGTCTGTTGGCACACGCGCTATAATGACAAAATCCGCTGACACATGTCAGCCAATTAAAAGATAATAATTCATACCCTCACATACATTACGCCTGACTTATCCAACACGTTCGCGTCAACACGACAAACGTTGCCTGCCACCTCTATGCGGAGCCTTTGCTACCCCTACTACGCTTGCAACAAAGCAAAAACATACACAAAACTGACCTATGTTGTTCCAAAAAAAAAGGAAAAAAAAGAGGACGAGTTCATTGTTGGGAAATTGTTGCTTCATTGGTTGTAGCGCTTGTCCATGTTCATGTCCAGGATGATGTTGGGCATTGCTTACGTTTCACTTCTAGTCCTGGCATGTTTTTGTTGGCTCACGTACGTGACCCAAAAGCAGGAGCAGCAGCTGAGGCAGGCAAATCCTGCGCCGCCCCCTTAGACCAACATGTTAATTGAGTCAAAGTTTTAGCTACAACTTCGGCTTGGGAACGTGTTGATAGCTTAAAGTTTATGCTTGTTAGTTATTTTCTTTTTATTCCGTTGGCCCAAGCGTGATACGTGATGCTGCCTGCTGCTTGCTGCCTGCTGCTGGATCATTAATTGGGCATGTGGAAGCCTCCGCGCCTCCAATTCTCCAAGGTGTTTACAAAAATCCCACCTGTGCGACAGCACAGAAGAGCAAGAAAAATGGGGGCTCCCTCATTAATACAGTCATAAAAATGTACAAGGACTTTTGCTGCTTATTACAATCTTCATAAATATTAGCCCAGGACATAAAGGACATGTAATTACGCTCTGGCTATGGCTACAGACAGCTACAGCCACACATGAAAATTATAATAAACATCGTATAACATTACATAATTGACAGTTTCGAGTGGAAGAAAGTGTGGGTGTGGGTGTGAGTGTGGTTGTGAGTCCCCTACAAAGGATATACAGCAATGTTGCCTTAAGTTGTGTTTATTTTTATGCATCGTATCGTATCGTGTCGCCTCGGTTGCTTGTTATCCTTTTGGCTTTGGCTTTGGCGTTGGCACCTTGCCATACTTATAGGCGTCATCATCCTCAACGAACTTCGCCATCGTCTGCGCCAGCGCCTCCGTCGCGTTGGGCCGTCACCTTCGACGTTACGTTGTCGCCCGCCTTTTAATGTCTGTTGATTTCTTTTTACGGATTTTTAATGCCAGCGCCTGCCTTCTGTTGCACAGTGTGACAGGATAATGCATACTTTGCTGTTACAAGAATTGAGTCGTGGTTTTATAGACGAAATTATGAAATTGTAATCTTAGAGAATAATAATTTTATGGAATTTGCCACTTTTAGAGTCTTTTTCTGATTTCAGAAGAGTTCAGGAATTCTGAAAATTTTATAGAACATGGGCCTTATTTAAGAAGTCGTTCAGAAAATTTGCCTAGACATATGGAGTTGCTTGTCTTTATAAGTCAGAAAAGCACCTATATGTCTAGGCAAAAGATTCAATCAAATATCGTATTTTGTTCAACCATTGAGTGTAGGCTAATGAAATTTTGCAGAGACTTATTTCCCAAACGAGATAACCACTTCAAATAATGCGAATATTATCAGCACTAGATTCTCTTCTCTCCTTGAATACGTTCGGAATCCTTATAAACCATCATTATAAGGCATTACATCCCGCTCTAGTCTCATAACACATTCACATTCATTTGAACTTTTCCACTGTTCCAATGACATTTCCTTTGCTACTTCAGCAGCTGTTGGTCGTTATGGTATTACTTTGCTTATACATGCACGCTATATACATATGTTTACCGTTATGTCTCTCTGTGGAGTCAGAGAAGTTGTGTGAGTGTGCTATAATTTGCTTCAAGTGTTTATGTTTGGATATTGAGCTTTTATTACCAGCTTAATTAATGTTCTGGAGGGCCCGAGTATCCTCGTTATGTTGAGAATTATCCTTAAAGCATGGCATAGCTTATAAGCTTATGCAACGTGTAGCATATTTCCGTTGAGCATGCATTTCGTTTGCAATTTCAACTATTTTTTAAGTTTTCTGTTTTGGTTTCTCTTTGTTTTCACCCTGTCAACGCGGATGCGGATCCCCATTGACTCCCAGGGTGGCCAGAAATTAATTATGACAAACAGTGAACATTCGCTGGTGTCCTTCGCTTTGGGCTCTTGCAAAACCAAACATTTCGCGTGTAATTAGCAAAGTTTTCCGTTCAAAACTTTGCCACCAAAAATATTTTCTGGGCAAAACAATACACAAAATGCTAAAAAAAAGAAGAAAAGAAAATTCGAAATGTAGAAGCTCTGCTGATGAGTAGTCTCCCAGCGATGTCATCCAGTTATCCAATGCACAGCGTCTCTTGCCTAGTAGCAGCCGCACTTCCGCATTGTTTCCCTCACCCTTAACCCCCATGTGGCCGGCGTGTTAATATTGTATTATTGTTGTTGTTGTTGTTTCTGGCGGCGGTTTCAGCGCTGCCATGGCTCAGCGTATTTTATTTTATTTGATTCTTTTTCATGTTTTTTGTGACCCCAAAGAGTTTCCGCTCTGCGGCGTCGCCTGGTCATGGTGTCCTGGTCATGGTTGCCTCTTCTTTGGCCTCACATTGCACACCAGCAGCCGCAGTCCTGGCACTTTGTCATTTGCAGCGGCAGCGGCTGCGTCTGCTTCCTAGACTCTGTCAAGTTCATTCTTTATATGCGAAAATATTTCCTGCACAGCTTGGGTTTTCTGTATTTGTGGAATTATTTAAAGCTCTGCGATGGTTTTAATAGTTATCCATGATTTGTAGTGAAAATATTGCAATTAAATTATGTATAAAATTGACTGTTACTGTTTGGGTTAGCGGGCTCAAGGTCGTGAGTGAGCTGGAGTTCGTTGGATTCCATGATTTCGACCGCACCTTAACGTACAACACTAAAATTGAAGCTATGCTGACTTTACAGCTGTTTCATGATCTGTCAGAGTCTATCATTAGAAGTCTAGCTGCTTAACAACTCAATCTTATGTCAGGCTACCTAATCATTACACTGGAAACCAATGGATTGTTTGTCTGTTTCTTAACTATTCCTTGCCAAGTCAAACATATATCAAAGTCAACCAAATCTCTTAGTTGAATTTACCACATAAATTCTTTTATGTAATTATTTCGTTCTCAAAATGTGAAATTACTATTTGTTTAAACTAAAATCGACCGCAAACTTCTATGGCAGTTCGGTTTCAGCATCATCTAAACAGATGTTTAAGCCTCTAATGCTTGTTAAGCGCCTTGTCATTTAGCAGACCTGCTAGAGTATACACTTTTAGTGCATGTGTAACTGCATGAAGTCTTTAATTACTTTATGCAAAGCAATTAAGTTTGCTGTTAAATCAATTAAGTAGCCAAATAGCATAACAAATGACTAGCCAAAAGTTGTCCAGGACAATCGATTCCAAATTTTCACCTGACGCTCTTTTCCACTGCATTCTCTGACCAACATGAATTTGCATATGGTCCGGCATGACCTTAATACCAAAAGTACGTTTCTGTCAGCTGCAAACAAATGGGATGCTCGAAAGAAAGGGGAATATCGGAGACTCAGCTGCATAACATAAATGAAATGCAGGCCAAGAGCACTAATAAACAGAAATGCGAACTGAAACCAGAAGTGCACAAATATGTAAAATTGCTGCAACTGCGATAAATGAAAGTACATGCATATACAAATTTTGACAGATAGAATGAGGGAAAAGATGGAGAGAGAGAGTGAGAGAGAGCGAGAGGAATAGAGAGATAAAGAATGGAAAATAATGCATTTGCAGAAATGGCTTAGAAATATTGCAAGTGGAAGAGCAGAAATGGAGCAGATAGTCTTCTCTTAGCTCTAATGTAATGAGAACTTAGGAAGGCGTCTTGCTTTCAGCTTAACAAGAGATTTATAATCAGGTTTAAAACAACTTGAGGAACTCAATTATTTTGTATATTTTAACTATGAAGATAAAATAATTGGAATCCAATTTATATATACTTAATTATTGGACTACTCAGCACTAATGCCAATTTTCATTTTGTGAATGTTTTCTCAGCCATTGATATGTTATTCCACATATCCTTGGTCACATTTAAATTGAAAAAAATACTAATTCCACACAAAGTTCATAAGAATTGTAGATTTAGATGTGTTACCAATTGATTTTTCACTACACTTTCACCATGTCGAACAAAGAAATCAATGCCAAATCGATAACCCACTCCTACCCGCATTACCCACAAATGGCAACCACAAATATGCAAATATGAATTCCATTTCATAAAAATGGCACCGCAACAAACTCATACAAATATCGCACCCCCCCAAGCAAATCTTGAAAGCAAACAAACAAAACAAACACCAAAAATGTGCTAGAAAAAAATAACAGAAACATGAACATAAAACTGCATTTCAACTGCAACTGCGCAAATTTTTGTGTTACCCACAAAATTGCTGAATATCTTTTATGAGGGCGTTTTTTTTTTTTTTGTTTTATATTTCTGCATTGTTGTATTTCTGCCGACTTTAAAAGCACATTTTCATAGCATAGTTTTATGCCTGTTTTGTATTATGTATGAGCGTGTATGTGTGTGTATGTGTGTGTGGTTTTTTTAATATATATAAATAACAATAACCATGTGCGAGAGCTCAACAATTTGGGTCACCTATACAGGGGAAGTGTGGCAAGTGTAGGACAAACTGCTGCAAGCGGCTGCGGGCGCCTGGCTTCAACAAAGTTATGCGCCTGAAAACTGTAAACATATTTTGGCAGGTTTTTTTATGGCTGAAGCACAGAATCTCATCGTCATGAGCATAAATTTGAATTTATAGCACAGTTACCCAAACAAAAAAAGAAGAAAAACTTAATGAGCACAAAGGAAGAGCTGTAAAAGTTTGGACACATATGCAGGCATACATACATACGTATATATAAGAAGAAATATATACATACATATTGGTCACACTGGAAAATTAACAGTTATGCCAGTTATGAGCAAAGACTACACTCGAAAAAATTAACATTTGCCTTACAAAGTGTGACCTTGACCCGGCTAGCTGCACCAATGGAAATTAGATTTCGCACACGCCACAACATCATGTGAACAGACATATATTATTGCTAGCCATAGCATATTGACTTCATTCAGATTTCGTTTCACTTATAGGCAAGGCCATTAGCAATATTTTAACTTATTTTTTTTATGTATTAAAAATGTTGTTCTAATTTTTGTATAATTATCTAAAATATACGATACAAAAATTAGAAAATTTAAAAAATTTATTTGTACTTTAAAGAAAGTAATCTTGACCTGTTGGGTTAGCGGGCTCAAGGTCGGAAGTGAGTGAAAACAATGTTGGTTTTTGTTGATAGCTGGAAGACTTCTGATAAATGACCCCGGCAGGTAGTGATGTAGCTGTAAAGTCAGCCAAGCTTCAATTGTTGGTTTTGTTATCAATGTTGTGATGTTGTCAAATTCAGGGAAATATGGCTGAAATCAAGGAATCCGACGAAATCCTAAAGTATTACAATGGCTGCTGAGCAAACAAATCCCAACATTTTCTTCGCTCACTCACGACCTTGAGCAGGCTAACCCAAACAATTGATATATTGCAGGTCGCTAAAAATACATTTCGAAAATAATCCTGCATAAAAAACATTTCTTTTTTGGGAAATGTATGAAAGAATTTATATATTCTTTTATTTCAAGTTATTTTGGGCATGAAAACTTGTAACAAAAAGTATCTTCTAGCTAATTAATGAATAGAAAATTAAGATAGAATTTTCAAAATATATGTCAAGCTTAACAGCATTCGCCTTCACAGTAAAATTTATTTATAACAATTTCATTTGTTAATTAAATTTAATTTGATTTTGTTTTTAAGTCCTGTTTATATTTTGATTCGATTTTTTGCATTTCCAAGATTCAATTAAGTCTTCTTTTCTTAGTGTATCTGCTGCCTGGTTTGATCTCGTTAATTCATGACCTGACACGTGGCCTTATAGAACTCACAACATCTAACTCAAGCTCCTACCTCTATTGGCCATTATTTTCATTTCCAGTTATTTTTGGGGTCACCCGACAGCTGACTAGCAAGTCAGGATTAGGGCGAATGAGCTAGAATGTTGCAGGGCCAGCAAGGGGACCAACAACAATGCAGCCCAAAACAGCATCAGAATCAAAGCACAAAATATATAAAACAACAAGAAGAAGCAGAAATAGAATAAAATGCAGAAACAGAAGTTGTCCGAAACTTTTACCCTCTGTCGTTTTGCTGGCTAGTTGAAAAGGTCAACGCATTTCATGGTAATTTCCAAAAGCTTACAAGCATAATTTTGGAGCTGAGCTTTTTTGATATCCGTCCCCCCCTCTTTGTTTGGGGTTTGACTTACAAATTTAATGTGTGTATGTGAGTGTGTGCGTGTGCATATGAAATTGCCAAAAAGGATTAAAATAGAGAGAGAGAGAGAGAGAGAGAGACGTTCAAATGCTTTGAGCAGTTTTTGAAGATTTTAGTTTGAGCTTAAACAAAAGTGTTGTTTTAACATAATTAATGTAGGAAATTTATCTTCGAGCTTGTAACGAAGCTTGAAACTATATATTATAGTACGCAATGGGAAACAGGAATGAGTTCTTGAGAAATAAATTAGGTCCTTATTTTAAGGAAATGATAGATGAGGAAGTAAAAGAAGTTATTTCATGTTATTTATTTATTTTTGTATAAAAATTCGAATCAGAACGCACCTTTCGCTTGCCATTGCCTATTCAACACTTGTCGACCTTTGACCTTTAACTGTATCACACAGTTTTGAAAGACTTCTACGTTTTGCCGCCTTTCAAATGGCACACTGAGAGACACAAGGCGCACAGCCGACAAGCGACCTACAAAAAATATTTATAGCTCCCAAAGCCACAAATATTTACCACACTCCATGCATGCCTCACCTCAACTCAACTCATCTAAACACCGCCGCAGCTACCCCTTGTGTGTCCAGCCATTATTTATACGCTGCTAATCTTCCACCATGTGCCGGGCTCTGTGTGTGTGTGCTCTGACTTCCATTGTGGCAGCCATTCAGGCTCTGGTTTTGCCTTTTTGGCTGCACTTTCACACGCGTTCCCTTTTTGCGCCCTGTGGTATGCTACACTTTATTGTTTATTGCGGTTGCTGTTGCTCCGATGCCCCGACTGGGCAGACTCGGTGCACTCAGCAGGCTGACTAGCTGGCTAGCTGGCTGGTGTCCTGCTCTGTTCTCGTTCTCGTTCTGTTTCTGTTGCTGATTCTGATTCTGATTCTGGCTGTGGCATTGTTTTTGTGTTTGAGCTGCGCGCCGGCTGCAATTTCTGCTGCATTGCGTCCTTCTTCCTGGTGAACGGGTGGACGGACGAGCGAATGAACGAGCGGCATATGACCGCAAAATGCTAAACGTCTTTTCAGTTACAGTTTAAGTTTGCCGCATTTCAGCTAAAGTGCAGTTAGGTGCACTCCCCGGCCAGTGTTCCCCTTCGCCTGCTCCACTGCTGTGTCAATTATGGCAATTGCTTTGTACACTCGGCCACAAAATGTTGCCCCGTTTTGTGTACCTTACGAGCATGTAGAGGCTCTCCGACTTGTATATAAGATATGTTTACTCAGAGAGATAGAAATTTTTGTTTGTTTTATGCCAAGGCGTAATTTGTAAGGACTTTAGCCATATTCATGTACAAGGGGGTGGAACAACATGGAGAAATTTCAACAAAATTTATGCTAAACCAAAGTTTGTTAAGCAAATTGTGAATTTATGGCGTTGCCAATACTCGGATAATTAGCCTGGCTCTGGGGAATTGGAAATCGAGAAGAAGATTTGTGGCTTGGGCTAAGTAAATGTTTCACAAATTGTGTTGGCTGTGAACAATGTGTAAGAAATTGATTCAAAATTGACAAAAAATCAGGATTTATTGACTATCTATTTTGATATGATGAATGAATGAACTCACAAAATGGTATTTTGCTGATGGATTACATGAAGATGAGATGTGTTAGGTAAATGTGTTGAATAAGTCATTTTCACAAACGTCAAATAAGAATTAGATTAAAGAAATATGATTCTGTTTTCGATTCTCCTCATAACCAGCTGAAAAGCGCAATGCCCCAGTGTTATGTTACACGCTAAGTGCACGAGTAATCCCACACCATCACACACATCCTACTGTGATATTAGATATTAGCTAAAGCTAAAACCATCGGGGACTTTGAAATATAAAGTTTCCACCTCAGAAGATCACACGATGCCACGCAGAAGTCCTCACTACAAGAGCACTGAGCGTGAGCTCTTTTCAGAGGGTTATGAGGTGACTTTTCCTTTGTTGTTAGTCTTCTTGTACATTAAGCATTCACAAGTCACCTTTGGTTAAGAGAGACACTTTGATACTCCATTTTTCGTTGACTTTTACCAAAAAGTCGTGAAAATTTGATAATTTTCTTCATAGAAATTTCCTTTCTGCTTTACTAAGCACATGGAGTGTTTCCTTTTTAAGCTTTTTCATATTAAGACTCGTTTCTTAAAAATATGAATATAAACTTTTGGCTCTCCTTTTTCTTCTTCACTGTTTTGGCCATACATAAGCCAAAGTTTCTCCTGAACCCATTTTACTTCTTTTTATAATAAAATAATCGAAGTTAACTAGAAAGTTTGATCAACGAGGAATACGAGTAGACACTTTGTTTTCAGTTTGAAGTTTGTTTTTGGCATCCAACATTTAGTGAATCACATGATTCATGAAAAAGGCATGGCTGTCCATTGTAAAGAGAGCTACGTTAGAATTTGAACCCATGTGCGTCACCGTTGTTTCTTAATAATCTCTTAATAGTTTCGATATTCATAGTTTGTGCGTTCCATTTCTGCGGGTGCGCCCTCTCATTCTATTCACCAAAGGGGCAAATTGTATGACTCATATTAAAAGCCGCAAACACAAATTCGTAGCATGCTGGTATAACCAGCAGTATAAAAGGGCCTCCAACAGCTGAAACTTCATCATTGGAAAGCTGTCAACAATAGTGTTCGGTTCAAAATGCGCTACTTATTGGCAATCGTTGCTCTGGTGGCCTACGTCCAGGCTATATCCGAGCAGCATCTCTTAAAGGAGGAGTGGATTAGCTACAAGCTGCAGTATAAGAAGCAATACCGCCATCCCCTGGAGGACATTCGCCGCTTGGAAATCTTCAAGGAGAACAAACTAAAGATTGCCCGCCACAATGAACTGTGGGCTCAGGGCAAGAGCACCTTCCGTATGGGAGTTAATCAGTTCACCGATCTACGCCCAGATGAGAGGTACGGCCTCATGGTTGCCCGCAATTTTACGCGTCATCACCATAGACGGGGCAACAATCTTTTCAAGCCCTCGAAGCATACAAAAGTCCAATTGCCTGACTCAGTCGACTGGCGTGATCAAGATGCTGTGTCCGAGGTTAAAGACCAGGGTCAATGTGCTTCCAGTTGGGCTTTCTCAGCCACTGGGGCCCTGGAGAGTGCGCATTTCATGAATACTGGAGAAATGGTCACACTTTCCGAGCAGAATCTCATGGACTGCTCTACTGACTATGGCAATGGTGGCTGCAATGGTGGCGACGAAACTCAAGCCTTCGAATATATCATTGACAACGGAGGTATTGACACTGAAGACTCGTATCCCTACACAGCGCAGGATTCTGATGCGTGTAATTTCGACAAAGGCATTGTGGGAGCGCAAATGAGTGACTACAAGAATGTAGAAAGCGGCAATGAGGACGACTTGGCTAATGCAGTTGCCACAATTGGCCCAATCACCGTAGCAATTGATGCTACAAATCTGCAAAGCTATGCCAGTGGTGTATATTCGAATGATCAGTGCTCTTCCACTGCACTTAATTTTGCGGTTCTACTTGTGGGCTATGGCACTGAGTCCGATGGGACCAAATATTGGTTAATTAAGAGCTCATATGGCAAGAATTGGGGAGAAAATGGTTACTTCAAGCTAGCTCGAGATGCGGGCAATATGTGCGGCGTTGCCACTGCCGCTGCCTACCCCATTATTTAAATGGAAATTTTGAAAAACAATTATAAAATTTACTTATTTTCTTAGACACATTATTTTATTACAAATTTGTTTTGCTAATGTCAATAAATTGTTGTAAAGCTGAGTACGTGTGAGAGCCCTCCAGAGGGTTATTTGATTGTACCATTCACAAAATGGTTTATTAATTTTCTTATTAAATATGCAACGCACAGATTCATTCTTGATCAGCATGACAAGATTAATCGACGACCATGTCCGTCTGTCTCTCTGTTTAAACACAAGGATCTCGATCTCGGAAGTCATAAAAGCACGCTGGTTAAGTTCGAGTTTTAACCAAATCGAACAGCTATATCATATATAGCACCCATATAACCGATTGATCAGGAATAGATAACTTTTCCTTATTTTCATCAAAATCAAACCAAGTTCGCAGATTTGATATAGATCAGTTATACATTTAAAATGGGAATGGTATGTGAGCTTGGGCAAGCTGAAACTAGCCTTTCTTTCTTGTTATATAATAAAATAGTTGAAATTAACAGAGTTAACATAGTCTTAGTAGCAATTACAACAATCAAATGATCTTTAATTTACAAGATAATGAAGTCCCTATCAAGCTTGGTTGATAGAAAACAGAATCAAAGTTGCAGGGGATGTATATTTTTTGTTAAGAAACTTCGATTTCATATTTGAATTTTGCAAGGATTTTGCTATAGCTTAAATGCTTCTGCAATTTTGGACTGAATTGAATTACACATTCTTATTTGTATAACTAAACCATTTTAATATTGAATCTCCTTTGAAACCTCTCACTGACTATTCATTCTCTTTGCTTTCATCGCTCATACATATCTCATTGAAAAGGTTTGAATGCCTTTTAGCTGCCTTTTTGGAGTCTGCACAGTAGTCACGACCATTGATTTGATAAGGAATATTATAAACATTGACAATTATTTTAAAAGCACATGCTTAGTCTTGTGAGAATTCAGAGCTCAGCATTCGTCCATCCTTAACTCTCTCCCAACCGAGTCATATAATATATGAAATCAATTTGTTCAGGCATATTTGATTTGTCCAACATGAATCTACACAAGCTTTGCTGTGAATTTTCATTCATCCTTCTAAATTCTAATCTATGTCACATATAAATAAGTGGCCTACGCAATTTCAACACCTGCTGACATTTTTTTTTTTTTTTTTGTGGTTTTCTTTGTATTTATCTTCCTGTCCAAAGGCAAACCAAAAGGTTAAACATTTCTGCCTCTGGGCTTAATGGGGCTCCACTGAAAAAATTGAAATATTTTGCTTGTTTGTTGTTGTTGTATATATTTGCATTAAATTGTTACAAATTGCCTGGCAAAATGCTGCTGCTGGGGGTGAAAATTTCGGGGTAAAAAGTGTGCCAGAGACGTGTTTTGGTTTTGTGAAATGCGATGATTTGTTTGTTGAGCAAAACAAGGAGCAGAGGATGAGCAATGGCTTTGCTGTGTGAGTGTGACTGACTCGAAGCCACAAAAAGTGAAATCAGAATCTTCAATGAATATGAATATGAAATGCCAAACAATTGCACTAAAGACTAGGAAACTTTTGCACTGGGTTGAGAGCTGCTATGATCTCTAGGAGCAGGACAGGACAAGACAGGAGGGAGGTAAAGGCAACATGCAAACAAAAACATTTAAATGCTGCAGCAAAACTGACGACAGGTCGTAAGCCAAGCCGAGTTTGAAGTGCTGCCAAGTGCAGGGTCAAAGAGGCAGGACAGACAGGCATGGGGCAAGCCAGAGCCAGAGCGTTGTCGTGTCTTTTCCCTGCCTGAAATGCTGCACTTGACTGAAATGAATTGCCGACTGCTGCCCCGCAACCCCTTTATAGTCAAGGCCTGTTAACGATTACGTGATGAATTTGCATTGCAATAACCAGGGAGCTTGCCTTGCCCATTTCTCTCGCCCTACATGCTCGCCCTGGCTGCTCCTGGCAAAAACAATGCGAGCCAGGCCTTGACTTCTGCCAATCGAGATGGCGTTGGCTGGGTCGGTTGGGGCCGCCAATGCTAGCTAGCTCTGGGAGAACTTGGAAGCCGTCAACGTCAAGCGGACTCCAACGCTGCGTGCAAAGTAATTTAACGCCAATTTTACAGCCACGTCCAGGCGGCAGGAGCTGGAGCAGCTTTTGCCAGGACTCAGGGCTCAGTTCCAAGCTCCTTTTCTTTGTGCTCTTTGACTATTTTTGCGTTTTATTTATTTATGCCATTTGCCAGCAGTTGAAGAAAGCTCCTGCAACTGTGGCCCTGCTGGCAGTGTGAAAAATGATTTTATAATACAAATCAACGAGCTGCGTGTGGTGTTGAGTGGCAAATGGCAGAGGGGCGAGCCCATAAGCGGGCTTGTTTGTTTGTTTTCTTTCTTCTTTTTGCAATCAAACTGCCAGCAATTACAACTCACAAACTGGCAAATTGCATATACTAAATGGACTTGGCTATAACTAGAGAAATTTAGGAGCTAACTGAATAACTCGAATGCTAAGTGAGTGCGTGCCAGGCGCAAGTTGTCGGCTTGACACCCCCTCCCCCAACTATAAGGTGGTGGGGTAGAAATAATGAACTGAAAAATGTGTAACATAATTACTGGAGGGTGTCCCTAAGCTGTTAAAGTTGAAGGTGTCGTGTGTAAATATGTGTGTTTATGTGGGTAATAGAAATTCTATCAAGGGCTAACAACTTCGGGTACCTGAACTTTATATACACTTGAAATCGTCCTTTCAATTACATTTAAATATATGTACATACACCCAACATGGACCCAGAAATCTGTTTGTGAGTGCGAGGGACAGAGCAGAGGTCTAGCACAAATAACGCTGCTTGGCGTGCGAATAAAATGTTGGCGAAATCTCTGCCCCGCAAAAGAGTCATAGGCCTAGCAAAAATCTTTAACGTCATGCTCAGACTAGGTCAATTCCCAAGGCACTGAAGGCGTGCGCGGATTATTATGATCCCCAAAGCCGGCAAGCCTCCTAAGAAAGTAGATTCACACCGTCCAATTAGCTTGCTATTCTCCAAGGTCTTTAAGCGCATTCTGCCAGCTCGACTGCTTCTGACTCATGGGATCTTTTATTACTGATCAAACCCTCGATGTGGCAGTGAAAGACTCTCGAACCTGGCTGGTACAGGTCGAAGCAGGGGTTCCTCAGGGAAGTGTGCTTGGACCCTATTAGTACACTCTGTACCCTGCAGAAATGCCAGCACCCGTCAACAACACGGAAGTCTCTGCCAGTGCCAAGCTGCTTCTGGCCACTTACGCGGACGACACTGCCATGCTCGCGTCCCACTCGTCGCTACAAACCGCCTCCGAAGCAGTGCAGGAATGTCTACATGCAATGGAGCAATGGTCTGCCAGATGGCACATTGCCATCTATAGTGCGAAATCGCCCTGTGTGATCTTCTTTCTCCGGCGATGCGGAACCCTACTTTTGATGGTGGTATCATTAACACAGTCAGCTCTCACTGCTACTTGGGCAGCAAACTAATATGGAAAGCCCATAGTTCGGCAGCCAAAGCCAAGTGCCTGAAGAAACTCCAAAAAGCTTGCCTGGCTCCTGCGTTCAAGCAAGCTTCAGTTGTGAACGAAGAATCTAATAGTTAAAACCATTATTACGCCTACCTGGACATCCAGGTTTGGATGACAGCTCGACAGGCTAAGGCTCGTACAACGCGTGCAGCTCAGGGTGCACCTGGGCTTGCCTGGTACGTCACCAATAGCGCCATCCAAAGCCACCTGATACTTGTACTGGTCTGGTTCTTGTAAGCCAAAGTTTCTCCTGAACCCATTTTACTTCTTTTTATAATAAAATAATCGAAGTTAACTAGAAAGTTTGATCAACGAGGAATACGAGTAGACACTTTGTTTTCAGTTTGAAGTTTGTTTTTGGCATCCAACATTTAGTGAATCACATGATTCATGAAAAAGGCATGGCTGTCCATTGTAAAGAGAGCTACGTTAGAATTTGAACCCATGTGCGTCACCGGTGTTTTTTAATAATCTCTTAATAGTTTCGATATTCATAGTTTGTGCGTTCCATTTCTGCGGGTGCGCCCTCTCATTCTATTCACCAAAGGGGCAAATTGTATGACTCATATTAAAAGCCGCAAACACAAATTCGTAACATGCTGGTATAACCAGCAGTATAAAAGGGCCTCCAACAGCTGAAACTTCATCATTGGAAAGCTGTCAACAATAGTGTTCGGTTCAAAATGCGCTACTTATTGGCAATCGTTGCTCTGGTGGCCTACGTCCAGGCTATATCCGAGCAGCATCTCTTAAAGGAGGAGTGGATTAGCTACAAGCTGCAGTATAAGAAGCAATACCGCCATCCCCTGGAGGACATTCGCCGCTTGGAAATCTTCAAGGAGAACATACTAAAGATTGCCCGCCACAATGAACTGTGGGCTCAGGGCAAGAGCACCTTCCGTATGGGAGTTAATCAGTTCACCGATCTACGCCCAGATGAGAGGTACGGCCTCATGGTTGCCCGCAATTTTACGCGTCATCACCATAGACGGGGCAACAATCTTTTCAAGCCCTCGAAGCATACAAAAGTCCAATTGCCTGACTCAGTCGACTGGCGTGATCAAGATGCTGTGTCCGAGGTTAAAGACCAGGGTCAATGTGCTTCCAGTTGGGCTTTCTCAGCCACTGGGGCCCTGGAGAGTGCGCATTTCATGAAGACTGGAGAAATGGTCACACTTTCCGAGCAGAATCTCATGGACTGCTCTACTGACTATGGCAATGGTGGCTGCAATGGTGGCGACGAAACTCTAGCCTTCGAATATATCATTGACAACGGAGGTATTGACACTGAAGACTCGTATCCCTACACAGCGCAGGATTCTGATGCGTGTAATTTCGACAAAGGCATTGTGGGAGCGCAAATGAGTGACTACAAGAATGTAGAAAGCGGCAATGAGGACGACTTGGCTAATGCAGTTGCCACAATTGGCCCAATCACCGTAGCAATTGATGCTACAAATCTGCAAAGCTATGCCAGTGGTGTATATTCGAATGATCAGTGCTCTTCCACTGCACTTAATTTTGCGGTTCTACTTGTGGGCTATGGCACCGAGTCCGATGGAACCAAATATTGGTTAATTAAGAGCTCATATGGCAAGAATTGGGGAGAAGATGGCTACTTCAAGCTAGCTCGAGATGCGGGCAATATGTGCGGCGTTGCCACTGCCGCTGCCTACCCCATTATTTAAATAGAAATTTTGAAAAACAATTATAAAATTTACTTATTTTCTTAGACACATTATTTTATTACAAATTTGTTTTGCTAATGTCAATAAATTGTTATAAAGCTGAGTACGTGTGAGACCCCTTCAGAGGGTTATTTGATTGTACCATTCACAAAATGGTTTATTAATTTTCTTATTAAATATGCAACGCACAGATTCATTCTTTCTCCGTCTGTCTCTCTCTGTTTAAACACAAGGATCTCGATCTCAGAAGTCGTAAAAGCACGCTGGTTAAGTTCGAGTTTTATCCAAATCGAACAGCTATATCATATATAGCACCCATATAACCGATTGATCAGGAATGAATAACTCTTCCTTATTTTCATCAAAATCAAACCAAGTTCGCAGATTTGATATAGATCAGTTATACATTTAAAATGGGAATGGTATGTGAGCTTGGGCAAGCTAAAACTAGCCTTTCTTTCTTGTTATATAATAAAATAGTTGAAATTAACAGAGTTAACATAGTCTTAGTAGCAATTACAACAATTCAATGATCTTTAATTTACAAGATAATGAAGTCTCTAACAAGCTTGGTTGATAGAAAAGTTTGTTAAATACTTCGATTTCATATTTGAATTTTGCAAGGATTTTTCTATAGCTTAAATGCTTCTGCAATTTTGGACTGAATTCAATTACACATTTTTATTTGTATAACTAAACCATTTTAATATTGAATCTCCTTTGAAACCTCTCACTGACTTTTCATTCTCTTTGCTTTCAACGCTCATATATATCTCATTGAAAAGGTTTGAATGCCTTTTAGCTGCCTTTTTGGAGTCTGCACAGTAGTCACGACCATTGATTTGATAAGGAATATTATAAACATTGACAATTATTTTAAAAGCACATGCTTAGTCTTTTCAGATTTCATAGCTCAGCATTCGTCCATCCTTAACTCTCTCCCAACCGAGTCATATAATATATGAAATCAATTTGTTCAGGCATATTTGATTTGTCCAACATGAATCTACACAAGCTTTGCTGAGCATTTTCATTCATCCTTCTAAATTCTAATCTATGTCACATATAAATAAGTGGCCCACGCAATTTCAACACCTGCTGACATTTTTTTTTTTTTTTTTTTGTGGTTTTCTTTGTATTTATCTTCCTGCCCAAAGGCAAACCAAAAGGTTAAACATTTCTGCCTCTGGGCTTAATGGGGCTCCACTGAAAAAATTGAAATATTTTGCTTGCTTGTTGTTGTTGTATATATTTGCATTAAATTGTTACAAATTGCCTGGCAAAATGCTGCGTTCAAGCAAGCTTCAGTTGTCAACCAAGAATCGAATAATTAAAACCATTATTACGCCTACCTGGACATCCAGGTTTGGATGACAGCTCGACAGGCTAAGGCTCGTACAACGCGTGCAGCTCAGGGTGCACCCGGGCTTCTCTAGTACGTCACCAATAGCACCATCCAAAGCGACCTGATACTTATACTGCTCTGGGACCAGAGCACCAAAGCAGCTGATACGCCGACAAACTCATTGGCGAACAATCTTGCCGAGCCTTTAACCCTGCGACGTCTGAAGAGAATACATCCCACTGATCTCCCTACTCGTAGGATTACTGAAACCTGTACATATGTTAATTTTTGTAAATATAATACTTAAGACTTCCTTCTGTATCCATATTACCCTTCCCTCTGCAAGTTAGGTTAAGTTCAGAAGGCACTGAACGATTCCAGCGATTTTAAATAATTAAAAAAAAAGAAAAAAAGACAAATCTGATCACAACTCAAATTCAGGCTCCCAAAGAATGTCTTTAAATATAAATAATTTCAATATAATTCGAATCTAATTCTAAATTTTTGTTTCTTACATTTACAGGTGAGATTATGATACATAATTACTTCAATGGCAGGGTAAGAAGTTCACAAAAGTATTCTATGGATAATAAGTATAATATAGGTGGCAAATTTATAGAATGACTTGGTATGTGTTCTGGTTGCTTCATCGCTTCATCGACCTTCTAACTGTTTTGGATGCACATCCTGACGCTACTTGAGTCATAAATGGCATCGGCTGTGCTCTACATGAGTTCGTACGAGACAAGCAGATGTGATTCTTAACACTCTTTTACCCCACGGGATGAGAAATTGTTAAGTTTCTTAAGGGAAAAACTTGTGCCGCTGATAAGTGATATTTGGCAGTTAGCCAAAGTGAAACTAGCATTTCATTAGAAACTTGGCCTGGCACGTACTCCTTTTCACTTAGCCAAGCGACTCCTGGCAAATGTTGTTCAACCAATGGCCGATTGCCGCTCAGATCAAAGCCAGCATCGATTAGACACAGTATCGCAAATTTTTATAAACGAACATTTAGAAAGCATTTTCCATTTTCAAATTTAAAAAACCCGATCACGGCTTACATTATTTTGACTGAAATCTAGTCACATTTAGGCCTGATTTTGTACACCCGCAAACAACTTGCCGCAATTCGTGTCCAGTTCGAAAACACACCACCTACTCGTATGTGGAGCAAAAAACGTTCACTGTGGTCTAGTGGAAATCCCGGGAAATAAATCACAGCTAATGCAATTAAAACTAAGCGCTTGTCAATGCAAAAGCAACTTCACAGTAACCTCCCCCGAACATCCCCCTATCCCATGAACTGAAGAGCACTTTGAATTATTTACGGCAACTTTACAGAGCGCTATGGCGTACTCTTGTCTATATTTAGAACACACCCATGGAATGGTGTCCAGAGTGGGATTCGCCCTGCACCTGCACCTGCTGCCAAACTCAACTGTTTTGCATTTCCATTTCGCATTAGCAATTGTCGTTGCCAAGCGTGGAGAGGGGGAGAGGAAGGGAGAGAGAGCATTTGGTAATCTAAAACGTTTGCTACTAAATCACAAAAAGTGTCAATTGCACTTCTGCTCACACACACACACACACACATATACACATATACATTTGCAACTGCATCGAGGCCAGTTTCAATTTTTATAGCGCATATTTCAGCGTTCTCCCCTTCTCGTTTTGAACCTCTTACGTTCCCTTTGGTCGCAAATTGATGTCAATAAGCGATAATTGAATTAGCACTGGAAATGCACAGTGTACACTGTCCTACATTGCATTTGCTATTGTTTTGTCGACTACTCGCAATCAGACAGGTTCACCCCACTCCGATCCGCCCCGCTCTCACGCTATTTTTCACTCTAGCAGGTGCTGTTGCAGTTTATCCTTTTTCTGTGCTAAATGGATTTCGCAATTGTCAATGTTGTGCTTTCCGTTCCATCGTCTTTCTTTTAGCCATTTCCTCTGTCTGTCTTCTAATTGTTTGGGCCGGCTTTCAGTTTGTTATTTACTTGATTAACGGACAGTCCCCAACCCCCGCACTCATCCTGCTCTATCAGGTCTTCTTCAACTCTTCGCTCGCTTCACCTGACATGATTAGCATTAATTGAGCGCTGATTTCCTTCAATGGAAGATTTTTATTTGCGACCCACACGAACTGAAAATGCAGCAAGCACACTTCCCCCTTCGTTTATTTGCAGCTCGTTGAATATATTTTATATTCGATCTGTGAGCTCCGCTTGGCTTAGTGGCTGATTAAGGACACTATTTGGATGATTCAATCAAGAAGTTTTTATGGTTCACTTGGTTACTTGAAATGTCATTGTTGCTTAGATACTCTAAAGGTTATCGTTTATCGATTAGTTGATAGTAAGCTATCGAAACAGACTCTCAAATATAAGAAATTATGAGTTTCTTAACAGATCTTTAAGGAATGTATGAAGGGGCGCTTCAACATATGTATCCTTTCAGCGATGCTTCGCACTTCTGCCTGAATGGCTTCTTAATATTATTCCTTGATAGAACCGAACCTGGGTAATATCCTTAACAAAAGATAGGTCCGTTAATAATATGTCATATCATATCAAAATTCTACAAGTAAACCGAACACAAACAAGTTAAAATCATCAATCATATTCCACGTTTCGTCTTTGGATTGATTCCACTGTATCTTCTCCTCAATCATAACATTTATATTTCATATTTTTGGCAGTTTCTTCAAACAATTTCAACTACTATGGCCAAATTATATTAACCCTAATGTGGCTCAATCAAAATGTAACCCAAAACAGACTACATTTTATTGCTAAGCCACCACAAATTCAATTCACATATGCCACCGCCCAGCCGCAGACTCGCGCCGACAGCCCCCCCTTCAGTTTGCGTCTTGTCAAGTTCATAGACTACGCTGACTCCAATTCGTCTGGGTCTAAACTTGCCTAACAAACCTAAACCCAAACCCAATCCGACCATACCCATCAATCCCAGTGCCGGCAGTCAAGGCGCTTCACTTCCTCAGTCAGCCATTTATCCAGGTCCTGGCAACTCCTGGCATTTGTGTATGTGTCGGTACGTTTCCAACCTGGCCGCATTCATCCATCGACTGCCAAGTCAGAGGCGGTGGCAGAGGCAGGCTGTTCTAACGAGTCCTTCAGCTCTGTTGGTATGCCTTTGCCTTGGCAGCAGCGGCCGAACAAACAAAGAGGTGGCGCTGCTGGAGCAGGAGAAGGTGTTGGAAGCGAGCGCTTGGTTACGCGAACACAACCCTGATTGCGATACATGAGTGCGGTTTTCAAACTGACAGATTTTTATATGTCTTTCGGGGGCGATGCAATACTTTGCCGTTTTGTGTTTGTTCCTTTGGCGAATGCAACTGTCGAAAATCCAGTTGAATGGAGTGGGAGAGAATGCGGGAACACAGTGCAAAATGGATTTGATTGAAGACTGAAGGAGAAACCGGAAGGCATATAAATAATGCCAAATGAAAAATACAAATGATATATAGAGGGAATATTACAGGGAATTGCCTTAGCTAGAAGTGGCAAATAATTGCAACGATGCCTGCTCATGTGAGCAACACAGCGACTCAATGTTGGTTGCAATTCATGTGGCATTTCTGTGCAATCAATTTATCAACTATTTTATAAGGCTTTATTTTACCTGTTTTACCTGTCTTCCGATTGATTTACATCAAAATTGTTAAAGCTTTTAATAACAAAAGTTTCGTATACAAAAGAAGGCTAACTTCGGCTAACGTGAAGCTTACATAGCCTCACTGATTCGGTTGAAATTAGGTCAGCATACGCGGAGGCTTGTTAAACTGACACGTTCCCAATTTGGTTTAATTCGGATAAAAAAGAATGAGTCGGTTATATGGGAGCTATATGATATAGTGGTCCGATCTGTACGATTTTTACATATGAGCAGCTTAGATCAGATAATTTTTGCTAAAGTTTTCAACTCGATAACTCTAAAACTGATAGACTAGCTCGGACATGGCTATATCAACTCAGCTTATCATGCTGATCATGAACATATATACTTAAATCGATTGGAGATGCTTCCTTCTATACGTTACCAATGTCGTAAATATCAATGCCCTCAGCAAAAATATAAAGACAAACTGATCTATTTATTTTCTAAAATTTTAAGAACATTTTTTTCAATTGGAAATTCAGTTCATTAAATTTCTTCATTGAAAATGTTAAAGAATTCTGTTTATATATTATATATATTATATATCATTTTAGTTATTAAATTTTCTGTAAATTTCTCTCAGTGTTGTTGCAGTTTTTACGCTTTCCTTGCTTGCCTTGCTTGCTCGTTTTTTCGGATGATTTTGTGGGTTACGCCTCGCTTGGGCCAAAGCCACGGCAATTGCAGTTTTTCACCAGCAGCACTCCCCCCACCCCTTTACACCACTTTACACCCTTCAGCTTCCATCAGCTGGTTTGTTTGCTTGTTGCTACAAAAATTTGAATGCAAATATGCTTTGAGTGTTTCCTTTTTCTGGCTCAGACATACACACACACACATGCACCCAGGCACAGGCACACACCAGCACGTTTGCGCTTGTGTTGTGGAATTTGTGTCGATTTTACTTTGTTTATGTCTGGGAGTTAAAAATGAAATTCATTTATTTCGCAAATATTTTTCCATTTTTTTTTTTTTTGTATATTTCTGCTCAGACGAAGTTCAAGTTGATGTTGGTTTCCAGGACTCTGGCTTGCCTTTAGACGAATTAACTTCATTCGAGCGGCAAATAAGAAAATTTCAATGCCGCTGCAACTGCATTTACCCCATTTCTCAGCCCCAGAGCCAATGCATCGAAATGTCAAATGCAGACAGCCAAGCAACAGGGAAGGGGATGAGAGAAAGGTTAAAGGGTTTTGGTACTGCTGCGGCTGCTGCCTGGCTGGCTGGCCTGTAATTATATTTTGAGTGATGCTTCGAGAGGCTTGAGAGAAGACGGAAATCATTAAATCGCTGATTGACAAATAAGTCATAAAAATGTTGAGGAAGACACTCGCACAGCTTGCAGGAAGAAGAGGAAGAAAGACAACGAAAGAGCTGCTGCCCTGCCATATTCTCTAGGGCATTCCACCGACTTTCGACCTTTCCATTGACTTACTCACATGTCAGCTTGTTTCCACTGACAGTTCAGCAGGGCCCGCACTCCGACACTCACATGTCAGTGACAAATGTCAGTTATGTAAGAGAGATATGTAGCTGATTTATCAGAAATTATGCAAACATGGATGTGCTCCCCTTTTTCAATTGAAATATGAGCCGCGATTTCGAAATTGAATTTTAAAAATTAGCACAGCCCTCCCCCATTTTGTGTTCATGCAGTTAAGGTAACAGTTGAAAAGTTATTTCCCTTTGAACATTGTTTTTCTTGTTCTTCTTTTTTTACGCGTGCTTTTAATCAGATGCAAATGAGCGTAGCAGCAGGGCAGGGCAGGGCAGGGCATGGCAGGGGGTGTACGAACTTTTCAAGAAATACTTTTTAATGATTGTTATTTGTTAGCAACAAAGTTATGCGCATTATTGAGTAAAAAAGCACAACAACTCGATTGAAATTCAAGTGAATTGTAGATGCTTGGAAAGAGAAAAGTCTGTGGAAGTAGAAATGGAAGTGGAAATGGAAGTGGAAGTGGAAGGGTGTGGATATGCCTTGCGAGACAACAGAAAGTGTACAAGCAAATTGGTTAAAAAAAGTTTTTAATTACATTTTGTTCAAGGTAAAGAAATTACATCAAAATGTTTCTGGAAATGTAGTTATTCAATATATATATATATCGGTTGATTAAGAGTCTAAACAAATTCTAACATTTATAAAACGAATTCATTGAAATTTCCATTTGAGACTTGAAATCCTTTCCTTAAAATTTCATATATTTCGACTGTCGAAATCAAAAAAAAAGTAATTAATTTTAAATGAGCGGCCTTTAAGCATTTCATTTAATTTGCATTCCACACACAGACGACTTAACCCTTTTATCTAATTACACTTTTTTTATACTTAAATTCCATTAATTTTAATAAATAATTCCTTTTTTTAAGCCCTGAACAAAATGCAATTTCCCATTAAAATTGCAATTTGTTTTATGTTCCTGATTATAAAATTATATGCACTCGTATGGCAAACCAATTCAAATTGTCATTGCCTAGGTAAATGTCACATTCTGCCGGCTAGGCAGGACATGGAGCACAGGGCGAACGCAGACTATATCAGTTGAGTCCTTTTCAATTATATGTCGCACTAATTACACGCTTTAAGCCGCCGCCGGGCCGAGGCCGTAATTAAATTCAAACCAGGAACGGGCCCAGCCATAGCAGCAGCAGCAGCATCAGCAGCAGGATCAGGTTCAGCTCAGAAAAGGACATCGGCACATTGTAAATTTCTATTAAGCGAAATTCCCTAAGCTGATTTTGATGTCTGGCTGTCAAGCGGGGACCACAGCCATGACAACAACTACAACAACAACAGACCAAAGAGAAAGACAGGGAAAGAAAGAAAGGCGCATGAAATTTGTATAATGTTGCCACAAAAATCCAAAGGAAGAGGAGACAGCATTGGCGCCACGGGGGGAGGATATTCTCTTTACAATAACAACAAATTTGGCAAGCCTTTAATGCGCGCCAAAAGGATTAAGTCAGACGGCAGTTGAGGGGGCGAGGTTTAACATATGTATGCAAATGTCATCCAGGGTGGTTGACGCCCGTACGGGGACGGCCTGCTGCTGCCGTGTAAGGCGCGAGAAGCGTATACGATTTACATACATTTAAAATTTTCACATTCGAGCACAAAAGAAGCCGATGCACAGTGGTTCGATTGGGCAATCTAATTGGAACTAAGACAGAAATGAGAATAAATAATACTGCGCCTGCAAATATGCAATGATTTTACTTCGAAAAGTTAGCAGTTGGAAAATATTTTTGTTTATTTTTCGAGATTTGAAAATCAGTTAAAATCAGTAAAAATCAATTAAAAATTAGTTCCAATTGGGATTGGCAACAAATGAACAAACCAAATAACTTTTAAATTGCCATATTCAATTACAAAATATTACTTTTTCATAATGTTTTTGCAACTCTCTCTGGTAAAACCCCTATGAATCTCATTATAAGACCTTCAGCCTCTTTGCAATTAATTATTTTATATTCGACTTTGAATCAATGTGCTGGGTTTTGGGTGGCCGACACCACGTATTCCAATTTACACGCGACGACAGGCGACAAACATCATTAAGCTGCAAACATTTCGACATTTTTAAAATCAACTCCCAAGCAAACAGCAAAAACATATAAAAAAAAGCGAGAACGTAGGAAAACGCACATAAATTGATTTGCGCATTGTGGGATGAGCGACTGCAGCAGGGGGAGGGGAGGTGTGTGGCAACCTGCAACTGACAACCAACAAAACGAACGCACGTACGCTAAGAGCACGCTTCACTTACTCCCCAACCCGCCATTGGGTTTTTGCTTAAACAAGCAAACACACTTCAATCTCTACTCCTCCCGTCCTCCCGTCCCCTCGTCCTCCTCCACGCACTCCACCTCTGTCACTCTCTGGGGCACATTTGGCATCCATGGAGTTTCGTTTGCTTAAGTGGCTGCTCCTTCTGTTCTTGTTCCTGTTCCTGTTTCATTTCTTTTGCAAATTGATGTGATGTGCACATGATATGACTGAAAGCGGGCTGGGGCTGGTGGGTGTGGTGGCTTGGTAGAGAGGGAAGCGCTGCTAAGTATGCTATGCTTTCTGCTTAACTTTATCCAGCCGAAGGGGAAAGAATTGATGTGTTTGCTGCTAATTAGATGTTATGCAAATGGCCATTATGAGTGTTTCGCACAGAATCATTGGTAATTTATAATTTTGATTGTAAGAATTGAATGAAAAAGTAAAAGCACAGCTGGGATCTATTCGAAGCAGTTCATTGTAGAGGATGTAAATACTACTTAAGAACCTAAACTTGGCTTTCCAAAATCTCTTTAAGATGTTGTAGAAAATTCTTGTGAACCACTGATAAGTTCCTTGTGAAAAGAAACTGCTTTATATATGTATATCATTCTTTAAGTATCGGTTGATATACGGTATAAATACATACTTACGCTAACCGCAACCGATGAAGACATCGTTCAAGTCTTTCACATTCCCATCCTTTGTCAAATTTGTCCTCTTTCACATTTTCTTAATATTTTAAAAATTTCAATTGCCGCCACATAAAAAATCTGCTTGATATCATTTTCCTCTTGCGTAGAAATCCATAAACTTTCATAAAAGCACAAACATTTTTTAGGTCGCTATAGAAAATCTGCTCTTAACCATATTTTTTCTTAAGACTGCATGCAGCTGGCCAAATTGTGCGCTTGCTCAATAAATCGCCTGCAATAATCTGCCGCCCACCCAACTGTTTGATGCAATTTCTTAAAGGCAGATGTCGGGCTGGCTGGCTGGCTGGCTGCTGTCCTAAATGCAAGTCGCCTGGCATTAATATCTATATACATTTTTCAGCTCACCATGGCATGGTGGAGACAATGCAAAGAACGCCAGTTGGCCAAAAATATAAGGACGGAGAGCTGAAATTTTTGAGATATTTCATTGTCAGGCTGATGTCAGGCATTTTTGTGTCCCTGTTACACTTGTTCCAGAGCTCATCCTGCCAGACTCCACTTTCACTTTGTCATGGCTTGACAATTTTCGAGATGAAATTTCTGTAAAACTTTTTCAATGTCATTGCAAGCCTTTTTGGGTTAATTGAAATTCAGTTGCAGTTTTTCAACTTTAAGCTTAAAGCCAAAGTGAATGCAAGGCAAGGATTTTGCAGGATTCGCTCCATCATTTAATTAGCCCAATTAACGTGCACACATGGCGGGCGAATGCTCGCTGACTCCGGCTACGAGCTTCACTCCGCCATTCAGCCGGAAGTCAAAATGTTTATTTGCATTAATCTGTCAAACTAATTGACAATCCGAACACCCCGGAATCCCGGCAATCCTGGCAATCCTGGCAATCCTCAAGCAAGAAAAACTCCAACGAATGCTGACAAAAGTGCAGGCACTCAGTTAAGCCAGAATTACATTAAAGTATCTTAATTAAAAATAAAGGTTTTTGGCACTTCTCCTACGCCTTCCTTCTCTTTCTGCTATCAATTCAAAAAGCGTCAGGATGAAAAAGCAAGGGGGGCTTCAAATTAATCTGCACACATTGAGATCGGTTTGCAAAACAAGTCAATTTGTACAAATATCGATTAGCATTCTACATCCCATCCCCAACCCCAATACAAACACTCACACATACGAATTGCTCAATTCATTATGGTGTATGTGTAATTGAAATTTATTATCCTGGACAACTGTGTAAAGTGAGAGTGTGTAAATATACATATAGGAAAATGCTTGGGAAATGTGTATTGTTGTTGTGGCCTTCGTTTTGTTGATATTTTTGGAGTGTTTTAAAATGTAGACACGTGTAGTAGTTGTTCATTTAAGGGATTGCCTTTTGATAATGAAAAGATTTATCGTTAAATATGGCATCTATTATGCAATTAAGAAGCGTTTGATGGGGATTATATATATACACCTAAGTCTGTTTTTACACGGTCTTTTTTTACACGGTTTTGATATAACACGGTTTGAAAATTGAATATTTTTAATTTTTTTACACGGTTTTATTCAATTTAGCACGATTTGAAATTTTATGTACTTAAAATTTTGTTGTCAAATTTAATTTTTGCGAAGTATGTTCATATCACAAAAATTATCCCAATGTCGAAAGAGCTGCACAATTCCAACGTGAGCTGAATTCTTGTATGGCTCGTTACAAGGAATTATACAAAGAGGTAGCAAGAATTGGCGAACAACGGCTCATAACAGAGTTCATTTTTTAAAATGTAGATGCCGAACGAGCAAGAGAAAGTCCAGTTCAAAATTATTCCGTCGATGATAGTGAATGTATACGCGTTCGAAGCAAGCGAATGCGAATAACTGATGACGACAGCAATTAAATTTATGTTGCTGTATTTATGATTATCACTTATTTTATTTTATTTTTATTTTTTACCTTAAAAATTGAATAACCTATTCTTTTCGTTCACAACATAGTTGTTTAGTTCCTGAACTTGCCATACATTTAATTTATATTATGTACTTTTAAGATTCTTTTTTTCTTTTTATATCTTTTTTATATCTTTTCTTTTTATATCTTTTTTATCATTAATTACTATGCTTGTGAAAATAAGCATTATATATTTGATTTAATAAAATAAACATGAATTCTTGTTCTTAAAAATTCTTGTTTTTCACTAATTTTAATAGGTTTTAGAGATTAGGAACAAATCACCCATTTTTGTATACGATCAATGTCTTTTTTTACACGGTTTTTTTTTACACGGCTTCTTCTGGAACCAATCTACCGTGTAAAAACAGACTTAGGTGTACATATCTTTCATTTGAACAAATTCTGCTATCAGTTTGTAGTGTTCAGTCAGATTTCTTACGATTTCATCAAGTCTGGCCTCAATCTTCAACCAGCGTATTATGGTTTCATGTCATGAGGGGATTTTCACCCCAAACAATAAATGCCACAATATCTCTAACATCAAGAGTTACTTGCACACCTTCAGACCTTATCAATAAGGTGTATAAAAGGCATTATAATTAGCCCATTAGGCTGGGCAATGCGGAAGCTCGGCTCGGGCATTGCCGAAAGAAAGGAAAAAAGAAGTGGCTTGGCTCATTATAACACTTTTCGCTGACCAAGCTGGCCACACCCTTCAGACTCCCCCCTCTTAAGTAGAAGCACAACAACTTGAACTTTTGCCTTTTCTTGTTGTTGCTGTTGTTGTTGTTGCTGTTTTTTTACCCCCAAAAACGCCCACTCTGACGAACTTGGAACTTCAACTTCAAAAACAATAAAACAACATTTGCAGCATGTTTTCTTTTGCTGCTTTTTCACCTGCCCTGCCCCTCTCCTTGGTGGGTTTTTTTTGGCGCCTCGAGGCATTTAATTCCTTTTTTGGTTGTAAAGTTTCCTTTTTGCCGAGTGCTTGTCAACGGAAAAGGAAACCAAAGCCGTCTGCTTGGCTTCGACATTTTGGGTTCCTTTCACATCATCAAACGGCGAACGAAGGCGAGGACTTGCAGATTGGGATTTGGACACGCTCGCAGAGACCATTCAGGCGACCAATTTGAAGTTGCCCTTGGGCGCCTTTCATTCATTTCACAGACTTGGCTGGTCTGCCCTGGTCTGCCCTGGTCTGGTCTGGACTGGTCAATGTCTACAATTACAGTTATTTTATATTAAATTTCAAATTAATGTGAACGTTGTGGATGCCTGCTGGCCTCGTTTGACATGGTCTGGCCATGTAGCTAGGTCTGGTAGGGGTATTCCAGAGAGTGCAGCACATATTTATGTAGATATAGCAACCCTAGAGGAAGCTTACACATCTTGGACATAATTTTATCCAAGCACACCCAATTTCTACTCAAAATCTGAGCTATTTTGATTTGGTCATTTTCCAGTGGGTAAATTTTTGCAGGAACACCCATTATAATTATACACTTGACTGTAAACTGTAGACTGTAAACTGTGCTGTAAGCCATAATTTTCATTGTTTATGTCCATTGTCTTGTCTCACTTCTTACCTTTTTTCGCTGTTGTCTGCAAAAAGTTTATGGAATTTTTGCACTACATAAAACTTTATTCGCCGTGTGCAACAGCAACAGCAACAACAACAACAACAACAGCAACAGCAAGAGCAGCTATGAGCACAACAACTTTTGATTAACTTTCGCGGCAGCTTTTGCTCATTTCCTGTCTCCGCCCCTCCCTCATCGCTTTGCAGTACCGCTTCGTTTTGTTTCGTTTGCTCCTCCTGCCTATCCTCTGGCACAACAAATATCCCTCAAGTTATGATGCTTAATTATATCAGGATCTCCTTCTTACTTGAAGCGCACGTGCGTTTTAAGTTGCCAGGCGGCGCCCCTGATTTATGTTAGACCAGGACTTTATGCATCCCCCCATTTCATCCGCCTTCGGTGTGTGCATATAATGAGCTGCTGCTTGCTCTCCTCGGACTGCTGTAGGAATTCCTTTCTTCATTTTTAATGTTTCTTTCGCATTGAAAACTAGCCTGGGGTAAGGCTTTGGTCAGCTTACATGCAGGGGGGAGCAGCAGGGCAGCAGGCATGTGTCTTATAACGCCTGCGGGCTGCATTTTGGACTAACAAGGACATGCGCTTTCGTTTTGTCCTCCTTTAAGCTTTGATGGCATTAAAGTTGTTTATGACAAGCAAAAGTCTTGGAACTGTCCAGGGCAGTATGAGATTTGTCTATATTTACTCGTATATATAGTATATATATTATGTTCCATTTATTTGTCTTGGCATAAATCTTTTCTTTTACTTCTACTTCTACTTCTGCTTTGATATACATTAGTAGCTCGCTTGACGTCTCGTCTGTGGCCGTAAGCAACATTATCCGCATGGGGAAGGTAGTGGGATGTGGGAAGGTGGGAAGTGCGCCTATAAAGGGCATAATAAATTAAGAGTTTTCCAAGATTATGATTACATATTTTAATGCGAAATATGAAATTGTCAGAGGTTAAATGAAAGTCAAACGAAATTGTAGCTAAAGTTGTGTTCAAAAGTTACTGCTGGGTTGAGCTTAATGGAATTAAGAAGAATGCCTGGAGATGTGTATTAAGATGCGCCTTCAATCACATCATCTCATCATCTCACTTACAATTTCTTAGTATTTAGGACACACTTTGGATTGACAAAATGTGTGGGAATCCTGAAATGTGTCCACTAATTTCGGGACAAGATTTCATCCTTATATACAGCTTTCCTAAGTAATTTACTAAAATACATTTGTATTTCCACTGCCGGAATTAACTTTTAATTTGTTTCTATATTTTCAGGTAATTATGGGCACCATTTCTTATGTGAATTTCAGTTCATTCGACTATTTACAATATCTTAAGAGCAAGAAGATAGGAAAACACTCAGAGGCTACTAGATTGATTTCCTTTTAGAAACACTTTTTGGGCAGTTTTGAGGGTTCAACAAAAGCGCCTGCTGAGTGCTTCGAGATTTGAAACCAATGAAATTTCAACATTTGCTGTACCTTAAATCCGGTAAGCCATGATTCTTCTCTTTATCCTTGCAAATTTATGTCCAAATGAAGCTATAAATTTAAGAGTTTTGTATATGAAAATGCCAGGACAATATACTTACTCAGAATATTTCGCTATGAGTTTGGGCTGTTTTGGGCTTGCTTAAACTCTAGTAAGTTCTTAAGCTCATATTTTCTTATGTTCATTATAATCTTAGAAAGAGAACTGGTTGCTTATCAACATAAACTTCTTCCACATCCTGGGCCTCTAAATATATTCTATTCTTTGAGTTCACATTAAAGCTTAGATTTCCATACTAAAAATGTATAATTTGATGGCAGTTTTAAGTCTCTTAGTTGATATTTTGCATGGCAGAAATGTATGATTTAAAACAATTATCGTTGTTTTTCATTGCATGTGGTTAGATATATCAGAGTCACTTTAAATTGGCGTTTCTATTTGTTATAAAAAAAAACCATAGCAAAGCGAATGCCATTAGGTTCTGGGCAGGATTTAAAGCTGTTCCACATGCTCTGTGCAACCATAAACTGTTGTGGAAACTTAATAATGAATCAAAAATGTTTGAAGAGAAAATATTTTATATCGATTGAAACCTAAGATTGATATATTTGTAATTTTAAGGTTATCATTATGGGGGGAGTCACATAAAACTCTAGAGATTTTGACATTTTCATGTGTAAAGGAATTCTTTTTATAGTTTTGAACATAAGTTTGAAACAATTCAGGAAAATTCCTATCCCGAAATTTAGTTGGTTTCAAATCTCGCTGCAAAAATTCTTCAAAAAGAAAATCTTTCTAGTAGCCGTTGAGTTGTTCCCCTATCTCTATTTTTAGTTACCCAAAATGAACCTATAAATTCAAGTGTTTACACATTCAGTTCTCCAAATCTCTCGAGATTTCCAGGGCACCTCCCTATATAGATCTGAAGATACATATATTGTTATTAGGGATATGATTGAGTTGTCTCTAAAATTGCATTACATTTAATACCAATCTATTCTAATATCAATCAGAAAGCCCGCAATTGAAAGAATGCCATTGAAATTGAAGTCAGATTCAAGTAAATATGAACATTTGCTTTAAACACTAATTGACAATCCAGCCAGCTCCTTTATATACCCCCAAAACTTTGTGTTCCCAAACCAAACCCCAAAAATATTATATGCTCTAGCCCATTAATTCAGCCGCCTTAACACCACTTTTGCGAACAACTGAAAACCTCAGCAATTCCCAACTTATCTCAACTATACACCTAATGACATCATCTATTGGTGGAAATGCTCGTTCTGCCAATGGTTTTGGTTGTCTAGAGTCTAGTGTACACGTACTTAACCTTTTAGCGCTAATTCAATTGCCACAAAATGGGAATTTAAGTTTTAATCCTTCTGGCCTGCGCCGCGTCGTCTGCGAAAAGAAATTGCACCAGTTTTGTGGAAAAACTTGGCGAAAAGTGGCGTGAAAAGCTAAAGGAAAAGTCAGCCACCCACACAACAGCTACAGCACAGCTACAGCAAGAGCAGGAGGCTCCCTCCATTGGCAACATTGGCAACGCGGCGGGCCCAACACCTTGTCCCTGATTTGTTCCAGACTTTTTAGTCCTTGGCTTCATCCTTTGCAATGTTCGCGCTTCGTTAGCTTTAATTTCTGTAATTTGCAGCGACGATGTGCCAAAACGCGACACAGACGACGAAGGACGCGTAAGCGCGGTGGGTTGGGGGGGAAGGTGTATGGAAACAAAAGTAAAGCAAAAACGTCGCGACATTTTCACGAATCAGGAGGCAGTCTCTGTCTGTGCTCCCTCGAGACTTTCGCTATCGTCCAGGCGCGCAAACACAGAAAACCAATGGAGACGCTCCCCAGGAACCAAAAGGAAGCGAATCCTTCACCTCGTCCAGCCCTGCGCGGCACCTTCTCGCTTAATATTTAATGACCAGCACTTGGCTCTCTGTGGGCCGCCAGGACGCTGTAGTTGTGGTGGAGGTGGAGGTGGACTGTTCCTGCTGCTCTGTAATTGCGAAATGTTTCGCCAAAGGAATTTTATTTACATTTTCCATGAGCTGCGACTTCTGTTTCTCGTTTTTGGTCGCCTCCCTTCCCTTCCCAACCCATCCCATCCGCTCAACTGCCTTCTACGATGGCCTGTGTTTAAATTCTAATGTGATTTTCGTTACATTCGAAAGCATTTCATTTTTTGGTAGTAGTCCTGCCAGACAGGAGTTTTTCCTTTTTCTAGGAGTCTCATAATGAACTGTAGTGCAGAAAAGATTTACTACAAAAAATATAAAACTCTATTTACGCTTCAATGTTTTGTTGATTTTCTGTCAGGTTGTGTGTGAGTCTTAACGAGTTTATGGCAAAAACGGCTTGGCTTATTGGAAAGCAGAGAGAAAGCAGAGGAAATGGGTAGAGAAGGGGACAGAGAAAGAAAACAGCATGTGAAAATTGTGCAAAGAAAATTCAAGCTTGGGAAAAACAAGCAAATCAGCCAAGACCTTGGCCAAATTTAACAGGTTTGCCTGTGGCTAATGAAAGATCTCTGAAGGATGCAATTTTAAGCAAGGACTCAAAGCAAATGCAATCAAATTGGCTCAAAGCAGTTGAAGACGAGTATTATATAAGGAAACTTGGGAGTTCGAGAATGATGTTTTGTGAACTTTTGGTTTGAAAATAAAAAAAAAATTAAAGAAAATGTTAATGGAAATAAAAGTATAAAGGTTTTATGAAGACTGAACTTTGTATAAGATACTTTTTTATATGTACGAATTATTATTGATTTATATCTTAAATGTGAACTGAAATTTGTAGCTTTTTATACTTACTATGAACTATATATAACTATATAACCTATATAAGCGATAAGGTTAAGCTATAAACTAATTTCATCATACATTTTCGTATATCTGAATTGCATGTTTGAAATTTGTAATAAAACAATGGAAAATACTGAACAATGAAAGTAAATATTTAGGATCGGGAAAAGCGTGAACCAATTTAGTAAACTTTGGAAACTTTCCGAAATTTGTAGAATTTATGAAAACATTTTTAACCTTTTTAGAATACTAACAAGCTCTTCAATCTTCAAACTGGCCTCCTCATAGAGTAGAGCATGAATTTACTCCAACAAGAAAGTGTTCTTCTTAGAAATATGTCAAATGACTTGGCCCTGCTGACATGCCTCAATCATCAGCTTGACTCACTAACGATTTCCTAGCAAAATGTTCAAAGTCTTCTAGGACATACTAAGCTGAGTAGACTACACGTTAGTAGCATTACTTCTGACGCAGTTATTATAGCTTTAACTGAGAGTATACCTTCGCTCATAGCCTCTCTAAGGCTAACATCTCTAATTTGTAGCACTAAAATTCTGGTCGACAGATATGTGACCTATAGCTCGATCAGGCGAAGTGCTTATATCTGTCTCCTCACACTCACTAACCCACTTTTCTTAGACAATATTTTGTATTTGTGAATCCCTGGATAAAGGAGTGCTGTGAGTAGGGTCATAGCAATAAAAGGAAGCCCCATTGGTCCGGAGTTTCGGATATTGCATAGATTCGATGTATTAATCTTACTCTTTTGCGTTTTACCTTAGTTTTTATCATTGGCAGATCATTATCGATAATTTTATGAATAAATAAATACAAAATTTCAGGTGGAGGGGAGTTGTGTTTATCCATCTAACAAACCCTATCCTGGTCTACATAATTGTTAGATACAGCATCATGTACATATCGAGGAGGCATTTGTGCTTGTACTACAATTACTTCCACGATATTTAAGACCACTAAAATAGTCTCTCATATCCAACCGATTCTTTGCTTATACTCGCATAAAGTGACTCTTGGAGATTTACCTATGGATCCTGCTCAGCTTTGGCTGTCATGATTTTGAAATTGATTTTACTATTCTACTTCCTTTTCTTAAAAACTGTAGCAAATAGTTAAGGCAGAAACTAATCTTTAACAATATAACATTAATATAGTCTTCCAGCCACACAGAGCCAAAGTGAAGAAAGGGAATTCCCAACTGTGAATCATTTAGCCAAGCATGCATTACTCCTCCTTTCATCATCATTCTGCATTTTGCTAAAAAAAAATATGAAATCTTTAAGACAAAAAAACTTTAACTGCATACACATTTCGCTGGCTGCCTGGCTGGCTGCTTTGCGCCTCCCTTAACACCCTTGCCAAGAAAAACTTAAACGAAACTCATAAAAACAACAAGCGCTCCTCATGCTCCATTCTTTTCCCCCGAAATTTCTGCACTTCTGGCGCGAGTAGGCCTTATAGAGGCGAATAACGGAACTCAAGTACGACGGCATAATTTCAACAATTAAAGCACACAAATGTGCAATTTTAACAATTACTTCAACTTCCGAAAGCCATAAGGAGCATACTTAAAACCCGCTCTGCTGCCGCTGCTAAGGCTGCTACCGCTGCTGGTGCTGCTGCTTTGGTTGCTCTCCCAGGAAAAACTTTAATCCTTTTTACATTTAAATGAGGCAAGTCGCTCAAGCAGCCGCCATCCACCCTCACCCCTTGGGGTACATAAAATTATTTACCAACCGCACAAAATGCACAAAAATTTGCATAATGCTTTGTGGGTGGCAGAAGTGGAAGTGGAAGTGGAAGAAGAAGCAGCAGCAGCAACTAATAGAAAAAATTATATGGGGAAATGTTTAAATGATTGAAATATTAAAATATATACATATATATAAAGCAGCAGGAGGGGAGGGAGGTGTGTGTGTGTTAAAGGCTTACATGCTCATACATTGTTTTCATTTTTAATTAAATAAACAACTGCCCCTCGTCAGGAACAGGACGAAGATGACAACAGCAAGAAAAACAACAACAGCAACAACAACAACAACACGGGGGAATGCGCAACGAATACATTTTTCCTACTACGGCTATGCTGTCAAGTTTTATTTTTCCGGAATACAGGATGCACAGCATCCTGTTGCAGCGGAATAACCAACCAAAAAGAAAGGGTAAGAGCAGCGAGGAAAAACTGTGGAAATAATATGAAAAGAGTTGTTCTGTAAAAGAAATGGAAATGGAAATGGCAATGGACTCGCGACTCCATTGAACGTGAACTGACATTAGGGATTAAAAGCGTTGCAGTTTTTTCCGGTTGCTCTTGTTGTTATTGTTGAGTTACATAACGAACTGGTAACTGGCAACAATTCTCCATTCATTCGTTCATTCTTACATTCTTACATTTATTCAAGCAGCCAGTCACTCATTCGCTCATTCATTTATTTGCTCCACATGCAACTGCAACGTGAATTGGGAATCCCTTCGTCGGATTCATTAGCGATTTGTTGTGTTTTTCTTTTCCTATTTTTTTCGTATTTTCGTATTTTCCTTTTGCTGCAGGATATATCCGAGCATTGCTATTGTCATTGTTGATGTTGTTGTTGTTGTTGGCCCCTTGTTAGCATTTGTTTTATTATTTATTTGTATTTTTTGCCGGCGTATTTGTTTGCTCATTACACACGTCATCATGTCAACCGCCAGTGGCCAACGTTTGGGCTCTTCCCTTGCCCCCAGGCTCACACACACACACGCTCTCACACACACACATATATGTGTACTCGTATCTATGGACAATGCCAGGCCTTTCAACAATTGGATTTAGTTGAAACGGCTGGCATATAGGAAGCATGGCATGCTATGTTGTGTTATGCGAATAATGGAATTGGAGTTGCAACATGTTTCTAATGAGTTATTGTTGGGCTCGGAGTTGATTAAAAGCATTATGGCTAGTGTAATTGCAAGAGTAGAGGAACATTTGTTAATTAAGCTCTCAAAGTTGGAGATAAATGACAAAGTTCCTATTGCACAAAGCATTCCTTGGCTGTGTTGGGTTTTAGAGTAAAATAAGCATTGAGTTGGAAAATATATATGAATAAAGTTCTTCAGTCATTTTGTTAGCATTTCTCAAGGATTGTATAAGTTTGCTGTGTAGAATTATAGATGACATAAGAATGAGGAAATTTTGCAATTACAAGAACGGAAGGCGAACTTCTGGTAACCTTGCACATTCGGTTGAAATTTGGTCTAGGTCGGTGGAGGTTTCTTAAACTGTCATTTACCAAATTTGGTTCAATTTGGATAGAAAACAACCAGTTGTGCTGTAATAAGAGCTCTTTCCGAATCGGTGGGTTGTATGGGAGCTATATGATATAGTGATCCGATCCCGATAAACTTTGGTCAGCAGATTTGGAGGCTTCTTAAACTGTCATTTACCAAATTTGGTTAAATTTGGGTAAAAAACAACCAATTTTGCTGTAATAAGAGCTCTTTCCGAATCTGTGGGTTGTATGGGAGCTATATGATATAGTGATCCGATCCTGATAAACTTTGGTCAGCAGATTTGGAGGCTTCTTAAACTGTCATTTACCAAATTTGGTTAAATTTGGGTAAAAAACCACCAATTTTGCTGTACTAAGAGCTCTTTCCGAATCTGTGGGTTGTATGGGAGCTATATGATATAGTGATCCGATCCTGATAAACTTTGGTCAGCAGATTTGGAGGCTTCTTAAACTGTCATTTACCAAATTTGGTTAAATTTGGGTAAAAAACCACCAATTTTGCTGTACTAAGAGCTCTTTCCGAATCTGTGGGTTGTATGGGAGCTATATGATATAGTGATCCGATCCCGATAAACTTTAATCAGCAAACGTGGAGACTTCTAATACTTAAATTTACCGAATTTGGTTCAATTTGGATAAAAACAACCAGTTGTGCTGCAATAAGAGCTCTTTCCGAATCGGTCGGTTATATGGGAGCTATATGATATTGTGATCCGATGCCGATAAACTTTTGTCAGCAGATGTGGAGGCTTCTAATATTGACATTAAGCTAGTTTGGTTAAATTTGGATAAAAAAAACAACCAATTTTGCTGTACTAGGAGTTTATTCCGAATCGGTGGGTTGTATGGGAGCTATATAATATAGTGATCCGATCCCGATAAACTTTGGTCAGCAGATGTGGAGACTTCTAACACTTACATTAACCGAATTTGGGTAAATTTGGATAAAAGAAACAACAAATTTTGCTGTACAAAGAGTTTATTCCGAATCGGTCGGTTATGTGGGAACTACATCATGTCGTGGTTCGATATTGACGATTTTGACATATAAGCAGATTACAGCAGAAGGAAATTTATGGAACAAATTTCAGCTCAATAGCTCTAAAATAGAGAAATTAGTTCGCATAGAAACAGACGCACTAACAGACAGGCAGAGGGAGATGGCTATATCGACTCGGCTGCTCATGGAGATGCTTCCTTCTATGCGTTACAAATATCGTGAGTAAATAACGCTAGGTTTTTGATATCGTCCTCATTATCATCATCTCCGTCAATGCACCTTACCTCCCAGCATCGTAATGATTATGTTTAGCTCGAATCAGGTAAGCCCAAGACATCATCAATGTCCTCATAGTACACGCTGTACTCCCCCGTTTTGAAGCAATGTAGATTATTTGACAGTAGGAGAAATGGTAGCATCTTGAGATACCTGGAAATGCCTCGATTGTTTCTATGCTAAGTACGAAAAGCTATGTAATGTGCTCTTGTCATGGCCTAGGCTAATTGATTGTTCATCTTTTAGCATAACGCCCTGATCACTTGATTTTTCTGAAATTGATATTCTCTTTTCATTTTGGACAGCGTGCAAATGCAAACACCTTCTGCATCCTATAGATATATCCATCAAATAACATCTTGCTTATTTCGGTTTGTCAAGAGACTAAAGCCATGACTATGAAACACAATCATTGATGAAAGATGGAGCCAGCACTTCAAGTTTGCACTTAAGTATTAAAGCAACATTGAAGAACATCTGAAATATATGCTCGATTTGTTAGGTAAGAAGATAATCAGGAATATACTCAAAATCACCTACATTAAATGCTTTGACAAGCTCTGAAGTATGTCACCTAAGCTTAATATTCTTAGTACGTCAATGTTCTTGTAGAAAACTCGTAGTTATGGGTATGAAATCCTCTTGTGATGGCCATAAAATGGATGATTTAATGCCTTACAAAACTTGATATTCACCGCATTGTTTACTCAATAGAAACCCAACTGCCTTCAGTCAGTTCATCTCCAAGCAGCTGCTTTTTTAGCAAAAACGTTACAAATCCTACTCTGCTCCATTACCAAAGGATACTCGCAATAAAATCAATAAGAATCAAAAGAGAAATAATAACAGCTGTTAAAAGGAAACCAATCGAAAATCTTTCACAGCCACCATCTGCTTTGCATTGGGCAAGATGTCGTCAGAAAGAAAGAAAACTAACCAAGGGATTAAGCTATAGCTACAGCAAGTAAAGGCAGAAAGCCGACTACAGGGCCAAAGGCAATGGCAATGGCAAAAGCAGAGGCTGTGGCTGTGGCAGTGGCAGCATAAAATGCAAACACATAAATAATAAAGCAAGCAGCCACACACTCAATTACCAGTCAGAGTCAGAGGTCGGCAGCGGCCATCGAGACCTCTCATCGCAGAGTCAGCAGCAGCAGCAACCTCTACCACAACTTGTTTTACTTTTTTGTATTCTTGTTGTTGTTTTTTTTGGCTACCTGGCCGTTGCCACCTGCTTCTCTCTGTGGATAGAAGGCGCGTGCGGCATTCGGCGGCCACTCAGCCTCATGCCTCATTAATAAAGAGTAGCAGCATGAGGCAGGGGCAACGCAGAAGACACACGCACAGGTGTCAGACGATGCCCGCCACCGCGCCCCTGGCAGCAGCACCACCTTTGTGCTGTAATACGAGCACAAGACGCTATTGTCACGTTTGTTTTGCTATGCTCATTCGCAGGCAAATGACGTCGCTGGTTCGCTCTTCTCCTGCTGCTGCTGCTGCCGCCGCTGTCGCTGGTGCTCTCTGTGTTTGTTTAGACTCTCTTGTGCTCTCTTTGTAGACTTTTTCTATGTAGAGTATTTGTATCTGAGGGCAAGCAGGCATTTGTATCTTTTATCTATGGTTTGTTTTGGCCCACAGCCAGAGATATTCGATGTCACTCCTCTCTATTTCGCTCAGTTGGCGAATTTGCATTTTCTTGGTGCTTTTCTTTCCTCTGTCAAGCACCAAAAATAAATACGCATTGTTTTTCTTACTTTCTTGAAACACAATTTCGAACATTTTCCTTCCAGCTAATTTTTAATGGTTTTTGCGTCTATGACCCAAATGTCTCGGACTCGGATTCGGAATCGTTTGATGTAAGTAAATCAGAGCAAATATATATAGTAGATAAACATGTGCCCCCCACACATATATTATTATATCTACATGCTGTAGTTTGTTTAAATGTTCGATATGAACTTGAAATTTTCAGCCCACACACAAAGTTGCGGCCAGTGGAAATCATTTGTGCTGGGCCTATTTACAACTGAACTCTCATGGGCTAAATATTGTGGCTGGGCTTATGCGATTAGGCTATTTGTTAATAGTTTTCTTTCTGCGTGGATATGGAAAATATATTGCGATCTTTGAAGGAGAAATGGATTTAGATTTAAGATTTTGCAATAATTGTAGATATTTTTAAATATTTGGGGAAATGAAAATCGGGAAACATTTGAAATATATTAATAATTAATATGGGATATATGGATTCTAGTATAACTTATCTGATTGTGTCAAACAAAGATGTGTTACAAAGGTGACATTTCGTTGTCAAAAGTTAAACTGATTAGAACTTAAGTGCAATGTCTCAAGATGTGATGCTTTTTTACTATACAAAATATAAAAGACCCTGCAAAAACATGCAGTTTACCGGGGGAACGTTGAAAAGAAGGAGTGGCTTGCTCGATTTCGTTCCGGAAATTTCGATGTAGAAGATGCACCTCTCACTGATCTGCCTGGCACTGAAAAAGTCAATGAAGTTTTGCCGCAAGCTCTCAGAAGATAGCTGAGGCACTAAATGTCCACCATATTACAGTTTTGAATCATCTACAAAGAGCAGGCTACTCAAAGAAGCTCGATGTTTGGGTGCCATATGAAATTAACGTGATCGAGTAACCATCGAACCAGTAAAACACTGCTGGAACGTAACAAAATGGAACCATTTTGAAGCGAATCATTACAGGCAAGGAAAAATGTACTAAATACTAGAACATCCAACGCAAGTGATCATGGTCAAAGACCTTCCACAAACGACTTCAAAGCCTGGATTGACGGCAACACAAGGTTAACGGTAAATTTTTGGTGGCATTATGAGCTGATACGTGTGTACAAATTGACTATTTGAATGAAGGAATCAAAAAAGTGCGACCAGAATTGGCTAACCGAAAGGGAGTGTTTTTTCATCATGACAATGTCAGGCCACACACTTCTTTGATGCCCCGGAACAAATTGACGGAGCTTGGCTAGTAAGTTCTGATGCAGCCACCGTATAGCCTGGACCTTGCACCCTTTGTTTCGCTCTTTGCAAAATCCTCTTGATGGTAAAAAGTAATTCGACCGGAGAGCCGCTGAGAGCCGCCAAGTTCTTCAATAACAAACCAAAGAAGGAGGAATTATCAACATTTACTTGATTGAAAGAATAAAGAATCTTTTTCTTCAAAAGTGCGCCAAAAATCGCAATCAGAAAGGAAGGCTAGGTCGGCTTGTCGAAGTCTATATACTATTGACATTGTAAATGTATAACTGACCTAGATCAAATCTGGTCGGCGGGCAACTAAACGATAAGAATATTAAATGGTTTTTTTTTTTTTTATCAAAATCACATAACAGCAACATGAATTAAACCAAAATATGTTCCCATGGGTACCACAGTTTTCAGAAGCAGTCTTGCAGCTGTATGAATGCTCCAAATGCCCAAGGGGAACCTTGTGGATGAATCATCGATCGAGCAGGAAATTTTGCTGGCGTGATCCACTCGTGGTGGGTGCCGACTGCTGTTGCTGGTGATGTTGCTTATGTTGATGCTGCTGATTGACTGTCACAGCTTCTGCAGGGACATCCACCTCCTCCTGCTCGTCATAGAAAGCGCCATCCAGAACTTCATTGTCTTCATCAAAGTCATCTGTCTGCGAACTCACAATACACTCTTGCTGCACTTGCTCTAACATTGGTCCATGGTAAATGCCTCAGAGCAGCGCCACATCGCCCTTAAGCAAAACGAAGACATTGGTCTTGGAATTATTTAGCGAATCTTTGATGAAATCCAAGCACAGTTTGTTGTGCTTAGGAAACTTAGGAAATTTCGCCCTCGAAGAGCAAATGCCCACTGGTGATTTTGAAGTAGACAATCTTATCGTGCAACGAGCCCCTGCCCACATGGTTATAGACGTCCAGTTGCTTCACAATGACCTGCTTACGATTAAGCAGCACATCAAATACCTGAGAGAGAACATTATGAGCGCATAGGCGGCGTCGCCATCCGCAGAGAACTCATAGCCAAAGGTTGTGGCACCTCATCCTGCCATTAGCAAGTGTTTGCCATAGTCCGAGTCATTGCCGCAAGAGATCCGTTTCATAGTAGACGCCATTATGGTCAGTGTAGGCCTTGCTGCCAACATTCACCGCATAGACAACCTTTAAGGGATCGCTGGCCCATGCGTGATTGGGCAGCAGTAACAGCAGGCAGAAGCTCAGCAGAAGAAATAGAGCTGAACTACAACTGACACTGGCCTATGCAATGGCGACGTTGCACAAGTTAGGCGTTCTTGTTGTAGCTTTTAGGCTGGCAGTTTTCCCTTTTATTTTCAAGCTCTACTCAAAGTCTACTCAGAAGTATAGGTTTTATTTGGGATTCGTATCTTGATAATACTGCTTGACTCATGAAAAAAAAACAAACAAATTTTAGCAGTTTTCCTACCAAGTAGAGCAGTCGTTTCTATGACAACTATATGATATAGTTGTCCGATCAGAAAATCACTCTATGCTGATCAATAAGGCATACAATTTATGGGTTCAAATATGCTTCTGGCTGCATTTACTACAATTTACTATAATTTTGTACATATTCTCTCTATTAATGTGTAAATCCTTTGACCAATTTGAAGAATTCTTCCGGTTTTTCCAAGTGCAGGATATGTGTACCGTCCAGTTTCTCTATTCGTATGTTGGGAAAGTATTTCTTCATTATGTCAATTTGCTTGTCCGGTACAAATTCAGACTTAGTGGCGATTATCAGCAGCAGGGGTCCTTTGAAGGGGGCCCTTCCTTCCAGCGGAACCTTTTGAGATGGCTTTTTTGTCCAGTTCTCTTTGATGGCTGCCAGGTTGCATTGCCAGACAAATTCACCAGTTCGCCGCTTGCGTAAATTTCTCATGATGAACTCTAAATACATTTTCGAAGGAACGTCCGGGGCTATTTGCTGCGATATGAGCTTGCGGGCCTCCTCCAGGCTCATTTCCTTGGGCAACTTAGCCGCCAGGCTGATCATTTTATCCAACAGATTGACTGTGAGCACAGTTGGCGGCAGAGTGGGCGCCGTATCCAATATGATAACCCTCTCCACCATATGGGGATACTCAAGGGCAACACTCATCATGGCACAGCCGCCCATGCAGTGGCCTATGGCGATTATGCGCTGGTGTTTCTGGGAATTCACCAAATGGATAATGTCCGCTGCCAAATGGAGGGCTCCGAACTCTTTAGTATGGGGACTCTGGCCATGATTGCGAGCATCCACTGAGTATATTCTACGCATGCTTTCTTTGGCCAAGCGCCGGGAGAACTGTCGAAAATTCTCCTTGACACCTAAGAGTCCGTGCATGATCACTATGGGCGATATCTTTTTATTCGTGTAGGTCTCCTCATATACATTGAAGGCCATATCAATCGGTTCTATAGAGCTCTTATCCATTTCGGGATGAGAATTGGGCGCACCAATACTTAGACGTCGTATATTATTTGTGTACTCGACCAATAACCTTAAGAGAATAGCAGACATTCTTCAGGGCCCATCGTAGGATTACAAATTGAAATTGAAATTGATACTAGAATTTTCAACCAAATTTTGGATTTTGGCTAAACTATGAAGAAAGCAAATATGTGAAACATTTTCTGACAACAATTTCAACAAACTGATACCAAAATTTCATTCCTTTTCTCCATTGGAAGGGTAAGGTACCGCGCACTTTTGAAAGGGATCCCCCTTCCTCCTTCCCATTAGTAGATATGCCGCAATTAAAACATTAGCAAAGCTTTGAAGAATTTCTTAACTTTCCTATACAAACTTTCACCCCGACATTAACCTACCTAACTATTATGCTGTAGCCTGTGTGTTCCCCCTTTATAAGTAGTTTTATTTATTTGATCTCCAATTCATCCATGTCCATTAACTGGCAAAGATTTCGTTTATAAAATTTGGTTCGCAAAACAGACAAATAAATTTCATTCAAACGAAAACAAGCAAATATAGATCAAATAATCACATTAGCGTGTATAGAAAATCCAGTGAAAATAAACCTCCAATCCACAGATGCCAAAGTCAAAAATATATAGTACATAAAACTTATAAGCAACAACAACAGCAACAACAACAACAACAGCAACACAAAACAACGGCACTAAATGTCTACAAAAGATGGCAAACAGAAACATGTGGCGGGCTCTGTTCGAGGCCCAAAACACTTGACCAACAGCTGTAAGACAAAACGCAGGCAGCAACCGTGGCAGAGGCAGAGACGCAAACGTGGGCAGCACAGCCAGCGCCAGCGCCAGACGCCAACGCAGTGCCAACCGGCAACATTTCGCGCGGGAGCCAATTTCAATATGTGTTTTTTTCTTCTAGGGGTGGTTTCCTTCATGCCACTTGCCACTTGCCACTTGCCGCTGCCTCGGCCGCAGCTGGCACTTGTCTGCCGCTGCCGGCGTCTCTGCTGTCGCCTTTGCTTTTTGGCTTTGGCTTTGGCAGCCTTTCAGCCATCAAGTGGATTTCAGTTTCATTTTGAACGCCGTGCGTGGAGTACGTGGACGGATCCGAATCAGGCAAAGGCGCGCGCGCCACTCGAACAATTGTTGCGACCAAACAGCTCAGACAAAGCGAATCTTTCAACTGACGTGTGTGTTGCTATTGGCCTGGCCAACAACAATTGTCATCACAATCCACGCCGCGTGTGAAAATTGTTGGCAAAAAGTGGAAATCTAAAAGAATTTTTAGATATACTCGAAATTAGCGTGCAAGTAAGCATTAAATGGGAGAAGAAAAAAAATATGTATAAAAATACATACAAATTTACTTGTGGAAAAATGTTAAAAAAAAATAAATTAGAAATTATGGCAAACTTGAGAAAAATATAATGAAAAAAAAAACGTGAATTATAATTAGTTAGATGGAAGACTTAAAGCGGAAATCAAGCAAAAAAAAATAAATAATTAAGAAATACTAAAAAATAATTGTCAAGTAAAATAAGCATAAATAAATAAATGAAAAATAATAAAATGAACCAAAACCCATATTTAAGGAATATTGAAAATATTTAAAAATAACAACAACAACTTTATAAAATAAATTTTTTATCAATATAAAGAAAAAATGGTTAAAGAACAGACTAAAATATTTCAAACATCCAAAAGTTTCAAAAATAAAAATCTACACACGCAAATTGGTTAAAAATCATATAATAAAAATATTAAAAAATAACTTTGCAATCAAAAATTAATTTATAAAGAAAGATTGACGCATTTTGTACTCCCTTTCCATTCCTGTAATTTTTTTGGCACATTTTGAAACAATTTTATAGAAACTTTAAATTCAGTAACCAGTTTAAAATTATATCTTAACACAAAACATAAATAAAGCACCTTGTCCTTGAGAAAAACATACAACCACACATACACACACACACCACACACACACACACACACACACACACCTTCCGGTGCGAAGCTTTGGAATATCAGCCAAAAAGTACAGATGGTTTTTCTTGCTGAGAAAATTGTAGCCCGAAATAGTGACCTTACAGCAAATGTCGGGCGTCTAATAACTCAAATCAGCTCAATGGTTAAAATTTTGACTAATAAAATAAATATAAATATATGAAAAGCAATTTATGTCACAGCCAAAAGTAAATCAGCGTATATTCGAAACATAAAAATGTTGTCATAGGAATAATATTGAGCATTCGATATATATATATATATACATATGTGCCCGCAGTATATATATATATCTTTCGTACATGAGCAAATGTTAAAAATATGTGTTGTGCTAAAAGCAAAAACGAAAATGCTTTTATATATGTATGCACATCCGTATGTAAGTATGCTTGTCGAAGATATATAAGTCGCCGGCTAAGCAAAAAGTCGGGCCAGGCAAAATTATATCATAGCAGCTTCCAATTTTATAAATAGACCAACGGTTTTTACTTGACTTGTTCTGTTTTTTATTTTTATTTTTATTTTTTTTTATTATTTTCTCGATTTATCTAGCATATAATTCAGACACCAAAATGTGTCATGCCTGGCAATATGTAAAGCAGAAAAAAAAGTGAAATTGGAAGTAGTTGGAATTAGCATAGGTACGAAATCGGTATAAGAAAATTTCTATGTTGATTTTGTTAATTGAAAATGAGATTCAAAATTGACGTAAACCGAAAACTCAGCCAATAAATATTTGGCAATATGAACAATAAATCAAAATCAATATTACATTATGTCATTGCGGAAAACGCGTGAAGAAATTCAAGTGAAAAGTCATCATAGCCAGCCTTATATTTTCACAAAAATATAATAAAATATTTTGAGCTTCTAAAATCAAGAATATTTCAAGAAGCGAAGCAGACTGTGCAAATGATTAAACTAAAGAGTTTATATGAAATATTTAGAAATTTATAATGTATAAAATGGGTATTTTACAGCTAATTGAGTAACTCATTAGATGGGCAATAGACTATTTACTGCTCGTGGATTATATTGAAGCCCTTCAGTTGATTTTTAAATGCTAGCAGATACGTCAGAGCTCATAAGGTAATATAAATAAAGAATCTGCAGAATATCAATCAAGAAACGATTCACTCTGACAAACGATATATGTTTTAGATTTCAGGCCAACTCTAGTGTGATATAAGAATACTTTATCATAGATTTAGAGGCTTGTTAATTAATCGTCCAATTCAGAGAAAAACTCAAAGTATTAAACCAAATTATTAAAGCATATTTGGTGTAGCTAAATTTCCTTTTGTCAACATTTTCCAACTCATAAAGAAATAACAAAATAAAGAGAATGTGGAATTTCTCTATTAACTTTTGGGAAATATTTTTTGAACATTTTAAAAACTCGCGTTTAAAAAATACCACAAAATATTTCACAATTTCAATTTCAATATAAATATGAATTGAAACCCAGAGATGATGCCTGATATATAGTCAGTCCAAAGGAAAAAAAAACAAATGCCAGATCAAACCATACGACTTTCATTAATTCGGTTTTTTGTGGCTTGTCTGCCGATTGTTGAGGGACGGAGAGACACTCATCGAGTCGGCATTGAACATTTTGTGCACATTTTAATTTACGGTTCGATGACCACAACGGAAATTCCTTTAATGACCGCATGCGACGACGCGGACAATGATGACGCTGACGCTGGACGGTGGCTGCTTCTGCTTCTGCTTCGAATGTGGACGTCATGGGCATGGGCAGATCAGGGACCAGCAGGCACAACTGCACGTGCGCCTCTGACTGTCTGCTGAGCCATCATCAGTTGGTAACCTGAACCTGAACCCCCTACGAAACCAGGCCTAACTGCTGGTTCGCCATCGTACGTACCTATTCAAAATCTCTCCTTCTCCGTCTCTATCTTCCTCCCTCTCTCTCTCACCTTCTCTCTCTTGTATTTTCTTCGCATTTGTGTGCGTGAGGCGACTCGTAAAACGCAATGTTGCATTTCATTTTGTTTTGTTCCTCTTTTAACGGCTTTTTCAGACGTTAAAATTTTTGAATGCAAAATGACACAACCTGGAGCTGCCAAAGCATTATTTTGAAAATGTAAATTGCAAATTATACGCAACGTTGAATATATATATTTAGGAGGCATACAAGGGATGGAGATATAGAAAGCAAGTTGCGCGTAATGCTTGATACGTGCAGAGGTGGCAGAAACGTGATATGAAAAGGCCAAGGCAAGATAAAGAGTCAATGAGGAATTCAACAACAATTCAAAAATTAAAATGTGACAAAATAAAATTAGATAAAATGAAAGAAGAGAAAATGAAAAATAATTTAATTCAGATTATAAATAAAGCTGAAAAGCAGAATCAAAGCATTAAGAAAATGAATTAAAATTAATAAATAAAATATACAAACAAATTTTATTAATTTAAATTAATAATAAATGAACAAGGAGAATATAAATAATAATAGGAAAACCAATCAGCTTTAAACAACAAATGAGAAAATATAATAAAGTACAAAAAAAGTAATATTAAAACCGAAAACCCGAAAGAAATAATAACAACTAAATTTTTGTTAAAATATATCAAAAGCGATGCTATAGGAAATTCTTTGTGAACTAAAAGTAAATATGATTTTTGTTCCGACAAATATAAATGGGATATTAATGATGAACAATTCCAAAGATATCACAAATTTGAACGAAATCTTAAGCAAAGAAAATCATCAATAGAATAGTTCGAAGCCAACTTTCTTACCAACATTCTTTCACCTCAGTAAAGTCCCTCTTTTACCAAAGATGGAACGATTAAAGGTGAAGTCCCTATAAGAAGTTAAGGTTAACTTAGTGGGGTTAAGGGCCAGTCTAATGTGCATCTATCGAATAAACCAATTGAAAAATATAATTTATATACAATAATTTCATTTTATAATAAAATATTTTAAATTAAATCCATTGATGTAGAAGCAATCGATGACACAACAAACTGAACAAAACATTCAAGGCTCTACTCATCCAACACTCAACTATAATTTATGGCTTTTCGCTACAAAAATTAAAATAAATAAAATAAAATAAACAAATACACAAAGCAACAATAAATAATGTAATTTTTTTTGCTAAATTATAAATCATACATACTTTTACTCATACTATAATCGTATGCAAATGATGATGCAATTGCAAAAATCGAATCGAACTGATGCTTTCCGTGCCTTTATGCAAATGTAAGTAAATTAAATGTTTGTACAGCTTATTATCTTGCTCTCTATCTAGCTTCGACTTGATGAAGTTTCAAAGACCCAGCCTGACTGACCAACAAGCTGGCCAATTGAGAGTCAAACCAAGCAAACCTAATCATCCATCAGACCACTTGAAATGCCAGGCATTGCGTTGCCCAGCCAGGAAACCGTATCTCCACTCTGTCTGGTCTTTTTCATATGAAAAATACCTGGAGTTTGCTTCATTTGTTACAATTACAGAGCAGCAGTAGGAACAGCTACTCCAAAACTTGTGCACACATTTTGCTTAGGGTTTATTATACCCTCACCCTACGAATGCTCTAAGTTACCTCAGCAGTTTCATACTGTACTGCAGATACATTCCTTTTAGTGTATCTGAGTTTTCGGCCAAACAAATCTAGCTTAGTTTTTCTTCTTTCTGGTTGCTGATTGCGAATTTTCAAGGCTCCGTCTTCATCTATGTCCTGTGTCTGTGTGTGTGTGTGTGTGCGTGTGTTCGTTTGAGTAAATTGTAGCATACTTTCAGGTGGAGGGACGTTTAGTTTATTTCATTTGTGCAATCAATCAAGCGTAAAGCGAAAGGTCAAGAATTTTACTTGAACAAAAACTGCAAGAAACTTGTTAAAAGTTTGAGAATGACTGAACTGACTGAACAACATTTACAGCACCAAAAATGGCAAGCAGCACACAAAATATCGACTTTCAACTTTCTTCATTTCATTTCGTTTCGTTTCATATAAAAATGCTTACAAATTCCATTCCAGTCAGCATAGTTTTCATTAAAGAAAATCTACACAAGCTGTTTAATACCTACAAAACTCACCTGTCGCGCCGAAAATAAGAGAAAATACATAACACAATGGCCGCGCCAGGCGGCGATTTTCCCAAGGCGTTTCTTTCCCATTCTCTCATTTTTTTTTTGTCTCTCATTTTCTACTCCAAGAATTAACATTAAATGCTCGCGCAATTTGATTTTCCTCTTACCTTACTGCTTCTTTAGGTATTTTCCTTTGTTTGCTCTTTGATTGTTTGGGAATATTTTCTTAAGCAAAGTGGTTTTTCTTGGCGGGTAGAAAATGTTGCCCGGACGATAAACCTTTTGCCACAATTGAATGAATGTTTTTTTCCTTATTTCTTTTTTCTGTGAAGACAGTAAAAGAAGCTGCGAAAACTTCAAGCATGAATTTGTTTCAATGAAAGGCAAGATATGGCAATTCGAAGAATTTTAAACATTTTATAAAGGAGCTTGGGCTTGGCATTAAATAAACAGTAGATTTTTAAGCTCCATTCCCAATTCTGAAATATTCAAACTTCTTTAGTCCATCTTTAGTCTGCCTACATTCCCTTTACAAATCGCTGGACTCTATATCATATAAATAATCTATATAATAGGGTATTCCATATGCGACTATCAAAGTCCTTCCTTTTTCTGTCTTTTTTTTTTTTTTGAAAATCATAAATAAATATTCTATTAAAATTTACAACAGCCCTTTTCCCTTTGCTTATATTAATTATTTTATTTTTTTCCTTTATTCAATAGTAAATTTCCCCTTTGGCACAAATACAAATACAAATACAAATACATAAAAAATATTGTTGATCAAAAGATAAACAAGCAAATAAAAAAGCAATTAATGCGCTTGTCACAATCAAAGTGTGTGCGTGTATTTGTACACACACACACACACACACATATGTATATTGATCTGACTTTGTGTCTGCGAGTGCGTATGTGTGTGTGTCTGTTTGTCTGTGTGTTGGTGCCATGTAACTAATTAAACAAAAACAATGAACAATCGAACTGGGCGCATCAAACATTTGTCCGGCGGGCAGAAATCGTAATAACATTTTATGTAAACCTAATAAAAATATTAATGGCAAACCGCTGGCTGTTTGCTGTTCGGTGACAAATAGCCTTACCCATACATGTCTCCGTCTCCATGTTTGTCATCCATTGTCCTTTGTCCTTTGGGTTTCGCCTGTCCAAAGTGTTTGTTTTCTGCTTTGCATGTCATAAATTGCTGCATAAACAAAGGCGTTGTCGCTTGGCTGGCCACAAAAGCCACGAGACCATGATATTTTTCATTCTGGAGAGTCCTCAGTCCGTGGTCCGCAGTCCTGCCCTGGTCATGTGTCATGAATTCGGGATACTGTGCTTTATATAATGATGTTGTTTGACGAGAAGAAATGAGGAAATAGTTATTTTTTGCCAACACCCTGCCGCCTGCCTGCCTTCTCCAGCTTATTATTTGCCCAATGTCTGGCCAAATAAAACGCACACTTTTTGGCTAACTGCATGCTGTGTTGCCTGCTTCTAGGCGTTCTAGCATTTTGTTTGCCAACTAAACAAGCCGCCGCCCCTGGCCGAGTGAGTGTGAATGCCAGCTGTCTGTCTGCTCTGAACGCCATGCATCATATCATATTTTTTTTTTTTTTGAGTTTGGCTTGGTTTGGCATTGTCTTCTGTGCAGCATTATATTTTTCAGTGTATTGTTTTAAAGCATATTTTTTTGTTGCTGCTGGACAATGAGAGCTGCCATTTAGTCTGCAGTCGTGAGGGATTCGCTTTTTTTAGGGCCAGTTGCTGCCATTGCCTGTGCTCTGATATATAGTATATGCGCTCGTACGAACATATATGGATGCATGCATATATAAAATGTTTACTGGATTTATTTCGAGGACAGCATGTCGCGACTTGTTGGCGGTCATGGCAGACAATTGAAATGATTCCAATATGAAATTTTAAAATGCCCCCTAAAGCTCCAGAAAATGGTATATCTTTGTACTGCAGCGGATGGTGTGACAGTGAAGCTTACACACTTTGGTCAAGGTAAAACATGGGGTTGCTTTTAAGAGACATATATGATAGAGTTGTCTTATTTGATGATTCAGTAAAGCCCTGTTAGACCTGTCGATAATTACACTGAATAGTAAAGCGGTTTGAACTTCACCCATTTCATTTAATTTTGAGTTAAACTAGCCAACCCGGCATGCCTCTTCCTGATGATCTGTGTTTGTAGTTGTGCTAGTGTTCGTTAATGAGTTTGTGTTGCCGTCTTGCTTTAAAAACTACCAAAAGTTTCTGTGACATTCTAGAAGTGTTGCGGATATAACCAATATATAGTTAGGTCAGCACATTTCTGCATTGAAGAATTATATCTCGCGTGTTAAAATTGTTCAACTATGTCAAGGGCCACTTCATTTATTGTTGCCCGACAGCTCTTTTATCTGCCTTAACCTTAACAACCTTGTAATTGTTTGCTTATGGCGTTTGCTGCAGCAAAGGAACTTCCTTTTTGGAAATATGAATTGTATTTCCGACTTATGGAGAAAAACTCTCTCGCCGGATACCATCAAAGTTTTGCTTCAGGCTTTCTAAGTCTTGTATCCTCGCAGCACATTCTTTTTTCTCGTTTTTAAATTTTTAAATTTTAAATTTATCCATTTTACCAGTAGGCACAGTTGGATGTAGACTATAAGAGCTAGAGTTAGCAAATTCGGTATGTAGCCTTCAATCGTGACGTGTCAGATCAGGTTTCCCGCCCCCGCAAATCCATAAAGTCTTTATATATTCCGCAATTTTTGACTGATTTTGTTTAAGCTCGGTTTATATATATGCATTAGCACTTGCCAAACTTCATTACGATCGGAAAATAATTGTAGACAATGTTGAACGAAAGCACCCCGCCTCCATAAAAAAGAAATCAGAAAGTGTTGCATACAATGGAGTGTGACGAATACTAAACAATATCGACAACAATATCCATCCTTACTTGTTAATTTTTCATTATAAACAAACGCGATTTCCCAGCTTTCCTACTTTTTTTTTCAATATCGCTTATATGAGGGTTCCGCTCCGGTGATGCGCCCATTTTTCTAAAACCATACATAGCCCTTTCCCTAGTCCGCATTAGTATCCAATCAAAATTTTATAGCGATCGGTTCAATAGTTTAGATGCCTATAAAGGACACACAGACAGATACACATTCGTCATATTTACGTTTCCAAGCATCTCGTATTTGGAATTTAAGTTAGAAATTTAAATATATTTTTAAGATGGGAACTTAAAACTGCTTTCAGATCATGTTCAAGAGAACTTTTGATACTTTTTTTTTGATATTTTATTTATATTTATTAGCAAGAACCTTTGCAAAGAAATTTAGATTTACATTTTATTCTGAAAGTCAAAAATTTTCATTTACTTTATGAATTTTAGGATGCTCAGAGAAACGTCGTTTGCTTCAGTTTTAGGTCAAAAATATAATTAAAACTTATAATTTTATTTAAAAACAAAATTAATACAGATTAGCATTAATTGAAATTCTGATAGTTTCAATGTTGAAAACAATATTTGAAAATATTTTGTGTTTAAGAAAACTTGGTTTTTATGATGGAAAAATATATTCTGAGTTCGCCAGCAAAGAACTTGAAGCTTATAAAAAATGTAAATAAGAAAAATTATAACTGTACAGCACACTTAAATGTTTTACGATTTCCCTAAGCAAATTGCATTTTTCTCGCCTGCAACACGCATTTGAGCCAATTAAAAATTTTCCCATGCCTGATTAGGCCGCACCATTTTTTATGTTTCCTCTCGTTATTTATGATTAGTAAATCCTTTTTAAACATGTTTTTTTTCGCCATTTCTTCTGGAATTATTTGATTTGCTGATTTCTGCTGTTGATATTTGACTTAATTTGCATTTGAAATGTGCTTCGAGGCCTTCGATATGTGACCCTTCTCTACATAAGTACTAATGTGCCACAAACGACCAAGACATATATGTATAATTTCTGCCTTGAGTAATCTAAATTTATGTGTAACTAACCAAAAGTCACACCATTTCTAACACTAAAACGCACACAATGTCCTGCCTCTGGGGTCTTATCTGGGTTGGCTCCGGCTCTGCCCGACTATTTCTGTATTTTTCAACACGCAAAGTTTGTTTTAAGCACACGTTCGAGAATTGCGGCCACAAACGGCAAACGGAGTGACTTTGGCAAATTAATTAATGAAATTGTGCTCGAGGTTGGGCGGAGAAGTTTTTTCTTCCTAGTGCAACGCTTTTCTTTGCTCTAATTATTGAGAATGCCCGTGTCAATTGCCCCGGAAGTGAAGGTTTCCTGAGGGCTGCCTATTTCTTTGGGGAGAAACTAAATTAAAATCCTAAATAATGAAATTGTTAGAGTAATAAAATCATTTTATGATTATGACCTCAGTGTACGAGCAAGTGTGTGCGTGTGTGCGTGAGTGCGTGTGTGTGTGTGTATGTTTGGGTAGGAGGAGAACTTTCATCTCTGACATTTCTGACAAACTTGCCAATAAAATTCGAAAGCAAGCCGAAAGTGCGTTTTGGTGGCAAAATGTGCTACGAGAGCTGTAAATTAATAATATCATTCTTTGCCAAGGCAAATGTCAACCCCACACCCTACCGCCACACCACCCCCGCCCTTTCCAGTCATTGTGACATGTCACCTCGGCCCCAGCATTTGACTTGTGCGTGACTTCTTGAGTGCTTATCAAGAGCGAGTATGTTTTGGGGCTGCCGAATCAAATTTCGCATTGGAATGACATGTGTTAGAGTGTGCGAGGGGAAAGGGGGGCTCAACTGTCGAGTAATATACGCCATAATGTATGCCACGTAATATGCCTGCCATAACAGTGGCAACTAAAAGTAAAGACCTCATCATTTCTAATGGCAAATCAATGCTAGGTAATTTTTATTAAATTTTACTCTTACATAATTTATTACAAGAAGGTTTACAAATTTTGTTTATTTTTGATTTCATTTTTGAAAGAAGACAAATGTTCAACATTAAGCTTTACAAATTTACACGTAAGATTCCTTGGGGAGAACGAACGTCCCTGGGGTAAGCCACAGACAGAAACAATTGCACACTTGTTAAGTGTTTTTTTGGGGCGCTTTTGCCGGCCAAATGATTTTTGCCTTTAAGGGTAGGTAGGAAATCAACCACTAAGCTCGACTAGATGGCTTGTTTGGGGTAAAAGCGGAAATGTTGTACAATAAGCACTTTCAGAAGTTATAATTAATTGCATGAGCAGCATCAAATCAAGATAAAAATCATTGTGCGTAACTTCGCTAAGGGGAAACCCATTTAGACAACAAATTTGATGTCTGCAAAACAATGATTTCTGGAAATATCAGGCGTCGGATGAAGAGTTTCATAACATTAAAGTTGCATAAGTCGATATATTTGAGGCCTTAAATTATATTCAAATTGGGTCCACTATGTCTCCTACAATGGATGATTCAAGCATTCTAACATTAAAGAAACTTATATATATAAATTATCACCAGATAAGCTGTTCTGTATTCTGATTAGTTTTTCAGTCAAAGATGTATTTTGCTCTTTGGAAATTAATCTTAAAATATGTAAATTATTAACCAAAAAGTTTTATCCAATTCTGTACACAATATTTCTTCAGATTTGTTGTCAATTTGCTTGCAGACTCTTCGATTTCCACATCTGGTCTTCTACTTGATAGCTAGTTTTTCCTTTGCCGGCCAATGTCCTGACCAAAACTGCAAGCCCACAGCAACCATTCACAGAGTCTACTACTCCCTCTTTCCGATTTCACAAGACAAGCACAAGCAATCAGCAGCTTTTTATCAGACAACAACAACAACACCAACAACAACAATAGCAGCAGCAAAATGCTCATCCTCATCCTAGTCCACGACAAAAAATGAAAGAATAATCATATAAAAAAAGTGCGAGGCAGCAAAAAAAAACGGGGGCAGAGGAACTCAGAACAGCAACAACAACTATAAACTCCATGAGCTCAGCTCGGAGTAGATTGACTGGCAGTGTGGAAGCAGTTGCTGTTTGGGGCGCCAGCAAAAAGCCACTCTAGGGGCAGCTATCTACGTACCAAGTACTGGGCACACGCCCCACTGGCCCACCGGCCCCCTGCTCACCCTTAACACCACAACAAAATCAACACAAAAAAAGTGTTGTGTAAAGTGTTGCACATCAGGCCACAATGGCGCTAAGCCAATAAATTAAATCAAACAAGCGCGATAACCATTTCACTTTTGCCATGTCTATCCACACACACACACACACATATATATATATATATACATAAGGATACTCTCAACAATGTTGGCCACACGCAAAACAACAACAACAACAAAGTTAAAATGGCGTAAACAATATACATATATATATATATATATATCTGCATGAGCTTTTCCAACACAGCCAGCAAAGGAAAAACACACAAAAAATAAAAAAAAATTAACTGTAAATGCATTTTAATAAAAAAAAGGTATAAAAACGAGACGAAAACATAGCAAAGACCAAAACACAAAAAAAAAAGGGAAAATTGTTAAAAGCTTTTCCGACACTTAACATTCTGCTGGATATCACAATTTTTGGTGCTGCTTCGATATGAAAATATTGTTAATTTTTGTCAACGCCATTTTGTTCAGTTTTCGCAAAATTGTTTAAGTTGTCGTAGCGTAGCCTCTTTATGGTTTCGCTTAATTGTTGCCAAGTCAATTAAAACTTTGAACTTATGGGACATGAGGAGCAGCATTATTACTCCATCTTTTGAGGGAGTATGTCGAGCATAAGCATTATTAGGGGTTCACTGTTAAACGGCAGGGGAAGCTCATAAAGAAGCTACAATTTAAGCAGAGTTTTCAAAGAATTTAAAAAGAGAGGAAGAAGAAAACGATTTAAGCATTTATATTTTTCAGAAAGAAAGCTGAAAATATATTTTTTTTTTATTTCAATTCTGAATTTAATTCTCTTCTAGTTTGCTTCAATAAATTTAAATTTTCTTTATTATATATGCAATTTCATCTGCCTCAAGTGCCACGTTGCCAACTCAGCAGTCTCAAAGTCAGCTTTCAAGTCATCTCATCATCGTCATCATCTTCTCATAGTTTAGTTGAGAAAGTCTACAAGTTTTGACCTTTTGCCAACTTTGAAAGTAGCCATAAAGTATGCTGCAGAAGGAAAAAAAACGGGTATAATTAAATTTCGCTGCCACCTGAGAGTTGACAGAGTGGCAAAGCCTTTGAAATGCAAACTTGACCTTAAGTGACACTTAATATGAACCTCATCTACATAGATGTGTAGGCTTTATATATTTTGTTACCTAAGTTTTCAACAGCTTAAAGAAGTGCCTTCACAAACTTTAACCCATCCCGTTTAATTTCCCAACTTTTCTATATGCATACTATAACTTATGGCCAGCAGACCGCAACATTGAAAGCCAAGAGCCAAAATATATATCCACTTGCCAACAAAAGCAAAAAAACAAAAGCAGAAACAAAAAAAGCGCTGAGGTCACGCTAAAAGCGCTCAAAATTTGTAGCCAACTTGCAGGCGCACAAAAAGCAATACTCCTCGCCGACACTCCTCAGCTCAGGCTCCACTCAGTGTGATATAAAATACGAAACTACTTAGCGGCGTTGATGAATTGTGACATTTTTATGGGTTTGTCTTTTGAGAGCACACGAAAAATGCTTAACAAAAAAAATGCTACAAAAAAATGTAGCGACCAGTTTTGGACTTTTGGCTTAGCCATAAACAATATGGTCAGCTGGTGTCCTTCTGCTGCTTGCGTTGAAAATGTGCTAAAATTATGAAAGTTCGTTGCCAGTATTGTATGTTTCCATCTTTCTTTCTTGTTTTTCTGTTTTTCTTTTTTTTTTAAATTTGTTTCTCACGTGCCTTGAACTCGTTTCTGTCATATGCTGCTGCTCATCAACATAACTCAAGCCGTATTTATAGAATGCGGAGAAGAAATGATTTACGATCTGAGAAAAAATGCTTTAATTAAAAACTAAAAGGTTGCAAAAAACGTTGTTAAGTATTTTGCTGCACAAATGGAAATGCATTTCGAAGCAGTTAATCATCCTGTGTGAAATTTTCTTTGCCATTTAATTGTTGTCTCTTGGCAGGTATTTGTATTCCCAGGCCCTAATGAGCCGTTTAGTTGAAGCTTTTGGACAGCTGTTCGTTGACCGAGGTGAAAGCTTGAAGAAAGCAGCCTAATGAGATATTTAAAATAACGTAAATGACAGTTTTGATGAGGCTTTAAACTGTTGATGAAACTGTAATGATGGTGTGGTATGTGAAGAGAAAATGTTGACAGATAAAAAGAGGCAATATTTGAGGTGTTTTAACACTAGCTTAGCTGAAATAATAATGCATCTAAAGAACATTAATTTCTACGCAAAATGATCTCTTGTGTATTTTCAGATATTTATCTTAAAATGCTTCACATTTATACATACATTTATACGTACATATCCACTGAATTGTTTAATTCCACGCACTTAAATTTGATGGCAAGCTTAAGTATTTTCTCGTCCAATTGTTATGCCAAAAATGTTGGCCGATAAAAACTTGAAATGTCTTTTTTATAAAATAATATTTTCTTTGCCACTAAAAGGGCCGCCCACTGTGAATGGAATCGATTGTTGTGGCTCTTGTGGCTCGTACTTATCGGGGAGACATTTAACAAGTGGCGTATACTTAATATGCAGACATTTTGTTGACGCGAGCGAACAAAGATATTCCCTGGCCTGGCAAAGGAGGAGCTCAAGTAGGCATTTGCCAGTCGGTGTATGTGTGTGTGTGTGTGTGTGTGTGTGTGTGCTTGTGTGTGGGTTTATTAGAGGTGGAAGAAGCAAAAAAAGATAAACAGAGCGAAACCATTAAATGATATCGCATCAAGAAAATCATCTTAAATATGTTTCTGCTTAATTTCCTCCCACATTTATGTGTGTACGTCTATGTATGTGTGTCCATCCGGCATATGCATACAAAAGCAATTTAGTGAGGCTGGAAAAAAAGTCACCAAAGCAAAAATCTAATAATTTTTTATGTATTTCTCTCTTTCGGTTTTCTTCCAGTTGAATGACCACAAGACCATGAAATGGAGAAGAAAAAAAGGTAGCAAAAGGCAAACCAAATGAAATGAAATGAAGCAGCAAAACATGTGTGAGAACCAGAACTAGAAACAAAAAGAGGAAATTATGTGAAAGAAAAAGCACAAAAAAAACAAAAACAAGAGATAAAAATTGCAAATGAAACAGGAAAGCCAAAGCACAGAGCTGAAACCCAAAGAAGAACAAGCCAACGATTTATGCAGCCAAAATAAGTCAACAGATGAAGAAGTACAGCAAAGAAAAGCAGAAAAAAGATAAGCAACAGTGAGAAAAGATATTTGGGCAAACAAAAGCCATAAAAAAACAAGAAGCTAAACAAAAAAATGGGATGAATTTGCTGGCAGCAACCCTTTAATGATTGAAATTATGTAATCTGTATGTTCAAGACTCTCAAAGTAGGCTAGTTGGGAATACAAAAAGGAAAGCAATTGGCAATTGAAATAATTTCCCCCAAAAGTCAATAAATTCCTAAAGCTTCTCAACTGCGCAATTATTATATTCAAATAACCATCTAGTGCACTACATCTCCATTTCCTATGGGCTCCTTGAGGGCACCTTCCTCCATTGCCACTTCATCAACTTTACCGTCTATATTTTAATTTCGCACGCGCCAGATGTTTAAGCTGATTAATGGCAGCCAAAAGGAAAGCGCGAAAGCGGCTGTCAATCAACTGTAGAACAGAGCTCAGCGAGCTGCCTGAGTCCGCGAGGGAGGGGGAGTATAGAAAAAGACAGCTAGTTAGCAAGCTGCCTCAACTGAACAGGCACTTAAACAGAAGCCAAATCGCTTTAAGATGAGTTGCAAATTGTGTCAGAAGTGAAGGTTGTAAGAATTAAAGATGGCAATCCAAGAGGATCGTTTGAGTGTCCCAATTATAATTAAATACAAATTTAAATGAAAACTTTGAAATAATTAAAAAAAATCTACAACATTTGCAGATCATTTTGCATCTCAAGGAAAATTCCAAATAAATTCTAAATCATATTTATCAAAATTTGTGTTTTCTAGGCTGAAATGATTGAGTCCCCCTGCATACGCAAAATCCTTGACAATTTCCGTTCAAAACATAAATAAAAATCACAATCAAAACAAACAAAAATGAAAAAGTCAGAAAAAATACGCACACAAATTGTACAAACAGTAATAAGTTTTCAATAAAACGTCAGAGACTGAACCACAACAAGTGGAAGAAAACTCATGGAATGAGCTAAATGTGAAAATGGAAAACGGAGATATGAAACAGCAAACAACATCTGAAATCGTGTGCGAAGCAGAACAGAATGAAATGAACAGAGAATGAGCTAGCTAGATCTTGGTCAACTATATACGAATTATATAAATATACATATATATCTCTATAGCTATACCTACTTTTAGTCCACATATACGCTCCCGCTGCTTCAATATGGCCAAAGTCACGTTTTCATTGTAAAAACATATTATTGTTGTTTTTCTTTTGGGTTTCGCTCTTGTTAATATTATTTTGCGCATGTATTTGTTATTGGTCTCTGGTCTTCATCATTTCATCTACTTTTGCTATTTATTTATTTTGCCCGCAAAGTGCAAAAGCACAAATATTGCGCATACGCCGCATGCGGCCTTCAGGGGCTACAAACGAAATCAATATACGTGCTGGGGTAAAAGTACAGCCTCGGAGGCCTCAGAGTTTGAGCTGGACAAACAAAACTAACCGAAAAGGAGAAATTACATAAAAATATTGTTGCAGCACACTTTTAGGAAATTGACTTTCCCTCAAAGTCATATATATGTTTGTTTGCTAATACGACAACATATTGCATTCCTCCTGGCAGGCCAGAGAAAATTCATTAAGTCTAAAATTGGGGCTGAGTGAACTAGCCTTTAATTCAGTTTTCGGCATGTTCAAGATCGATTTCAAAGTTGCCATTTCAATTGAAATTGTAACCAAATACATATAAATATTCAGGACTCAACAGCCGGCAAGCATAAGTAATTGAAATGTGAAATTATTTCAAAGCAACTGGGAGAGCGGGCAATACAATATTCTCAAATTCGTCTCAATGGCAGATGAACAAGGGATCTATGAAACCTGAGATGGGAGATGCTCGTGCCTCGAATGGGGATAATGGGAATATGGGAATGCTTGTGGATGCCGAAATTAAAAGTGAAGTGTGCTGAAAGTCAGACTAGCTTCACTAGAACTTTGTTATCACAAACAAAATGTATAAGAATAGACACTTTTGTGGATATAGAATTATTAACAATTAAACTAGAACATAGATAAAAAGTAGTAAATGAAAATAAAATCAAAATGCAAAATAGAAAAATTTATTGAAAAATCCGAATATTTAAGAAAAGTTTAAAGATTCAGACTTTAGATTTAATTTATTCAAAATAAATAATAAAAATAATAATAAATTAATTAAAATAAATTAAAAACTAATTAAGTCCTCAGTGAATTCTGGATTTTATAATAAAATCAATAAAAAAAACTTAAATCAAATGAAAAAAAATACAGAAAAATCTAAACTAATCAAAAAAAAATCACTTAAATTTAAAAATATAATATAGAAAAATTAAAAGAAAATTTAAAATAAAAATAAAAATTATACACCAAATATAAAAATTAAAAATAATATAAAAATTATCACTTTTCTGTGAAAATAGATAAAAAACTCTTCACAAATATTCTACGGCTGGCAAACTTATCCAATTTGAAAGGTTTCTAAATTTATAAATAAAACTAAAACAATAATACTAAAAATTTAATATTGAAAAAAATCGAAATTAATAATTTAAAATTTATATTTCCTAAAGCAAAAACTTACACAAATCACAAACAAAAGCTGCGACTAAAAGCAATATAACATCTGCAGCAAAAAACACCATCAAAAGAGTGTCAACAAAAGCAAACTCTGCTCAAAGAATAGCAACGACTAAGCCGACGAAAGCAATTTCCATTTTGAATATTTCCATGGAAATCCACAAATGATTTTGTATATTAATATTTGTTCCCTCTCTCTCTCTCTCTTTCTTCTGTTTCTTTGCAGCACAATTGAAAAATGTTCAATCATTGAAATTTAATACCAAAGATGTAAAACACAAAAAGCATTCGGAAAAATAACAAAAAAAAAATAAAAAAAAACAAGTGTAAATCAGTGCACAAACCAAACAAAAAGAAACCAACAAAAAGCAAGAGAAGGAATTCTTGTAAAACAAATCAACTAAATGCCAAAGCAATGCAATAATCACAACAGCCACAACAACAAAAACAACAGCTATACAAATCTGACAACGAAACTGTAACAAAACTGAACACTGAAAACTGAAACTGACTTAGAACGAACGAAAACAACAACAACAACAATTCGACAGAGACCATAAACGAAAGCGAACATACACCAACCTGCACACATACACTCACACAAACAGAAGCACGCACCACCCACACACACACACACACACTGCTTTGAATGTGCGTGAGTGTGGCAAAAGTCAAGCCAACAGCAAGAACAATAACAACAGAAATTCATAAACAGCAACATCCTTAGAACAACATTTGGCAACATTTCGTTGTACGAGCTGGCAACATTTTCTATTCGATTGGCAACATGTTGCTGAGGCGCTTACAACACAGCGGCAGCAACAAGAGCCGAGCCCCAGCCCCAGCCCCATCGTCGACGACGTTGTCGTTGTCGTCCTCCCACCCTACCCCAACCACAACACTAATCGGATTTCAATGCAAGCCAAGCACATCAGCAACAAGAACAACAGCAACAACAGCAACAACAACAACAACAACGAGCACAACATGGCTACTATTTCTATTCAGCCTGATACTTGTTGGCTCTGCGAGTGCCCAAATAGGTAAGTTTTTGAAACTACAGAAACCTAAATTGGTCTGAAATCGTATACGAGATATATATTTATATTTATTTGTTGAAAATAATTGGCTGGATTATGACTCTCGCCTGTCGTTCGAGGGAGACAGAGAGAGAGAGAGAGAGCGAGGAGGGGGAACTTTTTGTTAAATTATATATGCAAAAAGGTCGTTTATGTGTTTATAGAGCTTATCAAAACTGTATATATGTATATGTATATGTAAGTTTAATTGCCTGCTTTTAGGGCATTCATAATTAAATTTAATTCAATTCAATTTTGTCGTTTTACCAATTAACGAATGAGCATCGATAACAGATAGAACATTATTATGTTATTTTCATTGGTTGCTAATAAAATATAATTTCTAATATTATTTTGCAGTTCTGGCTTTTAGTTTTTCAATAATAATCCAAATTGGTATAGCAGAAACCTCTTCTGGCCCAGCTACTGTGTGAAAAAATGGCCATTTAAGTCAGTTCTCACTTATATTTGCCACGCCCACTAGTCCACAGAGCAACTCCCTCGTTGCCACGCCCTCAGTGCGGATACAACAAGCTCATCAAAGGCAAAAACATGAGGAGACATGAAACAAGAAAATGTTGTTAGACAAGACCAAAGGGAAAACTAGAAAAGGAGTAGCTAGAGGGGGTGGAGGTAGCGTGTAGGGTGGCGTCAGAAATGCAAAAACGGACAAAAACTCGGGAATTTTTTTCAGTCTTGGCCATGGAAAAGCAGTAGCTGATGCAAGCAATCCGCGCGAATGGCTAATGAGCAAAAAGCAGCCTAAAATAGAGAAAGAGAAGAGCTGAGAGTGCACGACAGTGAGATACTCTACAGAGAAATCATAATATAGGGAGGTTGAATTTATATGTTCATTCTTTTCGGGGAAGCGATAACTGACAAGAATTGTCTTAGTCAAATATTGACGAAACACAAATGCCGAAGAGATACGAGAATTAGTTATTTCATACAGGCTGAGGAAGGCACAAGCCAGGCAGACTAATTCATTGCAAATTTCATATACTCTTTTTCCATTTGAAAACGAAGCTATCTTTTTCACAAATTTTCTAAACTGAGTAAAATAAAGAATTGAAAAGAGGCGACAAAGCACATAATAATTAAATTATAAGCGCACATTCCTAGCTCTAGAATGCCACGCTTAATCCCTGCCTACACTATGAACTTTAGTTTTGGAAATTTAAAATATTTGTCAATGCAACTCATTACGCATTTATGCACAAAGGACGGCTCATTTGTAGGACAAACATTTGCAGCCTTTTCGAAACATAATTAAAACCGAAAATAAAAGCCAACATCGCGCAGAAGTATTCGCAGTAAAAACTGAATTTTGTTCATTAGCGTTGCTCTAAAATTCAATGTGTGTGTGTTTATGTGTTTACGCGAGATATGATAATGTTACATTTGAATATGGTTCCATTCCATTCAAAAATACAGCATAATTAATGTCGCACGAGGCTGAGAGGGCACACGCGTGCATTTCTACATTTGGTATTTGAAGTGGAGATGGGAGGTAGAAATGCTGAAACACAGAAACACAAGGTCGCAATTCCCATAAAAGTTCATTAAAAGGTTTTGTTTTTGTTGTTAAAAATGTTGTATTTTTAATGTAAACAAGAATTTCTGCTACCTTTAGTTTTAAAATTAAGGGAAGGAACAATTGATCACAGGTGATACTTCTATAGAATTGAAGTTAAATATAGAGGCAAAGGAAGAGACTGTTTGGAATATTAATGACGGAACCTGGTAGGGAGATCCAATGGATGACTAATTTTGAGTCAACTCTTTCTTGGTTTAATAGTTCATCGTCTGGCTAGCACGTTAGAAAATGTTTTGTTATAAGAAAGATTTGTAAGTTCATAAGCCGGCACATTTATATCTCTGATGCAGATGAAACACAACCTGGACATCTTCCATGTTACATTTCATTGGCGTCTCTGGGTAAGGAACATCAAGAAAGTTGCTATTCAATTTAGCAACCAATATCGTTTTATACTCTTCACAAAAACTGTGAATGTGTATTAATTTCGTAATGAAGTTTGCATCGCATAGAAGAAAGCGCTTCCGACTTGATCAGCACAACAAGGGGAGTCGATTTAGCCATGTCCATGCGTCCGTATGTCCATATAAAGTATATATTCTTGATCAGCATGACAAGGGGATTTGATATAGCTGAATCAAAGAGGTCTGAAGGAAGGGTGCCTTGGTGTAAATTAAATGTTCATTGATGAGTAAACTGTCAAGAGCAATTCTTATTTTGATATAGATCGATATAACCATATCCTTCTGCCTATCCATCTGTTTCAACACAAAGATCTCAGAAGTCTTAAGAGCTACAAAATTGAAATTTCTGCCAGATATTCCTTTTGTCTGCACCTTGGTTAGATTTGAGGTTCATTCAGATCGAACAACTATATAATATAGCTGCCATATAACCGATAGTTTTTGTAGTTTTGCTCGATCAATTGTAAATTTGACAGTGAGCTGCTATTTATAATCATCTATCTTGATATGCCAATAGACAAACACAAAAAATTCACAATTTGCCAAAATTTGAATTCAAATTAAACTTTTTAGGAACTTCCACAAATCAGCCAAGTTTTCTTTAGTTAAAAATAATTTCAACAATCGGCTTACAAAATGTCATGGATGAACTTTACACAAAATATTCACACGCCACAATTCAATTGTAGTCTTTCACAGAAGAGAACAGAAAAATATAAGAGGCATAAAAAAAGCGAAATGAAAATGACTAAGAAAATCATTGACCCTTGAAAATAAGTAATAATTACGAAAAAACGAAAATGAATGCAAACAAACACACACAAAAAGAGTAAAATAAAGGAAACAAATCTCGCCATTAAGTGCTAATGTGACGAAAACTTAAAGAAGAAAAGTGAGCTAAAGCGGAAAAGAGGTGGCAGAGCCGGAGAGCAATGTGGAACAAACTTATTAGAATATGTACATACATACATATATTTTGGGGTGATGGAAAAACAGCAATTGAAATGGAATGTGACACGCAATGGGGCAATAATAACACTGTGTGTGGCGTGTGAGAAAGTGAAGGTGTGCGGAGGACTGGCTGGACTGGCCATGGCACCTACTGAGCTAACCAGAATCGGTCGTTACGTTTTGCGTTTTATTCTTGTTGATTTAATTAAATTAAAATTGCGGCCGACTCAAGAGTTATGAGTCGGCGGTGTTCTTGTTATAAGCACTTAGTTGTTCTTTTGTTGTTCTTTTTTTTGCCTTAAATATGCATTTCCTCTTTCGAGTTTTGTTTTCCTTTGCTTCTTTGCATTGAAAATGTGCATGGGAAATGCATTTGCGGAATGTTTTTCCTTGGTTAGAGAGGCGTAAGAAAAAAATATTCCCAGCTTTGTTTTAAAACTGAAAAGACACGAGATTTGGTTGTTGTTGTTGTTGCTGTAGTTGCTGCTGCTGCCGGTGGGGTCTTTGGCAAGCCTGGGAAAGATATCATGAAACCAGCAACAACAACAACGGCAGCCAAAGCGTGGGTAGAGCATTTTAAAAGTGTTTTTTCTAGTTTGCTCTCAGTCCATATGCTTTATGAAGCAAAGTTTTCATTATAAATTTAGTAGCAAAAGAAATAATAAAAGCTTATAAATTTATAAGAGAAAATTATGGCAAAGATTTAAATACACTATAGAATCTAAATGTTTATGAATGGATGCTGATATACGAGGTGTGTTCAAAAAGTAAGGTGAGTTTTCAAGATAAAAAGTTTAGACGTATTTTGTTGTCTTCGGCGATGTTCTCTTATAACAAAAAACGGAGCAAAGAATTTGCCTAAAATGTTGTGTGAAAAAATAGTATGAAGAGCTTTAAAACACTTGAAATGTTGACAGTGGCGAGTCTGCTCTAAGTATAAAAAAATGTGTACAAGTGGTGCAAACTCTTCCACAATGGCCAAGAAGATGCCGATGATGAACCTCGCTCTGGACTGGGCGTTCAACAACATCTGAAGATATCGTAAAAGCTGTGAAGATAATTGTTTATGAAAATCGTCAAATTACCCTAAGAGAAGTTGCTGAGGAGTTGGCTCGTGTCATGTAGTTTTTCAAATCTTTTGGGCATGAGACGTGAGTCAGGGAAGTTTGTTGAAAAACTTCTGAACTTTCTTCAGAAGAACGAACGTATGAGCATGATTTTTTGGCCAAATACAACAGGATAATCATGTCTCAGCTACCATTTCTAATGGTCTTGGCCCCCTGCGACTTTTTTCTGTTCCCAAAACATATATAAACTATAAAAGAGGGTATTTTTGTAAGGATTAATGAAGTATAAACAGCAAGGCTATACCAAAAACTGCTTTGAAAATTGGAAAAAGCGTTGGCACAATTGCCTTGTATCTGAGGGGGATTTCTTGGAAGGTGCCAATATAAATGTTGATGAATAAATATTTGTTCATAAAAATACACAACTCACCTTTTGAACACACCTCCTAAGTGTATTGAGTATAAAATATCTTTAGGTATGAGTAAAGTCCTTCTGAAGAGCTCTAGAAGATTCCGTTTCGAAGCTTTCCAAATTCTTCTAGTACAACTAATCAGGAGTTGTAGCTATTATTATACATTCAGAATATGATTTATAGACAGCATCAATTTTTATTACAAGCTGCAGGCTAAAATCAATATGCCTTGACGCAGAAGTTTAGGCAATAACTTTTGAATTAAAATAAAAAAAAATTCTTCACACGTTTAGCGTGAAATCAAATTTTATGATGGAAACTTTTTGGTCCGCGTTTTTTATAATGAAAATATTTGGGCCGGCCATTTCATTTTTATATATTTTATACGTACATATTTTTTATATGTTTTTATTTATGCTTTTATGACTTTCATTAGAGTTGGCGTGTTTTGCATTTCAGCAAATACATAGTTTAATTTTAACATCTGCTTGGGGCCATTCATCTATAACGATCGGGCAGGCACATGCATATGCATGTACATTATACATATGTATGTATGTACATTTATTTATACAACATTCTCGTTGCTAATGTTTATTTACGTTTATTTTACGCTCAATTGGCTGGCAATGCCAATGTTTGGCTGTTCAATTGCTTGCACAAAATGTGCACAGTTTTCTATAAATAATGGCTAAAGAAAAAGTTTTAAATGCTGCTTTCAAAGATGCACATTTACATATCAACATAACAACAACAAAATGGGTGTGCGTATGTATTGTTGTTGTAGCATTTTGGTATTTTTAAATGTCGAATGGATGTCGTTTTTAAAAGCATTTCGTGTTTTTTTTTTGCCTGTTTTTAGCATTTCGTGAGATTTCTAATTGCTTTATGGGTTCGGTTCCATTGTTTTCGGTTTCATTGAAAAGTGCGTTTTATGACATTCATGTTGGGGAAAAATGAAATGTCTTTTCGTAAAATTAATTTTTTAAACATTTTATATGGCAAGTTTTTAAGTTACTGTGTTAAGGTTGAGAAATACAGAACACGGACGCCTTTGAATGCTGCTTTAAGTCTGATTCTTTATTGATAATTGCTTTCCTTTTATACCTAAATTTACAAATGCATAGACATGCCTTGTGGGGGCGTGCTTTACTCGGCTAACTTAATGCGAGCGCTTGAGCTTGCTTGATCAGTATTATTTGGCTCTTATCGTGCGAACAAATTTTGAGCCGCAAAGCTTTATGAAAATTATATTTGTGTTGAGTTTAGCAGCCTCAAGGTATAAACATTTGTCGCAAATATAATAGTACGCATATATTTTGTTATTTTATTTAGTAAAAATTAATATGTGCATAGAAAGTAGCTACAACAACCACTGTAGTAAAAATCCAGAACAAACCGCAATAACAGAAAATATCACGCGGCCGTCGTGCAAGCCTGTGTGCTTGTGCGCTCCGAAGACTGTAATCTCTTCGGCGAATCGGCTTTAAAGTGAATGAATATGAGCAAAACATAAATGAGGCAAGGCAGTCACATATTACATGATGATGGATGGTAGTCTGCTGCGGCTCCCGAGACAGTTATCTGACTCTCCAAGCTTCACATGTTCTATATATATAAAACTCTTTGTCCTCACTGACTGACTTAGTATCAACTCGCAGGCCAAACGGAAATAGTTAGGCTGCTAAAATTTGTATACAAGGTATAGCTCATGGCCTTGGCAAGCACTAAGAAGCCATTTTGCCATAGTCCAACTGCAACTGGGTCAAAATGGAGGTCAAAGGTTGTTTTGCGGCAAACGAAGCACTGTTCTTCTCTTGGCCCCTAAACTATTACGCAGATTGGCATGACATTTTTACAGTTTTCTAACGGCGACCAGAAAAAGATAAAGGGCTACATATCGATCAAGAAAACCCAATATATCGATGCCTAAAAATATTAAAAATGTACTAATATCGCATCACAGAAGGTAAAGAGCTATAATATTGATATATGGAATATCCGATATATTGTTAAATATCGCTTGGAAAGAAAATTAATCGATGTACATATCGATAATTTATTTGGTAACATTTTTAGCACACAAATATCGGCTAGAGCAATATGGAGCAATATGTCTGTTACTTTTAGTAAATTGATATATATCGATAAATATATATTGATAAGCGATATATCGATAAACATTTTTAAAATGTGCTAATATCGCATCACAGAAGGTGAAAAGCTTTTATACTGATGTATGGAATATCCGATATATTGTTAAATATCGTTTGATAAGCAAGTTAATCGATTTACATATCGATAATATATGTGGAATCAGTTTTAGCCCACAAATATCGGCTAGAGATATAAAGTGTATGTATATCACTTACATTAAAGGGCTATATATCGATAACGATATATTGATAAGCTATATATCGATAAACATTATTAAAAAATGTGCTAGTACCGCATCACAGAAGGTGAAGAGCTGTTATATTGATATATATTGATAATATCCGATATATTGTTAAATATTGTTTGGAAGGAAAATTAATCGATGTACATATCGATAACTTATTTGGAATCACTTTTAGCACACAATTATCGGCTGTCTGTTACTTACAGTTCAATTAAGCTTAATATACCCTTGTACCATGGGTACAGGGCATAAAAATGGCCCGGTCAATGCCGGTTGAACAGTCTAGTTTGACTATATTTTATACATTTCATATATTTAGTTTGCTTTTTCACATTTATATTTTCTTGTTACTAATTGTTCTACCTTACGACTCTTATAGAACAAATTTAACTTCAAAATAAAAATAATAAAAAAATTAAAGTCAAAAGGAATTTTTTGCTTCCTTCTGCCGCCGGCCTCTTTTGGCACGCACAGGCAGCAAAATTTTATTTTATGATAAAAGCGAAAATTCAAAAACTCGCCTTGCAATGTTGTCACACATCTTACACACGTACACACACGCATATAAAGCAATGCGTGTGTGTGTGTGTGTGGCATAAACTGAGCATGTGATTTGTAAAAAGGGAATAAAAAGCCATGCAAGACAAAAATCTTTCAGAGTCAGAAGCACCCAACAACAATTGGCACGTGTTTCCTTGTAGAGAAATGTCTGTTCTGGTTGCGCATATTATAATACTCCAGCAGGCACACACACACACACACACACGCACTGTAGCCACCCACACGCACAGCTGCCAGAGCAGGCAGAGACTTACATATCCTTTCTTAGTCAGAGATTTTGACTTTGCCTTCTGCCTTATCTTGATTTGTGGCAATTGAATGTCATGTGCAGCAGCAGCAGCAGCAACAGCAACAGCAACAGAAAAAGCAACTGACAGCATAAACATTATCAACAACACATTCATATACAAATAGAATCTCTCTCCCCTCACCCCTGCACAGATACAACAGTTGACGATATGTCGCGTTCGTTTTAGCCGAATTTTCATGTTGCGCGAGAAGCAAATTTTTCTTCTTCAATTGTTGGCATCGTATTGTCGCGGGAACTGAATGGCAGACAGGTGTCTTGAATTAGTCAACACTGGCAGCAACAGCAGCCATTTGTAGAACATTTGACGTTGATTTTTTATTGATTTCGTTGAGAATTGAGGTGTGCTTATATGACGCCCACGTGGAGAAAGCTAATTTTAAGGCAAATGGCTTGATAATTTGCAAAGATTGGAAAGCTGAAATCACATTGGATTGGTATCAAAATCAGCTAAGGAAAATGGAATAAAAACTTGTATGGCTCTCAAATGCCTGAGGTTTTCCCCTTTTTAATTGATTTTCATCTGCCAAACCACACTCTTTCTCTCTCTTTTTCTCTAGTTTCCCAGTCAATTTCACTGCCCGCATCACCAAATGCGGTTTGACATGAATTTGATGGAATGAGCATACAAGTTGACAGTTTTGCTCGAGGGTGAAGGGAATCGGAATCGGAATCGGGGTACCTCAAGACAAATACCGAAACGCAAATCAATTAAGGCGCTAATTGAATTGTTGGCCATTTGCTGCATGTGGCAGGGCCGGGCAAATCAAAGCACTTGCTGATTAACGCCAAAACAAAATTGAATTGGCCAAAGTCAAAGCAAGGCTAAAAGCAAAACTGTCAATTAACAGGGATTATAGCAAGCAGGAGAAGGTGGAGGAGGAGGCGGATAGGCGAAATGTCGAAGTCAATGTCCAGGGGGCGAGCGCGCCAATCAAACCTCAATTAAATTTCCATGATCAAAATAAAATTAACGGCAATTAAAAGACACAACCGTTTGGAGACTCGGACAAGACCTGGCAAGTGGCTTTAATAGCCAGGTCACGGGGTCAGCGGCGGCAGCTAGCTAAATGTGTGTTAGTGTGTGTGTGTGTGTTTGTGTGTGTGTGTAAACACGTTAATTAAACCCAAGGATAATTATAAAGCACACAAGGAAGCCAGAAGGGAGCACTCAGAGAAGGCTTTCTATGTAGGTGAAAATGAGAGTAGAAGCAGCAACGACGCTATGTGATTGAATTTCCAAGAGGGCAAAGCGCCACTGCTTAATTATGCAACATGGCAAAATGTGATGCGAAACACATACTCGTACACATGGCAGCCATTGAGGATGTTTTTCTACTTGAGACATAAATAAAATAAAAAAGTGTATGCAAAGTCACGTAAATGAGGCTAAATACGGAACATACTTAAGACGGTGATGATGACGGAGCCAGAAGTGAAGCTTAGAAGTAGAGAAGGAATGATGATAAATTTACGTATGTAAGGATAATATGTGCAGGAAGAACAAATATGTTAATGCCATTGCCATTGAGCTAATCTATAACAATGCCATCATAACATTGGTTAACAGTCACAAAAGTTAAAGGAAAAGCTAAATCATTAAACTCATTTTGCTAAATCTTTATTGGATTTTCATATTAATTAAGCTAAGGAATCAAGCAAAGTCATAAAATATCCACAAAAGCGTGGTCATACATATTCCATAGCTTATCTTCATGTATGAAAATAAGCCATATTGAAATTAGTTGTTAGAAAAACACAGACACCCTCACACACCCTAACATGCTTCTTCTTCAAAAAAATAAACTAGACACAAAGCCTTGGCTATGGCTGTGGCTGTGACTGTGACTGTGGCTGTGGCAGTAAAGTACTCCACTCGTACTTCATTCTAATCAAGTCAGCCAGGCATCTAACTGACTTGACTATCAGGCAGGACTGTCAGGCAGTTAGACAGCCAGACAATTATGCCAGTGCACAGTTTTAGCTCAGCTCAGCTCAGTCTCGAGTCTCACTCAGTCTTCAGTGTTCAGTGTTCAGTGTTCGTTCTGCCATTTTCAGTCTTGTTCTTCTACTTCCCTCTTGTCGCCTGTCACTCTCTTCAAGCAATTGAATATGCAAATTGGCAAACTTCAGCTCCCCCTCGATTCCGAGTCGCATTTTGTGGCCACAAAAAGGGAAAAATTAATAGAATTGTTATGAATATAGTCTCCTCACTCGATTTCTATACATATATAAGCACACATACATATATCACATATGTCTCGTTTTCTCTTCTATTTGCATTTTAAATTAAACATTTTTTCTCTGCTATTCCTTGCCTTCCCTCGAGTGGCACACGGTTTGATTTGTGCAAATGTTGACAAGAGATTTTTGTAATTATTGCAAAATGTGAACAAGTCTGAAGAGCGTCACAAATGAAGAGCCATTGTTTGTATGATGAATGTTTCCATAGGGGAATTGAGCTGCAGAGAGAGAGAGCGAGACAGAGAGTGAGAGGGAGACAGAGACTACGATTGTTGACTTTGTTGGGAGTTAAATTTTTGAATTGGATTAGCGAAATGTTGCCATAGAGCTAAGGGGAAAACATAGCAATAGGGCTTTTAATGAGGCTTCATTTGAAAGAGCAATCAAATGACTCATTTAAGTCTCCGCATATATAGAAGGCTTAAACTCCACAAAGGCAATTTTAAAAAGAATTTCTGGAAAGTAAGTTTATTGCCTCTTTTACCTCTCTTATCCTAAATATATCATGATTACTATTAAGCATCATATTTTCCAACATTTTCCAAGCAACTTAAACAAACAAAGCCATTTACCTTCATTAGGGGCCAAAAGATTTCCTGGAATTAGACGCACTTATATTACTTTACCTCAGCTCAGGTACTACTCCCCCTACCAGCCGTAACTATAATTTATGCAAAGAAAAAACTCATTCTGGCCTGCATTTTTCCTTTAACAACAGCAACAACAACAACAACAGCAGCAGCAGTGGCAGGAGGAAAGGTAACAAATCTCAACTTTTGTACCCAACGCCTCAAGAATTTGTTTAACGCATTGCATTTAATCAAAGTCAGCAGATGGCGGGGAGTTGGTTGTGCGGCAGGGACTTTCGCATTATGCACGACTTGCCGGCTGAGGCGGAACATTAGGGCAAATATTTGCACAGCACAACTTGACTTGAAAAATCTAGCCATTTAACTTGGGGACCAAGTCGAAACTGAGACAGGTGCGTGACTCATGCGAGAATCTCATTTTTCTCTCTCTCTCACGGCTGCTCGGCTGGAGCAAACAGGCGGAGCAGCAGCTACTGCCATTTTTTAATTTGCCTTGACACCTCTCGAAAATTCAGACAAAAAACCAGACTGCATTGCCCAGACGCAGCTGCAACTTTTGACTTCAAAAATAGAGAGAGAGAGAGATTTTCCATTCCAGTCTCTGTCTTGTCATTGCCTTGAAATGAATGGTTAACTGTCAAGTTGTACAAACTAAATGACAGTTTATGCAATGTCAAGACCCTCCAAAAACGACGAGCAAAGCAAAATGTCAGCCAGCTGACAAGTCAACAAGGCAACAAAAAAGGGGTAGAAGGACCAAACATGCTAGACAAAAGTAAAAGGAATGGATAAGAGAAGAGTGGACGAATGTTAGCTACTCTGCAGTTCGAGTTGGAAACAAGATTACATTTCTAAATTCAAAGATTTCTACAATGACTATATAAATTTTTAATATTTATATTAATATTTTTATTACAAATTTGCGTTGTTAATAAAATTGTGTAAAATTTCGAACACTGTCAGCTTTGCAGAAGGAACAAGCCATTCGAATTTCCATCAAAATTGCTTGTTTTCTTATTATTAAATTTATTTTTTAATATCTCAGTATTATTTCCCGAACACTCCACTCCATGGCTGGTTTATTCTTCTTGTAAAAGCGCCGCAAAGCATGCAACGATTTCTTGTTATTTTTGTTTTCTTTGATTTTTGCTTTGCTTTTTTTTTTGTCTTTTGCTAACCAGAAAACATGACAGGTTAATTCGACTGTCAAAACTGGAATTTATCAGGCAGTGGCAGTGGCAGTGGCAAGCCAACCCCCCTCTCTGCTGCACTTCCCTGGGGCATTCCAGCAGCGGTTTTTGCTTGTTAAGCTGTGCGCCTCCACACTGGGCCTCGTCGACTTTAACTTGATTCTTTTGTTTGGTTTTCTGTTGGTTTTTGGCCACAAAAATACATATTCTGAAATGTTAAGCTGCGGCATTTGTTTTTTCGCTGGACTGGCTTTCCCTCTCCCTCCCCCCACCCCTCTCTCACCCTCTCTCTCTCTTCTTATTCTGTTCTCTCTGTAGGCTTAGTTCACAAAGTGGGTCTATTTTGAGGCAGTTTTGCCTTAAGCTCTGAACTTCTGCAATGTTTGCAAGTAAAGAAAGGTCACTTTGAACTTGGTAAAAACTCAATAAAAAGCAAATAAGTGAGATTTTGGGTATTTGGAAAGAGAACAATTTGTGATCAAAAGGGTGGTAATAATGGCCAGCAGTTGATGTTGATTTACATTTAGCCAAAAATTAATGTGGAAATGACGAATATCAAGGGGATATATGATATATATAATTGTTTTATCTATTTCTTTGTTTTTGTTTGTTAGAAATCGAATTAAACATTATAAAACATCATCATTTATATGGGAAATAAAAAGCTCTGCTTTACTCTTTAAAATATAAACGCATTATTTGAACTATAACAAAACTCACTTTTCTCCTTACGGGGCCCCCCTTCCTTAGTCACTGAATCTATTTGCAGCTCAATACGAGTCTGCTTTGCGCCTGTTTGTTTAACCTGTCATAAATTAGTTCCAGTTTGAATCTTTCAACACATTTTATAATGAAACCCTTTTCTAGTAAACCGATACCCAAGAGCCACCCGACTACTTGGCCAGTCAGAGCCAGACAGCCAACCCATTTCAACACAAAGCAATTCTACGCACAAGCCAAAACATCCAACAACAACAACAGCAACAACAATAAAGGCTTATGTACTAACAAGTGTCCACGTTTCGATGTCAAGGCTTGCTTCTGCACCCTTCTGCACAGTTTCAGCTTAGCCCTTTGCCAGATGATGGCTTCCCCCCGCCGGCGATAACATGCCGCAAAATCAATGAGCATAAACTATTTATTTGCCAACACCAGCAGCAAAAACAAGTCGTAGCAGTAGTAGTAGAAGAAGAAGAAGAAACACAAACTGGTCAGCCAAGCAACTGTCGTCATCAGTTAGTTCACTTCGAACAGTTGGCGAATTTCGAAAGTGAAATTTGATACGCACTTGGAATACTCGTACTTAGCTGTTGGCTCAACACTTGCCTTCTGGTTTTTGCTTCTACTTTTGCTTTGCAACAGCTACTCATAACAATATATGGCTTCCTCTGCAGCTCCTTGATTGTTTCCCCCAGCTCGGCAGCAACAGCTAGGCTAAAGCAAATCACAATTGGCAAAACATATATGAAGGAGGATAGTTGAGCGAGCGACTTCTAGATGATGGGCTTAACAACTAATCTATATCATGTTACCACTTTGATATTTAATTATTTATTGTATTAAGCTGATGCAGCTTTATTAAGGCAAAAGTCTCCTTTGCTCGTTTTTAATATTTCTCTTTAATTAAATTCCGAAAAAAATCATGTTTCTCTTAACTAGCTAAAGCTGAGCACCTGTTTGGTTCTCGATTACATAAAGCATATTTTTTGTTTATTTTTAATATAGCTTGAAGCCTTTTTTTATAGCCGTAAAAGAGATTAAGTTACCAAGAGGAAATTAAATTTAAAAAAAAAATTATTTACAAATAATTAGCTTCCGTTTTGTACAAATTAGTAAAACATATGGGCGCTGTAAGGAAGCTCAGGACCTTACACAGCTGCTGTTGGAGCAGAGAATTATTACATAGAAAAGAAAAGCTTCCTTTTTGAAGCCAAATATGTGTTCCATAATCCAAACATAACAAAAATTCTGTTTTGATCTTCATAATTTCAGTTCCCGCATTTCCGATACAGATTAAATTTCAGCTGTTAAAAATTAATTTTAAATTTAAATTATAATAATAAAACTAACATTTTTTTGCTATAAAACATCCAAAAGTTTCCTATTCTATCAACATTATATTAATTTTTCACTAACTTTCGAACTGGTCATGTGTAAATATAAGCCTGCTTTGAAATATATTTGAATAAATTTTATATTTCACAAGAAATCCAGTTTCATATATCAGATTTTCCCCATTGGTTTCTCCCCATCATTCATGCATTTCTCATATTTACATTTGTCGCATTCACAGATAAAAATGTCTGTCAATTAAGGTGCATCAACGTTGACATCAATGTATATTCTCAAAGATTTCTCATATCTTGCTTACATAACAAATTCTTCCGCTTCCTTGCCAATCCCCCCCTCTCTTTCATAAATCCTTTTCTGTTGTGGTTTTTATTTCCCCACAACTGGCATATGAAAACTGCATGAGTCTGCACAGAGTCCAGGGGAAAAAGTGAAGCTCCTCACCTGATACACCTCGCCTCGCCTCGATTACTATTGCCCAAGTCACAAAAATGTCAAGCGATAAGCAAAAGCCGCTTATAAACTTGAAAATAAGTACAAGTAGAGTTGAGAGAGAGAGGGAACGATTCCGTACAGTCTTCGGGGCCAATTGTAACGTTTGACAGTATTAACTGTGGCCAGCAAGAGATTTGTCTTATATGCAGGCATATATACATTTTTTGATGTGGTTATGACATCAGAGTAAGACATGAGGAAACGAAGGAGGATAAAATGTTTAAGGGATTTGAGGATTTCGTTAAAGCCTTTACAAAAAAATGTATTTTTAATATGGGAGAACTAGGCTGACGTTGAAAATAATGTAGGAAATAAGTTTAAAAAATATACATGGATTCTTATATGAAATTTATATTATGTTCACGATTTACAGAATCTTAAACTTATGCAGCTTCAATAAAAATTAAATTTTAATTTAATACACTTCTATTTGTACAACTTTTGACACCTTAAAACAAAAATCTGCTGCCTGACTTGTCAACTTCATTTAATTTCAAGATGCAAAAACTTGCTTATAAAGTTCAGTGTTTGAAATAAAAGCATTGCGCATTATAATGATGCCAACATGTTACTACAAAAACAACAACAACAACAACAATAACAATAATAACATCTACAACAACATGACTAACAAGCGCCAACATTACAAAATCTTGTCAACAAAAAGTTTTGCGCAAGCAGCCAAAGCAAACTTTCCATCATCATCAAAATGTGCTCAGGCCTAATTTAAATATATTTGAACTTTTTTCTTGTACTTTTGCTTCATCTTTTGCCGCCTCGTTTTGTGTTATTTACATATTAGCAGTGTAAGAAAGAAAGAAAGCAAGAAAGAAAGTTCCTTAGCAGATTCTAAATGCAAAATCTTGCCATATTTTTTTCCAGAGTCCTTTAAGCATGAGAACAAACAAAAAGTTTCGTATGTTGTTTTCTTCTACTTCTACCTTACTTTTTGCATATGTTGAGGCAAATATAAGCTGCTAAGCATAGGCCACGCCCCTATTAATTCAGTGCCAGCCAGTGTTGACAAATTACAAAATGAAAGCCTGCCCCGCCTGCTTTTTGTCCAGTTTTTTGTCAACACTTTCCCTAAAACTTTAAGTCGCAACCACCCGCAAGTCAACTTTCAACTTGGGCAAATGAAAACTTCTCGCAACTCCGAAAACTAAGCTCAAACTTGGGCTTAAGTTTTTAAGTTCTTAAGTACACATATCACCTAGCTGGGTAGAAGAAGTAGAAGTAGAAGTAACCGCAACAAATGCGGTTTTCTTTGGACTTCGGGATACTTAAGCTGCTGCAAATGATTTATTTACAGGGGGCAAAATGGTGTGCAATGTGCACTCATAGAGCAGAGGAGGGGAATGGGAATTTCAAGAACGTTGCATTGCGAGCAGCTAATGCGATTTGTGCGTGTGACTCACACGAGCTAGAGCTAAAATTACCATCTATAGCCAGACCATTTAGAGCGAATACTTCTTATACACACTTCCATTTGTTGTTGCTCTGTTTGCATTTGCGACCCACTTTTGTCTTTGAATTTAAAACCAAATTGACTTCAAGTGCTTTTACAATACGCAGAAAACACTTGCATTGAGTTTAATAGTCTTTGCCAGTGTGTCTGTGTGCTTTGCGTATGCTTTATAAATAGACTGAAGACAAATATTACACATACGTCATGTGAGTCATGCACAGACACTTGAAGATGGCAATAACAAATGCATAATAGACAAATATACACGTTGATAGTGCCGAAATTCATATTGTTATAGATCTGGTTCAGAAAGTATAAAGGCACATATCAGAAATTAAGTGAGCTTATAGGAAGTAAATTGGAATACAAATTCTTCTAGCAAATAATAAGAACAAATTCTTTCTGCAAAATACCAAAAAATCAGATATTTCAATTCCACCTGTGAGCTAATGAAATTCGAAGTATGAAAATGACCTTAGCCGTTTAGAATTTATAAAACTGTTGTAGAAATTTCTCCTTACTTAAAGCATACTTCTACTACGAATATTAGCAAGGAACCTCCTTCTCGTTCCTTGAAAAAATCTCTGATTTCAACCTAAGCGACGTAATCAGCGCTTAAGTAGGAACTGGGAAAAAAAACCGCTCCCACACCTTTGCGCTCACTTGAACTTAATTTAGCAAGTGGTTTGAGGCCTTCGACTATATTTGTAGACTCCTTTACTCCGCCACTAAGAAGGGCGTCATAAATGTCTGGAAAGGCAGCAGCAAACAATAACAAAGGACAGAGAGAGAGAGTGGGAGAGTGGAAAAAAACAAGTCTAGATGGCAGCATGGCAATAAAAACGCACTTGGCTGGCTACCTGATGGCCCCTTCTCCAATCTGTTGGTTACCACTTCCGGCGGCAAAAGCAGTTCCTGCCACAGGTAAAGGTAACCAAAGGCAACCCCCAAAAGTCTGGCCTGACTAACTCAACGGCTTTGGCTTCCACAACTCCAGCGTCACCATCGTCGTCTGGGAGCAACATATGCAAATTTAATATTTTTATTAAAAAAGTTTTTTGTGGACCGCACAAAGCAGCGGAGAAGAAGTGGCGCGAGTAGAGGAGTGGGTGCGTACACTTCAGACATGTGGGGCTACAGGGGCAAGGGTATGAGGTTGCCAACTCTTTCTCCCTCTCGACTCTGACGCTGTTTTGATAAGGAAGCGAATTAAGTGCTGCGGTGCTCGGAACTTCTTCTGAAGCCTTTTTTTTTTTGCAAACCGCCCCGCTTGCGTCTCTCCCTCTCTCTTTCTGCACTTCCTCTGCTGTAAGTCTGTCATCGAAACAAGTTTTTTATGTGTGGTGGCAGCGAAAGGATATCGTTTTGTGTCCCTGCCCTGCCTCCTTCATATAAGTTGAGTTGTTTGTTGCTCAGCGCTGGGCTTTTGTTATTGTTCTGCTTTGCTTACGCTTTCTGCTGAATTGTTGCTGAATTTTGCATAAAGTTGCCAAGAGTTAAGAGTTGAAGGCAGCTTCCTGTGCAGAATTAAGCTACAGTTTGAGCAATTGAGAGTTTAAGCAAAGCATTATTGATCAGTTGACAATGCCAAAGAGTTGGTATAAACTTAAAGCGCAGCTGGATTGAAGAAACAGTGGAAAACGGATAATTTTGTACAAGTAAGATTTCTTAAAAAAGGTTCTAAAATGATTTAAGAGCTGTAGTTTATCAGTAGGTAGTATTATTCAGGTCTTCTTTAGGTCTTATTCAGGTCTTCTACTTCAGCTACTGCAACCTAACTACTTGCCCAGCCCACCTTTGCGTGTCAAAATTTAACCACAACAAGTTTTCTTAACTATTTACTTTTCAAACAATTTTGAGAACCCACAAAAAAATTGTTAATTTAAAATTGAAATTGAAACTCCATTTCCATATGGCGAGTGGTAAACTTTCTGTTATTTTGTCGAACTCACCAGAAACCTCTGTTGGCATTTAAAATAATGACAACAAAAGTGCCCATAACAATAATGAGCAGCCCCCGAGTGTTTTTGTTAGCAGGATTATAAATAAAAGCAACGACACGATAGCCGGGGACTAGACCGAGAGGGGGAAAGCAGAGCCATTACAATTTCTGTTATGGCCACTTCATCAGCTGGCAGCAGGTGGAAAAATACAAACAGAAAAACTAAAACTCTCTCAGAAGACCAACAAAACTAAGGAAGATAATAAACATAAGCTTCCCAAACCCGAAAAGCCAAAAATTATGTCACAGCAATTTGGCGGGAAAGGCAGCGGGGGAGAGGGGCGGCTTTATATCGTTTGACCTTTGGTTATGTGTAGAAAAAACGAACACGAAAAGGAAGCTTCCTCTTAGACCCACCTAACTCAGTTTATCCTACCCCTTTTGAAGCGTCCTGTTTCCTGTACGTTCCCATGCCCCGCTGTGTGTCGTTTTTCCCCATTTGCGTTTTTCTCTCGTCTGTGTTTTGTATATATTTATTTTTATTTTCTATTTTTTCAGATTCACTTTTTTGCATAAATAAATTGTCGCATGTTGGCGGCACATTTGACTGGCCGACTCTCTCTTAGCAAATTCTGTTTGCCCTTTTTGATGCCTCGCTTCAACCTTTTCTACGCCTTTCTGCTGCTTTCGGTGCCCTTCGTTCTCTCCGTGTTTGCTTGTTGTCATGTTAATAATGTCTTTCGGACGTAATTACACTTGGACTTTGAGCATGTTTAGGTTTTAAAGTGTCCGCCGGGTGTGTGCTGCTGTTAGTTTTTTCCCTACATTTTCCTCTTTGGGTCTTGCAAAGGCGTGTCAAGCTTTTGATTGATGGATTGAAGCTGGTTTGATAGATCTACATTCGATTTGGGGTTGTTGTGATAGCGGATATATTAGATAAGGGTTTGGAATTAATCAAACTATCGTTAGATAAAATGTTGAAAATAGTCCTAAGTTGCTGATGAATTGAAAGTGATATTAATAATATATCTTTCTCTTTTTGTCTTTGCAGGTATGTGGAACGAAATCGTTTATAACAATGTTCTAGTTATAAAACTATGGTAAATAAATATAAAATGATTTACATTTTTGTTGGTGAATGAAAGAAATGTCAACAAAGATTAGCTTAAGGCTAAAATTATGGAAAACTGCTGACAAATGTGTAGAACAATCTGATCCAAGCTTCAAAAAAGTAGAAAGAAACTAAGGCTGCCTGCTTTTAACATTCCTCATTTTTCTTATAAATATCGCCGGCGATTTGAGCAGACCATTGAACTATTAAGCAGCCTTTACTTAATGGTCTTAAGTCCTTTGACCTAGTCAACAGCCTGAATTTGTTTACATTGAACTGCCTTAAACAGCAAATGCCATCTTAAAGCTTTACTGAAACTGCGATCCTAACAAAAGTAGCAAATGGCCTCCAGTCATACAACACGAAAGCCTTAAGTCTAAATGAATACACTCGTATGGCATTTGTATTGTTTTTCCTTTTTTAAATATTAACTCGCTTTTTCTGTTTGCATCAGAAAAGTTCCCCCCAAACAATTTACTTGCACATACATCAGACCATGGAACTCTGGCCGCCCCAGCTAGGCATAATTAATCTAAAGAGAAGGAAAGAAAGAAGGAAAAAAACGTCACCCGTCCAGGCCTAGTTATTAATTTGGCCAGAAGCTCAACTTTTGCCTCAAAGGCAAAAGCAACGCCACTTGTCAAGATTTATTTCAATTTGCTAACTCACACGCATGTACACACACACTTATACACACACACGCACATACCCCACACACTCAAACACACACATGCAGCCTAAATGACTCTTATCAAAGTAAACAGACTCACATACACAACACGTCGAGAAGGGCAACAAGTCACCCTTCTTTGTCCACCCCGCTTACCATCATATACATACGAACAGAAAAGTACATATAACTTTGCTTGGGGCCTACGTGCCACGCACTTTTTCTTCAGGCTTAATTTGAAGATTATTCGGACAAGTTTTGATACCCTTTAAAAAGGATCTTATATATTTTTGGCAAGGTATTTGTGAAGCCAAGGTGCATATGATTTGAGGTTATATATATTTTGGATCACTTTAAGTTTCTAAAGAAATATTCAAATTTTGTTTTGCAGCTTTCAAACTACAAAGATCATAGGTAATGACATAAATGCTATGATAGATAATATTTGCAAATCAAGTCAATGGAATGAAATTCTTAAATATAATCTAGACGTGAAAATTTGCTTTATTTCTTAATCTAAACGTGATTTTACATAAGTTCCTTAAAAGAATATATTCAGACCAAGTCATGATAGCATAGAGTTGTCATAAGAATGATAAGTTCAAGAAGAAGTCGTAGTTTTGCAGTCGTATTAATGAAATTTTCTGAAAACTATTCAGATGGAATGTCAAATTTCCCAATGCTCCCCAAATGTGTCCAATATATGAAGCTAATTGATGGAAATTATGAACACTATTTCATATCACATGGTCAAAATGGGAATATGTACTACATACTCAAATATTTTATGCTTGAAACAATCAGTTTCCTTCTCACAAATTGTTCAACTACGAAAAATCTTCAAGTACAAAATTCTTAATTGAATTAATTGAGAATGTTTTTTAATTACTCGAGTGCATTTTGGACTAAAATAAATATGATTAATTCTGAAGATAAGAATTAAAATTCTCAAAATAGATGAATATTATGTTTAAAATTCTGTAAAAATCCAAACTCTTGTTAAAACATGTCTAAATTTTGATATCAAGAATTCAAATTCTTAGAATTTATCCCAATTCCAAAATTTACTTTATTTATATCACATCAGTTAATGCTCAAAATATGGCCGAAATTCTACATATTTCACATTATTGTAAAGCTGAAACCAAATGAGAATTGTCAGTGATAGCAAGCTGAAATTACGAACTATAAGAAATTCTTTGTCTGAGTATTTCGGAGTTTGATTTCTGTTATTTTGATATTGCTATAAAAGGAGAGGCGGCTCTGCACTCGGATTCCTACTACATGAGCTGAACCTAAAAAACCATCAACTTTGTTCACTCACTGCAGACCTCAAGCCTGCTTAAGAAAATATATTGGATATTTAGTTGAACCAGTATTGGAAACCTAAACATTAGTTCAGGGTTCCTCCTATTTGAAGAAAATTATTGTACAGACATATATTTTTATGTCAATTTCGAATTCATTCGAAAGATATATAAGTGTCAATTGATATAGAATGTAAACCAGGTGAAACCACTTGGATTTGTTGATGTTCATCATTCTGTCGCGATCCAATTCGATTTACTTTTAATTTTCTCAGTGGAAACGCGATCTATCTCACATTTGATCACAAATTGATGACGAAGCAATGCCTCACGGCCGTACCGCAGAGGGAAAGCCCCGCCTTATCCAAATATATCGGTGTTGGAATTGAATGACACTCTTGTAATACCATACCTTGGTGAGCTACGACCTCTAAAATGCAAAACCAGAACTAACTATCATTGGTTCCATTACTCTATCTTAAAATTTCATCAAGGGTGTCTAAGTTTCAGCTAGCCAAAAGTAGCATTTCCTCCTAAGTTTTCTTCTGTTTCTAGCTTAAGAAAAATGTGTCAGAAAAGTGGTGTGTAAATGTGCGCATTAATACACAGTAAGAAAAAATATAAACATTTGCGAACGTATAAGAGACGTGTTATTATTGCATTAACAGCAGCAAATGGCAAACTGGGAATAAGCAAGACATCTGGGGATAGGCTGTGCTGAAATACTCTCCCGCCTTTTCCCTATCCACCTACTAGAGAACCCCTCCTCTACACAAATTGATAACCATTTTAATATAGACACAAATGTTAGCAACTTAGTTTTCCCGACTTGGTTTTTCCGTTCCAGCAAGTGTTCAAATTTATGAGCATTTGGGAGCAACAGTTGCTTGTTATTTTCTGTTTATTAACCCCACAATGCCCATTTTTATGAGACCAAACGGCGCACACACCACATACATACATACTTGCAACCAAACACACACAGATACACATACATATATGTGTATGGTTTCATTTTGTTGTTGTTTTGCTTTGCTGTTGATATTCTCCCCCCTTGTAAGCTGTTGATAATTACATTTTGGAATGCAGCATTTCGTAATGCTTGGCTAACTTTGGGGCATCTAGCTGCATCAAACTGTCACTTTTTAAGTGGAAATGGAATGAAAACGGTAGGGTTGGAAGGGTCGAGTCAACCAACTCATTGGCAAAAAGTTGCAAGTTCATGTTATAGGTCAGATCTGCTGGACCTGCGCTCGAGCGTAACGAGCGGCAAGACACTTGCTTTGCACAGACCTTCTCGGCGCTGCATTTGGGAACTCACTCAGGGTGAGATCCCGGACAAGCGGCAGTACAGACCCTACCTCTGTGCCGGCTGATAGGCTGGTTACGCTTGGGCAACGTCTACTGGCACTTTGGCCTGATGATTGTTGAGATACATCGCCTTTGAATAGGGTATGAATGCGAGGTATGCTGCTGTCGATTGGAGTAATAACTTAGGTAAAATGTTTCAGTTGTCATGACTATAAATATCTGTTCGAAAATAACTCCAATTATGCTGAAAATTAGTTTATAAAGCAATAAAGATTAATTTGTATATTAAAATACTTAGCTAGGCGTTGAGCAAGAATGAATCTCTTGGAAAATAGAACACAGTTGGATTGCAGAAAAATGTCCCCATTATTCCTCAATTCCCTTGTCTTCCACTTTTTCATATCACTGACTTCTGTTTCTCATCTAGTCATCCTCTCCCTCTGTCATTTGCTTTTTTCAAATAGCTTTTTCTGTTATCTTCTTTATATTCTCTCTTTTGTTTGTGTGGTCATTCCTACTTAGCCTTTCATCCCTGTCTTCTTCCTGCTTTCTCTATGTAATTTACCCATCCTTCTTAATGAAGTTACAAAACACGATCGCAATGCATTCTTCTTTCTATCAACAAGTTGCTCTGCTGGTTGCTTAATATTCACTTAATATTAGACAAGCAACTGAATGATGTTAATGATGGATGAACTTATTGTTGCTGCCGAGATGTGGCCAACTGGCAAGCCATCCCCATCTGATTTGTATCAAAGTTGAAAAACAGAAGTCGCCTCAGCCTTAACGTATCAAATTTACTCTGAAAACATGAGAGCACATAATAACTACATCGATGTCCGGGTGAATTACTCACCAATCTGGACCCATTGGGTATCCAAATCTGGCAAGCACTGGCATCCATGGGTGCGGCTCCAGACAACTGGCTCCATAATCATCTTTCAAATTCAAAATGGCCTCGTCGCTTATGTTCCAGAAGAATACATTTCCAGTCGCGATGCCACCCACAACGCACTCGGAGTCCGTCCCAAAGAAGTTGATACTGCGCATATTTCTGCTTTGTCGCATTTACAGATTACGGTTTAACTTTCAGTCGTTTTGATTACGTACACGTGGCCCTCGTAGACATGACGGTATTCTCCATTCTTATAGTTGCGAATGTCGAAAAGATAGACGCCCCCACTGGTGAATGAGGTCAGGATTCTGCCGCTGTGACTGTAGACGGCGCATTCGATGCATCTTGACATCACATCTTTATACTTTAGCTCATTCGATGTCATCTCGTGCACAGTGATCGTCGGCTTGCGCTTGTCGTAGACGCGGAGCTTGTGATCATTTGCGCCCACACAGAACTCTGAGGCGTATGGATGATGAGCAATGCTGAGGATCTCATACCACTCGCGATTCAAGTTAAATGTATAAGCTGGCTTCGCTTTGGACATCAGTTCATTTACGGATTCATTTTCCTAACGAGTTCATATTAACTAAATTCCTACGCATCATGGTTGAATCTTTGCATTCATATCTTTTGAGTTAACGAAAGATGGAGGAATGAATCAAATTTTGTAGGCGGCTCTGCAGAGTTACCCTGAGTTGAGAAAAGATATACAAGCAGGCAGGAGGATAAAAGATATGCGAGGATACTAAATTGGTCTTGCTGGAACTGAAACTGCTTTTATCCGTGGAAGATACATTTTATCGGTCCTACTTTTGGCATTCAAACCTCGCTAAGAATCCATGCATCCCTATCTAAATGTGAATATCGGCTATAGCTATCGGTTTGCATATAGCAAAAGCATTTGTTTTCAACCTCCTAAAACCAGAGTGGTGAGTCATTCATTCAATTAGAAACAAGCAGTACAAGAAAGGAAATTGAGCAGTAGAACTGGCTTTGGCATTCCAAGAGCTCCACACTATAAAAACGCGAGCCCGCTCAACGCATAAGCGATCCTTATTACTATACAAAGCCATTTTCTGGTTATCTGGAATTCATTTCTTCTTATTTTCGATCAAATGTATGGATTTCGACCTTAGCTTTCGCGTTACTCGTGCTAAGGCTGCACTCTAAGGCTGCAAACTGCTTCAAATAGCATGGGAAATATACATTTTTTAGTTCTCATTGTTCACTCTGAAGAAGATGAAATAAGTGCAAGAAATGTTAGGTTCAATTATTCCTTTGGTAATTAAGCTTGCTTTAACTCCGCTTCTTCATATGATACATGAGTTTAAAGTCACATATATTAAGTTATAGAAACATTTGTCAGGCTCGTTGTACCTCAACTTATCGCAACAAAATATGTCTTGTTTTAATATAAATTATTTTGAGGCCTTGGCTATGCCAATATCCAGACATAAATGCTTTTTAGGTCTTCTAAATTATGCAAAATGCCCTCAGTGGCAACAGCGGCAGCAGCCGGCACTCTTTACTATCCTCGTACATAACCCATGCCCATTCTGGAGTCCCAACACATGGCTAGGCCGTGCTACGTACTTCTAGTCTGGCCACATTCACTGCCTGTGCCTGGGCCTGTACTTCCACTGATGTCAACAGCCTAAAAGCATACAAATATCTTATTACCGGCACTTAAAAGCAACACTAAATTTTAATGTGACAAAACGCCCCGAAAACTGCAAGGCCCAGAGGGTCAGAGGCGGAGCCAGGAAACCAAAATGTGCCCGGCTCTCGTCTGGTGGGGTTTAGCAGTTGCCAGGGCCTTTGGCAGCCAACCATAATTTAATTTAATTACAGGCAGCAGTTGTTAGCCATGGGTTCAATAAAGTGCCCGCCTGGCGGTGTGGGGAAGACATTTCATAGTAAATAGTCAAAGCGACTCGCAATGGAATGGAATGGAATATAGTAAAAGGGCGAGATAAAAAAAAGCCAGCCATTCCTTCATTATGAATGCGGTTTTAGTCAAAAGTTTCCCCCACTGCCGGAGCAGCTTCAGCTGCCTCCAGACGCCCAGCTTGGGCAACATATTATATTCATAATAAACATCCACGACCTGACAAATCTCAGACGCAAAGTGCCCGCCGAATGTTAAACCCAATTTGGTTAAAACTCCCGGGCACTCGTGTAAAGTGCATGACCCTCAAATGTCCTTAAGCTGTCAAAAATGAGTGTCAGAAGTGGGCAAAGGCTGACAGCAGGAAAAACAAAACACAAGTGAAACATAAACACAAATTTTTATTTTGTTACTTTTCATCTCTCGCCGCGCGCAACAACAATAAAAATGCGACGAGGGGGTGAACGGGATCTGTATGTCCTTTAAGTGGCCGTTTCGTCTGCTGGCCACGCGCGAGCTCTCTCGCCTCCGATTACGAGACGCCATATTGAAATTATGTTGAGCCCGGAAACTGAGCACGTTTTTTTTTCTGTGCTTCCATGCCCGTCCCGCCTCCCTCGGTACATATTTTTACTGTCAAAAACTCTACAGTCACCTGCTGGGACAAACATCCCCCACCCACCCACAGGCCCCCTAGATGTCTGGCTTCCTTCTACACTTCATTTGCATTCATGTTTATTTATGTTTGCATATTCTTTGGCTGGCAGCAGGATTTGTTATTTGTTGTTTATCAGAAAAATTAAAGGTTAATTTTGCTCCGCTGTCATTTAATTAGCAGAGTGGGGTGGGAGGTGGGGGGGTCATTTTGGTGGCGCTGTTGTTCTGCTTTACGGCTTCATTTTCTCTGATTTTTTGTAGGCGTCACGTAGTTCCGGGCTTGTCTGACCTTTGGATTGTTCTCGCAGCAATAACATTTATATTTATTTTTGTAGTCTGCTTTTGGGCATGAATAATAATTAGACTATGCTAATATAAGCGGTCCGACGTTTTTACGTGCTGTTGGATTTATGTGCAAATTTTTGATTTGAATGTTTTTAGATTATCAAATTATATTTCATATTTGAACATTCAAAAATTCAGATTTCATAAGGATTTCAGGGGAGCTTTAGATGATGGTGGAAGCTAAGAAAGCTGAGATTTTAAGGAACCTTTTCAAGCAGTTTGCTAGTTTTCTGAAAGAGAGCTGTAAGAGTAGATATCAGCTTATTCTTATCAGAAGGTTAACCAGATTGTAAGAATCTCCTACCTAACTGTGTATTCTCTGATATTCAAGCTGCTAACAGATGCCTTTCTTCGTGGAGACTCTCCTCCAGGCTAGTCAAAGTCTGCCTTAAAGTCTTTCAGGAACCTGCTGTGGGTAACAAATTGTTGAGTTCCTGGACATAAGGCTATTGACGGCAATTCATATCTGCAGATGAGCTTGCCAGAAATGGCTGCTCTGCACCACTTATAGACCTAGATTCATTCTGTGGTACCAGCATGGTATCGGCCAAGCTTTTACCAGGCTCTAGAACTACGACACTGGGAAAACTCCTTAGATTTCGTAAAGCCAAGCTTTTTCCATAGCCACCTAAATAATGCGAACTGGGTAAACTAAACATGTCTATGCCTCTTGGTGGGATACTTGACATGTAACAACTGACTTAGGTTTCACCACTCATCTGCAACTGAGTGTAGACTATATCAGCAAGATGATGAATCCTCTTCCTGCATGGCCTTGAACTGGCTGCACCTCAAGCACTTTCGACTGGTAAGTCAAAAGCATTTCGACAAGGTGTATCATATTCTACTTAAAGGAAATCAAGGCACTTCTATCATAGAAGGGTAGCACTGCCTCAGCCCTAACCTATTAAGGTAGACTCGTCGACTCAGACAAACAACTTCAGCCTCGTACCAAATTATAAATCTTTATTAATATTAACTTCTCGGTCAGTTCATTCAACTAACAGTTAAGATAACTTATCTCACATAGGTCGACAGATATTCTTTTGTTTTCCATTTCGTGTTTCCTGCTGACAATTGTCTAACAATTCATTTCGACCGTTTTCATTCTTCTAAGCCTTAACTTTCCAACTAAATCACAGCCAAGCTTTACTTACCGGCTATTGATTTTTGTACCTTGTCTTCCTCCATCATTGTCTAACTCTGTGTGTGATAATCAGCGCTATCAAAAGCGAAGCACGTTTACGGCTTACACAACAACTGAGGAGAGAAATGGAAGTGGAGGGTAAAACAAGCACAAAACAAAAACTAGCCAAACAGTAGATGGAACAGAGCTGGCAAAACGTTAGCCAGACGTGTTAAGCGCCTTAAAGTATGCAATGCTATAGAGAAGACAAACAGAAACATGTGTCATTAACGTACAGGCAGAGACACGAAATGAACAGTCCTAGCCACACCAACAGCAGACGCAGAAGAAGCAGACAACGGCAAAGACAAATACAATACATAGTAGAAAAACAACGCAAACTGTAAGAAAACGGAACAATTCAAAAGCCAGCAGAAGTTTCAGCCCACATTGACCCGAAGCAGAGGCAGGTGTGAGCCAATGGAATAGATAGAGTCAAGGTGCCTACCTATGTCCAACATCTTGTTGTATGTTTTCTAGCCCCATAATCACAGAAGCTTATCGTTAGTTTGTGAACTGGCCACTTCATAAAGGTGTGTCTCCCAGGAGCGGGCGACCGCCTTAAGTGTAAGTGTGTCTGTGTGTCTGTGTGTCTTGCCAGGACAGCAACATAATTGTCCTATTGGGAGAAACTCTTACCGAAAGTGGTCATGATTTTATGCAGCAAATTTACATTCCAGTGAAACCTAGAGACAGGAAAAGTTAAATCCTTTGCTTTCTATTTTTCATGTTGCAATTTTGTCTGTCTCTGAGTTAATTGGCACTTGAAGTTGCCAAGTAGAATTAAGTAAATTTCTTATCAACGTTGGCCAATGTACGAGGTATGTTCAAAAAGTAAGCAGACTTTTCAAGTTTCATGAGCTACGTAAGAGTCAATTATCGTTTTTTTTTTTCTGTTGTTATGTCCCGAACATATGTTTACAGTTTCAAGTACATAGCATGCTTAGTTTGTTTTGACAGATGAGGAGTTTAGACGTATTTTGTTATGCCGGTCAGTTTTCTATTATGATCAAAAGGGGAATAAAGAATTTGAATCAAATTTTGGGTGAAAACTGGAATCAAGTGCTCTAAAACACCTGAAACAGTGGCGTAAGGAGAGCCTGCTCTAACCTACAAAAAAATGTGTACAAGTTGTACAAACTCTTCCAAGATGGCAGAGAATATGCCGATAAACATTGCTCTGGCCGAACTAGCATATTAACAACAGAAGATATCGTCGAAGTTGTAAATTGTCTTTAAATTTGTTTGGGAACATCGTTGAATTACCCTAAGAGAAGTTGCTAAGGATGTTAGCATATCAGTGGGCCAGGGTCATGCAATTTTTTCGGATGTTTTGGGCATGAGACGTGTGTCAGCGACATTTTTTTCTGAATTTTGATCAGGAGCATAGCCTCATGCGCATCACTAGAGAGCCAGCGATGATCCTGATTTGCTCAAAAGGGTCATAACTGGTCCTCTGCTACTTTTTTCTGTTCCCTAAACTTAAAAGACCTATGAAAGAATGCAGATTTGCAACGATTGATGAAATTAAAACTGCATCGCTAGATGAGCTCAATTCTATACCAAAAAAGGTTTATGAGAAGTTCTATGAAGGTTGGAGAAAGTGTATTCTATCTGAGAGGGATTACTTTGAAGCTTACAATATAAATGTTGATGAAATAATATATATTTATATATAGATATATACCTTCTATTCCAACTAAGGCCATAGTGATTCTTACTAAAATTGTATTAATAATTTTAACATTTTACTTAACTTTAAAAGAGATTTTCAATCATCAGATCCTTTCAAACACACAGCCCTACGAATTCCATATCATTTGTCATTCTGTTATTCCTTTATTTTTTCATAAATTTAATAACATTCACCCCATACATCCCATCCCCCTCTCCAACTCCAACAAGCTTAAACAAGCATTTCCCATATTTTTATAGCTCGCACAAAAATTTCTCATATATCGATTAATTGATTGATGAACATGCTATGAATAGCAGATGAAGGTGATGTTATTATACATAACATATGAAGCGATAAGCAACACTCATACACTCTCACACATACCCATGCAGGCAGCATGTGCAGCCTCAGCATAGCACACTTTTTTGCGCTGGCAACAGAAAAAAATTGTTGCCTGCCTAGCGGGCATGAAAAATTGTTTGTATTGCATATTTTTAGGGGCCGCATTGCCAAGCGAAGCGTGAATAAAAAACATGAAGCTGGGAATGCTGTTAATGGAATTATTGCGCACACCCTAAAAAAAAAACCGAATTGAAGGCGCCACAACAGAATGAAAAAGCTGCAAAAAATGTGGCATGCTTTAAGGCGCTGCAAAGTGTTGCCGTTGCCAAACAATATGCAAATTTCTACAACTTTTTGGTACACACGCATCTTTGTTTTGGTTAGAGAAGAGTGACTGGCAATAACATGAAAGCGTTGCTGCTGCCTGAACCTTAATTTCATTAATAAAAATATCTGCCCATTTTTTGGGGTTTGTCATTAATTAAAAAGCAACAGTTCCACACGAGCTTTGGTAGTGTTAAATAGGGGGGGGTGGGGCAGCAGGGGAAATGGTGAAATAACACACCCTTGCTCGTTTTTAATTACAGTTAAACATACGAGAGGAAAACGCAAGCTGTTCAAGCGGCAACTAGACCAATGTTCTCCAATAAGTGTAATATATTTTTAGCCAGCACATGCAATTGAATTATGTATGTGTGTGTGTGTGTGAGTGTGTATGTATGTGAGCCTGCGTATGTTAGTGAATGTGCGTAATTAGCCAAAAACATATTACTTTAATGACTGACATGCCAGGCCAAGATTTCATTATGCCACAGACCAGGCTTAAATTGAATTCGGAAAACGAGAAAACGAGAAAACAGCCCCCAGGAGCAGCATCCTGAACCCAGCCATACCAAGCACCACACTCCGCTCAGCATTGGCAACATTGACCATTAAAATCGTTTATGCATTTTATGGTACTGCTACGGTTGCTGCTTCGCCAGTTCCGCCGGTTCCGCCGGTTCTTCTAATTGGTTTTCGTGCAGCCAACATAAAATATTATTATTAGAAATTAAGTTTTTATGGTTTCCCTGTACTTGTACCTATGAAATTTTACGGCGTACTTTTTTGTGGGGGGGGGGGGGGGAATAGCGAAATACTCATAATGTAGAATTTGCCAAACAGTACGAAATGAAGTGGTAAATTTTGAGAATTGGCCACATAACGATTTTGTGGATTTGCACAAGATAGTTTAGAATTTATTGAACGCAAATCTTGAGAGAGCGATTTGATTTTTTTTAGATTTGAAAGAGCAAACACTTGATGAATATATATACTTATATATTCAGCTTCTCCTGCAGACAAACTAAATCAATTTCTTTTGATTCCCAATTAAAATAGTATTTCAAAAGTATCCAAAATTATCGCTTTATCAGCCAAATTAGTTCAACGCCAAAATCAATCAATTGCTATCTTAGGTGCGTTATCAAAAGTTTCACAAATTATGCTTTGCCATTCATGCAATTGGAAACTTAAACTTAGACATAAAGACACAGAACAAGAGGTGCAGACTAAGGGGGTTAAATAGATAAACAGACAAGCGACCACACATTCTCACACACCCAAACACACGCAGAAGTTGTGAGTGAATGTCTTTGCCAGAAGCTGAATTATGCGGGCTGTTGACACAGCAAAGGGTGGGAGCAGTTGGTGGAAGAGGTATAGAGGAGAGGTTAAGCCCCAAGCCCCCAAGCAAGCACGTACCGCAATCTCATACACACTCAAACACACACACACACACATGCACACATTTAACCCACTAAATGACACACAAATTCAATGTCAATGCGCCCACAAGCGTGCTACGAAAAATATTATACGAATGTTGGGGGAGAATGGACACCAGCCATAAGCGGAAATGGTTAGAGAAAGAGATACGCAGAGGGAAACAGGGAAATGGGAGGACTACGACATTGTCCTCACAATGCTGATGGCCAGACATAGCCACACAAACACACACACACACACACACACACACATACATAGTTAAACTGTGTCTGGCTAAAGAGAAGTTTGATTTGCTGCAGACGCAGACCAAGAAATAGAAATAGAAAATACATGTGTGAAAAAGATGTGGAAATATATTTATATGTATGTATGGGTATATGTCTGCTTGCTGCGGAAACGGAAATAGAATTATAAAAGCCAAGCTAAAGACGTTTACACAGCATACACAAAAGCGAGCAGGATAAAAAGGAGAGGATCCACACTCACACTCACACTGCCAGGCAGGCAGGCAGATAAGAAAAACTGTTTGCCAAAGGCTTAAACTTTCGGTTAGAATGGGCAGAAAGAAACTTTTCCCAACTAAGGGGGGGCTACAAATTTATGAACAGACAACCGCAAAAATGATGCAGGAATGGCAGGGGCAGGGCAGAGTTATGTTGAATCAAAAATGAAGTGCGATTTATGGTCATAGAAAATCAAAGTTTTTGGTGCTTGAGTTGATTGCTAACAATCTTTTGTATGACAGACAGAAAGGGGGAAATGGAAACAGGCAGAGTTTGGAAAATTCCCATTTCTGGGTTCGTGTGAATTGGGGTCTCACTCAACTGCAGGTAGATAGAGATTTGTGGCTGCAAATTAGTTGAAAGTTTTTTTGAAAAATTAGGTGATAAATTTTGTAAGCAGGAAAACTTTTTGAATTTTTGAAAAGGAATTTATGGAACAATTAGAATTTTGGGATTTGTGTGTGTGTGTGCGGCAAAACTCTGTTGAGTAGGTGAATGGCAAGGTGTTGAGGCTGGCTGATAACGTAAATAATGGTAAAGCTTTTCAATTAGGCCAACGTTTGGCATTCTGGCTCTGCGACGGGCCACTAATTGTGGCATTTCATTGTTTACGAAGCTGTGATAACTTTCAGCTGGCTTGAAGAGATTTCATTTGTCAGTCAAGTGGTGGGATTTTGCATATTAGAAATATTAGATAACTTCTGTGAAGAATTTGAAGTGGAAAAGCGAAGTGAAAATAAAAATGTATATAGAGAAAGATTTCAATCTGGAAGTCTAGAAAAATCTATACCAAAACAGAAAATCTTTTCCAATAAAAAACGGATTTAAATAGTTTTGCTGCCCAGATAATATATATCTACACTTTTCCACTCCCTTCAGAGTTTCTCTTCAAGCAAATTACACACACGCTTCAAATGCAAAAAGAAAATGAAATACATTTTCTGCCTTATCAGCCTAAAAGCCTATAACATAATTTGAAATTTACGCTCCATTTAAGTTGGGTTTTCCCTGACTGAATGCATGCGTGTGCCTGTGTGTGGTGCGTGTGTGTGTGTGATATAAAATATCATTTATTTCGCACGTTTCCTCATTCTTCGCCCATTCCCAGCAAAAACCAACTGGTCCAGCCCTATATATAGTGCTCATAGGGGCTGCATTTCGCAAACGAACGCATGTCAGGCCATAACCGACAATCAGTTTCGTTAGTCTGCCTGTCCGTCCGTCTGTCCGTCCGTCTGTTAGTACGTCTTGTCTGTCCGTCTGTCTATCTTTCCCTTACCTCTGCCCTTCCTTTTTATCCACAAATTTCCTGCACTGTGGCATATTAGATTATGCCTTCAGCAGCCTCTGCTAATCTTCTCCTTCTACTTGTAATTTTTTCTATATATTTTTCAATTTTTCTATTTGGTTTGCCGGTTAGATTTCTGTAACATGTTCTCTCTTTTTTTCGTGCTTCCGTTTTATTTTATTTTTTTTTTTCTCTTCTTTTGCGCTTATAAAATTCAAACAGACATGTGAAATATTCAATTTCTCAAGTAGAAAATCCCAGGCAGGATGCTTTCTCATTCTATCTCGCTCTGCTGTGACTGTAATAGCCGATGTGTGTGTGTGTGTGTGTGTGTGTATGTTGTCCTGAATTAGCCATGGCAAATGCGTCGCCAACTGGCTTGACTGTCCTATCCTTTGGGCAAAAGGATGCGGTAATACAAGGTTTGCCTAGGTGAAGCGGGGCTATCTATAAATATAACCTTTGTCTGGTCTGGAAATTGAACTGAACTTTGCAGTTTTCGAGTTGAAAGTGTGAATTATGTTTGGGCTAGAAACTGAAAGGTGATATCTAATAGATAAGGCAATGGTGTCTAGATTAAGCATTTGTGACAGGAAGGGCGGCAGAACTAAGCATCTGTTTTCAATATTCAACATCCTTAAACGAAGTTTCTTTAGCCTCAGTTTTAATTTATCAATTGAAGTTGAAGGTTTTTTTATAATATTCACAACATATGCTTATTTATAACACCCCGCGCAAAAGAGGGGAAACATATACTTCGCCTTGACTTCGCTCGGTCTTTGCTTTGGCATTTAACAAATATTCTTGATGGCAAATTTGAAGAAAGAAAAAAGAACAAATTTTGTGAATCCCCAAAACAGAATGGAGACTCATCTGTTTATCCCCAGCCTAAAGGTAAGCTGTATCCGAATGAAAAAATGAGGCAAAGCGCTGGACGTCTGCAGAGTTGTATGCCTGTCTGGCCAAAGATCTGCATAAATCAATTGGAACCTTCAACTACAACAGTAACTTGATCGCAAAGTCTATACGCACTATAACTGCGAGTACATTAACTTTTTCGAATGGAAGCTGTCATCCAAATTACTCAATGGCACACACCACAATTGGAAGCATATGTTCCTTACAAAACACCACTGAAGTTTTCAGCTCTAGCCTAGCCGAAAAATTATCCCAAGCCAAAGATTGAACGTTTCAGATGCCGATGGTGTCTCTTCGTAAAAAGCAAAAAAGAGCTGACAAACTCTCAAAAGCAATGCAGAAAAATACACACACAGTCACACAAAAAAAGCCCTGCTGTTTATAGTTCTGCTGCTCAATAGCATACTTAGGATAAGTCACTTCCAAACCAACAGGAAAAACGCACTGATCACCATGGTACCAAAACCATTGAAAAAACACACGGAAGTCGATGGATACAGACCAATTAGTCTGCTTTCAGCGCTAGGAAAAATGACGGAAACGTATTCTGCAGCTCGAACACGTTATTCAAAGAATTCCAAGGTGGCAGTTTGGATTTAGGCAAGGTGACGGCACGCCGGAATAACTTCATCGTGTGGTTAACTTTGCCCTAGATGCAATGGAGCAAAAAATGTATTCAGTAGCTTTTGACAGGCTGCAGCTATTCCAGCTTGTAAGTCGCTTTCTTAAGAACCGAAGCTTCAGAGTTGTTATCGATGGAGCAAAATCCTCGCTACGCCCAATCTGCACAGGCTTTCCTCAAGGCAGTGTTCTTGTTCCTACGCTATACAGCCTATTTACAGCCTACATCAAGCGTTATAACTAGATTAGACGAGGACGAAGTGCTGATAGCAACCTACGCGGATGACACTGCTGTGTTGACCAGAAGTCCAAGCATTATTCTAGCTTCAGAAGTCTTGCAGCAATACGTGTGCAGCTTTGAGGAATGACCTGAGAAACGGAATATAGGCGTCAACAGCAGCCAATCCTTTGCTACAAGGACATTGTCGTGCAGTGTCATTACTATGCTTGGCTCCACCCTTACGCACACGAGCCCTCACAAATATTTAGGTGTCGTACTGGACAGGGAACTAAATTTCCGAGCCCATACAACAATGGTTCGCCAATCACTAATGGCAAAGGCCTGAAAGATGGCGTGATTACTGGCTGCGAGAAAGAAGCTGTTATTGCGCAGCAAAGTCACCAAGATCTGAAGATCTGAAGGTTCCTAAAGTGAGCGATATAATGCAAATACATTCATCGAATTACATGCAACGCCTTGGTGGTCACCCTAAAGCGCTAGCCAGACGACTAACAACCAAACCAAGAAAGAGAAGACCCAAAAGGTGGCATCCATTGGATCTCCCTACCAGGTTCCTTCATTAATGTCCCAAACAGTCTCTTCCTTTGTAAAAACTGTAAAATCAAAATCTCCACATAATCCTGCCCACATAAATCTTAGCATAAAAATCTGAGCCTAATAAACTCTCAGACTTACTCAGTCCTTAAGGTTTCTTCTGCTGCTTTTATACAATCTACAAAGCGAAAACACACACATACTTATTTTTGCATAATTTGTGGCAAGCTAACCACAGCGCGCATAAATAAATCAATGTTTAAACAGCAACACAGAGAAAACACTGCAAAAATGTTCAAGCCATCATGTAAACATTTGAAATTTGCATGAGGCGAGGAGGATAGGACAGCCAGCACAAGCCAATCTAAGCAAATATTTATAGCCTACTTAAAGGCTTAGGCCGTTCGAGAGCCGCCGCCATTTAATACCACTTTAATTTCAATTTCCAATTTTTACAAAAAGAAAAGTCAATTTGGCTACAATTTTAGCAGTGTTCTAAGGCTGCGACTTCAGCTTAATGCAAATTGAAGCAGGATAAAAAAAAATGAGGCCCAGTCTGGCTGTTGACTGTTCTCTTTGCTGGCCTTTATCACCTGTCTGTTTTGTGCTGTTGCCTCTCTATTCACACACACACACACACACACACACACACCCACGCAGCGTGTGTTTCCTTTGAATTTATGAGCCAGCCTGAAAAGGCCAAACAAGACAGCTTTATTCATATGCCTGCCACCGACACTTCAGCCACTCGAATAGAAGGAAGATTTGAATAGCCAACATATTGAGATGGTGAGCTCCGCTTTTGTGTGAGTTTATCTTTTTAGCTGCCCGAGGCGGCCCCTGAGATGAATTTAATTTGTCGTGCTGCTTATCATATAAATGATGTTTAATTTTTGACGGTGTTTTGCTTTATTTTCAGATCGCACAATCAGCGAACATGAAAGTAAATCGGTGGTCCTGCCTTGTCCTGTCAATGAGCAGAAATGCGGCAAGCTGCATTCCCTGAATTGGTTCAAGGGCGATGATCGCATTGCGGCCATGCTCCTGGGCGACAGCAATGTGACAAGTGTGAACAAAGAATTTGAGAATAGGTAAGTTGATATATGATATATAGAAATGGATTCATTATAATCTTTGCCTGTGGCACATCTTCCAGAGTTACGGTTGAACAAAATCCATATAGATTAGTTATTAAGGATTTGAAAATATCTGATGAGGATATCTATCTATGTGATACAACATTTTTTATACCAGAAGAAACGTGTGATAACTTCAATGGCTATCGTGTCGAATTGAGAGTCTTAGGTAAGTTTTCTATATCACCGCCTTCCCAACTAACCCAACCCAACCCTATCTATCATATTTCAATCGATTATAATCAAAGTTCTCCGCATGTGCTTTCATAATGTTGCTTTGTCATCCAAATGGCGCTATCTCTAACATTTATGATTTGCCTCGTTTGGTTTATAAATTTGCCTTTGTGTTTGTACGCTTAAATCAAAATGAAACTTAAACTTAAACTAACCCATAATAAAAGTTAACTGAAATATGCATGAAAATTTCGTTTGCGACTGCTACAAAATGTATGAGAAGAAAATGTGAAATGTGTCATGGAAATTGCATGAAAATGAAAAAAAAACTAATTTATATAAAGCTTACTGTGTTTGTCCCCAAAAACTGCTGTTTGTGAGGTTAATGGCAATGAAAAATCAAGAAAAATGCTATAAGATGATCATATTCAACTACTTTCAGTTTTTACAGAGGGGTTCATTTAAGTGATATAGCTCTTCGATTAGTTGATTACATTGAGAATAATTAATTGCCCATTTTAAGACAATTTTTTGCAAAAGACTTAATAGCTAAAAATATATTTTATTTTGTTTTTAAGCAATCTTAATTTTGAGCTCAAAAGCTGTTCTGCAGAATTATAAATCTTACTAAAATTTGACTGTAATTTACTTAAAATATTTCTTTACTTAATTGAAATCTTTTTCTTTTAGCTGAAATGAATTGTGAGATTTCCTTTAGATTCAATCAAGAATTGTTTCTTATTTATAAAAAATATTCAAGTCTCAAAAAAGTCTTCAAATAATTATAATATAAATATAAAAAATATTCTAGAAAATTCTAAAAATTAAAAAAAAGTAAAAAGAACAAGACAAGAAAGAAAGGCTAGAATGAACAGGCCGAAATTTGCAACATTCACATCTAAATCAAATCAAATCATAAGTGGTTTGCGCTCCTCAAACTGATATTAAACGAATTTGGTTGGATTTGAAGAACAAAGAAGTTATGCCAGCAGATGTTCATTCCGATATGTGGGGCTAGTCAAATGAATACAAAACGAATTTGGTTTTAATTTGACGATAAACAAAGAAGAAAAGCTACTACTTCTACTACTGTTCAGTCTGAAAAAGTCGGTTATAATGGAGCTATATGATAAAGTGAGCCCATAGAAATCATATTAGGTAAGCGGGTATGATTGTTCCTAAAATGGATGCACACCAAAAATTTTGGTTACATTTGGCTGTGCTTTGCAACTTTCCTGACAAAATGAATATACCATTTTGTGAATGGTATGGAAACTGTCCAGTTGATTGCATTTTTCACTTTGATTTTCCATTGCCGTCTGAAGAGAAATATAGCAAAAATTTGATAACCTTTCGCCTGCCTCCTGCACGCCTTGCACTTTTGTTCGTTCGTGCTACATGTTTGTACATAAAACAGCCTTCCCCTAGTTAAACCATAGCCCATTTTTGAAAAGTGCAACCAAAAAATAAAAACTTACTTTTATAACCGCTCTCTCTGTTTTTCCCATTAAAAATAACAAAAAAAAAAAACAAAAATTGAACATTTGAACGTGTCAAAACTCATGCAAATATTTTCTCTTAACTGATTGTCCCACAAAAACAAAAAACCAAATAAAAAATGAAAATAAAAAACCGTATAAATCGCATACAAAACGCTCTTCAACATCGACATGGAAATTCTATATATACCATATACAATATATATATATATATATATATATATATGCTTTGCATATCAAAAACCAAAACAAAAAATTTAACAAATTCGCCAAAAATCGATACATGACAAAAACAACAACAACAACTACAAAATCCAACACCAACCATGCCACACCTCTGCCAACTATTTTGTTTTTATTTTTTTTTTTACATAAATATATAAACGTTTTATCAACTTTCGTCTGAACTGTGTGACCCAACTGCAAAACTGATATGGAACTCAATATAAAACCTAAAAACATTTTAAACTCCCGAAAAACCAAAACCGAAAATTCAATTTGATTTGCCTAAAAAAAAAACCAACCAACCAACAACAAAACTGCGCCTTAAAAACGTAGAAAACCTTGGTAAATTTAACTTAAACATTTCTTAATTATAATATATTTATTTATGGTTTGTGTTTAGTTGAAGAAGAAACCGAATGAACCTATTGCAGAGCATAAGCCTTAGTTTCTCCATTTCCATATAGTTTTATTAGCAGATTTTTAGTTGAAGGAGAATGTGGCGTTGTGTTTTTAGTTTCTGATTTAATTTGTTTCTTAATTTCATTGGAGTCTTTCCACACATAAAAACATATTGATCAACTCTTCCTGCTGCTTTATTCATTTGGCGCCCATTCATTTAATTTATCATTTCATTTCATTTCATTTATTTATAATTAAATTTCATTTCGATTTCACAATAATTTTCTTTCTATTATTAATACAAAAACGAAGATAATTAATTAACTTATGAGCATATATTTTATTTAATTTTTATATTAAAAAAAACAACAAAAACAAAACAAATCGAAATATGATTTATTAAAACACAAATTTAACATTTTTACCTCCCGCAAAAATAAAATAAAACATCAAAAAAAAATTTGAAAAAAATAAATTATACAATGCACACATACACAACAAAATACCAAACACATACACATACACCAACACTCTCACACATATACATACACATGCACATGTATATGAACAATGTCGTTAACTGGAGCGCAGTGCCACCCACTGAGGTTGTGATTTTGGATGCTAAAGGCGATCGCATTGAGAACGGCAGCATCGTGGGACCCATGCAGGAGCGCCAAGTCCTGAAGGCCACCTGTACCGTGAAGAACACACGCCCCCAGCCAGATGTGGGCTGGTTCCGAGGCACAAAACGCCTGACAACGTGTAAGTGTTTTCACATAGAAAATAGTTCCTTGCTCAGACTCAGACTCCTCCCCCGCCCAAAAGGTAGATAAAACTTGTCTCTGTCATAAAAGTTACCGAAGCGCGTTTATTGATTTCCTGGCCCTGGCTAAGTAGCCCCAAATTTAATGCTCACCCTGCTAAGGAAATCCGCGCCAATCCTCCTCTACCTCCTCCTCTACGCTGAAGGCTTTACGATGCGCCACAAAACTTTATGCACTGACTGACGGCTCGAATGGTCTAAGGACCTGTGGCCATAAACTAAAGTCGCCTCCGTTTTTGCATAAGCATCTAAAGCATAGCCCGACCGCGAGCTGCTCATAAAATTGTATGCCATTTTATTGTAAATCATAAAAACAGTCCAATTATGTAGCATTTTCATTAAATTTTTAAGAACCGAAACAGTAAGAGGGTTTTCAGCAGCCCTTTTTTGAAGCTGCTTAAGCAAATTAATTGATTTTTATTTTTTTAAAAGAACGCAACGTGCATTTAAAGCTTGCTAAAAATTCCACCGAAATTTATTAGCCCCTCCCTCGCCTTAGAAGGCACTTAGAGGCCGAGGAACGCGGAGGCTAACACAAGCCCTAACAAGGCGGCAACAACATTTTGTTGGCCTTTGCTGCCTTTCCTTTCCGGTCTGCCTTTTTCGACCCTTCTGATGTTTGATTTTATGCCGAGTTTCTTTGTTTTCTTTGTTTCTAAAAGCCTTTGCTTATCATAAATAAGCCTAAGCATAATTGCTGGCAATTAGCGGAACAAAAACATATGACATTAAAACTGAAAGGAAAGAGGGAAAAGAGTAGCTAAAGCTATGGAAACCAGGCCCAAATATTAAAGTTCTTTTTGCTTTGAATTTCTTAATAAAACATTTCACCTTCGACCTGTCCACAGATTCACCGACACATGATCTTCAAGATGGACTCTATACATCGACACTGGAATTGGAATGGCAACTGTCACGCGAGGACCTAGCCCAGGATATAGAATGTCGTGTGGAATCCGCTGCTATTAAAAATGCAATTGTTACCAAATTTAGTGTGGATTTGCAAGGTGAGTCACTAACTCTTACAATTGCCATTACGATTACGACTAGACATAACCGGAAAAGGGTTGGCCTATCGTAAAATCCTAAAATGTGAAGCCAAGGAAAGAACACACTCAGCCTCAGACACAAAAATATTTATGGTGGGTTTGTTTAGCTAAACGTTCTCTGAGGTTGAGGTGTATTTACGAGTACCAAAAAAGCAAAAAAGGGTTGATTTTACGACTTTGTTTTGAAGTTTACACAACTCATAAAATACTAAGTGAAAACTATAAAATATTATGGGGGCAAGGTTAAGTTAAAATATAAGTGAATCATATTCTACTAGGGTTTAGACTAGGCTTAACGAGGGCAGAGCAACTTTCAAGAAGGGAAGCTAAAAATGTTAATGGAGGTCTTGCTTAAGTTCTTAGAAATAATAATAGAAATAGAAATAATAATAGAGGATAGATTTTCAGTTTAAAAATTACAGAAGCAGAAGCATTTGCTGAGCACCTTGAGGAACGCTTCACTAAGCTTCACTTACTATCAGAACTACAGATAATAAGCAGAGATATAGCGTCTCCGCCAATAGCTGCTGAGGAGGTGAGACCTATTCAAGTGGAGGAGTTGCAGTCCCAAATCAAAATGCTCAACTAGGACAAGACTTCTGGACTAAACAGTATTGATAATACATGTATGTAAGCCCTTCATTTTGATTGCCATCATACACTTTTGTCACTTTTCTACACAATAGAAGTGCGCCTTAATAAGCATGATCTCTAAAACTGGGGACCTCAGTGAACTGACTTCATATACACCCATAAGCTTACTCTCTGGGTTCACAAAGATCTTTGCACTAATCCTCCTGGAAAGGATGTTCGAGATGGAAAGATTTGCCAGCGCAGTTTAGAGAAAGCCATGGCACCCCTGAGAAGCGTCATAGAGTGGTGAGCTTTATCTTTAAAGCATTTGACACAAAGGAATACTGCGCCTCAATATATTTGGAAGTGCAGCAGGCATTTCATAATGTGTGGCACATTGTACTCAAATATAAGCTCAAGTTGCTATTACCCGGGAACTATTACCACCTGCTCTCCAGCTAGCTCCACTCCAGATTATTTACAGTGGCCTGTAAGGGCAACCACTTGACAATTAGAAGCATCCAATCAGGAGAGCCATAAGGCAGTGTTCTAGAACCTATTTTATACTGTCTCTACACGGCGGATATTTCCAGCCAGGTCTCGAATGAGAGGTGGAATACGGATCCGGATGAGATAATGATGGCAATTATGTCACGTCATAAAACCCTGGACGAAGCGGTTTACAAACTGGAAGAAATGGCAGATGCCGTGGCTATATGGCGGACAAATCTGCTGCAATGACACACACACTCTGCCAGAAGTCCTTCAGAATCCCAACCATTTTAACCATCCCGATCACTAACATAGAATCGCACTGCTACCATGGACTCCACCTTGACTAGAACCACACTTATGTGACAGCGGATTAGCTTCAAAATGAAGGCTGGCTTCTAAGCGAGCGGAGCAAATTGGCTCTAAAAAATAAGATGATGATAAGCAAAGGCAAAGGCCATTGTCACTGAGAGAGATTAATTGATTTTTTTCAAATTTCAAAAACTATAGCGAATGTTTTCACAGCATCCTAAGAAATGTACAGAAAGTCACATAATGCTGACCAAGCGAGCTCAAGCGCACAGACTTGTTACTCTTAATTCCGATTCTGTAGCACTTTAAAGATACAAAAGATACTGATAGTAGTACTATGTGGCCTTAACAACCCTATTGGGTCTCTGCCTGATGGACGATTTCTTCTCCAATTGGAACACCAAGTGATGTCAGGGCTTCAGTCACTTGGTCTTTCCAACGTACCCGGGATCTTTCGCTCCTACGTTGTCCGTTAACTACTGCACCAAATACTTTTCGAGCTGAAGTTTCTTCATCCATCCAGTCAGAGAAATATCTTAGTGTCCATTCGCCTGATCACGTCAATATCGCCATTTAGCTAATACAGTTCATAGTTCCATCGAATAAGATAGGTGTAGCCAAGGTAAATAACACCGATGATCTTTTTCATGATCTCTCTTGCTGCTTAACAGCTCAATCTAAAGATCAATCAAAAGATCATATGATAACTTTGTATAAAATATATCTCAATTAGCAATCAGATCTTGAGTTTATTATGGAGGCAATTTAAATAAACTATATTTACAAATATATTGACAAATTGCCCAAACGAGTTGCCTAATTTCAAAAAAGTTTTGCCAACCTTCTATGACGAATAAATGTTTTCATTTGCTGTTTTAATCAACATAAATTAAAAGGCGCTATAAATTTTCAACAACGGCGTTACTTGATGAGCGACATTTTGACATGTTTTGGGTTCATTAACATTTGACTCCGGCTTGAGCCTGAGCTTGAGCGGGAGCCGGAGTCCGTGCCCAAGTCTCGAGGGCAGGCAACCCTTCTAATTACAGGCAACAGCAAAAAGGACAAATCATGTCCCTGAGGGCGCGAGACTTTGAAAGTCATGCAAATAAATTTTTATAATTAAAAAGCTCTCCGACAATATCAAGTGACTCTCTTGGAACCTACCCATCACCCCACCCCTCTTTCTCTTTCTTTTTTTTGGTTTTTTTTTTTACCAATTGATGAATGATTTGACATTTTTTCTTAAAAATTAATGAAAGTCATTAAATGTAACATAAAACTGAGCAACTAAACGATAAAGGGACAAGCGTTTCAAGTTTTTCATTTACAAAATGGACAAATTGATTGATGGGCCACACGATGGATGGATGGCTGAGTGGATGGCTTGGGGCTGGCTGGTTGGAAATTTGTTGAAGGGGCAGCCAGGCTACCCATATGCAAATTACCTTTATTAATGTTTTATATTATGTTGAACAAAAAGGCAATAGACGCGACAGTAGATGCAGAGTCAGAGTCAGAGTCAGCCACAGGCAAGCAGACAAAAGCCAATTACAAAGTCAGGCGGTATTTTAAGCAATTTTGTAAAAAGCAACTCCAACTCACTAGCTCTGCCCTTCTCTTCTTTCTCTCTCTCTTTCCAGTGCGACCCATAAGCATAGCCATCAGTGGCGTAAACCATCATACGGTGCAGGACAGCAAAGTGGTCCTAGCATGTGAAGTAAGTATTCACTGGCGATTACAAAAGAGTTCAGTTGCAGATACCCTGTATAAGTTGGCAACCGAAAACAGCTGAGAAGTCTGAGCTTAATAATTTTGTGTGATGATGAAGTGAGTCTTAGTGGACTTGTAAGACTTGAAGGTTATACAAATTTGAATTAGAAAAGCAAATTTCACATTATGAGATATGAATACGTTTGCTTGTAAGTCTGATTTCCCATGATTTTCTCACTCAACCTAGGGTATTCATAGGTCTATGCTACAGTTTTCCACCCACTCGAAAGTTAGTCCTTGCTATAGTTTCTCTTACTACGCTGCAGTCATAGTAATTGACAATAATTAACTGCCAATTATTTTGCGATTTTTCGTCGTTGTCCTCGTTGTCCTCGTCCATCGCATCGACGACATGTGAGCTAAGCTGGCTGCAGGCTGTTCCTGCTTCCAAAATGCCTAGCACCTGCTGCCTTCGACAGCGCATTGTCATTGCCTCTTTGGGAGCCTTGGGCCTTTAGCCTTTCACCATTTTAACTTGCATTGCCCACCCTTCACCTAACCCTTCGAAGTGCCTTCAATTGACTGCAGTTTAGCAGCACTTTGAGCGACAGCAAGGACTGGCAGGCACTGACTAGGAGCTCCGAGAAAATTATGCAAAATTGTCTATTGATTGCGTATTATGTTCGATCTAATGGAATTTTATGCAATTGTTTTCACCGACTAGCTACAAAAATGTAACTCCTGCCAGCTGCCAGCTGGCAGCTGCCGGCTAATGGAAATATGAAATTGTGCACATGCTGCTTAGCATGTCGGCATGCTCCTCTAATGGAAATTTAATGGCAATTGCTTATTTAGAGCAGTTAACAGTTCCGCCCACTCATTGGATATTTATAAAAGTGTTACTTATGTTCACATTACGTATTCCACTTTACAGATTCATGGAGCAAGACCAGCGGTTAACCTGACTTGGTTTAATACAACTTCGATTATAAGTCCTGAGGAAAACGATCTTACGGAAATACGAACCAAGGCGGTAAGTTAAGCAACTCCTTACAGCATTCGATATCAACTTGTTATCATGGAAAATTCAACCTTCACGTTTTCTTTTCCTTCAATTTTCATTTTCAGTTTGAAAAAGAGGACGGGACTTATCATACTAAATCGGAATTGGTGTTCAATGCCTCACGCTTTGAAAATGATCGCGTTTTCCGCTGCGAGGCTGAAAATATTGTGCTACAAATAAACCGAGAGAAGCCCATGATTGCTACATTTACTTTGGAAGTGTTGTGTGAGTAGAAATTACACCATAAAAAATAATAAGAAAAACTAGAATAAAAGTATGCACAGGCAAATCGAGTTGGGAAATCTTCAAAAATAATTCAAATTAGTGGAAATGAAGCAATTATTATAACAAATTTTCAAAATCTTAAGAAAAATGTATCAAATTTGTATATTTATGATTACTTTTGAAGGAAGAGAACGACTTTTTGTTGCAGCTCCTAAAAATGTTTCTCAATTTCTCTTGCCATTCAGGAATACTGCTTAAGATAGCTAGCGCTCTTTCCCAACTTTTCATATGAAACTAAAATTTAATAAAATTATATAAACTTTGAAATTTGTTGTAAAATATTCTTTCTCACTCTGCGTATTACAGATCCACCAGTTGTTAAGGTCAGTCCGCCGGAAAAGGTCACAAACACAAGTGAAATGGTGCTGCTCAATTGCGAATATGTGGCAAATCCAGCCTCGCTCAGCCATGTCGTTTGGTAAGTCGAATACGAAAACCTTTTGCCAAGCCAAAAGAAAGTAAATGCAAAACAAAAAAAAGAAATTAAAACCAAAAATACAAAAGTCAAACGTGAAATGCAAACGAATTTAAATTGCTTTTAAATCCAACAAACAAATACGCACATGCGAGCTGTGCCTGTGTATGTGTGTGTGTGTGTGTGTGTGCTTTTGAGCCCTGAGGCCAAAACTGACGCCGCTCTTTGGGTAGCGCCTCGCCAAGGTGTGTGCGGGAGGAGCACACACAAGCCAACACAGTTAGGTGACATACATAGAGAGGGAGAGGGGACAGACAGTCAGCCCTGTTGTGTGGCTTGTGTGACTTTCAAGCCAAAGGTGCAACCAGACAGCAACAGCAGCCAGAACTCAATTTAACTAAAATTTCCGCAGCAAACAAAAATCTAATTAAAAACAAATACAAAAGTAAATAGTCAACACACAGTCTGGGATTTTTGGGTGATGGGAAATGTGCGTGACAGGGGAGAAAAGGGAGAGGGGGTCGGTTGCAAAAATCTACGCAACAAGAAGTGCGTGCTCGCATTCTGTTTAGACAAGTGCACACATTCCCTGCCATGGCCCCCGCCCTGCACTCCTGCTGATTGCACTTATCTCCGACTGAAAATCAAAACAAACTCGAAATGCAGCAACTCGCCAAATGCGTAATGCGAATGGAATGCCATAGTGATTGCTGTTGTCGTTGTTGTTGTTGTTGTGGTTATTGTTGTTGTGGGGTAAGCTTGGCCTGCAGTCACAGGTTTGAGTGCACTGAGAAAAATTGTTAAGTCATTGGAAAAATTTTGGTATTTTTCTAAAAAATTTGTTCAAATTCGGAGTTTATGAGAATTTGTGTTTATGGAATGGCTGATAGACCTTATACTATATATCCAAATTAATATATATATGACAGTTTTGCCAGCACTTCTTCCTTAATGGCTTTAATCAACTGCTGAAAGGGTTGTAATGTTCTGCGCTGTTGAAAAATATCTAGCTTAGGTTTATATGATGGCAAACATGTAATGAAGTTGACTTCAAGTTATTATCTGACTTTGAAAGCCTTTGAGAAAGCAAACATTACTAAATAACATAACCTTGTCAAAGACTAAGCATTCAGTAATCAGAGAAATAGAAAAGCCTTTATAAAGTAATAAATAAACTTAATATTATAAGTTTTATGTAGCAATTGAAGACAATCTCTCATTGCCTCAGTTTATAAGAGGATTATCAAAATGTTGCTGCATATCTTTTTAACTCTGACTCTGTAGCATTGCCAAACTTTTCGCCAAGTGTGCCATAGACAAAATCTAACTATTCAGACCTGTAGCCTTTGCTGTTACCATCGTTAGCTTATCTGAGTCAGATATTGAACAACGGCGGCAGCAAATCCTCCACATTCTCATGCACACTCCCATCACCAGCAGCAGCCACAGCAGCAACAGCAGCAGTCATATAAAGTTACACAATCAACATGCAGGCATAATACGAAATCATCATTGGCAACATCATTATCATCATCATCCTCATCGCCATCAGCATAACCATCATTATCGTCGTGTTGGCAACTCAAAACCAGAGGACAACACGCAATGCGTGGCTAACAAACTTGGCCGAAATTCATTGGCCGCGTGTTTCGAATATTTCTCCCGAAATGCAAAATTTCCACAGTTCGAGGCCAGTTGCGAAATTTTGCCGAGATTGGATTGGACTCTGAGTAATCAGTCAAGAGCAGAAGCGTATTAATTTGAAATTTGAAGGCAACATTTAAAGAATTAAATGAAATTTTTGCCAAAGGCCACTGCGGATACTTGATAAGAGAGTTCCATTTTATGCGTCAATTGTTCAACCAGAAACCCTTAAAAAAATGACAAGAATGAAATTCAAGAAAGCATAAACTGCTCAGCTACGATGGCAGACAAGAACAAAGCGTGTGGAAATGGCAGTTGCGGAAGGAGGCGAGAAGACACTTTGTGAAATTCAATTTACTGCACATAGAAAATTGCAACTGTGTGAAGAAATGTGGTGTGGGGAGGGGAGGGCTAGTGTTGATTAATAGTGCACAAAATGCATACACTTTTCGCAGGCGTTTACAGCTTGTTCTGCACCGCACAAATATCTGGAGCACAAAAATGTCAGCCGCACAGTCAAGCCACACGCGTTTTCCTAATTAGAGGAAGGAAGCATAAAGCATCATGGCAGAGATAGAGGCAGGTTGCGGTGAGAGAAAAAGAAATATACACAGCAACAGCTACCACTTTTGATGAATGAAGTTGAAACTACTGGCAAGGCAACAAACGCGCAGCAAATAGATATATATAAACACAGTGAAACTACTTGGTACAGGCAAAGGATCTAAGGATGAGATTGTTTAAGGAAAAGAGAATGTTTACATATGGTATATATGGTTACGTATGGTATATTAATATAAGAAGGTACGGTATATAAGGGGAGTCACTGCAATCTCTACTAGCCCAGTTACAGTTTTAAGGGCGGCTCTTTCGGTTGGATTACAATTTCTAGTATTTTTCTCAGAGTCTCATTACAGTCAAGTTGTTGATATAGATTCATTCCAAGTAGAATGTTAGTAAAAGAAAAATCTCTCGAAGTCCGGTGACATCTTGAAATTCTAGAAGCAATACACAATCGTGTGGTAAATTTTTAGAAATTTAATTTACTTAATTTTCTTTAAAGCCGCCACAGGAAAAGATGATTCAAAATGCTGGAAAATATAAATTTCAAAAAATACATACATTTCCGGCGGCATTTCCTCTTTATAAAAAAAAATTATAAATAAATTTTTCATAAATATTTTAACCATGTTTTACTGTATCTAGATAGTTTTCCCCATAGAAACACATACGCACACGCGCACACATCATGAACACACATTTGAGTGCGAGTCGTGTGCTGTCTGTGTCAAGTGGCTGCATTTTACAAGCCTTTCCACGCTTCAAGTCATTTTTTTCCTGTTTGTGCCGCATTTTGCTTTGCCAACTGAGAAATTAAATGCACACACAAAACTGACACATGAAGAAGAGAAAATTTATTTAGCAGGCATTTCATTTACTAAGAAAAGCCACGAATATGAGTTGGTGAATTTTATAAAATATTTTTCAGGAAGCGACCAAAGTGTGCATTTGATGTTAGTTTTTGAATTTTATAATTAATAAACGTATGAACCTGATTTGATCAAGAATTTTATGTTTATAACATTTGTGTTTGTCTTTACCAATATCAACTGTTTTAAGAACTTCGAAATGATACATTTACGTTACTAGGGGCACTATTTATATTTCGGGAATAGCATCTAATAACAAGCAAATTCATATGAAAAGAGGTTAATGGTTTTTCAAAAGATTCTCCATGACGTTGAATACATTTTCACTTGTGTGAAAATCAATTCTTGAAGCACTTTTGCCACTCCAAAGGGGGAACCTCTAAAACAAATTTAGACAGCCTTTTGTCGAAAAAAATGGTAAATTTCTACATTTTTTTGGCATAATCACAAACAGGGAGACGACATTAGGTGCCAAATCAAAGCTGTAAACGGATTCAGTATTTTGAGTGCTCAATTTGATCGATTTACCTAGATGTCTTTGGCGGTTGTTTTCCCTCTTTTGCTAGAAACTTCTAGCAATTAAGTACTTGTTTACCATTCAGAATTGACCATCTTACGTTTCTATAATGATATGGAAGTTTCATACCCAGTTTTGCGGAGGAAAGGTTACCATTTTCTCTTAAGTGTTTTGTCTGGAATCAACATTCGTTCGTTTTGAGGCGTTCTGATACACCCATACAGCCTATTTTGCTGTTTTGTTTCCAGCTCATACGCATATATCCACGATTCGTCATCTGTCACCATACTACACACTTCTCTTAAAGTACCACGGTCGAACTTTGTAATCACTTCTTTATAAAAATCGAAGCGAGCCTTTTTTGAGCGATTGAAAACTTATGAGGGTATCCAACGAGAGCAAATTTCTTGCCCAACTCAGGCAAAATCGAATGTAATGAAGTGGAACTAATGTGCAAGGAAGCCTCTATCTCAGGATATGTCACCTGAAGATCTTGCATTAACAGTTTTTGCACTGCATCGACACAATAACCGATTTTGGAAGATTCGTCAGGGACCGAACTACGACCACGTTGAATTCACTATATCAGCGATATACTGTTGTTTTTGATGGTTCTTCAACACCACGCAAAGAACTGAGTTTTAGACACATTAAGAAAATCCACATTGAAAGTTGTGAAAAATTAACCCAACGCAAACCTTCTGTTTCTATTCCTAATTTTTGCCCAGATTGATTTTCTTGACTCACTGTAAGCAAGCCAAATAGCACTTGTACATCTAAACGTTGTGAGTACGTTTATGCCACAAAATATCAAACTTTCTTATGGTGTTGCCACATTTTAGCTACTGACATTAGTGTGGCCAGCTCTTGAAATATAAAAGGTACCCTTGGTGCGCCTCTTTTCATTACCTCTTCACATCTTGTGGCATTAAATATTTACCTAGAATTAATCTTAATTTGTATTGGCCCCTCTTTGGCCAAACCCCAATATGTGCACAAAAACGAACCCTCAACATAAATTCAGTGAACAATAGATATTCAACCCCATTGAGTGGCAAAAACAAACAAAAGCCAGAACCACTCACACTCAACCAGACTAAACGAAAACAAACAAAAGTCTCTCTCTCTCTCTCACAGACACACGCACAATCTGCAGTATCCCCACTTGCTTCTCACATAATTTATAAATCACCACAAAAGTAATTGTAATTGTTGAATTATTTAAGCGCGTAAGGCAATAAAACCACAGAGTTTCCACAGTGTTTTCCAACCACAACTCCAAGATTGCAAGTTGACTTTTCCGAAAAACACTCATTCTCTCACATGGAGATTTCTCTTTTCGACCAATTAAAAATGTCTACCCGAAGACGCACATGTGCGTATATGTGCGTATATGTGCTGTGTGCGTGTTCAGTAGTAAATTAATGAGCATGACTCTGAGCTAACATATGCCTGTATGTGTGTGTGTGTGTGTATATATGGGGAAGTGAAGTAAAAGCTTTTTGGTGGCTGAACTGCCTTGGGCAAGCTATAGAGATGTATAAAAATAATTTCAATACTTTTTCCGTTTGCCATTAAGAACATTTCCTGCTTTCTGTTGTCTCAGCCTCAGCCTCAGCCAAAACTGGACGCACATATCCGCTGGAAATACTGTAACTTAAAAAGGGTATGACTAAATTGTCATTAAAGTTGTTGCCCATGAGAGGGCAAGAGTTAAGTTCAAGTAATTCAAGTTGAAAATGAACGAACGAGCGATCAACTTTAACACTTTCCCTTAGATAATAATACATTTATGTTCATATGCCACATTTGTAGAGCACCTAAACTTCAACTTTTCATTCTCGTATAGCTGTTTCTTATCAGAGATGTAGACGAGATGAGGCTCGTTAACATTTGGCTCTAAAGAACATTCAAAAAAAGGGAAGAAAATAACTGCCAGTTTGGTAGCCGATAATTAAAATTAATTACGTTTGTACCAATGTACCGATTTATGCATCCATCCTACACTCACACACTCATCACAGCCAGTAAGCGAGTCCATGGCAGGGACCCGCAATGGTTACTCATTAAATTAACGAGGAAAAGCTCATCCAAAAAATACATATACAAATGTATGCATGTGTGTGTATTTAGCCTTGCACAGCAGATCTGGGCAGGTGAAATGTGCTGAAAGCAACCCAAAAATAAAGAAAAAGGCAGAAAGGGGGAAAGTGGGAAGTAGACACGATCCCGAGCGGAAGTGGTAGGATGGCACATTGCATTTCTGTCTGCCTTGACCGGCCATCTCTCACGTTTATTGTAAATCAATTAAAATTTATACTGAAGCAAGAGTCTGGGCAATATAATTTCGATTTATGCCGCCTACCGCTGCAGTGCGCTGTAGAGTATGCAATGCTTTTTTAATTTTACACACACGCACACCCATGCAAGGGGGGGGATAAGGCAATCCGTTTCGTGGCGTGTTTTTTTTCTTCACTTTTTTTTATAACTGCTGGAATTTTATGGCCAGACAGAATTGTTTTAATGTCCAAAGAGTGTAAAAGACTGAGAGCAGAAGGATGGATTGTTTGGTTATGGTCTACGGTTAAGGTGCTGCAGCTCTGAAAGGGAATTGTTTATGCCATTCCCTATGAATCATGTGATGTTGGTTGGGTCGCTTTCGTGTCTGTCTGTTTCAATGGATGTCGGCGGATGCTTTTGTGTGGCTTTTTGGGTATGGCAATGAGAATGCATTTGCATATTGAAAATTTTGGGGGAAATGGTTGTAAAATAAGACAATAAGAATCACGAGGAATGTGGTTAAGATATTATAGAAATGAATTTGGAATTTAAAATAGTTTATAAATTTTAAGGAACTGAAGTAAAAAATTTAAGAAGAATTTAAGAAGCATATTCAAAGACATTTTTAAGGCCTTTAAAAACAATTTCAAAAGAAATCTATACAAATATAGTAAGTTTAATGTAGATTTAAGAGATCAATATAGATCTAAGGACTTTCATCTAGTTTAGAGTTACAGAGCTAGAGCGACTAAGATACTCAAAAATATATTTAAAAAGAAAATCTTTTAAATATGAAGGAAAATATTAAGCATGGCAAAGCATGGCTTTGGCAAATCTGCTATCCTTACAATCGCATGTTCTGCCTGCCAATTGTCTAGTAGATTTATAAGTAGATTTTCAGGCCCACATTCTCTCCTCTAGGATGCGCGCCACTTTGGTAGCTTGTCGAACAACAAAATGCACAATAAACCAAAGTTGTTCGTAAAAGAAGCTTATGCAAAGACCAGGACAATAAGAGGTAGCCGGAGGAGCATCAGCAGCAGAGAAAAAAGGACAGCAGTGATTAAGTGAAGTAAAATTAAAGTAAAGTTAAGTGAAGGCATAAAAACCAGTTGAAGACACAAAAGCACAAAAAGACATTTGACATAATTTCGTTGTCATTGTCCGAGCTGGCAAAAGCGGCCCAGTCACAGTTGACAACAGTTGGCAGTATGTACTTGTCCAACTCACTTGCTGCTCCTCCTGCCATGGCCAGGCTGTTATGCTGTCTGTAGAGGATTTGTTAGCAAGGTTCTTATGAAAACAAAAACACACAGAGACGTGCCTATAAATTTTAAATTGCGCTACAACAGAGCCTGTGTCAGGACAAAGAGATAGAAGCAGGGGAGTTCCAGTCAGAGTCAGAGTCAGAGTCAGTTTCTATTGCATAATAAATGAGCCTGTGTCTGTGTGTGTGTGTGTGTGTCTGGTATTTGCATTTGGATTTGTGTTTCTACTAACTAGTCAAAGCGCCCTAAATTATGCTATGCGAGAGAATGTTTACCAAACGCATTTGCAAAGATTTCGATATTTGCTAACTTTCCCCTTTCTCTGTTTGCTCTTTTGCAGGTATCGCAATGGCGATATTGTCAATGTGAATGATACGGATCACTATCAAGGTGGAAACTCGGAGAATGTGGCCCTGGTTATTAAGTCCACTGATAAGGAGGACATAGGCAACTACACCTGCCAGCTCTCCAATGTCATAGGCAAAGGCATCTCCGAGCAGCAAATTGAATTGGATGTGCAATGTAAGTCGCAGAGATGAGACCATTTTTGCACATATTCCTTATTATTTATTGACTTTTTCGTGCAGATGTGCCCATCGTAGAGGTCTTGATGATACCCGAGGGCCCCGTCAGGGAAAGCGATGAATCGAATGTCACCCTGTTCTGCAATATTTTGGAAGCCAATCCTTCGGTTCTAACTAAAGTGCGTTGGTATGCCAATTCGACGTTGCTGAAAGAGCTGCCCGATTGTGAGGAAACCAGGGTGAGTAGAAGCCATGTTTTACCCTCTTTGATTAAAATTTAATTGGAATTTTATAATTTTCTTAAGGAGGACCTTTGCCATATTGATCCTAGTAAGCTATTGCTGGAAAGCATTGGCCGTGGCTTCTTTTACAATTACTCCTGTGAAGGTTTCAATGCCGCTGGCTGGGGTCCACGCAGTGAGGATAAAGAACTAATGGTGCGTTTTCATATTTATCATAATTTTATATTGAAAGAAACATTCCTCAAACATTCCAATAATACTCAAAAAATTATATATTATACTACCTTCCTTCTCCCTTCCCTTTAGGTGCACTATGAACCAGGACCAGCCACATTGACGCACTTTCCACCAATTGCTGTGAAGAAGAAGAGCGTCATCTTCTCCTGCTCGGTGGATGATCCCGGCTATCCAGAATCAAATAGGTTTGTAGCAACCGCTTCAGCCACCCAAACAGCCAAACAGAATCAGAACACATCCACCACAACCACAACCACAACAACAACAACAACACCACAAATTGTATTCCACACTGTGCAAGCATTGCAGCCACACGAGGCTGATGAGGCCATCGAGGCGTTGCTGCTACAGCACCATCATGAGCTGATCAGATCACCTTCATCATCCACCTCGTCATCATCCTCGACATCTTCATTGCCCGCACATGAAATTAAGCTAAAAGAAACGCATGCCCTAATTGACTTACACTTGAATTTGAATCATTCCCTTTGTACACTGCTCACGCTCACCACTTACACGCCTCAAACACAAATCTTAACCCTGTACACGGGTTTCCAACGGAACACATGGGACAAACCGTCATCAACCACTGCCATTGCCACTGCCACTGCCATTGCCACTGACACCGCATCCGCATCCTCATCCTCCTCATCCTACGCACTCTACCGCAAAATGGGCAAATTCACAAACGCCGCTCAAACCCTTGTGCAATCCAACAGATATCGTTGGCTGCGCGGCGGCCGCGGTCCGCTGCAGGATATTGTGACCAAGGACTGGACAGTGGAGCCCGTCGGTCTGGACAGCCGCACCAACTACTCGTGCTATGCATACAATGAGGGCGGCAAGGGTGTAATGGCCACAGTCAATTTGGAGGTACACGCTCCGCCATTTTTCATCAAGAATCTGCAACCGTATACGGGCATGCTCCACTCCTCGCACAATGCCAATCTCACCTGTCGCATCGAGTGTGTGCCGCGCTGCGACATCTCCTGGCTGAAGGATGGTGTACCAATTGAGAAGAACGATACCCGCTACTTTGTCAAGGAGAAGTATATGGATGCATCGCCGGCCACCGGTGATTTCGAGAGCATGTTATCCGTGCTGGTAAGTAGAGGGAGGGGAGGGGCAGCCACATCCTGCCAATTTTGATTTTGTAATGAGCTTCGTTTTTTTTGCCGAGGGGAAACTTAGGGTGAGATCTGCCATTTTGATAAATGTATGCATTTATTGGAAATAAAATTTGTGGCTGGGGATTTGGATTTGCTTTTTGAAATTGCCACGACACTTGCTGGGATTGCTTCGAATGGGCCATCAGAAAGGGCAATGGACTTAAGAGTTGTATGGCAATAGCGGGGGGGATAATGTTTAAGAGAGAAGTCAAAATATGATGAAAGTGTGAAAATGTTATGAGAGAAGAAAAATAAACAAGAAATTTATTTAGTTCTTAAAAAAGTTGACAGAATTTAGAGTCTCATCTTAAGCGTAGGAAATACTAGACAGGAAGGCTAACTTTGGATTAAAGAAATTTATATGCTCTTGTAGAATAACAAAAACGAAAGAAAACTTAGTAGTCCAAAACGTATTTTCCTCTGCTATGACAATAGGCAGCAAAGCAATCTTCTTTCTAATTACCTTCAAGTATTTTGTGCTTGTATTTTGATATACAAACAAACAAACGTTTATCTCGCATTCCAAGAAATCAGTTTGTGAGTGAGAGAGACAAGGCACTGGCTTAGCACAAATAAAGCTGCTTGGCTTGAAAATGAAATTTTGTTAGCGCCATCTATTGTACAAAATTTTGCATTTAGATGTCTTCATATGGGTGCCATATGTTATAGTGGTACAAAAAGCTTACAAAAAGAAGCCTACAAGTCGATAGCTTTAAAACTGACAGAGTAGTTCTCATAGAAACAAAGAGACGGACACTCAGACTGACAGACAGAAGGACATAAAGACAAACAGACAGGAAGACAGGCATGGGTCGTAGATGCGGACAAGTAGCAAGTTTGATTGAATTCCAATAAAAAGCCAAACAATTTAGTGTACTAAGTTTTCATTCAGAATCGGTTATTTTAGACGGTTATATTATTAAGATCTGGACTATTTTGACATAAGAACACCAAGCTTACGCCAAACAGAAGTCTATGATGAAAATTTCAGCTTGATAGTTTAACAACTGAGAAACCAGTTTGCATAGAAACTTACGGAGAGAAAGATGGATGGATATGGCTACTTCGACTTGGCTTGTCAGGCTGATTAAGAATATATATTTGAGCTTGAGAAACCAGTTTGAATAGAAACATAAGGTTGGAGGTGCTTTCTTCTATGCATTCCTAATTACATGGTAATATTATAATACCCTCTTCAGTCTTATAGAAAAGAGTCTCACCTTACCTTCTTACAACTTAATTCTGAACTGCTCAGAAAACTCAAAAGACTTATTCAATTCATTCAAATAACAAGCTCTAAAATGCCTAAGAAAGTGATTTCACATTTCCCAAAGTTTCCACTGTAGACCACACTGATTTCAATTAATTTCAGGCTACTTTTAGGCTGAATAACACAGACGAAGCTAGAAAACATTTGCATTTAGAATTCAACAAATAAGTTCATTAAATATTTTCAAACATATGCCAATTGGACGTCACTGCTAATGCAGTCAATTCGGGCTCTCGTTGTTGGAAAACCCATTTAAATCGAAATGTGAACACAAATTCCATTTCATATGACAAATGAAATACCAATTAATTTGAATTTCGGAAAATACTAAATGACGTGTGTCGCTTTTATCTAAATCCGCATCTATGTGATATGGCTTTATGCATTCGTACACATGTAATATATATATATATATACATATATATGTTTGTATTTTCGTACCGATTACAGCACTTCAATATGTCAAATTGGCCAAATAAAAAATTCGATATTGAGGCAGATAATGCGAATTATACATGCGTCTCGACGTCCAATTCCGTGGGGGCGGGCATCAAGAGCGGCACCTACTTCAGCATTGAATGTGAGTATAGATATAGCGGCAGATAAAGACTGTCTGTCATTCAAAATCGTAAAATAAATATAATAAAAAATAAAATTATATGGTAAACCACATTTAACTCAACGCACAGATGCGCCCGACAACACCACAGTGTCGGAGAACATTGTCTACGTACAGGAGGATACAATACCAGGACGTGTCATATGTAAATCGCGCGCTAATCCGGGTAAGTACAAGCAAGCATCATTGACTGTGCGCCTTGGACGCTGCTCAACCCCAACCGTCTTGTGGCTTCGCTCGTTCTTTCAGAACCCTCATATGAATGGCGCTTCCAGGACAAGACCATCACAAGGGGCAATGCTTTGATTATCAATACGGCCATGCATCGCAATAATACGGGCAACTATACGTGTCTGGCCTTCAACAAGCATGGCAAGAGCACGGCCGAAACGCTCATCGATGTGCAGTGTGAGTAAACGCACATGTTGTTGCCCAAGACTTGACATGGTCCTAACTGCGGAGGGTTTCCCTTTTTCTCCCCCTCTTTCTCCTTTATGCTTATGTTTTGTTCCTTTCCCCCCGGGGCAGTTAAACCGCGCTGTGAAATTGAAAGGCGAGAGATCGATGACCAGGATACACTAATTTGCACAGCATACGGAAATCCTGAAGAGGTGAGTGAGTAAGTCCATCGAATGGCCATGGCAAGCCTTTAGAACCCCATTTGGGGGTGAAAAAGCAAATAGACAAAACACAAACGTAAACAAGGGGAGGCAACACATGATGCTACCAGTGTGGCATAGCTGAAGATTGTATACACTTTTCGAAGCAGCTCAGATATTTAGTTTATATAGAAGTTCTGGATGTGAGGATTCGACTTTCATGATTCTTAATGGTACCCCACAAGTGTTACAACTAGGTTTTGTTCTGTTGGATTAGCTTAGTTTACCAAAAAACATTTGCCATACAGTTTCAACAAGTTGTTATACCTTTTTCCACAAAATAAAAGAGCTGCTACCCTCCTGAACTGGCAACCTCAGTTGCAGGCAGGCAGTTAGGCATTCGGATTATCGAGAAATGGCAATAACGATAGCGTTTCAATTGTGGCTCATGCTGCAGCAGCTTTAGCAAAAGGGAGAAAGCAAAAGTGCCATAAAAGATTGGGAGAGGGCAATGGGCAATGGGCATGGCAATGGCAAATGAAACGAACCAAACTGGGGCTTGGCTTCGGTGCTCTTCGCTATTCTGCAGGTAGCTGCAAGAATTTTCAATTTTATGAGTTTACCTTTTGGGCACGGACTGCGAGAAGCGAGAAGCGAGCAAACCAACAAACCGGATCTGCAACTCCCCCTTGGGGTAACAGTTGCAACTCTCAACTCCTCTCGAAGTTGTGCTGAGTGCGCTGTGTGCCGCATAAATCAGTGTGGACCATTTCAGCTCGGACTTTTTATATCGCTCGATATTCTTTTTTCTTTTTTTTTTTGCCTGTTCCTGCCACTTTGCAATTGCATTTGCTTTGGCCGTTACTTGAGTTAAGGCATGGCTGGCAAGGGGGCTAGACGAGGTGAACGAGGTATAACCATGCTGGATGCCCAAGATTTATGGACACGCATAGCCGCCAAACCGCACTGTGAAGGGGTACAGAGGCGGAGAATTCAGTGGCTCGTAATTATTTGATTGGAAATTATTCAGCGGGCGTAAAGTTGAAATTTAATAACCAATGGAAAGGCAAGGGAATCGACAGATTGATGGTGCATGCGAGGGCTAAGCATGGCATGTGAGATGGATGCGATTATGGTAAAGTAAAGGGGAAACCAAGGCTTTACATTTGGAGAATTTCATTAATGAAAATTATTAAATCAGAGTTAAGGTCGTAAAACTTGAGATACAATTATATAATGGAAGTATTAAAAGGAAGAACTTAACTTCGAAGTCAATTTTAAATTTCCAAAATTCCAAAAATTTCCATCCCTTGATAAATTCTTCAGAGTTTCAACAGCAAATGCTTTGGAAACTTACTACACACTTTTGGCCTGCCCAAGTCGATGGCCATTAAAAGAAAGTCTTCAAAAAGCTGTCTCAGCAAAAGCCAAGAGCAATACAAAAAGAAAAAGAACAAAAGCAAAAAGCCAAAGCCAAAAGCACACACGTTCATGTAGAGAAAAAAAAGTATAGCCGAGCAAAGCAAAAATTCCTGCATAATCAAAGTGCAAACCGAAGGACAAGCATTCATTTGGAACTACGATGAATGAAAAGCATTCAGAGCTGCTGCAACAGAAATGACAACTACCTTTCCAATCTCCAATCTCTAACATCCACACACACACACACACACACACACACCCTTTTTCATTTTTACAGGCCGATTTTTCATGGTCAATTAAAGCTGAAAATGAAACTGTTGAAACTCTGGGCAGCGGCGACAAGAAGGCCTTTACAGCTAAAAGCTTCTACATTCTGCAAGAGGATTATGCCATTGCCAGGACCTACAGATGCGTGGCAAACAATACTGTTGGAGCTGGTGCATTCTGTGAAATAGAAGTTGCTGGTGAGTTGTACAACAACAACAATTGAACAATAACAACAATTGATATTGCTTATGCAAAATATACTAAAAGCACGGCTAGAGTCCAGGTGCTGCACAAATTTCACATTTTCCAGTACAACATTTGCTTTAACAGTTGCCGCTGCTTGCTGCTTTGTTAAACCTTGAAAAGGATATGATATTTTTGTAATTTATCGAAACATCACAGATCTAATTTGAAATTTATATATAGCCTTGAGCAGCATAAATAGCTGAGTCAATAGACTCATCTTTGTTCATATTTCTTGTCTGATTGAACTGAAAGAAGTGAGTGTTTCGATTGAAAATCTTCCGCAACCATGTGGAAATTTGTTCGCAAAAAAGATGATTGTGACTCTGTTTACTTTACTTTACTTAATTAGTTACTATACTTTATAAAGAAAGTTGTTAAAAAAAGTGATATTTCTACCTGAAGCGGCTTAAGCAGCTTCCCTCATCCTTATAATTTCCTTTAAAACTTCGACAGTGGCATTAAGATCAATAAGCTTGATCTCCATCATCAATTAGCATCCCCTTCTTTAATATATTTCATTCCTCTTCAACCTTACTTTTGGTTATAATAAACGGAAATTGAATTTTTTTTTTGCGAATTTTTTTGTAACCATTTTCTTAGCCTTTGCCGCAAATCAGTTTCAATTTTCGGTTTTTATGCCCGAGTTTGCTTCCTTGATAAGCTGCTTAAGCCATGAAGTTTTTGCAAAGGTTTTCGCGTCACAGTTTCGTCGACTTTTTATTTCATTTTCATTTTCATTGATTGAATTGAAATCGAAATTGAAATTTTCCTTGCAAGTGACGTGGAAGATTTATTTTTAAGACGAGTAGAAAAAGTCACAATTTTATTTGGCTTTCATTTTAGCCAACTTTCTCTTATACTTAAGCCACACACAATCCGTTAAACACATTTATCAGCCTTGATTTTGATTTTAAACTGATTTCCAGAATTAAGTGAAAATATTTTTGTATTTTTTGGTTTATTAACAGCTGGTTCAGCGCTTTTTATTTGGTGGCAAGGTAAAGGCCAAGAAATTGTTTAAGTTTTTCAGTTCAACAATATTTGTGTGTTTGCTAATGTTTGACCTCTTTTCCCCCAAATGTTTCTAATGCACACAATAGTTATAAGAAGATCAGTTTAGAATTAAGTATATAAATGACAGCTGTAAATGACTTGGGAAAATTTACTAACCATTTAACCTTCTCTTGTTATCTTCTCTTTTGCTTAATATTGTATTGCTAACAAATCCTGTTAAATATTTTAATGCTTAAATCATGAATTGTATGAAAATGCTTCAAAAATTCATCTAGTGCGACCAAAAAGTAAGTAGATTGCATGATTAACTAATACATAGACAATTTAGACTACATATAGTTTCAGAATTAGCCAGCTCAATGTTAAAGTTCCCTTACAGCTCTAACAGAATTTGTATTTACAAGAATTCGTAAGGATAATTTGCTTTGTAGTTTACAAAAATTCATCACAATTTTTTATATAATTATTTGAGTTACCTTATTATAAAAGGGCTGTTGAGTTGGCTAAGATCACTTAGCACTTAATACACATAGAAATTTTTTATTTTTCGTGGGCTATGACACTGCAGCATTGCCATTCATTGCGTTACAAACAGACGCAGCGAACTCATCGGAGGTTGTGACTTTGACGAAGATGGTTTCATTTCATTTAGCGATGCTTAGATACCTCCTCAGATATGCATTGATATTAAGATCATGACAAGTTATAAAAAGTTATTAAGGTAGAAAAATAAGTACTGCGCAGGGGTGACATGATACAAAGGCACAGGTAGCGCGAGAGACACAGGACTTGTGGAGCCATTGCAGTTAATTTTCTATGATCGGGGTGGCACAAGTTGTTTGTTCTTTGACTTTGTCTTGGGTCTCGCTACCTGTTCGGCAGGCCAGCCGTCTATGCCTTTGTTTAATGACATCCAGGCTCATTCTTGCCATGCATTGAAATGATTTCTCTATGTGTTATGTGCTAAGGGCTAAAATAAAAAACAATTTCAGAATTTCATATATGGAAAACCAAATACAAAACATTAGAAAATTAGAATCTATTAATATAGTTCAGTTAATGAAATTATCAATTCATAATGTCTGCCTTATAAATACTATATGAAATTACACAAATCATCATTAATGGAAGAAAGAAGTACAAAAACATAAACACTATATCCATGGTAATCCCAGATGTAGAGCTTTTGAAAACACTCCTTGCCTTCAGAAGTCTACAAGTAGCTATCGTATTTTCTTCGAAAAGGACACAGCTTCATATGACCATATAAAGAGACAAAAAGACTACTTCGTTCAGACATGGTTTTCAATTCTCTACAATTCTCAACACTCTCTATTTTACTCAAAATAGAAGCCTAAAGCCTTCATCGCTATGACTTCAAAGTTGGTCTTACTTTCTTACTTGTGATTAAATATCTCCAAATAAATAAACTAATTGAATTTACCCTACGTAAATCCCAACAGACTTTATAAGCTCACAAGCTCATCGTTTACCTATTCAATACTTCATCAAATATTCCTTAGGCTTTACTTTATTTAATTATCGACTTAAACTAAAAATCGTAATCTACTCGTAGCTTAACAGCTGCAAATGCTGCTAACAGCTTACCCAAAATAGTACTTAATGCCAGCTTCAATTACACAATGCTCTAAATAAGTACACACTCCCTCTCGCATAGTTGAAAGTATGCATTCTGCTCCGTAGATGCAATGACCGCGGCTACAAACCACAATGTGTGTGGGCAAACAGCTGCTGCTGCTGCTGGTGCTGCTGCTGCTGATGATGCTGATGCTGATGCTACTCCACATCCTTTCACTAATCCACACAAATGCAAACACAAACTACACAAACCGCCATTTTTCATTTGCCGCATCGCTCGCTTGTTTAATTGCATAAGATATGGCGGTTGAGGAGAGCGGAGAGTAGGAGCACTTGGCGAGGGTGGGAGGATGGTTGAAATGTAGGCGGCGTCTAACAGTTAAATGTTGTTGACACGAGAATCCGTACGCCAAAATGAATAGCTCATAACATATGCGGAACGAGGAACTCAGGCAGAGTAGAAACAAAGGCAGGCACACTCACACACACACACAAGTACACACAGCGCCATAAAGTATGCAATGCTTGGCAAAGACAATTCATTTGTTTGGATGATAAACAGCTGAATTATAGCAATATGGAAAACAATACGACGCAAGCCTGCTTGTCTACCCGAAACCCTCGCCCCTCTGCTCTTCACCGCCACTTTTAAGACAATAGCGGGAAATGGGCTAGTGGGGATACAAACATGAAATGCATTTGCAGCTGACTCGGCAATGGTTAATGCAGAGCAGCGTAAAGCAAAAAAGAAAACCATGTGACAAGTTGATAAATTAAACAGGCAGCAGGAAGTAGGATAAGCTCAGGCAGCTAGCTTCACGTCTATCTCGTATTCTGCAACCAAATGTGACTATAAGTCAGTCAGTCAGTCAGTCAGTCACTCAGTCATCAGTCATTCCAGAGTAGGCAGCATTCGCTAAGAAATTGCATGTGGTTTTTGTGTACAAAGAACTTTCATACCTACCCGCGGCGTTTTCCCTCAAAAATGTTATTCTTTACTTTTACGCTAATGTTGCTTCCGTTTTCTTCCATTTCGATTTTGTTATACATTTGTAGAACAACTTGCCTGGTGGCAGCGTTGGGACAAAACTACGCTCATTATTTTGGTGGCCGCCATATTGGGCTTATTGCTGGCCGTCATCATCATTTGTTGCATAATTATATGCATATGTCGTCGCCGTCGGCGTCAGGATAAATGTGAGTACCAACAACAACTATAAATATAATAGCATAGTTCTAGTTTTAGGCAGCGAAATTAAACCAAAAGAGATACCAAAATGAAAAACCTCCAAAAGAGTCTTTAAGTTAAGCATAAAATTCTCAACCCAAACTCAAAGATTGCCAATTTAGTTGATCTTCGTTTAATTTTTCTTTAAAGCATTTAAGTTTTTCATTTGATATTTTAAACAACTGGCCAATAATTACACGAATGAGCTTAAGTTTGTTTTGCATGTAAAATGTCCTTGCCTGCGCCTGCATGAAGCATGCAACTTTGTCAGGAAATCGCTGCATAATATGTATTTTCGCTTCATATTAAATCAAACCCAAAGCCCCTTACAAGTCATTAAAAATGCAAAGCTCATTTATTATGTTTAATTGAATAAACTTAACAATATGTTAAAGCCGCTTTAAATCAGCAGAATGCCAGAAATTTTATGTTTGCTGCGCCCTTAAGTAGGCTATTTTTTGTGTGCGTCCTTGTTGCTATTTAATTACCACATTTTAAGCTTTATTGTGCAGTAATTTTTGCCATATAATTGAAGCCTCAGAATAAGTGCTTACAGGGTGCTCAAAGTTAGCGAAAAATATATTCAAATATTTATAAGAAAAATTAAAAATAATTTATTCCTAATATAAATTGTCTAATAAACACAAAAGGAAGGCTAGTTTCGGCTTGTCGAAACTTATATACCATTCACATTGTAAATATATAGCCGATCTAGATCAAATCAGGAAGGCGGGCGAGGATCAATAGTGGATGCAAGATGAATTGGTTTTAATTTGGATGGAAAATAGAAAAGTTATGCTGCTAAGTTTTTATTCCGGAACAATCGGTTATATGGGAGCTATATGATATAGATGTTCGATCTTGATCAGATCATCCCAGCTTACGTGGGACCTCACCAAATGGATACATACCGAATTTGGTTTGATTTTGATGAAAAACAAAAAAGTTATGCTCCTAAGTGTTCATTCCGGTACAATCTGTTATATGGGGACTATATGATATAGTTGATCGAAGTTGATCAGATCATGTCACCGAAAAAAGTGCCTCCTCAAGTAGATACATACCGAGTTTGGTTTGATTTTGATGAAAAACAAAAAAATTATGCTCCTAAGTGTTCATTCCGGAACAGTCGTTTATATGGAAGCTATATGATATAGTTGTCCGATTTCGACCAAATCTGGTCAGCGATCGTGGGACCTTCTTAAAAGTATACCAACCCAATTTGGTTCAATTTTGATGGAAAACAAAAAAGTTTTGCTATTAAGTAAGCATTCTAGAAAAAGCGCTTATATGGGAGTTATATGATATAATTGTCCGATCTGAGTAAATCTTAAACTCAAGTCAGCGCGACGATAAAAGAAAAGTCTGGTACAAATTTCAGCGCTGTAGCTCTTAAGGCTTCAGGGATCTCAGAGTTAAAACATTCAAAAGGAGAGACAGACCTACATAGTCACCTCGAATCCCCTCGTCATGCTGATCAAAAATTAATAACACTTCCTCTTGTGCTATGCAAGCTGCATGACAAAATTAATATACATTCACATTTTCTGTGTCTAATTTACTTTACCAAAACGGAACACCCTGCAAAATCTTTGCACTTTATATATGTTCACTGAAAAAATTTGCTGATTTAACAAAAACTATAAAAAAAAAACAAGAAAAAAACTATTGTTTGGAAATGGAAATCATAATTATATGTTTTTTATATCCTTTTTTATTTTCAATTATAAAAAAATGCTTAATATAATTACATATTAAATGCATTTATGGCAACATGATTTGCTTGACTGCATCAATATTTGAAATGCTGAAACAATAAAAACAACAACCAACACCGCCACAACAACAACAAACACGACTTGATTAAAATGGCACATCAATACATTTGCATTTACGGGCATATTATAAAAACTACATTAATTTTAATACAAAAAAAAAAAAATTGAACAACAAAAACAATGCCAACATCTATGGCTAATTAACAACCACAACAAACAAACTAAATGGCTGCGTTCTCTTTTTTTTTTTGTTATTTTTGTTATTTTTATTCTGCCTGCCTCTTTGCTAAACTCTGCTTAATTATATGCATATATATATATATATATATTATTGTAAATTGTTGTTTCTATTGCTGCTTCACATCATTATTGCTCGCTACAAAATAACGACAAAAAAAACAACCACAACTACAACAACAAACAATAACATTAAACACGCTGCTTTTAAACAACGCTAAAAACTTGGCCCCACATCAACAACTCGCCACATCAATACATACAACACGCACACACACTTTTGCATAACAACAAACAACAAACAACAACAACATCAACAAACAACTATAAACATTTGGTATGAAATTCATGGTTTTAAGATCACACGGAAGTCTCCATAAGCGCCAACCAAAGGTAAGTTCAAGTAAATAAATAACTTACATATTTTTATAGTTGATTTTTTTTGTGACAAAAGTTTTAACATTTTCTTCACAACTTTTTATTTGCCTAAACAGATTTTTATTGAAGTTGAAAGTTAGGAGTAAATATCAGAAAATTTGTTTTAAAAATATTTCCCAGAAGCTAAAAGTGAAAATGAATATAATAGAATATTTTTGCCAAAGGAAGCCTTATATACGATGAAGGCTCTACCGTCTTATGATGGCTACATTCACAGTCATACACTTCCTTGCCAATGATCTAGAGCAGCGTTGGGCACCAAATTTTTGCATTGGGAGCACTATAACAAAACTTAGCGTTGATGTCGCAGGCTAATCCGAATGTGCGAGCGTAGCAAAACAAAACAAAACATTCATTTATTAATTTTCAAAATCTACTTTCTCTGTATTTATGAAAGTTCGCAGTAAGCCTAAAAGTCTTGTATCTTTCAGCCTATTTCCATATACATTTCTAATGCGGTTTATGTGCGAAAATGTAGTCTCCCACAGTTGCAAAAGGATTAGAATATAATAGGCAGCCTGCAAAATAGACAAAATCTGCTTTACTTTTGTACACAGTTTGCCAATCGAGGACTTTTTTATTGCTCTATTTTGGATTCTGCTTTGTGAGCTTATTGAGCAGTTGCAATTTTTATGTTGCATCGTAGCCAAAGAGCTCTGGGAGCCACTGGGCAGCCACCATAGAATCTAGACACCATAGAAAGACACTCAATTAGCAGAGATGAATGAAGATTAGCTGACTGCCTAAAGATGAGAAACCTTCTCCTACTTTTGACATAAAATACTTCTTTTTATATTCTTTCGGAATTTGCTTCATTTACATCGAATTAGCTATAAATTTAGCTTAATTTGTTCTATTGGAGAACAACTTTATATGCTCTAAACATCTCGGAATGATAGTTATCCATTTTGAGCCAGTTGTACACAGGATCTCTTTTAAAACAATTTTAAAAAATATGAATACAATCCCTGAAAATTAGTTTTCAATATTATCACTATCTATTTCAACCTGTAGCTAGGGTTATTATTCCCCTAACACAATTAGCTCACAAATACACAAAGTCTTAAATCGATTTTAATCTCAGCAAGATTTCAACTTCAATAAAATTGTTAAAAACTTAAAAAACAAATTCTTAAAAATTAAAAATTGTGTAAAAATTCTAGCCGTAAACTTTTTGCATGTTTTTCCTGTAATTCAGTACAAATTTTAATTGTTTATATTAAAATTTATAGACATTTAATTTATAATTTATTTTAATTTTTTCATTAAACAATCGAACAAAAAATGTTTCCTTTTTTCGTTGCATATAAATTGCTAATTTTTGTGCACTCGACTACATATACAAATGACCATAACAACAACAACAACGACAATTTTGTAAATGCATTTGTTTGTTTGTTTTGGTTCACGTAAATTGGATGTGTGTGTTCTGCTATAAATCGTATATATCCATTGCTATATCGCTTGCTTCATACAAAAACACAATACACGCTTGACAACGCACAAATACATATATACACACACACACACACACACATACGTACGAAACAGTGTGCTATCGTATCAACCTGTATTGCCGCAAGTGGGCGTGGCCCTGCCCATACAAGATACATCAGCAACAACAACAGCCACATTGCTGCCGGCCACGCTGTTGCCACCGCAGCAACAAAAGCTGCCGGACAACAACAATGAGCTAGCCACGCCTCCACCCACAGCACGCAACACCAGCAACAACAATAACAATGCACCAAAATCCCCACCTCGCTGGCCCTTACGTCCTGGTGTCATGGTGCATGTGAGCAGCGATACAAAGGAGAATCTCGCCGTGAATCGTATGACATTGAAACCGAACCTCAGCGCAAATGCCAGCCAATTGTCAGCTCAGCTGAGTGCTGTGTTAAATGAGAGCCAAACTAACTCCAATAGCACCATGCTAACCGAGGTGATGGGTGTGGAGTCGTCGACGGCAGCAACTGTTGCCACCGCCACAACTCGTCCCGGGAGTCGACGTTTGATAAACATACAAAACTTGCCTTCAACAGATGAAGAGGCAGCCAGTCCGGAGGCCACAGCCTGTCTGGCGACGCCAGCCAGAGCTGAGGCACCCGCCTCCAAAGTGGAACGCATATGGGCCTATGTCTTTAGGCGTGGCAAGAAATCCGCTGAAGACGGCACTCGGGATAGCCAGCGCAGCCATGTGGGTCTGCTTCAGACATTTTGGCGTGGCCGTGGTCATGCGGATGGCGCAGCAGCCTCACCCTTCGCTGTGCAGCATCGCCTCAAGGGCATACGTTGCAGTGGCAGTGGTAAAGAGATTATAATGCTGCTACTCTTAATTTCACATTTTAATTTATAATTTTTGTATATTTTTTTTATGATTTGCCAACTTTTATGTTGCTTCATCACACATACATGCACACACACACATCACATCACCTATTGCTATTGCTAGTCACCTATAAAAAGACGCCAGCAACTGCAACTGCAACTGCAACAGCAGCAGCAGCAACAACAGCAACTAATCAAGCAACACCTACAGCAACGGAGACCACAGCCGTACTGGGCGAAGTGAAGCCCATCAGAGTCCCATCACCTGCCTCTGTGACATTTCAAGCGCTTTCATTCGACAAGCACCAGGCAGCAACAGCAATAGTCACAGCAACAACAACAGTCACAACAGCAACCACTTCACCCACACACATAACACACATAGCAACAGCAACTCCCGGTGGGCCTGGCGTGAGCTCCTTGGAGCAGCAACAACAACCAGTATGCCACCCACAGCGTGGCATACTCAAGTGCCGAACGCCACCGCCAAGACCACCGCCACCCAAGCTGCGTACGGTCCCTGGACAACAGCAACAGCTGTCCAGCAGCAGCAACAGCAGCAACAGCAACAGCAACACAGGCACCTTGTCCAGCCGCCTGCCGCCTTTGCTCAAGCGTACCGTCTTGGTGTCACCCACCACCAAAGTCGAACGCGTCCAAAGTAAGAATGAAGCCACAAAAAAACACAAGTCATGCTCATACATATATCCATCTCATATAATATACATATAGATATATAGATATACATTTCCCAATCGCTCTATCAACTTCATAAATCATTTACATTTACATTTTACGTGTTGTAAGCTTTTCCGTTTGATTCTCAGCTGTGTTATTAGACCCAAAGTCTGTTAACTGTTAATATATATGCCGTGTATTGGCAGATTTATAATATAGCTAAAATTAGGTATTTTAAAAACATGACTTTCTTTATTCGAAAGCAATGACTTTGCTGAAAATAGAGGCAAGGGAAATAGCTCAGCTGGGAGTTTCGAGCTGAGTTAAAAGGGAGTGAAGTGGAAATTGTATTTTTAATGAAATATAAGAGGAATTATAGAAGGCCTTATTCAGCAGAAAATAATTATACAAATTTATGTAAAATGTAAAACTCTTCTGAATGAAATACTGCCAATAGATTGAGATTTTGCGGATTCTTATTCAAGCTATCACATTGCCAACTCAAAGTCCATTTCCATTTCCATCCAAACTCATTTCACATATTTTCATTACACTACATTCACATTTTGTATATAAACATAATCGTCTTCTTAAACTGTATAAACAAATTCTCTCTTATATCACAAACTTATCGCTGTAAGTAATTTATTATAACGAATCAAGCGTTGAAGTCCTCATTTAACAACAAAACAACGACAAGTAAGAGCCGCCACAAATCAGCCACAACAATTAGCTTCAACAATCAGCCAAAGCATTCAAATACTTGCCTTTTCTTATCTGCCTGCCTAAGAATATTTAAAAAAAATATGTTTATGTTTTTTTTATGAAATTTATTTTTAGCTCAATGTTTGCCTGCTTGTCAAGTGTCCTCATTTGTTGTTGAACGTGTTAAGCATGACAAATTCTTCAAACATTTTTAAAACAAAATACTAAGCCTTAAAAAACAAAACCAGATTCAATTATAAGTATAATTTTATTTAGGCTTTCAGTTACAATTTTTTTAGCTTAGGTAAAAACAAAATAAATTACAGTTTAAGTTTACTTTTAGTGAAATAATTTTTAGAAAAATATATAACTTTCCTAATTTTTGTATTCGACTAATTTATTTCTCTGCTCATTTTTTCTCCCATATACTTTTGTGTTGTATTTTTACTCATTTGCTTCTAATTTCTCAATGGGAAAAAATGATAAAAAAAAATAAACAAATTGTCGTCGTATGAAAAACCAACGCTAAATGCCAAACAACCGAAACCGTTGCCGTTACCGTTACCGTTACCGTTACCATTACCGAACCGTGCCTATATATATGCTCGTATAGTACACGACAAGTCGTCTTCACTGGGGGATCCATTGACGGAACCTGGCGAGTATGAGAATCTACCGTTTCATGGTCTGCAAACGGCACCTAACAAGGTACAGTTGAATCCCCTTAACTCTAAACAGAAAACTTAAGCAACTCACTAACTCACACATATACATATACTCACACCCACACCCATACACTCACATTGCTAATACTTGCCTAAGCCTTTCCCTACCTATTTCTACACATATACATATACATATACATACCATATATATATACATATATATATTTGCCTCTTGTCTATGTAACTTTTCTCTTATTGTTTTTCGGTTATTCGACAGTTTTTAGTGGCTTGGTTGGTTATGCGATTTGTTTTTCAGTTCCAACTATGTTTATGATACAAAAAAGAAATTAAGAAAATACATATCTAAGTATATAAGTACGAGTATATATAGAGCAAAGTATGTGATATACATAAATATATAAATAGCCCCACTCCTTGAGCTTTTTTGCTTTCCACTTCTGCCTAATGATGTCTGCCATCATTCATCATTCATTTGTCTTTTATCTTCCACTTCTTTTTTGTTTCTTGTTTTTTTGTAACTCTGCTCCTAATTTATTTACATGCCATTTCCTTTACCTTTTTTTTGGTATATGTGTGTGTGTGTTCTCTTGTCTATGATTATAACTGGAATTCCAAGAAATGAAATTGATAATGATTTATGTGTAGCCAAATGAAACCTTTTTTGGTTCCTTAAATAATTTGTTCTATATCAGTTTTGGGTTTTCTTTTAAGTTTTAAGTCTTCAAATTGTATTTCATTTATTTGTATATTTTTTAAGATTATTTAATTTTATTTTTAAAAATATTTAGATACTTATAGTATTTAAATAGTAGGTAAATAGTAAGTAAGTTGCCTTAAAAAATTTATATAATTTTGTTTATTTAAAAAATGCTAAGAAATATGCAAGCTTGAAAGAGATTTAAGTTGATAAATCTATAAAATATAACATTTTGTCTAATGATTGAATTAATAAGTCTATAAATTGTAAACTATTTATTGAAGTCAAAATTCTTGGTAAATTAGAAATGTATTGAAAATTATGGAAATATTTTCTTCAACAAAAAGTTTCCATTTGTGAGGTAATTTTTCTAACAAATTTCCATAAAATGCTTAAGAATGTTGTAAAAATGTCTAGACAATTGGTATAAAATTTCTTAGAATTTTCAATTTAAAAGATTTTCATACAAAATTGTTTCTAAACTATAAAAATCGCAGCGCTCCTCATTTTGCTGATTTACAAATTTTAATTAAATTGCCCCTTGATAAGTCTGGATAAGTCAGATATTTTAACTGTTTAAAAACTAAATATATTAATAAATTAAACAATTTCTTTAAACTCGAGAAAGAACCTCTCAGATCTCTCTCAAATTCCCCATGAAAATTTGTCAACAAGAAAAAATCTTTCTAAGCTTGCATATTTAAAAAGAAATTATTTTATTTTATAATTTTCCCAATTTACAATTTATGTTTAAATATATTATTCCCTAGTCAAAACCTTGTCCAAAAACGTTCTTTCAATTTCTTAACATAATAAAATTTTTAATGAAAACACCCATTGACAACAGCAACATCATCCTCTATAGCTAACTAACATTTAACATGTCAATTAATAAACCTCTGCCAATTATCACAAATAAACTAATCAAATGTTTTCTCTTAACTCTTTGTGCCGCTCCTGCTGTCTAACCAATACCAATGCCAATGCCAAAAACTCAACTCCGCTTAACTCCGCATGACCACAGTTCGCTACTACCCCTACAAATTTTAATAACAACACAAATGTGGTGCGCGTCGCTCCACGACCCAAGAGACTAAATGGAGGTATCGGCCAGCAACAGCAACAGCAGTTTCATCACCAGACTCTTCAACATCCTCATCCACACCAGCAACATTACTACGACCAGCAGCAGCAGCAGCAACAACAACAGCAACAATACAATACCATGCACCGCCTGCCCAATGGCGCAGCAGCAACACATCGATCTCTGGATCAGCTGGAGAGTGGAAATGAGTCGACGCATCAAATACAATACAATCTGAGTCAATGTTTCCCCAAAAGCTACACGGAATATTATCAGCAACATCAACAGCACCAGCAGCAACATTCACAGCAGCATCATCAGCAATCGCAACAGCAGCAGCAGCAACAAAAGTTCCACACCAATTCCGCCTCCAATGCCCAATTGCTGAATGCTATCGAACATGACTATCAGCCCACTTATGCCGTGGTGGAGCGTGTACCGCCCCCGCCACCAGCACCCAGTTCAGCGTTGCTCAACACAAATCCCTTCTTGGCTGCCAGCAATTTTAAGAAATACGATTCTGCCGGAGATGAGTCAATGGGCAGCATGCAGCGGGGCTCTGTGAAGAGAAGTCTCCTTGATATGGATAAGAAATTCTACTCCCTAAAGTTTCCGGGTGCCAACAAACTGAAGAAACCGCCGCCTCCATACAATCTGAATGCTTCCGCCTCTGCCGCCTCCTCCTCGAATACAGTTGCGAAGTGTAAGCGACATCATTCCTTTGCTGGCGGTAGCCATGGCGATATTGAACCCACTGGCAAGCCCATGACACTGCTCTATGATCCGCCCGTCTATGAGAATGTGGCGGATAAGTGTGGTGATCTGGACATGATCATGGACGGCGGCAGCAGCAGTCGCCTCAATCTCAATCTGGCCACAGTGCAAATGCACACGCAGCCGTCAGGCGGAGTAACAGATGGGGGAGCTGCTGTCGCTCAGCTCTCTGGAGCTGGAGGCCACAAGAAGAAACATCACCATCGCCAGCACCAGCAAAAGGCTGATGCAGGAGCAGGGGGAGCGGCAGGTGCGGACTTCCAGCTGATGGAGCCAGAACGTCTGAGCATCTATCGCAGTGATTCAGGCATATCCAACAGCTCCTATGAATCGCAACTGCCTACGGCTTTGAGCCAACAGCGTACGCCCAAGGCCCACAAGTCCATTACAGCAGCTGGTGGAGCAAGTGCTTCTGCTGGCCTGCTGGGTCGCAAGCCTGTATATATGAATGTTGAGGGCCAGCCTTTGACCAGAGCCGGCTCTCCTGCCCACAACATCAATTCGTCCTATGAGTCTGCCTCATCCAATTCCCAGGCAGGTGGTGGTGGAGTTGGGACAGCAGTCACAGATCCCACATCTCTATCCTCATGCACATCCCTCTACAGCAGCGGTACAGGCGGCACTTCCTCGCGTTGTAATCGCCACCAGCAACAGCAGCAGAAGCAGCAACAGCCAACGGACATCACCACACCTGAGGATTACGAGCAATTCCAACTGGGCCATCAGCCGGGGCACTCCACGTCCATGCTCTCAGTGGCCAGCAGTTTAAGTGCCGCCAGCAGAGGAGGCAAGACTGCAAAGCAGCAGACATTGCAGCAGCAGCAACAGCAACAGCAACTTCCGCTTCCGCTTCGTCTGGCTTCCCATGAGGTGCGTACTCATATTGAAAGGCAGTATGGGGGGAGGGGGAAAACGGAATGAGGGTTAACCAAGGGGCACAACTTTAAGTTGAAAGCCACATATGTGCTTCGGACACACAACACAGCACAAACACTTTCAAGTTTTCCGTTTGTATTTAAATTTAAGAGTTAATTTTTCCGCAAAAATAGAAATTTCATATAAAATATAAGGGGAGTGAGGGGAAGAGAAGAGGGGTGTTGCATTTTTAGTTTTGTTTCTTTTAATATAGCAATATTGATAATTAATGAATGATATATTGAATTATATAAAGATACTTAGGATATATTTTAATATATTTAATTTTTTTAAAAATTTAGCAAAATTTAATATTCAGAATATTTTTTAAGAAATATTTGGATTAGGAAAATTTTGGGGAAATCAAAAGATTTTATTCATAACTAGCTCAGCCAAGGGTGCTTCGCTACGCGTCCTACTAGTGATCTCTATATGTAGATAGAAATCTATCGATATACATGAATCGATAACTCAAGATATCGATTTACATATATAAAAATCACAACCTATCGATATACGTATATCGATAACTCAATATATTGATGTGTGCATGCTGACAACTGAATATATCGATACACCTATATCGATCACAATATATCGATATGTCAAACGGATATATAGCTCGACCTTTTATGATAATCGGTCCAATAGGTGCAAGGGTATGACGAATTTGTAGAATGGCCTATATGAGGGGGGCGGTGTCACTCCCATTTTGCCTCTGACCTTTCCCTGGTCCGTATTAGAGTACAGTAACAATTTCATAATGATCGGTCTAGGCGACGGTAACCAACATGGAGGAAGCTGCCATACTAGAACTATATTTAGTAACAAAAGCTATTTATTATTTAACTTTCAATTATCTTAATATATAATTTTTTAAATGTTTATTAAATTTCTTTATAATTTTTATTTATTTCATTTTCTTTACATGATCACATTTTGCCTCAATGTTGAAAACAAAACTATTGCAACAACAAAACAACAAACAAAACTGCCTACTGCAAACTTCACATTTTTCTGTTGATAAACTTTTCACATACCGCATGCATCTGTGTTCAAATTGCCTTCAAACTGACCAACTAACAGCAAAACAACAAACTGTTGGCCACTAATCCATTTTTAGCAATTAAACGGCATAATACCGGTAGCAGCACCAACAACAACAACAATGGCAACACCTGTGGCCATAGCAGCAACAGCAGCAATAACAACAAGAAACTACGACGACAGACCATCAGCGACCCCTACGCACATATCAAACGGCATTATTATGCCAGGCCAGAAGCCTTTGCTGCCCACGGTGATAGCAGCTCCAAATCCTCGCCAGCTGCGTCAGCAACAAGCCAAGAGCAACAAATTAGTAGCGGCAACAACAGCAACAGCAGCAACAACAACAATAATGGGAGCAGCAATCAACAACAAATGCTAATGCCAAATGAATTGCTGCTGCAGGCGAGACGATTAACCAGCAGCAGCAACAACAATGAGAATTTAAGATATGTACCGCCCCTGGTAACCATGCCCATTGCATTGGGTATGGCTGATGCTGATGCTGATGACGATGCTGCTGATGGAGCCTACGATTGTCTGGTGGTGCAACGGCCGATGCGGTTGCCATTGCGCAAACATCACACCTTCCATTTTCAGACGAAGCAAACGGCCAACGGCAAATTGCAACAGCTGCGACTTCAACTGCAACAGCAACAACGACAGCAGCAGAGGAGGGTGGAGCATTTGGAGGAGGGACAGGGACCGCTGGTCTATTGTCCATTGACTCTGACTGAACGGCATGCCTTTAAGCCAATTTCACCAACACCTGCCACAGCAACAACTACAGCAGCAATAGCAGCTAATTATGAAAAAGACGAAAATGAAAATGATGAAGAGGAGCAGGACCAGCAGCTGGAGCAGCAGGAGCAAGCACAACAGCTACATAGCCAGCAAATGGGTCAACTTAATCCTGCCGCTTCATTGGAGGCATTAGAGATGCTAACTAAAACCCATCCGGATTTTATGTTTACTTCGCCAGGACATCAAATTCCAAGCGGATATTCAGCGACGGCTGCGGCCTCAGCACCAACTCTGCCAATGGAAGGGGAAGGGGAAGAGGAAGACGAGGAAGACTTGGGCTACAGTTTCTGCGAGGAGGAATATATGGTGGATGATGAGCTGCAGGCAGAGCAGCAGGCCACCGCTCCACCCCCCACACCCGCCCATAATCCAACAACTTCTCAGGCGGCGGCCATAGCCAATGCAACAGCGGGCGCTTTGAAATACTTTATGACCCAAAGCTATCGCGAGGTGCACATTTAAAGGGGGGGCGGCTAATACGAAATATTCGAAGAATGAGGATAGAGACAGGCCTGAACGACGCATACAAGGTATTTAGTAAATAGGAGCAAAAAAATAAACAAAACGGGAAAGGGAAATTAAGCAGCAGTTTTAGAGATCTGTAAGTAGGTTAAATTGGCTTAGATTTAATTACAGAAGGTAAAATACACAAAAAAAAACAGTTGAAAGGAAAGACGAAAACTACACATTAGGTAATAGAATATCATGACAAAAGGAATATTGGCAAAACATTTTAGAGAAATACTTCCAACTCGAATTACAAAAGCTAAGGAAATAGAAATTTCATATGCCATTTCATAGACTTCTTCGCGATATATGCGAATACTTTTCGGCCGATATTCCATAGCTAAATCGTTTTCCCACTAATCACATGCATATATCCATATAAAATACACAAACATACATAAATAAATTAAACAATAAATTAAACAAAACCTTGAGGAAGCCAATGCAAGCCCAAGTAAACCGAAATGAAGAAATCGATTAGAAGTCCTTAAGTAAGAAGAAGTTTCAACTTATTCTTGGCACTTAACTGTTAGTTGTACATAGCTAGCTTAATATTAATATTAACAAAGTCAAACCACATTAATTAACAAATTCATTAAAAATCAACGAAATGATACTAAAACCTTTGCCTGCTAAACAACAACAGAAAAATCATTTCCCAGCAAAAAAAAAAACAAAAGCAAACAAACATTTATACGAAAATATTAAAAATATTCTTAACATAATTAAGTACCAATTAAGGCAACTCTGACTGTATGTGTGTTAAGTTTGACATAGTTTTTCGTGTAAAATACACCAAAATACAAAAAAAAGCATAAAAATGTATTTATTAATTAGTAATTTAAATGTAAATAGTATTTAAAGCTACTAAATGGAATTACTTGCACTTCGATGTATGCAAACGATTTCATAAGCAATTAAGTTAAGTTGATTTCTTGAAGCGAAAACCAAACCGAAGCCAAGCCAAGCCTACTAGAAATATTTGTAAAATACAACTCATTATTTATTCTCATTTATTTATTTAATTATTTATTTATTTATTTATTTTATGCCCCCTTTCCCAACTGCAAAACTAAAGCAAAAAAAAGCGCCTGAAAGCATTTCTAACCTCTCATACTCGTTATCATAGCAAAGATCCACACAATTTTTCACAAAACTATTCAAAGTGTGTGCTAAAATCCTTGCCAAAAACTTGTAATTTCTTATAGCATGTGTCCGATTTTGAGGATCCATACAAAGGCAGCAATACGTATATATTCTAAATTTTAATTAATTGTATAACTTTTACCACTAAATACGAGCTAAATGTTTTATGTCAAAGGTAAATTATACTATGGTTTTCTTGTTTGAATTTGTGTGTTAAATATGTTAATAATTTATTTCTACTGTCGTTAATGCTGACCCCAAGATCTATTCAAATCGTGCTATATGCTAAGCTAAAAACACACTTTTCGTATCCCAAACGGCTTATCGGTTGCAGCTGCTCATAAGCTTTTTCAAATCAAGTCAACGACAGGCGATATAGATTATTAATAATTATTAATAATAATTAATAAAAAGTCAAGCATGAAGAAAGCTTAAGCTAAACCCAACGCAAAGGCATGTTTCATTTAACCAAACTGTTCTTAGAAGTGTATTCATAAAAATTGTTTGAAATATTCCAACAGCCACTAAATCCTGCAAGTTTCGATGATGAATTCATCTATGCTGATCTCGAGAGTCAACATTATGGTCCCATCAACTACAAGGCAGCCTCGCTATATGCCCAAGTCAAAAAGAACAAGAAAACTGGCGCTCTGGAGGAGATGAAACAATGAGGGGCAGCATACTGCTACCCTTTTTTTTGCAGTGCATTTTTTTGGTCAAACTTTTATCATTTATCAACGTATTTTCAACACAAACTGATCCCGATCACAAGAGCTTCAAAAATAAAATTCTTAAAAAAAAAAAGTACTTCAAATGAAAAACGAATTTCTTAAATCGCAACAAATGATAGTAATTGTTATAAAAATAAAACACAAATAATATATTGTATATTATGGTAAGCTACACAAGATCCCCACATATATATATATATATATATATATATATATAGCTAACATTTTTGACAGTCAAATCATATATACATACATATATACAAATGGTAAAACAAAAACTTCATAATTTTATATTATTAAGCCACAAAATACATATTAGCAGACAGGCAAATGTACTTAAACATTTAACAAAATAAACAAAATAAGCAAAAATGGAATTACCAACTAAACGTCTAAAAATGTAATTAACAGCTACAACAACAACAACAACAACCAACCAATCGAACACATTTAAAAATATGCAACTAAATCTAGTATCTTTTTACAATTACAAAATAAAAAAAAATACAACAAATTGTCACATTTAATTTTCTCTTTTTTTTTTGTGTGTAGAAAAACTAACAAAAACAACTCTCTCAAGGGTCGTAAAAAATGTTGCACACAAATTAACGGGCATGAAATATTCAGATGAAAAAAAAAAAAAAACAAAACAAAACAAACAAACAAACAATTAATTGACAGACATTAAACATTAACAACAACCCAAAAACATCGTTAACAGTTGCATAAGAAAATATATAAATTAGCATTAATATTAATTTGCATTGTTTTCTATTTGTAAATCATAAAAAAAAATAAACGAAACAAAAAAAGATTAAAAAAAAAACAACAGCAACAACAACATTAAACCCATACAATATTCAAATTATTGTAATAAAAAAATAATAATAAAAGATGCAAAATGCAAGTCAACTAAATTTTTTGTTATGCAATTTATTGTAATTAATTATAAATATTATTTATTATTAATTATGTGAAACAACAAATTATATATACACACATATATATATATACATATACAGATATACATACGTGAGCATATATATTATTGTATAATTATATACAAATAAATTATATTAAAACCAAAAAAAAAAGAACAACAACAAAAGCAGGGCATTTACACTTGGAAATGCAAGAACACAAAGCAAAGCAAAGCAGATCAACATAAACAAAGCAAAGCAAAGAAAAAAGAAATTAAAAATTAAAGGTAAACAAAACTTAGTCTCAAGTATATATAAAAAAAAAACCGTAAATATAAAGTAAAATTATGTGAAAGGAAAAAGAACTAAATAAATAAATTGTAAAACGTAAATTGAATGCAAGTTTTATTATTACAAATCTAGGGGAATCAGTGGAATCGGGTAAGGGCCGACTGGATTGTGGGGTTGCTTTGGATGGCTACTGGAGCCAGAGCAACTGTATCATTTTCTTTCTGTAGCCAAAATTAGAAAAATTTGTATAGCGGAAAAGTATCTGAGGCTAAATATATGCCGCCGCATAAGTGTGCCTACGAAAAGCACCAAGATTCAGATTAGACAAGGCAAATCATATAAATAGCATTTGTAAATCGATTAAGAGAACAGGAGTTTTCTTGGATGGGATGCACATTTGAGAGTTTCACATTCTCAGGAGGTTATAGCAAGACAGTAGAATAAGAAAACAACGAAATTTTGAGCGTTTTTCCTAAGGGAGCATAAAAAGCAAGCATTTTTAGAAGAAAGCATAATCGTGTGCCTACGAAAAGCACCAAGATTTAGATTAGACAAGGCAAATCATATAAATAGCATTTGAAAATCGATTAGGAGAGTATTTTCATGAGGATTTAGCAAAACAGTACAATAAGAAAATAACGAAATTTGGAGAGTTTTTCCTAGGGGAGCATAAAAAGCAAGAAGTAAAACACTTTCAGAAGAAAGCAAAATCGGATATAAATTGAGCCATGTCTCAATATTGGTCGCTTACATTCTGGTATGATGAAATGATGATGATATTAATATAAATGTAACTTGGGAAGTTCTACTTTATTAATGTTTAATTTTATAGTTGGTTTTGACCTGGCTTTAACTTGAGATTCGCTCTTAAAAACAGCATTTTCCTCTGATGATAGCTTTGGTTTACGACGTGGAAATTTGCGCAAGAGCAGTAAAGAAGGAGAAGCATTAAGTCCGCTTGTCTGAATTGGAGTCTTTATACTCTGTGGCTATGGTACAAGGGAATATTAAGGTTGTTGCCATGTATATAACAGGCAGAACAACACGTTTCCGACCCCATAAAGTATATATATACTTGATCAGCATGAGAAACCGAGTAGATCTAGTTATGTCCGCCTGTCCGTTCTTCCGTCTGTCAATCAGATCTTGAAAACTATAAGAGAAATTGTCCATAAATATGTAACCAGATCAACTTTACTTTAGTTTTTGCCACGCCCACGATTTAGGGTGACCATACAAACATCCGCCCATTTTAGTCTCTTTATTTCATAGCTAATTTGTCTTTTTTCTTTGGAATTCAACCAAATTTTAGGCTTAGGAGTCCTAGGTGCATCTACGTCAACTGACCAAATTTGATCCTTATCATATAGCCCCATAGAGCCGAATTGTTGGGAATGAACACAAAATGTTTGCTTTTTGTCCAAATTGAACTAAATTTGGTTTGTATTAATTTTAAGGTGCCCCTCGTCTATTGTGCAAATTTTATTCAGATCGGTTAACTATATCATATAGCCCCCGTACAACCGATTTTCATAGAGTGAAAAAGTCTTTCCTTTTCTTTGAAATCTACACAAACTGGATTTGTATCCATTTTGGGAGAACCCGAAATCGAATTGACTGAATTTGATCAATGTGGTTCTGCTTTATGATATGGGTGCAGGGTATTTAACTGTCGAGCAAATTCGTTTCAAAGATGATTTGAGTATCTCCTGATGATGTTGATGCTGATGTTGGCAATTCGGATTACTGCTTTGCATATATGCCATGAAAGATTATGATTATATATCTCTAATATCACAGTATATTATTCAACCTCCTCTTTACTGCTAACAAGAATCTTTTCAGGATTTACACGTTGCCTCTTGTTCGTCTTCTCCCAACAAGAATATTTGTATTGAATATATATATAAAAATATATCCAACACAAATGTTTTTAACCCATCTCATAGAAATATCATAAAACAAATTTCATAATTTACATATATCTCGTCTATAGCCTGCCTTTATCTATATTATAGTGTCAACTCTAACTGAATTAACGCCTCATGCTTGGCGTAGCCGAAACTTTTCATTTAGCGATTTTTTTGACAATCAAAATTTTCCGAGAATTTGTGCCAATTTTGCATATTAGTTGTCAGCCGCCTGCACACCGTTCACACCCTCGTCCTTCAATCGACTCGACTAGTGCATGCTATGCGCCTCCTGCTGCTGGCCCAAGGGCACAGCCCGTGTGTCATTTCCGTGCAACGTAACTGAATTCGGTTATTGCTTCCTGCAGCGATGCAGGTTCGAATGCAGCGCACTGTCATTTCCGCTGCTGACACACACACATACACACACACAGACGCTTGCATATGCACATTCACATGCCCTTGCATAAACATTTTCAAACTGTCGATGTAGTTTTTTGGGCATTTGGCTTTTACCTGCTCTTAATTGGCGCTAGTCTGAATTTTGATTTCTGACATTTCATATTTGTTCCGAAAATATATAAAACTTGTTCTATTGCCGCACTTCCGTTTATTATAGACACGTTGCATAAACAAAGCACCGCATGTATTTCCGCCATTTTCATTGAATTACATTTCGCCTTCTTCAATTCCAGGTGTTTGTGGTTTTTGGTATTGTTTTTCGAATTTGGCATTAGTATTTAGTTGCTTCTAATTAGGATTTGTATTCAAAATGCATTTTGTCAGCGGCAAAACATAACGTTTGTGGCTTATGGGTCCGACAACAACAACAATTTTGGCCAGCCAAATTTGACCTAAATTGTTGGCAAAGCTAAAATAGGGAAATACATAAGTCCTTTTAATTAGATTTGGTTTTCAGCAAAAATCAATAAATATGACATTTATTTTTAAAACGATGCGAAAACTAAACTAATTTTGGGTGGGAATTAGTAAAATACACAAAATGCAAATACCAAAGAAATTTGTGGAATAAAATTGCAAATAAACAAAGATACTTTGGCAAATTGTTATTTTGTATTTTAACAGAATTTCGTTTAGGAATAATTCTTATTTGAAAACCTAAACTTTTCAGTATCTTCAAATGTTACATTCGGAGAACTCTAGAGATTTGGAGAAATTCATCTGCAAACACTTGCATTTACAGGCTCGTTTGTGTAAATTAGTAAGAAGACAGGAAAACACTCAACGGCTTCTAGATTGACTTCCTTTTAGAAGCGTTTTTTTGGGGAGTTTTGAGGGTTCATTTGAAACCAACGGCATTGCATATGAAAATGTCAAAATCTCTAGAGTTTTCCGTGACACCCCCTATAATTCCGATTACTAATACCACAGCCAGGATTCTCGAAGACACTCCAATTATAATTTTGATTACATTTACTTTTCAGCTGACAATTCCTATGGTGAGCCTTTGCTTGCAGAATACTTTCGCATCTTGTTGTGGCATCCAAATAAATTTCCCATTTGCAGAAACCATAATGAGGTGTCAGGAATGGAAGGGGACTGGCTTTAATTTGCCAACTAATCGAAGTTGACTTTAATTTAAAAATGCACGGGCGGACAAAAGTTTTCATTTTGTGGTTCATGTTTTTCATGCTGCCATTTCACCTCAGCTCCCCAGCTTCAGCTTCAGCATCAGCTTCAGCTCCAGCTCCATTTCCATCTTCATCTTCGTTTTCATTCGCCGCATTGGCTGCATGCGATGTGACAAGTAATGAATGAGTTAGTTAGTTTGAGCACGAGTTTGCATTGGGGTTTTTTGGCTTTGACAGGCAGACAGTGGAAACGACGAGCAGAGCATGAGTGGGGGAGGTAGAATGTAGACAGCACCAAAACTAACTGACAAACTGACACAATGACCGAGTAAACTAGTAGGAAGTGAACGGTGAGGAGTGGTGGTGGTGGGTGCTGTGGAGTTGCCTCTTTTGGTTATTGTTCGACAACAGTTGGCACCATTAAATGTCATGTACTCTGAAGGAGTTCTCTCTACATTTGTCTGAATGTCTCTTTGAATGTTTGAATGTTTGTTTTGCATACTTTTCGGCGCCATTAACAGCAGACAGACGACAACAACAGCCGCTGCCAGTGCATTGTGCATTGTGTTGCTGTTGTTGCTGCTTTTTAAAAATTATTGTGCTGAGTTCAGTTGCTGTTGTTGTTGTTGTTGTTGTTGTTGCCACTGCAACATGTCATTAGTAAGGCCAGACACTTTGACACTGAGGGAACAGGCGGCACAAAAGTTGGAGGCTATAAAAGTTTGTCCTTTTGCAGCTGTGGCTGCCATGCCTTTTCCATCTGCTCCTCTCAGGTATATTTTGGAGCTAGCCCAGACCTGACCATTTATTAAGGGGTCACTGCAAAGGCGAGTTTCGGACATGGGAGTTGAACCCCGTGGCAGAAACATGTCCTGCTCTAGTTGTTCGCCCTGGCTGGCAATTGGTAATTACTTTGGGAATTTTTTCTCTTACTTTTTCCGTCAGCCTGTTGTTGTTATTTGAGTTTTTATGAGCTTACTAGGTATGTAATTGTCTAGAAAATTTGTAGGGATAGAGTTGGTTGTGCGCTTCCTTTTTCGTGTGTTTGAAAGTTGGATGTGTTTAATGAACTTGATGAGACACTAAATGGTGTATCGAGATTTGAGGAAAGTATTTATAAATGAATGTTTGCGTTGACATCCCATTAAAGAGCTTTGCAACCCTAAGCAAATGTCTGCAGAAATTCTGACTTAATATACTCAATATTGCGAAAGCAAACTCTTTACTAATTCATGCATCGAAAATATCTGTCGAAGGGCTTTGGAAAGTATCAAAGTTATGACTGGCATGGGTCAGTCCAACGTAAATTATTCATGCAACCGCCTGCCATTGCATTCGACCAAAGCAATTCATAGCAGAAGAGACCCAAAACAAAGGCCAAGCATTTCGGTATTGTCATCACAGCATCGTCAGCATATCCACGTACTCCGCCACGCCCCGAACAGCACAAGTTGGCTCAATTTTTGACCGAAACTTTTGCTACCTGAAACTCATCTCAAGCCCGGTTCAAACTCAATTGGCAGTGAGTTTTGTCTGGCTGTCTGGTTGCCTGGTTACGTCGTACAGAAATGAAGCTGCGCAGTTTTCGCACTGATTGGGGGACCACCGCTTGGCATTTCGAATCTATGCGCAAACATTGCAAATGAACTTTGATTGTGCAACTCATTGCAGGACAACGAAATGGAATTTGGACTGGAACTGCTCGTAGGAGACCAAGCATTGGCAATAATGAACGTGTTTGAAGTCTCGACGACGACAGAATGAAAGCCAGGTTAATGGCGAGATGGGAGAGATGGGCTAGGATTACTTCTTTAACAGAGATGAGCTAACTACTAACTGAGCTGTCAACTTGCCTTGAGATTAGAATGCCACCGCCACAACCTCCGAGATTCAATTTCAGTTGAAAGGCCGCAATGGACGTTGGAATCATTCAAAAGCAAAATGTCTCAGGTTCATATATTCCAGAGAGAAAGACTAGCTGAAACTTGTGTTTAATATCAAAACCAGGAAAAACAAGTAGATAGGAAATATTTAGGTTTCCTTCTATATAAGAAATTTATTATTGTATCTGTGATTTCTTCTACTAATTTCACTAATTTCTGAGTTTATTTCAGCTAATTTTGAGTCATCATTTGCTATCAGAATTCCACAATTTTGTCAACATCTCCTGGATGCTCTTGGCCTGCGCACAACAGGGCGTATGATTTGCATTGCTGTCGGTATTAAAGTCGCTGGAGCTGGAGTCACAATTGCTGCGTTGTCTCTTCGACGTGAGCTGCAATAACAACTAGCCCTGGGGCCATAATCAGAATCAAACACACAACCCAACACTCAAAGCCAACAATCACTGGAGCAACGGCAACACGCGCGTGAATTATAAACTACACCCACAACACACAAGACAGCCAAATCTGGGCAATAGGTAGAGACGTACTCGTCCGTCGTCGATGTCGAATCGTGGAATGCCAAAATACAAACTCTCATAATTTCCATGTCACTCAGACTGATTGACGATGATGAAAACGACGACAACGTCTACGACAATGGCGAATGCAATAGCGGCAGTGAAGCTTGATCATCATCGCCATCGTTCTGCCCTTCGCCGTCAGAGAATTGGGTAGCCAGGAGTTGGCGACGATGTTGTTGTTGACAATGACACCCCAGCTGGGCAACCCCTGCAGCTAGGAGGAGGCAAAGTCACAGAGTCAGGAGCAACTGGAGGAATGTTTGTAGCAGAAGCGCTGACACATTTTGATGGCACAGCAATCACAACAACAACAACAACAGCAACAAGGTTAGCAGCAACTAGATGCGTACATGTTGCAGCATACAAAATGCCATAAGATGGTACAGCTGAATGGACACTTAAGAGGAACAAGAACAAGAGCAAGGGCAAGGCATTAGCACAGGTCGTCTTAAAGTAAGATGGTTCAAAGGTTTTTAGATTTACTCTGCTTAAGTGGAGATCAAGGAAAACTATGATTGTTCAATGTGGTCTTTATCCTAATATGTATATGCTCATATATAATGCTCTTAATCTCAAGTTTAAGCCTTATGTCTTCTTACATTTTCACAAGCTTTAAGCTTCAATAGGAACGATCGATTAAAGGTTTTTGAAGCATTTGACATATACCAGACAGAAGTTTAAGCCTTCCAAAAATCGCATTATCATTACAGAGAGAATCAGTGATAGTTCTTGAGAATTTTATGATGAAAGTAGCCTACCAGCTGGTATGAATAGTAGAAGAAAAATATTGACTATGATTGAGTCGGTGCTAAGCGACGTATCACTATGGAGGTTCCCAGTGATACAGGATATCAATGGATGAGATGCGGCTGCTTGAAAAGAAGTTGTATTTAAGGACTAAACTAGGACTTCCTAATATTATTCTTTCATTTCAAGTTAAAGTATTTGTAATCAGCCTGATAAGGATTGACAGCCTTCGCCCCAGGGAGCCGAATCATAGCTCATACAGCTCCAGAGCAAGTCAAAGATTGAGCTACGTATAAGTATCTTGAGATGGTAAGAAAATCAGTCGCTATTTAACTGTCAGTAAAGTTGATAGACTTGCGGTTTCGCTGCAAAATTTGTTGAAGGACCTTAAAGGAAATTAGAATTATAATTTATACGGATTTTCATCCCTTGCATTTTCCATGCAAACTAATTAACAGACAGTTTTTCTGAGTCTTGGCCTATAATAACACATTTAAATTCCAGATTTATCTATCAACTATGAGAAATTTAAAACAAATTTAAGGAAAACTAAGAAAGTTCTAAGGAATTGTAATTATTAATTCTTATTTAAAAAGTTTAAACTTGTTTCTGATATTTTATTTAACATTATAAACAAAACACACAAAATGTAAACAAAAATGAAATTGCAAATGTAGAAATTACTCTGATTTTTATCACAACTTCTCCCCTGCTCAAAGTGTACATTTCTCGTTTATTTATTCTGATGCTTCCACGATGGCTGACTGCAATATTAGCAAATACTTTCTGTACATATTATCTCCATGGCAACTCCGCCTGAAAGGATATTTCATAAGTATCTATAAGCTTGCTTTTGAGTAAGGATTTGCAGCTCCCAAAGAGGTAAAGAGCATAAAACGCTAAAGAGCACAACGTAGTTGTAGAACACGATACCAGTTCATAAGTGCGATAGAAGCAAGTTTTAGTAAGTAGTAAAAATATACCCATACGTATGTATGTATGTATAGTATATACACATATATTAAGTGAGTGGGGCGGGGGATCGTTTGAGGAGGAAAATTTTATGCTTTTGACGAAAGTTTTGCTTGATGACAGAAACATCCGTCAGATATGAGCAACACCCACTCCACACAAATACACACACACGCAAGCACTGTCGCATATGCAGGGGGAAGCGGTATGGAAGCGTGGAAGAGGACGTTGCTTAAATAAATTAACAAAGTTGCCTTAGCTAAAGCTACTGTTGCCTCCTTTTGCCTGCATGGCACTGCCTTAGCTGTGTTTGCCTCAAAGTTGAAATGAAAATAAAATTTAATTCCACGCAACGGCACGATGTCGAAACTGAAGCTGCTGAGCTGAAACTGAAGTCATAGTCATGTGTTGCCATTAAGTGCCTTCATTTTCATTCCACCAATTCCTCAGCCCCCATCATCATCATCATGTATGAGTAGTTCTCAGTTCTCTCTTCTTTTAAAACTTTTCTGCAACTTTTCACGCGACTTTCTGAATTGAAAAAGCTGCTTGGTAAATAGTTGTTTCCAGCAACAACAACAGCAACAGCACGCTGAAATAAAGTCAAGTGTTTAATTAAGATTTTCCAGTTGAGGGGCTTTTAATGTGCATTGACGAGCAAATGTTTGTTAATTAAAAAAAGGAAAGAAAAAAGAAGAACAAAAATAAATAGCTTGCAGCAAAATGTCAGTCATGTTTGTTTGTCGGAGCGCCTCAAGGCTAAAAACTTTTCTCTGACAGCAGTTCCAATTAACATTGTCAGCCAATTTTTACTTTTCAAGTGGGGGAGGAGATGGCTGTATACTAGCCTATGGGCATAATTAATAATGTGTTGAAAGTTTTTGTGACCTGTCAGGGACAAAAATCATCACAAAAAGCAAATGTGCGGAGAATGAGAGCGCAGCAGCTTAATAGAATAGCCCAAAATATAGAATTTTTGTTTTTAATTCAAAAAAAATAATCTGTTTGGCAACTTTGGAAGTTTGTATAATAACCGCAAAAATATAAGATAAATGATTTTCATTCTTATATATAAGAAAAGAAGGAACAAAAGACGAAACTTTCCCCTTTTGCTATAAATGGCCCCAGTTCAACCTAACACAATTAACGAACTCAAAAATATGAGAAATCGAATACATAAAAAGGTGAAGCAGCACTAACATTATCAATGGATAATCATCATCATTTCCCAGATCATGTCAACATATGCGATAAGCTGGAGATGTGTATCTCAAACAGATGCAAAGATATGACGAATTGCATTACACAGAAACCATGAACCTGATTTTGATTTGCGGCTGCACCTAAAAGTATGCAGCAGTAATTTTGTTAGTAGTTGTTGCAGTTGTATTTTGGTAGAATATTTAAATAGATTCAAGGTCAGGATCAGGGACACCTACTCGACAGCTTGCCCAATGAGAGCTGGAGTTCCGCAGGGCAGCGTTCTTGGCGCGATGCTTTACTCGATATATACTGCTGATCTACCTAGCCCTGACGATGACCACATGGAGGCACCCTCGAAGGCTCTTTTTGCAGCCTATGCGAATGACATTGCTGTCCTTTACAACTCTAAATGCCACTTCGAAGCAGCAACTGGACTCCAGGGCTATCTAGATCTTCTGGCAGCTTGGTGCAGCAGGTGGAATCTGAAGATCAACCCCATGAAGACGACTAACCCTTGCTTCACTCTAAAAAAGCTAATATCGGGCACTCCACCTATTCAGCTGAAGGGAGTTACACTGGAACAGCCATTGCAAGCGAGAAACCTCGGAATCACATTGGACAAACGCCTCACTTTTGGGCCACACCTGAAATCTGCGGCCAAAAGGTGTGGGCGAAGGATGCAACAAATAAGGTGGCTGATAAGTAGAAAAAACACTATGTCACTCAGAGCTAAAAGAGCAGTCTATGTGCATTGTGTAGCCCCGATCTGGCTCTACGGGGTACAGATTTGGGGTATCGCCGCAAAATCCAGCTACAAACGTATCCAGGTATTGCAGAACCTTACGGCAGGTAAGCAACTGTCCATGGTACGTGCGCGGCTCCACCCTTCATCGTGATCTCAATCTGCATATTGGACGGCACACCAGCAGATACAGTGACAGACTATTGAGTCGCCGCAGTATGCTCGCAAGAGAACTACTCCCCGCCAGGCGTTTAAGGCGGCTGAAAAGATTGGAGCTTGCCAAGACAATTGGCCAACCGGGGAGGAAGCGGGGCAAAATTCTAAAAACAAACTCAATCTGACCAAATTGTAGGAGAGTCTATATACCAACTTTGGTGACTCTAGCTCTAATAGACTTTGAGATCTAGGAAGATCCAAGAATATATATACATTATGGGGTCGGAAAAGCTTCCTGTTGCCTGACAAGACAAATTTCTTTTGATTAGGATGAAAAGCGGAAAAGTTGTTCATTCCGGAACAATTGGTTATATGGTAGCCATATGATATAGTTCTCCCAACTTGATCAGAATAGGCTGGCGGACGTAGGGCCTCCTCAAATGGATACAAACCGAATTTGGTTTGATTTTGATGAAAAACAGAAAAGTAATGCTGCTAAGTATTCATTCCGGAACAATCGGTTATATGGGAGCTATATGATATAGTAGTCCGATTTGGATGAAACTCAAACCTAACCAGCATGCAGGCAACACAAGCATCTGGTAAAAATTTCCTTATCTTTTAAGACTTCTGAGATCTTTGACAGACAATCGATTCCCCTTGTCATGCTGATGAAGACAAAATTCCTTACAAAAATTTGTATAAAATGGTATAAAAATGGTATAAAAACCAGCTTAATCAACGAAATAATGAATAATTTTTTAATTAATGACGAGATTTATTACCTTTTAGCTCTTTTAGTACCTTTAGTTCTTGAAGAAAACCGTTTAGGCCGCTTACATACTTTCCAGCTTTTTCAAAAACGGTTTTTGATAGTCATCGCATTTCCTGAAATTTGAACAACAACAAAATATATATAAATTGTATCTCAAAATTTGTTCAAAAAACTCTACTTCAAGGTGTTCGGGCTTGTTGTTCATAATTTCCATTTTCTTAAGTATCCATTTGATATCGATTGTAAACTTATGTCTCTCTGACAAACATTGTCATTGACTTTCCAAGTCAAGTAAATCTATTTTTCCCCTAGCTTCATCTGAATAAATATCATTATAACTCACAAATTCTAAAAATTCTATTTAAATTCTTATGACGAATCGCATTTATGCCACATCAAGCAAAACAAATTATTTTGCACATAAAAAACTGTTTCACAACTTACTCGTCGTTCGCAGATCTTAGCTGCTGGCAAAAATGTTGTCTGGAAAACCCTCTATTTGTATCATAATTTTCACAACTATTTTCATTCAAAATTATATACTCTGCAAATGGCAAAGGGGTCCCTGTCATGGTTTCATTAACACCATATCAAAAGTAAGTAAGATATATATTTGCCATTCAACTAGGAATAATCAAAGATTTTGGCCAGACTTCCACACTAGCGGGTCAACTTTGGATAAGTTATATTTGGGAATATGACAATAAAATTGCACCCGAGTGCGTACACCTGGATTATCCGGAAATAATAAGGGATAGTCTAGTCAACTACAGTATATTGTCCACTGATAATCGCAGCTATGTGCTACTTGGTGGCTGTAAGGAAATTCGGAATCCCACAAGACATTTAAGTGAGTTTAACAAAATGAACTAACTCTTCATTACATTTAAATTTTATGCAATTTCAGTTGGAGTTGTTTTGCTTTCATCGCAGATGAGGCCGAATCAATGCATTTTGAATGTCACTCGTGCGGCCATCGAGAAACACGGATTAAGTTGGAAATGGTTTGTGCCATGCGATGAGAATGCGGAAAGTTCGGAAGAAGATCTAGCGAAATATGAGGTGATGATGAACATGATACGAAATCAACAGCAAACAAAGCCTAAAGGCACATAGATGTCAAATGAAGAAAAATACTAAATATATTTGCTATCTTATTTGCAAATTATTTAAGGTCTAGACTTAATTATTGTCAGTTATTTTCAGGGTAAAACTTGATTTGTTCCATTGAAAATTGTTCTAACAAGCACATCCATGAGGCTGGGAACAGTGTTGCTTCTACTTAAGTGGCAAGTCTCATTCGCTAACGAAAATGTTATATTCATAGAAGTTGAGACACCTCCAAGGCAGGCGCTCGTAAAGCGCTGATCATGCCACATCAGGACTGTAGGGAGGACGAGTTCGATGTGTTGACTGCTGAAAAATTCATCTGTTTGAAGAGATGTGTGAGAGCCAGCTTTGTCATCATGGAGAATGATTCGTCTTTGGCGGTTGGTTTTGCGAATTTCTCCGAAGATTTCTAGCAAACAAATGGTTGTGTAACACTCAGAACTGACAGTCCTTCGTTGCTCAAGCGGAACAGTGGCCACATGAACAATTCGGCAGAAGAAAAAGAAGGCCATTTGCTTCGCTCTGCTTCTTCCACGAACAACTTTTGTTGGACCACACGTACAGTTGCTGTTTTGTATCCATGCCTTTCCTTACACCAATCGAAGCCAGCCTTTTTTGAACGATTCGCAAATTATTTGGTATCCAAATACAGCTAAGTTTTCATCCAAAATCGAATGTGTTGAAATGGAACTAATGTGCAAGGATGCCTCTAACTCACGATATCACATGAAGATCTTGCATTATCAGTTCACGTACTGCATCGATGTTTTTGGCACAAAAACCTATTTTAGACGACCTTCACGGAATTCGTCGGTGACCGAACTACGACCACGATTGAAGTCAGTATACCAGCAATATACTGTGGTTTTTCATGATGCTTTATTGCCATACAAAGAACTGAGTTCATGGACAAGTTCTTGTTAAGATAATCCACCTCGAAAGTTGTGAAAAATAATCCAACAAAAACCTTCTTTTGATATTTCTATCTTTTGGCCAAATTGATGATTTTTAATTCATTGTAAACTAAACAAATAGCACTTCTACATCAAAACGTTGTGATTACTTTATTATGGTGCTGCCAGATTTAAGCTATTAAAATATAAATAGTACCCCTCGCATCTATGACACCCCAGCCAAAGTCAGCAGCTTTGCAGAACAGCAAAATGTTTCTCAAATACAAAAATTAAGCTGAAAAAAGCAACCGTGCCAAGTATGTTGTTTTACTTCTCTAAACGCCTGCTTTAATATTTTATTTAAGCAAGGTCAAATGGTCAAACGATTTCGAAACAAAAGCAAAATCATAGCCCGAAAAATGACTAACAAAAGCACTCGGAAAGCCTCTGTCATGTCTACCCCTCGTCATACTTCCCTGGCATCGATTTCACGGCTTTACACTTGAGCAATATTTTGTTTCCGTTTCATTTCATGCGTTTTCTGTTTTCATTATGCCAGCTGTCAGTGGCAGTCGCGGCTAACTGTTTCTGTTGCTGTTGCTGTTTCATTTTCATTTTTCACGCCGCCATTCACCATTCAGCTCACGTACAGGCTCAACGGTTGGCCCTTGAAGCCCTAAAGGCCTCAATATGATATTCGGCTAGCTGTTTTTATGGCTCATTGAGGAAAAGAAATTAATTTTAAAATCAGTCAATTAGGTTTCGTTGGTGAGTTTCAGAATTTAAATGCATGGCAGCCAGAAAAACTGTTGACTAATTTTTTGGGCCATCAACTATTTTTCATGGCCCAATTAGTGTGTGTTTTGCCGAATCCGAATCCGAATCCGAATCCCAGAATTGTCAACATGTCAGCTGTCAAATGACCCAAGTGCCTATTCTATTCTATTCCACTGCCGGCTGCTATTCCACTCGAACTTTTGTTCGTATATTTGATTTGTTTTCTTGGCTTGACTACGCTGCATAATTGATTGATTATTTGTGGACAGGGGCAGTGGCAGCGGCGGTGGCAGTGGCGGTGGCGGCGGCACAACGCAGTGTCACATGTTCCACTGTCCATTTCGTATTTTCTTAGGATAATAAATAATAAATCAGCCATTTGACAGTTTCAGCCGAAAAGTTCATGTCCCTGTTGTTAATACAGGGTGAACAGGCGGCTGGGCAAAAGTGTAAAGGGAAAGGGAGATAAATGTAGATTAGGTTAGACATATTGAAATTTGGGAATGCGAAATGTCACTTATTTGATTGATAAAATGCTAAAAATGGCACAAGGGACAGTGGACATAGTCAGTGGACACAAAATATTTTTCAATTTCAATCAGCCCTTGACTAGGCCTAAACAAATTCGTGTTGTTCTCTTTGGATTTGTTCAAATGCCATGCGAATAAATAACTTAATGCAATTCGATTCGGTATAGATGTGATAATAGTAAAAAATCTGCAATATAAAACTGAATAATTTATCTGCTTTCTTTGTGGTCAAATTTCAATTAATATTTATGCTTGAACTTTATAGATATTTCTTGAAATCCCATTTAAGTCTTTAATTTGCATTGCCAATTTCAAATATTTCGAGTAACACACACACACACACACAGACACACACATATATATACAAAAGCCACTCACTCAAAGTTCAATAAACCCTCAACAAAATCGAAAATCTCTTAACTCTCGGACCCAATGCAAAATCAAATTCAATTATATTTAATGCCAAATGGTTTGGTTTTGGCCAACACTTTATTTACAACAAGAAAACGATTTGGCACAAAGCAAATCCCCTAAACACTGGGGCAAATCGGTAAATCTCTAACTTGATACACATTCTCTCCTCACACTAATTACAATTGCGACTCAAATGCCTCGAATGGTCCCACAAAAAGGCCCCCAAACAAAAATCCAGCAAAATTGAAAAGCATTTTTGTTAGCCCTTTTTTGTTATTGTTGTTGTTGTGGTTGTTGTTGTTTTTGTTGTTGTTTGGGTTCGGCTTCTGTGTAAGGACACAATTTTCCGCTACACCTGCGCTGAATGAAGGATTTCCCCATGCGCCACACCCTTCCTTCCCTCAGTCTCAGTCTAAATGCCATGCTTAACTTTGCCTTCGGCCTCCAACATCATCGTCATCGTCATCATCATCATCATGGGCTTGTCCAGTTCAGAGTGCAGTTTAATTGACAGTCCAAAACATTGCTCAAAGCTAAAAAATTTCACTTCAAAGGCTGCCGCGAAACGCAGCTGGAAGCCCCTCCAAAAAAAAAAAAAAAACTGATGGCAGGGCTCAAGAGGGAAGGCAGCCAAGCCGCTTTACTAACATATGCCATTGTCTCGGATCGGAGGATTGGTTAGGTCCTTTCAGCCGCTACTGCTTCTGCTGCTGGTGATGGTGAGGTTGATGGGTGAGTATGCAATTTTTTCAGCAACAGTATAAAAAATTCTAAAACAAAAAAGTTTAGTCTGCAGAAGAGGCATTAGAAGTGAATTGGCAGAAGCAAAAAAACAAACAAAACAACAACATTAAATGACTATGAAGCATATTACAAGAATGTCCAAAAGCACTTAAAAGCTGTAAAAGCAACCAATTTGGCTTAAAGTCATATGCTGAGAGAAGGCTGAAGTATAAGAATTGGATAAAATGGCATAAAATTGGTTGAAATAACGAAGAAAATAGGTACAACTATGTAAGAAGTGTTAAGAATCGACTGTTGAGATATTCTTTTGTTCTATTTATAATATGAAACGGTTTTTTTTTTAACAGATCTTAATGTTGAAGTAGGAAACAAAAAAACGGTACAGTTATTGAGCGGAAGTTTATAATAAAACAATCATATTTGCTCTACATTAAGACTATGTGAGGCAGTGAATTTCCCACAATTTATTATACATTAAGTTTATATCTGCAACATGACAGCAACAGGAAGACCTGCAGCATTCTGGCCAGCAGCAGCTCAGCAGCACAAGAGATCGGCAATAGCATAACAGCAACATGAAGACGGGCAACCTGCTTAAAACGCAGCTTATAACCTGGATGATGAAGACGGGTAGCCTCTTGGTTTAGGAGCCTGGACAGTCTGTTCATGTGCCTCGTGAGTATCCACGCAGTGACCCACAACCTCTACCCCATCTAATAAGGCGAGGACTGAGTGTTTCAGCCCAGCATCGTAGGACAACTGCGCCATCGATTCGTCCGCCGTCTTATCTGAGCCGTCGCCATTGCCTTGTCCACCGTATCGACAGACGACTTCACCTTCACAACGGCGATGGCAACGGCTCAGATAAGACGGCGGAGCCTGCAAGCTGCCGCTGCAAATAGCCGCTGTGAATGACAAACGAGCGTTTCATGTGCGTTTCCGGAGCGGATCACATTTGTTGTGTATCAGCTAATCTAGCCAAAGGGTCGCGCTTGATTAGCAGTGATGCAGTGAGAAGCAGTGAATAGCCGCATCTATTAGGGACCTAAATAGGTTAGGGATTTGCATAAAAGTTAAAGAACAAAGCTGATTTTAACGTTCTTCTTATTGTTTTTCACAATAGTTGGGCTCAAAGATCTATCACCATAATGGCCGCCACTCTCGCCTCAACAGTCTCGGCACATTACAATTTGCTCTGTAAGTAACCATGGCTGGACTGAGAGATGTACTAGAGCTAAGGAACTTGTTTACAACTAAATAGTCTATCAATATCCTACCAAGCTGTGCTTCGCCTGCTGGCTCCATGGGTCACAAAGAGAGAGAGAGAGAGTTAGAGAGGCGCAAACTTGCATTGCAATGCCTTGTATCTCTCCTCTCACTAACAATTAGATTTCAATAAACTGTTATTAACTAAATGTAATAAGAATCGGGCTACTTAGTTTTCCTTGCTTTTTACAGTTGTTTTTCTGTATATAAAGTGCGGGCACCCGAAGTTATCCGTCTTCTCTTGTTGAAGGTGCAGCTGTCAAAGTTTTTGAGAAGTTATAAAGCATTTTCCATGACTAAATCTTGAAATTGAGCTTGTTTACTTATTAATTTATCATTTATATAAACACATAATATTAACTCTTTTAAAAATTTAACATTCTACCATTCTGCTGCTTTGATAAATGGCGCAAAAATGTGCTGATATGGGCAAGTATTTGATTTTCAACCCACGAGGTCATCAGGTGGGAAGAAAGTATTATTTATATGATAGGCAAAACTCAAATCGCGATATACCTGATGCCTGCGTGGGGCTACAAAGTGAGCAACATTTCAGTTGCTTAACATTTACTTGATAAGTAAATCCTTTTGTCAGTGTTTATACCATCCTGCTCGTTTTTTCTGTACAGAAATCCATTTGAATCCATTTTTAAAAAGTTTGCAAGTCCTTTTTTCGCCCATTATTTGGAGATGCCCCAACACACACACACACACACTTCTTTCCTTCCATATCATGCAGCCCAAATTGACAGGCGGAAAAAGTTAACTTTGCCAATTTCGCAAGATATTCGCAGTATGTATTGCGTATACGACATGTGTGGCTTTTTGCATATGTTTTCGCATTGTTATTCTTGTTTTTTCTTTAACAAAAAAAGCCGTTGCTGCTGCAAAAGCAGCGAAAGTGAAAAACAATGTTATAGAAATTTCATAAACTTTGCCGCTGAGCCAAAAGGAAAAAATTTCGACAAGTGCAAAATGCCTTTTATCTATAAGGATTTGCAGGGCCAAAAAAAAGGGAACTTTGGAAAAAAACACCCAAAAGTTTTGTCGACTGCATGCTGGGCGGCGGGCAAAGAGATGTAGTTGAGGTAGGGGCATAAAATCCACTTAAGCTGCCTGCAGATTTTGGGCGCGTTTCTCCTTTCTTTCTTTTTTGGCGTAGAGGATTTTATGTGGGGAACATTTTTATGCTCTTTGCTTGTCGTTTGGTCGTTGCATTATTTCAAGTTTGGCGCAAAGTATTTAAACCATAAAAATGCGCCACGAATCCGCAGCTCAATCTACCAGCGGGCCATTGAAGGGGCTGGTGGCTATAAAGTTTTCTAGCATTTAGCTTGAGATTTATTGGCTGTTACTGAATGAGGAGGGGGCTGAGAAGCCCTGCACACTTCCAATCGCATTTCAACTACTTTATCACCGCAAACACGTAACTGAAGGCGTCCCGCAGCCTCCCCCGGCAGCCCTTTAATGGTTAATGCTACCCTTTATTATGATATGGATGAGTCAGAGTTTTCCACTGGCATGACTGGAAAATCTTATTGTCATTGTCACCAGCCCGCCTCCGTTCCATTGTATTACAAAATCTCAAGTGAAAGACAAAGAAGAAATGCATAGAGGAATAACTAGTGGCAGAGAGAACCATAAAATGGGCGACCATTACATTGATTTACATGCCCTCATCTGTGGGCCATCAGGACCTTCACTTTATGCTGCTCCTTTTACAGTTGCATAGTAAAAATTTTGTGCATTTTTGGCATTTTTTATGAGCTTGCACAATGACAAGATGACGATTTTCATTTTGCTTCTTTTTTTTTAATTTTATTAGCCTCTGGCAAGCTTCAAAAATTATTGAGATAAAGCAAAGTTTATTCTTATTTTTTAAGGAATTTATAGCTAAGTTGGAGAAAAGGCAATTAGATAAGGTTATATAATTACATATACTGTGGTGCTTTTAAATCATGATTTGAACACAAAATTTGTATAATTAACAAATGCTCACAAACTGCAGGCAATGGGAGTTTTAGTTGAATTTTCTTTTTAATTTAAAAATAATTTCTCACACTATTTTAGCTCGCACTTTGCTTGATTTACCTATGCAGTTTTGATTAAAATTCAAGACCATTTTACATCTACAGAAACTCGTTGTATATTTTCAGCTTTTTCTTGATTTTTCAAAGGTAAGTTCATAAATGAATTTGTTGATTTATCAAACAGACTTCAACTATTCCATCTTCTCTGTGAAAGCTCTAGACCTGCCTTCTGCTGCATTGAAAATGCTCAAAAAAAAAAACTGACCACAAAAATGCTATATGAATTGCACATGAAAGTAAACTCACTTAGGGACACTCACAAACACACACACATCGCACACACACATACACACTCACGACTGACCATAACTGCAAGTATCCTGGCAAAGGACTATTTCACAAATTGTGCAAATTTCAAGTTCCTTTCTGAAATCCTATTGATTGCTTGGCAAACGCTACGTATGCGTAATGTATGTAAGTGCAACTGGCAGCTATAGCAGAGCAGCATATAATTTCTGTAACCAACAAATGCAACACCAGAAACATCAGCATTCCTTGTGCTTTTCCGCCATGCATTTCCTTGGCTTTTCAAATGAAATTTTGCGGCTTTTTGGCTTTCGTCCCAGCGAGCTAGAGTTTGCGCGCGCCTGCTGCGGCTTTTGGCTTTGACTTTGGCGCGCATTTTTCGCTCAAACAAAAGCGCACCAAGTTGAATTGCTCCAGGGCCGTTGGCTGTGGAAGGACTTGGCATTGAGTCCCGTAGCCAGAGACAGGACAAAATGTTTGCTACTTTGTTGGCAATTTATGGGCTCAAACTATGCTGCTGGTGCTACTGTTGTGCCTGCTCCTTCCTGGTGAAAGAGTAGGGGTAACTGAATAAAAGCTCAGGACGGACTTGAGTCCTGAGACTGAGGCGTGAATTTATTGTCAACACTTTCATTCTGGCACATAATTAGTGTGCAAATTAAAACTAAGTAGTTTTCATAATGCCATGAAAAGACTCGGTAAGTTGTTACGAAAAGATTGTTGGATAAAAACTAGCAAGGAGTTTATGCAAGTAATTTTAGGCTTACAACTTAATGATGGATATAAAATATGAATGGACAAAGTCAGCAAATATGTATGATATCATAGTTCTATAGAGTTATAGTTCTAAGGCCAGACTAACTCTGGAGTACGCCTTATTTCACAGTGATGATTGAGCTAAACAGATATATAGAGTTTGTCGCTTCAAAACTTCAAACTTTGTTCTACGATCACATAATTTGCCTAACACTAACAAGGCAACACGGAATACGTGACGCCACCTACCCACGGTTCAAACCAAAATGCCCAACAGGGATTTTATTCAGGAATTTTAGTCTAGAAGAGTTCAACCACGATCCAAACCAAAACGCCTTCTTTAAACATTAACCACACTCAAATTGATATGCAAATATCTTTGACTTTCATACAAACTTTTTAGCTTATAAAGCTTAGAAAGCACTGCCTGCTTGTATAAGAGCTCAACAGTAAGCAACTGCATTTCAATGCAAACTTTGACTTTGAGAAGAACTTAAGAAGTCTATAATGAAATTACTTGCCGGTGATATTTAACACATAACAAGTAAGAACTCTATAGTCGAATTAAGACTATAAGATACTCGTGGTCACACCACTTTTGGTGGATCATTACGCCCATGGCAAAGTTGCTGGCGGCCTGCCAGTTCTCCGCGCTCTTCAGCATGGATGCGATAAAGTTCGCCACTGAGATCTCGGATCCCAATTCCAGTTCCAGTATTCGTCGCTGGGGCGAGAATTTTGGGCACTTGAACATAACATGTTCGGCATCTTCAACCACTCCTCGGCTACACCATGTACATTCCTCTGACAGCTCATGTGCAAAACGGTGCAGGTAGCTACGGAAGCAGCCATGCCCGCTCCTTAGCTGAGTCAGGTAGTAGTTTACCTGGCCGTGCTTTCTACCAGTCCAGGCTTGGAGATTGGGAATGAGACGGTGTGTCCAGCCTTGCCCTTGGTAGACTTATCCCACCGTTCCTGCCATCTCTGCAGTGTCTGTCTTCTCGCTGCCTCACGTGTCTTCTTTTTAAATGACGGCAAAGCGTCTCCCCCATGTAGTTTCCGCTGTATAGCGCTTCGTTCGGCCGCTATCTCCTCCATGGGCGCAATGATATGTGTGTATGTGTTAATATATGTATGTCTCTGCTTATATATGCATGTATGGTTACATACATATATTAATACATTATATAGACAACGTTTTAGTATACAGATCTACTCCGATCTTAATGAAATTTGGAAAATCGGTGACCCTAGCTCTTATAGTCTCCGAGACCTAGGTATTCATCCGGACTAACAGACGGGCAAGTTTAAATCGACTCAGCTCTTGATGCTGATCAAGGATATATATACTTTATAGGCTAGGAAACACTTCCTCTTGCCAATATACAATATAAATTTTGTTATAAACAAATTATTTTCCGTTAATAATCTTTAAGGCTTCACAGAATCCTATATGAATACTATTTAGTATCTATACAAGCTGTAGAGCAAACGAAGTGGCTTCCCAATACTTCCCAAAAACTGTGTAACCTGAAACGAAGAATATGCTCACTTAGCCAAAACAAACTGTCAACTGCTCCCGTTCCCCTTCACCAACAGACAAAACTTATCATTTTACAGTCAAAATTATTAAATGTGACACTTGAGAGAGGCTCAGGCCAGCTCAGTTCAGTTCGGTTCAGCTCAGGCGGTGGGGAGAAGGGTTGACATGGCCTCATAAAAAATGCTAAACAAGTCAACAAACAAAACAGAACAAAATAAAACAACATGGCGCCTAAAGCCAGCTGTCAATAAATATGAAAAGAAACTTACTCAAAAAAATGGAATGGCAAAAAAGGAAGAGCAAGGGCAAGGGAGAGCCAGAAGAGAAATATCAATCATAATAAAAAATACATAAACAAAGCACAAGCAAAGTCTATGACCAGCGCAAGAGGGAATGGAAATCAGGGACGGGGTTGCAAATTCATCCTTCACTCCCCGGCTCAAGTGTGAATAAACAAAAGCAAATGTGACATTTGTGTGTGTGTGTGTATAGGTGGGGGAATGGATAAGAGGAAGAAATTTCTTCTTCTTTTTTGACAACATAAAAATATGTTTTGTCATCTTGGCTAAGCTGCAAAGCAGCCTGTCAATTGTCAAATGGCATCAAGGACTTTTAGTCAAGTTAAAAGCTAAGCTATTTTATTTAACTTTTCCAATAGATTTTTAGTGAAAAGGACAGCGTTGAAAAGGACAAACGCGTATTGATAAAATAAGAAATTTCTTTCCTTTTTACCTAGAAAATTAAACATTCTTAAACCCTCCATTGCAAGCTCTGTTTTTGCAGCTGTTTTATTTGATTTTCTACAACATTTTTTACATGCTCGTTAAGTCCGCTCTCTCATTTCTTTCTATATTTACACTTGCTTAACAAGCAGCGACTAATTTAAAACCGCCACGCCTCCAAACGCCTCCGCCTACTCAACAAAAGAATATGAAACTTATTTAAATCCGAGAGGGCAGCTCTTTTTGGTCGCCAACGTCAACGTCGCCGGCGTTAGCGTTGGCGTTGGCGTCGCCATCGTCAAGTGCCACTAGAAACAATGCAAATTTAATTAAAATTCCGAAAATCTGAAAACAATGCGCACGTTTTCATCATCAACATTATGCCCCAGCACGCTGGATGAACGAGAATCTCATCGTGCACCCACTATGGAGGCCATAGCTATAGCTATAACTATGGCCACTATCAATGCAGCAGCTGCGAAGGACAATGCAGGACAGGGCCAAGGGGTCTAGTGGGACACTGTGGAAGGTCCCAGAAAATCTTCGGCTCTGGTTGCATGTAATTTTGGGTTTTCTTTATTTGAGAAAATTTCAACAAACCAAGCACATTAGCTAGGTGAAAGGACTTGCAACGGTTTAAGTATTTGACAACATTTGTTATATTAAAAAGGGAAGGAAAAGGATATGCTTTTATAATAAAAGAAAACGATTGTCATTGTTGAGTTATGATACGTATCTTGCTGCCTGTGAGTTGATGGCGTCGCCCAAATCCCTATCGAGATCCCTGGTCCAAATGTACCAGTCTGCGCCGGTGATACGCCTCAGAATGCGGGTGTGCTCGATGCGGATGCGGTGGAGATGTGATAGTGCTGCTATTCCTTAAACTTGGTTGGCGTATTTTCAATATCACCTTATATATGGCGATTTCATTACTAATGAGGAGCGAGTCCATCCTCTCCTGTCCTGATGTTTTGTGCGACTTCCAGGACATGAATGTCAGATCACCGTCTAGAGTGACTCTCAAGTATTTATGGGCAATCTTGTGGCTGAGGAGCTCATCGTATAGAACGAGACAGGAATCACGCCTGAGCGAGTAAGTCTCAGTGGCACATTTGCCTGGGTTGACGACGATGTTCCACCTTCACGCCCAATTTGCAAACGTCTTCAGGTACTCCAGAAGCATATCTGTGGCTGAGTAGATGCAGTAGACCCTGGCCAGAATAGCTGTGTCATCAGCAAAAGTGCACACCATGAGGTTTCGTTGATGCGCTCAGTGAGGATGTCTCGGCAAGGGGGCATGTCATACGTGAATAATGTGTAAAAAATATCTGTGAGATTTTCCAGAGTACCAAATACGTTCACATTATGAGCTAATTTCGGGCTGAAGACACAATCAGTTCATTCTATTCAAACACCCATATAAACAAACACACATTCAGGTAGCTGTCACTCATAGTAACTGTTAGGCAGTCGCTGCCCCAAAATGCAAAGTGATAGAAAGAGCAGGAGAAACTGTCGTCTTCGCTTACCCAACGTCTGCGGCACGCGCCATCCCTAAGTAAGTTTTCGAATGTCTTCCTTCATATGCTCTCAGCTCCGATCGCTGAGTTAATGCTAACTTAAGTCGTCGCTGACGAAATAAAAAGTAAAAAGTTATCCTTCGCTGAACTCACTAGTAAACCATGACTTTACAGGTTTCTGACGTGGACAGATTTGTGCAGACGGTGTCACATGCCATACAGCCCGAGAAGCTATTCAGTTCTGCATGTTTTCTCATTTTAGGGACTCCAATTGTTTACCCATGAATTGTTGGACTTTCCTTTGAGATTTTTCTCATACCAGACTCTCCAATGTCAACATCAATGAAACCCAGCCTACATTCGACATAAGAATCCATATGAAGGACATTCAAACTTCGTTCATTTGTTCCCTTACAAATTTCTTAACGTTTTTTTTTTTGTGCTTTTCATTGTGTCGCCAAATGTAAAGTTTTTGGTTTCGACGCGAGGGATTTATAGTGCGATTATACTTTTGTGCTACTGCTGCTGCGCTTCTGCTTCTTCTTCTACTTGCTTTCACCAGCTTCCTCTGGCCTTTGCTCAGAATGAGAATGTCCCATAGTTGTTGTAGTTGTTGTTATTGTGTGGCTACTGGCCGCCCTGAAATTGCATTTTTATAAAGCTGTAGCTGGAAGCCATGCACGCTCGCCGGCTCTCCGGCTCGCCAACTCGTCTTCCATCTTCCATTTCCCATAATGGAGCAGTTTTTAAATAAACAATGCGGAATTGTCGCCAGCGTTGGGAGTTCTTCGCTCTTGTTGCAGCTGCTGTTGCTGCTTTGGCTGTCATCAGCTTTGGCTCACCCGGGGTTGCCTCACGTTGACTTTGGACTACATAGTAGTAATTTTGGCTTTGGTATTTTGTTTTTTTTTTTAAAGAGAAGATGTGCTGCTTCTTCTGTGTCTGACTCCCTGGTGCAGACTTGGTTTTTATTTGCATGACCAAAGCGGGAGCTTTGGCGTTTTATTGGTTCTTAGTTTTATTTTCATACACGCCAAGGATTTTCCGCTTTTCCATCTTATGTGGTTTTTGTGGTCGCTGATGTTAGTTTTTTTTATAAATTCTTATGGCCCATCAACACTTTTTTAGTCAACGGCTGAGAGAATCTTGTAAAGACTGAAATATTCAATACTTTGCTTAACATGTTGACAAAGTTATAGACGATATTTGTATTCTTTAGTGAACTTTTATATTTTGCATTGACTAAATTTTTATTGGAAAAAACTATTAATAAATGAACCTGGAAGACCCCTTTAAATTGTAAAAAAAAAGATATTAATTAATATATTTTCACTTATTCCAATATTATTTTCATTTTACTTTCCATATATTTCAGTTAACATCGTCATCAAGAACTCTTTTGGCGCCAATTAGTTGTGTGTTTTGTATAGTTTTTTTTTTCTGAAAATAATTTTGAATAGCTGCGATGCTTTGTCTGCTTTTGATTTCGCCATATGAGTATATTTCATGGTTTTGTTTCACGGCTTGGCCATTTATAATGAAAACCAACAGCCGTCAGACAGGCCACAATACACACACAAAACACACTCACACACTCACATATGGGTAGACACACACAGCGAAGTGCTTTTTAATTAACTGAAAAAGGCTTCTCCGTGTTGAGTCGAGAGTATTACGAGTCGAGTTTAAAACTACCCACATATGTATGTACTCCTTTGCGAATGTTCGCTATGTATATTATATATATGTGTGTGTGTGTGTGAATGAAATGTTTGCATGTGCAAAATGCCTTTTTTCCTATACATATATTCATATATATATATATATGTATATATTGTTTAATAGCCAACAACAAAATGGACAGTTGAGTGTGCCAAACGCCTCCACGTTTTACAGACAGCGCTAATTAATTATATACTTTTCATCGTCTGTTTGGTGGGAATATGCCCAGAAGGCTTACGAGGCATGTTAGTTAAGTGCAGGAGTTTGTTAAAAACACAAAAGGTGTACATGCATATTAGTTCATTTAACACTCAAAAAAAAACTTAAAAGGGCTGCAAATTGTTGTAAATTTTTGACACTCTCGATACAAAATCAAGACTCCATACAGGATATTATTCTAATATTTATACTGGTTACAAACTTTTTAAATGTAATTATAAAGCAGATCGGTCTGATATATAAAACCTCTTTTGAAAAATTCGGTTTTAGGAGTTTCTGTGGTATTCTAGAAGTTTTTTTGGAATGGCTGTGGAACGTCGACAAAAACTATCAATATATACCGATATCAATCACAATTCGTCAATCGATATGCTAATGTGGATAGAAAGATATCGAAATGCATGTATCGATAACTCACTATATCGATACACACATATCGCTGACCAAACATATCGATGTACATATATCAAAAAGCAAATGCGTCAATATCGATACATATATCGATATATATACCGATACATCAATACATCGATAGACATATGTCGATAAAATGATATATATCGATATAGATATATCGAAAATTGTATGTACAACTGTATATATATTAATGCACATAATTCGATAACTAAATATATCGATATACATATATCGATAACTCAATAAATTCATATTCCTCGACCTTCCATGACAACCGTTCCAATAGGTGCAAAGATATGACGAATTTTCAATATCCCTCATATAAAAGGGGCGGTGCCACGCCGATTTTTCCAAAACGATATATAATCCTTGACATTTCCCTGGTCGACAATTTCATTGCAATTGATGAAACAGGATGAAACAAAGATATGAATTTTTTATTGTCGAATATAAGAGGAGCGGTGCTGGTGCTTCCTCTGGATCATATTAGTATACAGTAGACATTTCATACCGATCGGTCCAGGAGCTTAAGCTTATAGATATATAGATTATATTGTATAACTTTGCTTTTATTATTATACATCGAATAATTTAAGGTAACAACGTAACAAAATTAAAAGAACGTAATGTTTTCTATTTGCTGTTGTTGTTGTTGTTTTGCGCCTAGATCAAATCATAATTCAAAGTACAAATAACGTAGCCTTATGTTTGGTTTTTGTAGTTGTTTGCTGTTTGCTGTTTGCTATTGTTGTTGTAGTGTTCCTTGGGTGTTTGATGGTGGGCTTTTTTAAGTTATTTGTGAAAACAATTTGCTGTTTTTGCTGTTTCAGATGTGTCCTATGTGCTGCGATTGACCTTTAGGCATCCAGGCCGAAAAATTTTAGAAAAAAAATAAACAAAAAATATGTGTGAATCCCCGACTTGCTGCTGTTGCTTCTCACCAGTTGGCTGTTGTTGATGTCGCTATTGTAGGTGCTACTGGGTAACCCATGCTTATAGATAGCAATCATCGTCGGGCAAAGCGATCTCCTGGGCCTCGTCCAATTCATCCTCGATTAGCAGCCGCAATTCCTCTCCAATTTCTATCTCGGGCGGCAGAGGAGCCGGCATATCAACAAACTTCAGGTTGGGATCGGCAAACAGCTGGCGGGCCAGCCAGAGGAATGGTTTCTCGAAGTTGTAGGTCGTTTTGGCAGAAATACCGTAATACTGCATGTTCTTCTTCCTGTTTATCACGGTGCTGTTAACCTTGACCTTGCGACTCCTAACGTCGATTTTATTGCCGCACACCACAATTGGTATGTTGCCGCACAAGCGCACCACGTCGCGATGCCAGTTGGGCGCATTCTTGTAGGTGGCCCTAGAGGTGACATCGAACATGATCACGGCACACTGGCCTTGGATGTAATAATGATCATGCAATAAGCCAAACTTCTGTTTGCCTGCGGTATCCCAGACGTAGAAGCGAATGGCACCGCGATTAGTGTAATAGATAAGTGGATGCACCTCGACGCCGAGTGTGGACACATATTTCCTTTCAAACACGCCGATGCTGTGGCGTTTGACAAAGCTGGTTTTGCCAGTGCCGCCATCGCCAACCAGCACACACTTAAATGTGGGTATATATTGGGAATTTCCTGGCATTACTTAATGCTTTGCTAGATCACTTCCTGGTAATGTGGCTTGTCGGTTTCCTTTAGGTATTTCAATAAATATGAAACAATTTAACAGTTGATCAGTTTGTTGTGTTCACTTGGCGTTAATTGCAAGGCTTGCATGTGTTCAAATTCGAAAGCCCTTTCGGATTATTAGGTAAAATTTCCAGACAAAAGTGTGACAACCTAATTAGCAGCTGTTGTCAGTCCACATCTCATCCGACCTCATTCAGCGAGTTATTTGCCTGAATATTTATTGGACTATTTTGTCTCTTTTACTTTCAATTGTCAAATGGCCTCTCATACATTTCCTCAGAGCAAACAAAATAGTATTGTATTGATTGTGAAAGTATTGTGAAACGATAAATCCGCAGGATTATCATGCGTGCTTTCATTCAGTAACAATGGGAACACCCTATATCATGTTGAAGAATCTTGTGGAAAGAATCTTGTTAAAGCATATAGTGGAAAGTCTTCGCCAACGAATTCAACTAAAATCTCCGCATTATTGCAAATTGTTTACATTGATAGCTCGTATTTTAATGATGACAGAACCACAATAATAAACTATAATGAAAAGTTCTAAGTTAAGTTAAGTTTACACCATTGTAAAGCAAACAAGTTCAGTTAAATTTTTTTGACTGTACTTATCCTTAAGCCATGCATTTATTTATAACATTTCTAAGCACTTTGCTTTTCCTAAAAGCTTTGCTAAAAATTAAAAGAAAACTTCTAAATATTTGAACCTTTCACACCTTGCTTACCACATTTTTCCGTATGGACAGGCTGTCATTTGAGGCGAATGCAGAAGATATCCTCTCGTTTTAGTTGTATTTTTTTTTCACTCTAGACCTCAAATGTCACGTAGACTGACAATGCAAGATAACAAAAAGCATTTTAAATTTATTCTTTCTATTTTCTTTTAAATGAAAATGTGAATCCAAGGAGCCTTAAAGTATGCCATACAGTATGCACATTTATGGCATAACAAAACCCCTCCTTTCTCTCACAACTTATATACGATATAAACATATTCAATTTCATATGCAGTTTTGCATTTTGCATATGGGGACAACTGGGCGAGATAAACATATAAAAAACGAGCAGAGAGCAGAAAGAGATAGAGTAAAAAATGCATAACAGAAAGCAACTAGACAAAGACTAAACACAGTCCACATACCACATAAGCCCGCTTGGTCTAGGGGGAACAAAAGCTCATCATCATATTCCAATAGTTTTAGGGAAGACAGCGAAGTTTTGTTTGCAAAATTCCCTATAAAAAGTATAGTTAAGAGTTGAATTTCAACTACAATTTGGCAGAGATTTAGAGTGCAGTTTTTGGATAGGTTGAAACTAGTAATTAGCATTGTTAATTGAAACTTTCATAAAATGATCAAATTTATTACAATGTTTTCCTGTTCTCATCCATTAGCTTCAACATCAAATCCTTGGCATACTTTGGGCATATTGCTTAGTGTTTCGATTTTAAGGACAAAGATTTATGACTCGGATTTATGATGAATTCCTTGCGTAAGTGAAATGCAACAAATTTCATTTACCTTCTGCGCACAAACTCCATCACGTTCAACCTGCTCAAACGTCAGCTGCTTCGTCAAGCGCTTAAGTGGCGCGCAGCAGCCTTGAAGTATGCTACACAAAAAGCACAAAAGGCAGCTGTGCCGAAAATGGAAAGGTGATGTGTGCTGTTTGCATTGTTAATAAAGTGAGCTAGCAAGCAAGCGAGCGGGCGAGCACATCGTCATTATAATATAAACAGACAACAACTTGCGTTTATTGTGTTGCATACGTTCAGGCGTACAGGAAAAATCCAACCTGCCTTTATAATTTATTTGTAGCTGCTACACAATAGAGCCCACCAGCTCTTTCGCCTCTTCTACGTCTACTTTGTGCAGCAAATTAGACAGGAAATTATTTGTCTGAGGCAAAAATGTTGATTTATTATGTTGATGCTGCGAAATGAAGTGGAAGGATTTTGTTGTCTACTTCAAGGCGTTTGCTAACTTATGATGCATTCTGTTGCAAGCCTCACGCTCTAAATGTTGGTGTTTGTTTATGATTTTTGCCCAATTTATTTTGCATTTTCAATTGCCTTGAGAGCCATTGTGTTGCGTAAATTATGTGCTGCATACTTTTAGGGAATTCTAATTGATTTCTCAACTCATAAATTATGGCCTGCGTTTTGAAAGTCTGCCAAAAGGAAAGTGTAGTTCGGAATGAATGTGGAGAGTTTGCTAAATTTGTGAAGCTTTTGAAATAAAATGAACTTATGGTGGAAGAACTTCATGTGATTATCCAATGAAAGATTTTATAGACAAGCACGTTTAGTCTTTGTTGGGATTAAAGAAAGCAGTCGTAGATATATTCCTGCTGATGAAGCTTAGAACCCTTCGTAAAACATAATATGTAAAGCTTTGTTAGTTGAAGTGACGCAAATTAGTCTTCTCTTTGCAGCGTATTCAGACTTCTCCTTCTATCAAGCAAAGTTCGTTGTTATTTCCAAAAATGTTAAGCAGAATGTTTACTTTTCAACTTGTTGTCTTTATTGCTGGATTTGCTCAAGCAAAAGAATTCAAATATATTCAATAAATATTTATATTTGGACATGTAACAATAATAATCAACCCGTGTTTCCACAATTGCCAGAGAACAGCATCAAAATAAAATTAACTGTCTATGTTGATTTTCAATTAAAGGAAGGGAGCAAATTCCTTTTCGCCTGCAGATATCCACCGCTTTGTCACTCTGTTATAAAGCAATCAGCCGAAAAATTAAAAAATCCATTCAAAAGATGCCCACCCACATACACACACATACATACAGAGAGAATCCATAAAAAAGAACGCCTGGTATGCCTCTTTTGAGCCTCACAATCCATGGGCATAAAGGCTTTCGTTTTAGAGGTTTTGAAGTATTTCGGGTTAAGCTCAAACATCATATGAAACACTTAAAAAGCAGCGAGCTCCTCCCCTTACTTATTCACCCTTTTGTTTACAAAATGTCGGCGCTCTTTTTTTAACTATTTTCGCATGTCAAAAAATAATAGAAGCAGCAGAGGTTGAGGCCATGGTGTATTCAATCAACACATAGCCGAGATGGGGAACACCATTTTTGGCTTGTATTTCGAGTTTTTGGCAGACAGTCCAAAAAAAAAAGCGAAAACGCAGCACTTTTTGGGAAACATGTGTCTGCCGACAGTCGGTTGGCTGCTTTTATAATTCCTTTGTACAATATTTGTTTGGCAATGAATTTAATTGATGTTCACAGCTAGCCAGAGCCAGTACAGGCATTGTGTCCAAGCCAAAGCCCAGCACAGAGCCCCAGATCCAGATCCGGAGCCAGACAAAACGGGTTAAGCTCTGCTGAGTAGTTTGGGGGAAGTATTGGGGGAGACCGTGCGAAAAAACTTCAATCAATTTGATTTTATTGAACGTCAAGCATTGGCTTGGGCATATAGTCGTACTAGTACGTAGATACATATGCTCGTACTCCTACTCATACAAGCCAAAAGGTGCTGACCTGGAATTTGTGGTCATCCAAAATGCTCTAAAATGTAATGGTAATGTAACTGAGGACTGTTTTCTATGGGTAAAATTCTTGAAAAAAAATATTATTAATAACATTTCGTCTGAGTTATATTTTTATGGAAATGTAATATTGTAAATGTTTGAGTTAGTGGGCTCAAGGTCGTGACTGAAAGAAAAACGTTTGAGATTTTGTTTCTCCAGCTGTCATTGGAATAGTTTGCTTCATTCGGATTCCGTGATTTCGATAACAACCAAATATTGAAGCTAAGCTGACTTTACAGGCTGTTTCAAGACCAGGCAGAGTCTGTAATCAGAAGTCTTGCTGCTTAACACGCAATCCGACGGAATACTAAAGTATTTCAATGGCTTCTTTTAGCTCACTCATGACCTTGAATCCGCTAACCCAAAAAGTTGTGATACTTTTTCAAGCTTGAGGTCTAAGTGAGTGAAGAACCTTTTCAATTACTGTTAATCGGGCTGAGCTCATTTAAATTTGAAGTCCAACAGACAATGTAGTTAAGAAGCAAGCCATCTCACTCCGTTTCTTTGAAACAACAATGTGTAACCACAAGCACAGGAAAGAGAAAAAGCCAGGCAGGGTATGACAGATCTATCTGGAAGACTGCCGAAGTCTTCATCGTCAGATACCATTTGGCTGGAACACTTATAACAGCGTTTGTGTTCTATATGACCCACAATTGATGGCCGAAAGAGTTCTTGGGAATTCTAAGAGCATTTATTTTTTCCGTCATTATACTAAATTACTAAGCTTATATTATCATCAAAATTCTCCTCATACAGACAAAATCAAAGCCATTTGTTAGGCAAATTCAAAGTATTTCATCATTTCCGTTTACTAAACATTCATCTCATTCTGGAATTTTTCTAATTTTACTACCATTCGGCTCTCTTTCCTACCATAACATACCACATTATACACATCTGCCAGATCTTGGTATACCCGTCTAGAAATTAATTTGCGGTTTATGCTAAAACTAAAATCCGAATCCCCAATGCTTTACAAGTAAATGAAATTGGCTTTTGTCACATGTGCGACGATTAAGCAAAAGTCCATAAATTCCTCTGCGATGTGGGCAGTGTCAGTAAGCCAAGGCTACAGAGGCTACAGCTATATACACGTAATACAAAACTTATACATATGTATATGTTATACATATACTCATGTACATATGTAGCGCATGCAGCTTATTATTAATAGACTTGGTCGTAAAACAAAGGCAAAGGCAAAGGCAACGGCAAAGCCAAATGCGTGGAAGCTCTCTAAGCCAAGAAAATTTTATGCATGCGCCACACAAAACTTGACTAATTACAAATTTAGCCACAGGTTAAATGGCGAATTACTCGTAAATCACTTCAGCTGGGTGAAAGGAAATGAGCTAAAAGAGTGCGCCATAGGAGGGGGAAGCGAAAGACACAGAGAGATAGAGCCGCACATGTGTGAAATTGTGCGGCAAATAAACACAGCAAGGACAGACAGCGGCCGCCCACGCTGAAGATGAAACCGCTTTCAGGAAGCCAAGCAGCGTATCATCTGCGAAAAATGGTCTTTTTGTTTTTGCGATTCTTCTTTTATTTATAAACGAACTACTTATTGTTGTTGCCGACAAGCCGCAAAATCAATTGTATTTGTTCAGTTAATATTTATGCCTGCCTAAGCAGCAATGGCATATCCAAAATCATTGTTTTTGCTCAAGTTCTATGAAAATCAATTCAGCAATTATGCCTTCACTTCGCGTCGATGAAAATTTGTAAGGAACAAGTGGCGTCAGCTAAATTAATTGCCAATAATGGAAACACACAAAGATAGCAATTTAGCGAGCAAGATATACCATAACATTTGTATTCAAGTTGTAGGAAAATATTTTGCAGATAAAGCAAATTCTAAGGCGGAGAATGAATTTGTTTGGCTTGGCAAAGGGGGAAAATTAGTAAATGTAATTCTAGAAATATTTGAAAGTACTTTACAGCTTTTAACACTACTCTACAGCTTATAGCACAAGGCTGTCACTTATGAACAGAGATGAAGAATCAGAGTTATAGGTATATTGATTAATGCTCATACAAAGGATTAAGCGAGGATTGAAATTCTGGAGAGGCATCGCAATGAGAAAAATATCAAAAATTAGCATTTATTTCATAAATTTTCTCAAAATTGTAAGACAACTTGTTACTCCTCCCTAACTTCTCAACAAGTCGATCATACCCTAAATCTATACCCTACTATTTGCTGCTTGTCAAATTCCCTTGCTACATCCTTTGGTAAACTTTCGTTTTATAGAGCTCCTCCTTGCCGTGGTCCACGATGTTGTTTTTCTTGTTTTGCCAAACAAATTTGTCTAAATTAATATGCAATTAATGGCGCCACTACCTCAACCGCCCGCTCTCAATGCCTCCACCACCTCCCCTCCCATATACACACAATCAAGTGTTAGCAACTTTTCAGCGCTTTTACCCGTGGACAATGCGGCGTATGCGCAACGCGTTTTTTAATTTATGCGCTTTTCAAGTTTAATTTATGTGGAACAAACGAGGCAACAACTACACAGCAGCCAGCAGCCAGGCTGGCTCTCCGCACCACTCTCTCTCTCTCTCTCTCTGTACCGTTCAGCTCGCTCCTGTTGTTGCTCTAATTTTATGAATTATTGCTGATTAATTAGATTGTTAGGCAAAGGAGGAAGTGCAGGACTAAAAAGAGAGATGCCTGAATGAGGAAAATTGTGCTGTAATATATTCAATGTATTCACTTATACGAACTGTAGCCATGAGCGGGGGAGTTGGGAGCTGGGGTGGGTATGGGTATGGGTGTGGGTGTGGGTGTGGTCAAACACGTAGCGGAAATTGTCTGCGGCGTGAATAACGGAAATTAATAAGAAAATAAATCACATGGTTGCCGTTTTTTTCGGCCTGAGTAGTCTATAGCTTTCCGCTTTCCTTTCGGCTTTCCTTTCGCCTCTTTCTTGGGCATTTTCTCTGACTTTCTGTCAAAGGCAAAACGCCTGCGGAAGGAAATGCCCAAAGTGTTGCGGTTGATTTACGGCTACAATTTTTGCCACCAAGTGCAGCAGCTGGACAAGGACAAGGAAATGCCTTTTTTTCGGCTAAGGATGCCAGCAAGCGGATGTCCGGTTATGTTGGCGAGAGCTGTTGAAAGGGAAACAATTTTCAATTTGGTGATTTCATAATGTCAAACTGAGGCAAAGGCTCTGTCTGCAGTCATCTGTTAATTAAATTATGGCCTTTTTAATTGGATATATTTCAGTGAAATACAAAATTTAAGATATGGATTGACTTAATCTAATAAATTTGAATGTGTAAAATTGACAATGCGAGGATATAGCGAGGAGAGGAAGAGCTTATGTGGTATTTGGAATAGGGGGAAATCTAAATAAGAGTCAATGGTACTCTGAAGTCTTAGGCAGTTGTAAACGATATTCCGACTATAAGATACTCGACTTCCTTATTAATTTCATACTCGACACACTCGAAAGTCTGCCACGCTTTTTGATTTTTATACTCGTACTCTAGTAGAGTAAACGAGTATATTGTATTCGTGGAAATATATGTAACAGGTTAAATGAAACGTCCCCGACCCCATAAAGTATATATATTCTTGATCAGCATCAACAGCCGAGTCGATCTAGCCATAATCGTCTGTCCGTCCATATGAACGCCCACATCTCGGAGACTGTAAGAGCTGGAGAAACCCAATCTGTTATGTAGACTCCCCTTGTGCGGCGTCAGTTTAAGTTTGTTTAAAGATTTTGCGTTGCCCCCTCCCATCCCCGCAAATCAATAAAAACGTTGTCCACAAAAACACCAAGATCTCGGTATAAATGCTGAGTACGAGTATCTTGTAGTCGGAATATCGTCTATAGCGTTCTTACTTGTTTTAAAGTTAATTCATTACAGCTTGGGTTGTCCGATTTATTTCAAATACGTCCGGTTCTGTTCAATGATTTGTTGCCACTTTAAGGAAAATTTTAATATGTCACTCTCAAGAAACTTCTTGTCCTTGTTGTTAGAAAACTCCACCAATCACCTAATTTAGCAGTCCTCAATTGACCTAATATTTTTTTGTCCGAAGAAAATGTTATAAGGACAAAAAACTATGATAGTCGCTTGGTGCTACATCTGGACTATACGAACTATAGTTAAACTTTCCATTGAGGCTCCCTTAGTTTGATGTGATGCGATTGACTATATAAATAGGATTTCATTCTTAATCAACATCTGCATAATTGAATAATGCCTTGACTGATATTTTGAATGCTTTCAAAAGTTGGCAGCTCTGTTTTCGCTTCGGCTTTTTAAGAGTTGGCAGATTTGTTCTCACAGTAAAGCTGCCCTCCATAATTCTTAAAAATTCAAGGAGTCGAACGTAATAGCGCTGCATATTTGCCGCGGTTCGCCGAAGTCCGGCAGGGACTTGTCACGCTTGCATTCCTTTGGCGTGGCATCCCATTAGGTTCAGGATTTTCTTTTTATTAATATTTTATTTTATTTTTTATGTGGTTAAAGCAAATGGACGTTTGCGCATCGCGTTCTTTGCCAGAAAGTAGAAGCTGGGGGTAGATCATTCCCTTTCAAACGCATAGCGATTTTTTTTTAATTAATTTTTCATAGGAATAACAATTGCAATGCAAAGAACCATTGAGAAAATGGGTCGGTTGAAACCGATGCGGATCTTTGGCTTTTTGAGTCAAAGTTTATACAAATCTAACAATGTTTTGATTGAAAGCAGGGAAATCTTATTTCCTTTATTTATTTATAATATTAAAGGCAACGTTGCGCCATGGTGGAGGCTTACTAAACTGAAAAATGTTTAGGTTGTTCATCTGTAGATGACAAGATTATAGGCTGCTTAGCAAGCCTGTAACGGCTGCTTAACTTTATCTGTATAAAATTAAAATTTATATCATTATCTTTATATACAATCTGTCCTGTTATGTGGACAATCAGTATATTGTATGGCGTTTTTACATTGGCAATTACAGTACATTAACTTGTGTCGAGTTGTTGAGGAGGGGTCAAAGTAGGTGAGGGGGTGAGTTGGTGAAGGGATGAGGGGTACACACAATTGACAGGGACGAGGACGAGCACAAACAAACACAACACAAACATATATATATACAACACGGAACACCCAGCCCAAGCGCGGGGATCGAACCCGCGACTGCTGTTGATCTCCTGACGTCAAAGGTTTGAGCCTTAGACGCCAGCGCCAACACCAGCGGCTGTATAAAATTGATGGGAAGGAAAATGGAAACGTCCGCTGACGATAATCTTCTGTTGGATTACCACAAAGATGAGATATTTGAGTGTCTTGTTATACTCTTGCTCTATAAAGAGAATATTGTATTCGAGCGAACCTTAAGCCTTTTCTCTCTCTATTTCATAGACATGCATGTCTATACTCAATATTATGCTCGTATTCGTAGCAGAAGCGAGTGCATGGTATAAGTGTAGATGTCTGTCTGCCTAAAATGCAATAGAAGGTGACTACGAGTATCTTATAGTCGGAATATCGACTATAGCGCTCAAGTTGATTGTCAATTTAATATTTTTTTTTAAGTTTTAAACTTAGTTAAAGTTAGTTTTAAAGTTATTATATCTGTTTATATATTAGAAAATTTCTAGAATTTGCAACTGAAACATTAAAGAAATTGAATATTAAATCGACAAAGGTGACAACAAATTTCCACATTAATCATTTAATGTTTAACCTTTTCCATCGATACTCCTTGAGGTTGTGTTAGATTGAAATTTTTACCTTCAACTAATTATAATTTTTAAATAACATTAAAAAACAAAGACGAAGGCTGTCTAAACTTTACCAAGTTCATATGCTAATTAATTTTCAGACCTCTTTCATTTAGCTTATGCAACTGTTTTTCAATGCGGTGGCTGGTTTTAATTACACCTCACAGACACACACTCACACACACACATGATTTCTCATTCAGCCATTTTCAATCTCATTCCTTTATGCTCATCTTTCGCTCTATGGCAGCAGAAAAAAAAAAAAGAAAACAATTAAAAACAGATGTTATGGCATTTAAAATAATTCATCCTAGGGATTCATCCCATATAAGCTCTTTCATCGTGTGTGGACCTGTGGCAGCCATTGCGATGGAAATCAGTAGAGGCCTGTCTGACTGTTGTGGTGGCCTGTTGCCCGACCAAGTCACACGCACACACACACATATATAAGTAGTATACATATTATATATTAATATATATTTTGATTAAATATTTACCAAGTAGTAAAATTGTAGTTTTAAGGCTTAAACTGCCCAGACAATGCATGCATATATGTGTCTGATGCCCAACTCATTCCCCTGATTTTTTTTTTCAATTTGTTCTGCGGTTTAAAGCGCTTGTAATTGCTTTACTCTTAAAACTCAGTTTGCAAAAACGAATGAAAAAACCATTCTCGCCTATAAACAACCATAGGAGCAAAAAAAAAAAAAGGAAAATGTAGCACAAGAACTCGTCGAGTCCTGGCAAAAATTGATTAATTGCGTTGAAAAATGTGGAAAATGTTTTAATTGTTTTTTTTTTTTTTTTTTTTTTTTGGTCCACATCCACCCATTCGCTTGTCAGACTGGACCACGCCCATTTTGCCTCGTTTTTGTGCTTGTTTTAATATTTATTGTTTAATTGAAATGCCTGCAAGAGATTAAGTAAATAAGAGTGAAAATTTGCCATTTATTAGTCGATAAATATGCAAACTGCAATGCGGAAATGGTTGAATGATGAAAAATTGTGATGAAATATATTCTAAAATGAGAACTAATGGAATCATAATGGATATATAAGTATATATATTATAGTATATGAATATATAAGATTTGGTTCTGCATCTGCATATGGCTGTGACAGCCTTAATTGAATGGCTCTGAATGTTATTATGTTTATAATATTAAATTAACAAGAAAAAGCTTTGAAACTGTACCTGGAATAACTAATATTTGGGTATTTGAGTCAAACTGATATTCGCCGTATCAGCAGATACAAAAGCAAATCTTGTAGTTGCATTGTGGCTGTTACTTGTTGCTTGATTATGTAACCAACTTATATACAAAGGCATCAGTATGCAATTCAATGAAGGGGCCCCTCAGAATCATTCAACGTTTCTAACTGAAAGCCCCTCGATATACATCTAGCGCACACATGTACAATGACAACGCCACCATTCAGAGGCAGCTCCAGTTCTGGCTTAACAAAGAGATATTTAGGCAATTGGTCACTAAGTCACACGATTGTATGATTCACCAGTAACCTGGCCTTAAATCGGAAGAGCTATGTCACCATTAGAAGACGACTCTCTGGACCTTTCGTTTAGAGATGAATTCAAACCACTTCAATCTTTCTTTCAGTTCCACATAAACTAAATTGTAAAACTAAACAGCCAATGTCCTTGCCATTCGGGATGTAGAAATTGAAATTGGCCGGAGTATACAAGAGCTGGCTAGCCAGTGACCTGTCTGCTAAAGTAATGTATTCCTTCCTACTCTAATGAGCACTAAGGTGACACAGGTGGCTTATTTCCAAGCAAATCACATGTTGTTAGTTTCATAGCTTTATTATATTTGATTCTTATATCTATGACACTTGTGAAAATAACTTAACTTAATATATTTATTAACCGCTTGCAGTTCGTCGCAAAGTTAATAATCATAGTTCAGATATCGTTTTTTAGGAAATCCGAAAGTTAGTTCTAAAAAGGCAGCATATTGCTTTTAGGGCATCGTCAGAGATCAACACAGTTAGTTTTGTGTCCTAATTCGACCATGAGTGTCCGCACTTTCAAATGTTAAAGAAATAGCTAGGCCAAGTTCTAGGATTAAGGTCAACAGTAGAGGTAAAATAATGCATAATGAAGCATATTTGACATCATATAGTATACCTATTCTTGATCGGGGGCCACAGTCAAGTCTATTTAGGCAAGTCCATCCCTTTCTCTGTCCATATGGACACCTACATTTCGAAGACTATCAAAGCTACAGGCAGCAGATTTAGAATTAAGAGTCTCTTAGCGAACACTTAGATGAAGTTTGCTTAAATCAATGAGAAACATCTTAACACTATCTGAAAAGCTTCTAAGATATCTATGAGCAACCACTATATTCTTTAACTTTAGGCAAATTTATAGTGAATTTATACTGAAAATGCAGTCCAGTCCCCCTGCCCCGCACTGGCTACACCCTTGTCAATGAGTACTCAGATCAAAGCTAGATCAAGGATATATTCCGCGAAATGTTATCAATTACTTGATTCATTCCAAATGATCAATCGGCAGCACTGCAACAAGATTTCCAAAAAAAAAGACATCGTTAGAGTCCATCATCTTAACGTATTGAATTTTGTTATTGCTTAAATTTGTATTCCGATTTGTGAGCCAGGAGAGAAACTATGCGCTCATCGCTTGTCACGAGGCTAAGATTATCCGCCAGAGTTTTCTCAACTTCATATCTAACTTTATTTTAACTTTTTATTAGTATGTGGCAACGCTGCATTACAATGCCCTTCAAAGTGATCGGCATTGCAAAATGTAATTTCTTAATATAAAAAATACATTCAATATTATAGCTATATATTTAGCTTTGATCATTTGCATTTTCGACTAATGTTACATATGCCGACACTGCACTCACTCACGTTGGGTGAGGTACTTTCTAGCGAAAGGTCATATTAAATTTGCACTTGAAGAATGCTTTGGGTCATTGTGTTCTTACATAAACATTGCAACTGAGTGTTACAGTGTTTACTCTAAGTATAGAAGTGTTGTGAGTGATTAAGAGGGGCTTTTCACAACAAACTTTCTTTGAAGATGTTTTAAAGAAATGTTTTCATTTATATAAATAGCTCAATCACCAGCTCTTTGGTTTTATAAATCTGTGTGCTGGCTTAAATTTTATGCAAAATATTTCAAATTTACATTTTTAAGCTTGTAATTGCTAACAATTATTTTTTACAATTTTTGGAAATTAATTTTTAATATTTTCTGGTAATTTTTTAAAATGTTTTTCTCTCACAAAAAAATTAACATTTCAAAAATGTCCAACCCTTTTCGCAAATGAAATTTTTACCCCAAACCAAAATCCTTTGTTAAACAAAAATTACCCAACCAATTTCTAAAAAATTGTTACTGCGCATTTGAAGTTCTGCAGAAAACATGCCCGGACTGTCAGTTTCGGCAGCTCGCAGGCTGCACAAATTATAAATGAAGTCCTCCATCACTTCCTGTGCCCCTTTTTGTGCGGTTGGTTGTCTTTTGGAATTGTTTCGCATGTTTCATATTTTTTAAAACGCATCAAATCGTAATGCCCATTTTTGGGGTCGGTGTGTGCTTCAAAAACCATAATAACCCCATAATAATTTGTCAAATGCCATTTTTGTCTGTTTCGGACGTTTATGTAATGAGTTTTATGCCTCTGCTTCTGTCCCTGTGACTGTGCCTGTGCCTGTGCCAGTGTCAACGTTTTTGTTATGGTTTTCTGAGGGTTGGAATGACGACAACAACAAGAGCAACAAGAGCAACAACAGCAATGATGATGACGCTGATGATCATAATAATTGCGTGTGCGGTTAATGTGATTTTTCAATTGATTTCTCGCATTCGTTGACGCCGTGACGCGGGTGTGTTTTTGTGCGAATCAAATTGAGTTATAAATGACCAGTAAAAGCGTATGGATTTTTATTGCATGACATGAAAATGTGCTTTTATAATAGCAGCAACAGATTGTGTGAAAGATATACGCAATCGTACGTATAAACATTGAATTCTAGGAAAACTATGAAAAGTCGAAATGGTTGGACAAATCGCTGCAAGAGTAAATGATATTTTTGGATAACTTATTCATTCCTAGCCATATAAAAGACACTAGAGATGCCAACGATGAACTCAATTGAGGGAATTCTAGACATTTCATGACCATCATTAAGATCTTCGTCAAGTTATTGTTCCACTTCCTCCAATAAGAATTATACCTTGCTCTGCCATGAACAAGGCTATAAACCTTCCCTGCTCGTTCTTTAAGTAATTTCAGGTTGATTAAAGATCCCAAAACATCATTCTTTTTCATTATGTATATAATCTATGTTAACGTAGAACAGCTGTAAAATTCAGCTTTAAACATAACTTTCTTTAACTCCTTTTTTATGATACCTCTGAAGCTTAGCAAGAAAAACTCTGTCTGGAGTGGCATAATTATGCAAATATCAAGTGGAGCTCTCAGTCTAATGCTTTTATATTGCTTTAGATTTGCAAAATCTCATACTAATTCCACAAATTTCACAAGCAAAAGCTTCCCAAAAATAAAAAACTCCTCAGACACTGAGGCAAAGGCAAAGGCAAATGTCAGACCACAAAATCCACACTTAAAATTTCATTTCTGATGTTTTCATTTCCAACAAATTGAACCAAAGTTAGAGAAACGCATTTCTCACTCAGGCTAGATAGAGATGGAAAGTAGCAGAGAGAGTGAGAGAGACTTGGAGAGAGAAGCGTAAATCATAAAGAAAAACTCTCGTAAAAGTAATAATGCGATTAAGTCTGCTTAAGCGACCCAAAAGGCGTACTTAACAAACTGAGACTCGCCTCGAACGAGGCAGTCGGAGCTGAGGCATACGGGGGGTACAGGGCCAAATAGATGAGTATGGATTGAGATTGAAGGCGGGCTTTGGCGAGGGCATGGCTCAGGGTTTACGTAAACTTTTAACACAACAGCAACATCAGCAGCAAAACAGGAAAAAGATGAATTCTGTGCTAAGCCAGAGTTCCGCGATAAAGACGCAGACGCCGCTGACGACAAATGAAAGATTAAAAGTCAAAATGATTAATTGTTCTAGATGATGTTGTTGTTGCCGCTGCTACTCAGAACGAGGACTTAAAATAATGACCCAACAGCTCGCCAAAAGGCTCTAAATGCAACTTAATCAGGCCCCAACCGGGCATGACCAAGTGTTTGTACCCAAGGTGGCGCATAAAGTTTGAAGTTGGAAAACTTGCAATTGCTGGGCAGGAAAAACTTGACATGCGGGAAATTGATTGAAGTCGCGTCCTGCGGCAATTGCATTGCGTGCGTGCTTTTCACAGCAGGATGCAGCATTGCGGCTTTCCCAACAAAATAAATTAATTTCCAAACTAATATGAGGACTCTCTCTCTCTCGTTTTCTATATATATCTCGCTCTGTCTATCGCATTGGTCGTCAAGCATAATTGCTTTTGCCTTTGCCTTTGCACTCCAAAAAGTTTTCGCACATTTTGTAGTCCTTTCTGCACACTCACCACTTAAGCGGCTCGTCCACTCTTCCAACCACTTCCAGCAAAATCCTTGCGGCATTTGCATGCAAATAAAGCCGAACAAGAAAACGATGAAGCAAAGCACCAGCAGCAGCAGCAGCAGCCGTAGAATTTCTCTAGCAATCCGCTAAGTAGCTTACAATTATTTATTTATGTTTGCTGGGTTTTTTGTTTTTTTGTCAGTGGAACATCTCTTTTTCTGACAGTTGTTGCGGCTTAGCGGCCAAGGAAATGAACTCTCGAAACAGACTGAAACCACAGTAAGGTCTTGAGGTCTCTTTCAATTTTTTTTGTTTCTTTATAAGCTCAAAGCAGGCGGTCAGCGGTAACAAGTTTTGCATAATTTGTTAAAAGGATTTCGGATTTTTGGATTATTATAATAGAAGCAGCGGAAATGAAAGACCAGCAAGGAGTAGACGAAAACAATAGAGAGCAGAACTATTTGTGACCAACCAAAGCTTTACAAGCACTTCGTTATGTAACTCCACAAATATTATGCCTGTTTAATAATGTTAACTTGATGTTTGATTCAATCGCTTTTCTATAACTGTAAATATATATTTCAATTTGAATTTGTAAACATTTGACCACAACAATGCCTCCTCGAATATTAAAACTTAGCCAATGATCATGAGAAACTTTAGCACATAGAGAGATAGTGAGATGAGCGAGGTAGACCGAAATCCAAGGGTGAACTTCGGGTAACCGCAGCTAATATACGCTTGCAAATTAGTTATATAAGAGACCTAAAAACGTATTTGCTCGTTTCAGGGGAAATTCGGGGGCTTCTAAGACTGACACGTACCAAATTTGGTTCAATTCGGATAAAAGTTCATTCCGAATCGGTTGGTTATATGAGAGCTTTATACGATCTGGATCAACTTTGGTCAGCAGACGTAGGGGCTTCCAAAACCGACATTTACCAAATTTAGTTCAATTTGGATAAGAAACAACCAATTTTGCTGTACTAAGAGTTCATTCGGAATCGTTCGATTATATGGGGCTATGTGATATAGTGTTCCGATCTTGACGATGTTAATATATGAGCAGCTATGTTCAAATTTTCAAAGCGATAACTTTACAACTATGAGACCAGTCCGCATAGAACATGCAGACGTGCAGACAGACAGACGAACATGGCTATATCCAATCGGTCTGGCATGCTGATCAAGAATTATATAATTTATGGGGTTGGAGATGATTTAAGAGACAAAAACATAATACCCTCTTCAAGGGTATGAAAAGGTAGAGAACTTTGCTTGACAAGAGTAATAGCTCTCCAGAACCGCATAGAAAATCTAGGACAATTGGACAGCGCAAACTCCGAAGCAGACAGATCATTGACAGCAGCAATCCCAAAATGGCGTTTCAGCACTTTCAAAACAATCCCAGTTCTAGCTTCTTGCTAAAAGTCTTGTAAGAGGAAGTCTGGTAGGTCAAATCCACTATTAAATTCAACAATTCATAATCATATTCATAATCAATTCATAATAAATGCGCAAGAAGGAGACGAGAGAAATATGCACTTAGCCTAAAGCTTAAGGGAAGCGCAGTGATTAATAGCATGCGTATATTATTTAGCTTCGGTCCTTGTCCCACAATGCTAATCATGCAGATCTGCTGATATTGCATTTCCCACGCTAGGAGCGCATGGCTTGCGTGTGCGATCATATTAACTTAGCACTTGAAGAATACTTGGGCAATTGTGTATTTACAGATACACTGCAAGTGACTGTTACAGGGCGTACCCATTATAAGCACTTACTACAGAAGGCTTACTAGTCTATATTACATATAGACGATAGCAATTTCAACATACTTCTACACTTCTTAGTAGAGAATGGAAACTACATTTCAACCTTCATTTGCAGATTCAGAGATCTAGCGAATAATAAGATTTGATGTAGCTAAACATAAGATTGTTTCGCAGCCTTACTTTTCATATATATCCATTACATTCTGCAATCTCGTCACTCTTCACTTTTCATTATTATTTAGCCAACTAATTTCATCTAACGGCAAAAAGTCCACAAAGCACTGCTAAATGCCAAAAAAGCACGCATAAGAGGACGCTGCAAATAAAAGCGAAATGAAAGCCAAAAAACTAAATAGGAAACATACCAAGCTTTATTTTATATCATTCTCATGGCCATAGACGGATGCAGTGCGGCAGAGGAAGGAGTTGCTGTTGCAGCCAGTGGGTACATCAACAATTTTCAACATTTTTCTAAACATAAACACCCACTTTGCAGGCACCCTGACTGCTCAGCCAGTGTCCTGCACATGACAAGCTCAACATGAGCTCTTGGATCTGTGCGAATGTTGTACTAGATGTGGCTGTGGATATGGATGTATGAGCGTTTGTGTTGTGTTGTGTTGTGTGTAGAACCTCTGGATGGGACGCAGTGGCAATTGCAATTATATAGCAAACTGTGTTTGGCGTTAAAATCACCGCAGGGCCACTCCAGTGCGAGCAACTGGAACTTGATGGTCCGCCACCCCCATATCATCATCAACACACAACACATCTATCCATGGACCACTTGTGGGTAGTTGTGGCCTCCACAAACACAAATATATATACACTCACACACGACACTCAACTGCACAGTGTTTGCTCTGTGGCTTCCTTGTCGTTGCCGTTGTTGTCGTTGTTGTCGCTGTTGTTGTTGTTTGTTCTCTTTTTCTCATTTTATTTTTTATTTGAATGACATGCATGAAGTGTTTATTGCATTTCACAATTGAGCCATGGCCAGGAGCTGAAAGCTCTAGCTGATATCTAATAACTGGCCAAATATTATTGGGAAAAAAAATCAAGTGAAACTAAATTATAAGTTTGGCTTGAAACTTTACTAGCCGGCTGACGTTGCCGCCTGCATTCAATTAAAGCAGCCAAGCAAAATGTTCGAGTAAAAACTTTAACAATTTTGCAGTTCAAGTCTGCATGAAATCAATTGAAGCGTAAATTTGATTTAATTCACAAAACTTCGATGGACGAGCGAGCGGGCGGAGCCGTGCAAACAGGGCGTGGCTCGTGGCAAATTTCTGGCGACTTGGCATAAACTAACTTCCGTTGCAGCAGCAGCAGCAGCAGCAGCACAAGCATCAGCTGAGCAGCAGAGGCAGCGACTGCAGCTGATGAATAAAACATGTATTTATGCGACAGGGTGAATGGCAGGATGCTGAGATGGTCTGCGGGGATGGTCAGCGGGCAGCAGCAAACGGAGAGCAAAGGGCCAGTCTATGGCTACAGTCACTCATCCAGCTGAGCTACTAAAAGTCTTCAAGTGTATTTCTCAAAAGCAACTACACAAATCTAATGGCATTTTAAGTAACAAATCAATGTGAAGAAGAAGTTTTTCTATTCTCCTTGTTAAATTTCTTAAGAATTTGAGCATAAAAAATATTCGAGGGAGTAATATAGATTTAATAATTGTTAATAGAGAAGACTGAAACTGGTGAAACTGGTGAATGCTCTTATCATACATATGAAAAGGAGTAACTTTTTATTCGTCTTGTTTGCAGCTGAATTTTAAGGTACGAAGTGTGTACAAAAAGGAAAAAGACGATTCGATTGTGGATTTTGTTGTTGTTGTTGCTGTGTTGGTACACGTATACCGAACATATGTACATAGTTTCAAGTACAGAGCATACTTAGTATGTTTTCGACAGATAACAAAGTTAGACGTATTTAGTTGAGCTCGGCAATGTTCTCTTATAACTAAAAATGGAGCAAGGAATTTGCATTAAATGTTGTCTGAAAATTGGAATCAAATGCTCTAAAACACTTGAAATGTTGACAGTTACGCAAGGATAGTCTGCTCTAAGTAAAAAAGATGCTTAAAAGTGGTACAAAACGTTTCCAAAAATGGCCGAGAAGATGCTGACGACGAAGCTAGCTCTGGACGCCCCAGCACATAAACAACAGAGGATATCGTAAAAGCTGTGAAGAAAATTGTTTTGGAAAATCGGTGAATTATCTTAAGAAAAGTTGCTGAGGATGTTGGCATATCAATCGGCTAGTGTTATAAGACTTTTTTAAATGTTTTGTATTGAATTTTTTGTATTGTATTGAATTTCGATCAGAAGAGTCGACACGTGAGCATCACTCAGGAGCTCTTGAATGACGTCAGTGATGATCCTGATTTGCTCAAAAGGATCATAAGGGCGGGTATATGGTTATGACATCGAAACCAAAGCCCAATCGATCCAATGAAAGCACCCAGGAGACCCTTTTTATCTGTCAAAAACAAGATAAGTATGCTACAAGTGTTTCTAACATTCTGGAAGGGGCAAACTTTCCTTAAAGTTAAAGAAGATTCTTCAAAATGTTGTATATTTTATGTTTCACCAAAGGCCAAGATCAATTTGTAATCATGGATCGATATCTTGCTACTTCTTACAGGTTCTTAGACACCCGCAGAAATTGTTGCATATGCCAGGGCGCAGTTTTGCTATGGTCTAGCCACCACCTACGTTATTCCCGCTGTCTGCACCATTGTACTGACGAGTTGTTATTGTTGTCTGGACTGTCATTTTGAATAGAGCGCGATTTCCGTTTCCGCTTTTACCCAGTCAAATGCCTCGCAATGCTAATGACTGTCCCTGCCCAGCCTTAGTCCCAGCCCCTGGCAGTGAATTATGTGTGAAAGATAGCTAAATTATAGCACGCATGTGTATTGTTGCCACTCAACGCCTGGCCCACCATCATACCACCTTAAGCTTCTACTCCACTCCAACTCCCGCACACACTCACACAATGGCCCAACAATAACAACAACAACAATGCACGCTTTTGTCACTCGCCCCTTTCCCCATACCCAAACTGTAAATTGTTAGCTCAATTATGTGAGTGCTTGCTGCTGCTGCTGCTGCTGCTCCTACTCCAGCTGCCTTTTTTGCTTGCAGTTTATCAGCCTAGGCCTGAAGGCCATGAATCAACAACTGCGTAGTCGTGAGGGGACATTGGAACAGCCATTTTACAGTCATCGCGCTGTTGTATTTTCCTATTCCTCCGCCTCCTTCTTTACCTCGCCAACTATGCGCGCCTCTCTGCACTTCATTGATTCTTCAATTGATTTATGTGTCTAACGCACTATGGAGGAGGCGTCTGAAAAGCCGCTTGCTGCAGCACTGCGACAATTGTGCGGAGTTTTGATTTAGCCCGTACTTGGTGCGTGGAATGGAGCCTAGCCTATGGGCTCAGGTGTGAGAATGTTAAGTGTACATATGGCAGAGGATCAACACACATAAATGTGAGGATTTTGTTTTTGGAGAAGGTCACAGTTTCAGCATTTTCTTACTTTATTATTGGCCCCTGATTGATATCGAGGAATAATGTCATTGGTTTTCGAGAAGTCCAAAGTTTCTGAATGTATAGAATGAATGTTGTATGCTATGTTGCACATTCATCAATTCTTCCTTGCAGGACTCTGTTCAATGAAATTGTATGTCCTCAGCCGAAACCTTTTCAATAAAGCTTTCCCATTAAGCCGCTAGGCCCTAATCAAGGTTATTGAAAACCGAAAATTGCAATATCCAACTCAGTGTAAGGTCCTCCATGTGCCTTGTACCTGAAAATTGTATGCAAAATGCTTGAAAAATGCATAGTTCACATGTTTCGATAGTAGAGTGTATGTGTATACACCCACACAGACAAACACTCACCCACACGTAGATACATTGTATGGGGCCCCAACACAGTTCAATATTGAAAGTGCACTTGGTTTGTGTGGTCCAGCCGCAACAACAACGACGACAGCAACAGAAACAACAACGAGACAAACAATGTGCAACAATGTTGTAATCAACAAAAATGTCATCATCAACGGCGACAGCCAGTAGCAAGTACAGAAAGAGAGCAAGCGAGCTTGACCCAACGGGAGTGAAAGAGAGAGTCAGTGACAGTGGCACAGGAACGTCAAGCGTAGAGCTCATCGATGTCATCAACACGTAAGCAGCACAAAAAAAAAGATAATACACGGCTGAGAGGAAAACTTAAGCCGATTATGGAGACTGTATATACCCTGGGAAGCCGTTATTTAAAGACCTACAATGTGATTTACAACAAATGTTGCAGTTCTTAAAGTTGAGTTAACTCTTTGAGAGTGGAAAATTTACAATGGGTGTGAAATTACAAATTTTCTGATAGTAAATAGAATAATTTACAACAACTTCATTATAAAATATCAAATTTTTCGAAATGATATATAGAATATGATCAATATTACCATACTGTACAAATTTGAAAGCGATTTAGGCGATTTCGGCGACTATACCTTTCCTTTATAGAGAGACAAGCAAACATATCTAATAGTTTCATCTCAGGGTTAAAATTCAGCATGCTGAGATTCAAGCTTTCTGAACAACAGGAATAGTAAGTGCGTATGTATGTGAATAGCAAGAGCCAACCGATTAAAATCTATTTTGCCATGTTTCTCTTTAAAAAGAATTCAATATCGCAAATAACAGCTTCGATTCGTTCGATTGATGGCCTGGTTTAGATTGGAAAGAAGTGGGATGCATCCGACTTGGAACCAGTTTTATATATATTCATGCATTTGTACCACCTGCGCTTCCATATCAGCCTCAAACCGAAAACTACCAGGGTATGTAAAACGTCAACAATTTCGGCCAATAGCTTGGTCATAGTTGCCTTGCCCTGGCCTGCTGCTTGTCAACATGCACATCAGCAAACCACACATACATACAACATGCACACACACACATACACACACACATGCAGGCAAACGCTTCATGTGGCCGCCGGATATGTCAACACACACAAACACACTGCTATTGCTGTTGCTACTTCTGTGTCTCTTTCATAATTCAACTTCAGCTTCTGCTGCCACGCCCCCTGCTTGCAAAAAAAAAGTGCCACCGCCCATATGTTGACCCCAACAGCTATTGAATTTATGCAAAAACAAAAAAGAAAAAAATGAAACGACTACGATAGAGCTTAGTGAAAATAGCAGTAGGAAAAATAAAGGAATTTACCAGACTTTGCTCAGCAAAAATTGCATAATTTTTACAAGCTTGATTGAGTTTTATTTTATGGCTGTGCAACTTTTCCGTCAGACAAATATAGGAATTCTATTTTTATTTTTTTGGGATGGCATGGAACTGAATTGAGGCATCATCAAACAAGCTTAAATTGAAAATGTTTCAAATGTAAAACTTTGAATATAGGAAAAACGCATTTGAAAGTAGCTTAGGAGATGATCAGCAGCTTACAGAAATGTTATATTTTATATTCAATATTTAATATCATATATATTAGATTGGGGAAAAAGAATCCATTATTATTTTGTGTGCTTTTATTTATAAACTATTGCTTACACTGATTTACACTTGGGCTTTTTGTAAAGGTGTGTGATTCTTCTTGTAAACAAACTGCTGTCAGATTTGTAATCAAGATTTGTAGTAAAGAAAACAAGCCAAAATGCAAGCAAAGCGACTGAAATTGTGAATGATCTTTATGGTCCAGATACCGTCTCGGAATTTGGCTTTTTGAATGTTCACCGTCGTTGAAAATTCCGGTGTCACTGTCTCCAGTGGGGAAGGTCAAGTGGGTGAAGTCTTCTGAGCCTCCTTGTTGTGGTGCTGTTGTCGAGCAGGTTGATGACGTCTCTGCTTAGTATGCTGATTTCTTCGTGTACCCCCTGGACTCCGAGTTCTTCGTGTATTTCGACTTTTGACTGGAGAGTATATGCGTTGGCGATAGTCCTAAGAGTCTTGTTCTGTGTTTTTTGGATGTGAGAGAGGTTGGACGGACTTGCAGTGCCGCAGATAGGAATTAAGAATGAGGAGTTTGCATCGCATCCTCAGGGTGGATCTTCTGCTTTTTCAACTTTACATTGATTTGCTCCTTTTGGAGGGTAGGTGGGGGCCCCAAGTTAGCCTTCCGTCTAGTACCAGCCCAAGGTACTTGGCTGTAGGACTGCTTGTTATTGTTGTTTCGTCAAGCTGCACCGGGTGGCACTCCCCTTTTCTTAGAGAAATCGTTTTATGCGTTGATTTTCTATAATAGATAATATACATTTGGCCATAGATGTAACATACATTCTATATAAGTATCACCTGTGACCAATTGTTCTTTCCCTTAATTATAGAACTACATTAAGTTGCCACTAAAGGTAGCAGAAAACTCGCAAAATGGCAGATCTATCGTCGGAAATTATGATAATATCGTCGAGATTACTGAAGCAGACAGCCGTAGCATCACCCAAGGGCTTAACATTGATAACAAAACAATTTTAAGCCATTTACAGAAGACTGCATTTAGAAAGAAGCCAGATGCATTGGGTGGTTCACGAATTCCATCTGCCAAAGTGAATCAAATCGCTATGCATCTGAAAGATCTACCATCAGCTACTACTTTCTGTCTAAAAACACAATGCCAACCTCCATTGCTTTGACCACATAAAAAAAAAAAAAAAATATTAATAAAAAGAAAAACCTGAACCTAATGGGATGCCACGCCAAGGAAATGTAAGCGTGACAAGTCCCTGCCGGACTTCGGTGAACCGCGGCAAATATATAGCACTATTACGTTCGACTCCTTGAATTTTTAAGAATTATGGAGGGGAGCTTAACGTTAAGAGCAAACCTGTCAACTCTTAAAAAGCCGAAGCGAAAACAGAGCTGACAACTTTTGAAAGCATTCAAAATATCAGTCAAGGCATTATTCAATTATGCAGATGTTGATTAAGAATGAAATCCTATTTATATAGTCAATCGCATCACATCAAACTAAGGGAGCCTCAATGGGAAGTTTAACTATAGTTCGTATAGTCCAGATGTAGCACCAAGCGACTATCATAGTTTTTTGTTTTTATACAATTTTCTTCGGCCAAAAAAATCAGTTCAGTTGAGAAGTGTGGAACTAGGTTGATGGAGTTTTCTAACAAGAAATTCTTGAGTGGAATATTAAAATCTTCCTCAAAATGGCAACAAGACATTGAACAAAACGGGACATATTTGATAAAAAATTAACTTAAAAATAGGTCAATAAACAAATAAAAAATTAGACAGTAAAAAATATATAAAAATTATTAATTAACAGAAATGTCTATAAAATAGCTGCCCTTTATCATCCTAGAAGTGAAAGGATGATAATGTACAATTGAAAATGGTTTTTTTCTAAAAATTCTCCATGAAGATGCATGCAAACTAATTTTCGAAGCACTTTTGCCACTCTAATATGAGCTGTCTGAATATTTCGACAGTGTGCCAAGTCAAGACTGTAACACAGACTAGATTCCTGGATTCTATGGCAGCTGGTTTTCCATAATTCGCTGAAAACTTCTGGCAAACAAGTCCAATTCATAATTAACATTTCTATAATGATATGGTGGCTTCATGAGCGGGTTATTGAGTATAAACAGGTAACCATTTGCTGTGAATTTGACACGGGCATTCTGCTTATATCCATAGATTCATGATTCATCAGTTGCTACGAGCTTACCAGCTTACCATGGCTGTATTCTATTAACATTTCTTTGCACCAATCCAATCCCATAATCAATAAATTTCACAAGTGAACTTAAATTCTTAAAAGATATGAATTTGTGAAGTAAAAAGCGATCGCTTAAGAAGAGATTATTTGCAATTTGATGCCAGAAAATACCAAAACTTAAAATGGATATAGCGTTCATAATTGGCAACCCTCGTATATATTTATTTCAGCCAACCCCCTTCTTAAACACAAACATAATTTATGAAGTAAAAGCAATCTCCAGTCTATTTAAACGAAAACCAACCAGCCACCTTAATATCAGTCCATAAATTAATTGCTTATTTAAGTTTCATATCATCTTATTGGCTGAACACTCTCCATCTCGCCCCCTCTTTGGCAAGCAGTCCTCGCACCATCAAGACAATTTAATATTTATTGCCTTTTATGCGGCGAGCACAAAACGCAAGGCGTCAAATAAATAAACGGCAATAATACAAAAGAGGCCTAGGCAAGGACCTGAGTCCTGGCTGTAAATCACTTTTGAGCGTGCCCACAAAAATAAAGACAACAAAAGCTCGAGTGGCGACAGCCAAAACCAGCCAAAAATTGAATTGTTTTCAGCTTGTCAACTGTAATTGTGTGCGTATTCTCCTACGAAAGGGCTTAAGTTGGTTTAAGTTGAAGTAGCCCGTCCATATGGCTATAATTTTATGCTGGACTAAGCAGCTAAACAACTTTCGGGTGCATCCAATTTCCAGGCTTAAGAAATTTCCACTCCCAAGTTTTGATTTTTTGTTAAACGTTTTTTAATTTCTCAATTGTCAACAACAGGCGGACTGCCCAAACATGCCGGACAGGTGCCTAAAAGTTTAAACTTTCGCCTCGGACCGACAACAAGCAAAAAACTGACAAAACCAGAGTGGAGCCGAGTTGAGGCGAGCTGTGCCAGTCAAGTCGGGAGCATCTCCAATTCATTTTTGTGGTGTGGCATGGCAGGACGTGGATAGGAGCGGCGTTTCAGGTAAAAGGTGTTACAGCTCCGAGTAATTTGCATCATTTTACGCTTAACGCGCACAGGCGGCACAGCCCAGTGGGCTTGCATGGAGAGATCAAGAACAGGACATCCCAGCAGACACACCGGCAGGCAAAGAGTCAGCCAGGCAGTCCAACTGACACTCAGAGACAGGTGCAGGCAACTTGCCTGCATGCATAACCCACACACGCACACATGAATGAAACAACACACGCATTCACATGGACGCCCCTCTTGATGATGTGACCTGAAGGATGCAATGCACTTTTTGTAATACTCTTTCAGTTTTCATATGAAACACACCACACAAGGCTCAAGACTATTCTCAAGCAGCATATATTACATATTTTAAACAATTTTTCAAAGTTTTGGCAAATATTATTAGATAATGTCATTGAGATTTATAAAGAAACTTTCAAATTATTATGAAATAAAAAGATATTACAAACAAATTAAGTACACATTTTCCAAAGTGATAGGTTTTTCACTTGCCAATATCGCTCTTGACTTTTCTCTTTCCGATATTAATACATTACTCCACACCGATGTATATCGATTCTTATCGATAAATGGGTTTCTTTGCATCGATTCATAGCCTTTGAACTTAACCTGGCCGATAGGATGATTTCAAAACAATGTATCGATACATAAATAGAAATATTAGTGTTTCAATCGATATCGATATCGATATATCGATTGGTCCTATTACGATATATAGCTTTTCATCTTCTCTTGATGGATATTAGTACTTTTTAAACATTATTCAGACAGCGATATATATCGATAAATATCGAAATATCGTTTTTCCGATATATATTGACCAATATTGGTATACTGTAAAAACGGCATGGCTATCGGTCCAAAAGCTTAGATGCCTAGAAAGCTGTCTTTCATAGGCATCTAAACTTTGGGACCGATAGACTGTTCTTTCTTCACCCCTTCATATTGAAATTGATATAGAAAGTTACTATTGAACTTGATATTCCCCCCTTTTTGAGAGCATTCAACTTTCGTTGTTAACCAAATGGACAATCTTAAACAATTTTTCGCTTAAATTTTTTCACCTTTGCATTTAATTTTTCGGCTTGGCACCTCAACGTGCTGCCAACACCAACAGTTCTGAGCTGTCGCTTTACCAACACTGAAGCTACCTTAACACTCCCCTTCCCCCTACCCCTCAACCACCTGACCTGCTATCTCTTCCAACGAAACCCCAAAACAAGCGGCCGCCATTTCCCATACGCATGAATTGTTGCCAACCGACTTTATGACGCGCATACACACTCATACACAGATACTGACACATACAGATGCAGTCAGCAGATATTACACATGCAATTACAGGTTATCAACGGCAGCATCAGCGAACTGCTCAGCACTCCCTCTGCCTCATATCTCCCCTTTCATAACCATCCACACAGCTGGCAACGGAAATGACTTTATTATTACGCTCAAACAAATTTTTGGGGGACACGCGCTGCCAACTGTGTGTACTCGTATGTGCTCGCACATAATTTTAATTAAGGTAAACAGTTTATGTACAGAAAAACACAACAAACATAAATACGAAGAAGAAAAAGTGAGTGAAGGAAGCTCAGTCAGCGAATTCAAATAGAAGATGATGTGAGCTGGGCAAGGCGGCATTGAAACTTGACAGTTCTGCTGACAGTTTGAAGTGGGCGAAAGATGAAGGGGAAGGATGGGGCGTTGAAGAGCTCCGTTGAAATCTGACACTCAAGTGCTTGTTAAATAAATCTCATGTTAAATGATGAAAAAATGATGTTCCCAAGGCGCAAGAGAACTGCTACTCTGAATGAGAATATGTGTGTCTCATTAAGCTAAAGTGGTGTCAGGTTCCACTCAGCTGGAGGGGAAGTCCTATATTCAAGGTTCGTAATAAGATACAAGAATAATAGAAAATGGGTTAAGAAAAGTCATGATAAGAATCGTTTATTCAGAACCTAGTAACCTCTTATTGTCAGATTTAGTGCAGTAAACATAAAGACAATATCAAATTTTTTGGGTTTGCGGGCTCAAGATCGTGAATGAGCGAGTTTTTGTTTTCTCAGCTGCCATTAAAATACTTTAGGATTCCGTTGGAATTTCACACGGTATTTCACAACAGCACAAAATTGATAGCGAAGACCAAAAATTGAGGCTAGGCAGACTTTACATATGTTTCATGAACTGCCTGAAGCAATCATCAGAAGTCTTCCTGCTTAAAAACTCAATCTTATATCGCTAGCCCAAACAGTTAGAATAATACAGGTTGGTGGGATTCAAATCTACAAGGTTCGCACTGTCGTTTTCCAAAATATTGTGTTAATGCTAATTATTTATAACTTTTAACGTGTCAAATTCGTCAACCAAGTGGAAAATGAGGTTATGGTAGAGTAGTTAAAGTATTTGTCTATCGATGAGAATTTTCAAGTTCGAGCCCATGGAAAATGTTTTATACCAATCACATAGAATATGAAGAAGGAAGTACTTCCGACTATTTAAAGTAAACATATTCTTGATCAGCATGACGAGCAGATTCGATTTAGTTATGTCTGTCCGTCTATCCATTTGAATGTATCTCCCTTCTGTTTGTTTAAGCCCGCTGATAGCAGAAGTCTTGAGAGCTACATAGCTGAACTTTCTATCAGTGCAGTTTGAGATTCATCTGGACTTAGAATAGATTCAGTTTGGACAGCCAAATCATTTAATTGCCATTTTGTTTCAGAAAAGAAAGAGGAGCATGACACGAAAAAAAGCAAGTTACTTCAAGCAAATTAATCAATTTTCTAAATATTACCGAAAGAATCACTAAATTGAAAAACAAATTGTAAGCGTATTGGACCATCCAACACTCCTTTACAACCATGCTTACTATAGCCAACACGACACTTAATTAAGAGAGAGTGCGAGAGAGCAATGCGCATCACACAGTCCAAACACGTGAAGGCACACGCATAACAAAGGAACAACGCGATCATAATGCAAGGAACTAATCCCAGCAACGCCAGAGCAATGCCATGCCGCGAAACGGTTAATTTCAGTAATATTTTTGTTTGTATCAAATCTATATATATAAAAAACTGAGTGAAAATTTGTAATTGCAATATAAACTTACTCGATAATTTCACATTGTCATAAATGCCGAAGTTTCTCGAATAACAAGCTAAGCCCTAACACTCGGCACACTCTGTAAATTATAGTTATAGTCAACTTAAATATCATATCCTTGGCTGCTAACTATGTCATTTTGTCACTGCCTAACAATGGGGCAACTAAACAAGCAGCAAATTGCACACTTTGGGGCAGTCAGCTCCTCCCCAACCCCGGCATCAAGCCAAACCCAAGCCCAAGCCCAAATTCATGCTCCCTTCGACAAATTGAAAAACTAAAAGAAGACCCAGAACACAGACACATAACCAAAACCCATCCAGGACTGCCTCCTTCTATATACATATAGATGTGTATGTGTGTGTGACTGTGTGTGTGTGTGTGCGAGTTGCCAAGTTTTGCATATGTCAGTAGTGGAGTGTCTCCCCATGCAGCCCCTTCCCCAAGGCTCAAGCACAATTATTGGCAGCCTTTTGCAAATATTGCACATAGATTTATGGCTTTAACATTGACATGACATTTGGCGCTACAGCACCAGCAACAACTGCAATTCTGAACATGGCCTGATATTTGTAGAAAATTGCATGGATAATTGGGCCCAAAGACTGAAGCAATGGAAATGGGGGGTATTTGGGAATCCTGAAAATAAACGAGCTGCATTAAAATTGTCAATTTGAATCGAAGCCAATTAAAATTGCTTTTTGTAGTTCTCTTTCTCTCTCTCACTCTCTCTGTCTCTCACTCTCTCTCTCGCTGGGACAAAATCAATTTACAATTGAATATTTAATTTTTCGTATTGCATACTTTATGGCGTCTTTTATCAACCCCACACAGGCACAGGCACACACAAATAAACAAATACACACACACACACACACCAACATAGTTCAAAGTGAAATACCATTTCCACAATTAGTGAAAAATCAAATGCTGCCTATTAATATTTGATGTTGTTGTTGTTTGTGTTCTTTTGTTAAGTTGAGCATAAATTACAATTGTTTATACTTAATTACCTAGGGAAATATAGTAGTTTTTGTTGACAGAAAGTTGAATGTTAGAGAGGAGGGATGTTTGGCAATGGACTGTACCTGAAGATGGTGTAACTGTAACTGAACCCGATGACAGCAGTCCGAAGTTATTCTCCCAGGGCGAGCTAAATGATTTGGCAAGAGACTTGAGTCGTCTCAGAAGCGCTGCTGAGTTGCTTGGATCAAGGCTCAAAAGCAGGAACTTAATTCTGCCGAGACTGTTTAGATATAGTAGATATAGTAGATATATAGATATAAATTTAGTATATAAAATATCGTGTTAAAATGGTCTGTCTCGTAAATAAAGAAAAATTGTTAAAATTCTTAGATGACATCCAAGAACCACAAACACTTAAGATGATAGTTGAACATTTCTATTTCCTGCCCATATCAGCCGTTGGAAGCAATGCGGTCGACGGAATCAGGCAACTCCTAAAACAGGGCGTAGCAGAAGGACTGATTTTCGAATGTAATAGTCATTTCTACACCCAAGCGCACCTTAATCATTTGACGGAAAATATGTAATTTCGATGAAGATTAGCATGATTTCGTTTTCCAGCTGCGATTCGGAATTTGAGGTGAGTTCGTCAGGCAGATAATGCCGATTCAGACGCCGCCAATGCCCAGCTAGCTCAGTCTCGAATGGATATTGATCCATAATACCAAAGATAAGCCATTCCGTTCCAATCATAACTCCAATATTATTCCAAGACTCCATAAAATTATTGATGTAATGAAGACTTGCGTGTTTGTATATCATACAAATTGTTGAATATAGAAATTAGTGCAACTCTCAGCGGAACCAGATTGGGTAAGCAATGTTGGCCAGAGACAACATCGACCATTTGACCTCCGATATAATTTGTGTTTGTAGAATTTGCAGAGCACGGACCTTATTCCTTTGCCATACTTTACTTTCATTAACAGTCGATATGTTGATGAATATCAGGCCAGGATCAGGCCTTACCAAAACTCTGAAGACGTGGAATATCAAAAGGAAGAATGTCAGGACCAAGCAACTTGATTCCCGTCAGCTACGGCCATGGTCGTATCGGCAAGCACCGTCAGCATCCCGGTGGTCCCGGTAACACTGCTGACATGCACCACCACCGCATCAACTTCGACAAATGCCATCCTGGCTGCTTCGGCAAGGTCGGCATGAGGATCTTCCACTGGCGCCGTCAGCACAAATTCAAGCCCGAAATCAACCTGGACAAACTGTGGTCCCTGGTCGGTGCTAAGAAGAGAAGAGCAGCAAGCTACTACAAGCTGTTGGGTCTCATCACCGCCCGCCCGCCCCATCATTATGAAAGCCAAGTACTTCTCCAAAGAGAAAGCTGAAGATAAAATCAAGAAGGCCGGTGGTGTCTGCTTGCTGAGAGCCTAAGTTTAAGATTCCTTTTCTCTAAAAGAACAACTAAACGGAGAATACATTCGACCATCAAAATGTATTTGTTTTTTTTTTATAAATTTAAAATAAAAGATTCAGGCATAACCAACGAAGGATATTAAATTAGCTAACATTTTGTCCTGTATATGCTACAGATGCACTTTCCTATATCATGAGATGATGATTGTACAGAAGCAAATTCAACCAAGGATGTATCCTCAGACATTTTCGACGGCTTTGCTATGTTGAACATGCTCTTCTTTTTGGAGTTCTTAGATACACGTCACCTTATCAACTATCATCGCTGTATTGAGCGTTGATAAGGAGTAGGCTATACAATATTTCATAGGCTTGAAACCTTACTTATAACAGTCTTTCATTATGCAAACAAATCGTTGTTCATTCTTGAACATTTGACATTATGAAAGTTGTTTTTCAATTTGGCATTTCGACTTTGAAACTTACAATAAGAGATCTGTCCTTTTAATGAATAATATTATTGTTGTAGCCATTTTGTTGATGTTATGTTGTGATTATTATCCTGCGGTCGAGTTAATTGAGCAATTGGAAAAATCAACAAAGACAATATTGGCATAAAGAACGCTGGAGAAAGGGACGCAAAATATAATTAAGTTATGCCTTGGGCTATAAAGAAAAACAAAAACAACAACAACAGAAATGGCAACTTATTTATAGCTATACAGGAAAGAAGGAGTCGCGCTGGGTAGGGAAGTAAGGGCCAAGAGTTATGGCATTGTTGTTATTCGAGTGTGGTGTCAATGGCCCGCCTTGGCGAAGCAACTCTTCTTTATGGCGGCTGCTCAGTTGGAAAAATTTTTGCCTGCGGCTGACTTCAATGACAATTATGATTGATATTTGTTGTTGTTTACACAAAGTTCAATTGTGATTGAGTGAGTGCGGCCAAATGAGGAGACACGGTGAGGGGGGAGGCAAAAGAAAGAATGTGGCAATTTGTCTTGGTTCTTATATAAATATGTAGAACAAAAGGAAGTCGATATACACTACTCGTCATTTGGATAGCAACTATGAAGATTTCGTTGCAAATTTTGAGCTTGAGCTCTACAAAAAATGCAAAAGTTATTAGCAGAAGGAATGACAGGATACTCTGGTGCATTATCTTATATGAAAATTATAAGAATATACAATTTTTCAAACAATTTTCTATGACATTTCAGAGCATATTATTTGGGCATATCTAAATGTTATTATAGAAGCATTTAAATATTAAATACAAATCTCATAAATATCTTAGCTTCTTATGCTCTCAGGTTGCCTTCGATTGTCAGCAGACCCAGAAATTTTTATAAAATAATATTGCTTACTCTAAGAGATCGATATATTCAGATAAGATGATGGAATACAAATTACTAAAATTCTCTTTTTTTAATGCAAAAATCAAATGTCAAACAACAGTAAGTCACGATTAAAGATTAATAACTTCTAAGAAATATTTGAATGCCAGAAAATTTGGCAAATTTCACAAATTTTAAAATAAATATAAACTATAAATAAACCAATATTTAAAGAATGGGAATATATTTAATATATATTAATTCGAAAATAAAAATTAACCAGACACTGTTCCTATACCAATGCCAAGGAGTGTTTGTTGTTGTCGCTGGCATTACTCTGCTTATGGCAGACTCTTTATTTTGCCAGAGTTGGTTATAATTCACTTCATTGTTTGTTTATTCTCAGCTGATAAGCCCCATGCACAATACTCATCCTGCCCAGTGTTCCTGACCTGGATATAAGGTACAGTAAGCTGTCAACCTTGCTCCTTTACATGCCATGCTATTGCAGGACTTTTAGCCAAGCCATTAACCTTTGCCAGTATCCATTCAAACGGTTTCATCAGCTTGATTCTGCCTGTCTTTGGAGTCCGGCATTACATACATATGTCATGGCTCAGCTGTCAGTTGTCCATCAGTTGGTTCCACAAAATATATGGGCGTACTGTGTATATTTTCCTCATAGATTTGAAAATCTGAGTCTTTTTTTACACTGCATGGAGGAAGGACTGCTCATACTTTATTTTTAGCAAATATCTATTGGCTCAACAAAGGAATTTCAAATTGAAATTTTATTTTACCATTTTAATTAAAGTTTAGAATTTTTTCCAACATCAATTTTGTAATAAAAACAAACATTTGATTAGTCCCATGTTTTGTGCATACACACATATTTTGTCACACACACACACACACACACACATACGCAGAGAAACAACTTGCACATATACATAATTCATACACTTTTGTACAAACAGGTGTTGGCTTTAATGAGGCATGTTACTTTTGTTTCACAAGCATGAATAAATCATTTTTGATTAAAATTACGTGCACATAATTGAGCAAAGGCCGTTTGGAATATGCATTCGATGTCGATGGACTTAGCTAAAAATATATTCTGTATATATCGAAATTTAGTTGGGAGAGTTATGTATGAATATGCTGTGAATTATAGATCAGCGTAAGCGGGAAGGTATGTATAATATTGTGAGATGACCGACAAATGTAGCAAATTTAAATATTTCCTAAGAAGTTATATACAACTTTCTCTGGAGATTGTTTGCCAAACAATGCACAGCTCAAACCATAAGAGCTAGGGTAGTTGATTTGGGCTTTTTGAGTAGATAAAGAAGCACCAAAGCGAGGTTTTACGAAAATTTCAACCCATAAGTAAGCCAATTAACGGCCCTTCCCTGCCCACCGCTGGCTACTCCCTTGTCAGCACCTACAGCCGCATTGTCCATCTGTCTGTCTCTTCGTCCGTTCCTATGAACGCTTAGGTGGTCATAAATGTCCAAGTTTCCGAAGAGGCGAACAAATATATATATATATAAATATATAGCTACCGCAAAGAGCTACGAAAAGTCAGGCTCATACACACATGCACATACATACACAGACACACAAGATGTGAACAGCATTCACAGCAAGCTTTGGCTTTGCCGGCAACAACAAAAACGACATGCTATGTACATATGTACATATGTGTGTGGCAGCTAACGATTCGTATTCTTTTTCTATTCTTATTCTGTTCCTTCGTATGTGTTCAGGTTGTTCTGTTTGTTAATGCGTAGCCGTCTGCGGCTAAGTGATTCTGTTTTTGTTGCAAGAGCATCTCTCATCTGATAACAATCTGTCGGTACAATAGCTTAGGCGCCCAGGAAGAAAAAACAGTGCGCTGCTTGCCTTCTTATAGCATTTGATCTTCATGTTGACCCATTTGTAGTTGGACTATTGCAAACTATACCTAGTACACCTCAGTGTCTTACTTCTTTCACTTTGACCTGTGCGATGTTCGATCAGTCTGTCAGGACAAAGAGATAGATATGTTTCTGAACAGATTTGAATAAGTTATTGAGTAATTTGCAGTTTAAACAGAACTTTCGTAGATTAAACATTCCTTTTCTTCAAATGACATAGTTGGAAAGATAACCTCAAGTGCTGAATCAAGTACTAATTTTAGCAAACACCAAAGGGGAACCGAATGTTGTTATTATTATAAATACCGGTCGCCCAAAAGATGGAATAGCTTCCAAGAGTACGACTTATCTTCACTAAATTAAGATATAGTTTTCATTGCAACGACGTTACGATGATAGCTTAACTTCTGTATTTAAAGTAATAATTTCATTCACACCAATGAAGGGTATACAATTTTCAAAAAAGAGCCCCATCTTCGCTTTCCCTACTTTTATAATCCACTTCCCCCATAGCTGACTTTCAAAGCTCATTAATGTAAGCTCAACATAACAAGCCCGAGGGCTGGCTGAAATTTATTTAAAGCCAAAGCCAGAACATGAATCAATTATAAATTAAACTGATTAGAATTCGTATTAGTTTATGTACGTGTGTGTGTGTGTGTGTCTGCGTGTCTGTGGGCATGCAATGTCAATGCAAATTATCGATTTCGATTCTGACTTATTAATCAGGAGTTGGTAGGTAAATTGCAGGCCCCGTACAAAACGACCTCAAAACAACATGCGGTCCACAAATTACATGCGACAAACACAGACAGAGACAGGCTGGCAAATGGACAGTCCGGCAGTCAGTATCAGACTCGCCTCAGAGTCCTGGCAGGCTCACCGCAGTGTATTGTAATTTCTGGCTGGGGCCAAAGTCTGCAGAACCCCCCGAAGCCTGCAAAGGACACTCGGGGACCAAACACTTGTCCGGACTCAGTGGCAAATGCAGTTGCAAGTCCTTGTACAGCATGTCCTGGTCACAAGACGCTAATTAAATATGTGGCTTGTCAAAATGTTTTGGGCTCATAAATTTGGCTACGCATTAGAATATTTTGTATGACTTGCTGTTGCTGGCACTTAACGCATTATCCTAAACTTGAAGCAACGCACACCCTCACCACACCGCAAAATTCGCTTCATTAATGTCCAAGCAGAATCAATTACTTAGTTTTTGGCAAACCCTTGGCCAGGGCTGCTTTGATATGTTTCCCAGTTGGCAGTCTCAGTTTCAAGTATCAAGTTTTGGGTCTCCTCAAACATCAACACCTGCTTAAATATTGTCAGAGAGTCCAGAGAGATGTGGGTGTGCGTGTGTGTCTGCCTGTTTGTGTGTTGTGGGAATTTGAAATATGGTTGCAGTTGCTGCAACATTTGTTGATGCATTATGCAAGAGGCATGCCACACAGAGTTGAGTTTGAAAGAACTACTAGTAGAATATGCTAAATTATGCCCAGAAGGAAGAAGACATACGAGAATTCAGGGTTAAACCGAGTTCTGAGATCAGCAGAGGGCATTACAGTGAAGGAAGTCAAGTAAACGAAATGTTGGAATAACAAATTGGAAAGCTGCTTTGCGGCCAGCAAGCCTCATAAAACACTGCTGATAAGTGTTATAGAAAGTAGATTTGGTAAGTGTTAGAAAGCACTTGTGGGTTAGGGTTGTAAAGCATTTAGCTAAAAGCATTTCCGGAGCATAAATTCAAAATATGCACATACTATATAGGGAAATCTTCAACCGATATTTTGAAAATCTAACATCTTGAACCACTATTTCACTTATGACCTTGAAAGCTCATAAGCTACTTTAATAAAACTCAATGCGATGTCTATATTAATCTGAAAAGTATTGGAATTCTGTAGTCAAGTTTGCTAAGACCATAAAGAAACACACGCCATGTCCAGCCAGTAAGCTTTGGAAACTCAAGAGAATCAAATTAAGGGAAAATACTCGAGAAGTCCTACTTCAGTCTGATTATTGAATCCAAGAGTTACTTTTCAGAAATGCAAACAAAAACAAGTAAGAACGCAACAATGGAGCTTGCTCGACAGCTAACTATCCTGTATCTATTAAACAGCTATAAAATATTGGAAACCGCTCCTGATCAACTTCGGACAAATTCGGACTTGGGAACTCCTGATATGGATACAACCCAAATTTAGTTCGATTTGGGTGAAAAACAAGTATTTTGGGTTCATTCCGAAAAGATAGATTATATGGGAGCTACATGATATAGTTGTTCGATCTGAATAAAATTTCGCTTGTGAATTTGACGCCTCCTAAAATAAATACAAGCCAAATTTAGCTCCATTTGGATGAAAAACAAACATTTTGTGTTCATTCCAAAAAAAAAAAAATAGGTTCTATGAGAGCTACATGATATAGTTGTTTGATCTGAATAAAATTTGGTCAACATAAAAAAGGGATCCTAAAATGAATACAAACCAAATTTAGTTAAATTTGGAAGAAAAACTAAAACGTTTTGTTCATTCCGAAAAAATAGGTTCTATGAGGGCTATATTATATAGTAGCCCGATCTGAATTAGTTTTGGTCAGTTGATGGATATGCTTCTAAGACACATAAATTTTAATTTTGGTTAAATTCCAATGAAAAACCCGAAAAGCTATGACATAAAAACCCTAAGGTGGGCGGTGAGTTTTTACGGGGGCCACCCTAAAAAGTGGGCGTGGCGAAAAAATACATCAAATTGATCTGGCTACATAATCATAGAAAATATAAATCAAAATTGGAAGTCTTCATTTCTTATAGTTTCCAAGTCTAGACGGACTCGACTCGACTTATCATGCTGATAAAAAATATATGCGTACACCTTATGGGGTCCAAAACGCTTAGTTCTGCCTATTTCTATATTTCAACATATCTTAATATACCCTTGCACCCTAGTTACAGGGTATAAAGAGCAATATAAACGAAATCCTTGTTCGTTTTCATCAAATGTTTCAGAGGAAAATACTGAACCGAATTGAGATTAGATAAAAAATTGGATTTATCATTGAATATCCATTTTGTGACTAAAGAAAAAGCAGGAGCAAACTGATCACATTCACCTTCTGAAGCATGTAATCGCTTGGTTACTAAATACATCAATTCCTTTCCGCTTTCCTTCTGTTAAATGCACATCCTTCAAAACCACAAACTTTCGCCTCACAAAATTAAAACATTTGTTAGCCTGCAAAAACAAAAAAAAAAGAAGGAAAACTTTACCCTCACAACATTTTGACATATGTGAAATACAACATTTATAAATGCAGTGAGAAAAAAATGAAACAACAACAAAACATTGGCCAGTAGAGAGCATTGTTTAATTGCCCGGTCAACAAATTAAAACTGACAGCTGGATGGAGCCGAAGGAAGGGCGAGAACAGGGCCTGACCATTGACCAGAGTCCGGGGCGAGAACTGGGCTGGGGGCTGAGCTGAGCTGTGCTGAGTGCAAAGTGTTGAAGTTTTTAATTTATTTAACTGAAACTATGTCAGTCATGTGAAGAGGGGGAAAGAGAGGGAGAGGAGCATGTTTGTAGCGCGGTCCCCGGCCTCGACATTAAAATAGTTTAGCTAAAAGCGCAAAAGGCAAAACTGCAAATTTATGTCAACATTTAAAATGCAAGACACGGACAAGGGCAGCACAGGCTAGCCGGCCGCAGGACAACAACGCTTAATGTGCATTTTGGTCACTTAAATGATGCCGTAGCTGGAGAGGATTGGATGAGTCAGACAGAACTGAGACTGAGACTGAGACTGAGGCTGAAGCTGCTTTTGGGGTAGTTTTTATTACTGCAGCATATTTATCTTCATCTTCGTTCGAGACGTGCATTTGATGTGACTTGCTCACACTATGTTATGTCCTTGGGCCCCATTGTCGGCATGTACTCGTGCTCGTCCTGCGTCCAGGCCAATGCAATGCAGCATAGTCGACTGTAGTCAATTGTCCCTTTTGCCGTTGGCCTCTCCTCTTTGCTGTTTTGCGTTTTTCGGTGTCAAACGCTGTTGGATGCTAGACGACACTGGATTCTTTGGCTTTGGTTTTTATGGCGCCCTACGTGGGGACTTGCAGTGGGCCTGATTTGCTGCCCCCATTCCCGACATCGGCATTGCACTTGGACCCTTTGCACATTCATAATTCTCTTTGAATTTATGAACACTAAACTGTTATTTACGATACTCAAAGGCATTTAATGTTATACAAATGTGACTATAGGGAAAACGATGGCAATGGAAGAGCAGAACAGAAACGATAAAAAAACTAATGCAAGGAAATTGAAGTAGGACAAGGCGAGCTCAGAAACAAAATGCGCAACGGATATTAGGTGTGAGCTATAGTTTCACATTTTTGTTTGCTTAAGAAATGATTTGCAGTTGGAAAGAAATTTAGCAATTCAGGAAGGGTTGAAATTAGTTCAAACGGCGGCAACCAAAAGTTCAACTGAATAGGAAATCAGAGCAATCTATCTATCAATGATGATGAAAGATTTATAAACAACATATGACAATAGTATCTGATCAACTTTAATATCAACATTATCATTCAATCTTTAAGCATGTAGTAAGCTTTATATAAGCCTCAACAAACATTTCCAATAACTTCCTTGCCCCGAAGCCCAACAACATTGCGTCTACACACAGTTCCACTGTTGAATATCATACTGTTATTTGACTCCCAATCATCAAGTAACTTCCAATTACTGTACAAATTAATGCCAACTTGCCATCTCGCCAGCGTCTCCATTTCAGTTGCAGTTACAGCTGCAGTTTCTAGTCTCAGCCAATGCGCCGTATAAGCTGCCAGTCAGACACAAATATGCTCCCAGCTCTACCTCCTGCCTCCTTCACATTCGGAGTTGCATCCGCCGAACAAATGAACAAATAGTGCAACACATTTTGAGCCGAAACTCTAACAAACCATTGGAGCACTCCGGTTGCTACTTCTCAAGGGATTGGTATTGTCTCCTCGATTGGGGGTTACTGCTCGGTCTGGCCATGTGCAAGAGTATTTGAAATATGCATAAAAGACACGCACACATCCAAGTGCAACACATATCACATCATATCTGAAGGGACAAGAGACCAGCCCAACAATGGACAAACAACGGAAACGGATGTTTGCCACTCAAATGCAGGCCGAGCTTCCACAGCTGCTGCGTCCACATTTACATAGAGAAATTGCCAGAGATTGTGAGCAAAGCAAAATGATGATGATGAGGACCTCATTGGAACCTTAACTACAGCCCACAACAACTGAAACCCATGCTGATACCCATAGTCGGCCTCATCCTTGTCCGCTCAGTATGCACTTAATTTCCTTTTCATTATCAAATCATTTGGCAACTGTTGTGCTGTAGGAAATTAGTGCGAATATGAATAATAGAGAGTGAGTAGTGAGGAGTGAGTGAGGGAGGCACAGAGAGAGAAATGCATGGAGAGCAGTGAATGATTTATATCGACGACGTTGACAGCATCCAAAAGACACAATCTGCTCCGAAAACTGTGTGTTTCAGTTATAAATCAATATAAACATATATTTTGTCTAGTTGAATTCTCGTCTTGTCTTCACTTTTGTTTCTGACATTTATTTATGTCCCATAATAACTATTGCATTGTTTACGAAAACTGTGTGCAACATGACGTATGCGCAATGTAACATTGACAATGAAACTGCACGGGAAACAAAGTCTAGACGGGTTGTTGAGTTATAACCGAATGAATATTTATATTTAAGAATTCAAAAGGAAAACTTTTGTGTTAGAGCTGTGCAGCAATTCTTAAGTTAAGGAAGTTGGAAGGTAAAAGAACTGCCCTGAAGACGACCTTGATGCTATCAAATCATGGTGTCAGGTCAACTTAACAAATCTCAACTATTCTGAATGCAAAGTTATGTCGTTTTGTAGACATCGTGCCTGCTTAACGATAGGCTCCCTCGATCGGATCTGTACTGTAGATGATTTGAACTTTGATTTACAAATTTCAATTACCTTCTCTGATGCGACCAATTTAGGAATGTACAACGTGTGTTGGGTATCGACATTGAGTCTGTTCCAAAGAAATCTCTGCTGTTTACCCTCGGTGGGTTGAATAGCCCTCTCCCTTCATATTCAAGTAGAATTATCTGTATACATAAGTTGATTATTGGGAAACTAACTAGTAGATGAGGTAAATCGTTTATGGTTCGCAGTCTTTCCTTTCATTGAAGGTGTGCGAGCGAATCCGCATTCTTTCCGGCTTTGCAATTTGTGTCGCACATTATGCAGCTGCGCCCCTCGGCCGGTTGGGCTGTAGAAGAGAGCTTATAGCCTGGATTTGGTGCGTATCAAGCCCCGTGGCTTGGGGTTCCGCATTGAACGTCAACGTTTTGACACTATAAAACGGTTGCGTTTTCCCATAAGAAACAAACATAGCCCATTCTTGACCTTGAGCCGAGTATAACTCATAGTATAACTCAATTCTATATGCTATATCAAAAAATAGAAAACCTTCACTTAACCTTCATTTCAGTTCTGCAATGTAATCTTCAATTGACCTCACCAAACCATATAAAATTTCCATTTAATTTTGTTAAAATCTCAAATGCACTTCACTTGAACGAAAACGTATAAAAATAAAAAGAGAACAGCAAATCGCTAAGTAAAATTTATTTTTATGACCGAAATTTGCAACAGCTGTTGACCCAGGCCGCAAAAATGGCCGCATAACATGCGAACATGAGCATTCCGAGCGGTTTTTTTCTGTGAACCAGGCGAAACTTCTTACGCTTAAATACATGGGGCCATAAGAACGCAGTCTATGAAAAAACTTGCCCGAGTAGCAGCAACGCAGCATCGTATTGCCTCGTACATTCAACTAAATTGCGCATATATCAAATTGTAATAGTTTGCAACAATTTTGAGCACATTTTCGCGCTAAGGCCGAGGCCACAAGCAACACGTACAGGCTATAAACGGTCGCTAGAGAAATATATTGTAAAGCAAAGGAAAGCAAGGGCTCGCTTATTGGTTTTTGGGGGCAATCACATTTTATTATATTTAACTTTTTTATTTTGTTTAAATTTGATTTCAACTAAATTGAAATGGCAAGAAAAATAGCTGAGGCAGCTGTTCGCCCAAAAAGGGTTCACAATTGGAACTCAGTTGATTAGCTGGGAAAGAAAGGGCTAGGGGAAAATCTAGGAAATGCAATTCAACTATTGAGCATCATAAGAAATCAGTGAATTTTTCCTTCTGCTCTCAATCTTTGCTGCTCCAAGCTGATTGCCTTTGTTGACGGTTCACAAATATTACGCATACGACACGGTCCACATTCACCAGCACCCAGTTAAAGTTACAATTGCTTTCCACTGCCTCACATACTTACACCCGCGTCCTCCACTCCTCTCACACACAATACACAAATAATTCTGTGGCCAAACAACAAATACGAACAAATACTTTGACTTTTTGGAATTTTTCCGTTTGTCAAGTGGCAGAAATTCTTTGCTAGCCAGATTTTGTTTCCCCTTCCTATATATTTTTTCTTGGCTTTTCTGCTGACCACAAAGTAATTTTTTTTTCTTCATCGCCGTCTATGCCCCTCTCACATTCGTTTGACTTTCTTTGAATTTGGCGTATGTTCTTCGTAATTTGCTTGCCTTACAAAATCTGTAATGTGATTTTGTTTGGCTTTTGTGTGGCTGCCCAAGGGAGCAGAGAGTTAAGGGAAGGAGACGAGACTTGAAATTATTGCGGTTTGCCTTCATTTACAATAATTTTTGGATATATTATTGATTTGTATACGAAATGTGGTCAAATGTGGTTATGATAAAGGAATTATATGAAGGAACAAAGATGCATGCACATATATAAAGATGAGCTGAATTTCAGCCAAGAGATGAGTGAATTGTTAGGCGAACATTATAGCCATAGCCACATCAATTCCTGGTTTAATTTCAGTAGATTTAATCGAAGATAACTGTGGCTACTAAATTCATATATTCGGAGCATTTATTATATAATATTTATTCATCTATATATGTATAAATCGATATATATATAAAATTGAATGAATATATGTTTGTCTGTCTGTCTTTTAAGGCTCCTAAGCCATTGGGCCGATCGGTATGAAAGTTGTACTGTATACTAATTTGTGCAGTATATCCACTAGGGATTGTCAAGGGCCTAAGCTATATCTTCGCATCCATTGGACCGGTTGTGATGAAAAACGAGCTTTATATCGGCTTGGAATATCGATATATTTAGTTATCGATATATGTAAATCGGTATATATCGATGTATGAGTATCGAAATATTAGATTGTCGATCATGCTTGTTGATTGTTTATGTTTATTCATTAAGCTATTGACATTTGCATATCAATTCATTTAGTTGTCGGTAATAGTTATCGAAATATTCAGTTGTCAATACATATATATCGATATATTGGGCTGCCGACATATCTTTATCGATATATTGAGTTATCAATATATGCATATCGATATATATCAACATATTAACATATTAGATTAACATATATATCAACATATTGAGTTATCGATATATATATATCGATCAATTGAGTTTTCAAAAGATGTATATCTTAAGCTATCGATACATTTATGTCATTATCTATATGCATAAATATATCGATAGATAAATATATATTGATATCTTTATCGATAAATTGTATCGACGTTCCAACGTTGTTCCAAAAACGCTTCTAGAATACCACAAAAACTTTGGGTAATTTGTAAAGCAAGACAGCAACAAAAACAAATTGAAGATCAACGACACCACAACAAATATAGATCAACAGGAGGAGGTGTTGCGACATTTTCCTTTATTTTTGCAATGATGTTGAAGATGCAGTGTTGAAGCAGGGTACATAATGATTGAATTAAAACTCTCAGAAAAGTTGTATATGTTGGGAAATATGTTTTTCAACATCAGGCAACTTTAAGCATTTATATAAGATGATTGGAATCTATTCCGGCAGTTAACGTACAAACAAAAATCATGCAAAATCTGTATAAATTAAACCTCAGCTTAAATCAATAATATTTTTCTTCCGTTTATCATAAAATTTTACACGTAAAATTTCGCTTCAACAACTTACAAACGACATAATAGCATAACGCAATTTACACTCCTGCTTATGGGAAATAAACCCGTTTCAATTGCAATACAAAATCTCCGCAGCAAACTTAAAATTTGTTTTCAATATTTGTGCAAATAATATGCCTCTCTGACCAATTGACAACTTTGCCAATTTTGGTATATTTATTGGTATCTGTTTAATGGAGAAACGTGTGTTAAATTTCGAAATTGAAATGTCAACATTTACTAAGCTATCATGTAATACAAGGGGATGGAGGGGAAATGAGCTATTTTTGGTTTTCGATTTATCAGGTAATGCAAATTCCATTTTGCAGCTCATTGAAAGATGAAGCAATAAATGAGAACATTTTTGCTCAGAAGAGAGCTCTACTAAATGATGCTTAGAGGATTTAAATTAATTCAAAATAATTATGGAAAGTTAAAAATGTTTATAAGCACACTATGACAGTTTATAAAAATAAATGAAACAATCACATTGTGGCATTGCGCTTGTATGCGTAGAAACAGACAAGAGGCTTAAACACAGGAAGACCTGAATGAATGCGCATTGTCGAAGGCACACGAAAAGCTCCTCGTTTAGCTGTTGATCTAATCCCATACACAAATTATATACTTATACGTAAGCCAACAATGCTCCCAAAAGTCTTATGTCATACTCGATGTATATATGTATATAGCGGCGCCTCAAATTTGCCCAAGTCGAATGTACTCTTTGAAAAGCAGAGTGAAAACAAATAGTCTTACTAAATTTGCTATAATGTGCTATAATTTTGCTAAAATGTGGAGGGCACAAATAACAATTGTGATATTTTTCCATAAATATAACAAAGACTATCAGCGGATTATACTTTTTTTAAATGCAAAATCGGTATATCTGCACCTGCAGATTATTGAGAGGTTAATGCCGGAGTAATTTTAATTTGCAGTTGGCAACAGCCAGGGCTTAAGTTCTCATTTAAGAAAGGCGGTGTAAGATGGGCCAACGAAAAGTAAATTGCGGTTACTGCAACCAAGTGACATGTAGAATGAAAGAGAAAAGCAAACGAGCTGAGCGAAAGCGACACGGCGACAACAAAAGCCGCAACAGCTCCAAAAAGTTGACGACGTTGACACAAGTTAATTACAGAAGGTCGGCGGAAAAGCGGGTGAAAGCGGGGTTCGCCAGTCCTACGAGCTCTTCAGCCTGGCGACTGGCGATGACTTTTTGGCCATATAAAATTTCGTTGTCAGTGTTTGACTCTGCTGCAGTTGCCGCTTCTGCCTTCTTACACTTTTCTCTTTTCATTTTCCCTTTGCCATGTCACACTTTTTGGGAGCTTAATTTTTGTGCATGCAAAAAGTCTTGAAAACAAGAAAGGAATACTAACTTGCAGAACTATCACTGTTAAGGAAAACTGTCGATCGTTTTAAAACTTCGTCAATGGACGTGTAGGCTTTTAAAAGAATTAGTTTCTGCATTTACAATAGGCAGCGAAAGTTTACATAATATAGAAACACGTAAACACAATGTAAACTAGAACCAACAGAGAATTCTAAGCTTGGAAACACAAGACCATCTTGAATTCTTCTTTTCATTGTGGCAAATATATTTGTCTGTGTATAATTGCCTACTTTTAGGTGCTCGTAATTGTTGTTTTATACATACTAAGTGAGCCTAAGGCAAATTCATTATTTGTACACAAATTTCCAGCAACATTATTGTATCTTTGCTTTATGAGCCACAAACTAGCACATTTTCATGCCACACAGAAATAAAACACCAGTCCGAGCCTCATAAAACTGTCAGATGGCTCTGCCATAGGTAAATGAGCCCAATGGCTAGCAAACATCGGCGTGCTTCCCCCAAACCAGCCATGAATATTGAACATTACGTACACATAATTAAACCTTTTTTGCTTTGGGGCATTGGGGCTAGCAGGGCGCGCGGGGCAGTTGAAGAATGCCGCTTGGATCAGCATTAAAAATGTTTGTGCTGAAAATTTTGAATTGCATTTTTCAACGCATTTGCTGTGTGGCAATGTGCGAGACATGAAAGGGTACACGAGCTGCTGCAGTTTGCATGGAGGGAGGGAGGGTTGGGAGGGTTTGGTAGGGGAAATATGCATTATGCACAGGCGATTAAGCAATTTAGCCTATGAGAGAACCAGACCAGAGTTTAACAAATCAAAAGCATTTCGACATTATCGATAGCCAGCCGGAATGCACAAACAAACAGAAACAACAAAAAATACAATTCGCACACATTCACGCACACACATACACACACACACACACACACCCATATGAAAGGCCACGCTCACATCCTTGTCATGCGAGGATGCTCTGTCCTTACATTGTCAAGTGGCTTGGGCCAAGCAGTAAAATTGTGCGGGAAATTGTTTTTAAGTTTGTTTCAGAATGATGATGATGATGATGATGTGGCTGTAGCTGTAGCTGTAGCTGTGGATAATGATGTTGATGATGATGATCAACCATTGCATAACTCAGTAGGACGCGCAACAATGTGCACATTACACATTGTTGTCTTTGTTATTGTTGTTGTTTTCTCTCTAGTGAGAGAAGCTCTTCATCGTGCGTCCTGTGAAATTGAAATTTCAATTTTAAACACATTTACAAGCAGCTGGACAAAAATCCTGCATCCTGCATCGCCTGCCTGCTGCAAACCGCATACATGTCCATTTCTAGTTGCAGCAACGCTATTTTTTGTCCTTTAACCGCACCTACGCCATTTTCGTAAGCTTTCGTGTTAATAAATGAGTATTTCTCAGTTTTATGGCCAACAACATGGCTTGTCTTTCGCTTCTCAAGAGAATGAGGATGTGTATGTGTGATGTGTGATGTGGTGTAGTGTGTCTAGGTGCGTTTTCATGGCAAAATACATGCGAGCTCGCTTTGTGGAGACCAAGCTATAAAATTGCGCAATGCCAGTGGCTGTGTGAAAATTGTGGAAGCAGAAATGGCAGTAGAAACATCATCAGCCAGTGGCAAATGTTCCGCCTTTGTTATTACGTTCTGCATTTCGGACTGAGGGGCTAAAGAAAATACGAGAAAAAACACAACAACATCTATTGCCAATGATGCACTGAGAAAACATAACAAAAATAGCGAAAAGCCAAGTTTATTGGCCTTTATGGAAAGTAAAGACCTTGACTATAAGCATACTATCTGCCAGTGATCTACCAAATTTCATAATGATCTGATAATATTAGTACGGTATAAAATCTATGTGGAAATTTTAACAGCTTAGATCCTGTCTCTGTTAATCCTCAAGGCTTGTAGTCTTGTTAGCTCTGTAGATCCTAACACTTGCCTATAACTGTGGAGTCAGAAAGCTGAACCTTCAAGGTCAAGTGAGTGATGAAACGCTGACATAGCTAAATCGGTTAAATCTTAATGTTTATGTTGAAGTCCAGCGGACAACCAAACTTGAGGCGGTTCTCACTATGTAACAGCAATCGACAAGCAATCGACAAGTAACAGAGTTAATTAGTTCTTCAGACGTTTGGCCTTTTGGCTATTCAGACAGAGCTCGGGGAAACCAATTCTCCTCATCAGTGACCATTATTAAGCACATATGTCAATTTTAGCGTATATCACAACTGATAAGATGCAAGTTAAGAGCCTCTGTTTAACTGACGATACGCGCCTGTTTCTTATTTTGTCTTCTTTTTCCGTGTGTTTTTTGCCACAGTGGGTCTGGTAATTGTTATTTGTGGACATGGAGATATCTACATGAAATGACGTGCTAATCATTCTTTAAGCTTTTTGATTTGTTTCAGGGTACTTTCTATTTGTAAATGCTTTTATTTACCAAGCAATTTGCTTAGTATTTGCCATATTAAACATTCTCCCACAATTTCTTTCAGTGCACTTTCTCTCATATAACGACAACTAATTTTCGCGCTTGGAGCACCCACTAAACACACTGCATATACTATATAACTTCCACAGCACAACCAATAACATGCTCACCTCCACTCCACTCCACACCCGGGATGACATGCATATATCCAGGACGATGCCATAAATGCGAAGCGGCGACGATGAGGACGAGAACTATCATAAAAATGCTGACTTCATTTTGTAAACGCCGCAGCCAAGCAGCGCTGAAAGAGTTCTCAATTTCAGTTGTACTTTAAAAAGGCTAAATGAAGAACTTCAAAAAAGATATACATATATACACAATTTACAGATTAACAATTATAGAAACTTGACTTTAAGAAACAAGTTGGTGGAAACAGGTAGGTTTGTGTACAGCGAGTCCGAATAGTTTACTTAGCAGAAATGGTTTTTCAGCAATATCAATTAAATCTTTAAAATTTTAGATATAATATTTCATATGATATGAAGTGATATTTAAAATAGCTAATCGACAGAAGCTACATTTAAATGAAGTCAGGAAGCACTAAAGTAACACAAGCAAAGAGAGATAAGCTGGTTTATGTAACGAAGCCTATATGATATATGATGTTGTCTCCTTCCAGTGAACCTCACAGCTTTAGCTGAAATATTTCAAAAACTTTGGTATATTTTAAGCGAAATTTATAATCAGAACAGTTCTGAGCGTGTGTGTGGAAAATATTTAAGGCATTTTTCTCTCCTCTAACATGTCGCCGCCTGCTTCTAAAAAACACATTTTCTAGCCATCGCTTAAACATGTTGTTGCCCCTAGATGGCGCTTTTTAGTAGCCTGAAACATAACCACACACACCACACCTGTGCACTTGCATGGGTATATGAGTGTGTTGCGCACATGTGTGTGTGTACGCTTATGTGTGTTTTTTATAAGCTTAGTACTTTTATGATGAGAAATTTTCAATTGGCTTTGTTTTTATCATGGACCATAAATAATTTAAGCTTCATTTCATTGCTAAGTTTTATTTCCTGTCTTATTTGCAATTGAAATTAATTAAATGAAAAAACAAGAAAAGAAGGCTAGCTTCGGCTTGCCAAAGCTTATATACCATTCACATTACACTGGGGCGAAAGGGGATACAAGGGATTGAAACCGAATTTGGTTTGATTCACATTTTTTGTGAATGGTATAATAAGAAAGAAAGCCCAGGCATGCCGAAGCTTATATACCATTCAATTTGTGAATATATATACCCGGTTCCTTAGCAGACATATAATATAGATCTCCGATTCGGATGGAGGATGTACAAATTTCGACTATGTAAAAACTTCTGAGAAATCAGGATTGAAAGATGCGATTATATATTATATCCTTCTGTAGTGCTAATCAAGAATATATGTATGTTGAAAGGCTTCCTTCTGAGAGTTGTGAACTTCATTAAAATGTTTATATGATATATAATGAATAATTATAATGAACTTTTTAGTTTCCCCATTTCCTTTATATTGAGCAAATTTACAATAGAAAAACATTTATTTCTCTTATACTTCCGTATTTGTGGACGTTAAATATTGTCATAACTTGAGGAACTTTAAAAATCAAACACAAATTCTACTCACCGTACGATGTTAATCGCTGCAGCTGACAAAGTCTTCATCTGATTTTATAAACACAAAACAAAAACAAAAAAAACACTCACTTTAGGCAGACAGATTCGGTACACACGCTTTTACCTATTGTATATTGAGATTTACCGCTAATCACGCACTTTAAAAATCAAACACAAATTCTACTCATCCTACGCTGTTAATCGCTAGCTGACAAACTCTTCATCTGTTAATGTTAAGTCTGATTTTGTAAACACAAAACAAAAACAAAAAAAAAACCACTCACTTTAGGCAGACAGTTTCGGTACACACTCATTTATCTATTGAATATTGAGATTTACCGCTAATCACGCACTAAACTCTCTCCCGCGCAAAGCGCGCGTTCGCTCTCTGATTTGTTGCCGCTGCGTTTTTTTCTGTTCTTTGCTTTCGCAAAACGAAACAAAACTGCACTGAAGTGATTTATATTTATATAAAACACTATCGCAAAACTCTTTGCCATTTTATACATCTGATTTGTGCACTTTTATTGTTTATATTAACTTTAATTTGAATGTATAAAGACAATATGGACCCGATAAGACGCAGCCGTAGATATGCAACGATCGATGCACTGCTCTTTTTTTATGCAGACTAACTTTGCGAAGAGAGTCACAGGTTAAAAGGCTTGATGGTTTTAACAGCTATGTGTATAATAACAGAGGCATGTTATTTTTAACAGCGAATAGAAATGTATTCAGCATAAGAACGCTGTTAAGTCCAGAATTTGACAGATGAAAACTTCCAAGATAACATAACATTCATATTGTAAATAGTAAAAATTCAGCATTCAAGACTTCTGAGATGTCGATGTTAAAACAAATCAACACACAAAATGAATATGCCATTTTGTGAACGGAATAATAAGGCTCCCACCGAGAGCAAAAAAAAGATGTTGTATGCAAGAAAATTCAATTTAAATGAGAAGAGAATAAAAGTTAAAAAAAAAAAATAAAGGAGAATTTCTAAAGGCGTCGAAAGAGCAATGGAACATTGAAGGTGTTGGCTTCCTTTGTGCAAAGTTAATTGAAATTTATTGGCTCCAATTTTGCAATTGGCAATAATTTAAAATTCAATAAGGAAAGGCAGACGAAATGCGTAAAATAAATTCAATTTGAAAGTGTAATTAAATGATGGCAATGAATATTCGCAATGAACACTCAAGACAATGCTTTTTCTATTAAGGAATGTTATATATAGCTGGTATATATGCTTCGCTAGGATCCAGAATGTTACTTTCTAATTGCATTATCCTGGCAGGCAGTCACATCTCCTTTATACACATTTAATTTTATTTATATATTTGTCAATCTAACTTCACACATGCAATTTGGCAATTAATTGCTCTAAAATAAATAATGAAAGACCATTTCTAAATATTTGATTTAGATCCCAAGTTTTTCCTTCAACATATTGTTAGTTTCCCACCACCAAAATGGAATGAACTCTGACGGCGTGGACGCATAAAATGCATCAGTAGTCGTCGTAAAAACTTCTTGCCACCATTTTCATTGCGGTTGCCAAGTTTCTTTTTCGGCATTGCCCGCCGTCCCTTCGCCCTGCCCATAATCGTAGGCCATAGACAAACATTTCACATATGCGTTCGCCGTTGCTTTTATCGTCATTCCTTTTGTCATTCTCTCAAGTTTGTTTTCGCATTTTCTTTGTTTTTCTTCGTCGTTGCCATCATCAACGCACTTTGTATTTAATGTTTTTTAATGGAAAAACTTTGTAATGCCGAGGAGTTTGCTTTTTGTAATTTTTTTTTTGGCTCTGCAGCATTTGTCATAGGCGTAGATGTATATCCCCTAAAGACCCATTAGACCTCACCAGCCCACTTTCAGCCACTCGAATGCATTTTGCAACTTGTCGATGTTTGCTTTTGCCTTTTGGCTGCCACCACAGGATTGGAAGAAGGCACTAAGATACCAACGAATAGTTCGACTGTTTTGTTTTCCTTTTTTTTGTTCCAACTCTACTTCAACTTTTCTGGTTTTTATGCCTCTCCTCCACATTTGGCTTGACAGAGTGTACAACCAGTGGGGGAGGGGCAGAGGGGAACATCAGCCTGGCAAACAATTCTTAAGTGCCTTCCAATATTTAAGCAGACTTCCAATTCGATTGCTATTTGCTGTCATCGAATAGCGTAGACACGCATTGTACGACGAGAGTAGCAAGCAGAGTGCAGCGGGGGGGCTTAGGGGACAAGATTATGTGTGTTGAGCTTTTAAGAATTTTTAAGACACACTTTGGATGGCGAATTTAGTGCCGATTTTTATTTCGTTGCTTGCGTTGAGAATTGCCAAGATGCCATAAAATTTATACAAAAAAAAATATGGGAAAAATTATAGCAAATTAAATTGAAATGACAAATGCCTGAATTCATGTAGAAAACCTATCGAACTGCCATCGCCTTGGTTTATTGGCATTTATAAGTATTGCAGGTCGAGTGTGCCAATTAGACATGATCGATAAGATAAGAACACACCAGAGCTCGAAATGGAATTAGCCGCCTTAAAGGCCTGGCGGGGAGTAGTCCTCTTGCGAGCATACTGCGGTGACTCAACAGTCTGTCACTGTATCTGCTGGTGTGCTGGTGAGATCACGATGAAGGATGGAGCCGCGCACGTACCATGGGCAGTTGCTTCTGGCTCGGTTCTGCAATACCTGGATACGTTTGTAGCTGGATTTTGCGGCGATCCCACAAATCTGTACCCCGTAGAGCCAGATCGGGGCTACACAATGCACATAGACTTCTCTTTAAGCTCTAAGTGACTTAGAGCTTTTTCTATTTATCAGCCACCTTATTTGTTGCATCCTTCGCCGACACCTTATGGCCCCAGATTTCAGGTGTGGTCCAGAAGTGAGGCGTTTGTTAAATGAGATTCCGAGGTTTCTCGCTTGCAATGGCTGTTCCAGGATAACTCCATCCAGCTGAATAGGTGGAGTGCCCGATATTAGCTTTTTTAGAGTGAAGCAAGGGTTAGTCGTCTTCATGGGGTTGATCTTCAGATTCCACCTCCTGCACCAAGCTGCCAGAATATCTAGATAGCCCTGGAGTCCAGTTGCTGCTTCGAAGTGGCAATTAGAGTTAAAAAGGACAGCTATATCATCCGCATAGGTTGCAATAAGAGCCTTCGAGGGTGCCTCCATGTAGTCATCGTCAGGGCTAGGTAGGTCAGCAGTATATATCGAGTAAAGCATCGGGCCAAGGGCATCGCTGCCCTGCGGAACTCCAGCTCTCATTTGGCAAGGTGTCGAGTAGGGGTGCCCGAGGCAGAAGACTTATTGGACGATACGACTCAGGATCGACTTAAAATTGGCCTGGCTTATGGATCATGAGGATCGCTGCCATCTTCCACTGTTTTGGGAAAAATTGTACCCTCAGTATAGAGTTAATAAGTGAGTGCTGCGTACAGTATCGCCCGAGTTATCAGGGCCTCCAGTGTGGCATGGCAGACTCTATCGATGCCAGGGGTCAGTTTAAGGTTGATCCCAAAGTTGAAGTCAAATTTTCTCCTTTTACAAAACTATATATATATATAGATAGATAGATAGATAGATAGATAGATAGATAGATAGATAGATAGATAGATAGATAGATAGATAGATAGATAGATAGATAGATAGATAGATAGATAGATAGATAGATAGATAGATAGATAGATAGATAGATAGATAGATAGATAGATAGATAGATAGATAGATAGATAGATAGATAGATAGATAGATAGATAGATAGATAGATAGATAGATAGATAGATAGATAGATAGATAGATAGATAGATAGATAGATAGATAGATAGATAGATAGATAGATAGATAGATAGATAGATAGATAGATAGATAGATAGATAGATAGATAGATAGATAGATAGATAGATAGATAGATAGATAGATAGATAGATAGATAGATAGATAGATAGATAGATAGATAGATAGATAGATAGATAGATAGATAGATAGATAGATAGATAGATAGATAGATAGATAGATAGATAGATAGATAGATAGATAGATAGATAGATAGATAGATAGATAGATAGATAGATAGATAGATAGATAGATAGATAGATAGATAGATAGATAGATAGATAGATAGATAGATAGATAGATAGATAGATAGATAGATAGATAGATAGATAGATAGATAGATAGATAGATAGATAGATAGATAGATAGATAGATAGATAGATAGATAGATAGATAGACAGATAGATAGACAGATAGATAGATAGATAGATAGATAGATAGATAGATAGATAGATAGATAGATAGATAGATAGATAGATAGATAGATAGATAGATAGATAGATAGATAGATAGATAGATAGATAGATAGATAGATAGATAGATAGATAGATAGATAGATAGATAGATAGATAGATAGATAGATAGATAGATAGATAGATAGATAGATAGATAGATAGATAGATAGATAGATAGATAGATAGATAGATAGATAGATAGATAGATAGATAGATAGATAGATAGATAGATAGATAGATAGATAGATAGATAGATAGATAGATAGATAGATAGATAGATAGATAGATATATATATAATATTCTTAAAATAATTTCAATAATTTCACTTGTTTAATTTCACTTCTGCTGGAACTTTTTATGTACACTCAAATTGAAGCTCATAATACGAAAATATTAGCTCTCCCCAAGAGAAAACATAAAGAAGAAAAAACATATAGAAAACCAACCAATATAAAGAAAAAACCATACAAATTTCCAATTCCATTTGGCAAGGAAAGTCTTTTTAAAGTTTGGCAAAGGAAATTCTCTTGAATTGCGTCAAGATTTATTCCTTTTGGCCAATTCTAATTCATTTGTCGCTTTCTTAATTCTCACATATGAATGGATGTATATGTGTGTGTAAGACTTTTCCTCCTTGTTCTCCTAGTGGACGCTTTTCATTTCATTTCGTTTTATTTTTTTCGCACACATATGCATACCTAAGTACATACATACACTGAACGAAATTGTTGGCCTAGAAAAATGAAACAAATTATTCCACAAAACAAGGCAAAACTTCAGATTGATGTTTTAAAACATTTATGTATTTTATATATTAAAATTAAGGTTAAACATGTTCTTTTAATATTTGTAGTTGGCTGGCTCAAGGTCAAACAAAAGAAACAATTTTGTTGATTTCCCAATATATTTCGATCTCTAATGGGGTTTGAAACTGCGGAACAAATAGTGCAGACATGTTGCAACCAATCCCAATAACATTTTCTTTTAATTTTAAACTGTTTCAAATTCGAAAATTTCATTTTTTAGCTAAGAACTTAACCCATTGAAAATATTATTGAAAAAATATAAAAATTGTTTATGGTTTTGCAGCCTATAAAAAACCATTATATCCAGATATAATACCACATTTATATAAGTTAGATTATATTTTTATTTGAGCTTAGAAAAATGTTAACTAAAAACTATTCAAAAAAATTGTTTGAGTGTTTGTGAGTATGTACAGTTATCATAACGCCTCGCCAGCTCACGTTTTTTTTATGGTTCGATAAATCTGTGCGCTCTACTTAAAGCATATTTAAATTTTTGCCCTGGGAAATGATGAGAGAAATTTGAAATATGGAAGATATGAGTTGGTAGTCGTATGTGTGTGCGTATGTATGTGTGTGTGTGTGTGTGTGTGTGCGTTTGTGCATATGGTAATATTTATGGCTGTACTCACTAATATACGCTCTTATGCATTTTGAACACAATTTGCCAGAGAAATCTTTACTTTGCCTTCAATCGTAGTCCTACACACACACCACCCCGCCCCACCCCGCCCGGTCCACTTGATATGCTTTGGCTAAAATAACATTGCTTTGGCAAATTTGCATAAAGAAATCCCTAAACTCCCGCACAGACATTTACACAGTGCATATTTAAGTTTTTTGTATAACTTTCACATAAACTTCTTTGGCGAAACGTTTCCTTAGTGTTGGGGGAATTAATTTTGCACACACCACAGCCTCCCGTTAGATGAAAATTTTCGAGCTTTATTGAATTTATTAAATATTAATCTGCACAGCGTATAAATTTCATTGGCAAAAGGCTTCCTTAACCAAGTGTGAAACAGGAAGTTGTAGATGAGGAAGAACATCTCAACTTTAGGAAAGTTGCCAAGTGTGTAAGGGAAATTTATATTCAATTATATTCTTAGCTAGGCAGCCGATAGAGAAACAGTTTCTTGGAAGTTATACAAATTTAAGAAAATTTATTTGAATTGCCTTTAAAATTGGCCAACCAGAAAGTCAATAAAAGCAGATAGCTAGGGGCAGTAGAAGAAGTTAATTTCCATCTAAAATTATAGAATTGGTTCCGTTTCCACTGTAAATCCAAGTTCCAAGTAATTCGAATTGCATTCCACTTCGAAAAGCTGCTCACAATTTCCCTTGAGTTTGGGTTTTCGAACTTATGTCCGAATCATGCTGTGAACTCTCTTGAGCCTTCTTCTCATTCTTACTCCGTGGATACGTCTACTTCTTAGGAGCCTTTGCGCCAGCTGGTTAGGGTGATGTGCGAGCTGCGCAAGATTCTGCACAAGATTTGGGACTGCACAACAAGTATTTTATTGTGCTCTGTGCTCTGAGAGTGTTTGTGACTTCTACACACTTATCAGTGTCTATGGCAATATTCCATCTACAGGCTCAGTTCTCGAATTTGTTTAAATAGATCTGGATGAGATGAGCGGTGAAGACGCAACTGTCTCTGGCCAGTACCGCAGTGTCATCTGCATCTGCAGTACAAGTAGATTGCTCTGGTCCGAGATCGGCATGTTGTCCGCTGAAGGCATATCGTGCGTATACAGGCTGTAGACGGTAGAGCGCTAACACGCTACCCTGGGGTACACCAGCTCTGACCGTCTTTGCATGAGAGGACACCCCGTCCTGAACAACTTTAAAGGATCGTTCGTGAAGAAAGCTTTTAACAATAAGATAGAGCTGTGGATTAAGTAGATCTTTAAGTTTATGCAGGAGTCCTGCATGCCACACTCTATCAAATGCCTGCTGGATATCCTGATACGCTCCGACGACATACTCCTTTCCGTGGAATCTCTCAAGAATGAAGTTTACAACTCAGTGTAATTGCTCGGGCGTGCCGTGCCTGCCGTTTCAAGAATCCTTCTTAAGATGCAGCTCTCCAATATTTTGCCAAATGCTGGCAGTAGGCTTATTGGACGGTACGAATCCAACTCATCAGCTGGCTTCCCACTTTTGTGTAGCATGATGATGTGGGCCTTCTTCCAGGCGCCTGGGAAGTGTCCGAGTCGAAGAGCGGAGTTGAGAATCAATACGAGGAATAGCAAAGCTCTGCGAGGGAGCAGCCTGATAGAGCGATTATCAAACTGGTCCTCGCCTGGAGCCTTGTTATGGCGAAGCTCTTTGATTTCCTTTTCTACTTCGGTAAGGGTGATAGGAGCTCTTCCCAATGAATTCGAAATTGACATAAAAATATATGTCTGGAGAGACGAAAACTAAGTTTGACAGCGTGGCGGGATCCGTTTGCGCTTTTTCTCTCTTGCGATTTGGCGTTCCCACGGAATAGACGTGCGTCTGTGCTAGCCCACGCGTTCGTCGTCTTCCGGCATGCAGGCTATAGCATCCAAGTGGCATAGGTAACCATCAAACATCCACCGATCATCGACCATAATGCAGCCGATGTACATATCAGGGATTACATTTAGAGTAAATATTTGTGACTTCCTTGTCAACATCTTCAGGGAGACATAACGTCGCACTGCAAACCGCAACCGCAAATATTGCTCCCGCTCGGCTAAGCCGTAGTGAAAGCAGCCAAATAAAACTTAATCAAAAGCTGATTTCACTACACTTTTATAATAACAATTTTCATTTGAGCCTCAATAAATATTTTCACAATATAAATCATATTTTCCCCATCACATTTAATGTCCTTTCAAAGGTTCCCCATAACCCTTCACGTACCTTTGGCACATTGCGTGCAAATAAAAAACATACGTATGCATGCCACGAGTCAAGACAACATCTGCTTGAAATGCATTTCTATTTCTCTACACCCCGCTCTCACCCACTTTCCAACCTCCCCTGCAGTTCCCTTTTAACTGCATTAAATTGCAGGCAATATAAATTTTCACAGTGCCACCGTTAAGAAAATCTCTGGCACATCTGTTCTCGAATAGCTGCTCTGAAAAATTATGATGAAAAATGAAGGTAAAATATAATTCAACAGTCTAACTGGCAAAAGGCAGTCAATCCCTCTCTCCCCTCTTCTCCACCCTGCCCTCTCTAGCAAGACTAAGCAATTTTTGTAGTTATTTTTCAAAGTGTGAAATGATTTGTTTACACATTTTGCTATCAATGGCAGACGGCTTCCGCATAGAACCACATGAATAAAGAAAAAAAACCAAACTGATTTTCCTTTCCCAATACTATTGCCATAGCTCTTGCACAGTTTTACCCAATTTGCTATTATTGTCATTAGAGAAAATGTCACTTTGCCTAATGAAAAACTAGTTACAAGCATTTTGCCGGAAATTTCAATTAATTAAAATACTCGAATTTCCTATGTAGCTTCGTTTGGTCTCTCTGGCCTTTGGCTTTCTCGGTATCTTTCTGCCTGAATTTTGTATTTGATTAGTTTATTCTGGATAACGAGGGTGGTTTTTATAGTAAATGGTTGGATTGTAATTGTATTGGTTATGATGAAATGTGACAATGTTTTCAATCAACAAAAAATTTGTATATTTTGGCCATTAGTTATAGTTCGATTAAAAGTTCGCATTGATCGTATGAATAAACTGTTTCTACTTTGAAAGTATATTTAACCCTCATATATCAGCCAACTATATAGTACACTTCTTAAGGTTTATAAACTAACACAGTCAGCCATTCACACAAATCTGCTTGTGTCTCATTTACAAACTGCTTTCAAGCTGACTTTAAGGTAAGGAAAACTTGCAAATGAGTGCGAGTGAACAGCAACACTCGTTCTAGCATTCGAATACAAAAGATCGTTTGGAGAAACTGTTTCTACTTCGAAAGTATATTTCACCCTTATATTTCACCCAACTATATAGTACACTTCTTCAGGCATTATATGTTTCTTCACGTTTACAAACGTCTCAAACGTCTGCTTGCATCTCATTTACAAACTGCTTTCAAGCTGACTTTAAGGTAAGGAAGGCTTGCAAAGGAGTGCGAGTGAACAGCAACACTCGTTCTAGCATTCGAATACAAAAGATCGTTTGGAGAATCTGTTTCTACTTCGAAAGTATATTTCACCCTTATATTTCACCCAACTATATAGTACACTTTTTCAGGCATTATATGTTTCTTCACGTTTACAAACTAACACAGTCAGCCATTCACACAAATCTGCTTGCGTCCCATTTACAAACTGCTTTCAAGCTGACTTTAAGGTCAAATGAGTGCGAGTGAACAGCAGCACTCGTTCTAGCATTCGAAGACAAAGGAAACTAACCAGAGCAGATGGCAATTTTCGGTTGCAAACTACCAAATAATGCATTCCCTACCTTAGGCGTAATCGGATACATTTTATACTGATTTGCGCCGCAACACCAGGGACAGCTAATCTTCGTTTTAACTGACTGTAATGATGCACTTAAAGAAACTAATTTCTCCATCAATCTTTACTAAATTTTGTTGTTTACCAAATTGTTTCCCCTAACATATTCCAATCCAAACCTTCAGCCATCTTCATAACCTCAACTTGCCTATCATCCTTGGGAATCTTTTCAATCCACCCTCTTACACAGTCTTGTTATTGCAATTTCAACATTGCCGAATTAGTTGAAATTATTTGCTTATTTTGGTAAAATTGTTTTGACCTTATTTGGCCTTATTACTTTATTAATGCTATATTATATCAATTTGTGCGTTTTGTGCTTGAACACGCCCGGCCACAGAGCAGACAATAATTTCAACAGTAATTGAAAATGTTTTATTGTGTAACTGTAACTGTTGATTTGCCATGCATATTTACATTGTTTTACAAATATCTGTATGTATGTGCTTATGTTTGGAACTATCGGTTACTCGCAAGTGTAATTAAAATAGAGTTTTCCAACAGCCTAGAAATATGCAGCAGTATTTGCGATGTTATGGTCGAAGGACTCTGACTTCATTTGCGAAATGGCAATTGAGATGAAAATGTTTTGTGGTTTGATGGGCATTGTCTAAAGAGCAATCATGCTTTGCTTTAGAAAATGCTGAGATTTATGCGATTTAGAGATTTAAGCAAACACGAAGTCCAGCCTTAACAATGTGTAATATAACTTTAAATGATGAATTTTGTAATGATAAAACTTCCAGTTTCAAATTGAAAGGTCCGCTTGAATCCAGTCTAGGTCTTTAGTTGATCCGAAGGACTGTTTCGAAAGTCATGCTGGATCTTGGTGTCATTTGCAGAGGTTAATAGTTCCTCTAGAGAGGAGTCAGTGTAGGTAAGCCAAGCAGTCTCATTCTTACTCGCGACAGTGTCGGACAGGAGCAGATGAGATGTCTCTAAGCTTCCGGTGTCACTGGTTATTCACATTTCCCGCACTTTGTGTGGCTGGTAATGCCAAGCTTAGCCAGGCAGTATGCTGTTAGAATCCCCATCATCACCCTGCACTGCTGCCGTGGACGGTGCAGTACAAAACGACTAGGTTTGTCGCTGCTCTCTTTGCACATTATCTTGGAGACCCTACAAGTTCTCTGCTATTGCTCTCTATGAGTGCGCGATTCTCTAGATCTCTTTTGAGCCTTCTCAGAGAGAAGCATTCATCTTCTGTTCTATTATTCGTTAGCCTTACGCCTTCCGTCGTCTCATCTAGTGTTTCCCTGCCTGCCACGACATTTCTGGATTTGATGGTGGCCGCCGCTTGGCTATCTACGTAGATATTGAGTTTACCATGGTTAGTCAGGTATGTGACTTCTGCAGCATTCCTTTTAGCGAAGACCTCCACCTTATTATGTTCTTTTCTAAATTGATGAAAGATTTCAAAAGCCACATCAATCTTTTGTCAATCCTTAGCATAGTCCAAGAAGCATCACATCGCGCAAGTATCACATCGTGGTATATGCTCCTGCTTCAATTAAAAACAACATTAAGTAAAATTTCTAACAAACCAGGACGACCGGCATGGTTCTGATGAATATCGAAGCTACTTTTGATTCCATTTGGTATGCTGAATCGATTGAAAAAGTGTGTTGACTTAGCTGTCCACCCAATTATACCAAAATTTTACACAGTTTTCTAAGCAGCTGATCATTTATTGTCCGCATGGCTCTTGTCCATTCTAAACTCTTCAATAGTCCAACAGGATGCCCATAGGGATCATAAGTGAGCCCTTTAGCTTATTTCCCACTTCCTAATGACTTACACGACCATTCTATATATATGTTCAGAAGTGAATTGAGAAAGATTATAAAAGGCAGAAAAGTAAAACAATCTATACTTTTCCTGCAAAAGAATTTCAATAAATACTATCCAGTTTCCTGAAATATTTTCTCATAACCTCTAAAATCAAACCATTGTCTAAAAATACATAACAGAAATTCAAATATTCTTGCAATTTTCACCCAAAAAAGCACAGCGAAAATTCAAAAATGATCAAAAAAGAAGTATAAAAACCAAACCTTTCCGCTTTCAACATAAAGCTTGGCTATAAATTCAATTTTGGCCAGGACACAAAGAGCAGGAGCCAGGCAGCTCTGGCAAATGTTGCGCTAAGCAGTAAAAATTACATTATGAAATTAATACACACAACACTTCTAAGAAAAAAGAGAAGAGAAACAGGCAAGGTGAAAGCAGAACTGCAAAAAATGCAGCCAGGTACAAATTTGCAGTTTTAGCTTCTATTACATTAGTTAGAGTGCCAAGAGGAAGCATTGCGGGGGGAGGGGGTGCTGACGACTGGCACGAATGGTATAGCGTGTGAGCTGTAATGGCATTTATGACGACCAACGACAAACGCCATAAAAGTCAACAACTTTGTTAACGTTTTACGCGCCGGCAAGCGTACAAAGTATCATTAAATGAAAAATCCAGTTGATTAATTGCAAGAAATTGCACAGCCATGTGGAAGACGCTAAGCGGAGGCAGTAAAAGGCTGCGTAAAGGGTGCGAAGTAATGGGCGTTGATTATATGTAGCTTACTAATATTGAAAAATGTAAATAAAGAAGCCTTTAAGAATTGCAGTAAACGTTTGTAGATATCTGTTTACAGCATGGAAAGGAAAGCTATTTAATCAGAATTGAATAGTCTTACGATTGATAGGTCCAGATTTTATATCTTTTCCATTGTTTTAAGAACATTTTTGCCCAATTTTACATCTCAATAAAGCTAACTTCTATTTTATGTATGAGTCATATGAGTCCCTCGTTGAGGGGCTCATCTATTCACGAAACAAAACTATAAGGGTTTTACGTCCAAAATTAAATAAATGCTAAGTACGAGTGTCTTATGGTCGGAGTATCGACTACAGCCTTCTTACTTGTTTTTATCGTGGGTTTAAGAATGAGCAAAGGCTTATTTGCATAAAGTATAAGTAAAGTTTCAAACCCATGAAATATTGCATTAGGTCTAAGTAAAGATTCAATCCTATGAAATGCAGTCCACACAAACGAAGAAAAGTGCATCACATAAGTATTTATAAACAAACGAAACACAATCCACAATCCTCACGAAGAAATCTAATTAATACGTGAATGAGATAGATTCCACATGAAAAGAAGTCTACACACTTATTATGAAATACACACTTATAACTGACAAGACATCTACACTAAGACACCATAAAACCTTAAGTTAGCTACTTGAAAAAGACATTCAAGATCACACGCAACGGGTGAAGGCAGAAAATTCGCATGTTTTTTGTATAGCAGATGTCAGGTCAATAACAAACAAAATATATAGTTGACACTGCTCAAGCTATAATTAGACCTAGGCGACGTTTTTCATGGTTGCCACATGTGCAGGTCGTAAATAAGATTTCTATTCCCATAGCTACACATTTGCTATAATTCACCCCCTCTTTCGAAGAACAAAAATGATATGAAAGCATACTTTTTTAAATACAAAGTCAGTAGAGTTTAACTCTCAAATATCATGCATTTATAATCATTTTGTCATGAAGATTGCAACGTACGGAATGAAGCATTTCCTACAAATTTAAGTATATATTTGATATATATATATATATATATATATATATTCTTGATAAGCATTACAAGGGTAGTATAGCTATGTCCATGGCCCAAAATTCGAAATTTGGAAGAACTTCAGAGCTGAAATTTGTACCACATGCTTCTTATATCTCTACGCTGATGGAGTTTCTGATTCATTTGGATCGCATAACTATATTGTATAGCTTCTTCATGAAATAAACCAATCCCAGCATCGCAGGAGCTTCCAATATCGTGAAAAGGAACGGGAACACGACGCAATACCCCGCTCACTGGCTAAAAAATCACCCACTTCTTCGAGACCAAAAACAGATGCAAAAAATGTTTCAATGTGAATGGAATATAATCTTCGGCAATGCCGAAGCTAGCTTTCCTTACTTGTTTCTAATAGTAATATTTTTTTTAACATATAGAGATTAATTTTCACAAATTCAATTTAGATATATTATCATCCGAAACTTCTGCCCGGAGCGATTGTAGTTCGCGCACAGAGGAGCGATTTGTATTGATTGAGCTGGGGATTGAGGCTTTGCTTTCGCGGCGACTTGCTATTATGCTATGGCTAGCCTTCTTCACAAACATATCCTCCTCATTGCAGGATATGCACGTCTCCACAAAATTAATTATTGACGGGGATCGCAGCTTCTTGGCTATGCTAAGGGCACTTGCTAAGGTTTCTCTGGTGCGCTCGAGTTTGTGAAGAGCTGCATGGGATTTTATGATCAAAATAATGCTGAGGAAGTGCCAGATGTAACTGTTGCAGTTTTTAGTTTCTATGGAAAAGATATAGTAGAGTAAAACATATATATATATATATATATATGTTTAGCATTCATACCCTCAATTGCCTTGCGAGCAACGAAACAACATTCGTCAAATCGATTCGCCTGCAGATGAGTATTCGCAATTTGATGAAGTAAATAACACTTTTCGATTGAATATTTAGCAAACACCATGCGTCTCTCCAGGCGTGCAATTTTCAATCTAATGGCAAGTTGAACTTGTTTTGGTAAACTTTGCAATTCTAAAATATAGCAAGGTATTACCTAGACGGTGTCAAACTGGGATCTGTTAGGTCTGGCTCCTGGTATGTTGATCGATCTCCAAATACAAATGTCTGGAAATCCTTTGACTTGTCCGTTGATAGACGTAATAATTTGAGTAGAGCATCTTTATCAGGCAGAAACTTCTGAGGAACGTTATACTGTTCTGTGAGCGCCAATGCTAAGGTATTATAAACTTCGTTCAAAAATTCAAACTTCCAAGGCATTACACGATGGGTCTTTAACACAGTGTATTGGCCCATGAGATCCTCCACAAAAGTTGATAGTTTCTGCAAGAGATATAGGATATATTTATACTTCTCTAAGTGATAAAAGCTTTTCTCCAAACCTACACAAATGTGTACTTTCAGATTAGCCTAATCGAGTTCCTATCTTACCTTTAGGTTCTTAGTTGCTCTTAGGTTTTGAATATTCTTTAGGGCCACATTCATATTTCGTCGTGTCTGATACTGCACGCGAAATAGATAATCCTCTCGAAACTTTTCCAACATTTTCTTGTTGGGATATTTTACATATCGAACATAGTACATTGGGGCTCGCGCTTGAAGCATTTTCTAAAGAATTTCAATTGTTCAATTTGGGAAGATATTTTTAACATTATAATAACATTTTTAACATACCAAAAACTTCCTGACAACAGCATATTGTTTTGTGGCCAAGGCGCCCAAATATTGGGTTGAATTTGTGCATTGTTTTAGCAGAAGATTTGGATTGCTGAAAATATTTATGGGTTATAAACAGACGACAGATGGTAAGGGGAAAGGTGTAAAGGATAGCAAAGGAGATGGTGGCAGAGGCAGGTGGGAATGGGACAATGTCTTGGGAAATATAAAGAATATTGGAAAAAAACAGTATGAAATGGCAAAAGTTGATCAAGAAGAAACATCGCTGCCTTTCTAAGATCTAAGGAGATATGGAACCAAAGCAGGAACTAGGTAAAATTTGGAGATGGAAGTTATTCCAGTTGTATTTACAAGACTGCCATTAGTTGCTTAAATTGAAGGCTTTATAAGGTCTTAGAGGGTCTTAAGTTCGCACCAAACCAAAGTTAAGAGGACCAAAATTGTAACTGAAGTTCTTCATAGGCAGCCCTTAAGTTATATCGAGATATGTTGGAAAACTCATACTTACGTTCGCAAATCCTTCAAAAAGAGTACATCAATCCAAGTCTTGTCCACATACACCTGGTTGAATATATCAAAGGCGCGTCTCCGTCGGGCAATTTCAAGCGGCGACAATAACTCTTCCTACAAATTGAAATTTGTGTTAATTTAGAAAATTTTAGTTATTTGAAACCCACCTCAATATCTGGTATGCTAAGGACATCACATTTGCCTTGCTCCCTCAATTTCTTCCAAAGTGGACGATCATCAATCTGATTTTGAGCATTCAGCAGTGCCTTGACAAGGAATATAACCTTTTCGTTCTCGGATATAAATGGCGTAAGAGCGGGTCCACAGGCATCTTTAATGTTTTCATCCACCTATTTATTTCGGGCATCAGTGAATTCTCTGTCCTTAACTTATATATATATATAGAGAGAGAGGTTTAGCTTACCACAATGAGTCGTCTTTCAAAGGATTTGATTTTGTTACCCGAAAAAAGTCGCGTGTTATCGTGCAGCTCCGCCTTGGCATTTTCAAACTGATTCAATTCGTAGAGTGCATCACATATCTCCAGGTTAATGGGTGCATTTTCGATCTTCAACTTTTGCACAATATCTAAAAAGCATCACAGGAGCCATAACTAATTAATAATATATCCTTATATACAAATATACTTACCTCTAGCTTCCAGGCAATCAATGAGAGCTCCTTTCGTTTGTGCTGTCTTCCGCTTACTCTGACTGCGGGCATAAAGCGTCTTGAAGTCCTCCGGCGCAAGATTTAGGGCCTTGTCAAAATAATGCATGGCAAAGTTCTCCCTGCGCCTGCGCGAATAGTATGCACCCCAATCCTTGTATATGCCCTGCTCAGTCTCCGGGCTCCAGTCCAGCTTCATCCATACTGGAACCTCCGCTCCAATGCCCGCTGTGGGGACCAAATTCTGTACTATTGAAGTCATTGTTATATATTTTTTTTATTTATTTTATTATTATTATTTTTTTTTTAATTTCTTGCTTTAACGTTAACTCTGTAACTCAACGAAACATATGTGTGTCTGAGCAAAATGAAAGTTGAAGTTACTGACAACAAAACATATGATATATATATATATAATTTATGTATGAATTTTGGAATTAACGAACCCATACTTTGCTGATATAGTTAACATTTTGGTCTTACAAAATCAGCTTTAAGAAATTTGGAATTTTGTAGATTTTTAGGGATCTTTTTCTTAACAATGTTCGTTATCAGAAGTCCATCGGGCAACGTAACTAGGGCAGCTCACTTACTGCAGAACAAGAACAAACAACTCGAAAGTGGAGCTTGGCAAACCTGACTATCTTTTTCGGCATCAGCCACGATCCCATCTCCAGAGGGTTTTTGGTGAACCCAATGCATTGCCATATCAACATCTTTGATAATTCAAATACTATCTACTATCTATTTGATTATCGTAATATTTAGGACCTTCTGTTATGATCTTCCTATGTTAAGTAGAGGTTAGTAATTCTTTTCAGATCCGATCTTCCCTTTGATATCTTATCCCCACTTGCAAAAAAAACCGGATATGTGCAGACTAGATCTGCCACTGCCTCCCTTCCCAAATATTTCTAACATTTCCGACAGTCGGTCTTACAAGAATCAGCAGTGCAGAATAAAGTGCCTTAGTTTGATATTTTGAAGTTCTTAATTTTTATACATTTTAGTTGTTTATGTTTGTTTGTGTTTCACACTAAGATTGATCCCAGAAATAGTGGCTCACACTGGATCTTGTTTATATAAATTTAGTTTATTATAAACTTGCAGGGGATATTATAATTCTGTCACGATATTTGTGACCATCAGCTCCGTTAAGGTACTAAACGACCTCTCTAACACCTTCACTACCAAGCTAGGTCTCAGACAACGCGACTCGCTCTCATCTATGCTCTTCAATCTTCTGATGGATATATTAACATCGTCGGTCGAACTGATCGAAAGGGAATCAGCCAAAGTGTGTCCAGTGATAAATATGAGCAAGACGAAGTTTATGGTGTCCTGTAGCAGAGTATGGCGACGTCTTGATTCTCAGCTGACTGTAGGAAAGTATAACTTCGAATCTATAAAGGAGTTCATATGCCTTGGCACTGCTCTCAACAACAACAATAATGCCAGCCTGGAGATTAAGCAGCGAAGATTATGCACTCAGTAAGCAATTGAACAGTAGAGCTCTCGCTCTCTCGACAGACGAAACTAATACTTTACAAGACGCTTATCCTTCCGGTACCCTTATATGATGCTGAGGCCAGGACAGTTACACAATCAGATGCAGCTGCTCTTGGGATGTTCGAGGGGAAATACTTCGGTCTTATTTGCGTTGGCGATACCTATCGTATTCGATGGAACGATGAGGATTTCATGGAATGCGAATTTGTTTTAGGATTATATTTAGGATTAGTTTATCATCGAGTTGAAATTTGCACCATAGACTTCTTACTGCTGTAAGCAGTCACAGTCGTCCAGGTGCAGACCACTATATCATATAGCTCCTATATAACCGACCGATTCGAAATGAACTCTCAGTACAATAAAATTTTAGGTTTTTTTTATGCAAATTGAACCAGATTTGGTAAAAGCCAGTTTTAGAAGCCTCAACGTCTGTTGACCTCAGTTGATCCAGGTCGGATCATTATATCATATAGCCCCTATAACCGATCGATTCGGAATAAACTCTTAGTATACCTCCACGTATGCTCACAGAATTTCAAGCTAATCTTCGGTTACTCGAACTTAGCCTTCCTTTCTTGTTTTGCTGTAAAAATCATAAAGATAGGGCTACTATAACACCTGGCTCCCACATAAAGTCATATAAATAAAATATTTTGTACAATAGATGGCGCTAACAAAATTTGATCTGCAAGCCAAGCTGCGTTATTTGTGCTAAACCTGTGCTCTGTCTTCCTCACTTACAAACAGATTTATTGGATCGCGAATGTGTTGTATGTATGTACATGTGTATATGAAAGTATTTGTGTTTCTATATACTTCTATATATCGCTGCCTGTTGCTAGGGCTGAAGGAAATACGTTTTAGACTACTAAGTTTTCTTCCATTTTCATAGTTCTGCAAGGGTACCCGAAGTTAGCCTTTCTCTCTTTAAGAAAAAAAAAACGTAATATTTCTATTTTGCTTTTCACAGCGCCAGATTTCTACTGTTATTTTTTACAATTTTTTAAATTCCATTGAAATTCTTTCAAATTTTCCACCCAAACTCCAGATTGCATATTCAATTAGGTTGGCTGCCAAAAATCTCGATAAACTAATTTACAACAATTTAATTAAATAATTTCACATTTGAAAATTCCCAAGCAACACCTTATTGACATGGAATACCAAGCCGCAAAAATCTACAAAATCAATTGAAATATTTTTGACAAAATGCCAGCTGAAAATTTGCGAAGCCGCAGCAACAGCAACAGCAGCGTCAGCAGCAGCAGCAGCCAAAAAGACAACACAGCAACTATATTAAGTTTAAGCATCTATAAGATACTCTCTGCTATCTATATACACGCTTGTCTATGCCATTTTGTATGCACTTTGCGGTCTGCAAACAGAAACTAATACTAATAAATATCGAGTTCATTTATTAAAGTTGTTGTAAAGTTGCCATCAAAAGTCTAATCAGGCCGGATTTGTGGTTATGTATCTATGTGTGTGGCTGTGCATGCTTGTGTGCATGTGTGTGTGTGTGTGTGTTTGGCTTACATGTGTTTATGTTTTGTTCAAAAACTGAGAGCCAGAGCCAAAACCAAACACAACAGACATAACATAAATAAACAAAACGCCACAGAGTGTGGCTGCCCAGGGGAGAAATTTTCAACTTCAGCAAATGTATCTCAATATATATATATATATAGATATATATATGTGTATGGTATCTATATCCTATGTATGTACGTGAAAGCTGTCAATATTCATCTTTTGGCAATTTTCAACTAAAATATGAAAGGAATTTTAAACTATTACGTGGTGAAATACAAGTGTGTGTGTGTGTGAGCTGCCATGAGTATCAATATTTTAAAAGCATTTCCATGAAACTGCATATAATTGCAATGGACAATGTTAAAAGTGTGGAAGTTTTCAAATTTCAAGCACATAGATTCGTTTATTATGACAGGAAAGTGTTGAAAAATCAAATGGTTTGAGAAACGTTCCATGAATAATGGCCATGGTATCTTACATCTCAGGAATTAAGCAAATTAGGTCCTGGAAAAGGGGAAGCAATTTGGCTATGGTAGTAGTAGTATGTGGCATTAACAAACCAACTGGGTCTCTGCCAGTTGCACGATTTGGTAACACCAAGTGATGTTAGAGCTTCAGTAAGTTGGTCCTTCCAACGTAACGCGGGTCTTCCTCTAATCCCTTGTCCACCAACTAAAGCATCGAGTACTCTCCGAGCTGGAGGTTCTTCCATACATACGACATGACCCAGTTAGCGAAGTGTTGTTGTGTTCATTCGACTGACCACGTCAATGTTGCCGGACAGCTCATTGTTCCATCGAATACGATAGGTATCGAAGATCTTGCGAAGAATTTTCCCCTCAAATACCCAAAGAGCATCTGCATTTGATTGTGTTACTCTCCTAGCCTCAGAACTATGTAAGAGTACCGGAAGGATGAGCGTCTGGTAAAGGTTTAGTTTCGTCTGTCGAGAGAGAGAGACAGCTCTTTTGTTCAATTGCTTACTGAGCCCCTAATCTTAGCCTCTTAATCTCCAGGCTGACATTATTGTTGTTGTTAAGAGCAGTGCCAAGGTATATGAACTTCTTTACAGATTGAAAGTTATACTTCCCTGCAGTCAGCTGAGAATCAAGACGTGGCGATTCTCTGCTCGTCGCTCGACCTACTTTGGCTGATTCCCTTTCGATCGCTCGAAAATCACCAGTTACATCACCAGTTAGCCCTACCGACGATGTCAATATCATTGGCATATCCAAGGACCTGAACACATCAGTTCCTTAATATTGTGCCCGTCCAATGCACACCGACTTTTTTTCAACATGACCACAGCTTTGCAACATTTTGGAAACTAACTTGAAAATTAAAAAACAGAAAAGATCCCATTAGAATTGTAATTTGCTTAGCTTAACAATTTCGTTAAGAACAATATATTTTTTTCCCACTACGCTTTCCCTTTGCAATTTGTGCCCCTCACTAACAAGTGTCTTACCTGCTTTCATTTTTACTGTTAGCGCTTAAATATTTTATTGCACATTTCTAGGCTCATGATTAATTCGCCGAGAATGGGAATTTGGTATCCTCTGCTTCCACTACGAGGCTCGACATTTTATTTATATTTTTAATGCACATTTAAATTGCCGACTCTGAGTAAGAAGATGATGAAGCAGTAGAAGAGGAGGGACCATCAGAAGTGGCACCAGTAGCAGCATCTTTGGCAGCATTTCAATGTTTATACATATACATATCTAGCCTTCCCTTTCTTACCCTCTTACAGTCTCTGTCTGGCACTGGGTGGGTGCCGGTATGCGTATGTGTGTGCCTGTGTGCGCGTCTTTGTATGTGTGCTTAAACAATATTGCATGGCAAATGGCGTAGATATGAACAGCTACTTTATTGTTGGCATTACACTTGAGCAATAATAGCAATTGTTGGAGCAGGCAAAAGGAGGAGACGAAAGGGAACGAAATGGAACGGAACGGCACGAGACGAGACGAACAACATGGGGCGCCTGCCATTGTAATCTCAACAGCATGATAATGATCATTATCGTCATCATCATCAGGCAAGAATCTTGGCAGGAAATGTTGTCGACATCGTCTCAATGTCTGTCTGCCTGTCGATAAGCAAAGACCAAGTCGCAGTTTCCATTGCAATTTCTATAAACACAAAAATGCTGAAAACTCCCCGCCACCGTTGAGATTTTTCACCGCTCTTCATGCCGCCACCCCTGCCCCTGCCCAGGCCCAGGCCCAGGCCCAGGTTTCCCTCTTTAGCTGCGTGTCATAAGAGCGGAAATACGCTTACAAACGCAATAATTTTGCATTCGCACACACATTGAAATCTTTCGCATGTTGCGCATACGCCGCGTATGCTGGCTGCTTTCTGTTGCTACTATAAATTTCTGAATGCAACTCCACCTCTCGCCTGCTGCATTTCTGTTGACTTGTGCTTGGGATTTATATAACTTTTTGCATATTTCCAACATTTTGTAGTTTTTTTTTTTTTAAGGATTTCTGTTTTTGTATTTATTTTGTGCAAATCAAAAGATGCGTCATATATTTCGGCTAAAGACAAGTGCACTGTAAGAAATTAAGGATGAGAGATTTCACAGCGAATGAATAAAAAACGGAATGAGAGTAAATGTTCAGATTGATTTTAATAATAAAACACACAGCTAAAAGTTATTTAAGCCATCATCACTCTGGGACAGAGCTAACTTTCTTGTGTATAATTTCGGACAGGATTGAAAACAAGTAAGAATGCTACAATTGAGCTTGCTCGACAGTAAAATACCCTGTAACTATTAAGCTGCTATATTAAATAGCTGATCCTGATCCTGATCAAATTCTGTGAACGGACGTAAAGGGTATAAACAGCTTGCCTACTCTTATTGAAGTTCATACGAGCATCTTATACATAGTCGGAATTTCGACCATAGCGTTTTAACTTCTTGATTTTGGTAACGTTCCTTTAGTGTTACTGTCTGGTTTGAGTAACGCTGTTATATTTTGCTAAAGATTATTCTCATATATGTAATTTCAGTAATTCATTTTCTACAATTATACATTCCTGACAGAAGCTGCTACGACACTTACGCAGTCCGAACACCGAAACCGAAAATTCCTTAAGAAAACACTCGTGAACTCGTATTAACATTATTTAAAACTATTCACATTCTAACTAGTCGTGTGTCGTGCGCGAATGTCAGACATAGACTGAGCAGAAAATTTGAAAATTATGTGAACATTTCCAAAAAATTAGATAAATAAAGAAAAATGTTGCAAGCACTCGCACATTTGACTACCTGAAATTTCGCAACGATTTCACCTTGACCTTGTGCTGTTCAAGAATATATATACTTTATGTGGACGGAAGCGCTTCTTTCTGATTTGAGAAATGTTCCATGAATTATGGCCATGGTATCTTACATCTCAGGAATTAAGCAAATTAGGTCCTGGAAAATGGGAAGCAATTTGGCTATGGTAGTAGTAGTATGTGGCATTAACAAACCAACTGGGTCTCTGCCAGTTGCACGATTTGGTAACACCAAGTGATGTTAGAGCTTCAGTAAGTTGGTCCTTCCAACGTAACGCGGGTCTTCCTCTAATCCCTTGTCCACAAACTAAAGCATCGAGTACTCTCCGAGCTGAAGGTTCTTTATCCATACTTATGACATGACCCAGTTAGCGAAGTGTTGTAGTGATCATTCGATTGACCATGTCAATGTTGCCGTACAGCTCATTGTTCCATCGAATACGATAGGTTTTCCCCTCAAATACCCTAAGAGCAGCAGCATCTGATTGTGTTATTCTCCTAGCCTCAGCACTATGTAAGAGTATCGGAAGAATGAGCTTCTAGTAAAGTGTTAGTTTCGTCTGTCGAGAGAGAGAGCGCTCTACTGTTCAATTGCTTACTGAGTCCATAATCTTCGCCGCTTAATCTCACATTTCACCTTGACCTTGTGCTGATCAAGAATATATATATTTTATGCGGTCGAAAACGCTTCTTTCTGCCTGTTACATACATTTTAAATTATAAATTTGCTCCCAATGTGTGTTGGCCGGTTAAGGCTAAAGTTTGTCACGTAAATGTACACAGTTCTCAGTATCCCTCTTGTAGTTGGGTCTAATGTTTGCTGGTGGGTTTATTGTGTGTAACATCTTCAGTAATACGTTCTTGTTCTTCTTGTAATACGGTCGCCGTTTCGAAATCTGGAGAATGCCCGCTCTCTTTACAGGGCTGTTTTCTGGACAGTAACTTCATTCCGCCGTTTGATAACCGATTTGTGTCCAGCCAGTCGGGTTCGTAATATCGATTTTGTCGTGCCAACATATACCTCATCGCATATATGGCCTCTGGCTCCGAATCCTATATATTAATTCACATTTGTCCCAAGTCTTGTCCCATGCTTTTCGTATTGTTGAGTTGAGTTGGCATGGGATGATGTGTTGTCCCTGTTTTAGCAACCTGATGTACGTAGACTATTAGAGAAGTTTGGGTCGCATATTACTGACTTATTTACTGTTGTATTTAAGAAGGGTGACTTAAGAAGGGATCATACTTATTGAGAAGTAATTGTTTTTAAGTCCCTCGTCCCTAGTTTGGGTCCCAAGTGTCTACAATTTTTCTTATTTTGTTTATTATCATATTTTTTGGGTATTTGGAAATGAGGAAATGAGGAAATTTGTAGCAAATTAGTGCTGGTAGATTTACGCTTCTTATACCCATGCTGACCCCAATGTCCCCCTTCCTTTAAGCCTCTGCTAACAAACCTTCGATCTCTTGAAAATCGTAGAATTATGCTTAATGTTATCTTTATACATAAGCAGCAATGCAACGCGAGGAGTTTCCCAAGTTCTTGAACTAGAGTCTAGATTTGATATTTTTCAAATAATACAACTGTTTTGTAAACCAAGGTGGCTTATTAAGAGTATCAGGACTACTAAGCGGAATAAATTCCTTAAAAATGAAATAAAGAAATTTGTGGAATGGTTCCGCACTGTCCATATTTGTACAAGTGTACAAATTAGACCAGTTTGATTGAAGGATGACATTGTTAAGGCTAACAAAATTAGCCTTTCTAAATTAATATGTTCCAGCTGACAAGTTTAATGATGCAGATACAGCAGGAATAGGAATATCCATAGTAAAGTGTAATAATAGATGAATATTTGGAAAAGTAATTAATAATTCTGCCTGTCGCTATTGGATTTTGGTAACAGTTCACCTTTAATATATTGTCAATTTTGTGTACCAAAGCGTCAAGGAATGATTTATGAGTTAAATTCTATCATTCAAAGTATTCTTAGGGATATTATAACAGCGTTTTCTAATAGATAAAAAGAAGTCTTTTTGAAAGTTTGATTCAAAATATCTTTCTAACAAAATAAGGAAGTTGTTATTGATATACAAATATGACTCTTGTTGGCTCAAAATTGCAGCGTATTTTAAGAGCTTTTTGAAGTACAATTGCGAAATTCAAGATTTTTAATCGAAAGAGCACACTCACTTAGCTGAGTGAGGCTGGCCCTTAAAAGGGTTTTCCAACATACAAAATATTATAGAAAAATTTGTCTTCTTAGAAACTACAATACGATGGCAAATAAACACATATTTTTGCACAGTGCATTCACATGTGATGTCCCAAAAAAAGGAAACTAAAGCTTTCTTCCTTTTACTCTATATGTCTCTCTCTCTCACTCTCTCTGGCTTTCACTCAGTCTTAGGAAAAGCGGCCAAACGCATATTGTGCAAAAAAAAAGAAGGCGGCAAAATCGCACAATTTTCCGCCTTGCAAATCTTTATATTTATTACATGCCCTGTCTAGCATTCCATTTGCCCCGGCTATGCCTTTACTGTCTGAGAGTCGCCTTCTGCTCTTTTTTTTTTCGTTTTTTGTCTGTTTTCCTAGTCTCGCCTCGCAATAAAGTCAAGAGTCGCAAGTCGCAAGTCGCAATTTTTAACTCATATTTTGTATTGTAGAAGTATGTTGCCTCACCCAAAGGTCCCAATGCTTTCTCTTTTATATGTTTGTGCATTTGTGCTTTGCCTTTTCTTTATGCCATTTGTGTTTGCATTTGCATTTGTTGTTAACATTCGTTATACATTTCTTATGCCATTCTTTGCTATTCTATTCTATTTATACGTACAAGTGCTTCTATAGTATTTCCATTACTCATATGTAAGTGTAAGTGGAAATGCAGTTGACTTTTGCTTACAATTGCAGCTACAATTCAAATATATGGCAAATGGCCCTCTCACATGTATTCTTTTTTTATTTTATTTTATTTTTTTTTTAATTAAACGAAGAACAAAAAAAGCGCATTTAAATAGCGTGCTCTTCCACTTACCTTTTGTTCGCTTCTTTGACTTTGCTTTCTTAGTTTCCTTGTTTGAACATTTTTTTAATTAATATTTGCATGCGGTGGAGTTCATAAAGCTTTCATTGGCTTAGTAGTAGTTCATGCTCTCATTGTTGTTGCTGTTGTTGCTGTTGTTGCAGTTGTTGTTGGCCTTTTTAAAATGCATTTTCCGCGACTTGATTTTATTATGCGACCTCTTTGTGCTTTTAATCAAGTTTCATAAGCAACAAGAAGCAAACAAAAACAACATTTTATGGAGTCGTTCATGCTTGCTAGCAACTGCAGTGGCATAGGTGGCGTATGCGTAACTTTTTTTTAAATAAAAATTTAATACGAGTTGCGATGTTGCATTTACTTTTAAGGTATATAAGAACTTCATGGCAAATGTATGACTTTATTTGCTCTATATTTGTCAAATTCATGTTTATCGATCTGCAATGTTCTAACTTTTTGGGTTAGTGGGCTCAAGGTCTTATGCCAGTTGGAACTCACGTTGGTTTCCAGTTTTGAAATTATTAGGTAGCCGGACATAAGATTGATTGCACTCTGGCAGGTCATACAACATATGTAAAGTCAGCCGAGCTTCAATTTTTGGTTTTGTTATCAATTTTGTGCTGTTGTCAAATACAATGAAATGCGGCCGAAATCATGGAATCCGACGTAATCCTAAAGTATTTAAAAAACCCACTCCACTCACGATCTTGAGCCCGCTAATCTACACAGTTAATTTACTTTGTTTGTTTATTTATATAGTAAAATCTGTTTTTCAAGTTACAAATTTAGTATATCTGTTGTAATGTTATGACTAATGAAATGAGAGTAACTGATATGAGTACAAGAGGTACCTCATGTGCTTCCAGATTGTTCTTTACATTTACAACATTCCATCTTAATGTCATATCTGCCATATGCAACTATGTTAGTTCCTTTGTAAGTTTCAGATCAATTCAATTCATATTCATAATATCTAGCTTACAGCTTCTATCTTCATCTAGCAACATGAATCTAATGTATTCCTAACATCTTGTTAGTTAAACTAATTTTATTAACATTTCCTACAATTTCTCCAGCTGGTGTAGATGACAGCGCCACAGTGCGTTGCCCCACCTTGCGCAGCATAGATGTATACAGATGTAGATCGTCGCTTATTCACGATTCCAGCTCAGGCAGCATCACCATAGCCGACCAAACCAGTTTCATCTTTCCCTGTGGTAGTTGGGTCAGCTCCCAGGACTGATTTGATATCTGTGAATCCATATTCATCTTCATGGCACTTTTCCAGACTTCAGAAAGGCCTCAGATACGATGGTTGGATCCTCCACGCCAGATATTGATGCCACGCCCGCAACTCGCTTGGATCGACGCAACTTTTCCTGGTCTGTCATCTGGCACTGGTCAGGTCTACCTCAGCTTTTACATTTTGACAGCCCTCTTCCCGTCGATGTACATTTACAATAATTTTTAGCCGAGTTGTCGTCAGATTCTATCTCTATATCTCTGGATATAGAGAGAGGAGAACTTATGTGTTAAATGTTTATTTAGTAGATCTTGTGATAAACGTCTGGAGTCATCTCGAGGGAAACCATTATAGCTAAGAAGTTAGGCTGTTGCCCTGACAAAAAGCCATGAGAAACCGTTCTTACTTACCAGACCAAGTCTCAAGTAACTGTTTTTGTTACCTCATTTCAAGGTTAAGTTTGGAGAATAGAAATTTTCTCAAATGAGAAAGCTCATCAACTCTTAAGCTCTTTTGAGGGGAAATTCGCCGAATACTTGACAAGGCCAGAACACATGGCTTGCAAATCTCAAACAGGACCCAACCAACAGGGAGGCTCTACGACTAAACAAAATTGGTAGCTATCTGCTAAAGATAGAGTGCTAAAGGAAAGACCACAGCATTAGGCAATGCTATGGATGCCACGATTTTGATCACACCAAGAATTACTGCAGGAAGGTGCCTAAATGTGGAAGATGTGGCCAGAACTATTGGACAGCCAATGGAAGGTATTGGCGGACCTTAAATGCTTGAATTGCCATGGCAACCTTGGCGCTATCTACAAGAGCTGCGTAATTTACCAAAAGATGATAAGGAGACAGAAGACAACCATAAATACAACTGCATTTGTCAAAGGCAACACGCCACCAACTAGCCCAGCAGAAAAACGAATTCATTCTCAAAGCAATTGTGCAACAATTACTCTCCGTCTGCGAAACTGCTCGTTTAAAACAGCAACGGAGGTAGTGGGAGGCCAGGAAGCCACATGAAGCAAGAAAGTTTACCCGGTCCACACAAATCGTCAGTTAGCTCAATAACTAAATAAACCGGATCAGGCAGAGAGACGTCCATTTCGGCATCTTCGACAATCCGCTGAGGACCCTAAAAGTCTCAGTGATTTCCAAAAGGGTACGCTTACTGCATCATTCCAGGACAGCGCAATAGTAGACGTACATGTAGGGCATGAAGGAGTTGTAGGAAGTTGGAGGAGGCACAGGGCTTCAAACCCCCATGAAGTCAACATAGAACGTAGATAAATTACGGCTGCTTAGTACCGCCTCTTGAATCACTTCAGTATAACCTGACTTGCAGGGTAAGAGCACGCTTGGAAACTTGTTTTTCTTCGCCCATGTCAATGAAAAACGAATTAGCTACTTTAAACTGACGCAGTAACCTTGAGCTATAGAAATATTTGAGCCTTGACTAATATTTATCATCATATTGAATGCCAAAACTCAAAACCTGCCAGCCCAAGCATATCCTTTGGTCTGACACTTTACCATATTCCCACTTTTGCCCCGCACTTCGAAAAAAAAGTTAAATTTTTATCGCATCACAACTTTTCATTTCACACTTTAACCACTTCAGCCCAAACCACACACAGTTCATTTATTTGTCAGCCCAACAACGCCTTCCCGTTCCCCTTTAAGCCCTCATCATTCTCTCTCAAATAAACAAAACAACAAATTGTTAGCACGCGACTTTCTGGCCAAAATGTCGAGGACATTAATTAGCCAATGCTCGCCGATGCAATGCACAGATATTTCAACTGCCGAAACAGCAACAGCATCAACAACAATTCATTGTCTGTCACTTTAACACTCTGCGCCCCCTGACTACCCTGACTACATGTGTAGAACAATTTTCAATTGAACTTTTGTTTGGCCAGCTGCAGTCTTTCGCCTTCACAGTCTGTCTCTGTCACAGTCTCTCTGGCTGAAACTGATGCGTTAATTTGATAAAGCAGCTTTAGGGCACTTTTGTTGCATTTCGTTTAGCAAATTTCCCAAAGGGATTTTCGATCAAAAACCCCAAAACTTAAACCGTAAACCGAAACCAAAGCCAAGCTTAGCATTTTGGTTTCTATTACAAAATTTGAAACGCTAATTAGTACATTGAGGAGATTATTTGCTATTCATCTACGCATTTGTGTGAGTAATTATGTGTGAGGTTGTTGTATATGTGTGTATGTGGTTGCATTCTGATTTGCTTGGCATTTGGGACTTTAAGGGCATATGTGGATTTGGCCAAAGCCAAAACTGTGGTTTCTGTGGGAGTATTGATTGATGGACAGATGACGGGACGTCCATTAGCGCAGTCGATCGTGTTTAAAAACAAACTTTAGATCAGAGTTTGCCAGGCAGAGGACGTGAGACGAAAGCTATGTAGTTCTTGAGATTCTAAATAACTGAGAGGAATGACTTTAATGGCTTTCCTTGAATGTGTGACCTCCATTTCAGAATGGGTGCGAACCAGTGACTCCGTGAACGTTAGCTTTTTCAACAGCCTTTTTGACGCCAAAAAAATTCGAATCTGTAATCTTTTGTTAGTATAATCAAAAACAGAGAGACAACATTAGGTGCCAAACCAAAACTCTAAAGCGAATTAGATATTTTGAGTGCTCAAAAACTCTGTTTGATCGATTTACATAGATGGTGGACAGTCTGGCCTTGGCAGTTGTTTTCAATACTTTTCCAGAAACTTCTAGCAAATTAGCAATTGTTTGCCATTCAGAACTGACCATCTTACGTTTCTATAATGATATGGTAGTTTTATGTCCGGTTTTAGAGAAAAGAAGAGGTTCCATTCTCTCTTAAGTGTTTTTTCTGCGAACAACTTCTGTTCGATTTGACACCTTTGGAAGCATCCATACAGCCAATTACTGGCTTGTTTCCAGATCATACGCAAATATCCATGATTTGTCACCTGTCACAATTTGAAACACGTCTTTTAAAGCACCACGGTCTAACTTTTTAATAGTTTTCGAGCCTTTTTTGGAGCGATTGATAAATAATGGGGTATCCAACGAGAGCAACATTTCTGTGAAAACGAATGTCTTGAAGTGGAACTAATGTGCAAAGATGCCTCTATCTCACGATATATCACACAGCGATCTTGCATTATCAGTTCATGCACTGCATCGATTGGCACAACATCCGATTTTGGACGTCCTTCACGGAATTTGTCGGCTACCGAACTACGACCACGATTGAAATCACTATACCAGCGATATACTGTGGTTTTTGATAGTGGCCATACAAGGAACTGAGTTCATCGACACATTTTTGTTGAGATAATCCGCGTTGAAAGTTGTGAAAAAGAAAACCTTCTCTTCATATTTTCTATTTTTTTGCCAAATTGATTTTCTTAAGTGACTGTAAACAAAACAAATAGCACTTGTACATCAAAACGTTGTGAGTCGCTTATGCTAAGAAATGTCAAAACTTTATTATGGTGTTGCCAGATTTCAGTTATTGACATTAGTGTTGCCAGTACGTATGTATGTGGGTTTGTATGGTTCAAATCTGGCAACTGAATTTTATAAAACTTATCCCCCAGTTTGGATGACAATTCATGATTAATAATATTTAGCATATTTCCTTTAAAGCTTTTACAATTATTCTAGGAAATTTCTTTGTTTTTGCTGTAATTTTGTAACATCACAATTGAATTATAAAAGTTGACAAATTTCGAAATGCAGTCAGAAATCGCTAACATTTTCAGCCTTCAACTGCAAAGTCACAAAACTTAATTTACGAAGCCAAGAAGCCAGACAGACAAGCGTCAAAGCAAAACAAAACAAAAACAGCAGACGAAGACATACTGCCTGATGCAAAAGCTGATGATGAAGTTCAAAAGAGAAAGAGAGAGAGAGGAGAGAGAGAGACAGAGAAAGGCAGATGTAGTGCATATAAAGAATAATTTAGTTTTGGCAACCGCAACTAATTGAAAGGTATTTGTTTAGCGAATGCAGTTGGCTGCGTTTCGCTAAGTGGAAATGAAATTAGAAGCAGACACGGCAGAAGAAGTCTTCATAATGTTGACGATGACGATGACGATGACGATGATGATGATGATGATGCGGCAGCCACAAAAGTCACACACCCTGATGATTGCGGTGGCTTTTGGCTTGCCTGGGCTCTCTGACTCACAAAGCCAAGCTCTTACTCTTGCCATGTTTTTGGCAGCGCCGCAATTTTCGCATATTTGTTTTGCTAATTGGATTAATTTTGTGAAAATATTGAAGTTTTGCCGCCACAAGATGAAGTCAGGCTGTTGAATATACATTTGGTTGTTTTGAAAACGATCTTGATGGCAATGTGACAAATGCAAAAAGCAAAACCAACTTGTAGCCTGAAAATTGGCAATGATTTTATGCGTGAGTCGAACAATAATAATAAAGAAATAAGTAATTAGAAACCTGTTTAACGCTCCTATCAGGGCCCTACTATACTCTCCTTCGGTCATATCTGGAAGGACGTGAACTCAAGGTCAGGGTCAGGGGCACCTACTCGACACCTTGCCAAATGAGAGCTGGAGTTCCGCAGGGCAGCGTTCTTGGCCCGATGGTTTACTCGATATATACTGCTGATCTACCTAGCCCTGACGATGACTACATGGAGGCACCCTCGAAGGCTCTTATTGGAACCTATGCGGATGATATTGCTGTCCTTTACAACTCTAATTGCCACTTCGAAGCAGTAGCTGGACTCTAGGGCTATCTAGGTATTCTGGCAGCTTGGTGCTAGAGGTGGATCAACCCTATGAAGATGAGTAACCCTTGCTTCACTCTAAAGAAGGTAATATCGGGCACTTCACCTATTGGGCTGGAGGGAGTTACACTGGAACAGCCATTGCAAGCGAAATACCTCGGAATCACATTGGACAGACGGCTCACTTTTGGGCCACAATGTTAATAAAATCAGAAGGGAAACATAACCGCTCTTAATGAATATGGTTAAGAACGACCATAAAAACTCGGTTGATTTTGAACGTCGTTCTTTTTTGTTAGTGTACAATATGCTCTGCGCTCTGGAACTTGTTAGGTATCCAGACGTTACAGTTTCAAGAGGCATGCCATTTCATTTCTGGAAAGTCAATCATTGAATGGAGTTGCACATGCTTGCTTACATACATACAATAAGCTCGATTCAGTATCAAATGTGGCTCCCTCCATTCATCCCTTTTTCAAATTGTTGATGTTCACTTCTCCTGTCGATTTCACTGACTTTGCCTTTTTAGGTGCCGCCTCTTTAGAAGCCCTCAGTTTTTATTATTTATTATTCTTAGAGTATAGTGAAAAATCCGTAATTCATCATTGATATCGACCATGTATCGACACAGAATCTCACCAGGATTGCAGAAAGTAATTCAAAGATAAATGAAATACGCCTGGCCTTCATCGAAAACTAAATCAGTTTCTCTTTCACTTGTTTTTGCCCATTTCCTCTACTAATCAATCTACTATTCCTTCCCATTCCAACTTTAATTGCAAAATGTCGCTATTAAAACTATGCAGAACGGTTTTGTTGCCTTCCAATTTGACGGGCGTCGAAAACATTTGCCATACTTTTTAATGCGCTGTTCAGAAATTTTCTGTGCCAACTTTGGCTGTTGACAGCCTTCTAATAGAAGCGCTCTAAAAAAGAAAACATAAATATGTAAATGAAAACTGCAAAAAATAAATAATAAAACTTGGCCAGCTTGTCAGTCAAAGGCAGCGAAGGCACTATGGGCAAAGAAGGCCAATATTTTGGCATAAATTCTAAATATAAAGCTAGAGACTTGAAATTTTCAAAGCTTCAAAAGGATTTCTTATCAATTGGGCCACTTCCTCAGACGGTCCCCTAAGCAAAATCGATCAATTTGTGGATTAATATATAAATATATACAAATATAAATATAATACACTCATGTGACTTATAAGACACCTACACTAAACCACCATACAACCATAAGAGAGATACTTGAAAATGATATACAAGATCACACGCATCGGGTGTCGGCACAAAAGTCGCATTCTGCTTGTATACCAGATGTTAGGTCAGGAAGAGTCAAAGTGTGTAGTTGACAATGCTCTGGCTATAATTAGAACTAGGTGAACTTCTTTATGGTTACCACATGTGCAGTTCGTAAATATAAGATTTACATTCCCACATGGAAAACTCATTGCAGGGTTGATGGGTTCAGCACGACTTGGAGTGGATGCTGTATAGGTTTCTGGCCCGTGTCAAGGCTTCGGGGATTATAGTTCCTTGGAATTTTGGTAAGCCTTGCAGCCTTTACATGAGGCGGAATGGCTACATTAGCAGAGGGCACAGCATGCAGGGTCATCAACGGCTTTACTGCACTAGGATAAGATGTGGTTAGCACCGCACCTCACGCATTTTGGTGTGAGCCGGGAATAGCGCTGGTAACTACGAACTTGCACAGTCGTTTAATGCTGAAGGCCTTTCTATTGCTGCTTTCGGGTTGCAAGTTTATGACGAATAATTACATTGTTAATGCGACTGAGAGCGTTTTTGATTTCATTGTCGCGAACGTTGTGCCCTTGTTCAGCCTCCTTGTGGAGGAGACCCTTTATGACGATCCTGTAGGCTTGCTCATCCTTGGCTTGGAAGGTTTGGTATCTGATGTCGTCTGAGTTGAGGAAACCCTTGGGCTTCACGAAGCTCTCCTTGTCTGTCAAATTGACCCTGACTCGACTGCCGCTGTCAGACTTGCCAGACTCATAGTTGTGATTACCGATGGCCTGGGAGATGTCACTGCCAAATCTTTTGATTTCATCTATATCGGGGATGAAAATTGATGGAGGCTTAAAGCTCTTAGCTGCTACAATGGGTTCCGCAAATATGAAATACATAATCAGAGCAATCACAGCAGGTTAGACAAAGTATGCTTCGCCTCTATCAACCAAAAGGAACTCACAGCTATCTAAAAAACAACTCAGAAAGTTGACCACAAGAATGAACTGAGAATCTGAAGATATTTCTTTGCATTACTCAACGAAATTCATCTGTTAATGTCATAGGAATAATTTTTTAACAAACAGAGAGAATGGTCCAGAGAAATAGGCTCATCATTTGATGAAATCGTTCTTTGTAGAGCATTCGCCTGTCTTTGATCGCCTGTTAAAAATTTATGGCTACTCCCTAAAAATGTATAAAAATCGCCTTTAATCTAACTTGAGTATGAAAATATAAAAAAATCACAGCAATAAAAATATTGAACAACAACAAATTTGTATTTATGCCAAAATATTGGACGTTTTCCCCATAGTGGAATGGCCAAAGCACACTTTGCTGGCCAAAACTCAAAGTCAGGCCATGGTCATGGCTGTTTTTCTCGCTTCCGCTTCAAATGTCAATTGATGCGCACTTCGTGATAATTTTCTTGTTTTCAGCATTAGTGCCTGGCCAGAGATTGGGGAGGAGTGCGGGGAAAGTGTTGCAAGAAATCCATTTAAATTTTATTCATTTCACAAAGAGATCGCAGGATTTTTTCAAGAATGAAAAGTTTAAATTGAAATTCAATAGTTTTTTTTCATGCAGAAATGCATTTTTGCTTCGATTTGGAATCGGATTTGAACGGAAAGTTGCTTGTGTTTTTGTGAATACCTCACCGAAGTGGATTGAATAAGTCGTCTGCGGCATAGGCAGAGCAAAATGTTAGCTAATTTAATATCCTTCGTTGGTTAAGCAGTTGTCGAAATGAAATATTTCATTCAGCTTGAATCTTTTGTTTTAATTTATTGAAAAATACATTTTGATGGTCGAATGAATTCTCCGTTTAGTTGTTCTTTTACAGAAAAGGAATCTTAAACTTAGGCCTTCAGCAAGCAGACACCGGCCTTCTTGATTTTATCTTTAGCTTTCTTTGGATGGGCGGGCAGGTGGATGAGACCCAACAGCTTGTAGTAGCTTCCTTCTCTTCTCCTCTTCTCAGTACCCACCAGGGCCCACAGTTTGTCCAGGTTGATTTCGGGCTTGAATTTGTGCTGACAACGCCAGTGAAGTTCCTCATGCCGATCTTGCCGAAGCAGCCAGGATGGCATTTGTCGAAGCTGATGCGGTGATGGTGCATGTCAGCAGTGTTACCGGGACCACCGGGATGCTTACGGTGCTTGCCGATACGACCATGGCCGTGGCTGACGAAACCACGCAACTTTCTGACATTCTTCCTTTTGATATTCGACATCTTCAGAGTTTTGGAAAGGCCTGATCCTGGCCTGATATTCACACCGCCGTTTCCCGATTCTTCAATTGCAAATACATCATATGGAATATCAACATATGGACTGTTAATAAAAGTCAAATATGGCAAAGGAATAAGGTCCGTGCTCTGCAAATTCAACAAACACAAGATTATGTCGAAGGTCAAATGGTCTATGTTGTCTCTGGCCAACATTGCTTACCCAATCTGGTTCCGCTGAGAGTTGCACTAATTTATATATTCAACATTTTGTTACAAATTTAAATGATGGAATCAGGGACAATACAAACACGCAGGTCTTCATTACATCAATAATTTTATGGAGCCTTCGAATAATATTGTAGTTACGATTGGAACGGAATGGCTTATCTTTGGTATTATGCATCCATATCCATTCGAGATTGAGCTGGGTTGACTGCTGGGCATTGGCGGCGACTGAATCGGCATTATCTGGCTGACGAACTTTTACCTCAAATTCCGATTCGTAGCTTGAAAACGAAATCATGCTCATTTCCGAGCAACTGCTTGAATCGCCATCGTGTGACTTATTTATTCCGTCATATTATTAAGGTGCGCTTGGGTGTAGAAATGACCATTACATTCGAGAATGAGTCCTTCTGCTACACCCTGGTTTAGGAATTGCCTGATTCCGTCGACCGCATTGCTTCCAACGGCTGATATGGGCAGGAAATAGAAATGTTCAACCATCATCTTAAGTGTTTGTGGTTCTTGGATGTCGTCTAAGAATTTTAACAATTTTTCTTTATTTACGAGACAGACCATTTTAACACGATATTTTATATACTAAATTTGTTCAAAATAAATGAGTAAAACTAAAAACAAAACCTAACTAAAGCTATGTGTATTCGTGTGAATATGTTTGAGTAAAGATTAACAATGACAATAAGGATTTGTTTGAAGTTGAAAGCAGGCCGACTAGGATGAGGAAATGGTGAATTTGTTGTTAAAATTTCCATTGCCATGCTTGATTTGGATGAAAAACAGAAAAGATATGCCAGTAAGTGTCCATTCCGGAACTATCGGTTATATGAGAGCTATATATGATATAGTTTAATTGTATTGGGAGGTTGACGTACAATGCGCTGCACGTTCAAGTGGAGCCGCGGGCCTTCAACCATGCAAATGAATTAACAAATTAACAATTGAGCTAAAAGCAATATCTCATAATAATTCACATAGCTATGAAACGATTTCGAAAGAGTTTCACGCTTCGAGAATTTTCGGCCTTGGTTAACTTTTCACGCTGTGTCTGACTTAAGCATAAAATGATTAATCTTTTATACGAGATTTGTATTCTCGTTCTTTCTTTTATATTTATTTTGAACATTTTTCTTACCTTTTTGATATATAGTTATATAGTTAACACATTCCAAACGATATGCTTCATTTGATTTTATATATTTTTGTTGATTTTGTAGTCAAACACACAATTCAGTTGAATGTTGCAAGTGTGATATATATAAAAGAACCAATTGCAACATTCAGCCAAATTGTCTGCTGTAGAAATTTGTTTTTTTTTTCTTCTCTCATTTAATATGGAGAAAACCTCAGAAACTTTGAACCACGGTTTATTTGCATATGTGTAAGTAAAGTCTCAAACCTATGATATGTTCAAAATGTATGAGCAAAGTTTCAAAGCTATGAATTACAGTCCACACAAACAAAGATAAATAAATATAAACATGGGAAACACAATCCTTGTACCCGCTTGAAGAAATGTAGAATCATAGAAACGATATTGAAAACGATATTCAACTCATAAAGAAGATCACACGCATCACACGCAACTGCACAAACGTCGCACCCTTATTGTATAACAGATGGCAGGTCAACATAATTTGCTATAATTAGACGACCTTTTTTATAGTTGCCTTATGTGTAGGTCATAAATATAGGATTTCTATTACCAAATTTGAATGTAATCTAAATAGATCCACATCTCTGGGAAGCTCATATAAATACTCAATTGAGTGCTCCATATAAGCACTTCTCATTACCCTCACAATTCTCACAACTCTCTCCAATTATTCCAAGCGAAGGCATTTCTCCATATAAATGCACTCCGTTCTTTAAACATTTTATCATCCAATTAAGTTTATATAATCCAGCGTATAAATAACTGTCCTACAAATTAGCTAGCGCAATTCCTCAATCCGCCGCAAACTGTGACAAATTAATAAAAAGGCAGAAATTGCGAAAATCAAAAACGTTCAGATCATGAAATATATTTATGAGCTACGCAAATGTTTCTCTTTCTGGCGGACAACAAATTTAATATGAAATTATTTATATTGTGCATAAAGTGCACGAGTCCACAGAAAACGTGCCAAAGGCAAATGGAGACCATAAAAATTATAACAATGTCGGGAAAATGCAAAAATGGAAGCATAGCAGGAGGGGGCAGCCGAAGAACAAGCAAACCTCATAAGACAACGGAGCCGCTCGCCTTGGAAATGCTCTTGGAAATTCGTGCGTGGGCCATAAAAATGGTCAAAAAAAGCAAAGAAAAACTGGCTAACAACAGCATGAATGAAAAGCAAAATCAAACACATGGCATATGTAGTTCGGGGCTTAGTGGGCGTGGCAGTCAGCCCATAAAAAGAAAAATTCGCGCATGTTTTTCGTTTGTTTTTGAGGCTGGCATAAAAATTTTTATGGCCAGCCACTCTGAAAATGCATTTCAAATTGTCATAAATTCGTATTAATTTGAGGCCGCGTGTTGGAGTTTTATGCTCAAGCCCCCCCCTGCGCTCTTTGCCCTCGTCCCCATATCCCTATATCCCCGTGTGGTTCGTTGGCTTTGTTTTAGGAGTTGCCTTGTTTAGTCCTTGTTTATCTTTCCCGAGCTTGGCCTAAGTCCATTTCAAATTTAACGGCCGGTTTGCTTTCACATTTCACATTTTTAATTGCTCCACACTCCCCACCCCCCACATACATATGTTGAGCATTTTGTTCAACGGTTCGTATGAGTGATTGGGGGCTTTGTAGATTTTATGACTGCCTTTTGGGTTCTGCATTAAGTGATATGTTTAATGACGGGTAGAAGAGCGATATATGACCATCACACATTGCGATTGTGAATGATAATCCTACAACCTGTTTATGCAGCTGCAGGAAATCGTAAATAGGCTCAGCGAATGTGAACTCTCTAGACGAGAGTATAGGGAGAATAGAAATGGTATAAGTTGAAAGATTAATGCTGAAATAAATTTACTTCTTATATAAATTATGATAAAATATATAAAAGGCCTATAAGTGTTGGCTTTGTTTGTATTACTTTGGCCTATTAAAAGTATCTGCTTTGACACTATCTGAAATACTTTGAAGGATTAAATGGGCTTATAACAATCTTATCGCTAGATAAAGTTGCATGAACATAGGCTTACTGCAATTAAGATCAACTGAAAGTCAAAGAGTTCAAGCGATTAAAAAACTCGTTTGTTCGAGATAAAAATAGTTAACATTTGTTATCTTTAACTGTGGGTAGCCGAAGCCTTCATAGACTTGCAGATTCGGTTGAAATTTGGTCAGCATACGAATCAGTCGGTTATATGGGATCTATATGATATAGTGTTCCGATCAACTATGGTCAATTGACGTAAAGGCTTTCATTTAACAAATTCTGTTCAATTTGGATAAAAACCAACGAATTTTGTCAAGCTGATCAAGAATTTATATACTTTATGAGGTCGGAGAGGCTTCCCATCTATGCGTTACAAATATTGTCACAAAATTATAGCACCTTCTGCAAGGTAAATAACTTTATTTAAGCTGAAATCATTTCACAAATGTTTTTGGTTTATTTCACTTGATCGAAGCACTGTTTTATATATACATCGCTGTGTGTGATTTGGTCCTATTTAAAAGATAGGATAGTTTTTATCTCGATTATCTATAAATGTTTCTTATTCATATGTATTTTCGTGTTCACTTTGCTTCTCTTGAATGTTTGTCATCGAACATTTGTATAAGACAGCAGCATTGTGAAAGAATGGTAATGTACACCTGAAATGTTAACATTCGCTGTTAATTAACATTCAAGCAAGTGCTCTCAATCTTGAGGATCTAAAAAAGCTCACTTTATGGATTAAAATCGAGGCCAAAGTTCTCTTCAAGCATGAAATATGAAATAAGCCGAACTAATAATTATAATGGGAGCAAGGTTGAGCGTGGAGTAAGGCGCGGCGTAAAAGTTATTCACCTCTACATGTTCTTGGATTCTGTTATGGTTCTGTCTCTCCCTGAATTTTTGAGCGTTCATGTGCATTTGTTATTGATTTTGTTATTGATGACAGCAAAAAGAGCACCAAGCTAAAGTTCTTTGAATTGGTGAGAAACAAATTTGCAGGCAAACACAAATTACATTGGTTAAACGCTAACAGAGAAGTAACAGAAAGAGAGCCAAGACAGCGCCAGGTGAAATTCGCAGTATTTATGTGGTTATAGATCCTAATCAGTATAGTGTTACCTACCTCATTTTGACAAAATTCAACACAAATTTGGTTTCTACTAATTGAGAGACAACTAGCAAACAGCGGTGTGGGACCCCATAGAAACCACATAAACTTGGTTAGGTTACAAAGCATAGGATACTCTTTTGATGAGAATAATCTATAATGCTTGAATTATTTTTATTATATTCATTAAACATTTCCAACTGATATACCAAAAATTGTACAAAATTAACATCACCTTTATATGTACTTCGGACTGATTTTAATTCTGCTCTCAAAACCTCACAGATTTCATCACTGACTGGTGGCTGACTTCTGGAGTCGCAATATTTGTTATAACAATTACTGAAAACAACAATTTTCTTATCAGCTTATCGGATGATAAAGCTTCTGGCCTGTCAAGAAGTTCATTCTGTACAGCACCCTAAAATTATGCAATGCTTCCTCCTACCAAGAATGCGCATAACATGCTTTGTATGGCCAAAAGTTTTGCCTGTTTTGCCACAGTCATATGTATAATTGCCATTTTCCGCATGACAAGGCCATAATAAAAACACATTCTGACTGACTTTTTGGCAAGCTCATAACCCCAGCCCTGGCGCACGGGAAAGCGGAAGATGAAGACGAAAATGGAAATGGAAATGAAAATGAAAAATGAAGAAGAAAAACCCAGAAACGCGTCACGCACAACAATGCAAAGAACTTTTCCAAGCTGACTTTCAAGTGCAAAAATACAAAACCGCCACACAACACACCCGCCCCTTCTGTACCTCCTCCAGCTCCTCCAGTACCGCCTCTGCCATGTGCAAATTGTAAATGTTTCATCATAATTTCCTACGAAAAATTCTTCGGTTGCAGTTTCGTTAGCCATGCGAATTATGCAGAGCAAACAAACAACAACAGCAATGCGAGCGCAACATGAACAACATAAGCAACAACAACAATGCCAAGTACGGAAATGTTAACAACAAAATTGTTGGGGCTTTCCATCTCCGCACCCCTTCTTTGGCCAGCCAAACAGACAAAATGACAGGAAGTGCGGTTAGAATTTTCGCACAGGAAGTGCTAAAAATATTTTTTTAAGAGCGCTACAGAAAATCCAAAACAAAATAGCAGACACACAAACAAACTTAAATGCAAGTTGTATAAATAATAAAATTAACTGAAAGTGTTTGGCGACAATGAGCACGCTGCGGCTAACCCGAACAAAGGCAAAATATTTTCCTAGACCCCCCACTCAGGCCCGCATTTTACTCAGTCTAATCCTACCATTTGTCGCTCGCTTCATGAAAATTTACAGGTCAGGTGGAATTCAGTTCAGAATCCATTTTTCATAAGGTTTTTACAAGAAGCATGAAAATAAGAAAATTAATTATTACAAATTTGTCAACTTTTTACAGTTTTATAAATTTCATTGCCGTTGCTTTATATTTTTTGCTTGTAAAGTGCATTGCCATTTTCTTGACCGTTATGTATATTTTCAAAACGAACTACTGTTGCTCCCCAACGGAGAGAATTTGAACTAAGCAGAAACGCTGTTGACATTTTTAACAGCGCCATCTAGCGGCATCTGCAAATTTTAAATGTTTCATACTTGTAATAATAGTAGCTTTTCATAACAGTCCAAGCCAAGCCAAGGAAAAGTATCTTAAAAAAAGTAAAACGGCCGTTAGACCTGCCAGCTCTTTAAAATCCGAAGCGAAACGGAGCTGCCAACTTTTGCGAACATTCAAAATATCCGTTAAGGCATATGCAATCTTGCAGATGTTGATTAAGAATCAAATCCTAATTATATACTCACTTTAATTACGCCATTAGGCTAACATACCAATAACCTGCACATATGTTAGACTCTTAGGTCCGTGTGCCTTCGTTCTTGATACATTGAACTAATATTTTAACAGCTGCAGCCTAGCAGCGACGTCGCTGTGGAACAAACAAAGAGCATATGTTAAGAGGGTATATTTTGGTATGTTTGAGTGCAGGGTCACTTGGTATATTTAGCGAAATCAATTTTGGTCACACTGCTGCTGTCTGCTTCTTATAGTATTTAATTTTAATTAACAATAACTAAATTTGCGAAAGGCTTGCAAAAAAACAACACAATACAGGAAACACACAATGGAGGCCGTGCCGCGTCTGCATATGCTGTGGTTTGCCCTTAAATCCAGTCCGGAGGGCACTTCATTTGCGGCTCTGAAAAAGGTGCGTATCAAAGAAAAAAGGCTCAATAGAATAGAGTACTGGGACGAGGAGCGGGAGCAGGGGCAGTGCAGCCGGCAGAGGCTGGTGAACTTACTAAGCCATTTTGTGTGTATGTCTGCATTACATACGTACATATTTAAAAAAAAAACGGCAATGGGCGTAAACAGTCCGCCGCAGACTGCTGTCCCCCCATGCCCAGTCTCCGTCTTTGTTATGTGAGCTGCCTCTGAGTCATCGCCAACAACAGTTGCTGCAATCGCAGTCATCGACTGTTTGTCAACAACAATAACAAAAGCAATAAACATAGCAAGCAACTGAACCATCCATCTTCACTCTCCTCTCCTCCAGTACATTGCCGAATTCTATCATGAAGACCCGGAGGCGTACTCGAAGGAGGTGCACTCATTGGAGACACTACGCAACCAGGCCATGCGCACCACCAAGGACGGGGCGCAGGTGATGAAACGCTACTATTGCCAGCTGCATGCCCTGCAGAATCGTTTCCCCCAGCTGGGCGACCGTGGCATTTTCACATTCACCTGGAAGGATCTCTATCACAGTGCCGTGCACGAGGTCAGCGACATGAAATTCGAGCGTGCCGCTGTGCTCTTCAACATAGCCGCCTCGCACACACAATCTGGAGCCTCGGTGACCCGTGGCGATGTGGACGGCATGAAGATGGCCTGCACCCACTTTCAAGCAGCCGCATGGTGCTACAATGAGCTAAGAGAACGCTACCCGCATGTGAACAGTGGCGGCGATTTTATGACCAGCGAGCTGTTGGTCTTTCAGCAGCAGGTGTGCCTGGCTCAGGCCCAGGAGTGCATATTGGAGAAGTCCCTGATTGACAATCGCAAGCCGCACATTGTGGCCAAGGTGACGGCTCAGATTGTGGTGTACTATGGTGCCGCCTTGGCTGCCTTGCTCACGGGCGGCGACGACGGGCCCGTATCGCAGGTCATTGATAGCTCCGTCTTCAAGCTGTGGAAGAAATACGTGAGATTCAAAATCAATTACCTGAACTGCATACTCTACTTGTATCAGGGACAGCATGCGGAGGAGCAGCGAAAAATGGGCGAACGGGTGACGCTCTACCAGGTGCGAATTGAACATGATAGGGCTTTGCGCTTTCTTTTCTAACCCAAATCCTTGTAGGCCGCCTGGGATAAGCTGGAGGAGGCACGCAAAGAGTCGAAGGGTCTGCCAGACCAAAAGGAGATCAATGAGTCACTCAGCTTTACGGCTGACGTCGTGGAGGCCAAGCGCAAGAATGCCAAAAACGAGAACGAGTTCATCTACCACGAATCAGTGCCAGAGCTGTCCACCATAGCCGCCGTCCAGGGTGCCAATCTGGTGAAAGGCATTGGGTTTGCGGTGACCGATGAGGAGTTCGCTGGCTCGGATATCTTTGCCCGTTTGGTGCCTATGAAGGCACACGAGGCCAGCTCCATGTACAGCGAGGAGAAGGCCAAGTTGTTGCGCAAATATGGTGCCTTGCTGGAGGAGAAGGACACCCAGTTGGATAGCTATATGAGCTCCCTAATGCTGGACAATCTAAACATCAATGAGGAGCAGGCCAATAAACTACCGCAGGGCATTGTGGATCGTTGTGCCGCCTTGAATGCCAACAAAACGGCCATTAGCGATCTGATTGAGGCCATGTCGCAGCTGGCAGAGATCACGGCGGACGTGGAGACAAATCTGGCCGAGCTGAGCCACCTAATGGAGGCCGAGTCGCAGGCGGAAAGGGAATTCCAGTTGGCCAGCGGTGTGCAGAGAACCCCGAATGCTCACATCACGGAACTCACGCGAGAGCTCCAAAAATACAGCGAAGCCCATGCCCGGGCGGGGGAATCCAACAATACGCTGAGGAAGGCCATGAGTCTGCATGTGAATAATCTTAAGATTCTGGCCAGGCCCCTGCAAGAGATCCAGCAGGTGATGCCCAAGCTTAGCTCAGAACTTAACACTGCGGAGATCTTTAAGGATGTGAAACTAATCGTGAACAAAGTTAACGAGATGAAGGCGCAGCGCGCCCAGTTCCATGCGGACCTAAGGATCGCCGTCAATGAGGACGACATCACAGCCAAGGTGATAGCCCATGGCGGGCAGGAGGGTTTGCAGGCTCTGTTCGCCACCGAGCTGGAGAAGCACGAACGGTTAACCCAGCTGCTGGACCAGAATCTCTTGGCGCAGCAGAACATCCTGCAGGCTCTGACTGAGGCCTATGCTCGGGCGGCTCCTGTCCTCAAATCCTTGCAAGATGTCAAGCAGAAGCGTGAACATTTCTACAGCTCGCTGGCCGCCTCGTACGATGTCTACGAGGATCTGCTGGCCAAGTCGGCCAAAGGCTTGGAGTTCTACAAGAAACTCGCCAGCAACGTCCAGAAGCTGCTCAGCCGCTTTAAGTCCGCCCGGGATGTGCAATCTGAGGAGCGTCAGCAACGATTGAAGAGCGTGAAGGCAAATGCGACTCCTGCCCCAGCACCAATTGTGGGCAAACCCGAGGTGACAGCCAGTGCCGGAGGTGGAGGTACTCCCAAACTGCGTGACTATCTGAAGGCCAAGGGAGCAAGTGCAGCGAACATTGCCGCTGGCGGCACCATGGCCACCGCCACGGATCTCAGCTCGCCTTATGTGCCCACTGTTCGTCCGGTGCCCGTGGGCTCTGAGAATCCCTCGCAGGCGGCCTGCTCCTCCTCCGCCTATGCCACGGCCCCACCGCCCAATGAGCCGCCACCGCCCTACAGTCTCCAGCAGCAGCAGTACTTTGATCCCAATGCCGCCGGCTATACCAATCCTATGTACCAGGAGCACATTGCTCCGCCGGCCTACAAGGCTCAGGCCTCGCCCAATTCTCAAACACTGCAAGGCGCCATGGCCCAGCTCAGTCTGGCCAGCGACATCAACCAATCCCAGCAGGGCTACGGCTATAACTACAACTATGGCAATGCTGCAGTGCATCCAGTGGCTTATTCGACGGGAGCTAGCCAGGGCTACAACTACCAGCAGCCATTGTATGTGGCCACTTCAACCAATCCCAACCCTAATCCCAATCCCAGCGAGCTGCCAGCCTCGCTGCAGGCTCCCTATGTGGTCAATACGCTGGGCTATCAGAGCAACCAGCCAGGCATGTATAGCCAACAGCCCAACCCTGCAGCGGCAGTCAATCCTCAGCAGCCTCAGACTTACCAGGCGTCAGCACAGCCACAGCAGCCTCAGACTTACCAGGCGCCAGCACAGCCACAGCAGCCGCCGCCAGCGCCGGCTGGCTATGCTCATCCTCAGCAGCCTTCAATGTACACTGTTCAAAACCCATCTGCAAACTATTCCCATTCGGCCCAGCAACCGCAGAACATGCCTTATCCGCAATCTCAGACGCCTCAGCACTTTTTGGCTTGTCCCCAATCCCAATCCCTGACACCTCAGCAGTCCTCTACTTATGCTCCTGCTTCGCCTTCTCCATATGCTTTGCCAGCTGCGGTCAATCAATCTTCACCAGCAGTCCAGCCAATGCCCATGAATACAGCCAATCCTCAACAAGCTCTGCAGTATCCACAGCAATACGTTGAGCCGGCCCCAACTGCTCCGGCAAACCCTGCACCAACTGTGCTTGCCCCTGCTCCTGCAAATGCCACTCCCGCTGCCTCCAGCTCTGGCAGTACCACCTACATTGGTTACTCCAACCATCCCGGCTACAGTTACAATCCCCAAACTGGACTGTATGATTATAGCAGTGGGTATCAGCAGGACAGCAGTCCTGTTCCATTCGGATCGCGGCCATCCTTGAGCTATCAGTTCAGCCAGAGCGGCAAAACGGAAATCGTCGGCACCACCGACTCGGAGAATGCCAGTCGCAGCAATCTGGCCACCGGCTTTGATGTGAGTAATACTTTTTCAATGTATCAATCTCATCTCATCCGAATGAATCATTACTTCCACAGTCGCCCATCATTTCACACACCAAGGCGGCTTCGGCAGCAGCCGGCATTGAGGCGGCGGCGACCCAAGACGACAATAAGAACAGCTACTATACCGCACCCTATGGCTATCATTCAATTGTTGGTGATGCCACCAACATGGTCAATCCACAGCCGGAAGCTGCTCCCTCACCGGCTCCGGCATTACAGCAGCAATCGATTTACATTCAGAGCGGTGGCAGTAGCATTGCCAGCACCATGACCACAACCAGCAGTGCTCCATACGCCTCGTCCACATCAGCCCAGGCGCAGCAGGTGGATACGAAGGCCGAGGAGGCAGCGACAGCTGAGACGAAGACCAAACCAGCGAGCAATGTGGATTTGCTCAGTGACTTGGATTTGGATTGTTCGGAGGCTGTGCCGCCGCCCATGCTGCCACAGCCAGTTCTGCAGCCTCAAGTTGTGGCCACGCCGACTCCACCAAGCAGTCACGTCCAGTTGCCGGAGACCAAAGACGAGGCCCTGACGGAGGCACCAGTGGCTTGCGTCTCACCCACTCAACAGGCTTCTCCATTGAGTGCTGCCCGTAAAAATAGCCTCGACAATCTATCCATTGCCTCTGATCTGAGCTCCTTGGAGAACTTTGATTGGGATTCGGTATCCCTGACACATTCCGCCAGCGAGAAACATTCCAATGGCCATCCTTTGGTCACATTCCAATTGCGTGCCCACGATCCCTTCACCGACGACAAGACCCTCAAGTATTTCCACAAAGAGGTGGAAAGCTACGAGAAAATCGTGGAAAATGTTCACATCAAGATGCTGAATGGCAAAACACAGCTTGGCGCCAAATGGCAAGAGCTGCAGCAAAAGCTGGCCAAAGAGGATGCGACGACGGTAAAACGTACCACAACCATAGCCAAGCTGTTTCCCGAGAAGAATCGCTCACTGGATTGCTTGCCCTATGATCATGCCCGCGTCAAGCTGGACAAGCAAACCGACGACTACATCAATGCGGCCTATGTTAAGGTAGGTCGGGATGCTATCATGCAAAGACGGTTGCTAAACCACGCTTACATAAATTGGAGGCGACTAAGAATTCACAGTTCCTAATTCAGTGTCTCGTTGTATAAATACGAGAATTTGCCATTTACCAACAGTTGTCATATGAGCTAAAGGTCACTGCTGAAGGCAAGTTTTTTGTGGCCCAAAAACAGAAGCGGCTTAACATTTGTCTGCTGACCAAAGTTTATCAAAATCGGATTACTATATCATACAGCTCCCATATTTCAATTTCAATCGAATCTGTACGGTCATGTCCTTTCTTGTTTTCTTTGTTTTGCAGAACCTGAGCACAGGCTGCCCCAACTTTATCATAGCCCAAACGCCTCAAGCAAATACAATCAACGATTTCTGGTCCATGATCTGGTCGGAGAAGTCACGCACTGTGGTCTGTCTGCATACCACAAATGAGGTGAGTCCTTCTCCTTCTCCAGCATTTAATACAACTTTCACTGGACCTAAATTTCCATTTCCATCACACACAGCTCTTTGATCCGTTTTGGCCACAAGACCTGGATCAGCCCACTCACTATGATGACTTCACTGTCAGCTGCGTGAAACTGCAGCAGCTCAGCCACTGCACCGAGTATCAGTTGAAACTGTCCATGCATGGCGCCGATGCTGTTCTGGATTTATCACTGCTGCAGCTTAAGCAATGGACCAAGGGGTGAGCTCTATCAAAGAAGCATCGGCTTCGAATTTGGCTTCGGCCTTACCTTCATCTACTGCGACTCCATGATTAACATACTTTTGTGCATGAATCGTTTACATGAAAAGATTTCCCTTTGTGTTGGTGTTCTCCAGTGATCTCAATTTTCAATTGATATTCCTTTTTTATCCAGTTCATCCAGCCAATTGCTGGGCATTGCTCAGAATGCCTTGGAAACGCATCAGCAGCGCTGTTTAACTGCCAATACACCCAATTCACCGCTCATCATGAATTGCCTGACAGGATCGGAGAGATCGGAGTTGTTGGCCATTGCAATTGCCACTTTGATGGCAACACAAGCTAAACGACCCATTTTGATAAGTAAGTATGCTCTTATGGGAATACCAGAAATGGTATATTTTCCGCATTGACAACTTTTTTGAATGTTCGTGTGTCGACAGAGGGGAAAGACTAGAGCATGGACATAGTGTAACTCAAAGCTCACATCAATGCGATCTTTTGATTCAGCCTCCCTTTTTTTTATTCAAGAGCTTTTTATCACACGAATAAGTCGGATGGTTTTCCAACCCGAGAGCACGCAACGTAGAGCGTAGCGATTACCTTGTTTATCGTCATGGCAAATGTAAAAATCCAAATTTCCGCGATCTAGGTGTTTATACGGACAGACAGACGGACTAAATCAACTACGCTATTGATGCTGATCACGAATATATATGCTCACTTAAGAACCACAATATTTCTTATTTTTGAACTCCTCCATTTTCAGATGTGGTCGATGTTTGGTCTCGCATTTGCACCCAACGTCAGAATTCGCTACGTGATGCGGCCATTCTAGAGCAATCCATGCAGCTTATCCTAAGTCACGCCCACAATGTCCTAAACAAGCGTAAGTATAACTCCTTCAGCGATTGCCTGGCATGGGCCATTGTCTAAATTGTTGCACTTTGCAGGCGGCATTATGACTTCATATCAAATGAAAATGGCGCCCCAGGTGAATGCCAAGGAGCAGCAGGAGAGCAAGGATCCATTAAACGAATTGGATGCGCTTTGGAAATTGAAATGAAAAATTGACTGAAAATATGATTGGATTGCTGCAAACGCTGTTTTAATCAAAGCAGATAATATTTATACTACAACTTACACAACAACTATTTTTGACTAATTGTTGCAAACAATTCTAAGCGAAAAAGTATTTAAAAACATTGATAAATTGATGTGAACACACACACACACACATACATAATTTTTATTGTGCAACTACATATTTAAATGTTACATATATATTGGTGATGTCTATTGATGATGTTTGAGTATTGTAAAACGTTTCTAAAACTATCTATACATATATTATATATACATACATCTATACATTATATTGATGATGCGTATTGTAAAACATTTATGAAACTTATGGTTTTCTCTTTAGCAAAGGTTGAGGCACCAAGCACATAGCACATAGAGAAATCAGTTCATGAATGTCGTAAAACAAAGGCATGGACGCCAGGCTTAACGAGTAGATTCCTATTCTTTAGGAACCCTCGGCATATCAGAAATGCTGCCCATATGTATACCCATGTAGCCGAATCTGCACCCTAGTTAAGTTTCATCCAGATCGGACTACTATATCATATAGCTCCCATATAGCCGATTCTTCCAAAATCCGAAGCTAGCCGTCCTTTCTTGTTGCGCATATTTTCTCTTTAAGAGAGAAAGAGGAATTCTTTCTTAACTCGCCGCAAACCAGCACTAAACAGGTTCCCGATTCTGTATTGCGGAACTCTCAAATAGGATGGGCTCGTGGGACAGTCGTTGGAAAAGCGAAGGCGACAGTTTCTTCTCATTGGGCATTGTTTGACAATCAGTCCTTGCCCTGATTTAGAATTCATATTTTCCCCATATTCAACTTCAAGATTTTGCCAAAATGAGACTCAATTTTCGTATAATTATTATCGCCGTCTACTTTTTAATCACTTTTCTGTTATTTGGTGTGGACTGGCTCAGCTCTCAGCCCATCGAAGTCCCTGATAATGATAATGGTAATCCTGACAGTGATTCCAATGACCTGGTTAATGACGAAGCGACGAGGCCTATTCCCAGTCCCGTATTCATTCAGCATCCCAATATCAGTGGACCTGTGCGGGTGCTGCCCAGGCCAACCCGGAGGCGCGGCATTCAAGGCACTTGGCTGAGAGATTTGAATCGTAAGCCCCTCCAGCCGGGATATAAGTATAGTCGTCATCGGAGGGGCGTCAAGTATGTTATGGGCGTGCCCACCGTTTTGAGGGCCCATGTGCAGGTGGCATATTTGCTGCAGACGCTCAAGGAGCTGATCATGAAGCTTAGCAAAGATCAGCGTCGACAAACCCTAATTGTTGTCTATGTGGGCGAGACGGATGCAGTGCGCCTGCATGACGTTGTTGATGCAGTGAAGGAGCCATTCCTTGGCTATATGCAGTCGGGCTTGATTGACATTATATCGCCGCCAGCGCAATACTATCCGAACTTAGGTAAGATGTACAGGACGCTTCATGATCACCCCGAACGCTTGGCCTGGCGCTGCAAGCAAAATTTGGATTACTTGTACCTGATGACCTATGCCTTGGGTCGGGGCACTTACTATCTGCAGTTGGAGGATGACATCAAAGTGAACGATAATTACCTGGACTACATAGACAAGTTTACCGCGCTCCAAGGCAACTTTCGTTTAGGCGAGTATCGTCCCTGGATAGTCTTGAGCTTCAGCAATCTGGGCTTCATTGGCAAAATGCTTGCCATGACGGAGCTGAGGGCTTTTGTGAGCTATGCGAAGCTATTTTACAATGACCAGCCAGCGGATTGGCTGTTGCAGAGTTTCGTCAAGCTGCGCTGTTGCCGATTCGACAGTTTCCATATGCCCGATTGCGACAAGGAGTATGAACTCTACCTGGTGAGAGCCAGGCAGTCGCAGTTCATGCACATTGGTGTCACATCCTCGCTTATCAACAAGACGCAGAAATTGAAGGATCCCCTGTATGCACGGAGCACGGGCAACTTGCGTCTGCCGCATCTTCGTGAGCCTTTCAATCTCATCAGCTCCCACAAGGCTTCGCTCACAAGAAGTATTCACATGCATCGCGGCGAGACCTTCATCTGGGGCTACATGCCACAGCGGTCCGCATTGCTAAAGCTCATGCATCGCTTGCAGTATGAACAGAAGCATTTTCGCATTACACCTAGCCATGAGAGCCAAGAGAACTTCTCGTCACTCACTGTGAATGTGGTGGGTGAAAAACCGCAGGTGAACGCTTCTAGTGAGGATTTCAATCGCTCGGGATTCGTGATTGCCTTCACTTACATGGGCATGGGCAATGTCGATGGTCTACACAAATCCCTGTTTTACTATGTCAAGGAGGATGAGAACAGTGGCAGCACCTGGTTCAGGCGTTTTTCTTGGAGCGGTACGCAGCGTGATGTGAGCAGTAAATGGTGGCTTCTACTGGCTGTGTGTCACATGTGTACACAGAAATTCGGATGAAGGAAACATATATATTGTTTACAAATTGAAAATAAAAAGCCATTTAATGCAGTAATAAGGGACTGTATGTTCTGGGTCACTCTTGGGGATTCCCAGTTATCGAAAGTATATCGGTCTTTATATCATCATTATGACATCATTATCGATAACTATCGACCAACATTGGCGTCGAGAAAAAGAGCATTTGGAACCGCAACAGGCCTGTAGAATAGATTCAATCTTTGCTAATTGATTCAGGGATATTTCTGATTTCTTATTTTTCCGTTAGAAAATTTGCTGCGTTTGAGATTCGTCAAAGATGAAGAAAAAAAGTGGGCAAAACTCACTCTTGCATTTCATGGTAGGCATTTCCTTGTTATCATAAGCTTCATTTCAACACCATTCCACAATTTGTTTTAAACTAAATTAATTTTCACACAACTTGTTTTATTTTCAAATATTTTGAAATATTTATTAAGCTTATACCACTCAGTACACCGCATAGTTGTTGATGTAAATTCATGTGAACGTGCTTGTTTTCTTATAAAACCAAAAATTTTTAATACATATGCATATACATATGTTCATGTGTTTGCGTTTGCTTTGTGTTTGTATAACATAATGGTTAGCTAATGGATTATTATAATACATACTGCAAGTTGGATTCAACAAAAGATCAGACGCTGGATGTTCTACTATTTTGGCAAATGAATTCTGGCGAAAAGTAACTCGTACATTTGGGGTTTATACATATAAGTTATATATATGTACTACAATAATTTGATTTAAAATTATTAAGCAAATCAAGTATGTATGTATATATTTATATTCGTAATAAGTTTGTTCGAAAAGCAGTCTACAATTATATATAATACATATAGCAGCATATAGAATAGCCATAAATTGAACTGAAAAGACAATTTCACAACAATTTATTGGTATTGAAAGGAGACAAAGGAGTGCATACTAGATTCATATTTAATCAAATAGTGTTCCGAACGTAGACACTGCACCCCAGGGTGTATTCTAAGCAACACACATGGGGTAACACTTTGTTGCAATGTTCAAGTCACAAGCCTAGTTCAAGTGCAAAGTAATATGTTGTTCAAACACTTCTTTATTACAGGTGAATATCAAGGAAACTCTAGAGATTTTGAGATTTCAATTTAAGATTGGCTGCCACAGACTCCCAATCTTCATATATCTTTCACATTTTTAGTTGCTTTTAACGATAATAAAGAGAAAAGTGCAAAGGCTGCTAGATTTGAGCCGATGGTTTCAAATGTCTCAGCAATCAGCAGGAGAATTTTAGTTTAAATCTCAAAATTTGATGGAAAACCATTGAAATTCCAATGAAAACTATCTGCTCCTGATCTCCTAAAGCATATATGCCACTATATTTATATAATTCGCACAGGAACCCAGGTTAAACATTTCGTTTTTTGTTCTTTTAACACTAATATAAAAAATTTGGCATTTCCAATTTGTGTTTAACCGATTCTCACATCACTTAATTTATATAAAAAGTTTTCATTTTGGAATTTTCTCAATTTAAATTACTAATCAGCAACTTTTCGTTTTAGTTAAACCAACGAACATTATATTTATTTTTATAAGTTTTTAATATTATTTTTGTTTTTTTTTTAAGTTTTGTTTTATGCAAAAATTATTTAACAAATCACAGTAAAAAAGCAACAATGCTAAAAATGTTCGTTTCATGTACGGTTTCATGTTTTAATGTTGATGCAATGAATATTATGTACTAAACGTGTTAATTTGTTAATTTGTTTGTCATGGCTTATGTTTAGGAGCTGCGGTATAAACTTGTAACTGAACTAAATAAACTAAACTGAAATAAAATCAACAAAAAAGAGTAGAAAGTAGTGCTGCATTCGAGAGTGTCTCGACTGCCTAATATTCTGTTCACAGTGGCAAAATTGTTCTTCTTAAGCAGAAAGGGGAAGCAAAACATAATAATAATAGAAGGAAGGCTTTCATATACCATTCACATTGCAAATATATAGCCGATCTAGAAGAAATCTGGTCAGCTGGCGTGGGGCTACAGTGGCTAAAAGACGAATACAAGACGAATTGTTTTGTTTTGGATGAAAAACAGAAAATTTATGCAACTAAGTGTTCATTTCAGAACAATCGGTTATATGGGAGCTATATGATATAGTTGTCCGATCTGGACATGAAGTTGCAACGCACAGAAGCAAGACCATATAAAATATATATATATTATAGATCAGCATGATGGGATCCGATATAGCTATGTCCATCTGTCTGACCTTTTGTCCGTCCATTTTCTTAGCCCCGAGATCTCAGAAGTCTTAAGAGCTACATAAGAGCTGACATTTTAACTGATGCTTTTCATATCTGCACACATTTGCAGTTTGACATAAACCTGGGTTTATATTGGATTCAGTTTGGCCCACCATATAATTTAGCTGCCAAAAACCGGATTTGTTTCAGAAGAGAAAACGAGCGTATACAGTGAAAAGGAAGTTATTTCAAGCAGATACAGAAATTTTCTAAAAATTACAAAAAGAATCAACTTGAACATCAAATTGTAATCGTATTGAACCATCCGATACTCCTATATAACCCTGCTTACTATAGCCAATACGCATTCTGATGCATTTTCATGCCGCAGAATGGGAATGGAATACAGTAGCTCGATCAGACACTAGAGAGGACCCGCTTGCACGAGAAGTAAAGAAGTAAATTGTAAAATACAACTGGACATTCTTCTCGGCGAATGGGCCCTTCTCATTGTGGTGTCTTTACGTGAAGCTGTTAACGACATCAGTTCTAGAAATGTTAAGTTAAATTACACCTTTGCTATATGTTTACAATGTGAGAATGGTATATAGGCTTCAGCAAGCAAAAGCTAGCATTCCGTGTCTTGGTTAAAGAGTCTTAGTACAGAGTGTAATGGAGGGAAAATAAATTTGTTAGCGCATAAGAGAATTGGTTAATAATTCTTAAAGAATTGTTTTTTTTTTTATAAATATTTGTTCGTCTTAGAAAGAAATACAATACATAAGAAATAGTTAAATAATAGTGCGAGAAAACAATTGGAATGCTTAGATATAACATAACTGCCAATAACACTTAAAAATAAAACATAGGAAATTGAAACCGCTCAGTTACATAGCCCACAACTTAACCTAACATATATATATATATTTATATATATATGGTTTTTGTTCTTGTAAATATCAACAGAATGAAACGAATGGAAGAGGGCGGGGCACTTGGAATAAATATGACAAACATTTCGATTCTTTCTTGGGGGACAGCAAGCTATTTGATTTCACAAAAAATATAACAAGAGATTTGTATAAATATAGAAACCATAAGATTATAATAGCTAAATGAGAATCAAGTATTGGTTCTTGGACAGAGAGGATGGATGGACATCATAAACTTGCTATCCCTTTATATATATATGTGTATATAAACGGGTTTTCATATGAAATTTAGAACCCGCTAAACGTTTTATGAAATTATCATTCGAGTTATTACGTAGTTTACAGTTACACAGTTCATGTTTTTGTTACGAGATTATTTACACATTTAGATGGTAAGAGATTTTTAAAAAAATATACACACAGATGATAAGATATATATATATATATATATATATATATATAGACAATTGGGATACTTTGGGTTTTAGCACTAAGCACATAATACAAAGAGAAATCATTTCATACACAAAATATTTTGAGTCTGAGTGTCATGAAACAAAGGCATACACGGCACGCATATCGAGCAGGTAGCGACAGCGACGAAGGAAATATAGCTTTTGCCAGAGCGAGCACACAGAAACAAGAACAACAATGGCTCGTCGTCGTTGTCTTGTGTCCGTTCTCTTGTTCCTCTACCTTTCACTAGGCCTGTCGTCTATGCCAGACTCAGGCTTGTTATGCAAAGAATAGCAATGCTGCCCTGCCACAGCCAACGGCGTCCGCTGTGCTGGCAGAGACACATCAGTCTTCATGTTCTCTTTGGCCAATAGCTTCGTTCACTGGGCTTCCAAGGCTACAAATATTTTGTTTATAAATCAAATACATGAAATTATTTCTCTATGTGGTATGTGCTTAGTGATTTTGGCCAACAGCAATGAGGAAGAGTCGTCTCTCAAGCTTCATTTCTGTTAAGCAAAGTCTTAGATGCTCGATTTTCAGAAAATAGCTAACCCATTTCAGTGTTAGAAGATGTTGGAATATTGAGTGTTTGAATAAGTTGGTTCCTTTTGCTGGGTATTGCAAGTAACAAGCCCCGTGGCTTGGTGTCGTTGCGGGGCCACTTGAACGTACTACGCATCGCACATCAAAGCCTCGTTATATAACACGGACGCCCTTATTCCAACACTCAAGATTTCGCACCACAGTACCAGTACCACCTTTTAGGGTTCCTCCTGCTGCTTGATCCTATGGCGATGTAGCAATCAGCTGCCTCCCGCATAACGTGGCTTGGCCGCATTCTCTTCTGCATTGCTGGTGCTGCCATTTGGCAGCATTTCCTGCAGCTCGATTTCGCTGAGCAGGGCCCAGTTCTCGCTGTCGCTGTGGACATGCAGGCGCAGCTCCTTGATGGCGCCAATTTTGGGATCCAACAGTCCCTCCGCCACGCCCAGGCCATCAAAGGCGCCCACAATCAGATAGCCATCCGTGGTGGTATTGTAAGTGCTCCAAACGGACGAGTTCTCGCTGAGCGTATCAGCTGGCAGGAGCTCCACGGAGGTGTTGTAGAAACGGTCCGACGGGTGCTCCGAGTTGCCGCTACGAAAGAGATATTTGCGCAGCAGCGTTGGCTGATCGAAGATGAATTGCACCAGATCGCCAGGCTGCGGCAGGAGGCCCCAGAAATAGGACTCGCCGCGATAGGCCCGCTTCAGCAAATAGTTTTTGTACGCCACGATGTTGGACTTGACCAAAGCGGGCGGATTGTGGGTGTGGGCATAATAAGTCGGCACCTTGCTGCCAAATTGCTTATCCTTAAGCTTCTGCACCTTTCCCTTCAGCGAGGAGCTGGTGCCGATGTGCTGGAAGAGCGATTTGCGAAAATGCTGCCAATACTTAGCCTTCTCCTGGTTACAGTGCTTCTGATCCTTGTCCGTGCGGCAGACCTTGGACTCGATGAAATATGTGAGCAGCCAATCGACGGGCTTGTCATTGTAGAACATTTGAAAATATGTAATCAGATACGGCAGCTCCGCGCTCTTGAACATCTTGCCAATGAAGCCCAACTGGCAAAAGTCGAGCACAAACCAGGACGGCTGATCCGGCTTGGTCAGGGCGCTTTTAATCAAAGCAAACTTCTTCATGGTGGTTATAAACTGACGCTTGGTTAGAATGTCGTCCTCCAGCTGGACATAGAAGGTGCCCTTGGAGTGAGCATAGGCCATCAGATAGGCAAAGTCCAAATTCTGTTTGCTGCGCCACTTGACACGCTCCAAAGGATCGTTCAGCGTGATCCGCAGGCGCTCGAAGTTCGGATAGTAGCTGGGCGAGGGTGCTATTACATCTATCAGGCCGCTCTCCACCTGCGCCTCAAAGCTGGCCTCAATTTGCTTAGCTATCAGCTGCACCGCCTCCATATCCGTCTCGCCTATGTAGACAATGATCAGGGTCTCATTCTGCTCTTCCTCGTTCATATTTTCAATGAGATTATGCAGTGTGCCCAGCAGATAGGATTGCTTCTCGCGGCGCACTGTGGGCACACCCAAAACAATGCTTACATCGGTGCGACCCTTGCTGAGCAGATAGGCAGGCCGCAGTGAGCTTGCATCGTCCAGCAGATGGGGCAGAAAGTGATAGGCGTTGGGCAGGCGAATATTCTGTACAGGCACATAGTTCCCTGTGGCTCCTGGTCTGGGTTTGTTCGCCTGGGAGGCATTCCTCAGCAGCTGACGTGCCTCCGGACTTAGGCCATCCAGGAGATTCGCAACGGGCAGCGGCGGTGGACTGCTGGACATGTTGCCGCTGCTGTTCTGCAGCTGCGCCAAGTACTGCGACAGCAACGAGACATCCTCCTGCCTGGCGCGATACATGGACTCCAGATACTGAAGACGCATATGATACTCGGCCAGGCGTTGCGTCAGCGACTGTTCGGTGGATAATTCCGGACCCATCACCATCAATATCACAATGCAAGGGGCCAGGACGAGGACCGTCACAATTAGCATACAATTCCTTTGACGTATTTTGAACATTTCGTTGGGTTTCGGTCGAGGGATTAGCTCTTTCTATTTAGTAATCTATTTTTCGTATAATTAATTATCTATTCGTTGTTCTCTTGTGGTTGCTGCTCCCTTGGCCCGGCTGTCATAGTCATCATCATTTTATGACTAATGCAGGCAGCCCCTCCTCGTCAAGGTCAGACAACGCTTAACTTAGTCGTGGTTGTGGCTGTGGCACACCCCTAACGGCAATACAATTCCAAATCCTCCTGCGCCACCTTCTAGTTAATGTCTTTTGTGTGTTGCAGCTGTCGCAGTTCTTGCCACATGACCTACAAGAAACAATATAAACAACAACAAAAACCTTTTATAATGTATTCCAGTATATAAGCAGGCAAAGGAAAAAATCAGATTACATGGCCAAGCGCTAATACTGTATGAAAATGGCTGAGCTTCCGCCTCGTCGCAGTCGCGTCGGTGTCGGTGTCGTTTCCCTACATTCGATCGGTGGGGGGCTGCAAAGAAAAATAAATGCTGATTCTTGTTAATTGGGTTCGGCATAGGGTAAAGCTTTGGGGTGAAACGGGTAGGAGTACATATAATTATTTGTAAAGGAAAGAAAGGGAACTGCAATTTGCGATTTACAAACGCGCTAACACGCAATCGACCTCCGAAAAACGATGCCTCTGCGTTCCATCAATGTCATTTGCATATGTGAACAAATTCAACGTTAAAGATATGACCATTTCCACGTAACTAGACTCATACTGCTTGCCGCTTCGCGAATGTTCGTCTTCATGGGAAATATTTCGTTCTAGGCTAAATCAAAAACGAATGCTTGTAGGGCGTCAGAGAGTTGACACACATGCAGACATACATCCAATGTAAATACTGTCAGGCAGTCGCTGCCCGAATACACAGAGAGGGAAGGAGGAAAGGAAACTGTTCTCTTCGAACCTCCAGCCAGCCTCTTTCACGCTTCGGAATTTGGAATCGACTCTAGCTCTTATAGTCTCCAAAATCTAGGGTTTCATACGGACAGACGAACGGACAGCGCTATCTTAACTCGGCTGTTGATGCTGATCAAGAATATTTGAATATCAAGAATATATGATCAACTATAAATATGTGGACGTTTAAGTTGTAGGCAATGACAAAAAGTTAATGCAAGTTAATGGCGTTCACTGAATTTGAGTATAGACGGTGAGTTTTCAGTTCTCTGATACTCATTAAATATATGACTTCTGGGAGGTGCTTGGAACAGTTCGCGGAAAAGTACATAGTTTATTTCTAAAGTAGATATGGAACTGCCTTACAAAATGGTATATTCATTTTGTCCGGAAGTTTGCAATATTTAAGTATATCTATTCTTGATGAACATAGCAAGGGGAATGAATCCATATAAACATTTCCGTCTGTCCGTACGCCCATCCGTCGTTCTGTTTCAACACAAAACTAGAGCTGAAATTTCTACTAGAGGCTTGTTCTGTCTGCACGCTGGTTAAATTCGAGTTTCATCCAGATTGGACCTCTATATCATATAGCTCCCATATAGCCGATCGTTCCGGAATGAACACTAATGAACATAACTTTTCTCTTTTCATCTAAATCTAACCAAATCTGGTTCGTATCCATTTGAGGAGGCCCCACATCCGCTGATCGGAACTGGTCGAGATCAGATAGCTATATCATATAGCTCCCATATAGCCGATCGTTCCGGAATGAACACTTTGGAGCATAACTTTTATGTTTTTCATTCAAATAAACCAAATTAGGTTCATCTGCTGAACAAATTTGATTCAGATCAGACAACTATATTGTATAGCGCTCATATAACAGGTTGTTCCAGAAATGTCCCCGAAATATCCCCATTTTCGAAATTTAAAAGACAATATTTCTTGTGGTGTGGTATTGCGCATATGTAGGTACTACAGATTTCTTATTTGATAAGTATATTACGAATATTTTTCAAATGAGGTGATATATGAAAATGTTCAGTGGGAATCACTCAGAGATCTGTACTCAGCCTCGCAAAGCGTTTGAGAAAAACTACGTTAGCTGTTACTTTTGGCTGTCACAAAGCAGTTAGAACACAAAGCAGCCCAAAGGGAATCAAGTGAGACTGAAACAGGAAATAACCCTCCTCATTCTGTGAGGAAAATACTACTCTATGTAGGGTATCAACTAGTCGTTTACTGCTTGTCACGTTAACAAGCTGATGTGTGAACATTAACAATTTCATCGGTTCGTTTTCAACACGTTCGTTTATTTTGCACATACTCAAATATTTGAGAAATAAACAGAAATTCTGGCTAAAAATCATATACACACACGATAAACAAATAAACAACACGATAGCCGCGCATATTAGCACCCGCTGTGGGCACATACGCACATACACACACTCACACGGATATTAAATATTCTGTTACTGTTACTCACTTGACTATTTGCTCCGTAATGACACTTAATTATGCCCTGGCACCCAACAGCAGGAGCGCACACACAAATAATACGTAATTCACGCAACTTTTAGTTAAACACGCCCTAATTGCCCTTAATAGATGTTAATAGGAACTGATTGAATGAAGAAACAAAAATCCTTAGTTTTACTTTGGGTGTCGCCTCAGCCGCCTCACTTCTTTTGGTTGTTGTTGATTGTTGCCTTGCCCTTTTTTTGCTATACGTTTTGAATATTCGCAAACTGCATTTCAGCTACATTTTAAATTGTTTTTGGGGCTGTTATATAAAATACGATGTGTAATTGTTGCAACACTCGCGTTCGCGTTCACAGTTTGTTTAATGCAAAAAAAAAACAACAGCAGGCAAAAGTTAATAACGGAGGTACACAGGTATGACAAACAACAACAACTGAGCACAGGGCTACGTTAGCCAACACTACAAGGTAAATATCGATTGCTTGAATCGATAGTTTCTTTCTCTTATCATGTTTTGCGATAGTTTAAACAGGTAATAACAATTCATATAGAATGTATTTAACATTTTTAAACGGCACCGGCTATATATTTAATGTGGATGGTAAGTATGAGTCGAGCAGCCCAGAAAATACGTTTAATTGAAATTCTGCTTAGATTACATGGAGCTGCGTACAAAACATCGCATAATGGGCGCTCTGGTGGGCACGGGCAACAACAAAGGCTGGAGCAGCAGTGAGGCAGGTGAGCGAAGTGATGCCAAGAAGGCGATTGCCATTGTTTGCTGATCCTGATCACTGAGTACATATGATATTCCTATAGCTATGCCCGTGGAGCTAACCAAATGTGAGGTACAGCTGCTCATTGATGAAGGAGTGGCTGTGCTGGTTACCAAGACGCAGGCTTTGCAGGCTCCACCAAGCGAACAAGTGGCGGACTATAAGGCAAAATTTCAAACGCGACTGGAGGCCCAGGAAGCCACCTTAAAGACAGAAAAACTTCGTGAATCTGAACGCTATATAGATCAAATTTTAAAGGGCAAACGCAACAAGTTGTTGAAACTGGGCAAGGCCACAGAAGGTGAGGAACCAGAAATTGTCGGGTGAAAATGCTTCACTAATCTTAATTTTCTTTAACCGCCTAAACCTAAATAGCTGCTGCTTTGACTGCTAATGATGTGCTACAAGAAATAGCCCAAAATTTTAAATTTGATCTCCAGAATGCCTTGGTGGAAGTGCCCTGCGAGCATCTGGAAAGGCATAGTAAGTAATCTACTAAAGAAAATACATATCTTAAGCCTTGTTTTCATCTGGGTAGCTGCCCAAATATATACAGAACGCCTTGTGGACGCCAACGACCTCAAATATCGGATATTTCGCGATCTCTGGCAGAAAGGAAAATTTGTTACTTGTGGCGATGCTTTTGGTGCTGATTTTCTAGTTTATCCAGGGGATCCTTTGATTTATCATGCCTCTCATATAGTTATAATACAAACTAAGCCTGCTATCAAACCCTTAGAGCTCATAGCCAAGGTGCGTTTAGCGGTTATTGTAAACAAGTGCTGCGTTTTTGCTTATTTGGGAGAGGATGGAGCAAAAATTTTTTACCAGACTGTGGCGTGGTGTAATCCTAGTAAGTAGCTTTAGGTAAGATTAGAAAACTAGTTATAAAAAATGTGTAAGTACGAATTAGCAAATTAATATATATAATTTATACTCTATTTATAAAAAGACATCTTAAAAAAAACATCTTCATAAAAAACTTCAAAATACACTAATGTTTATCTAACAAATACAAAATTTAATGTTTGCCAAGCCAAACTTTGATCAATTCGCCTTTCCATTCAACTTGCATTACTAGCATAGATTACCAACCACCAACATACATTTTAGCAGTATCACTGATAGTGAGAGCGTGACTCGCTCTGAGCATTAAAATTCTTGCTGACTGCATTTTATTGAAGATTTCTTTTTGCACTGTGGGAAATCGGATACAACAATAAAAGAGCGCACGAAAATTGCGTGACATGGACAAGAGCTTATCTCCGGGTCATGCTTTGTCTCCCGTTCTCCTTCTAATCGGCCAATGTTGTTTTGGTTTTGGTGAGTGCAGCACTTCGCCGTCAAAATGGGCTATCTTTACAGTAATTTCTTGGAGTGCGCACCTCTCCTTCTCCTCTCTGAGTCTATCTCTGCTCTTACTCAGAGCAGTCTCAGTTGGTTGTTAAAATGTTTTGTATTTGTAGGTTAAAAATCAGTTGTTCAGTTTTTATTATGTTCACGGCATTCAGCATGAAAAGATGCTGCCTCGCAAAATGTTTTTGTAAACTTAATTAGTAATTCGTGCTGACTGCCAAATGAGGTTATATTTTATGCCATCTCACATACGACAGCACAAACAAACAACCACAAAAGCAAAATAAAAAAACATTTACGTATCAGTTTTGAACAAATTTGTTGTGAATTCCTCGCGTTTTTCCCCTTCGTTGGTTTCAAGTATATTTCGCTTAGTTTTTGTTGCTGTTTTTTAAATAGAAATCACAAGGCAACAAAACCATGATAAGGTGTGCATGTGTTTGTGTAGCTGTACGTGAAGAGGGGGAAGGCCAGGCAAAAGCAAAAGTCGTGTCGTTCAAATTGCAAGCACGCAGAGGCAATCGCACATTGGGATGGAAGTCGTGCGTAGAGTTGTCGTTCCATTAAAACTAGAGTTTTAACTATGCACGATACTCCGATTACTTTCTTTAAATCTTTAGAACGGTTGAAATTTTCAAACCCGAAGTTGTCATTTCGCAAGCGTAAGATATAAAATATACATTGAAAAATAGTTTGACAATTGAAAGCATTTTTCTTCTACCCCCTTATCTCACATACTTTATTTACTTCACACCACTGTGAATGGCGCATACATTCCCCACCCAACCACCACCCTCTTTCCGTTGTCGCTTAGCATTGCCAGTTGTGAAATGCTTTGCTTTAATGCTGATTGGGACCTCCTCGCCTCTGTTCGCTTTAAACCCTAAAATTTAACGTGTTTCAGCATCAAAACAGAGAAAACTGTAATCTTGAATTCGCATTTATTTTTTTTTTTTTGCCACCTTCCACCGCTCACTTATAGTTCTCAGCGCACTCAGAGTCTGGCCATGCATTGTGATTGTGGGGATAGAACCGAAAACTCTCCCTGGTAATGCACGAAAGACTGATTACTTACTCTCCAGTCTCACAACTCTCCCCGCCGCTTTCCAAAAACCAAAACAAAATGCGAACGTGAGTCTGATTTCGAGTCTCGTCTCAGTCTCTGCTCTTAAGCGGGCTTTGATCTGCATATAATAGTAGGGCCACTGTCAGGGTACGTATCTCTGGGAACACATGTCAAAAGTAACAGGTGCAAAAGAGAAGCGAGAGGGTGGTGGTAAGAGCGAACCGGCTTTTTACTTGCTCAGGATCTGTTGATATTTTAAGTGTTTAAATGGGAGAGTTTACTAGATAGAGCTCTCCTATATGAAAATTCCTTTAGTCTTTGAGAATGTTTTGAATGTACCGGGTGTTTTGAGTTTTATACAAAACAGCAATATATTTTCTAATTTGTTTAAATAATTTCCTTAGCGCTAAAAAAACAAATAAATCCGATAAATTATTGTGCTAGTAATGATGGAAAACAATATTTGTTATAAAATGCAATTAAATGTAATTAATAATTAATTTTATAATAAGAATAAGAACTTATGTGAAAGATTTTAATAAATGACGTCTTTACTAAGCAAATATGCCTTTCATTTAACGCTATTTTTAAGATTTTATCATATCAGGTTTTACATTAGATAAATAATTAATAAGTAATTAGCGCTATTTATTTCAGCATCTAACATTTACGACTTTTTTTAATGATTTTGCTATACTGTCTGTCTGTGCTACAATTCTTTTTTATCTCCTCTAAACAATTTCTATACATTATACATTCTTGTTTTCTGTTTACCAAACTGCGCCTCCGTCCCTTCAACGTAGGTACACGCGTCTGTTTAATATTGTCATGTCCATTTCATTGGCCTGAAATACTCTTCTTTTGCCCATATGCATTACGCACATCTGGCAATGCCTTTCGTCCAAACTGTACTTTCAAGAGCGTGCCCGCCAGTCATCTCTCTCACTCTCACGCTCAGCGGCAGCCAAGCAGCAACAGTGTCACACATACACACAAACGTATACGAAAAAAACCACCACCACCAAAATGGTAAAGGCATATGTGAGGCGAAGCGCATGACCAGAAATTTTCTCCCGTATAGAGACTTGAAAACCCGTCGCGCTGGCAGCAAACGTAATTCGATCGAATGCTCTGAGCTCACATTGCTCAGAGTTGGCCTCACAGTTCGAGTTATTCAACGTTGGCGAGCAGACAAAAAATATAAAACCAAGAGAAGGGAAAGCAAGCAAAGCAGCAGCAATAAGTCTATAATAGACAGACAGATTTTTCTTTTGCGCTCTGGGTGAGAAAGATAATACAACATAAAAATTGGTGTGCTCCGGGAGCGACACAAACAGCCAGAAAAACAATAACAAACGAAATATCAAGTGGATATGATATGAAACAATAAAATGATACTATTTTAAAAGAAAATGCAAGTTTGAAATCAATATGCATATGCGTGGCTTATGTTTAACTGTACAATCATTGTGACTGTGTACGAATGTGCATATATATTTGTCCATGTGTGTATGTGTTTAGTTTGTTAGCACGGGCTATTTATATTTGGTTTTACGTTTTTCTGAACAACAAAATGCTAAGTCTAGAGTCGGGCGCCCCACACAGCCCCACAAGTATTTCATATAAGAAGGAATGGAACAAACAACAAAAACTGAGCAAAGCACATTTTCGTCGTGTGCTGTCTCGTTCTATAAACTGTTATCTCGCTCTGACATGCGCTCACCAGAGTGAAGTTTCTATTTGGAGGGGTGTGGGAGACAAGAGCGCAACAACAACAACAGCAGCAGCAAAGTCTAACTAGCTCTTTACTCTTTACAGCGAGGCACCGATAAACTCAGCCCCATTCTGTCAGCGGAGAGAAGGGAACGGCATACCTTGGAGCCATACACAGGCCAGGGTGTCCCTTTTAGTTAAATTTTCATTTTACCCGTTATACAAATAACAGCCTCGTCGTGTTGGCCGCGAATAGTTTACAATACACTTTCAACGCTGGAGAAGATCAGCGGCAACAGCAATTGTTGGATTTGGACACGACAGCTCTGATGTCGTTGCCAATGAATTCGCTGTATTCGCTCACTTGGGGCGATTATGGCACCTCTCTGGTATCGGCCATACAATTGTTACGCTGCCATGGCGACCTTGTTGATTGCACGCTGGCCGCCGGTGGACGCAGTTTTCCGGCCCATAAAATCGTACTATGTGCCGCCTCTCCATTTCTATTGGATTTGCTAAAGGTGAGTGGAACATAAAAAATAAAATCTGAAAAAGTGTGTAAAGAAAACGAAAACCTAACCTCACTAAGTTGGCTTTTACGCGGCATGGCACAGTGGTTGTCATCTTTACAAAAATTTAATAAAAAATGTGGGCGGCAATTGTGAATGTGTATAGTGTAGTGTGTGAAGGTGAACGAGAAAAGAGGTTTTATTCTACATTTCGAAATAAATTCAGAAATATTCAATGTAAAATTGCTGTCCAATTATTTCAATTAAGTAACACAGTGATTGGGTTGATACAGTTGGTTGAAATAGTCAAAACTTTAATAATGGTTATGGTACACTGTCTTAAGTGCATTTTGATTTTCGTTATTGTTTAGTGGCTATTTAATTTCTCACGCATTAAAGCCCACTGTACATGCATGGCCCCAGCAGCAGCAGCAGCAGCGTACAGTTTGTAAACAGAGAAACTGTCCCCACTAAAATGGGTTACATTTCTGTGTGGAGCAGCTCCATCTCATATAACACTCTGAGATTGCCATTCGCGCTCTGCCTCTGTTGGTTTGGTGTTGCTTGCTCCTGGCCTGGCTTTAGCTTCCGCTCCCGCTCAAGAGACAACACCACCTGCCCAAAAGTCGTTGAATAAAAAAAAAGAATTCTCCGTCTACTTTCCGTTCAGTTTGTAGTTGGCTAGAGATTTCTGTGCAAGTTTTCCATTGTCAATTGAGTTGAATGAGTTGCGCACTCTGCTGACGTTGCCAACTCAGTACGTCAGCCCCTCCTCCCCCATTTTTATCAACTGTGTACGTAATTTGTTATAAAAAAACCCAACGTTGTATAAACGAGAGGGAGAGAACGCGAGTGGGAGAGACAGAGAGAGCAGCCAACCTGTCATGAATGGGGGAGGGGAGAAGTCGGTCGGGGAAAAAGCTGCGCCAACTTGAAAGTCAAAATGAAATGTGTTAGAGCGAGAGCAAACGAGAGCGCCACAAAACGAGCAAGCGAGCAACGGCGTTGTTGTTGGGTGCACACGAGCGCGACCTCTTTTTGCCAGTCATAGCATGTTGGGGAGATGGTGGAGGGGCGTTAATATGCTTGTACATGTGTTTGTGTATATGTGCATTCATATATGACAGCTTTTTAAACAGTTTGTACAGTTGAACTTGACTACCGCGGAGGGCAAGAGTGATTTGCAAGACGAAAAAAAAGTTTGTTATGATAAGGTTGGTTTATTTTTGGAATACATATCAATCAAAGCATATTTATCAACGCAATTCAGCTTTGCATTTACAGTGTGTGAAGGCTTTCCAATTCAACTGACCTAAAAAATATGCCAATTCAATTTTATATCGTATTGTACTTGGATATTTCCTTCATTTGCCTTTGTATGACTTTGTTCTGCTAATCGAAATATACGTTAGTGAAATCTAAGAATTCCAATACGAAATGAAATGTGATTAATTTCTAGAGCATTCTATTTAAATATTTATCGAGTATCTACTGTAGGATGTACATACGATGGCCTGTTCATATATATAAGTACATGCATATTAGCCTGCTTTGCCATCGTATATTTTAGTGGAGGTGCTATTGCCTTCTTAGTTTCTTTTCCTAGGTTTTTTAAAATTTGTATTTTCTTTTTATCGTTTTCGTGTGCCGTACTGTACTTTTTCTTCGTCTTATTTTCGCCCCACAATTATTTTTTTTGCGCTTTGGTTTGGCTTTCAATTGATTTAATCCCACTTTGTATTTTTGGCGGGACAAAATAACGGCAACAGATAACAATAACAGAGATCACATTCTGATTGACCAAAAACAGAGCGCGCATAGGGAGACACCTGCTGAGGCCGCCGCTCAATCTCAATTCAGAAAAAAACGTAAACAGAGCGTAATTTTTAAAACCGCCGCTCAGAGGCCGCCAGGGAAATGTCAAAAAAAAAAATTCATCAGCTGAACTCTGCAAGAGTCGCACCGAGACGGAGACATCGAGTCTAAACATGACCAAAAGATGTTGGTGTCGAGTGATCTCGTTACACTCACACAGGCAAGCAGAAAGCATGGACAATGCTCTTTGTTGCTCCCGCTCCCGCAACGTCAGACGGCGCAGCAGAAAATGCAGCCACCACTCTGAAAAATCGATGAGGCTTTGCTTGCTTGCTTGGCTGGCTGCTGGTCGTCTGGTGGTGGCTAAAAGGGAGTGCTAGAGTTCAAAGAGCGTGAGGTACGCGGCCTGGCTCATGGTGTGAGTGCCACGGAGCGCCGGCGAGGCGGGCGGAAACGTGGCGGAGCGGAGCGGAGAGCCATGCGGTAAATGACATTTCAAGAGATTGCTTGTTTTCTTTTATTTTGAGTCGGCAGCAGCAGCAGCAGCTCAGTTGGGTTTCCAGACTTTTGTTGAACATGAATTTTAGCTAATTATGTACATTTTGAGCGCGGGAGCGAAACGAATCGAAGCGTGTGAGAGTGTAAGCGCGGGGTGTTGCTCTTTCTTTTTTTTTTCTTTGGATTTTCTTTAGCTCTGCAGCATCTCCCGCCCGCCACCAGCTGGAGGAATGTGCAAAGCCGGTTTATTTAGTTGGAGAGAAATATTTGTTGTTTGCGTGTGAGCGGACATTGAGTTTTCTACGTCTCGCGGTCTCTGACTGTTTGTTTATTTTGGGGGCTTTAGTTGGGATGGCCAAGAACTTTGTGTGTCTCTCATAAGAGCATTGGAATTTTTGCAAATGAGCTGCTTTGCAAAAGCAGCTACATTGGGATTAGAAATTTGGAAACTGAAATTTATGATATTCCTTAACCCTTTGATACTGCCCTTTGACAATTAATATGAATTAATAATTCACATGTTCTCCATCTTCCTTGCAGAACACACCATGCAAGCATCCGGTGGTAATGTTGGCCGGCGTCAATGCCAACGATTTGGAAGCCCTGCTGGAGTTTGTTTATCGTGGCGAAGTGAGCGTCGATCATGCTCAATTGCCATCGCTACTCCAAGCAGCCCAATGCCTGAACATACAGGGATTGGCTCCTCAGACGGTGACCAAGGATGACTACACAACCCACTCGATACAACTACAGCATATGATACCCCAGCACCATGACCAGGATCAATTGATAGCCACCATAGCCACGGCCCCGCAGCAGACTGTGCATGCACAGGTTGTTGAGGATATCCATCATGCGGGACAGATACTACAGGCCACCACACAGACCAACGCAGCCGGACAACAGCAAACGATTGTGACCACAGATGCCGCCAAGCATGATCAGGCCGTGATTCAAGCATTTTTGCCAGCACGCAAGCGCAAGCCACGTGTTAAGAAAATGTCACGTGAGTATATGGATTGAACAACATCTGTGAATCTATCTAATTGGGTTAACATTGGCAGCCACGGCACCGAAAATCAGCAAAGTTGACGGAATGGACACGATTATGGGCACCCCGACATCATCACATGCAGCCGGACAACAGGTCGTCCAACAGCAACAGGTTCTGGGTGAGAATGGAGCGGAAACGCAACTACTCACGACGGCCATCAAGAGCGAAGTGCAAAAGGTTGAGACAATTGTGACCATGGATCCTAATAATATGATACCCGTGACCTCGGCAAATGCAGCCACAGGAGAAATAACTACTGCATCAGGTACCACGGTGACGCCATCTGGAGCCAGCGGTAGTGCCACCACGGCTACGCCTAAGGCTAAACGTACTAAACATCCGCCTGGAACAGAGAGTGAGTAGAAAAAGAACTGATGATGATGATGCTATTGCTCCGGATATTTACCCCCTCATTTATTTTTAGAACCCCGGTCGCGTTCACAATCGGAACAACCTGCTACTTGCCCCATCTGCTATGCCGTCATACGTCAATCTCGCAATCTACGTCGCCATCTCGAACTGCGGCACTTTGCCAAGCCGGGCGTCAAGAAGGAAAAGAAAAGTAAGTCCGGTAATGATACCACATTAGACACCAGCGGCGAGTTCAACACCACAGTGGAGGGTGGCGATGCTGGGGACACGAGCATAAACAGCGGCACCTCCACGCCGCAGGTGGTGGCCCAGTCGCATCAACAACAACATCAACAGCAGCAGCAGCATCATCAGCAACATTTGACTACAACAGCGACGTTAGCGGGTGGAGGTCAAACGCATATCATGGGTGTCAATATCAAGCATGAGGCAGGAACAGCAAGCGGTGGTTCTGGTGGTGGGCAGCAGCAGCAGCAGGGCATACAGAATGTCATCCACATTGTGGGCGATCAGGTGTATCTGCCGCAACAGGCGCAGCAGCCACAGTAGAGCCGTTGCCCCGCGCCTTTGCCACGCAACGCACCCGCCAAATCATTCCGTTCATAAACCCACGCACACACTGACACACATACACAAACACACTCACAGAACACCATCCAAAACATTCGCTCTGTTTTGTAAATAACCAAACCAACCCCACACCGAATGAATGTCCTCTTGTGTTCACTTACGATCTTTTCCGTTTTGCATTTCATTTGTGAGTTCAACTTTATTTCAATTTCCAAAAATTCGTTTAATTAACAACATTTTATGCAGTATTTTCTTGCATACAGAGAAATATTTACCCGCCCTCTCCCCCTCAAAACTTAAAATACTCGACTGCTCTATTTTAATTTAAAATTTAAAAAACTTCGTTTAAAGCGCAACTATGTGTCGCAAAATAGTAACCCGAAATATGTGTAATGTTGTACAAATACAACTCGAAACAAGGTTTACTAGAAATTTCAAATTAAGTTTAACATATTTTTACGCATTGTTTAAATAAAAATATATATATAATTTTTTATATAACAAAACAAACACACAATTTTGCAATTAATTTAAGAATGTTGTTGTTTTTTGTATTTTTTACTGATTGGCTATTTTCCTCCCCCCCATTTGTTGTTGTTGCTCTTAGAGTTGTTTCAAATTCATTTTCCTGCAAGAAAATACTGTATTTAAAATTTTTGTTAAGCACACTGCACATATTTTTCGCAGTGTATCGCAAATTTCTTTTTATTTTTATTTTAATTTAAAAATTTTCATTTGATTTGTATGCGTTTGTATTTTTAGTTTTGCATTTCCTTGCTTAAACATATTTTCTTGTATTTTCTCTTCTATTTTTTATTGTTAGTTTTAACAAATTTCATTCATTTCCTTTAAACTTTGACTTTACCTCTCGTTAAATAACATGAAAATCTAAATAACACTGCCACACTCAATTTGTATCCTGCAAAAGAGCTCAAATTCGTCACAAGTAGCTAGCACAAGTGTTGATAATGGCTGAGTGGGAGAGCGTTCTCTTAATTTGCTGTACATAACGCAAAGGCAAAGCTTGGAAGCAACTAGATTTCCGTTTACTATGACAATAACAAATACCTCTTTAATCATCTTAAGGACTTATCAGCAAAATAGACGCAATGCCAAAGTCTTAAGAGCAACACAACTCACACACACATTTATACATACATTTGTATCTCATTGCGAGATCTCGCCACGCAATCTGTTATGGGGCGGGCGTTAATTTGCCTGGCTTGCACGCCCATCCTGGTTTTTGTATCCTTGCAATTTTGTCGCGATATTTGTAACGCATAGAAGGAAGCATCTACAAACGCATAAAGTATATATATATTCATGATCAGCATGACAAGCCGACTCGATAGAGCCATGTCCGTCTGTCTTTATGCAAACTAGTTTCTCAGTTTTAGAGCTACAGGTTGAAAAATTTTTACAACCGACCAATTCGGAATGAACTTTTATTACAGAAAAATGTTTTTTTTTTTTTAATCCAAATTGGACCAAATTTTGTAAATTTCAGTTTTAAAAGCCTCTACGTGAGCTGACTAAAGTTGATCCAGGTCGGACCACTACATTATATAGCTTCGACATTGAAAGATATTGCTCCATATTAGTCGATTTCTAATTGCTATGGCATTCGGTACGTTTTAATCATATGGATTGGACAACTATTATCATATAGCTGCCTTATAACTGACTTCTTCAGAATGTACACCTAGTAGAGAACACATATATGTATATCGAAATTCAAGTTCTTCGGTATATATGCGGTTTAAGAGTCTCCTGTCCAGTCAAGTAGATTCCATTCAGATCGGTTTGCTATATCATATGGTATACATATTTTCAATATAAATGGCATATAAGCTTCGGCTAGCTAAAATTAAACTTCTTTCTTATTAACTATTTATGTCATGTGCTTTGTCTTGTTTCATAGTGTAATTTGTATATTTTGTGTATTTTCTTCTGGCATTATAATTTACATTTTTAACAAACTTCAACGAACAAAACTATCGCAAACACTTACACAAAGAGCATTCTCTTTAATCTATAGCAAAGCTGCTTGCTGTCGCTAACCAAAGATTGATCCCGAAAATAGTAACCATCTGGGATAAGAATATCGACGAATTTTCACAGATAAACTCAAACTATAAAATACAAAAGCTGTATGATATGCTTTAGAAGTTGAAGGATCATCAGCTAGCTATCTTGTCTTGCTTTTCTGAGACTGAATTCATTTTCTACCGACCTCAGTGTCAGTCGTATGGCCATATCTCTCACTCTGAATACTTCTTTCATTCCACATAGTTCTCTCCATGTTACTATTACAGATAATGTTAAGTTAACATTGTTTTACAAAATAGACTTTCTTTAAAGATCATAAGTAACAGTTCCTCTTTTGCTAAATCTTATCGAAAACTGATCACTTTTCATATTTTGAGCAGGAAAACTTTGATTAGTTGTGGATAGTTTTCTTCGTAGACACATTACATTACATCCATTACATTACATACATTACATTACATACATTACATTACATCCATTACATTACATCCATTACATTACATCTCCTTACATTTCTTGTCTAAATCCATTTGTAGTCTTCAGCGTTTGTCCTCCAGTTGTTGCAGTCAAAACTTTAGACCAGCTGTTGTTGAGTTGAGTTTTCTTATCTCCGTTGTTGTGGCAGCCTCAACTTTCGCTCTATTAGTGTAGTTTTCGTTTCTTTCACTTCTCTTATTCTATTTTCTTACTCCATCCTATCCCATCCATACTTACAGCACCGGGCACTAAAAAACCAGGCAGCACTACACCCGGCTCACAAAGCGGTGTCAGCAGCAGTGGCGGTGTGCCCCAAGTGCAGACCGTACAATCCCTGCACAATCTGCAAGGTGTCCAGGTCAAGAAAGATCCCGATGGCCAGCAGCAGCAACAACAACAGCAGCAGCAACAGCAAACAATGACAGTCACAAGCACAGCCGGCCAGGTGCAGCAGCAACAAGTGCAACAGGTTCAGGTGCAGCAACCACAACAGCAGCAACAGATACAGCACCATCAGATCATTGACTCATCTGGGAATATAACAACAGCCACAACCAGCGCCCAGGCAGCCGCACAGCAGCAGCAGGCGGCGGGCCAGCAGCAGCAATTGGTGGCACAGGCGAGTGATGGCAGTGAAACGCCATTGTCCATAGCCCAAGTGCAGACGCTGCAGGGTCATCAGATCATTAGCAACTTGAATCAGGTGAATATGACTGATTTTCAACAACAGCAACAGCAACAACAACAACAACAGCAGCAACAACAACAACAGCAACCACAACAGACACTTTGATCGGACCGTAACTAAATTTGAAATCCCTATGTAGACCATTACATATTTTATGCTTTCAACTTGGGTTAGCCTTAACTCATATACAAATTACATATATATATATACTATATATATATATATACTATATATACCAACTATGTATGTATATATAGAAAATACGCTTTACTCTCCTTTTTTATTGGAATATGCGTAGCTTCAATTTTAAATCCAAACTGGGTGTGGAAAGTAGAGATCACTTATTATTTTTTAAAACGATTCCTTTAACGTTCTGATTGATATATTTTCAAAGTTTTTACATGAGAATTTTACAATATTTTGTTGTATGCTTAAAATGTATCGTGCACTCAAGGATATAATTTGAAAAATTTTGATTTAATTTTAATTTAACACTTAAACGAATTCACGCTTAACAAAGTTCGTAAAAGTCTAAATGAGGCATATGCTGTTGAGCAGCATTACATGCACATATTCATAGTTCTGCATAATAATCACCACAAAATTGAGTCTCTTTGGGTGAGCTTTCTGTTTGTCAGAGTTCTTTTGGGTTTTAATCTTCGATTAAACGCTGAATCAACCCCGACATATCGATATATCTAAAAAATCCATGTTTGGACAAAATTCATGCTAGTGGTCTCTACTTTTCACCCTGCTTATTTTAGTTATTTTATAATTTGTTACACAACTTGTTTAATTTTAAATGTTGATTTCCCTATATAGTTACACATTATACATGTTAAGTTATCGTTGTCTATATAATAATGTAAGTGCGCTATGGTTATTGGACTTTAATTAATTTCTACTGTAGCTTTGATCCAATGTCCCCAATGCTAGAGGAAAGGCTAGTCAGACAAAGATCAGTGAAAAAGTTTTCTTTTTAAAATATGAATTATGTAGTTTCGGTTTCAGCGAACACCTTGTTGAAATCAGTGTTGGTTTTTAAATTTTCTATATATTGCCTAACAATTTTAACCGATTTTTTTTCTGACCCAAAGCAACTTTGGTTTCATAGCAAGATAATTGTTCAAATTGCAAAAAAAAAATACTTTCAATTTCACCTTTCAAGTTCTCAACATTTAGGTTAAAAAGATAGCAAAAAACTAATTTTAAATTGAAGCTCATTATGAGTAGTTTTGCCTTAGGAAAATGTTCTCTTTAAATGAATTATATATATGATAAAGCAAAGCAAATCTTACTATTTACACTTTCCTCCTCTCCCCCACTCACTCGAAGAAATCTATAAATTTTAAGTTTCAACTTTTTGATGCTAGCAAAATGGTGTCTTTGGCGCTACGCTATAGTTGAAGGCGCTCTAAATTTTAATTTTAATTTACACAAAACAAATCTAAAACATATATTTTTTAAATTTAATAGTTAAATTTTTTTATAAGCCACTGATCAGAAAGGTTTTTGCTTATCTGAACATATCCCTTAATTCGTAATGCTTGAATAAAATATAATTTTATTTAAAAAAAATATAATTTTATTTAAAAAAGAGAAAAAAATAAACCAAATGTTTTTTCCAAAAAAAGGAAAAATAAAAAAATGTTATATTTTCTTTGGTGTTGGATTTTTATTTCTAATTATTTTTATTTAATATTAAATATTTTTGAGTTTTACAGAACATAAATTTTCGTAGTTTGGTATGCTTCATTGACATAGACCTAAGTTTCCCTGCATTTCATACTAACAAGAGTTGGAGGAATATTTTTATTTAAATTGTAAAAAGGAAAGACACAATTCCTTAATTTGATATAATATATATTCCATAACTGAAGACTATATTGGACAAAGAAATTTGACTTTGAAAAAACTATTCCTCTAATCTATTTTACAAATTATTTTATCAACTATATTTTAGTTAAGTCATTTTCGATACCTTACAGAGGGTGTTTATTACAATTTCTTCAGAATTTAGGAAGTATTCCTTATTCTATATGATATAGCATATAGTACATCTATAGCTAATATACGTAACTAAGCAGTAGCAGTATATAATTACATGCCAAAGCTGATATGAGAAAACGATAGACTTCTTTTCGCAATAAGCTGATTATATTACCATACGGTCAAATCGGATTATTATATCATATAACTTTTATAAAAATGATCTCTTGTTATAAGACTTTTAGTTTGCAAATTAGGGATGCGCAAATATCACAACAAAGAAGAAGGAAAACAATACAAGCCTATATTGCTGACAACCTTTTTTAGTTTGATTCCAGTAAGATACATAAGTTGTTCAATTTGAAAGGGTTCTTTATATGCGTGCTATGTGTTATAGTTGTCCGATCGGGTTCAAATTTGGCCTGTGGAGACGTGGAGACCTCATGCACACCACATTTCATTGAGGAAGAATAAAGTTTTTTACTTCTTCTCTATAAAGTTCGCACTATGGATTACAGTTCGTATTCACATCTTCCATTTAACCATATTATAACATTTTCAATGCTGTCTGACAAAAGCTGGTTGGCACGCATGCTAATCTGGCCACACTAGTTAATAGCAAATGAAAATTCTACTTTTTCATAGTGTTCAAAATCGTTAATGGAAGTCAAAGTTCATTGCCATTGGATACGCCCTTGGTTTGCGCTAACGAGAAGATGTAAAAGCTGGCCAAACCAATAAAAGAGTTTAGCAGACATAAAGGCTTCCAAAACTGACAAGAACCAAATTTGGTTCCATTAGGAAAAGTAAAAAACTATTCATACTAAGAGTTTACTCTGAATAGGTTGGTTATATGGATACTGTATGATATAGTGGTTCGATCTTCACGATTTTTACATAGTAGCTGCTTACAGTAAAAACAGAGTAAGAATAGGAATAGGTAAATGACATATGTTTTGACACTGTCCGGATTATATAGTACATACATATCCTTGCAGGGGCATATAGTGATTTTTTCTTGTTTTCTATATTCATAATTTGTCGGACTTATCAAGCATTTGTGACTAACATTTCAAATACACACACACACACACATGCACACACACTGCACACACATACATGCTCGCATTGTCACATAACTAAAAAAAATCATTAACGAATCGTTCTCTTGTCTTCTTCTTCTCTTTTGTTCCTGCCTCGTTAATAACCTAACCTCAAAATCAATAATTTTCATGCATTCAACCTAAATATAAAACAAAATTTAGGGCAACAATAAGAACATTTTGGTAAAGAAAGTTTTCATTTTGAAAGGCGGTAATAATACGTAATGATGAGCCAACGATATGACCAGCGGCCCTGGAGGAGGAGGAGGCAGTGGGCAGCCGGTGCAACAGCAGCAGCAGCAGCAGCAAAGCAACAACAACAATAGCAGCGGCAGCAGCAGCAGCAACGCAGCGGCAACAGCAGCAACATCTACAATGAGCAGCAGCAGCATCAGCCACACGACAGCAACATCATCTGCTGGAGCTGGCGGTTCCCTGCAGCGTCGCATCTTGCGCGGTCATGCGGCGCAGACGACTAGCGGGGAGCGAGTGCTGCTCATCAACTACGTGCCACAATCGGGTGCAGGAGGTACTGCTACAACAACCTCATCAAGCTCGAGCACAACACAGTTGCCCACACGCAAAATACTCCAGGCCAGAGCCACAGCAGCAGCTGCAGCCGCAGCTGGTTCAGCAGCGGGTACAGCTGGAGCTGGTTCAAGTCCAGCCGTATCCTTTGCTGGCCTAGGCTCTGAGGTGACAGTCACACGTCTAACAAGCGTCACTGCCGCCGGTCATATTGTGCGAAATCAACAATCATCAACAGCATCCTCAAGTCATCATCATCAGTCGGCGACGTCCACGACCATGGCCATACATGAGCCAGTCACCGTACAGCATATAGCAACGCCAACCACGCCCCCACCCCTGATCTTTACCCAACATCCACATCACAGTCAACATCATCAGCAGCACCAACACCATCATCAACAGCAGTCGCAGCAGCAGGAATTTCATCAGGAATACCAACACCAATTGCAGGACGAACCGTCACACATCATCATCGATCATCAACAGCAATCGGAGGCGGATCAATTGATTGAATATGATGATGGTGGTGGCGAGGGTGTTGTCATTGAAGAGCAAGAGCAACATGCTCATCATCATCAATTGCAATTACAGGAGGATCTAGGCGATCCGCAACAACAGCAGCAACATGAAGTTGTCCAGGAAGTCTATCTGCAATAAAACCATCTATAAATTAAATATGAATATAAATACAACATTTACATAAGCTGTAGAATTGCAATGGTAAGTTCTTAAGTTTTTGATGATAAGAAAAAGCAAATTGGGAAATTGAATGGAAATATGTTAAAGAGATATATGGAAATTCCAAAGGAAGCCTTCAGACTTTGAAATAAGCTGTTGAACTCTTTTTCCATTTTGTTTTTATACCCTTCACAAAGTGATATATCTATTTTGGAAGGAAGTTTGCAACGCACAGAAGGAAGGGTTTCCGACTGCATTAAGTATATACATTCTTGATCAGCATGACCTTGTCCGTCTACAGAGCTGCAATTTTTAACAGATGCTTCTTTTGTCTGCACGATGGTTAAGTTCGCCCAGATCGGAATGAACACTTAGATAAACTTTAATATATTATTTGTTCTTAATGAATTTAAAATTTAAATCAGAAAAAGCCATGTAAACTCTGGTTTAAATCATAAAACTTTTATGACTTTTTGACTCGCTTAGAAATCGGATCCCATTTGTGTGTAATGCGACCAGATCAGCCCGACATGGCAAGTTTTTTGGTACAGAAATGTTGATCTTCCTGCATTTCACATTTGAGTGAATGATTCAGCAGTTTAAGGCTTTGCAGGACGTACCATATTAAAGAACTGGGTTGGATTCGAACAGTTTGTAACTCGACACTTAAAAAAATATACATTTATTGCAATTTATTAAACAACTTTTTAAAGTATTTTTTTGAAAACGTGAAAATTGCTTTAAGAATTTTCTCAATATGTATATATTTCTTTAAATTATATAAATATTATTCTTCTACAACAATTTTCCAATTTGTTTTGATTGTAAATATTTAATAACATATTTATCCTGTAATATGAAATGTAATTTTAAGTCAAATATATTAATGTATAAAGTTGAGAAGCAAATTAAATTTACAATACAAAATATCACACAGAAAAAAGTTAAATCAAATAAAAAATGCAAAAAACAAGAAAAGTTAATTAAAAAGTTGCAAAAATCTTAAAATTTAAATATTTTTGTACCAAAATTTGAACTATTTAAAGTATCTTAACATATAGGAGTTGCACATATTAAATATCTATTACACCCTGCATAAGTATATTATTTATTTATTGTCAAACAACAAAAATAACCAAGTGTAAAATACAATTTCTCAATTTCAACTACACTTAAAATATAAAGAAATACTAAATATCATTGTAGAAACTGTTGACATAGAAACAAAGAAATTCAACAACAATTTGCGCCCACATTGGCTTTAACAAATAGAGTTTAGACGTCCCACCAATACATATGTAGCATAGTATACATATGTGTGTGGGGGGCGTAATGTATGTATGTATGTGTAACCCAGTTATTGGGGCCAAGGCAATAAAGCAAAGCCAGTTTGTGTACTGAGAGCAAAAAACAAGTGCAGGCGAGTTTATTGAAGTTTATGGTAAATGGGTTAAGCGGTTCTTAGTCTATAACGGGACTAAATCAGCATTTGATGGCATATATAAGTTTGTTAATATTACAAGGATTAGGAGGGGTTCTATATTCTCAATCAGCACCAATCAGAGAGATGAGAATGAAGCACCTGAACAATAGAATTTTGGAATAACTCAGAGAAGTCAACTCAACGCTCATTGCAACATTGTGTTGTTGAAATCGGAACAAGCAGATTAACTTCACACTGCAGTTCACTTCTGCTTCATAATGATTCGAGTACAGGAGGTGGGTCAGCCATGTCATATTTCGAGAACTGGCAACACTAACGCCAATATCTGAAATCTGGCAACACCAAAATAAATTTCACATTATGAATATATGCTTATAAGCCGGAAACAAAACAGCAATTGACCGTGTGGGCATTCCCAGACTAGCGAAATCCAACAAAAGTTGTTCGTGGAAGAAGCAGAGCAAAGCAAATGGTCGCCTGTTTCTTCGGTGGAATGTGTCATGTGACCACCGATTGAGCAACGTAGAACAGTCAATTCTCTGAGTGGTATACGACCATTTGTTTGCCGAAAGCTTTCGGAGAAATTCGCAAAAGCAACCGCCAAACACGAATCATTCTCCATCATGACAATGCGAGCTCTCATATATCTCGGCAAACAGGTGAATTTTTGAGCAGTGAAAACATCAAATTGATAACCCGTCCCAGTCCTGATTTGGCGCCCAAAGACTTCTTCTTGTTCCCGAATATCAAATGTAAACTACGTGATCAACGATTTACGAGCGTCGAAGAAGCAGTTGAAGCGTTCAAAAACCATTTTTGTAGGTGTATTGTAATGTATTGATAATCAAGGGGAATATTTTAAAAAACCATATCGGCATTTCCATTTAAAAATGTTTTTTATCATTTGCTATTCTTGAAATATAAGAAGTACCCCTCCTGGAAGCTGGTGTCTAGCGTGTTGACTGCCGAATGTTTATCGTGCCTCTCGACCAGCGGAATGCTTGTTATACTCGTACTCTAGTAGAGTAAACGAGTATATTGTATTCGTGCAAATGTATGTAACAGGCAGAAGGAAGCGTCTAAGACTCGGCATCAAATGCCGAGTCGATCCGAGCCATGTCGTCTGTCCGTCCGTCCGTATGAACACCTATATCTCGGAAACTGTAAAAGCTAGAGCGACCCAATCTGTTAGGTCAGATCAAATTTGTTTTTAAATTTTGTCACTCCCCCTCGCGCCCCCGCAAATTTTAGCGCGTTTAGTTGAAACTCGGTATATGTATAAGCACCTAATCCAACGATTTGCCGAGTTTTGTTAAGATAGAATAATAATTGTAGACAAATTCGAAAGAAAACATTTTGTATGAAAGTAAAGTAAAGTGTGTCTGTGTCAGTTGTTTAAGCCGCAATTTAGTTAACTCCGGATGCCTGGTGTGTCATACTTTGCTATGAATATAATGTTGAGATATGCACTTTGGATATGCAGACACAAGCAAGTGACATTGGTGGAATGCAGAAAGACACAATTTTTCAATGGAATTGTAGGCCTGGAGCTTCTATCTTAGTCTCAAATGGAAATGGCCAGGCAAACGATGTTTGAATTTACCCCATTCCATATACAAGTGTAATTTTGTAGACCTCAGTCTTACTGTTTCATCCAGATACTTCACCCACAGTGGTTTATGCGGAATAATGACGTTTATGGCAACAAATGGACACGTACTCCGACTTGTTCATTGTTTACTCTGGCTGAAAAATTTGTTAAAACCTTCATTAACAAAATTCAAACGTCAAATTAGATTTTAAATATTATATTTATTTGCCTTTTTAACTGTTGCCTATACACATTTTCTTTGCTAATTTATAAAAAGCCATTTAACAACTAATTATTTACAAATTGGTTTTAATTTTAAGAAACTACAAACTGCGCTTGTTGTGTTTTTTTTACATCAATTTTTACCCTTCTTTTTATATTTTTTGTTTTACAAAAATTTAGAATTTTCCCTACAAAATTGTTGAAGCTTTAACTTGAGCATGTGCGTCAATTGTTTAAGTTTAATTTTAAATGAATTTCAATATCTACATTTAATTGTTGTTGTTATATATATATATAATATAAACAGGCACTAACTATTTGCTAGGAATAATGTTTTGTTTTTCTTTTTTTTTTTAAATTTATTTATTTATTCTTCTTGTAGCTCATTAACATTTTAAGGATTTCCGTTAAATTTTTGTGATTTTATGGGTAGCATTTTTAATTATAGTTTATCTTAAATATCTTAAAATGCAAAATTTCATAAATGTTTTATTGTTTCAACACTTTTGGACCTGCATAAGTTGATTATTTTGTGAAGCAATTTGTATCCTTAAGCCTGTCCCCTAATTGCATGCATTTCTGGTTCAATGTTTTTAAGTACCAATTGATATTGTTGTTTAAAAAAGGATGCACAAGCGCCATTTAATCTCTGCAAGCACAGAACACAGCTAACCATTTTACTTGCATTATAAACTCTAACTCGTTTAAGGTAATATTACTATTTCAGTAGCTCCTCATTTGGCGCTCTTCATCAGCCTGCTGCTGGAGAAGCATTCGCCGAAGAAGCGATCCAGCGAATGATATAAATGCGGACGCACATTGACCAGTCCATGATCCTCATCAGCGTAGCTCTAAAATTACACCCAAGAAAGGTTTAGAATTGCAATTTGGTGAAATAGTTTGTAGTTCAACTTACAATTTGCTTGAACAAAATATCATGACGCTCCAGATTCTTGGCCAATATCATGGCCTGCTGGTAATGCACATTGTCATCGAGTGTGCCATGCACCAGTAGGTACTTCTTGCCTCTCAGTTTCTGGGCACGTGTGCTCAGTCTGGATTTGGCATAGCCAGCCTCATTGGTTATGGGCAGGCCCATGTAACGCTCGGTATAAATGGAATCTGTCAGAATCAGGGATTAATAATTAGTCGTATTTAAGGCAGCTTGCACTTACCATAATAAGCCCAATCCGTGACTGGAGCTATGGAGGCTGCACACTTGAACACCTGATTGTCATCATTAGCCAGGGCCATGGCTGCCGCATAGCCACCATATGACCAGCCCCAAATGCCAATATGTTGAGGGTCAATGTAGTTAAACAATTGTGTTAGATTGCTGTAAGATTTTATACATTTTTAAACAATTTTCCAAATGATGAACCCAAACTTCACTTACTGTGTAACCCTGATCTGATCGCTAATCTCCACAGTGCCCAGTTGCAGATAAATGGCATGGAGCAGACTCTCACCACGCAGCCCGGAGCCACGTCCATCGATTTTGGCATAGATCACAGATTGATTTGAAGACAAATAGGTGCCCCAGTCCAGCATCCACTTAGTGGTTACCTAAGGAACAAGACAATTAGTTAGACTAAGTAGAAGTAACCGAAATACATTGCTTACGGAATAGGAATCTGGTCCTCCATAGACATCTACAAGCATGGGATACTTTGTTCTGCCACTGGTATCCAAATTGGGTGGCAGTTGAAGTAACACCTTGGCCTGAAAGCCGCCTTCTATGTTCACCGTGAGGATCTTATGCGAGGGCAAGGCTGTGCCCTTGAGTTTGCCACGTAATACTTCATTGGTTTCCCATTCGAGCAGTTTTGACAGAGTTACCTTAGCTATAATTACAATTTATATTTTTTTGTATCATTAATACACTCAGAAAAACCAAATTCCTTAAATTTAGAATCAATGGACTAATGAGCTACTTTTTTCTCTTTACGTTTTGATCCATCATCACCTAAAATTTTTAGCAAAATATTTAGGATTAGCTTATCATCGAGTTGACTCTACTTCTGTTGACCTCAGTTGATCCAGTTTGGATCACTATATCATGTAGCTCCCCTATAACCGGCCGATTCGGAATGAACTCGTAGTATACCTGATATTTTTGGAACGTGTCAGTCTTAGAAGCCGATTTCACCGAATTTCAACCTAATCTTCAAGGGCATGTAAGCTTCGGTTACCCAAAGTTAGCCTTCCTTTCTTGTTTTGCTGTAAGAATCATAAAGATAGGGCTACCATAACACATGGATCCCACATAAAGACATATAAATGAAAAATGTTGTACAATAGATGGCGCTAACAAAATTTTATCTGCAAGCCAAGTTGCGTTATTTGTGCTAGCCCTGTGCTTTGTCTTCCTCACTCACAAACAGATTTCTTGGAATGCGAATGTGTTGTATGTGTGTACATGTGTATAAGAAAGTATGTGTGTTTCTATATACTTCTATATATCGCTGCCTATTGCTAAAGCTGAAGGAAATACGTTTTAGACTACTAAGTTTTCTTTCATTTTTAAAGTTCTGCAAGGGTATATAAGGCTTGGGTGCCCACCTTCCCCTCTTGTTAGGACTGAAATTGTTTAAAATTTCCCAATTATTTTAAAATGTGGATAAATTTTAGGTACATTCTCCTATTTTTAGGTAATTCATGGAATAATATCAAGAGAAATGTTCCTAAGATTTAAGAATAGCTCATTTTACCTAAGATATCAGGCAATTTCTGACCATTTGGTCATAAGTTTTTCACTTACAATTGGCATAAGTCCATTCATAGATTGCAGTTGTGGGTATGCCCGGTCCCAGTGAATTGATCACAACTTGATTATTGTCATTAAATATGGCCGAGAAATAGCTCTGAACAACATCACCCGATTTCATGAGGTTGCAGGTGAGACAAGTCGGTTTCCTGTTCGCTACAGCGCGTATGGCATAGAGATGCAACTGCTCCGGATGCTCTTCGGTATTGGCTAGATAAAAGATGACATCGGTTACAGGATCCCAGTGGAGTATGCTGTCTACCACGTATTTGCCCTCAGTGAGTGGTTCCAGTTGCTGTTGCTCGGCATTGCTGCTGGTGTACAACAACTGCAGATGCTTGTAGTTGTTGTGCGGAATTACGAAGGCTACACGGGAGCCGTTGCGGTTCTTAAAGGGTGCCGTATACAGATCCACCCAGCCAGTTTTGGACTCTGTGCTGTACAGCTGTGCGTGCATGTATAAATACATATTAGGGACTGTCTACCTCGAGAATAGATCTCCTACACTTACCACCTTCCTGTTGAGTCCATCGAAGCTCACCACATAGGCGGCATTCTGAATGCGATTCATCCAGATGGACAGCACATGTGTATCGTCAATCCAACTCACCACAGTGACTATGTAGTCCGTTTCCGTATTCAGAGCACTCGGTATGGGCATGTGTGTCAAAAAGTGGTTGCCAGCCACTGCACTCTCCAAATCGACCATGAAGAGGGTCACAATAGGATTGGAAGAGCCCGCCTTCGGATAGGCAATCACTTGATGCAATGGATACTGATAACGCAGATCACCAGCATCGCCATAGTAAGGGAAGTTAATGATGTGCGTGGGCGTATCATCGAAACGAATGAACGCCAGCTGTGTACCCGACGGATTGAACCAGGTCGCCACATTCGAACTGAAAACTTCCTCTTCATACACCCAATCGGGGATGCCGTTGAGTATGGCACCCTCTGGATCATTGGTCAGGGCTATCTCCGTCTCAAAGGGGCTCTTCTTGTAGTACAAGTTCCGGTCAAAGTTGATAACCAGGGCATTGCCCACAGGCGCCCATTGCACCATGCTCAGGTAGCGCTGTTCATTCTGTATCGTCAGCGGCAAGGTCTCATGCGAACTGATGTTGTAGATGTCATATTCGGCCAGGAAGCTGTACCTAAAGTTCTTCTTATAGTTCTTGGCCAGCAGCAAAAACTGACCATCGGCTGATTTCTCATACAGAATATAATGAGCTGCATTCTGTAGCAGGACGGTCCGAATCTGCGTCTTTGTATCAAGCTCCACAATGGCCTAGAGAAGGGTTAATTTTAATAGCAAAATCAACAGATTGACCACACTGTTTCAACTCACCGTATTCTCCTTGTATATCACATTGCTGCCGTTGCTCCAACTACCATTAAATCGCTTGGCGTATAATTGACCATTGATGACATCCTCCAGATCGATGGCATTATCACCAGAGTTACCATTGTTGCCGGTGCCACTGTCGGCTCCTATGATGAAGACCAAAGCAGTGGCCAGAAGAGCTACTATAACAATAGCAGCTACAATGCTTAGGATTATGCGCACTCGACGTTTCTTCTCCTTCGAATAGACCAAATTCTGTGGATTTGCAGGAGATAGAATATATTTTAGCTGTGTTTTTTTTGATAAGATGGATGCTGTAAAAAGTGTCTCATATATATTCATATACTAATTTTAGGAATTCACGATATTTTCAACTCGGTTTTACTTTAGAAAATTGAACTAGTTCATAAGTTTTAAGAGATCTGAGATGGAAATATAATGGAGGAATTATGTATTTCCTCTTTATTCATAAACTTTATATCATATACCAGTTTTATATCATATACTAGATGTTTTACAAGGCGTTTGGAGTATTTAGCTCTTGAACTATCCTTCCTCCTTGCTTTTCCCTAGCTCACTCTGTTGTCTTTTTCATCTACCTCCTATTTATACTTTGCATATTTAATCTCATTGCTCATCCTCTCTCTGTCCTCTATCCTCTGACCTAAATGACCCTTTATCATCTTCCAGCTTTCCCTGTGTCTTTCCTGTCACAGTCCATGTTTGTAAACGAGCTTTTTTTCTTTTCTGTAGCACCTGGCTCTGCTGTTTGCTCTATTTGCATTTGAGACCATTCTTTCTGTTTGTTGCTGTTCGTTCTTCCTCGATTTTATTTTGAATTACTCTTCGCACTGCTAACGCTCCGTGAGATCGTCGACTTAGGTCTAATTTTCTGCGAGGCATTGTTTTGATGAAAAAGTTTCTTTAAAATATTGATGTAAACTCAGAAACAAATTATTATATTTTTAGCTTTGACAAAAGCCTAAACAAAGTTTGACAGAAAATGCTCTGCTCAGAACAATTTTACTGTACTGTAGAAATTTCGTAGCGATCAGTCACGTAGCTTAAGCACCCATAAAAGGTAGAGTATATAGACTGGCGGGCACAAAAACAAACATTAATTTGTAGATATAAATATTTTATTTATGTTTATTTTCCCCAAATTAGAAGGAAATGTTATAAAATAGGTTTTTATATTTTCCTCCTTAATTCTCGAAAAAGATTCCGAATATCTTAGGCATACACTTGTCTGTTAACAGTAAGAATATTTTTAATCATTGATTATTATTATTAATTATTAAATTATAAATATTTATGTTTCTTAAAAATGAAAACAGAAATATATTTTTGTCTAGAAATTCAACTTGAAGGAAAACCTAATTTATAACAAAAATATTTCTCAAAAAAATTATAATAAATTAAAAACAGTGATCAAAGTGAGAATCTGTTGTAAGAATTCTTAAGGAAAGTTCGTTTGAAACTTACTTTTTATCGACCTGTAATATTTTAGCTGTTCGGTTTAGCGGGCTCAAGGTCGTGAGTGAGCCCAAAATCGTTGTGTTTCGATTTTTCAACTCTCATTTATACAAACACATATGGCCATCGACAACAGATGGCAGCACAAAGGAACAAAAACCAAACTATCTTATGCAGGCTACCGTTTTTTTCAGTCTGTATCATAATTGCAATTCGCATTGGCTTCTGGCTTTCAAATGATTAGGTAGCCTGACATAAGACTTTTGATTATTGACTCTGGTAGATCATGAAACAGCTGTAAAGTCAGCCAGCCTCAATTTTGGGGTTTTGTTATCAATTTTGTGCTGTTCTCGAATACAGCAAGTCATGGAATCCGGTGGACCGGATACAGCTGAAAAAACAAAACCTAATGTTTCGAGCTTGCTATCCCAAGCTGCTACGATAATTTTGTTCAAAATAAATACAAAGAATTATGTGATATTTTTATTGTAATTAAAACTTCCAATCATTCAGTTTAAAGCTCCCCTTTAAGATATTTTTTATAGAAATTGTAATCCAACACTTTAGCCACTTCGTTGCACCGCACACAACAAAGACTTCCAAAATATCTGGCCATAGTTATGGGCAACTATAATTAGTCTCTCCAATTTCTGGTTAATTATAATACGCTTCCCCAATTCAAAACATAACCAAAACAGAGCAGCAACAGCAAAGTTAAGGCGCTCTGCCAATTTCAAATATTTTCGATACAATCTTCAGAGCTATTCAGTTACCCAAAGCACGTTGGCCAGACTTTATATTGAAAGCGCTGTTGCGCATGCGCAATGGCTTTTTCTTTTCTTTCTCTTTCTCACTTCTTCTGCGTCTTCTCCTTCTGCGACAGCAACGTGAAGTGCATAAAAGAAACAGACACTCAAAGCGAAAATGAAAGTAGTTTTTATCATCGGTAGACTCCACAGACTGGGTCGCCAGTTAAAAAACTGGTTTATAACAAATCGGGGAGGGGAGGGGGGCAGCGGGGGTCTGGTCGACAATTGCCGCATGACGTAAGCAGATACAAAATTACTTTTATAGGTAGCGCAGAAAATGCTTGTATGAGTTTATATTGAGCTGGATGGGGTTTTCCTTGTTGTTTTTTTTTTACATAATTGCGTATTTCCAAATTGAAGTTGTCCAGGCAACACAAAGGGTTGACAAGCGAAATGTATTGAATATATTTTGTGTCTCTTTTCATTGTGTTAATTAAGCTGCTGAAATCCATCATTAACTGAAATGGGTTTGCACTTTTGTCTGAATTTGTTTTCCTTTTTATTTTTATTTGTATTTTTTGTGTGTCAATCAATGTACAAAAACATGTCCAAAGCATGACAGTTTTTTATAATTAAAGTGTTATTTCTTATGTGAGCTCAAGGTTAAAGTGATACAATAATCCTTTTTTTTTGAGAATACTTGAATAATTTACTTATAATATTTTTTTATAGAAATGCAAGCTTCAATGCTTTGAACAAAGACATGTAGAGAAGTATTTTTTTTCTCATATCTAAAGTTAAGTTATCGAAAATTGCAATGACATATATCCGAGTTATGTAAGTGTTAATCAAAAAACAGCTTTGTGGCAACTCGGGAACTATTACCACCTCCAGCTACCTACAATCTAGAACACTTACAGTGGGCTTTAAGGACATCTACTCGACAACTAGAAGCATCCAATCAGGAGTACCCCAAGGCAGTGTTCTAGGACCTATTTTATACAATCTTCATAAGACAGATATTCCCAGCCTGGTTTGGAATGAGAGGTGGAATACGGATCCGGATGAGATAATGCTAAAGAGGCGGTTAACAAGCAATAAGAAATGTCAGATGCGGAGGCAACATGGGCCAAAAGGTGTTATTTAACCATCAGCGCGGAGAAATCTGCTGCAATGGTACATAAGCTTTGCAAGAAACCATGCAAAACCCCTATCATATTCAGCACCCCGATCCCTCTCAAGGACTCGCACTGCTACCTTAAAGTCCACCTTGACAAGAAGCTCACTTGTACGCATCATGTGACACCGATTATCTTCAAGTTAAAGGGCAAAATGAAGAAGTTTCCCTGGCTTTTAAGCAAGCGGAGCATATTGGCTCTAAAAACCAAAGTGATGTTATGCAAGTAGGTGGTTGCACCTGTCTATAGATATGCCTTACCAATATAGGGATCCCATTCCAGAAGACAGATTAGAAGAATCCAGGTTCTTCAAAGAAGACTCTCTGTGAAATTTGTGGCGCCCCGTGGTATATACGCAACAGCACACTTCATGAGGACTTGGGTGTCAGACAAGTGGGAGATGAACTAAACTCGACAGGTACGAAACATTTTGACAGGCTTGAGGAGCACCCTAATCCTTTTGCTAGGGCTATTCTCTACCTCTTGCGGAGAAGAAGGGGACAATATTGAAGTCAAATTTAACTGACCTTCATCAAACTTTTCTTGAATACTCATTTTCATCCATTAAGGCAATCAAAACACATAGTAACAGTTTGCAACACAAACAGATAATATGTTACATACATAAATAATTGCATCTTTAAAGTTAGGAGGATTAAAATATAGGTCTTGAGGGCCCTCTGATGGCTATGATTGCATGTTCGGGCATAAAATTTATCTGTCAATTGTTTCCTGTTGCCAGAGATGTTCCTTGTGCTTACAGATTATATCATCAGACTTATTGTTCTCAGGAACATTAGAGCATTATCTTTTCCTCTGTTGCATAAATAGTCCTTACACACAAACACACATCAATTAAGCTTTTACAGTGTGGCCACATTTAGCCTGCATTGCCACATATTCACAAACTTCTAGAACATGAGAAAATGGAACGAAATTTATAACCTTACCATCTTAACCCTGCTTTATCTAGAATATGTAAGCTTCTAAGTAAACTTTTACATCAATCTGGATCTTCAAAAATAATATTTACCACAATAAATTTTAATATATTTCCTAAGATTTTTCCAACTATATTTCCTTCTCACTGAAAACACACAAAATTCTTAGATAACTTTAAGCCATTTAAATGTCAATTTAATTCTCAACTGGCAACTTTAACCTTTCCAATACCTGTTCTTTATTCACCTTCATATATAAGTTCGCTTATTATCCGCAGTTTTATCTGCTTATGCACTCATCTTTCTATATATATACTATATATACACAATTTAATAACTAAAAGTCAACAGACAAGTAGTCCACACAAATGCCATTAAAATATGCAAAAAGAAAACAGAAATCGAAGCAACACACCCACACAGAATCAATGTTCGCCCTGCCTGCAGCACCACCTTAACCTACCCCTGCCGTTGCCAGCCACCACCACCCGCTGACTAAACCAAATGACACGTGTGTAAAAATTCCCCATTGACCTCCGTGGCAAGAGCTATAATATATAGCACCATGGAGGAGCGCCGCTTCGTCGAAGACATGTTAGTTACAACTTGCTCGACTTTATGTGTGGCACGGGCATAAAATATGGTCCCATCAGGTTCTGCTGGTGTGTGTGGGCGAGCATGGATTTCCAATGCCAGTGGTGTGTTGTGGCATGTTAAAATGAGTTTCAGTTTAGATGAGTCGAGTTTCGGGGTCAGTGCATTTCATAAATGCATATCAAATTGCAAATCGTTTATGCTAGATAGCAGATGAACACACTTCCGTTCCAACCCAAATCTGCATATTTGTGGAGGAGGCGAGTATATGGATTTTTATATGAGATTCGTGATGGGAATAGCCAGCTGGCGATGGCTTCCCAGCAGTTGAAAAGAATGCCATGGCAAGTAAATAAAACCAGGACAAAAGCAAGGGATACAGAACGAATAGGGAAAGTATAGTTTTGGTAGGCGTCAAAGGGGCTTGGTGACCTCATCGAAGGTGGCTTTAAAGATAGGATTAGCGAAAGGATAGAGTAGTTAACAGAAATAGAACCTCAGGAACCTTGAAATAAAAATTACAAGAACAAAACATCCGACCACTTCTATCCTTTTCTCAGTCTGCTTTAATTGAATCCATAACAGACGTTTTGCTAATGGCATCCACCTTGACAAAGCATATTGGCAACTCAATAGAAGCACATCTAGTTTTCCATATGCCAATTTATAGTGTATTCAAGTTTCGTTTACCTCTTGCCCTCCAACTGTTTCCATATCAAAAACGCAAATTGAAAAATTGCCTGCCAATCTGGTATTCTATGTTATTTGGCTTTTATTGTTCCAATTGTATAAGGGGAATTCATACATGGAATTCTTGAACAATATGGCGCAATTAGTATAACTAAAACACCTCTCATCCTCCAACCATCCTCCACACACACACACACATGGCCATACAACCTGCACAGTACAAACATTTCATTAAATAAATATGAAACCGAAAGCTTTTAAGAGCAAACAGCTTGAAATCCGCCTCAGGAAGGAAGGAAGGATGGCTGGACGAAAAGTCAGAAACTCTGGCAGTCCCTGGAGTCCAACTGAAATCAGCTGCTTGGATAACCCGATGGGTGGCTTTTGCTTTTGCCTTCTTCCGGCAATTAGTTGGGGGAGTCCCGGATAACGATGCCGACAACAAGTTAAATGAAATTTATACCCATGTTGCACCACATGTCGTATACTTGCTTTCGTTTTTGTAGCAATTACAAGAGGGCATATTAACTGTGTAGCCAAGTTTGCAAAGGACAAAAGGTACATAGATGGTATATATATATAGTCTTGATCTGCAGTCTGGCTTTGGAATAACCGTTCATCCAGCTTGGAAAAAAACGAGTAGCTTAAAAACGATACAATAAAAATGGTATAGAAGAATCATTAAAAGATGGTTTTAGTTCTTATCCAGCTCAGAACATTTAGTAGGCAACACTTATTTGATTTCAATCCCAACTGATATCTATCCAACACACAACAACGACTGTTTTTCTCTTCCAATCATGATCATGGGCAGACTCGTAGGGCATTACAACATCAGCTCCATCAAAGCAAACTTCCCTTTCCCTTTCCTGTTTTTATTTTTATTTTTAATTTCTGTTTTTCTCCACTAATCGCTGTATCGTGCGGTAGATGACAACTATTACAGGCGCAGTTCCCTTGTTTTTGCCCTCGCTTCGTGTCCTGCTAAAAAATTGATGAACGTTTTCTGTGTTTCCTTTTTATTGGACAGTCTTCTGCTTGTCTGTCCATGTTTTTGTTACTTATTGCGAAACGGACGCTTGTTGCTGTCATTTTCCGTTTGGTTTTTCATTAAGCGCGCAAAGTTAATTAGTTAGTGTCCTGGGAGTGTCCTTGGCGGTGTGCCCTGCCCTTGTGTTGCTGTCTCTTTATAATATAATTTTACTAATTGTGAACACATTTTCGGTGGCTAAACGTATCAGACAAATTAGCCACATAAATAAGAAAGCTGGCACTTTTATGTGGCTAAAGCTGAGCCTGGTCGAAGGCGTTTGTTTAAGTGAAAAAAATTACATAGATCTTAGCGAAGGGTGTGGTGTACAAAGAACTTCATTTTGTTGGAGGCTTTTGAGTAAGAAACTTGGTTGTTGAAAGAATGCCTTCTGACCGACGAAGGTTTTTAACCCGGAAGAGTCAACGCATTGCTTGAAATATTTGTTTATTCTATGAATTTATGGTCTTAAGATTTCGAGAATGGAACAGACGAAGAATTCAAAAAGCTTCCAAGTCGGCTTGCATAGCGCATGAGAATCTGCGAATAGGGAAGGTGGGATATTATTAGATAAAATATATATCTGACTGGACTGATACTTAAGAGAGGAATAAGTTGTGCCTTGATCTGTATTTGCTTTAGTGTTTATATAAGATATTGAAGAAGAAAAGACTGATGACATTCGTTTTTAATTAATAAAGTTATAAAATTGCTTTGGGTGCTGCGAAAATTGTGCCCTACAGCGATGCAAATATGCTTTCGAGCACTCACAGTGAGACACAGTGAACCTTGAACGAGCAGCAATATAGCGTGATTAGTTCGAGGACCTTTCAGAGTTCTTGAACTTCTAGATTTAATATTTTGAATTAGACCAACAGTTGTCTAATTTTAGGAAGTTCAACAACTCTAAAAGATCCTCTGACTACTCACGCTATATAGTAACCCAAGGTGTCTCCTCTATTTCATTCGCCTCTTTAAATCAATATCCTAGAAGTCCTGTGATATCAATTATTTAAAGACATTTTTAAATTCTCTCATATAAATTCTCTCATGCATTCCTTCCTCAATTTACAACTTTGATTTACTTAATTAATTATAGCAATTCGATTGGCATTTCACACATTTTACACTCAAACACATACACACATGCACATTTACTTGTTGCATATCCTTCGGCATAATTTAGCACATTGCCCTGGGCACCCACCCCATACCGGAAACCGCTTTGGAAATCAATTGGCGGTCACTTGATGTGTCCATTATCCGACATGAATTAGCAGAGTTTGCTTCACATTATGGTCCAACTTGCGGTTAGAATCATCATTGTGATTGGCTGTGTATCCGGACACCCGGTTATTGACAAATCAATTTTAATTGAAATGTCCTCGTTCGTTCGGAAAAGCGTTTCAGGCAAATATTTGGCGCGCAGCAGCTGCGTTGCTCCTTTGTGTGCGATTTCTTACCTTAAACCGCGTCATGCCATCGCCAAAGCCACCAGCGGCGCTGACCAAATCATCATCGTCGAAACTGCTGCCGCCACCCATCATGGATTCTGGACGCCTCAGCTGGTAGTTGCCAGCAACAGCTCCTGCATTCGACTTATAGTAATAGGGTGGATGCTGATGGCGATGATGGGTGGCGGATGAGGTGGTGGCCGTTGCTGCTGCTGCATCCTCATAGCCCAACTGTTCACACTTGCAGCGGTGCGGCGGCGTGCGATGTGGCGTCATCTGTGTATGTGGATGATGATGATGATGATGTTGATGCCGGCTTTTGTTGCCATTGTGATGCGCGTGGGCATGAGGAGGATGCGGTGGCGGTGGTATATCTGCGGGTGTTATATAGATTTTGCCACCGCTGCCAACGCCGCTCTCAATGCTGCCGCCTTGTGCCTGTTTGCTTGGCCAATGGAACTCATCAAATTCACTCGAACTGTTGGCCAGTTGCTGTTGCTGCTGTTGTTGCAAATGCTGCGGATGTTGCGGATGCTGTTCCCAGTGTCTTTGTTGTTGGCGCAGGCAGCTCTGTTGTGGTTGTTGCTGTTGCTGCTGTTGTTGTTGCTGGCCATGCTTGTGGTAGCGATAATATTGATGATGCGCCGGCAGATACTTTCGAAACGAAAAGAGCCAGCCTGTTAAATCTTTGTTAAAGTGTGTGCTTTCTACTTTGGAGAGGGAATTGATGGTGTAGGACATCAGGAGCAGCAGCAGCTGCCGTGTTGCTTGTTTCGCATCCAAGTGTGGAGTGTGTGTGCATGTGTTGTTTTTGATAGAAAACGTAAAAGTGACACCAACAACAAAACACAAACTGCAGCGGCAACAAATGTGTGTGCAGAAGCTTCAAAAAGTACAAGACAAAAAGGTACATCAAAAACAAGGCTATAAAACTACAGACAAAATGATACAACACTTGGCAAATGCATATTACTAGCGAAAGCACAACATGGAATATCAAAAGACGGGGCAGTTGGAGTACTTTGATATCCTGTCAGTTCTTTGTGTAAGCAAATTTAAAAGGCATCAAAAATTCATAAAAAAAAGATAAACACATATATGCTCTTACAGTTTCATACATTTCTTATGAAATTTCTTATTAAATTATGCTCTTAGAATAAACCATGCTAAAAACCAAAAGATATTTTTTCAAGAAAAGCGCAAATGAACAAAAATAGAAAGAAATCTTAAATTAAATTTAAATTCTTCTTCTAAAACTTTGACTTTTTTTTAAGTTATCGGTAAAATTATCTTAAATATTGTTGTTTATTTTCGGGAGGTCAAATTAACTTAATCAAAATGAAAGAAAAAAATCATTTGACTGAGAATTTGGGTTTTCTATTATTATTTTTATTTACAGTTAATTTCAGTAATTCAGAAGTTTTAGATGGAATTTGAAGAGGCTTACTTAAAATTATTTTCAAAGTACATTTGAAATTCTCGAACTTAAACCATCAAAGAAAAATTGATAAAAACTTGTTTGTAAATTTATTCAATGCCAATTGAAGTACATAATGATATACACCAAAGGCTCCTTTCTGTTGTCGGATGGTAATATGTCAAACATATTGTAAATCGGACCACTATATCATATAGCCTCCATATAAAAGAAAACTTATTTGCTTTTTAACCAAATTCAACTTTCTTAAGAATCTTCATTTATGCTGCAATTTGATCCGGATCGGATAACTATTTCATATAAATATCATATAGGGGGGTGTTATGGAAAACTCTAGAGATTTGGAGAAATTTATGTGTAAACACTTAAATTTATAGATCGGACAGCTATATCATATAACCATCATATAGGGGGGTGTTATGGAAAACTCTAGAGATTTGGAGAAATGAATGAGTTTATAGGTTCATTTGTGTACCTTAGAACGAAGATAGAGGAAGACTCTACTAGATTGATTTACTTCATTTCTGCTACAATTTGATCTGGATTGGACAACACTATCATGTCTCGAAGGTTCAACAAAAGCACCTGCTGGGTGCTTCGAGATTTGAAACCAACGACATTTCAACATTTCCTGGACCTCAAATCTAGTAGGATACGAATTTTTACTAAAATTTTTTAAAATGAAAAGTGAAAGTGTTTACACATTAAAATATCAAAATCTCTAGAGTTTTTCATGACACCTCCCCTATACTACTCTTTGAGAATAAATATTTGGGAAAGGTTTCCATATCGACTGAACGTATCAGAAAACCATATAACATATCTGCTGATTGCATTAGAATAAACAAAGTATGAACAACTTCTTTCTTATTTTACTATTTTTTTACTACGCTTCTACATCCATCAATCGAAATTTGATCCAAATTCGACTTCTAAGTTATCTATTTATGGTAAAGTGCATATTTATTTTGGGGTATGTAAGCTTCCGCTACCCGAACTTAGCCTTCATGTCTTGTTTTCAATTGCCAATGCAAGCCGTAGTAGAAGATTTCTATTATACAAATTGGCATATAAATTTTAGTTATTTTCAACAATGATAACTTTCGACTTTCGGATTCCACATTAAACTGATAAATTGTGTTTTTCTTTAATTTCCTTTATTCAGTTACCGTTTGTAGCTACAGAAGTTGGCATTCCCTTCCTAGAATTCAAAACTAAGATACTGAAATATCTCCTGAACTGCATTCATCCGTCGCCCCCCCTAAGTGCCCGCCGCATGCCTTTCAAGCTTCATTAGCACGGAGAGCACATAAAGCAAAAAACCCCAAAACCAAAATCCTAACTGACTTTGCAGCAGTTCACACAAAAGTGCACACAAGACTAAGTTATGAAATGAAATGTTGCACAAACATTGCCAACCAAATATGGATAGAAAGTGGAAACTAAACCAAGCCAAAAACTTAGTAAAACGAGCATCGTACTCAGATTTTGCGCCAAAAATGCATTAGCTCGATTTGCTTTAGTGGCGAGCTAACCGCAATTATTTAATTACATTTCGGTTTTCGGCAATAGCCGCTGGCTTTGCCTGCCCTCAAGTTGATCAAAGAGCCAAAAAGTAAGTCAAGCGCTGCACAAAAGAGTTGTAGAAACTTTTGTTGCAGGTTCGCCGAGTGCAACAACCAAAGAAGACGTCATCATTGCCAGCGCCCACATGCTGGCGCTGGCTGTTAGACCTAAAGGACGTTTCAGACCTTGCTCAATTCGTAGTCGCATTCGTATTCGTATCGCTAATGATGATCAAATAACAGAGGCCAAGATACAAAAGGGCCAGCACACACACATTGCTGCCCAAAAATCGTTAGCCCACTTGGCAGAGCACCAGGAAATTTGGCCCTTAACTGTGTCATCTACATCTACATCTCCGTGCCCCCAGAACCCCCCAAGCCAACATACCCTAATGTCTCCTTCGTTGTAGTTGTCGTTGTCGTTGTCGTCTGGCGTAATGAGCGTAGGGGCCTTTTACTTTTTATTGAGGAGAGGTTTTTTGGCAGGGGGTTATCCATTTGGCGTCTGCTAAGCACAAATGATATGTAAATACCAAACAATTTGCCCTGAGCTGAGTGCGGCTGGGAAGTGCCTTTGAGGCTATATTTGATTAGTGCTTGATCAATGCGGCAAAAAGTAGTATGCAGTCAAATGACTCGCTCAATGGTAGTTTATTTGGGATACGACTATATGATGTATATGTAAATAAGTATGTGTGGTGTGTGTTGTGTGTTGTGGGTTATCCAAAACTTGACTTGGCAAGTTTTAAGCTAGAAATTGTTGATTATGGTTTGCGGCGCCTAAGAGTATAGGATATACATTTGGAAATGCCTGAAACTGACTGAAGTTAGACTTAACTAAATGCTGGCTATGCATTTTTTTGAATTCAACAAACTACTAAACAAATTATATAGTTGAATTGCTTCAGAAAAGCGCTGAGCATTTGCTGTATACAGCCTAAATCTATGCCATGTTTGGGGGTAAACTTAGCTTTGGATGTATTTTAAAACACACAAAAAATATATATAGAAACGAATGTTTGTTTGTCAGCTTGTCATCTATAGGCAACAAACTATTGAACCGATCGGTATGACATTTTGATTTTATACTAATACGGGCCTGGGAAAGTTCAAGGTTTATATATCGTGTTGGAAAATTGAGCGTGGCACTGTTATCGCACCCTCATATAGGCAATAATAAAATATTCGTTGCACCGATTGTCATAAAATTTTTACAGTATAGTAATATAATACTTTGGAAGATGGGGAAGATGGAGCTGTATATCGGCTTGGAATATTGATATATTGAGCTATCGATATATTGAATTATCGATATTTAGAGTTATCGATATATGGATACACGGATATATGTTTAAAGTTATATTAATTTGTCGATCATTTTTATCGGTATAGCTTAAATCAATCATCTTATATCGATACATTAAGTTGTTGATACTGTTAATCGATATATTTAGTTGTATTTATGCATTTAGTTGTATATATATGTATATCGATATATTGAGTTATCGATATATGCGTATATGAGTTATCCATATGCGTATATTAATATATTGAGTTATCGATATACTTAAATCGATATATTGAGTTATCGATATATGATTGCCGATATATTAAGATATCGCTTTACTTATATCAATACATTGAGTTTTCGATAGCTTGAGTTGTCTATACACGTATATCCATATCATTCTATTTACATAAACATATCGATAGGCGAATGTTTATAGATCAACAGGAGGAGCGATGCACGCCGGGCTAGCATGTTTTAAACAAAAAATATTAGATGATTTGTGAATAAATTTCTGACATATACAGATTCACCTGCTGCCTAAGTAAGCATCTAAATAAGTGACTAGAAAACATATCCTTTTTGAAACCTCCACAAATGCAACTGACATGTTTAATAAACAAAATGTTGTAATTATATTTTCCACACATAATTACAAAAAGTATTCCATTGCTTTAAAAGTGTAGAACTAATTTACTTAAGTTCACCTTAATATAAATGAATTTAGTTTCCCAAACCGCTCCATCGCCTAAAAGAGGTCTACATTTGTTTTTTAAAAAAACTCATTTAAAATTTCTGTTTGCCATGTCGCCAAAACAAACAGTCTAAGAAAATTACCGCCAAAAAATAAATGTAGAAAACTTTCTGTGTCTTTCGAGACATCAAGAAGTGTGCTAAACTTATGACTATCAAGTTTTTAGCTAACAAAATATTAATTAAAATTAAAGAAAATTAATCAAAATAAATTGAATTTTCTCTTTCCCTTTTATTCGCAAATGCGTGTCTCTAGCAGAGACTAGGCAATGATTTAGTTAATTTTCAGGTTTTGCTGAACATTGAGTTCAGCAAACATTAAACACAACACGAAAACCTAAAAACGGGCGTATCATAATAAATTATATTTTTGACACACACATGCGATTGGGGCCAACACCTAAAAGTAGGCAATAAAAACTCAACATCGGTAGCAACCAAAAAATACAATGCATAAATAAGTGCTATGAATAACGCTCAAAATAGCCTTAAATATGCTCATAATTTGTGCTAGAAAAAAAACATAAATGCAAATATGAATATGCATAGAAAGGAGATTTCATTCGGTTTACATGTGTGTGTGTGTGTGTGTGTGTGTCTGTGTCTGCATATGTGTTGGTGTGGCCATAAAATATGGAAAGCAAACAATTGTCTGTAACTATATTTGTGTTTGTGTATGCGTATCAAAATTCAAGCCGCAAAAAAATCATCGCCGACAATCAAAAATATGACATTGTAAAATCAGCTTGGGGTTAAAATTTAATAATAATATCGCCTAAATGCATGCAACACTTTTTTGCATTAACATAAAAACAAGGATTAAACTGTGTCTGGGATTACTAAATTGCGGGAGCGGGGTGGTGGGGGCTCATGGTAGTCAGCATTTATAGACAGAGTTACTTGTTAAACATACCTGATCGCTTTGTGCTGTCTCAGTTACCGAAACATCATTTCCAGACATTTTATTTTTGTTTGGAAAATAATATTTTATGTGTGTGTGTGTGCCTTTTCTTTTTGTTCTGTGAGTTATAACTGAAAAAATACATACATATTTACATTAAGACAGGTTTTCAAATATTTGTTAACAGCATTTCACAATTTTTGTGATTTATAGTTTTGTGCAATAAGTTTGTTTCTTTTTTTATTAAACCGTTTTTTACTTGGCGTTCAATTTGTTTGCATTTTTCCAGTGCATTCCAGAAGTTTGAGTTTTATTTATGGCATTTTTTGGATTTTGATTTATAGATGGTTTGATTTATTACACTTTTTATAGTTTATATCAATTTCCGAAATTTGTTTGAATTGTTTCTGACTTTGTTTTTTTTTTATTTAAATTTGTTTTTAGAGCATATTATTAAATGTCACTAAAAGTCGAATAAAGTTGTTTATTATTAATAGATTTGTCATTTGTTTGAAAATAAACTAACCAGAGGAAGTGGGGACCACAGTTATCGGATATCCATTACGATAACCCCGATCAATATGAATAGTTTTTGTGCATGGCAACATCTGTACTTCCCCTTTTTGAGCGGATATAATCATTATATGAATTTTGTTTATTTATTTACTGACCCATGCCAATGGCATTCGGGTCTGTAGTTATTATATTTAACTCATATATTACTTAAATATCTAAAGCAAATAATACTTTAATAAAGTCTTGATTTTGATTGTATCCTCACATTCCACACAATTGGCTCATTCAAAGAGTATGCTGTCCGACGTATCCCAATACGAAATGGGACTAAACTTCGCAAGGCACGGCCTGGTAGGCCAAAGCAAACAAGCACGAGCAGTACAGGACAATCTATAACGCCAGTTATAATGACATGAAGATGAGAGATGCAATCGTATGTCTTTCCTCTAATGTCGAGAGGTGGACTATGCAACATCTGGACCCACAAGGAATGGTTATATTAAAATGCAATGGCATCAGAGCTGTAGAAGACCTAACAAAGGACATCATCGTATAAGGAGCCCGTATGGATATTCCGACATTAATGAAAAAACAATTAGATCTGCATTTCAGATGGGAGCTGAACCACCTCAAGAAATATATAAATGCTAATGAAACTGTTCACATCGTTCAGAAGAATCATAGGATGTACTTCATCATCATCATCATTCCACATAGTCCAGCCCAAGCGAATGTATTTCCCCTTTGACTATTTCCCTACATATTTTCCTATTTGTTATTGCTTTAAAAATTGTTCAAATTTGTTGTTTATATAGTTTTATTGCTGTTGCAGCTTATGGAGACAAACGATATATATATATATATAGTGTTTCAACTTTTTAATTTATTTACTTCTATGCTCACAAAGCAGCTGGCTTTTTATGCTGGAACAAGGAACAAAAATCGTTTTCATTTTTGTTTATATATTTTTTTTTATTATTTTAATTGAGTTTGTATAGTTTAATTTGATTTTCTGGCAAGTTGCTTTCGATTTGGTTTAATTTTGATTAAATGAATGTTTAACTGCATATTGATGACATTGTTAGCTCTTGGCTTCAAAATTTACATATGTTTTGCTACATTTTATCTTTTGCTTAAGATAAAAACCATTTGTTTGCTCTCTAAATATCCCATATGAAGCCCATATGCGTTGTCTTCCCGAGCTTTTCCTAACAAAATAACGACCGCTTGTCACTTAATGCAAATTAAACAATTTAAATAAGCAAACAAATAAACAAACGGCCGGCTACGGGCACCAAAAGATACAAATTTGCGGCCAAATGGGGTTAAAAAGAAGATGAAGATGACACCGACACAGGCACAGGCACAGGCACACACGCGCACGCACACACACACACACACACACAAACTTATAGACCCATGCAAGCAGTCACGAATGGAGAGTAGTACCTCTTCTCATTGTTGTTGTTGTTGTTCTTATTGTTTGTTAGCCCCGCCGCATTGCACATAACTCGTAACTCATACGCCATGTTGTACAACGTGGGCCAAATGTAAGTGTGTGTGTGTGTGTGCTTGGGTCTGCCTGCGGTTTACAATTGTCAGTGCCAAACGGAAAACGGCGAACAGCAATGGCAACGGCAACGGCAACAATAACAAGCAAAAGAAGGCAGAATAAAATAAATAAGAAATACGAAATAAATTGAATTGCGTAGAGCCAAACCCAGCCGGGCTAAGTTGCACAGCGAGAGTCGTGTTATAAGCATTATATAAGCAGACAGACAGCAGAAAGTAGGTAAGCAGCTAGAAACCAAAGTGTGAAACAAAAGATAAAACAGAGCGAATATCGTTCAGCAGGGAGAGAGAGACATTACAACAAAACTGTTGACAAATGTTTGGTAATGCGCATAAGTAGACGATGTACATTACGAGTAACTGTTTGTTTTGTTTTGTTTTGTTTTTTTTTTTCGAAAGGCTTTAAGGAAGCAGATAAGCAGATGGCTAAGCTGAACCAGTCCATCTTAAAAAACGTATTACTGAAATTAGAATGATTTATGTAAACTCAAAAAAGTATCCCTTGTTGCGCTTGAACTACTCTGAAGCATGTTTTCTTAGCACTCAAAAAATGGTCTACAAAAATGTTATTGTATATTAATTTTATTAAATACTTTTTTGTTTTTCAGTGTCAACTTTTTCGTTATGACAATGCTACGATTAAGAGCCATCCTTAGGTCCCCTGGGCTTGTGTGGAAGTCTCTAGGCTTAGCGGTCGCTACACGGCAACAAAGGCTGTGGTTAAAATTAGAAAAAACTTACAAAAAAAATATTAAAAAATTGTCAAGTTGTCATTTATTTATTTATATTTATTATTGATTGAATTATTGATTGATTGAAATTCAAATACATCAAATATTTTCACAAGCTATGATAAAGTGATAAATGACAAGTTCATCACTTGACAGCTGGCGAACAAGACCAACTGGACCAAGATGAACGGTGTGAAGTTATATACGATCTTGTGGAAGATTAATTTTTTCAATAAACTGGAGAAAAACTTCCCTGCCAAATTTCAATGTTGGTCGATTTCTGCATAAGCTTCCTGTTACAAAGAGTTAACTCACCAAGAGGATAAGCCAGGACCCATGTTTTGTATTGTCAATCTTTCGATCCCCTAATGGCACTGGAGTAGCCATTACGCTTTTGGGTATTACATCATCTGGGAAAGCTGAATGGCAACAATGTTTGCATTGGTTATATCGATGGCATCGAAATGAAATGGATCAGGGAGTCCCCTGGCAGTTACCACGATGCATAGATTTTTAAGAATTAGAAGCTTTTTAAGTACCCCTATAAGTTCTTTAGCCAGTAAGCGTTTATTGACGTTGACTCAGAATACTTTTTAAAGAAAGTTTGTTTTCGAGACAAAACAAATCTAAAAATTGTTATCACTTCTAATGCCCTGGATTTTGTTTAAAAATTTGTCATAATAATTCCTTAAGTGTTGTAAAAATCTTCAACAAACCGATAACAAGACAAATATGGTCAAATACCGTCAATATGTGTCTCTTTTGTACACAAAAGAACTCTCTATAGAAACCCTTGATTTTCTGCAAAGCAAAAGTAAATTTGCTAAGACAATATTAGATTTGATTTTATTTTAAGGCCAGTTTCTTAATTCTTTTTTCAGGCGCTACCTCAAGGACTGCCAGCCAGAGTATTCGATAAGTAAAGAGGTATATTTAATATATTAAAATTCTACTTAATGCGAGACTAACAATTCAAGTCAAGACAACATAACGAATTCGTAATAAACCTTGCAGCTTCCAGTGAGCCATTAACATCAAAATTTTACAAATTTATGTCTTTTCTTATAGTCACATTTTGGTAGACCCTACTTTACACACACACATATACATTTTGCAATAGAAACTTGTATCTTTAGTGATAAAGTTTTGTTTAACTTTAAATTATATTCAAAACTTCGACCAATAGAAAAATTCCGAAATTCTTAACGACTTGCCATCAATCAACGAGACCGAAAACGACCACAAGATGACCAACCGACCATTTTGACAAAACTTTCTTCTGATGCCTACAAAAATATATGCCCTACTCCCTATCTGGTGGTTATGTATGCCCGCCCAGACTAGGCGCAGCTGTTACTTTGTGTAAATTCATTAAATATTAATGAGTTTAAAAGCGGCAAGTAATTTGTCGTAAATAAAGTAAGAGGAAATATCAAATGAGCTTCAGTGCTTTGACAAATTGTCTTCATATTGATGTAGATATACGTACGTATGTATAAACATAACTATATATTTGAGTGACTCCACCAAGTATGTTTGCTAATCCCGCATCTGTAATGCCATACTCTTAGACAATTTGATTTTTCATTTGTGCATTTGTCAAGTGCGAGGAATAGAAAATTGCAAGTGGCAACTGACAGCCAGCTGAAAGGGTATAGGGGAATAGAGAGAGAGTGAAAAAAAGAAGGACGAGGCGGGTAAAGAGCAGCCATGTCAGGGAGCAGCTTGCTGAAGTTTCATCAATTTCATACAATCCACTTAACTTGAAAAGCCAGCCAGAGGGCAGTCCTGGCATGAGTATGGCAGATGGAAGGAGCAAAGCACGAGTTTTTGTCAATGCATTTGAATTTGCTTTTGTGGTAAGTGCAGGGAGCAGAAGAGCAGACAGTGCTTCACAAAGGGGCAACACTGTCAGCTAATTTCACAGTAATAGATATTCATATGTATATGGGTGAAAAATGAGATAACAAGCGGAATTTGACTTATGAAATTGAATTTTGCTGTGAATTTCAAATTTAAGTAAAAGAACTAAGCCGATTTCGATAATTCTTCTCATGCTCTCTCAGCTAGTTGGCGATTCTCACATTATTCCATTTGGACAACATCCGATCTAGTTACCTTTGCCACACACTTCAAGTGTCAAACCCCATTAATACTTTTGTAACAGTCCACATTAAACAATCCAAACGAACATAACAAAAATTAAAATTTTGTGGCCTACAAAAAGTTGAAATTTTTCAAATTAATTTTAAAAATATAATCATAAAAATGTCTGACTCCGATTCACTTGTTGATGTTGAGCTCGCAAGCTTTGGGTCCATTCAGGGCAGCCCATCATTGGTCGCAGGCAATCAAGATATAGATGGAAGGTGTGTAGTTCCGATGGTTGCTTTTTCACCTGATCCCAGCTCAGGTTCTGGTTCTGGTTCGGAGACCGGCCACGGGCTGCAGCGTGCTAGCAATAATCTGGGTATCCCCAGTCCTAGCGAGGGCACTGGTCAAGGAGATGAACCTTCATCATCAATATCAAGCCGCGGCCTTCCGGACTTGCGTACCGTGCCGGCCACCACAAATCTGCGCCCAGGAAGGCCTTATTTCAGGGGCTCTAGTGTGCGATCACTATCGTCAGCAATATCCACGTTTCGAACTCGCTCGCAATCTTTGTCTTCAACCGTTCTCCCTTCTGACACGCAGTCTTCCATATCAACAATATCATCAACAGCTTCACCTTACGCTTTCCGCAGCCAATTGAATATATGGAGTGGCAGTGAGGGCGGCCTAACCGAAGAATATACTCAGTCATTGCCCCAATTGATGGAAAATCTTGACAGCGTTTTTCGCCGCCTTGGAGGTGAGGTCTCTGAATCGGATGTGGGATCGCGCAGGTCGGCAACGCCATCACTGGCACCTACAGCATTCGGTATTGTGCCGAGGCGCGGGAATAGCGTGAGTGATTGCAGTCAATGTAGCAGCAGTTCGGATGCGGAAATGGAGGAGAAGAAACCTCTGGATCCACTTGAAGATTGGCTATATCCAGCTTAAAGTTGATTTGGATTTTGCTAACGAAAATATAGTCTAGTCTTTCAAAGTGGATTTGGTTTTCTATTTGAGATGAGAGGGATGAGATGTGAAAGAGATCGAGCTAGAAGCTCACTCCCCTTTCTAGTTCGGTTAGAACTAAAACAGATCTCAAATCCTATTTAGTTTTAATCGGGATATTCTACTCTCAACATTTTCGAGAAATTTCTACTACAAAATTCCAGTTAAAATAATTGCAGAAAAAAAAAGATGGCAAAACAATGCGAAGCATAGAAATCTCCGCCGCCATATGCAGTAGAAGAATAGAATGGGCCATAAATTTGGAGCATTGGACGGACGAACCACTTGGTTAGCAGTGCGAAATTTATATGCCAGCTAGCTGCCGTGTCCAACCCAGCAACGGCCCACGTTCACGCCCACCAAAACGCCCAGCTATCTCTTTGTTATGCAAGTTAATCCTTTTTATAGCTATTGTTCAGTGCATCAACAGGAGGACGAGTAGGCGGACGATGTGGCGAAAGAACACACGCACGCCCAGCGCATTTGTTTCAATGCTGCCTTTGGCGTAGACGCGGGGAGGGTCGAGGCGCTGTAACAGCTGTGGCACATGTCAGTGCATTTTTCAACGGCTCCGGCGACATATTAGCTGCCACCACATGAAGGCAGATGATAATCGGGAGGAGACTGAGGGCACTCCGCACTGCGTTGATGTATCTGTCTGTGTGTATACAGCTTCTCTTCCAGATAACTCTGGGGCTAAATCTGGCGCTCGTGTTGTGGAGGCGCCAGTGTTGAAAGTGTTTGTATGGCATGCCACAAATTCATTATTATTTTGCTACAGCAACAGCAGCTGCAGTGGCTTTATCAACACCCATTCCCAACCATATGGAGTGGCAAGTGAATAATGCTTAAGTAGAAAATCAGAAGAAGGGAGCTGGGCTTTGTTAAAGTTCAGCCTAAGGCAAAAGGCGGCACCGCACCAGTTGAAAGAAAAGCCTTTAAATCACTGCGGAAAAATGCAATACCTCTTCATTTTGTAGGTGAATAAAGTGAGGTTAGGTTGAGGATGAACTAAGCAAATATGCTTAAGTAGATTAGTTGTCTCTGCCGAAGTGAAGGTTAAGCTTGTGATGCTATGCTAGAAGAAAGAAGAAAAGGTCGGTGAAAATGCGCTCGAAGGTGAAGAGGGTTAGGAAATAATATTTCAAAGGACGAAAGTGAACTAAGCCAAGAGTTAAATTATGAGCTCATAACATTTAGATGTGTTTCTTGTCATTCTGAGATACTTTTACTTATTAGCAAGATAGCTTAGGCTTAGATATTCGACTGAAGATCGACAAGAGTTGGAAGTAAACCCCAATGATGGAAAGCAACCAGTAAAAAATATATCAAGTTATTTTAAACATTTCAAAATGAATTACTTCCTTGATGCCTTGGTTGATCTCTCAGTTGTTAAGCTATCTTAATTATCAATCTTTAACCCTTTTATTTATTAAGTTTTCCCCAACCTTCCTTAAGCAATCTTCCCTTATTCCAAAAGCATTCCCAATTATAGCAGTTTTTTTTTCAATGAAAACTTTTCATATTATTAATTTGTTTATTTGTTGGCATCACTATTATATTTCCTACTCTCTCTCTACTTCTCCCTCACTATCTCTAAATGCATGCTCTGACCTTTGACCTCTGTCAATAACCGTTGGCATAGCTTATCCTCTTGTCCATGATGGAAGAGACAATATTTTCAGTCAACTGCAACTGCTGCAATTTTTCATTTTAATAAAAATGCAAATGTCCCTGGCTCAAAGTCAAGGAACCAACTAGTTGTTGTTGTTGTTGTTGTTCCATTTCCATCACCATCACCACCACCACCACTACCACTTCCCCTTCTCTCTCCCACCATGCGACTCACATTTCTGTCTTTCCTTCTTTTGTCCTTATACCCGCTTTTCTATTCCATCATATTAAGCGCAGGGAAAACTTTTCGGTTTTTCACATTGGCGAAAATGAAAACCGAAAAAAAACACAAAATGTGCAAAGTGCTACCCAAACAACAACAACAGCAATCAAATAAGGCAAATAAGTTTTCAATAAGACCAAAACGAAGGAGCAGCCCAAGGAGAGCAAGCGAGAGAGCAATATCATCTGGGTCCTCAGAGGCTAAGTAAAACAAAGTGTCAGTTTACATTTGTCCTGCGAAGGACTTAAGCTGACTCGTGTCTATAGCTGTCGCTATCCTGCGCGTCTTTTAAAGTTCAAGCGAGCGGCTGCCGCCAGTTGGAGCTACAAGCATCCTCCATTGTCCTGACGGCTGTTGCGTCTCACTGCTTTTGCCATATGCTTTGATTAATTAATTTAATTGAAATAATAATGCCAGGCACACACACATACACAAGCACACATATGTGAAGGACTGCCCATAGAGGCCAGGATAATGGTAAGCGCCACAACAATAGCTGTGGGCAGATTATGATAAACAAAAGCCGTAAACGTTTAAGGAGCTTTAAGACAGCGAATCCAATTATATTAGCTTAGAACCAAATGGCATTAGGTCGAGCACATTCACAGGGAAATAATGATGCTTTCTCATTCTAACCAATGCAGTGGCAATAAACTGATAATCAGTCACTTCAGCTCATTTGCCTTTGTCTCATCACTCAAAGCCAAACATCCACAAAAATGAAGTTAAGTCAAAATATTTCGATTCATATATTTTTCGGCTATCAAAATTGCTTGTAAACGAGATTTAGTCATGGCTACTAAGAAGGAGGAGTCCGCCAAAAAAGTAATTGTGGTACAGTCGAAGGCTGACTTTGACAAGCTTATTCAAGATGCGGGCAATAAGCATGTCCTGATCGAATTCTATGCCACCTGGTGTGGGCCCTGTGCTCTTATTGGGCCACGCCTAGAACAGCTGGCGCATGAATATGGCGATCGTTTGCTCATTGCGAAGATCGATGTCGATGATCACGAGGAATTGGCTGTGGAGTATGAGGTCAGCAGCATGCCGACATTCATGATCTTCCACAACAAAGTGAAGGTTACCCAATTTGTTGGCAGCAATGTGGAGAAAGTGGAGAGCACCTTGGTTAAGTTCTGCGGCAAGCCCGAAGAGTCGGCCGGAGCAGGCACCTCTCGGCCAGTAGCCAATATTGCCAAGGTGGTAATGCCACCGAAGGTGACTGCAATACCAGCAGGAGCAAACATGACTGCGATGCCAACTCAAGAGAAGAAGCTGGTGACCAAGCCCAACATCAAAGACAAGTGAGCGATTTGAGAGAACTTTTAAAAATTGCCCAAGGAGAACAATAATAATTATGGAAAATTAAAAAAAAAGAAGCTATATAATGGTAGTTTTCTTTGGATATGTATGGAGTATATTCCCCATGGATTTTCCTACTCTGACCCACTGTGGCTCTGGCCAAGCCTTAACCCAGTGTAACCTTTAATGCTCTTCACTTTGCTTTCGTTTTGGTGTTTAGTTTCTTGGCCTGTTTATCAGCTACTTAGTTTTTTGTTACGTGTTGCCACTCTGTTGGGCTTTCTTTGTTTGTTTTGCTTCCTTGTCTGGCATTTGTCACAAATTAAGACAAATGCACCGCAGTATCTGGAGAGTGCATTTTACGGCACAGGCCACCTCATCCACCAGCCATCCTCGACTGCTGCTTACACTTTTTCTAACTTGCCCCCTCCCCCCCCCATGCGGGCTATCTCTTGCTTTTTATCTCTTGGCTGTTTACCTTAAGGCTTTTCTACTCTGCTTTTTGCTGCACTTGTCTAAGCGCCTTTCAACTGCACTCTTTGGGCTGGGCAGGAGGAGGGGCAGGGGCAGAGCCAGTGCCTTCAGTTTTGCTGTTTAAGCTATATGTGCAGAAGGCTGGCCTTATCCAACAATTTTACGAGGTACTCGTCCTTGACATTGAGACACGCTTGTTAATAATCCGCTCGTTAGGTGCGATATGCAGCTTGCATAACTTAATGAGCGGCAGTTTGAGATACAGGACATGATTCAGGATATTCACACCAAGCCAGCACCATCAACAACTACCACTTGCCGTGCAATCAGTTAAACGCTCTCAGCTTCCGTGGCTGGCAGCCACGCTATTTCCATGCTCTGTATGCCACCTTGACACGCTGCATATGAGCAATGTAACAAAATTGGGGGCAAAGATTTGTCAGTGTTTCGTAAGAGATTCCAAAATAAAGTCACGTTTGCAGCAAGACAAATTGCTTCAAGTGCACATAGCACTTTCACTCGCACACTCACTCATTCACTCGCTCACTTATGCCATCCCATCCCATTCAGTCAGTCAGTTATTCAGTTATTTTTATTGCGCATACGCCATGCTGGCAGCACATTTCTGTTTTTTGCGGTCATCTACAAAATGGGGTCGACATGAGTGCAAAGATTATTGTCACTCTTGTCTCATTTATCGCCCAAACGAATCAAAATATTTGGTTTTGTTCCTTTTGCTTTTGGAGGAACTTGTAAAGTGGCAAAAAAAAAAAAAATGAATTCGATTGGCATGAAAATTTCTAAGCAAATATTTTCCATGGCAGTAAATTGTTATGGTTTGGTCAAATCTGTTTTTGTCTTAGAAATATATAGTTTTTAATAGCATTGATATATAATTGTTATTGTAGAAAAAGACGCCGCCAACTGAGCAGACCAAGTGGCCATTGAAATCCATAAAGACCAAGTTGAGGGCACAGCCCCAGTCGGGGTAAAGCTGTCCCTTTTGCTGCAGCCAGTTGATGAGTGGAAACTCCATGCCATTGTCAACGAGAAGCGTACTTCTCCGTAAAATATGGGAGGCGCATGTGAACAAACAAAGAGCCACTCCGCTTTCAAGGATTAAGTACGCCTATATACTGCGGCTTATTAGCTGGCAGAAGGAGAGCTGCCCCAATCGCAGAGTAAAGCTGGGCCTACAGCACTCGCTGGTGGTCTCCGCTGGCTATGTGGCGGCTGTCCATTATTGTGAGGGAGTGGCAATGCAGAGAATGGGTGGATTTTCAGCCCATCATACAGCACTATCAAGATCTGACTGGTTAGCTACCTGTGGCCTGGACTGCAACGGCAAGATTTGGGCCCAATGTACTTAGTGCTTTTGGAAGGAGAGACAATAGTGAATATGAATAACCCTCAAAGGCCGTATTAACATCTTTCTAAAGTGGCACTTATAGAGTGGGAGAATCCATATTCTCCATCACCCATGTGGTTTGGGATATGGATTAGGTTTCGTTTTTAAAATCGTCAGTCGAAATGAAAAGGGCATTGCCAGATGCGTTCATCTTGATACTTGAAATGAAAAAAGGCATTGCCAGATGAAGAACAGTTCTATCAAGGCACTTTATATGAAAAAAGGTTAGGATGAGCTGACATTTAAGGCAAGGCCTAATATGGCCTCGTGTAAACGAAACTGCATTTGTAGTCGTACATGAAGGAAGATATTGAAACGGGCCTTAGTATTCTAACTGCTAGTTCATTGAATTAACTTCAATTGAATCAGGATTATAGCAACGACGCTGTGGCCAGCGACTCTCACCTTTTCACCAACCATGCCCTACTCCTCTCCAGAGCCAAGATGGGACAATGCCAAACAGTAATTTTGATGATATTCATCCATAAAATTATATTATTTCAATCATCAAATGCTCGTAAAACCAAAAGAGCGCAAACTTTTGACAATTGCTTAAAATCAATAAATAACTCTTAAGACTATAAGCAACAATCTTCTGGCAGCTCTTCTTCCCCACATATCCCTAGCTAGATACACACACAAGCAAAGCTCTTTTTCCTTTTTCAAAGCATCCAAATATTAATGTCACAAACCAAATGCAAATCCCAGACGAAATCCAACACAAATCCAACCCTCCTCACATTAGCAGCTTGTAAAAATGTGCGAAAAAGGCTTCGAAAGGCTAGGCCAAAAAAGCCATTCAGAGTCAGTCGGTAGTCTGCAGTAGGCGTAAACCGAAGCCTGTTTATGGACCCACTCTTTAGGCTCATTACAAGCAGCAAATGCCAACTGTCAGAGTGGGTGGACGCTGATGTTGATGCCAGAGCTTGCGCTGGGTAAGAGCCATAAAAGCAGCTGAAACAGCAGTGGAACACGAGGACATAATCTGTGGAGCGCCTGCAAAATTTGAGCATAATAAAATTTGAGAGATTTTCACACTTTGACAAAGGATGCGATGCAAATGGAGGCTCCACCTGGCACAAGAACAGCAGCTGGAACTAGCACCAGAATCAGGTCATTGACTACAATACTCGAAAACACATGAATGGCAAAATGTGTTGTGCTTTTCCCCCTCCTCCTCCAACCAACACTGGGGATGCAGCTAAAGGCACATATAGAGTAGTGTGGTGTGAAGTTGGAGGTGTGTGTACATCCCAAACAGCTAACCGCAATCCTGTCATGCACTCAAAAATTCAAATGCGTCGTCTGGCAAAGCCCATAAAGCAGTTAAATGAAAATTTCCACCCAACCAGTTCGAGCTGTTCTGCATGTTTGGAGCAGTTCCGGCTGGTTTTGGGGCTGTTCATCATTTTTAATTTTTTTTTTGCTTGTCAACTATGGACATTGCTTAAACGTGCCTAGTTTTAAGACAAAAGCGAGAGAGAGAGAGAGAGAGAGAGAGAGGGAGAGAGAGTGTAAAGGACCACAAAAACAGAAAGCCAATTACACATGGAACCTGAAGGACATAGCAAAAACACATTTGAGTGACACTTGTGCATGGAATCGTATTAACTTACTTAGTCCTGTTTATCTCTATCTGCCTCTGTCTCTCAATCTCTGTCAATTATTTGCATGATATTGAAGCCACAAAAGCGACACGAAATGCCAAGCTAACCAAAGTGTCACTTTCATTGCTTACTTCTGCAGAAGATTGTGTTTTTGTAATCAAAGAAAATTGGACAAAGGATGTGCTTAGCTGAGCATTTCAGTTGGTCAAATAGTCGGCTTGGAATTATCATTACTTTATTAAATTAATTAACAGATCTCATAGTGGAAGGATAGATCCATTAACATTAAATCTAACCGATATATATAACTGATACATTTCAAAGCAGCTATAACATTTTATTCTTTACGGTGGGACTTATTTTTGTAGCCGATTTTTAGCAAATATTTTGAATTAGTTTTGGTAACATTATGGGAACCTTGTGGCCTGTAGGAACGATGCTGAGCTGAGGTGTGAGAGAGAGAGAGCGGCCCAGGCCCACCTCAAAAGGGAGGCACTGCAACCAATGTTGATCTTCTGTGTCTCATATACCTTTTTATGAAGCGCCTTGATTTCCTTCAAGTAGGAAATGATATGTCGAAATGCTTTCGATTGACTTTGCGTTTAGGAAAACCATTCGAAAGTGCTTGAGGCGTAGCCTAGCCACGGCTGGGCAGTCGTCTTCCTGACAGAGTCAACACTTAGTTTCAGGATAACTTAGCCCGTTATGAGCAGTTCAGTACCTCACCAAGGTCTGTTTAGGTTACCCAGTTCGCCAGATTTAGGTGGACTTAACAGAAGTTTGGGTCCAGAGCTCGGACGTGGTCTGTGAGTAAGAGCTTGATCGATGCCATGCAGATACCACAAGTGACGTAGAGGAGCCATTTCTGACAACTTCATCTGCAGATTCGTTGCCTACAATACTTCTGTGTAAAGAAAACCAACAAAGTGTGACCTTGTTGACCACAGCGAGCTAATAAACGACTATGAGGCAGTCTATGACAAGCCTGAAGGAGAGGCCCCATGAAGACAGGGATGTCACTGCAGCTTGACTATTTGAGAATATACAGATAGTTGTCGCTTTTGGCGCAGACCTCAATGGCATGTATCTACCATTGGATGATAGTGGGCAGGTGACCCAATGCAATGGAGATACTGGTATTGGGACCATGTATCCCAGCACCTTTCCCTTCTTCTCTTAACAAAGACCTCATCATTCATAGAAATTTTGTAAATCATTCCTATTACTTTCCATATGTTGCGTGCCATTCATTCCTTATGCCTATTCCCATTCCCTAAATTTCCACACTTTCATCGATAACTTCTTATTCACAGACACTCAGCCCTCATATTTCGGCTGTGACTGTACTTGACACAAAGCTCATTTACTTTGCCCGCCACTTGGCCATAATTAATCACTTGAAAATATAAATATGCACAATGGATATTTCCAAAGCCTTTCCATCAACAAAACATTTCAAAAACCCATATTCAATAAGTTAAGCTGGAAAAGTGTTAAGCAGCATTTACCGACTGGTGCCCATCTTTGGTTTCAGCTTCAATCAATCAAATGCCATGATAGAAATCATCATCAACAGCAGCAGGCTGGCAAAAGTTAAGAGGCTGCCGGCATATAAAAACCACATGTGCCTCCTACAACATTTTATGCCCTGGCCCAGGCCAGCTCGCCTTTACTTGGGCTTTCCTGCTCCTGCTCCTGCTCAGGCTGTCTTCTCTAACAAGCTGCGTCAACAAACTAAACCACTTTGAAATTAACACGTTACATTGACATTGACAGCCTTATGCGCGTGCGATGCCGAGTGCTGAGTGTTTGAGTTACCCCTCGAACGGCAGCTGTCAGTTACATTTAGTTGGTGCGTGAGGGGGGCTTGCTGAAGCAGGGGTGTGAGAGAGTCTACCAAACGGTGCGGCAAATATAGCGGCCAGCAGAAGGCGTCGCAGTCGCGGGAAAACGTGGAGCAATGTCGGCGAAAACGGAAGGCGTTCAAAAAAGGCAATTTCCGTTGTATATTTGTGTGTGTGTGTGTGTGGCGAAAACAGACAGAAAAAAGGGACAACAAGAAAGATTTGAATATGACGAAATTTAAATACTCTTGATCTACAAACAGAGATGGCCACATTTCAAAAAGCCTATCCCTGCGTGCGCCCCATACAACCACAGCGGAAGCGAGATCCTGTCTTATTTTCCGAATGAAGGCATCCATCTATCTTTTTATAGCTGCAGCTAGGCGGAAGGTGACACCTACACGTATACAAGGGTCTGAAGCCAACCAACTAATGCCCAAACTCAAAACACAATGGGTTATGGATATGGCCACACAGTCACTCCTTCAGATGCATCAATTTTTTTGGACCTGACTCTGAGACCATTGCGAGTGGCAGTGAATGGCTACCACTTATCCTTTTGGAACAAAAGCACCAAGGCCATTATGAATATCAAGCCTGACAGCGGCAGGTTCAGAGTCAATAAAGTGGAGCCGCATCCTTGTGTATGCCAATGCTGGCTAACTGTGGCAAGAACATTCAGATTTGGAGACCCAATGTATGTCAGGCAATGAGTGTTCCCATATTCTCTTCATGGAAATCACTGAAACTATAATGATTTTGTAACGATTTCGGAGTGCACTAGATCTTATTAAGATAGAGGCTATACTGAATAGTAGCTACGATCACTGGCAAGTCAGCCAGGACTGCCTTAATCATGGCCCCCTACCAAAGAATAAAACTGTGAAGAGGATTTCCAAGTGAGATTCTTGCCATTGCTGATGCTGTATAAATTTGAAAGCATTTGTATATTCAAGCTTGCCTTCTTGGCGATATCGCGATATTCTATACAGGGAACTTCGTATACTGTTTCATATATAGGTAGTGTCAAGATCTCTCGAATGCTTATACTGGTGTGTGTGTGTCTTTATGCTAAGAGATGACTATTTTGTGAACTGTTCGACTTGCAACTGAAGGCCGCCTTGCCTGATCTAACTACATTCACATATTGTCTTTCTTCGGTCAAGAGTGAAGCCAATTTAAGCTTCTCTGTCATCTTTAGTATAAAGCAGAAACAACCCCTTCAACGGCATGAAAGGTTAGTGTATCTACCTAGTTTTTGTTGCCAGTTCGCACAACGAAAATTACCAATTCAAATGTCACTGGGCTAAGGCAAAACATTCAACACTTCAATGCGGGAACACTTGAAGCCAAACTAAATTCAGTGTCAATTGGTTTATCGTAGGCGTGTGTGAGCCTAACGAGAACGAGTTCTGCTCATAATCAGTTACTACTAAGAAGCTTAAGCCATTAGTTAAAGAAATTGTTGGTCTGGCTTAGTTTGTGTAGGAAAGAAATCACAAAATTGCTTTGCTTGATTTTGCTGTTTTCACTTTTCTCAGCTTGTGCCTTTTCCATTTGTTGTTTTTGTGCCCAAAAAATATTTCACTTGGCTTTTAATTTTTGGGAGTGCGTGCCTCAAGTGACCCAACAGAATTTATGCCCCTTTATCGGGTGTGGCAGGGCAGGCAGAGGGGTTGCAGGAAAATTAGTTGGGTTGAAAACGAGTGAAAATTGCAAGTGCTGCAAAAGCAAACGGTGCGGAAATATTTAAGGAGTCGACCTTTATTTAATGGTCTGAGCTAACAAATTTGTAGATGAAGGGTCCGGAAACTTGAGCGGTTGCAGCAGAAGAGATCTGACCAAAAAATATATATTAATTATATGTAAAAAAGCATTATAAAATACAATATATCCTCTTATTTTATTTAACAATAATTAATTTTTACATCCTTTAAAAAGAAACTGATACGTAAAGTTTTACTGCACTGAAATGAAATTTAAGTTCTCTCTGATTTCTAACTTTATAATCTTTGTTATTAAATTATAGAAAAATTAGAATTAATAGAAAATATATTAAACAGTTAAATGATTTAAGCAAATTTAATTATTTTCTTCATTAAACAGTTTTATAACCAACAACAAAATTTAGCTTCCAAGCAGTCAAAGCTCTCTAAATATCTTTAAATTTTCAACCTTTAGCCATTTTCTCATTTTATATTTTTAACGCCATACTAAAAGTGAATTATATTTCACACAAATTCCTTTTCTTTTCTTTTTGGAAATTCCAGCAATTTGATTAACATTTGACTGTCTTCGACAATCAAATGACAAACCATTGATTTGTCGCTGCCCTTTTTGTGTCAGCGAATTTGTTTACATGCAATAAATTTTTTTGCAAATCAACGATAATGCAATTTATTTTTATTTTTTGGCTTGCCATTTTTTTTATTATTGCTTTCGTTATTTGCCTCTTGTCGTCCAGTTTATTGGATTTGTGTGCGAAAATTTATGAGCCCCACTGTGTGTTTTTGTGCAATGTGTGTTATTACATTTTGTTTGACTTTGCGCTTTTTGTCCCTGTCAATGCGAAAAGCAAATATATAAATGAGCAAAAAAGTGCAACAGTTGTCAGGGCAATTATGTCATAAATTGGTTCAGTTGTGGAAAATTAATAAATATGTATTTAGTGTGTGCATGTTTAATATGACATTTAATTAAGTTGTGAGATTGAGAGGGCTTTTTCAGTTGGTTTTTTTATATTACGATAATTCCCATTCGATCAGTTCGAATGCGCTCTGACACTTCTTATTAAATGTATTTAGCTGTTAGCTTCAAGTGAGGCAAGATATAAAAGAGGATTTATACAGAATTATATAGATTTCATGATGTAAAATGTAAACTCTTTATTTATTTTATTCTAGTTAACACGGCGGGCCTGGCTATGCCTACTCCTGTTGATAACTTCATGTAGATAGAAATATATCGATATACTTGAATCGATACCTCAAGTTATCGAAGTAAATATATAAAAAACTAGAAATATTCATATGTCGATAACAATGTATTGGTATATAACAACTTAATAGATCGATATACAAATTTAGACATATTTATATATCGATAACAGCTCAATATATCGTTATACATATATCGAACGCTCTAATAAGTGTGCATATATCGATCTGTAAGTATATCTATATACACATTCGATTACTCAATACATCTATAACTAAATATATCAATATTCCAACCCGATATATAGCTTGACCTTCTCCTGCCCAATGTTAGTGTACTGTAAAAATTTTATTGCAATCGGTTTAATATTTACAAAGATATGAAGAATTGATATTATCGCCCATACCAGAGGGGCGGTGACACGCCCAGTTTTTGAAAATTATATATAGCCATTGACTTTCCCCTGATCCGTATTAGTTAACAGTAGAAATTTTCATGTCGATCGGCTCAATAGTTTAGGCGCCTATAAAGGACAGACAGATATTCTTCTACCCATGCTGAGGGTATTATAATTTTGTCATGATATTTGCAACGCGTAGAAGGAAGCATCTGCGACCCCATAAGGTATATATATTCTTGATCAGCATGACAAGTCGAGTCGATATAGTCATGTCAGTGTGTCCATGTGCTTCATGTGCTGTCAAAAGCGTCCAGATCGGACATCTATATCTTAACAGTCCGATTTAGAATGACCTCTTAGTTTAGCAAAATTGGAGCTTTTGTATCCAAATGAAACCAAATTTGGTAAATGTAAGTTTCAGAAGCCTCTACGTCAGCTTGTTATATATATATATATAGATTGTTGATTAAAGAAGCCCCACATATTTCATTAACCATATAAAATTAAACTATAAATTCACATAATTTCATGCTTCCCCTCTCTTCTTTGGAATCACACATATACAGCTCCCTCAAATCCCTCAAATCCCTCAAACCCATGAGTGTCAAACTGTATCCTAATTGAGCCACTTAATTGTCATATAAATCTCAAATTTTATTGCCTTGAGACAGCAGCAGCATATCCTTAACCCAGTTGCCCCAACCGCAATAACCCCCTACAGAGCAGCAACAACAACAACAAAAACGACAACAACGAAAACTACAATAACAAGCCATAACAACTTTCAATTTGACTTCTTGTGCAATTTCAACTTTGAATCTCATCTTAAGAAGCTCATTCTTTGTGTTCGAGTATTTGTATCGTAAATATTTACGATTTTCAATAAAGTTTTATTCAAAAATTTGTAAGTTTTCTCTTGAATATTTCTGCAGACAAAATGGCGCTCGAGAACAGTTAATTGAAGTGTGTACTTTGTGGGGGCGGCAGGGCAGGTTGGTAAGCACTAAAGGAGGATGCCTAGATGTGAAATAACTTTATGGACTTCGGTCAGTTGTTGGCTTTCCGTTTCCGTTTCCATTTTGTATTTTTATTTTGTTCATGCTGTCTGTTGTTCTAGTCTTCTACTTAAAGTCATCGTTTCTCGTTCTCTAAGCTGTTTTTACTTACATTTAGAGTGCCCTTTGATGCCCTCACTTAGAGGGTTACATGCAATTGTTGTGCAAAGCTGTGGCACAATGAGAATTTGTATAAAGATATCCTTTTGGGAATGTTATGGTAATAATCGGATTAACTTTTGTTACTATTGTCAAATTTTCACTCAGAATGTATGGACAACGTGCTCAACCAAGGCCGTTGTTCTGCTTTTGAACATCTATAGAGTATTAGAACTTCCGCATCAATAGCATATACAAACTTTCTGTACCTTTTTGTTTACTTTCTTTTACAGCTTAAGGACTTGAGCTGGCTTCAATTTGCAGCCGACATGTTAAAAACAATTTTTTTGAGTGCACAAATCCCTGACTTTGAGTTGCAATGCTGTTAATGGTACGTTTTTTTCCTGTGAGCTGATTTACCCCCCTCATCGGATCCCTTTTGTTTAGACTTTGGTTTCCCTTTAGTGCAATTATAGCTCATTTTTGTCTAATTGCCACACGTTTTGCCATTAGCCTCATTTACTTAGGTTGCCAGTTAAGTTCTATGCTGCTCTTGTTCGTGTTCATGTTCTTGTTCAATATGAAACGTGAGCCTAAAAGCAGACTACATTTTCTGGTTTCCAGTTACAATTTTCTTTCTTTTTGGCTTGGGTTTCGTCCTTTCGCTTTGACATGTTTGTTGCTTCGTACATACACATATAGGGACACACATATACTCAACTGTAACTGCAACTTCTATGTCCTGGCAAACATTTCAGACTCTTGGCAGGCAAACGGATAGACAGCAAGTCAGACAAGCAGTCAGGCTGAGAGGCAAACTGTTGGAATTGGGCGTTCCGATGCTATTCTGATGCTGCTTGAATGCTCATTGCCGGGCTGTTGACATTTTAATAAAAATTATTTCAGTGTTCATTCGTCGCATTGCAGAAACGCCCAAAAAAAAGAGAAGAGGAGCGAGCACCAGCCTTTGAAACTTAGATAACGTTCGAATTGGAAAATGTCCACAAAATGCTCTTTAGACAAATAATAGGGGCAAAGTTTTTATTGGACACACATATTAAAGGGAATGTCGAAAGACATAGAAATATTTTACTAGAATTTTGTAAGAGTGAAATGGTTTGATACATATAAGTGAAGGAAAGAAGGTAAAAGGACGCTTCTTAGCGATTAGAGTTTCTGTTATCTGTTAATTTGTATCAATCATATTAATATATTTTTCACTCAGTGTCATTTAGCTACATAATTGCTTTGCTCTCACATCCTGACAACAATTTAATTTTACCCTCTTGCCATGAGGTTATGAACATTTTTCATTATTAAGCCTTTAACTTAACGTTTTCATATTTGCTCAACAGTCAAAAAGTCATTTAAAAAGCAATAATACAATATACTTAAATCGTCATCAAACGTTCTTATGGCCCAACCAGCTGTCTATAAATTCTGTCTTCTCTGCCTGCCAGCCAGCCAGCCGTCGGTCCTTCTTTGTCGCCTGTGCAGTTTCATTCAGTCAACAACAAGTTAACTTTTGTATGGCAAACAGCCGCCCTTGCTATCTCCACCTCCCCCCATACACATCAAACTATAAATAGTCCCCACCTCATGCTTTTCCACCAGCTGTTGCTGCCCCTTTTCTCCATTACACACTCCTTGCCTCTGCTTCACACACATCTGCCGGCTGGGCTCAACTTTTATTTGTCGCAGAAATATATGTCATTGTTGCAAGTTCATAAATAAGCATATAAATTTAATTTAACGCAAGGCGAAATGTAGAAAGTAGGAGAAAGGAAGAACAAAGTAGACGTAGGTGTCAACTTTGACAATATACTACACATTGCGCCTAGCAGTAGGCAATAAAAAATCCCCCTTATGAATGTCCTGGGCCATAAAGAAGATTTCATTTAATAACCCACAGGGAAAATAGGTAATAAAATATAAGTTTGGGTCACGCTATGGGCCAAATTAAAAGGACACTATATTCGCCTATATCCTGGAAGTTTAACTAGTTTTAATAACGCAAGTCTAAGTGAAACATAAAAGTATTTTTACTAACTTGAACTTTTCAAAGAAGTCGTAAAAAACTAGAAAGTTAAGGCACACATGAAACAGACAGATAGGTAAACACCCAAATGCAAAAAATAATGAAAAGGCAAACTGTCAGCCTCATAAAATACAAAATTTATAATATTTAATTTAAAGCAGCCTTATCGATGTTGGCAGCCCCGAGGCAACGACTCTGGGTCACATTGTGGCAGCAAGCTCATCGTGCTTGTTATTGAAAGAACAAAAAAAATCCAACAATGTAAGTTAAACTTGGGTCAGGCTGTCGTGAGATGTTGAAAATAATGGACATTATGTTGTCTGCAGATTAAAAGAAAGATGTAGATGATGATGCCAAAGCAAAGATTTACAAAAGCAAAATTATATTCTTGAATTGGGAAATTAAAATTATTAATTATTTCTAAAGTGTTTCGAAGTGATTTTGCCTTATTAGCAGAGTTATAGATGTTAATTCTATGGATTTATGTTCGATATCTACAAATATATAAAGTAGAATTGTTTGTTTTTGTTTTTTTTTTCATTTTAAATTTTCCATTTATTAAAAAGGATCCGCATTGAATATTATTTTTCTTCGAATGAAATCTTGAAAATCTAATGAAAATGAATATTCTTAATTATTCAAAAATGGTATATAATATATATATATATATAATGTTGTCTCATGTGGTTTTAATCGCTTTTCAGTTTAAAGTTCTCAAGCGCGTTGGGATCATTATAGGTCTGTTCAGTTATACATCAAGAACGATATTTAATCATTTCAAGAAAGTTTTAGATCAATTCAAGAAGGCTTTCGAACCTAATAGTTCCTTAAGAAAGGAACACAAGTTTCCATTTAGAGAACCTTTTGTTCTTCATTTAATAACCTTTTGTTCTCACTTTCACTATTCTTGATAACACTCCCCTCCCCCTCCCCATCTCAATAACACCACCACATCAGTCTTAGTCTTAGCTGGCATTCGAACTCAAGAACTCCCATTCGACAGCCAGAAGTGCGCCGCGAATAAGCCAAAACGGACATTGCAAGCACTATGTTAACTTTGTCAGAATCTTCATAAAATCGAAACGGAAACATGAACGCCAAGGCTATCTAAGCACTATTGCATATTCGTACTCCCCACCATACCTCTTTCCCACAAGGCAATTCGACTGAGAGTAGCTCTCACACACTCTTGCTATGAATTCGTCATATTCACAGAATCTGATCTGTTACACGTAGAACAAATTCCAAGAACAATGTGAATGAATATGTTTAATAACGCCACGTTCCAAATTCAATAAAAATTTTACTGATTTTGGAACGTTTGTTTTTCCTAGTGTACTCATTTTGTCAATTATATATGTTCATACAAATATATCAACCGACTCTGCATTTATTTACGCTTGTGTTAGTCCGGAGTTAGGAAACTTAACTACAATTCTTCTATTTGATTTGAGTATAATTCTTTACTTGCTCTATCACATATTAGCCTCCGCCCACCCGAAAGTTTCGGTCACTTGTCTGTCTGACTTCCTAATCTATAATTTATGCATCTCTCTCTTAAGTCATGTGTTGTGGCATATAGCATAATTATTATAGCCACAAACATAACTAATTTATGATGTCGGAAGCTATCTTGCGCCCTCCCCTTGCCTCTTGTTTATCTATGGCTGTCAACAATTTGGCAAAACAATGTTCCGCAGCACAAAGCAGAATGTTGTCTTCTTTCCAAGAACAAAAAAAAATAAACAAATAGTATGAAAACTTTGAAAAGAGAAGAGTTCATGCCACTGTTGAGCTGATAAGAATAAAATGTTTGAGGTTTGAGGAAATTAAAATGAAATTGTGTGTGGCAAAAATATACAAATCGCTGCTGAAGTTCTGTGCGAGGTTGAAGCTGGAAAATTGCCTTCAGTTGAATTCGCTAATTGGCCAAAGTTATAAAAACTTTTTATTACTCATGCTTTTTTGTATCAGCTTCGAATGTGGAGTTACAGAGAACTTCACACAAGTGACAGGAGCTCCGAAAAAATGAGAAAAAATTATTATGTTTAACGAGTGCAGTAAGAAGTTGAACTACAAGAGTTCATCCTAAAACTATTTCCATTTCCATCACTATAAAGATGATGTGGCTGTACTTTTAGATGAGGAATACTATTTTCAACAACCAAGCAAAATCAATCCCCTTTTCATACTAGTACTCTAGTAGAGTAAACGAGCATATTGTATTCGTGCAAATGTATGTTACAGGCAGAACGAAGCGTCTAAGACCCTATAAAGTATGCGTATTCTCGATCAGCATCAACAGCCGAGTCAATGTAGACCATGTCCGTCCGTTCGTCTGTCCGTCCGTATGAACACCTAGAGATCAGAGACTGCAATTTGGTATGACTCCCTTTGTGGTGCGTCAAATCAAGTTTGTTTTTCAACTTTGCCACGCCCACTCCTGTCCTTGCAAACCGCAAACCGCTAGCCTTATATCTTCCACAAATTGTAACCTATTTAGTTGAATCCCGATTTGCCGAGTTTGGTTAAGATCGGATAATAATTGTAGACAAAATCGTAAGAAAACGGTTTGTATGAAAAAAGAAAAAAATATTTTCTGTCATACTTTGAGTGCGTCAAATATTGAATAAATGACGAATAGTCGGAATATCTATAGCGTTCTTACTTGTTAAATTTTGCCATACCCCTTCCCGCATCCACAAATCGATATAAACCTTATATCTCCCATAATTTTAGACACATTTAATTAAAACTCAGTTTATCTATGTATAAGAACATTATCTACCGATTGGCCTAATTTCATAGGGATCGGGTTATAATTGGAGACACAATCGTAAAAAAAACATTTTGTATAAGAGCACCCCACCAAAAAAAAAAGAAAATCAAAAATCTGAGTAAGAGTATTTCATAGTTAGAATATAGAATATAGCATTGTTTTTATTAAATAGGGGCGCAAAGCCGACACGCCTTTTTTCCGTCTCTCATTCCGGTCATTCATTTTGCAAAGTTACTCTTGCGGGAACTGTACCGAAAACCAATAATAAATGAATATAAAACTAAATAAATATAATTATGCAATCTATTTTATTCAATGGCAACTAAGGCCAACAGGGTTAGTTCAATGCTGAGCAGCGTCCAAAGCCAAGCTTCCAATTGCAAGCTTGAACCTTGTGAGATGAAAATAGTATTTTAAGTGTTCAAAAAATAAAAATAAAATAAACAAAAATATATTTACTACATTTAGGTCTTGACTAAGTGAGTTACAGATGTAGACTGAACTTTTCAGACGTTGATGACTCTCACATCCCTTGGAAGGAATTCTCAAAATACTTCAAGGCCTACTAGATCATAAACATGGCGTTTTTCTTTTTAATATAAGCATCTTGTATTCTTATTTGCCATTCTATAAAATGTTTACAGGGTTGTGTAGGGAGTCATTAGTTGTAAAGTGAAGTCTTGCAGCTTTTTTCTTGGTGAGTTAATTTGAACTATTTGAGTGGCAGTTAAATATGACAAAATTGATAGCAAATATTACATCGATTAAATGAACACAGTTTCTCTGTTTCATTTAATCCTTGATAGCAAATATTACATCGATTAAATAAGCACAGTTTCTCCGTTTCATTAAATCCTTATATAATAGAATTTTGAAAGAAAATGTTTAGTTTTTAAAGCTATTCTCTCTTCAGGGCCAAATGCAAAAGCCTTAAGCCCCAAGCTCATTGCCAAACGACAATAGAAACTAGAACTAATTATTAATATACAAAAAAAGAAAGAAGAAGGGGATAAGCAATAGAAGCAAAAGATATACAAATGAAACACCAGCTAAAAAAGGCACAAAAGCGAGAGCAACAAATTAGCAACAGTGCCTTTAATAAGTCTACCACCCCATTTTCACACATAGACATAGTCTGAGCAAACTGTTACAAGGTTCTCCATGCCTTTGTTATTCACACATAATGGACAAAGGATATACATATACTATGCACACTGTGGTCACGAGTTCCGCCCTTATGGCAAGCAGCCTCAGATTTGTATCTCTTTGGTATTTTTGTTTACACTGAGCAGGCCTCCAAAAATAGTTGCCCAAAATTTTAAATATTGATTTTGGTCTGTATTTTGGCAAATATTGACAAGAACTGGCAAAGGTGCAAATAATGTGGGCTTTGAGCCCTGGTCTCTGTGGTTGAATGCTTAGCAGGATAGCTCCTGGAGTTACATTTGCTTTGCTTGAGCGCACCCCAAAGCCCATTCCCTCAGATCTCATTTGGCAATGTGAGTTAAATTGTTTTGAGGCTGGGCTTTTGTGGCATAATTTGCGTGCCTAATGAAAATTTCATGGAAATTTCAAATGCAAATACAAGTTACACAGATATGTAATTCTGTGTTTGTTTGTGGCGGACTGCCAGCTTTGAAGTAGCCCCCGCTCTTGTTCTACATTTGCAGCTCACCAAAACACATGGCCATGCGATGTTCAAGTTATTTTAAGAGCGTGTGTATATGTTCCAGCGATTAGATAATCAACCTAATCAGTTGTGTATTTGAGGCTATATCTTAAAGCAGACATTATCGATAGCATGGACTCTTAAGCTGGCACTTGCTGTGACTTATCGCTGTGTGATTTAGTTGGGAGGCCACTTAAGCTACAATTATACTTTCCTAGAACTATTTTGTAGTTACAAAATTAGTTGAATTTTACAAATTTCAACTACGAATTGCTGAAAACGTAGAAGGTAAAGAAGCAGATAATTAAGTTGTTTGGCGAATTTAATTTAAGCTATTAAGTGGGGGAAGAGTGTCGCATAATGAGGTAAAGCGTGGAGTACAATTAGTTTTAATTCGTTTAACCATTTCAGAGTTGGCAAGGGGGCAATAGATTTGCATTCAAATGATTTTAGAGATTTTGTGAAAGCAAAAAGGGTTAGGAAAAATGCATATGAATTAGCCAAATGCTGTTCTCTGATGACAAAATATGAGGCTGGGTTGTTGAACAATAACGATTTTAAAGTTTAAAAGCAAGAACACAGTTAATTTGGTAATGAAATTATTGTAGATAATTAGTCGACGAAATTGATGTGGATGTTCTCTGGGCTGATGGCGTTCCAAGCTAAGGGTGTTAAACAGACTCTCAGATATACTAGACTACCCATTATTATTGTTAAGATATTATATTATAAATTCTGTGCATTGTTTTCAAAAATCTCTCTCTCTCTCTCACATAGCAATGATAAGGCATGTATGCACAGTATGCGCGTATGTCTCTGCTTATATATGTATGTTTGCTTGCATATATTTATAAACGTTTTTAGCGATTTTGTCTACACTTCTTATCCGATCTTAATGAAAGATTGAAGGGGTATGTTCTTATGCATATACAAACCGAGTTTTAACTAAATCCGTCTAAAATTGTACGATCGATTGAAGGACTTTATCTATTTGCACTGAGCCCTCACTAGGCACTACCAAAATTGCTGTTTCTAGGTCTTATAGTCTGCGAAATCTAGGTGTTCATACAGACGGAGAAGTCTAAATCGACTCTGCTGTTGCTGCTGATCAAGAATATATATACTTTATGGGGTTGGAAACGCTTCCTTTTGCCTGTTACATACATTTGTACGAATGCATAGATTAAAAGTATACAAAATATTTGTAACAAATTCTAGATTCCACAATTTCCACTAATATCTATAAGAGATATCATTTACAACATCATTTGCATTGCAATTATTGTAAACGAAACGCCTATTCCCCATAATTTCGACTACAATTCTCGGAAATCGATATCAGCAATCATTTTTCCGGCATAACACATGACCATTTGCTTTTCAAGTCAATTTTAATGGTAGCCATAAATATGGTGTGTCAATTTGTGGCTTTTACAGCCTTTTAGCAGTATGAATTGCATATTTCACATATTTCACCTATTTGTACGATTACCTAGGTGTTCGGGTATCTGTACCATTAAACTAAAGCCTCATGCTAAAGTAATACAGTCTGGCGATTAGATAATGAGAACTTTTCTGCCTTTGGCCATAAACTTGACAATTTGATTAAAACGCAAATGGAATATGGCCTCAAACACAAAAAAGGGTAAAAGTTTAAATTAGACGAAAAAATATAAAACTGCAACTAAAAAAAATTAAGGTTCTCGTCACTGCAAGTGTAATAAACTAAATTAGTCAAGTACGTGCAAAGTGCGTTAAATGAGGATTGCGTTGAAGGAGGAACAATGACGAATTGCTTGAATGAATGGAACAGAATGAGGGACAACTACTTGAAAAACTAGACGCTCGACGCGTTGTAATTGTAATTGGCAACTGACGAGCTCTCCCACCCTCTCTCTCTCTCTCTCACTCCATCTCTCTGTAAGTCCTCCAAGCATTAAAGACAATCATTTTTAATTGAAGTGGCAGTTTTTGTGTGCCCCAGCACCAAAAATGGGCAGACACGAGCTCATGGAATAAGTGCGGAAGCAGCCCAGACTCAAACGCTTAATAAAAAGTTTGCTTTGCTTTTGGTTGGAATTGTTTTACTTTTCAGTCAGTTCATTTCGTTTTTTTTTTTGTAAGCATATTTACTTTTTGTTCGTTGGGTTTATACACTTAAGCTTCAACCGTTGTTTTTAAGATGCGTTTAGTTTGAAAATTTGAGCAGCTGGCGTGCATTACACAACACTGTTGGCTAATACCAACACTCGCAATTGAGCGCAGTTGTGTCGATAGTTTCGGCATGTGTTTGACTGGTGGGGAAATATTCAAATAAGAATGGTGTAATTGTAAGATATTTGCTATATGGATGGCAGCAAACATTGTAAATTGGTAAAATTGAAGTTAATTTAACATACGATGTATATCTGCTAAGGCTACATTTTGAGTCTGTTAAAGTACACAGGCAGTTCGGCTAGGTAGCTTCTCAATTATGGAATTTACCCAGCATTATCCCTAATGGAATGAGTTTTAGATCAATTCACAAAATGTACAAATTATTCTATAGTATATTGATAGATATATATCGAACACTCTTAACTTAACTTGGTTGAGCGAAGACAGTTTTTCTAAACAGCCGCTGTGAACGGTTCATATCTGTAACTTTTTTCAGCTCTGCTCTTCAGCTAACATCTTGAATTGCTCTAGTAAACATCGTGGAAACTAATTTGATGTGTCTGCAAACTTATGCCTAATTGTTCATAAAGTTTCTATAAAATGGTTAAACAATAGATATAACTTTAAAACCAACTAACAGCTATTACGTGCAATGTGCAATGGCCGCCGGCAGTGGAAAACGAGTGCGTGCAATCGTAGTCCTGCTGGGCAACCACAGACTCAAAATCTGCTTAATTAAATAAATGATGCAGGGTATTATTATAATCACATGCAATGTGTGTTTATACATATATACATATATATATGTGTTAAAGCAGTTTAGTCGAGCCATTTAATAACAATAAACGGCCGAGAAACAGTATTAAATTTCTCGTCAAATTAAGAACTGATTGTCTGGGGATGAACCAATTGTATGGAAGACTTTTGTGCTTCTTTTTTGAAAAGGTTGAAAAGGCAGCTGCCTGTTGTGCCCCCTTCGCTACGTCCATGGTTCTTTATTAAAATCTAGAAGGATCAACTGTAATTACACATGTATTTGCTTTGGGCGTTAACATAACGAGAGTAAACCCAGAACAGTTTCACATAACAAGATACTTCGACGCCCTGGAAATATCGATATTTCATAAGTGTTTTGCCAGCTCTTGTTAAACGAGAGGGCAGCCGAACATCAACTCCTTTGGGAAAGTGTTTTACATATCAATTTGCCATTTTGATTCTTCGTTGACGATAAAAAGTGTTCAGCAAATGATACAACCATTTTTTTTAACAAATTATTTGAATATTAATATAATTAACCTGTTCTGTTTCGTCAAACATCGGATGGGATCATATCACTTTGGAAAATTTTCCAACCACTATTAGCTGATCAGCACATTAGGGTGTTCATAGGCAAACTAAAAGTATACCCTCTGCTTCTTATTCAAATGCTCTTCGACATTTCGTCGGCATTTTGCTTCTCTTGAAATGTTCATATGAGACAGCCCCATTGGTCTTTCAATGAGTGCGAAGAAATGTAAAGGTGCTGTTAATTAACATTCAACCAAGTGCTCTCTATCTTGTGCATCTGTCAATAGCTTGTCTATAATCAGCGATCGGTCCATAGACAAACTATTAGTAGACCCTCAACTCTTCTTTTTATATGAATGATCTGCCACATTCCGTGGGAATTTTGCCTCTCCTGAAATGTTTGACATCGAACACATATCTCAATCTTAGGCATCTACTAATCGTTTGTCTATGATCAGTCCATTCACAAGGCAATGAATAATAATGAAATGTGAGTTATGAATAATCTCATACTGTGCATGGACTTAGATAACATTTTACTGAGCGAGCCGTGCTAACATTATGACTGACATTTGTGAACTATAACTGGCAAGATTAACAAACAAATGTAGTTTTATGGTTCTGAATCAAATTGAAGTATCATAGCCATTACTATTAACACCTATTTATCAACTATTAATTTTTATTTTTGCACTGCTTGTCAATTCCTCGGGTTTCTCACTGACATTTATGTATAATTATAAATATCAAAAGATGTTCAGACATGTAGGATGGCGAGGATAAATGAAAGGCCATTGAATAAGCGTGTTCTTGTGCAAGTACACACACCTTTGCCTGCCCACTCCCTCTCCCCAACCTTGTTTGCACATTTTTCCCATTCGACGCGCTTCGCTTTCAATGTTAATTACACTCCTCCTCCCCGACTACCCACTACCCAGCGACCCACTCAACTCATTATGGCGACCATATAAACCATATAAAAGTGAGCATGTTTTCAAGAGTTTGTGCTCCTTTCCCCCTCCCCCCGTCTTCACCTATGCAAAGCCCCATTTGTTGGCATTTGTGTAGGCCATTTCAGCTTCAACCATTTTTTGCAACATTTTTTTTTATTATAAATATGAAAATTAATCACTCAGTAAAACATGAAAAAAATGCGGGAGGGCTTGGTTTTTTGCAGCCAGGGTTGGGTAAAAACTAATTTATTTTGGCTTTCAAATGGCCCTATAATTAGCTTATATCCAGCAGGAGTTAAAATTATGTTTCTGCTCTACCCTTTATGGTCTTGCCAACTTTGCATTGTTGTTTTAATTTTGGAAAGCAATTATGACTTTGCTCTTCTAGGTTGGCAAGATCTGCGATAATTTGGCATGGAAAATAACAAAAATGTAGTAATTAGGTTTATTTTATCAAATTATTATTAAGGTGTTATCTGAATACGCAGCCCTAGCGATTCGGAATTTCATCGATGTAGGAGCACACGCGCAACTCTGCCTATCGTGTCGTGGAATCGAAAATCCAATCTATGGCTTCGCCAAATTTGTGAAAAGCAACACTCGAAGAATATTGATCTCTCAAAGCAAAATCTAAAGCTTGCATTTACATGATCATGGATATGGATAAGCATGAATACGAATCGGCACCTGCAGCTGAGACAATGACATTTACAGGCATCTACATGATTTCCGTTGGGTAAGTTTTGGTTGAGTGTCGCTTGTTAGCTTAGCACATTTAAGCAAATCTGCTGAATGACTTATTTGGCGACTTGCGATAACCATAGAGAAGAGGCAAAGGGTAGCATAATTTCTGCAAACAAGAACCATTTCCCATTTCATGAAGTAACAGATGAACTCTATATGAAATGTCGTCAGTCAACCGAAGCCCAGGCTGCGGTGCCTGCAACGACCAAGCAATCCCAGTCCAGCAATGAGCCGCAGATTCTATCGACGCTCTTAGAGGATGCCAGCGAGGAGCCGTACACGGAGCCTGCTGGCGAAGAAGCACAGCCAGACTCACGTAATAATTTATTGCAAGATCAAAACAGTTCTGGCTATGGAGATGCTACTTAATGCATCTTCCAATGAAAGCCGTTTTGACAGCCGTTTTAACATAGGCAACTCGGTATTCCGGCATCAATTTTGGAGTATGAGGTGAGTCGCAGCAGCCCTTTTATACATAGAACCATATGGTTTTACCTATTTAAACATTGGAATTAGTAACTCAAATTAATTATATTAAAGACTAATGGAGCTATATAAACATTTTAGTGCGTTCGGCTACCTTTTGATAGTTCCAAATATATGATCGCGTTCAGTAAATAGTATTTTCTCCCACAGAGAGAGAGCCGACTGGCAAACAATGCAGCCCTTAAGAGTATGAAAGCCATGAAGAAAGTAATGGGCAAGATGAAGCCAGCGTAGAGGTCAAACTTGACACACAAGCTGATTCAGTGCGATCGCGGTGGCCACACCTCGGTGCAGAGCTTTAACCGCTCTTAGTATAGCTCCAGGCAGGGGGCGGAACAGATGTCGTTGTTGAACTCAATGGACCAGCAAATGTATAGGGTGAATTGTATAACTTTCAATAGTGCCAGCGATCACATTAGCTATGGTTTTTCTACAAGTAAAATCGTTATATTGGACTGGGCTGACGACGGCTTTCAGCTGGGCTGTAAATTTGGCAATATGCAGAGCAAGGTTAGGGATAGCATTGGCTTCTTGGACATTGTGATCGCCAGTAACTGTGAGATACGATGTGCTGTCATACCACCCTCCGGCGGCTTCATCAATCATTCGCATCTTTATAACTACAGCAGTAAGAGTCTTGATTGTGTAGCTGTGCAACAGAGTCGCCAAGAAGGCTACGAAGCGTTTCAATTTGCCGGCCAAGACAATTTTACAATCCCTTTACCCAGACGTATGCATTTATGGTCATGTCAGCATAGCCTATATACATTGGTCAGGCGAGCCCTCCACAACCACAGTGGAAGCGAGATTCTGGCTGCCAATATTGGCTACCTGTTCTGGTAGGGACGTTAAGGTTTGGGCACCAAATGGCCTCACAATGGTGAGTCATCCCATACCCTCTTCAATAAAATTGATGTAACTATGCTTTATAATGCTGTTATAGTGCACCGCACTTGATTATGCAACAGAAAGTACCCAATAGTAATTAATATGCGACTCGGAATAATCATATCTGGCTGATGCAAAGTCGATGCACCTCTTATCTGCTAGCAGCCTCGTGACGTCCTCACAATAGCAGCAGTGATTCAAACTCCTATAAGATGCATTTCGATAGCGATGAAGGATAATTCATTGAACTAAAAGCAGGACACACCATCATAAAATCCAAGAGCTTAACAATAGCTACAATTCCCAGTGTCACCGCAGTCGATTTCAACCTCAAAGTGTAATTGTACTAGATGTCTGCGCTCAGTCAAAAAATAATATAAAAAGTAATATTTAGTCATAAGCTCCTCGTCCTTTACTTCTCATCATCTTTATAAATACTAATGTAGCTATATAAAATTGAATGTTTGTCTGTTGACTTGTCTCTTCTATTGTTCAATTTCCACCAGCAATTTTCGTAACCGAAATTTATATAAATTCATTAATTCTAAGGAACCGTGTCCTCTTTTTATGTGGTTTTCATGTGAAAAGTTAAAGAGGCTTTGCATTCCCTCTCTTCATCATGCGCCCCGCAACATCGCGAAATGTTGTTTCTGCTTTGTTGGCTTTTATTTATTTGCCTTTTAACGCCCGTCTTTGTCATTTTATTTTGCGCTTCGGCGAAAAACACGCATTGCATACGCAATAAGCGCCTCAAATTAGGCTATAAAAATTGTTGTAGCTAATGAAAACTAAGCCCAGATAGACTTCACTCTCACCAGCAACACCAATGCAGCACATTTGCCAAATCAACCAAGGCGAATCGGGGACAACTCCCTGGCAACCCACTCCTCTCTCTTACAACCAACGTAGCCCGCCAAACTACGGCTGGACAAACGTTGATGGAACAAGTTTTTGGTTATTCGGTTTTATTTTCATATTCATTTCGGACTAACGGGGCCACTTGAATGCGCAATGAAGCCGCAAAAGGAAAAAAGGAAAAAAGAGGAAAATTAAACAAGGTTTTTGCATAAATTCAAACGCGTTTCGCCACGATTTTTGTTGCTCAATTTTCAGAACGATTTCCGGGATTATCGCCTGAGATTTGTGGCCGCTGCTCAAAATTCATAAAATCCCACCAAGTAAAAAGTGCAGCCAAATCCTTCAGCTTATTGTTGACATTTAACGCTTCCTCCTGCTGCCACATCCGGCCACAAATCCCACAATCCTAGTGTTAATTGAAGCAAGCGGCCGGGATAAAGTTGTTAAGTTTTTCCAAGCCTTTTTCACCGCTTAATTATTTTTTACAATTTCCACATTTCCCATCATTCTGCCTCTTTTGTTGTTGGCCGAGTGCCTGCGCTACTGCAGTTATATTAAATTTAATCAATTAAATTGACTTTTGTGTAAAATGTCAATAATGACACTTAATTGAACACATTCAAAAGTTCGCTTCGAAAGTTTCGACAATTATAAATTTATTCATTTATGGGGAATAGTTAAACTGCTTCAACAGTTTCGGCAATTATTAATTTTTTTATATGGAAAATTTCGGTATTAATTACACATCAGAGATGTAGGAGCGACCTCAGGGATATAATTAACGATAAGGCTATTTTAGGATATTATAATGTATATTATTATTATTCAGTTTTATGAAGATTTTGATCCAAAACTTCATACACAAATTAATTTTAAATAAGAGTGCAAAAATGATCAAAATTTACATTGATAATGATAAATCTTTAATCGGAAGTCTCATCACAGATTTCAATATATTTTAACCTTCTTGCAAAGAAATAAGATCATTTTACAGCCACATACTTTTTTCTATATCAATGATTCTAGATCTCTGCCAAACAATAAAATATTGCATACAAACCCATGAGTTTTATGTGTGAAACTTAATGACATTGGGCAGGTTTACTAAAATGATCATATCTCAGCCGTCTTCCCATCGGTTTATATGATTTACACGTCACACAAATCCGAATTGATGCAGTTGTGTCAGTGTAGAGATAGAATTTTAACAGAATTTTAAAGTCAACATTTTGAAAAACAAACTTATAAAAGCATTATTTTCCTTCCTAACTCAAAATTAAACAGCTTCAAAACTAATGATTTAAAAGTGTAAAAGTGTGTTTGGATGAGGAATATTTTCCTATGTATCATCATTGGCTTTAAAGACGATTTAAGCTTTATAAAATCGGTTCTGACATTCTCGAGTAATGATCAAAACTGCAAGCTAACCTCTACTAGATTTTAAAAATTCTTAAAAAAAAAATTCGCAATAGAAAATTAATAGATTTTCACCATATTTATCAAAACAAGTTGGTTTGATTACTGAAGGGTTTTTAAAGTTACCTTGTACTATAAATTATTTCTTGAAAGCTATAAAAAGAATAACTTCTAGGAAAACAAAGGAAACAAACTGTTTTCCATACTTAATGTCCATTCTGAAAGGTCTGACTATATAGAATAGTTAGAATATATAGAATAGTTGTTTGATTTGAATAAAGGTCAGTGAACTTGGGAACTCTGAAAAGGAAGTACAAATCAAATGTGCTTTGACTTGAATGAGAAAACGAAAACATTTTCAATAATTTGTGTTCATTCTAAAGAAGGCAATTATATGACAGCTGTATGATATAGTTGCACGATCTGAATCAAAAATGTTCAATTTGGATAAAAAACAAGAAATGAAAGCTAGCTTCGGCTTGCTAAAACTTATATTCCATTCACATTGTAAATATATAGACTGATCTAGATTAAATGTGGTCGGCCCGCGAGGGCTTACAGGGTTACAGGGGATACAAGACGAATTTGTTTTAATTTGGATGAAACACAGGAAAGTGATATATAAGTTCATTCCGGAACAATCGGTTATATGAGTTGCATGATTTAGTTGTGCGATTTGGTCAGGTCGGGTCAGCAGACGTGGAGCCTTTTCAAATGGATATAAGCCGAATTTGTTTTGATTTGGATAAAAAACAGAAAATGTATGCTACTAAGTGTTAAATCAAAACAAAATCGGTTATCTGTTAGCTATATGATATAGTTGTTCAATCGGGATGAATCTTAATCAGACAAAGGAAGCAGCAGGTCAATTTTCTGAAAGTAGCTCTGTAGCTTTAGAGACGTCTGAGATCTTTTGGTTGAAACAGACGAATGGGCGGATGGGCATGGCTATATCAACTCGTGCTGATCAGGAATATATATACTTTATATATTAGGAAACGCATTTTTTTGATGAATTACAAGCTTCATGGCAAAATTAATATACATACATAAATGATATAAATATACCGATTTACATTTCTGACATCTCCATGTTGATATGCATAGAGAAACAGGGTGATCATGGCAATTGTATCGGCGACCCTCTTTATGCTGATCAAGAATACAAATACTTTACAGAATCTAAAGATTTCTTTTTGTATGAATTGCTAATATGGTGAAAAAATTAATTTTAAAATGTTGATTTTACCCGGAAAATGGCCGCTTTTCTAATAATTATTCAATTATTCTCAAAAACAAAGTCAAAAACATATTTTGTATGGTCTTAATCAAAGCTTCATAAACTATTTAATTGCAATTCAATTTGCAGAAAACACTTAGCGTTGCATTCATTCAATTACTGTAATATTTTCATTGCTTAATTGCGTTTGTTCAAATCATTTGCTTTGCTTTGCTTTAAATTTCATTACTCGTATTATTTTAATAGTTTTGCTGTCACTGGCAAACAGTGACGCAAGAGTCAGGGCAAAATAAACAAGTGAAAATTACGTATGGAAGCTGGAAACCTGATTTTTGCGGCTTTTGTTTTGATTAGCCTTTGTTTGTGTGCACTTTTGTGAGTGCGTTTGCTTTGGCTGCTTTCTTTGGGGAATTTTTAAAGCAAAATATGCACAAAAATATCTGCTCAATTGTTGGAATTTCCCCTACAATATTTAAAAACTGTTAAGTTCTCGCTTCATAGCAAGATTGTGTTGATTAATCTTGCTTCAATCAGGTTAATGGAAAAATGACTTATACGCGATGTTGGCATGATATTTTGTACATGATTCTGTATATAAGCATCTATAAATATATCTATAAATAGTTTGTGTTTTGAATATTCATAGGTGGAGAATTGAAATGGCCTAAATTTTTCTTTGGACAGCTTGTTGCTAGCGCATGAACTCATAAAAATGTATTTTCAGATCAACTAAATATTTTCATAGATTTTCTATATAGAAAATTTATTTTTCATTGTTGTTTTTTGTAAATAGTTATGGCTACTTATCACTTTGAGTGCACTTCATATGGCTATTACATACACTTGACTTGATTTTGCCAATGCATTTCTCAGGGGGCTTTCAATTTATCGCAATGCGGCCAATTTTTGTGAAATTGCAGATAAATATGTAAACATATTTTTGTTCAATATATTACATTTTGCGCCCTTACGTGTTCTGCTTGGTAGTTTATTGTTGTTTATTTATATATATATTTTCGAGTGTAAATATGCGCTTGTTAATTTTGACGGAATTGCAAACAATATGTTATAGTAAGGTAGGGGAATTGAGAGTGTAAGTACATACTCAAACTGTAAAAGTATGCCAATTGATTCGAAATTATTTTCACAATTAATCATACGACTTTAATTTATCTGTTGTTTTTTAATATGATATAAATTCACTTAAATTTTTATAAATGTTAAAAAGTTTGTATTATTTTTATGGGAATTTATTTTTCACATTTTTTATTAAATATTTGTTGAGGCCGTGTTATAGCTTTATATAAATACAAAAAAAATTCACAAAATTTAATGCAAATTATTTCTTCTCCTAATATACGTTTTTTTTGGTTGTTTTTAAATTTTGAAATATTTGTAATATTTATTTTTTAATATTTTATTTTTTAATATTTATATTTCGATTTTTTAAATTGTAATTTTTAAGGACTTTAAAGACTTTTTTATTTGATATAATTAATTCATTTTAATTTTAAGCTTTCCATTAAAATGTTTTTTATTTTTTATAAATTATTAAATGATATATTGAATTTATTCAAAATATTAAATTTAATTTTCGAGTTTTTTTGTTTAATTTTTATTCCTTAATTTCCTCTTAATTTTATAACTTTTACTATTCATCTCAAATTTTGTGCAATATATTTTTCTTATTGAAATCCATTAATCTTCACCAACTTCTTAACTTTTTCAATTAGTTAAATGCAGATTTTTCTCATAGTTTTAAATTTCGGCAAACGGCCAAAAATCTCTTTAATTTATTTACTTTCTTTTATTTCAAGCCAAGCCAAGTTTCAAACCACTTTATCACAAACGTTAGCAAACTGTTCATTTCAGTCGTGTTTTGATTTTTTTTTATAAACAAAATTGTTAGCCAAGTAGAAAACGAAAGAGAAAATCCCAGAAAAATTTGCTGGCAAAGTTTTGTGATTTTCTGTAATTTTTATTTTTTTTAACTATTTTTGCGGCGTAGACAAAACGGCGGCGGCACGTTTCCGGCTTTGTTTTTGCTCTGACAGTTAAGCGAGAGCGAGATAAAAATCCCAATCAAAACGCAAATAATACGCAGAATTTGATTATAGCCAGCCTCTGCCTGACTTGGGCGCAAAAGTGCAGCCTAGATAATTTTATGGAAACAAAACCGGAATGGCGCTGCAAACAGACAGAGAGCCAGAGTGAGATGGCGTGACTGCGGAATGTCTTTACATGCAAAAAAAGACAGTCGAAATTTGTATAGATCGCGTCAGCATGAACTAATAATGCAAAGCCACAGTCAACGACAAGCGGGAGGCTGTCTGGCTGTTTGTCCGTCCATCTGATTAAGGCACGCGAATGAAACTCACAGATACTCAACACTACGGCGAACACGTAAATTCGTCGACGGAAAGACCTTTTCTCTATGGAGGCGAACAACTGAACAGACCGAACACGAAAACAGACAAGCGGCAACTGAATTGAGCCGCAGCTGGAACTGGCCAACCAAGCTATGGAATCTCGGAATGAGTGAGAAAATGCTGTGTAGCCAAAAGAGTGAGAAACGTGTTTAACCAAGGCGGAGGCGCGCGTGTATATTGTTGCCGGCGAAAGAGCAGAGCAAAACAAACAAGACAATAACACTGGCCAGAGAGCCAAGGCAACTGAGTGAGGATGAGGGTTGAGTGAAATGAAATTTGAGTGGCTTTCAGGCAACCTGTTGAGGCCGGCCACTGTTTTGGTCTTACTTCCTTCACATTTGGGTCAAACGCTGCGTATGCGTTATGTATGTAATTTGGGCAGTAAAGTGGACGACAAATTGCTTTTAAAAGTGTTTATCATTGGGATTATCTAGTGAAGTTGCATGTTGTATGAATTTCATTTGGTTCACAGTGCGTATACTGTATGTGCAGACTCCTAAGACTTGGCGATTTGTGATCAAATTTATAAAATAAAATTAAATATTATTAAATATTGGTTAGAAAATTAGAGCTTACACATGTCTTAATAAACATAAAAGCCCTTTCAACTGCACATATCCTCGTTGACAAAGGAAATCTCTTTATGCAAAGCAGCTTTGCTGCCATTTGTATCATTATCACTTCACTTTTGACACTGACCTCAAAACCCGCAGGCAAAGGCTATTAATCCAATTAGTGGCCAAAGCCTCTGCCATCATCAAAATCCCAGCTTATTTGCTTCTCATTAACACAGAAAATGGTCAAGAAAGTTTACTCCGTCCTACAATCGGGCACCGAAACCTAAAAACCAATTAACAATTACTTTGAGCACATAGAAATTGCAGCACAAAAAATGAGAATCTAAGGATTAAGAGATAGAGAACCGAGATAAAAATCCCTTTAGTCATCGTCAACCGCAATTTAAATGAAATTGTTCAGTATTTGCCTTCATGTGGCCTTTAATGCGGGCACAAAAGGGGGCAAGGCAAAGGACACGTTTGCCCACAGCATAATCAATTATGAATGCCATCTGAGAGTGGGAGCAGGACCTCGAGCATTTTATGAGGATAATCATCCCTCTGCTGTCAAGAAATTCAACTTTATTGCGGACATTGATTTGTCGCCTGAAAGTTTAGTTCATTTGCCAGCTAATCGGCTTAACTCGCATAATCACAATCATAATTATGTTATATTAATGTCAACTTAGCAATCACATAATTGAGTTGGGCCGGCTGACATAATTCAAGTAGGCGCATTCATTGAAATCATCTATCTAAAGTAAAAGTATAAGCATTAGCAAAATATTCAAACAAATTATCATTTCGCTTTAACGATGGATACCACGGACCATCAGAATCGCATGACGCTAATGGAATGTTTGCTCCAGAATGCCACCAATATGCGGGTGGAGCATCAACAATTGCGCGACCGCATAGCCAATGCCTTGGAACGCACACGAGGCAATATGGCAGAAATTGAAAACTTGAGCGTTGAGTTGGAGGGCATTAAGGTAGCAGTCAAAACTGCACTCGACACGCTGAACAATGATATGGGTCAACAAGTTGAGGGCGCCGAACAAACCGTTGACGAGGTAGCGAAGGATGACAAGGCTGGGACAGAAAATGAATAAGAACTTGCTGCGTCCAAGTAAACATATAGAACGAAAGACTGGTTTATTGGGGCAATGATGGAAGGATTAAATTGTACATTTTGACAGGCATTAAGCATATGGCCTGATCTACACTAAAGTTTCGATTGTTATATATGGTTTAATATTTACAGATGATAAAGAATGTGCATTAAGTTAGCTCAAGTTTGTTTCTTAGCTTTTAATATACTTGTAGTGTGGGAAGGAGGAGACTATACTGTGGCCCTGTCCGTCTCTGCGTCTGGATGAGCACCTAGATCTCGGCGACTATAAGGCCTATACCCACCCACCAAATTTAGTATGTAGACTGCCCTAGTGTACACGCAGATCGAGTGTGTTTTAAAACAAACAGATATACACTATTACTCCCGCCCCGCAAGTCGCAAAACACTTAATATATCCTACAATTTTCAAGATATCAGTGTGCTATTAAAACCAAATTTTGCTAAAATCGGTTAAAAAACAACGTCAGAAATAGCATTTACAGTCTCTGTTTCTGTCTTCCTCCCACTTACACCACTGCTGCTGCTGCTGCTTGAATGGGTGAACCACTTACTCCTACCTCAAACAAAAATCGTTGCATTGTTGCAACGAGTAGTGTTTCTGTCTCCCTTCCACTTACACGCATGCTTGAAAGACTGAAATTTGATTGTGCTTGTTCAAATCCCATTGGAATTTCATTCTGTTGCTAAAAACGGGAAAGGGGGCTGAGAAGCAGCCGCTGATTGAATGTTTTTTTGCACTGTTGCGATATGAAGTAACTGAGGTATCTTCAATTTCGACTATAGCGTTCTTACTTGTTTTTGTGGGACCACAATTTCCTTCACTTTTCATAGACCAAACTCACATATTTAGAAAAATCTTCCAGAAAATTAAGATTTTGTCATCAGAAAAATGTTCCTTAATAACATTACTATGGAGGTATGGTAGTTATGTGGTTAAAAACAGACTTTGAGAAGGTTTTATGTAGTTTTATTTGGCTGTTCTCACTATGGCTTAGCAGAGCGGGAACAGCTTTTGGAGTTATGGTTAGCAGTGTGACGTTATGTGTCCCTGGAGTTGTTGCCAAGCAAGTCACATATATTTACTCTAAATGTACTCTCTGATATATAGATCGGCTGCAGTATGGTCGATGATCGATGCGGCCTTCTGGAGGAGGATGTTTGATGGTTACCTATGGCATTTGGATGCTACAGTCCACATGCTGGCAGATGGTAAAGGGCTAGTACGTCTATACCGTGGGGACGCCAAATTGCAAGAGAGAGAGAGAAGGCGGAGAACAGAGCCCGCCATGTAAAAGTTAATTTTGCCTGTCGAACTTAGTATTCGTCTCTCCGTAGATTGTCAGCTGTTAAGTATGCAAATATCGTTATGGAGATCGTAGAGGACAATCGTAGAGAGCTGCCATTGCTTATCTTGACAGCAGTTACGATTAGGCGCAAATATCGTGGCAGTTGGTAGTTAATACATCTAAGTTGCTATCGCTTATTGATAGGAGTTAAGAATTTACATAAGCATAAATTAGAACTCTTTGTTTTCTCTTCAAATTGGTCCTCTTTGCTATACTCCAAGCCATTCGGACAGAACTTATGTGCGTAGAGAAGCAGAAGAACTCACATGTATGTTTATATATATATATGGATTTTGGCAATAAATGTACATAAATGATGCTATTAGCTGTTCGTTTACTATCAAAATCATTCGCATATTAGAAGTATGTTTGTGTACATTTCTGCCTTACCTAAATTACTAATTAGCTGCATTTGCTAATAAGGTTTTTATACTCTTTGGTAATAAATAAATTTAAATTTCCATTTCTACAATACTTTCTTCATTTCGATTTGCTTGCCAAACTTCTACTGCCATTCGGTTTGATAAACTAAAAGCCAAATGCTATCAATTTGCCAGTAGATGAATTGACGGCAACAGTAGCCTAAGTAAGCCGACTATGCAAATTGAAGTCAAGAGCAGGCATTAAGTCCATGCCAAGCGGCAAAGTAAAGCGCTGCTCAATGACACAATTGTCAGGGTATTATCGGCTTACTATATATGCATGAATGCAATCGACACACGAACAAAAATTGACGAAAACGGAAATGCAGACTCCCATGCAAGCAAAGTTTTAAGCCAACGAAGCTTCCACATTTATTTTACATTTTCAGCAGTTTTTGCTGGCAGGCGAACTTTTCCAGCCTTATATAATATATGTATTATCCTAAGATTTTTGCCCATTTACCATATTTCATATGCATAAAGGACAAACACCTTTTGACACTGAGAGCTTTTAATTAATAACATTTTCCTAAGCCGCCTTTGTGTTGACTTTGAAAGCGTATCAATTCGGGGTTAGAGGGTTACAGTCTGGTGGTTAGGTACTACGACGAGTAGCAAACATATTTACACTTCATTTTCGTCAAACATAATTGAAGGCTCGTTGATGGATCACCTTGGGTAATGTAATTCAACTCAGCTTAGTTAGTTTACCTGCAGCCCACTTCAAATTGATGGCCGCTGGAAATGTGAAATTTTTGTGATTTATTGCGGTTTGGGCATTGAAACATTTTTAATCTTTGCCTATATTAAAGACGACCTTTTTTTTGCTGAAAATTTGGTCGATTTAATTTACTAGACATTTTTTGACAAACACAAGTGATATGGGTAGCCGAACAAAAGGTTCAAAAGGTCAAACATTTTGTGTGGAAATTGATTATGGATTTCTCAATTTAAGAGACAAAGTTGAATTAAAGAAAAACTGTAAAGAAGGTGAATATATAGAAGAGATAGAAACAAGTGCAATTTTAGATAAGCTCACTTACCTTTTTTATACACTTTTGGTTGATTTAAGGCTTACCTAAAAGAAACATATAACAATAAGAACAGGTAAGATTGAGATACCAAACTGTGATATATAGAAAAAGTATATTTACTAAAAGATATTTTTAAAGACAAACATTTACATTTATGCATACAAGTGAGGTTAAATAAAATGTGTTTAAAAAAATATGCATAATTCCCCATAGCACACTTAAATCCGCAAATAGATGTAACATCAAATCAATGATAAAACACCAGATCAGATTATTAGTTAACATACATTTCCTATGAAAAAAAACAAAAAGTAAGAAACTTTTTCAATTCCTCCACCTAAATAAAAAAAAACTTTGTTTCCAAAGTCACTTTTCCAAGTGACAGCTTAAATGCTTTCACTTTGGAAAATGCCGGCTGCCCTATCATAAAATAGATTTTCATTTGCTATGCACGATTTGCACCAAGAACCTTTTTTCTGTGTTTGCCGGCAATGAAATGTTTACAGCTGACTGAAGCGCTTTTATTAATTTTGATAAGCGTTAAGTTCTGAACAGCATTTTTGATTGAAATTGTGCCAAACAGCAGAAAGAATGAAAAATAAGAAAGGAATTCTAACTTTGGATAGACGAAGCTTACATGCCCTTGCAAATTCGGTTGAAATTTGGTCAGAATAGGTAGAGGCTTCTAAGACTAAGACGTTCCAACTTTAATTCGGACAAAAAACAGAAAAAATCCAGTTTACTAAGAGTTCTTTCCGAATCGTTTAGTTCTGTGAGAGCTATCTGATATAGGGATCCGATCTGGATCAACTTTGGTCTGATCTTTATCAAATTTTGTTCAAATTGAATAAGAAGCAGCCAATTTTGTAGCACTAAGAGCTCATTCCGAATCGGCCGGCTATTTGGGAGCTATATGATATAGTGGCCCGATCCTGATCAACTTTGGTCAGCAGACGTAGAGGCTTCTAAAACTGAGATTTATCAAATTTGGTTCAAATTGGATGAAAAACAATCAATTTTGCTGTACTACGAGATCATTCCTAATCGGTCAGTTCTGTGAGAGATATATGATATAGTGATCCGATCTGGATCAACTTTCGTCAGCAGACGAAGAGGCTTCTAAAACTGACCTTTATCTAATGTTGTTCAAATTGGATAAGAAACAACCAATTTCGCAGTAGGTTATACGGGAGCTATATGACATAGTGGGCTGATCTAGACGATATTGGCTTACAGCAGAAGAAAATCTATTGTAAAAATTTCGTACTACTTCGCATAGAAACAGAAGGACAGACAGACAAACCGATATGGCTCTATCGACTCTCCTTGTCATGCTGAGCAAGAATCTATATACTTTAGGAGGGGGTCGCAGATGCTTCCTTCTATGCGTTACAATTATGGTCAAAAGATTATAGTACCCTCTGCAAGGGTATTAAAAAATGCTTGATTTCTCCGAGTGCTTAAGAATAATCGTTTAAAGAATGACTTAAAATTATTTCTCTGAATTATTAATTATGAGAAATTAATAAAGTTTTGAAAAACGAATGGTTAATAAAGAACCTTTGATTGCTGCTTGGCTAAACCATTTGTTTAAGGTAGCTTAATCTCCCCATGTATAGCCTACCTATATTAAAGGATTTTCTTTGCCAAACTCAAATACATTCTCTTAATTAGCTTTAATTAAACTTTTAATAATTTTCCCCACAAATCTTTCTTTAACTTTAGCAAGAATTACCAAACACATCGATGCTCAATATTTGAATTTTCATTTGAGATGCCTTTTCGTAAAAGTTTTCCCTTACCATGAACTGTCTTTTATGCCATGGCTGAGCGCCAGTTTTCGAATTTTCCAGTTTCCCAATTCCCATCAAAGTCATGGACTCAACTATGTAACTACTTAAAAAACTTTAAGCTAATTCCCCCCAAGGCATAGCACCTAGCCGTATGCTGTACTTATCCTTATGCCAGGCAACCAGCAGCTATCATTTGCATTTGTCTCAGCCGCTTGCTTTTGCTTCTCGTTCTCGTTCGCCGTTGCGCTTAAAGGTGTCAACAGCATCCGCTTTGCTTCGCGACATCCTGTCCATGCTACGTGCACTGAAAGCCACCGCAAGTCAAACAATTTTCCAACAGCAAAAACTTCGATTGCATTTTGGTGGTGGCGTCTTCCCAAGGTTGTTGTCAGTGGCGGCGCCGCACACGTGTCTCGTGCTTTCATTTCATTTTGATCCATATATTACGCATACGCCGTGTTACCAGCGTTGACTAATTAAAGTAATCTTTTCCAGGAATTTCTTTTTTCGATGGTTGGGCAAACAGCCCTTAAGCTGAAATTATTGTGCTTCGTACTTTTACTTTTCCATTTTTGTTTTCCTGTTTTTATTTAACTTAAAGTTTTTCATTTTTTGCTGGCGATTTAATTTTTGTGGCTTCTTTTTTGGAGCGGTGTTTGCGTTACTGAAATTGTTTTCTATTTGAGGTTGAGGTTCAGGCGAAACCAGCATCAGCGTGAATCCCCCGTGGGGTATCTATTTCAAGTGCCAGGGCAACCTGCGAGATACTAACGAGTAAATGCCGCCATGGGCGTTGAAATTGCATGTTGGCAGTTTTTCGTTTTCGGGGAAACTTTTAACGAAGGTATGAAGGCTTGGCGATGAGACTTGTTATAAGTACATCAAAGTTTATTTGAGTCTTAAGTAATAGGTTAAAGCTTCGTGAGAGATATTTTATCTGCTTATTGAGTTTGGATTTCTGGGGAGCATTTATTTGCATGTGTGTGTCGAAATTAGATCATAAGTCTGTCCTTTATGTTCTTCCAATCAAGTTGATTTTAGTTTTCAAGCTAATTTAGTTCAATTTTACCATAAATCATTTGTTATTTTGTCCCACTTCTCATTTAAGGGTATGACCATGTCTTCAATTGTCTATTTTCTTTCTACTATTTCTCTTGCCTGACCTAACGTGCTCTGAAGAATTAAATTTTTTTTAAGCACTTTTCTTAATTATTTTGTATTTTCAATGCAAATTCAGACTATTTGTCTGGCAACTCTCGAGCTGGGTTCTTTTCTTTTTCTTTTAATAACCGCAGCATGCAAATCGATTGTCTGGGTTCAGTTTGTGGGCGCAGAGAGCACTTGCCATACCATTTCGGACTCAGTTCAGTTTGATTTGATGGTCTGAAGGCAGCGCAACGTGAAGCGCGAACAAAAAGTGACAGAAAAAATGAATCCCATGGTGAGTGTGAATGAAAAGTGAAGTGAAACTGAACTGCATTTAATAGAAATGCTCAATTCCCATAGCAATCGATGACGTTGTGGCTGCTATGCTTATCAGTTTTGGTGGAAATGGAGACGCCCGGCTATGGATACTATGACTATGATGATGTTTACGATGATGACGATGAAGGCTTTTATCGGTTTGGTCGTAAAAATGGTCCCAGGTTGCTACATGGCGCACTGAGAACAGGGTCAGGGTCAGCGTCAGGGTCAGGGGCAGAGCAGGCATGCCATGACTATAATGAAATAGCACGCTGGATCAATGTTCAGGTGCTGCGAACTGGCAAGTTAACACGCTTCAATCAAAGACTCGGAGAACTGTTGCACGCCTTGAATGGCTCAGCGCCCTTGGAGCATTGCTGTTTCTATGAGAAGCATACAATGGAGCAGATCTTGAGCAACATCAACGCTTTGGCCAAGGCCAATGGCAGCGAGACGGGGGCCAAGGAGTTACAGCTCAGCGGTGAGCTAGGAAAGGATTTGGATAACATATTGGATACAATGAAGATCCTGTTGAGCAAAGGCATGAAAAGCTGTTGCGATGAATTGTATGAGGCCTTGAAGAAACTGGAAGATGATTTGAAGAACCAACTTGATGAGCTTAAAAAGAAACTGCAGCAAAGTCAAAAAGAAAATGATCAGCATTCAGAGGAATTAAAAGAAAAACAAGCAGATCTTGAAGAGAAAATCAATAAGCTGAAAGATCGCCTGGATGAGCTGGAAAACCAATTAAGTGGAAGCGGAGCCAACACTGGCGATAAATGTTGCTCTGAATTGGAAGAGAAAGCCAAAGATTTGAATGACAAAATTGAGAAAGCCAAAGATGAAGCAAAAGATAAGGCCAAAGACTTAGAGAAGCAAATAGAAGATTTAAAAGATAAGCAAAAAGAGCAAGAGAATGCAATTGATAACATAAAACAAAGTGTTGAAAAGCACAATGATGAGATCAAATCAGTGCTGGACAATTGCGAGAAGAACTGCGGTGGAAATAACACAAATGGCGGTGGAAATGATGGAAATATCACAAATGGAACTGGGAATGGCACAAATGAAAATGGCAGCGGAAATGGTTCGAGCGGAGGTGGAAATGTGAATGTCTCTGACTTGGAAGCCAAAATAAGCAAGCTGGAAAGTCTTATCACTGAGCTTTTCCAACAGCTTACTAAATTGATAGGAAATGGATTAAACGCGAATATAACTTTGACGCTGAATGCATGTGAACAACTTCAAATCGACTTAGGCAAAATGGAAACGTTGCTACAGCAGATTCTGAACAATCAGAATAATGGAAATGCAGGTGGAACTACTAACAGCAGCAGTTGCTCAGATGATCCAAAGCTTACAGAACGCATTAAAGAATTGGAAAAACAGGTGGGAGAACTCAACGAACAAATGGCAAAGGCTAAGGATTGCTGTAAAAGAATCGATGATCTCGTGAAAGATAATGAAAAACTACATAATGACATAATTAAGCTCAACATCAGTTATACAGATCATATAATACGCGTGGAAGCCGAATCAGATGATATCAAAAAGAGGTTGGAAGAGGCTCTAGAAAAAATGAAAGCGTTGAATTCCACAAATGGATCAGGAAATGGTAACTCGAGCGACTACGACGATCTGAAGAAACGTCTCGAAGAGCTTCAAAAACAACTTAACGAGGCCAATGATGAACTTGAACGCCTTAGCAATCTGATGATCGTAGTGCGTTCCACTGTGGAAAAAGTGGAACTTGTGGCCGAAGATAAATTCGGTCAGCTGGGCGACTTGGTGGTTTCTCGAGTTCAAGTAACCGAAGAATTCAACAGGCATGTCGAGGAAAGACTGGATGAGCTGGAGGGTAAAATATTTAATGGCGACAACAATATATTTGGTGATGTTACGAAACGTCTGGAACAACTGGAGAAGCTCTACGAACAGTTGCGCAAGGATGTGGATAAGATATCGGAATTAGAGAAACAAGTTGATGAATTCGAGAAGCTGCTAAAGGATGCCTTTGATAGGCTTAACGATCTGGAAGCCGAGGTTGAGGACTGCATGTCCAAGTGCAAGGACATGGACAAAATTGATGATGTCATTGATCGCATTGAGGACTTGGAGAATATTGTAGAACAAATGACCCATAAGAAGGCCACGCCGACGACCACAGCCAGACCAACGCGTAAGGTAATCACCACGACAAAGAATCAAAGCTGGATTGGTGGCATTGATCATATTACTGAGAAATATCCCGAAGAGTGGATAACCCGACCTTAAGTCAATGTGGCCCCGAAACATGAATAATAAATTTCGATATGTCCAAAACTAATTAAGTCATTGTGTGTTTTGTTTACTCTTTCAGAATCTTCGGAAACCGAAACGAGGTGGTTGACATGTAGAGTCTTTCCTTTGAACTGTGATCAATAAATGAGTTCAACTCTTGAATTTGACTGTAAAGTTTTTAATGGTGTTTAATTGTTTTGTTTGTTGAGTGAGAATTTCTGAATCCCAAAGAGCAATTTCAATTCAAATTGTTTTCTAAGAATCAGACATAGTCACCTCTGCAGTTTGATTCCAATTGCGGAGTAATGTCAACGAGACATCTCAGAATTTGTATTCATTCAATCTTCAGACTTTTCCGAAGTCGGTTCAAGTCTTAAATTCTCAAAAAAATGTCTAACACTGAAGAGGCACAAATTGACCGTGCCATAAATGTTTGCCGAAACTTAAAATCTGATATCGAGGATTGTCTGAGTGCAGTGGAACGCCTGAATAAGAAATATAACTCGACGGATCGCTATAAACTTGATGAAAGCACCGTTGTGGCGGATGCAGAGGAAACGACTACAGAGGAAACAGTTACGGAGACCTCCTTGCTAGGATCCCTGACCAGTAACTCCGAATTGAATGGCGAAACTGTTTCACTTGATACGAAGACAAGTGATGGTGATGGCGATGGCAAGGTGGAAGGACGCACTTCTCAAGAACTAAATGAAACTTATAAGGATTTGAACTATAAGTTCCTTAAAATGAAACGTGAGCTAGAGGCTACCACAACCCAAGCACAGAGAATTACCGATAGCAGTGAGCGTCAGGAGAAGGTGGAGCATCGAATGTTGAAGAACGCAAAGAGTAAGAAGCATGTTACTTGCAAACATTAAATAAAGAGAATAACAGTGAGAAGGAGGGGGGAGAGGAGACGAGAATACAAACAAAGAAGATGGTGAGGCGCTGCTTAATTAGGACAGGGGAAGATAATATATTTTTGTACATATTTACTTGATGATCAAAAAGATGTGATGAGATGATGGCTGAAAAGGTAAATTTTAAATTCTTTTTCAAAATTACAACTGATCTAAGAAGGAATGGTGAGGCTTGTTAGATCAAATGAAAATAACTATGCTAATTTTATAGCACACTAGTAAGTTGGTGAAACAAACAAGAACTTGAAATAGTACGATAATAATAATTGACCTTAAATTTAGATTCTTTGAATGGGATGAATCCTAACAAGAAACGAAACATAAAACCACCAGATCCACGAAAGTAATGAAATAAGATCATAAGTCTAAACATAATATAGATATATATATATATATAGCTTCTTTTCTAGATCAAATTTTAAGGAACTTAAATGTGCTTAAGCAAGTACATAAAATGAGACATTCAGTCTGCCAATGAACGTGAACATTTCTGGAGAACTCTAAATGTTAAAGCCAGAAGAAAGATTATGCAAGACACTTGATTAAGTTAAGATGGCAAATTTTGTGGAATTTTGTTATTCATTAGAATCCAAAGAAAACAAACCCAAATTACGATCAATACAAGTAGACAAAAATACCGATTTCAACACGCTCTAACAACTTTTAATCGCAAGATCGCAAGCACCATAATATATAACAAATTTTCAAACCAACACAAAAATCAGATAACTATTTACAATGTCTGCTGAACAGAAGTGAGTAGCAGAAGCAGCTTTCAAATTTTGATCATATTAAGAAGTTAACAATTTCAGGGAATTTGAAGAAGTTCTTTAAATTATTAAATCCCCAATTCAAGATTATACTCGTATGACAAACTGAAGGACTTTTGGGAAACTAATCCAGACAGCTAGGTAGTAGAATACACTAACAAATAGAATAATTAAACAGACTTCTGGAGTCCTCTAGCGTCCTCTGGAGTTCTCTAGTCTTTAATAGAAGTTTAAGGCCTGATTAAAGATAAGCTGAAAGCCCAAATCAATTGTAAATGTATAACTACATAGTATCTATATCTACATATTAATAGCTCTTTATCTTAGATCAAAGTAATCTGTGTAAATATTGAAGGAAAGAAAGAGAGAAGAACTCTGGGGAAAAATCACACCTCTACAAAATGACGAAGTACACAGATCTTCTCTAATTTGATAACTAAAAAATATGAAAACCAAAGCAGTATTCAGCAGTAAGTATTCAGTTACTAAAAACAATTAAGCTTAAAACTATATTTTCCTATATTTAGAATTCAGAGAATGTGGTCTTATAACACAGTCTTGACAAGCTGTCATCTATCAATTTCAATCAATGGCTAAACTATAGAATTGGCTGACAACGTAAGGACAACACCACAGATGATCACGTTCTGCCACACTCTTTCCAATCACATTTTTGACACGTTCCTTGTGAGCTGTTATTAAAAATTACTGTCACCATTAAATGAGCCTCAGCAAACTTTGTCAAGTTGGCAAAAAACTCATTTGACTTGACATGAAAATGAGGCTAACTTTGACTGTTTTTCTGCTCATTTTTTGTTTCGCTCTTTGACTGAGACTGACACACATCCATGGATGGCATGCTCGCGAGCCGGCTTTCGGCGGAGGCAAGTTTTCTTCCTTTTTAGACTATGACGATGACGACAATGATGATAATATGCCAACAAGAACAACAAGTTGTGCCTCATGTTTATGGCAAAATACTCGTACAAATATGAACGCGAACGGACGAACGGGCAGGCTGGCAAAATATGTAAGAGCGAAAAAACATGAGAAATTGCCCCAGCGCAAAGTTTAGATAATATAATGCAAAAGTGGCCCAGGACCAGACGCAACTTTTGCATAACTTTTTTCGTACCATTAAAAAATAAAAGCAGGAGATCCGTATCCGCATGTATGTGTGTGTGTGTGTTTGTTCAAGTTGGTACATTTTTCCTATAACTGGCCAAGGCAGCAGAGCGCTGGCGAGGAATGGAACCGACAGGGCATACTTCGTTAGTGAGACAACACAAGACAAGGCTCAGCAGTCAACTGGCCAGCTACAAGGACATAAAACAGAAGTTTGCATATTTTAAGTAATGCCAAGGGAGTGCGGGGTCCAGCAAGATGTGCATTGGTTGGGTTGTAAAAAAAACTTTGTTCTTAATATTATTATTGTTGTTGTTGTTGTTGTTTTGTGTTATTACCCTAAGGGTTAAGAAATATGAGAGGGCGCACTCACTGGCCAGCGAGCAAGTTGTCCTGCTGCTGCTTTTACTTGGCCCTGGATGCGCTCCTTCAATTGAGTTCAAAAAGGTGTTCATTCAGTGAATAGGAAGAGATCATTCATAATAATGAAGCGTGTAATAGAGAAATATAGGTTGAAGGGACTGTTCATTGCAGTGAATGAAGAGGAGAGCTGGTCTAGAAGAGCTTAGTTTAATATACTTCTATATATTGCGAATTCATGAGGATGAGAGCGAAGCATAGCATCTTAGACACAAAATGTATTCATTTGTTGCCATGAAGCTCTTGCAACGCAAAGAAGGAATCGTTCCCGACTATAGGGGTATATGATGAAGAATATATCAGCATGACAAGGGGATTCGATATATCTACGTCCTTCTGTCTGTTTCTGTTTCAACCCCGAGATCTTAGACGTCTTAAGAGCTTTAGAGCTGAATTTTTTACAAAATTCTTCCTTTTCCGACACGCTGATTGAGTTCAAGATTCATTCAGATCGGACAACTATATCATATAACTGTTTGTTCCAAAATGAACATTTGGGAGCATTACTTTTCTGTTTTCATCCAAAGAAAACCAAATTTGTATTCATTTGAGGAGCACCCACGTCCGCTGACCAGACCAGATCACCAACTTGGCTGTTTTCGTTAAGACTGTGACCAGTTCAAGTTCGTCTTGTCAATCATTCTGATGGACATTGTCATACTGAATTGCCACATAATTGCAAAACGTTGAAACAAACTAGCCAAGACGATGATAAAATGGAACATATTTATTAGCCGGACAACCTTATCCCCTCTATAGCTTTATCGCGAATTTGTTTATTAGCTATTTCGATATAACCTATATATCTGTTCAATTCAATTCAATTCGAAGTCCTTATGCGGGCTCTTCTTTGTCTCTGATATATCGAATTACTGATGGAATCAAATCACTATTCATCTCTTCCACACTCTATGGCTTCCTGCTAGTTATTGATAACTTGCTAGTCCTTAATTTGAACTTCCATATAGACAAAGGAAATGCAAGTCCTATTAACTGGTAGCCTTGAAGCACCAACCTTTTGGCCCGCACAGGAAATCTTAATTAAACAACTTGTATGGGAAATCTTTTATAAATGGCAAACAAAGACGGCTGGGCTATCGGCAGCTGCGTATACAAAGGGGCTCTCATGTTGGTATTGAACAAATGCCAACGTTTTGTTGCCCAAGATATCAACACAGCATGTGGATGGATGATGGCACACACACATGCATACTAAGCTCGCACACGCCATTTGAGGCCAAACGTGCAAAACAATTTGGCGGTTTTTGCACATTTTCGACTGTGATTTTGGCTGGGACTTGGTGCGCCGCCATCCCTCCCTCAGTACCATTGCTATTATTGTTGTTATTTGTCGAAGCTAAACGGGGAAGCACGAGCTGAAGCTCAAGCTGCAGCTTCAACCTCCCTCAATGACTATCAACAAATTAGAAGTGTAGCCAGCTTAAAGTACTTTTGGCTGCAGTCAAGTGTCTCCACACTCAATAGTCGAGAGTCGAGAGTCGCAGCCGCAGCCATTCTGTGGCCTGACAAGCGCCATTAAAGCGCCAATAAATTTGCATGTGCATATCAATCGATGGCTCTTTAGGAGTCGTAGCAGGCGCCGTAAAGCGGATTTTAATGGTGCGAGCAAACAGCTCCAAGGAGCAAATAAATAAAAGTATATGGCGGATAACTTGACAGTTGGAAAGCTCGGATAAAATTATGTGTACGAACGGAGTTTTGTTGGTGAGGTTTTTGGGGGAGCAATTCTTGTCAACTGAAATGGCAATGCTTTGCTTGTTCTGGACTTTTCATTCTATTTATGAGTTGGCAATTGAGAACATTCCTGCCGGCTTATGTGCTGAATCCTCGTCTAACTTGTGCATTTAAAATAGTTTTGATGCACTATAAGTAGGCTAAATTTTTGGTAGAAACTTTGCTTTTTGAAACTTGACTTTTCATTTCAAACTTCAAACTTTTCATTTCAATTGCCTTTCTTCATTAGTAAGCACCCTAAGTGTGTCCCTTTTCAGATTTTTCCCATATTTCGATTCATTACTTAAAATTGTAAACATCAAGTTTCAGCTCCTCTTCTTCTTCTTCTTCTTCTTAACTGTTTTGGAGGCGTCTTTAAAAGCTTTGATTTCACCTTCCTCCTCATAGATCAAAGTTTTTCCTGAACCCATTTTACTTTTTTGCACCATTCACAAAAAGCTATATTAATTTTGTCTGGAAGTTTGCAACGTAAATAAAGAAGCATTTCCAACTATATAAAGAACATATATTCTTGATCAGCACGGCAAGGGGAGCCGATATAGCCATGTCCGTCCGTCCGTTCGCCTCCAATTTCTCAGAAGTCTTAAGAGCTGCAGAGCTGAAATTTCTTCTTTTGTCTGCCGGCTGGTTAAGTTCGAGTTTTATCGAGATCGGTTTGTATAAATTTAAAAAGGTCCCACGTATATCGTATAGCTACTATATAACGGGTTGTTGCGGAATGAACACTTAGGAGCATAACTTTTCTGTTTTTCATCCACATCAAAACAAATTCGTCTTGTATCCCTTGTATCCACTGTAGCCCTCGCCCACCGACCAGATTTGATCTAGATCTAGATCAAAGCTAGCCTTCCTTTCTTATTTTATAATAAGATTTTCGCAATTAACAAAAAACGTTTTATCCATATGCCGAAGAAGTTGATGAAAGTAAATGCATGTCCTATATAAATTGCCCAAAATTAACGACAAAATTAGGTCAGACTAAGGATGTGCTGTTCAAATTTGGAAGTGAGATGAAGAACTTAAATAATTTAGCGATATTTCTATAGAAGACAATTTGCTGATTTATACTATTCATATATATTTGGTCTGATCTTTCGATTCGAACTTCAAATTCTACAAATTCCTGTTTGAATTCCTTAGCATGGCAATGAGCTTTACAGTGGTGGCTGATCCCGAAACAGACTAGTTAAGCTTATCAAGCCCCACTTTTTTGGATCTTTGTTATTCTTGCTGATGCTATACTGTGATTACGTTGTCCGATTGTCTCCTTACTAACAATATTTATAATACTTCTGCTAAGGCTACTAGATGAAGTTATGGCAATTGTTAAGAGTTTCTTCAATTGGATTTCAATATGGAAACGAGAACAATTTTAAATTGTTACGAATCTGATCTAGGAGGCCTTGAAGTATTTTGAGAATTCCTTCCAAGGGATGTGAGAGTCATTCAGAATCAACGTCTGAAAAGTTCAGTCTACATCTGTAACTCACTTAGTCAAGACCTAAATGTAGTAAATCTATTTTTGTTTACTTTATTTTTATTTATATTTTTATTTTTTGAACACTTAAAATACTTTGGTTTCATCTCACAGTGTTTTGCAAGTTTAGCTTTGGACGCTGCTCAGTAACGAGCTAACCCTGTTGGCCTTAGTTGCCATTGAATAAAATAGATTGCATAATTATATTTATTTAGTTTTATATTCATTTATTATTGGTTTTCATTCAAGCGTTTTAGTTCTCGCGTGTCGCCGTTGCGCCATATTTTATAAAAACTCAGCTTTTATTCGACACACTCAAAAGTGTGCCACACTTTTTGATTTTGTTTTTGGTGGGGTGCTCTTTAACGAAATGCTTTTTTTTACGGTTTTGTCTACAATAATAGTGAATGAATCTGAATGAAAGTGGGCAAATCGGTAGATAATGTGCTTATACATAGATAAACTGAGTTTCAACTAAGTGTGTTAAGAATTGTGGGAGATGTAACGTTTTTTTATCGATTTGCCGATGCCGGAAGGGGCATGGCAAAACTTACAAACAAACTTGATCTGACGAAACACTAGAGAAGTCTACATAACAGATTTACTGAGAGTCTCCGAGATCTACGGTCAGACAGGCGGAGACTACTAAGCCTCTAGCTTGCTTGGTTTGGGAACAATGCGCGATAGAGAAGATAATCAAAGGGAAGTCCTATTCAGGTAGGAGGGAGTGTATATAAACAAAGTAAAGTAAAAGTACTTCCGGAAACCAACAGCCAAACTATAATCCACGCAACTACTGAAATGAACCAAAATTGATAGGGTTCCCAAAGATCCAGCTATGTAAGGCCCATAAAGTACAATAAACAATAAAATATATATATATATGGTTCAAAGACTAATCAAACGTCTTCAACATTTATCAATCATACACATACCCTTGCAGAGGGTGTTCTAATTTTCTAACGCATAGAAGGAAGCATCTCCGACCCCATAAAGTATATATTCTTCATCAGCATGACAAGCCGACAATATAACCTGTAAATACGTTACTTCAAAGCTGGTCTTGAACATAGGCCAACTGATGACTACAAGATTGCCATTAAGCTAGACCTGTCAAGCCACATGATCGCCAATTCAAAGCCAAATCAAGTGGCCTTGTAATAGTTCAACGCAGAAGTGGTGATCGTGCTATATATCGGTTATATAAAAAGAACTTCTAGAATACCACAGAAACTTCTGGTAGGAGGACAGGAGGAGGCTTAGCGAGGCATGCCTGGTTAGCCAGTATATGGATATATAGGTGCATTTTACTTGCAATGACAGCGTGCCACTAAAAGGACATTCAACAAGCCTCACACTGACCAATGCGGCACTGCTACTATCACCTTCACTTGCATTGTCTTAATGGACACGAACTTGCTAGTTCTTCAGAAATATATTTCAAATGGCGGGCAATGCCAAGCTTCCTCCTCGATTTTCAAAAATTTCAGTTATCTATTTGGCGTTGCCTTGTCCTAGCGGTACATTTTATTACTTTTATTTTGTTAATTTTATTTACTAATTTTTTTTATTTTTATCTTGAATAGACTTTTTTGCCGAGCGGCTTCACTTGAAGATTTTCAGTTTAGTTCACCTTTCACTAGTCTTATGAAGAGTGCTGTTGGTCACATACCACTGTATCGTTCTCAGATGGGGTTTGGAACAGTATCCCCATATTGGTAGGGCGTATCTAAAGAGAGATGTAATCACCTGCTTGTATATCATCACCTTTTTTTAGAGCCAATTTGCTCAGCTCGTTTAGAAGCCAGCCAAGTTTTGCCCTTTGTCTTAAAGCTAATCGCTGTCACACGCTTGCTATAAGTTCCAAGGTCCTTGGGAGTGACCGGGGTGCCCAATATGGTTGAGGTTTTGCATGGTTTCTTGCAGAGTGTATGTATGTACCACCTTTTCGCCTATGTAGCCACCGCATCTGCCGTGACATAATTGCGGATCCGTATTCCACCTCTCATTCGAGACCGGGCTGGGAATATTCACGGTGTAGAGACTGTGTAAACTAGGTCTTGGGACATTGCCTTGTTTCACTCCTGATTGGATGCTTCTAATTGTCGATTGGTTGTCCTTAGCAGCTGGTCTAGTTCTCGGGTAGTAGGAACTTTAGCTTGCTATTTAAGTCCAGACTGCCACACTCTATTAAAGGCCTGCTGCACATCCAAATAAATTGCTTTGAGGAAAAAGCTAACCAATCTGTGGTATTCAAAGATCTTTGAGAACCCAATAAATATTCCTATGCGTCTGTACGAAGTCAGCTCACTTGGGTCTTGCCATTGTGCATTAAAGTGACACGAGTCTATGATGGCATTCAGCAGTATCACCGCATTCCTTGGAATACTATCAATACCATCAAGACCAGGAGTCTTGTGCGAGTTGAAGTCTCACCTCCTCAGCAGCTTGAGGTGGAGTTGCCATTTCTCTGCTTATTATCTATAGTTCTTCTGCTAAGGCAGTTATTTGCTTAGTGAAGCGTCGCTCAAAGAGCTCGGCAAATGCTTCTGCCCTGTCCAAATGATACTTGACCCACTCGCCGTTTCCATCTCTACCAGGCAGCAGCCTAATTGGTTGCGTCAGTCTCTCTCTCTCTATAAGCAATGAAGCCCAGTGCCATTTGTGTATTTAAAATAGTTTTAATGAACTATCAGTAAATCTGTAACTTAAATTAAGTAGAAACTTTGCTTTTTGAAAGTTTACATGAAAGTTATTCAAATAAATCGCCCTGCTCACCGCCTTCCTTTATGCAAATGAGTGTGCCCCTCCTCACAGTTCAAACTTTTCTTTTCAATTCTTTTGAATTCATGCACAAAATGAAATTCAATTACAAAATATTACAAAATCCAAGCGCATAGTCTGGTTGGAATTTGCGAAATCCTTTTTCCCCACTGTTTGCACATCTGATGAGCATACAATTTAGGATATGGAACTCATCGCCCACACGTTCATCAAATGCAATTCAAAGTTCAATGTAACTGTCACAAACAGCTATCAACAGCACCCCACAAGCATTTTGGAGTGTTGAATTCCGCAAAAAGGGGAATTAGAATAAATGAAAGTGCAACAAGTTACACAAGTTATGGCTTGGAGTCACCACCAATATGATATAGGGATAAATCAATGTATTTAAATATGAAATGACACAACTCACAACTCATTTATTTCTAGTTAACTTCGGTTTCTAACTCTCAGGCAACGAATCACATTCTCATCGATCCATAAAGTATCTTATACATGTCTCTCTTCGTTAGAGTAAAGAAATTGTTTGCTGGGCAATTACCCCACAATCCCAAACTAATAACCTTTTGATAATCATACGCACAGAAAAAGAGAGAGAGAGAGAAACAGAGAGGGAGAGCAATAGCAAGAGAGAAAGTGAAGGGAGATAGAAATGAGCATTCACAGAAAATCCATTGAATTGAAATCGAAATCGAAACGGTGACTCGTTGATGAGTTTGCCCCAATGGAGTCCTGGTAGCAATGAAACTCATACTGTCCATGCCATTAAAAAGCCCCTCAGCACATAATACATACATATTTGACGATGACTAAGTCGAAAAGGCGTCTCTCTCAATGACGATGATGGACCAGTAGGAGTACCAGTTCCAGTGCCTGTGCTCTGTCCCCTCCTGGCTATGTTAATCAGTCTGTGATGACTTCCCTTTGTTTGGCCTTTTACATTCCGTTTTCCTTTAACGTAAGCTCTGAAATTAGCATTTCAATCAAATCTATTTTATGTGTCTGACTTGTTTTATGCCTCAACAACATCTTTATTCCCCATCATCGCAATCATCATCAACATCAGCATCACCATCAGCAGCAGCATCAGCATCAGCATCGGAGCTAAGCTCGTCGGCAGCCGATGGAAATGTTTTGTATCATTCCCAGTTTATGTATTTGACGAGCCAAAAAGAAATTCACCAAATTGATTGATTAAATATTTATTCATACGGAAGTGCTTACTGTACAAGTTTATGCCAAGTCCCAGCCTTAAGGGACCCTTCACTCATATTACGAACTTACTTATATTTATTTAATGTATTTATTTATGTCTGGTTTTGGGCCATTTTGTTGCTGTGTCATTAATTTGGTTAACAGAAAGACAAATAGAAAGAACCCTTTTGGGTTGGTTAAACTATGAAATTTGTGCTTGATAATGGAGCATTTGAAGTAAGTCGTGATTGATTTCAAACCTTCAAATTGTCATATTTTCTTGCATTAGTAATTTTATTCAAAGGAATTTTAAGAAATTTATAAAAAATATGTTTGATTGTCATTCATTTATCTCCATCCATTGCACAAGTTGGTCAACATCTGATCCTGATCTTCCAATTATTTCTCTTGCAGAAACAGACTATTTAAGGAATCATCTTAATACAAAAGGATAAAACTTTAAAATTAACCTGATTTGCCAGCTATTTTTGTTGTTTAGCAACTTCATTTGCCAACCATTCTAAGCTTTCCATTGACCATCCTTCAAATATCACCCCGGAGCAATTTGTCAAGAAGCTACAGTTTCTTCGTTCCATTTGCGGCCTCTTTTGTTTGGAAACTTTTCCAACAACCGCAACAAAATATCAAAGTCAAATTGCCGAAAATTTTGCAAAAAGATGTCCTTCGGGCCAAACAAATATGTTAAAAGCAATAAAAGCATATGTGCAGAGTGGGAGCTCAAGCCGAAGCTGAGTTTATTGAAAATGCTAGCGAAACATTTGTGCCACACATAATTCCGCACACATAAATTGTTCAAGTCGAGCATGAGGCATGAGGATACAAGTAAAAGTATATAAAATATTTTCATTGTACAGACAAAAATGTCAAAAGCATTTTGTCAGCCAGCAAATCTCAGCAACAGCAACAATTGTTTATCTCCGTTGCTTGCCGCAGTTGCAGCTGCAGCATGTTTCCGTCTCAGCTGTGCCACTTTGTCAAATGCTGACATTCTCAGCAGAGCCAGACAGTCTCTTGGTGGAGGAGAAAACTAAAGGAAGGTTTTTGCTATCTTGCAGATTTTATAGTTTTTCAAAGTCGCGGCGCGCTTTTTCACACGGCTTCAACTTCATGCTTAAGTTAACTTTGCCACAGTGTTCCGAAACTTCTTTTCTACTCGCTTTTTGTGACAGTGTATGTGTGTGTTTGTGATAAGTAACTTGACTGTGTTGGCTTTGTATAAAAAGAAAAGCATTTAAACTGATGGAATGGCAACGAAGTAAAAGCATTTACTAAGGTTTAAAAACAGACTCAGGGGTCGTGGTCGTGCGTGGTGATATTTCAGTTGAAATTTCAACAGGGGAATTGATAACTGAGTATAAGCAAGGCTTCCATGTACTGCAGAAACATATCGATTTTGAATCAAGAGCTTGAATTTATTGTATAATTTTCACAAAAGGATATTACATTTTATGAGAAGGCCTGGTGATGAGGTCTAGAAGCTGCCAACCAAGATTTACACAAAGTTAGTTGACTAAATTGATACAAAGCCATGAGATAATGTAATGTTGTGAATCAACCTTTTAACTAAGTGGACTCTGCCTTTAGTATCAACATAGACTGTCAGGCTATGCCACCTTTTCCATATTTGTTTCAATCTTAAACATCCTCTAGGAGTGTGAACATCTAGAAATATGTAAATTTACATTTTCGTATAGAAATTTAAATTTGTGTGGTACAAAATGTCGGATAATATTGACGAGCTCTGGAAAAATCCCATTGAGAAAGCACATCATGATGGTGCTGAGAAAGAGGATTCGTTCTGGGACATCAGCAATGGCAATGGCAATGGAAATGCCAGCGACGAAAACAACGAAGAAGACAACCAAAACGAAAGTGAGGCAAACCATAAGGATGAACAGGATGAGAATGTCGCTTCTACTCAAGTGGACAATAATGATAATAATGACAATGATGCTGTGGACAAAAGTATAAATGCAGATGATCTCCAGCCGACGGATATATCCGATGATGAATTCGAGAATGAGGAGGGCGCTTTAATGTTGCTAGCTGATTCTCCCAATGCACACAAATCCAAAGGATTGGACAAACTATTGGCTATCCAGGAAAGAGTTACACGTATTAGTCAGCGTATGAATCGCTTGGGCATTGGCATGAAGAAGGTCCAGCAGGATTTGAAGGCTCACATCAAGAGCAAGGGTGGGCCTGAAACTGGCTCTGAGGCTGAAGGCGATAAGAAAGCTGGCGGTGACAATGAGTCCACACAAACCGACTTTGAGCCGCCGGATCTGGAGTTAATTGTGGAACGTGTGGGCGATTCTGTGGCCTGTCAGACCATCGATGTGGAAAGTGATGATTAAATGTAAGGATCATTTCCATACATATATATATTATTCGTTAGTTACAGTTATTGTTTGGCGGTGCAAAGAAAATCGATAAATCAATAAAAGAACATTCCAAAAAAAAGATCATTATGGATAGGGATACGGGGAGCGGTCCTTCTTAAATACTAGGTAAAACTCCAAAGTTATCTTATACATAACTGACAGGTGTATAGATGTAAAAATGTACAAGCGGAAGGGTAAATAAATGGAAAAGAAGGGGGAAAGGTTGCTAAAGTGTACATAAAGTACTCGGAAGGGGACAACAAGCAAAGTGGCCTGGAACATAAGAATAAGTCAATTAGAAATGGATAAAATTAGAACAAAATATTGAAAACGAAGAACAAGGATCAAATCATTTAAGAATCCGGTTCTTGTCTTTATAAGATATTTGGGCATCGTCTTGAATTATAAATCAACCCCAGACAATTCATATGGCTATACTCCCTTGCACTTTTCATAAGCATGACAAACAGCAAAGCCAGCCAGCTCTCTGTGTATAAGCCCTCCCAATATCATGTACCACACACTGCAGATATTTTAACACTCTCATCCATTTATTTACAATACCATTGCGCTGCCTCCTGCTCCGTCTCCTCCTCTAAGCCTAAGGCAACACCAACCCAAATGTCAAGCAAATAAATTGTTGCCTACTTTGCAGAGCAAACGAGTTTTCAATGGCAATCCTTTGAACATTGATAGCGACACGCAAACATGCCAAAATATCTATGTCTGCAGTTTTGTCTCTCTCTCTGCTCTCCAGTTGCAGGGGAAGAAAAATACACACACACACACGCACGTACATTGTAAAATGCAATTTATTTGACTACGCAAAAACTCATTTATAAGTTTTTTATGCGTACAAGGAATTTATTATAAAACGAAAGCCAAGATAGATATACACACGCACACGCACACTCGCACACATATTCACACATATACACAACTACAAGTAAAATTTATTGCTTTATTACGCTGAGAGGCATAAGATTGAAGGAAGTCGGTTGGCTTCGAGAGGGGTTTATTGGCGACAAAAGTCAAAAGCGGGCGGTGCACATATTTAGCACAGAGCAAAAGCTGCCATTGAATGCTGCTGAAAGGCATTTGTGTGTGTGTGTGTGTGTGTGTTGTGCTTGTGTGTGAGTGTGAGTGTGAAGCTGACAGAATGAATGCTGCATTTCCGCCTTTTGGCTTTGGCTTTTGTCTTCTTTTGCCATCATGGCCCCCAGTGAAACATCACCAACGCCAACATCATCATTATTATCATGATCATCATCATCATCAGTTAAGTTTTATGCTCGCATTGCCAGCATCGTCTCGCGGCTGTCGTCGCTTAAGTTATAGACTCGACTTTGATTTCGTTTGCTTCATTCAAGCCATTGGCTGAAACTTTCGGACCAATTTCTTTGCCACTTCTCTTTCAGCAACGCTGCAGAGATTTATTTGCCTGGTGCCTTGTGTGTCCCGACATGTTGCCTTTGCCCCGTCAAATGGCCTTAATTGATTTTATATTTTATTGCGAGATCTTTGTGTTTCACATTTATTGGCATTTTAAGTCGTTTTCTCAGACTATATTTTACACATGACTTGCTTTAGTTTCGTTAAACATTATTCAGTTGGCGAACTAAATTCAGGGGGGTTTTGATTTAAATTGTTTAAGATAAATTATATAGAGATTACTTTGAAAATATATGATATTTCTTTTAATTTTTCTCTTTAGTTTATCATTTACTTAAATCCCCCAATATATGCCTCGATAAATTGTCATCTGCTTATATTGCTGGTATTCCCAATTTTAAGCTTTTTCCTATTTACAATTCAGGCAAGAAGTTAAGCCAGAGCTTCACCGCATCCCGCATCAGATCCACAATGGAATGAGGCATTGTGTGCTGTTGGTTTACCAACGTTTTTTATTCCGTTCCACATTTATCTGAAGTTTTTAATTACCAGTGAAAACCATTTCCATGTTGACGCATTTAAAAGTTAAAGTTAAAAAATACAATAGCTTAATTATTTGTAAGGGAAGCGCAGATGTATCGATACTATTGAAGGGAAAACATTTATTAAATGAAGGAAAACGTATTAACTTTGGGCTCTTTGTTTTGTGAAACATCTGTCATCTGTGAAAAATACAACAACATAAGATTTGATAAGGGAAATTGAAAGGAAAGTAGGGTATGAAAATGTGCTAAGCGAAATGAAGTTGATTAAAATCTCCAGAGAAACTGGAGAAGAGTAGAAGCCCTATGCTCTAATAGTAGTAAAGATAACAGATGAGCTGTGAAAATATATGGAAATGGCTTTAAAAAGAATAAGGCAAGGAGCCCTTACCCAAAGTATGGTCAAAGAGACAAAAAGGATATTATTGCAAATGAAATGGATAGCAGAAAGAAGAAGAAAGACAACATTAGCGAAAGGTAAATCATAAAGAAAGTAAGAAATAAAAATATATGTCCTGAGGAAACCATTTATGAAAGCATTTTGTAGTCGAAGCAGTCTGCAGTAACCCGGCAGATTGAGTTCGCCATAAGCTCATAAACATTAGAAGAGTTCTTTAGAAAATGTAATATCAAACCAAACTGCAGTTGTTAGTTAGATATTTCTGAACTGAAACACAATTAAGACAAAACCAAATAAGAACGCTATAGTCGAGTTCCAACTATAAGATACTCGTATGCAGACCACTTGTTGGTGGATAACCCCCATTTTTTGAAAGCCTTTAATTTAACGAGCTGTTAATACAATTCCATTAACTTAACATCAACTACATAATCTAACTAACAGTTGCTTGTAAACCTCCTGCAACATTCTTGTAAGGATCCTGCAACATGTTTACAAGACAATTTGTCTCGCAGAAGCAATATTGATGGCATGTTCTGGCAACATTCTTCATGACAACTTATAAAACTCATGTTCACAAGCCAGCAGAATGCTATCTCTCTCTCTCACACATAGCAATGATATGACATGTATGCACGAAATGTATGTATGTATTAATATGTGTATATCTCTGCTTACATCTGTATGTTTGATTGCATATAAGTATTTATAAATACATTTTATGGAAATTTCTTAGCGATTCTACAGTTCTTATCCGATCTTAATGATATTCGGAAGATCGGATGGGAATGTCACACACATATTCAAACTGAGTCTTAACTAAATGTGTCAAATATTGTGGAAGGTTTTGCGGTTTGCGGGGGCGGGAAAGGGCTTGGCAAAATTTGAAAACAGACTTGATCTGACGAAGCACTAGTTGAGTCTACATAGTAAATTTGGTGACTCTAGCTCTTATAGTCGTTAAAAGACAAGGCTAAATCGATTTCGCTGTTTATGCTGATCAAGAATATATACACTTTATGGGCTCGGAAACGCTTCCCTTTGCCTGTTACATACATCTGCACGAAAACAATTAATGTTCGTAAAATACCCTGAATCATTGTGCTCATCTTGAGCTTGTCCAGAACTCTGCTCGATTGTGTCTTATTAAGCCAACTCATTTGAATGTTTGTATATGTAATTTTCCCTGTTTTTGCTTTGCCTTCACACATTTTCACAGCTCATTTCGATTGAACAAATTAAAGGCAAGACAACATAGCATAGCTCAGCACAGAAAATTAAGCAAAAAGTTCAGGCGGGCGGCATTAAAGCAACAAATATTACACACACGCCATGTGGTGCCTACAATGTTTTGGCATCCTAACATGGAAAATAACAAAATCATTGTGGAATTTAATTAAGTTGGTGGCAGGCAGTGTGGTGTAGAGCCGAGTCGAGTCTGAAGCGCAAGCAAGACAGAAAACGAGCCCATTAACACATTTTTCAAGTTTAATTCAACGTAATAACAAATTTGTGAGGGCGTGCACGAGCACGAGGAGGCACAGATAGAGAGTGAGAGGGAGAGAGAGATAGAGATAGAGAAGAGCAGCAGGCACAAACTAAGGGAAAAGGCACTCAAGCAGCCATATAAATTACACACACAGACATGCACAGCATACACAGCAGGCAGGCAGGCTCTGGTTTTGTCTCTGGGTCTGGCTCTAGATCTGGCTTTGACTTTCACTCTGGGTTCTGTGGATAGAAAAGTGTTGCCATTAAGTCGCACACGTGTTTCAGCTGTGCTGTAGGGCTGTTAAAAGTCAGACAAGTTGCGTCAGCTGCCACTGGTTTGGCACTGTGTGCCTTAAGCACACTTGCCTACAAGTGGCAGCCCCAAGGCATCCCCAACCTGCCCCCTAATTAAGACAAATGTTAAAACTACTCAAAAGCTAGAGCAGCATATGATGGGAAAAGGTAACCAACAAAGACTTTGGGACAGCCAGTGCCACATCAAGCTGTTGTGTTGACATAAAGATACATATTTTCACATTTACCTTTCCCCCCCGCCTTGCCAGCATGTTGACACACGGCAGGCATTTCATGTTTGTCACGTGAGCAGAGGTCGGGCGAGAACAATAACAAAACTAACCCAGACACACACAGAGACCAATGTCAATGCCAGTGTCTTGAAGTGAGAGTGGCTTTTATTTTGATGGTGTAGGCGTGACCTTTGCACATTAATCTCAGGCATGATGGCATTTTAATGTGGACGCAAGGGGAAATTTTTCTTCAGAAATACATAAAGTATTATGCTTATTTATTGATGATAGTTATGTGCAGAATTAATGGGAAATTGTTAACGCTCTCATTCAATTGGATGTCATCAATTACTTGAAGATGAAGAGGAGATGGGGTGTTGGAAATTAAGTTTTTATACCCTGTACTTATGGTAGAAAAGTATATTGAAGTTGCTGAAATGTAAGTGCCAGGCAGGAGGAAGCATTTCCGATCCCATAGAATGTATAGATAAGGCTATGAAAGCCAGCTTTTCAGACAGGAAGGGGCGCTCAGGATTTATAAACCACTCAAGCAAAATGCAGAGCCCTTTTCCTCTACAGATGTTACTGCTAGTAATGGCATGGCAAAAACTGATCTAAGTACATTCATAGTAGAGAAAATTAAAGCCAAAGCCACATCAGCTGAAGATGGAGCTGCTATCTTATACCCATAAGAAATTCTACTACTAATTGAAGAGGAAAAATACTTGATTGACCAAGTTTTCAATGCTAATAACACTGAGCTTTGGTTGAAAAAATGCCAAGGCGAACTTTTTGATTAAAGAAAGAAAAGGTGTCACCCGGATTTAAGCCACAAACAAATCATTTTGCTGTTCTGCAGCATATAAATGCATCAGACAACTTTTAAGTAAGGCCGATACTTATTTATATGTCCATGAATCCCAACTGCAGTATTATTTAAAGGATAGTTTTCTAATTGCTTTGCACTTGAAGTTGAAAAGTATTTAAGAAAGAAGATTCTACACAGCTGAAGCAGACTCATACAATGAAAATACAATGCCTGGAAGAAGTTTTCTATTCGATATTCAATATTTCCATAGAAAACTTCAAGAAATCGCTCATCGAGAGACCATTAAATTATAAAAGAGTTTGTCAAATCCTTGTGCCTTACAGGGGGCTGCAAAGAAGCTTTCAGAAATCCATCAAAAATGACTAATTTCGTTGCCAAGTATGAGGAGGCATCACAAAAAATACGTAAACGTATGTCAATTTTTGCCTTTTTCATAAGTTGAATCTGTAAATGTTAAATATTTAACAGTTTGATGATCTTCTAGTTAATTTTGCAAATGTTTCTTAAACTTTCGATTTCTGAAATCTAGAAACATAACCCCATATTTTGAACTGAGTCCAAGCTTTGCTTAGCGCGATTTTGCCCAAGACGTGGTTTTCTGGGAACGTAACCCAGCGAGGGCTAGGTGTACATTCATGATCAGCACGACAAGGCGAGTCAATCTAGCCATGGATTTGGATTTTTATTCTCTATGAAGAAAGCTAATATCGGGCACTCCACCTATTCAGCTGGAGGGAGTTACACTGGAACAGACATTGCAAGCGAAATACCTCGGAATCACATTGGACAAACGCCTCACTTTTGGGGCACACCTGAAATCTGCGGCCAAAAGGTGTGGACAAAGCATGCACTAAATAAGGTTTCTGATAAATAGGAAAAGCACTATGTCACTTAGAACTAAAAGAGCTGTCTATGTGCATTGTGTAGCCCCGATCTGGCTTTACGGGGTACAGATTTGGGGGATCGCCGCAAAATCCAGCTACAAAAGTAGATACAGGTATTGCAAAACCAAGCCTTACGGCAGATAACTAACTGCCCATGGTACGTGCGCGGCTCCTACCTTCATCGTGATCTCAATCTTTATATCGTGGCAGAGCAGATTGGACGGCACACGAGCAGATACAGTGACAGACTGTTGAGTCACCGCAGTATGCTTGCAAGAGAACTACTTCCGCCAGGCCTTAAAGGCGGCTAAAAAGATTGGACAATTGGAGTTTTGGCTCTCTTTATATATATATTTGTGTTGTTTAGGTGTACCTAGAACAAATTCATTTTATTTGTTTGCCACGCCCACTCTTTAGGATGGCCTCCATACAAACCCACCGGGAATGAGCATGAAATTTTAGATTTTCATCCAAATCCAACCAATTTTTTTATTTGTATCCATTTTACAAGGCCCAAATTCAGTCAGTTTTATGATATAGCAGCTCAACTTTAGCATTCTTACTTGTTTCTTAAATTGAAAATTATTGGATTAGGATACATTTTAATAGTTTCATGGAGAATAGAATTGACTTGATATCAAATAATCAACAAATTATAATTATTATGAGCTTTTGAGGATAAGGTAAAACAGAAGACACAGAACAGATATAAGTTAATAGATTTGAATATAATTCTCTTCTGCCAGAGATTTGTTGAATGTGCTTCTAAGTCCTTGTAAAACTTAATATCCTTAGAGAAGCTTTATCTAGTTCTCAGAGAGTTGCTGATTCTGCTTTGCACTCGCTTGTCTTTAATGTGCAACTATTTGTATTACATTTTCATGGATGGAAAATGGCTGAACTGATTCGCCTTTTGTATTTTCATTCAACTCTTTTACAAGCTTTTCATGCAATCCCTTCACTGGTTTCACTTGTATATTGCATATTTTCCAGCACATTTAATTTGCTCGCCTCTTCAGCATCTTCAATCTGGCCATCCCTTATGCCAATGCTTATCCAACCTCTGCCTCTGCCTCAGTCTTTGCCTCAACCTTTTTACAGTTGTTCATTTTTGCACCTGCTGCTGTTTGGGGTTCTTGAAATGCCAGGGCTCTGGGTTGGGTTGGTTAAGTAGACGGGACGAATGCCACTCATGAAATGAATAAAAGTCAGCCCAGCCCAGCCCAGCCCAGCCGACGAGCATTCAAGGCTTAACATACTTCGTGTCCGTGTCCGTGTCCTTTACAAGAGTTGTTTGCTATTGTTGTTGTTGCAGCTTATTACATTTTTCAAGTGTGGGCCCGCCTGCATATTATTTATTGAAAGGATGCTGAAAAAATGTTGAAACCAACAACAGAGGCCAGAACCAAGGCCACACTGTTTTGCAGAATTTCGCCTCTTTGCGGCCAAAATCCAAACCGAGCGTATAATCAATGATAAACATTTTGAGGCTTAAAGAATTTTCCACAGCAAAACACACACAACAGCACAACATACAATTTTCACACATTACAACCAGAGCTGGCAGCATAAAATTGGGTGTGTGAGTTCCTATGCCATTTATTAAAAAGTTTGTCCCCAACATTTTTCGTTTCTTTTCTTTGCGTTTCGTTTCGTTTGGTTTCGTTTTTGGAAGCAAATTTACACACACCACAAAAGTTGAGAATGCACATGGGAGAATTTGCATTTGAATTGTGAATTTTCTATTTGTGTTGATGAGAACTTTCCTAAGAGATGGATGATAACAAAAAATCTCTCTGTACGGCTCAGCAAATAAAACCAGACCCAGTCCATGCTGTTGATGATGATGATGAAACGTGCGTTTGTGTAAATGAGCCGAAAAAGTGTGTTCTGTCAGCCTTTTTTTCTACTAGTTTTTAGCTAGGCATTTTGTTTGTTTGCTCTCTTTGTTTATTTGCGTTTTTTTTTGTTTTTGAAGTTCTTGCATCAACAGAGAGAATGTGTTCGTTTGTTTTCGTTTTGGCAAGGGTTTTTTTTTGTGTCTCTAAACTTCAGTGTGCATTTTGAGCTCTTCTTTTAGTCTATTACAAGGCCTTTGAAATTGTCAGAGTTATGCTTTTTGATTCTGGTTTTCGGAAAGTTATATGCTTGCATATGTGGCAAATATTTTGGTGAATGAATTCAAGTGGAAGACATGAAACTCTGTAAATGGGACTCAAAGAGCAGGTAAGGGAAAATGCTGCATTTATTTTCTGCATCCAAATTGTGCATAAGCTGCCAGCTCTGAAGATATGAAAGAAGAAGTAACTTATTGAGAATGACTTGAAAATTTGGTACTATGAGCATATATAGAAGAAACAGAAAGGCTGATTTAGCTTGTAGTTAAAAATAATAATTAGAAAAGCAAGTAAGAGCGCTATAGTCCAGTTGCAAATATGAGCTACTCCTACTCAGACCACTTTTTGTGGTCAAAAACAATTTTGGGAGTCCATTAAGTTTACATCAGAATCCTGCAACATGTTGTTAAGCATCCTGCATCATGTTTATAAGACAATTTGTCTCGCACACACAATGTTATTGGCATATTCTGGCTACATTCTATATGACAATTTCGTGAATATGTTTACAACCCAGCATATTGCTGTCTCTCTCTCTCACACATAGCAATGACAATGCATATTACTGTCTCTCTCTCACACATAGCAACGACAATGACTTGGCATGTATGCACGATGTCTATAGATTTGCGGAGACGAGGTAAAATATTAAAACAAACTTGATCTGATCTGTGGACGGAACCGCCACATTATATTCATGTCAATTACATACATTTGCACGAGGATAAAAATTCATAAAAAGTGTAGCATACTTTTGAGTGCTGCTGAGCCGCTAAGGAGAGATTCCTGAATGAAACCAAAATATTTTAAGTGTTCAAAAAATACAAGTGGGAGGGTGAACTAAACTCAAATCATATATCTAGGCCTATTCTCTACCCCTCAAGGAGAAGATCTACAAGTGAAGCCGCTCGGAAAAAAACTCAATTCAAGATAAAAATAAAAAAAATTAGTAAATAAAATTAACAAAATAAAAGTAATAAAATGTACCGCTAGGACAAGGCATCGCCAAATAGATAACTGAAATTTTTGAGAATCTAGGAGGAAGATTGACATTGCCCGCCATTTCAAATATATTTTGTGAAGAACTAGCAAGTTCGTGTCCATTAAGGCAATGCAAGTGAAGGGGATAGTAGCAGTGCGTGGCTTGTTGAATGTCCTTTTAGCGGCACGCTGTCATTGCAAGTAAAATGCACCTATATATCCATATACTGGCTAACCAGGCGTCCTCCGCTAAGCCTCCTCCTGTCCTCCTACCAGAAGTTTCTGTGGTATTCTAGAAGTTCTTTTTATATAACCGATATATAGCTCGATCACCACTTCTGCGTGGAACTATTACAAGGCCACTTGATTTGGCTTTGAATTGGCGATCATATGGCTTGACAGGTCTAGCTTAATGACAATCTTGTAGTCATCAGTTGGCCTATGTTCAAGACCAGCTTTGAAGTAACGAATTTACAGGTTATGTTGTCGGCTTGTCATGCTGATGAACAATATATACTTTATGGGGTCGGAGATGCTTCCTTCTATGCGTTAGAAAATTAGAACACCCTCTGCAAGGGTATGTGTGTGATTGATAAATGTTGAAGACGTTTGATTAGTCTTTGAACCATATATATTTTATTGTTTATTGTACTTTATGGGCCTTACATAGCTGGATCTTTGGGAACCCTATCAATTTTGGTCCATTTCAATAGTTGCGTGGAATATAGTTTGGCTGTTAGTTTCTGGAAGTACTTTTACTTTACTTTGTTTATATACACTCCCTCCTACCTGAATAGGACTTCCCTTTGATTATCTTCTCTATCGCGCATTGTTCCCAAACCAAGCAAGCTAGAGGCTTAGTCGTCTCCGCCTGTCCGTCCGTATGAACTCCTAGATCTCGGAGACTGTCACCAAATCTGTTATGTAGACTTCTCTAGTGTTTCGTCAGATCAAGTTTGTTTGTAAGTTTTGCCATGCCTCTTCCGGCATCCGCAAATCGATAAAAAAAAACGTTATATCTCCCACAATTCTTGACATATTTAGTTGAAACTTAGTTTATCTATGTATAAGCACATTATCTACCGATTTGCCCACTTTCATTCAGATTCATTCACTATTATCAAAAGGTAGCATACTTCTGAGTGTGTCGAATAAAAGCTGAGTACGAGTATCTCATAGTTAGAATATAGAATATAGCATTGTTTTTATTAAATAGGGCGCAAGGCCGACACGCGAGAACTAAACCGCTTGGATGAAAACCAATAATAAATGAATATAAAACTAAATAAATATAATTATGCAATCTATTTTATTCAATGGCAACTAAGGCCAACAGGGTTAGTTCACTGCTGAGCAGCGTCCAAAGCCAAGCTTCCAATTGCAAGCTTGAACCTCGTGAGATGAAAATAGTATTTTAAGTGTTCAAAAAATAAAAATATAAAAAATAAGCAAAAATATATTTACTACATTTAGGTCTTGACTAAGTGAGTTACAGATGTAGACTGAACTTTTCAGACGTTGATTCTGAATGACTCTAACATCCCTTGCAAGGAATTCTCAAAATACTTCAAGGCCTCTTAGATCAGATTCGTAACAATTTACAATGTGCTGTTCTCGTTTCCCTATTGAAATCCAATTGAAGAAACTCTTAACAATTGCCATAACTTCATCTAGTAGCCTTAGCAGAAGTATTATAAATATTCTTAGTAGGGAGACAATCGGACAACGTAATCACAGTATAGCAGCAGCAAGAATAACAAAGATCCAAAAAGTGGGGCTTGATAAGCTTAACTAGTCTGTTTCGGGATCATCTTGAGAGGTTTTTTGCTCCACCCACTGCAACGCTCATTGCCATGCTGAGGAATTCCAAACTGGAAACACCTGTGAATTCCAAAGTCTTACATACAAAACTGTAGAATTTGAAGTCCGAATCGAAAGATCAGGCCAAATATATATGAATAGTATAAATCAACAAATTGTCTTCTATAGAAAAATCGCTAAATTATTTAAATTCTTCATCTCACTTCCAAATTTTAACAGCATAACACACGTCCTTATTCTGACCTAACAAATGTAAAGAAATCATTGCTGATTTATAAATTTTCACATTTATCCAATTTGTTATATATCAAATGGAATTCATTTTGGGTTCAAGTTTTGAAATGATTAGGTACTCTGAAATGAGACTGAGTTGCTTATCTGGAACCCTTCTGATGACTGACCCTGGCAGGTAGTGAAATAGTCTGTGAAGTCAGGTTAAGCTTCAACTTTTGGTTTTTGTTATCAATTCTGTGCTGTTGTCAAATACACTGAGATGCGGCTGATATCACTGAATCCGCTGGAGTCCTAAGGAATTTCAATAGCAGCTGAAAAAAACAGAAACCGAAACGTTTTTTCGCTCACTCTCGACCTACTACTGCTACTGTTTTAGTTCTTCAAATTTCATTTTGTTCTTCGAATAATTGGCATATTCATTTACGTTGCCTACTTTTAAGCGCAAAGTATGTATTTACACTCAGCAAAGTATGTATTTACATTCAGAATTGAAATTCACTGGGCTTATAATTTCGCAGAATTTGTAATACAAATTATTTATGTAATCCCCAGCTAGGCTTCTGCCAGATGTAAGAGATTTGTACAGTCTGTTCATAATAATTCTGACAAACTGACCAAGATGTGGCTTATTTCGAGGTCATTTAAATTGAATTTAAAGTTTTGCGTTGACAGCCAAAAACTTGTCGCCGAGCCTTCAGATGATTTATTATCTCTCTCTCTCTCTCACTCTCTGGCGACCCCCAAAAGTTTTTCGTTGAGGAAATGATTAAAAAGAAGCCCCAACCCAAAAAACTATTCGCCAGCACGCGAAGCACGAATTTTCTTCCCCTGAAAACTTGTGCCTTTTACATTTGTGTGTGCGTGTGCCCCTTCTTGTGTGAGCATTTTGGCGGAGGACACTTTATCATGTCTGTCGCCTTCCCTGTCCCTGTCGCTGACCGGGAAGCTCGCCCGGGGCGCACAAATTGAAATGTGCCAGCGTCAGTCAAAGTAAATGAGGCAAAACCCAGCCGCAGACACAGCGGGCCGCCACAGCCACAGATGTCCTTACGCTTTGGGTCTATTAAGTCAAAAAGGAAAAATCTGGCTTTTGATTTTTGATGGCAACTTTTTGTATTTGACTTTTTTGTCTGCATTTGACAAATATTTAGCTAAAGTGATTTTTGACAGCATCATAAAGTCCATCCAACTGAAAGGGCTTGAAATTGTCCTTGTACGTTAAAGGAATACTTCATGCTTCGTTTGAGCGTAATTTGTGTACCCGGAGGGGTCAATGCGGCGTATAAGCAATTTGAAAATTGATGGCAGGAAAATGTGAAAACATAAACTTTTCTTTGAATAGCTGCAACATTTTCGTTAGTTTGGGAAAGATTTCATTTGATACACGTAGAGTGGGCATAACTTTGCCACTTGTATGTTTGGATTCCTCCAGAGAGTAATTTGAGAAGGAAGCATATTAGAGGACACATTGGCTTGGTTCTTCCTGCTCTGTTGAGTGGATAAGGAAACTACCATTCATATGGACTAGAATTTTTGTAATTTATTTATATCCAAAAATGCCTAAAATTAGCCTAAATTTAGTACAGTTGATTTAGAATATGTGGCCTAAATTTAAGTAGCTTCAACTCAGCCTAGTGTAGTACATGATTTCCACTCGAAGTTGTGTATGTCGTTTGTTTGTGTGAGTAATGTTCTTGGACGAAAGCATAGAGCGAACGGGATGGGGAGCAGCTGCGTCAGGCGGTAGTGCTGTGTGGTGGTGGGTTGCCATACTTAAAAACGAAAACAAAAACAGTCTAAAATCTTATAAAAAAAAATTGTGTTGAATCTAACATTTAGAACGAGGAACGTTCTTTGCCGCCGCATGTGCATTAAAAGTTAATGAAATCCAACTCGCGGCGCAGCCTTAGAGTTAGTCGCAATTTCTTCAGCTCGCTGTCGTACTTGGCCTTGCATCGATCCACATCCACGGGATGGGGCAGCGGCAACTTAAGCCTGTAGCGGTTTGTGGCCAAATTCACTTCCTTTTCCTGCAGGCTTAGGTGCATTTTATCAACGCTCATTTCCTCACCGGGCAGGGATATCTCCACAACTAGATCTTCACAACTGGCCGAGGCACCAGTCCTTTGGCCCATCTAAATGCAAAGTGGAATTAGCCATGGATAACATGGGAAGATTCAAATCTAGCCACACCTGCAGAAAGACATCTTCTGTTCCCACTGCCTGGCGATAAGTCATGGTATATTCAGGACATGGCCGACTCTCCAGTATGTCGGCATCCTCTCGCTCTTGCTGCGCTTCCCATTCCTCAATGGTATTGGGCTGCTTTTTCTCATCCTCCACCAATGGTGTGGCCACCAAATTGGGTTCTTTCTTTCGCTTGGACTTGGTAGCGCCACCAGCGGGCTGAGGTCCAATGGTACCAGGTGCTGGCAGGAGTGGAATAGTGTGTGTAGGATAATTTAGTCCCTGCCAACCCTACCACCTTCTTACTCACTTATTGTATTTGCCACCAGGGACTCGTCCTCATCCTCACTGCTGCTACACTCGATGCCTCCACGTCTCTGCCTAGGATTAAGCAGATCTTGCAGCTGTCTGAGCTGTTCGGGATTTTCGAAAATCGACATGTTTCGCGGGTTGAACTCACTTATTGGGGTTTCCCTCGTTTTTTCTTTAGCAAATCAAGATTTTGTTTCTATTTTTTCTAGCTGCTTTACTTTTTCGTGTTTACAGCTCGAAATTCCTTTGGCGAATGATGAAATTGTGTTTCCTGCTTGGGACCTTGCCTGGATTTACTACTGAAATCGATTTCAAAGCCTACCATGCTATTTTTTCTAGCAATTTCTTGGCCTGCTTGGCTACAAATTGTTTATTTTCGGTTGCCCCAGACAATGAGAGCATGGAAAGGAGTCGGAATAGGTTGCTAGGTAGCCAAGTAAATAAGAAGGCACGTCCAGAATGTGGTAAAAGGGGCAACGTAAAAGTGAATTCCACAATCAGCGCCAACAAACTTGGAGCCGAAAAATAGATGAAATTTAATATTGTATTTTCAACATTCTTCAAGAACTTTCGAGTGCCCTCAACATTGACATTGATAACCCCCACAGCGAGTCATTTTTCAACGCTGTCTTTTATCAGCGCTGCTCATTTGCATGCGCCTTTAACATCCAGCCTCATATTTCAATGTCAACAAGAATGCCGAACGCCGAACGCCGTAACAAACTATCCTTGCCCATTTTAGGCATTTCAATTATGAAACTTGGTGCCATTGAACGGCACAAAAAGTTTTTGTAACTTTCAACAAATGCCCCGGCGACGACGATAACTTTCCATTTTCATGAACTAAACTACAGTTGGAAAAATTGAATTTATATTAATTGGAAAATTTTATATAATGTAAATTGATTTATGAATATTTTTTACAAAAATGTAACTCATTTCTAGTGCGAATGGATTGAATCCACCTGGATTTCTTAATGTTCATCCTTCTGTCTCGTTCTGGCGTCACAGCACGATTCGGACTTAAGTTCGAAAAACTCAAACTCATGTGGAATGAGAACAGCTTTTCGAAGTGGAAGTGGAATTCCAATTAGATTTACTAATCAAATACCAGGGGAAACGGGAACAGGCCTGATAAAGAACCTCGAAAAGCTTAACTGTTTTAAGAACAGTTTTTGAATTTAACAAGTAAAAACGCTAAAGTGGAATTACCCCGACCATAAGAAACTCGTATCCTCGTATCGCTTACTCTAAGAGTATGAGTAATATTGAGTTAGCATGCTCTGTGTGCGAAAGTAAGATTCGCCTTTGATTAGCTTCAAAACAGCAAATGCTGCCTATCGAGGGATTAGCCAGCTTTGTACGAAAGGGGCGGCCCAGCTGGTCTAAGGGTTCTAAGAGGGCCTCAACCTGACTAAGCCCATGCTGTCTTGCTCACTCCCACAGCAATTATATGCCAGTATGCAGGATATAATTTGTGTACGAAATAAGAAATTTGTTTAATCTAGCTCTTATAGTTTCCAAGATCTATTACGGACAACACTAGATCGACTCAGCTGTTGATGCTGATAGAGAATATATATGTACTTTATAGGGTCGGAAACACAAAACACAGTTACACAAATCTATTGGAAAGCAGAATTCAGTAATGGAGATAAAAGGGAAATCAACAAGCTTTTACCTTTTATGGTTTGCCCTGTGCATTGCTCCTTAATCATTCAGTCAGGACAAAGAGCTTTATTCATATAGAATGAGGCAAACATTTTATTCTGCCCTATTCATATTACACAATAACATTATCAATATTCCGCTAGATTGGCCTCAAAGTTCCTGCAGTAGCCCACCGATATCCTTTTTCTAAGTGTATCCTGAACAAAGTATTTGAACAAAAATATTTCAGTTGTCAAAAACAATTGTTTTGTAAATTATAAATTGTATAATTATTGTTGACCTTCCTATTGGCCAGGCCTGGCTTCGCTGTGGAGCAGAGTTTGTAGTTGCTGCTGCTGTGTGTGTGTGGCCTTGGCCAAAAATTATGAACAGTTAAATAAAAATTTGCATATTTCACGCGCCCAGCTCGCACAGCACAGCAGAGCACGAGGACGAGGACAAAACAGAACAGAACAGTGCAGAACAGACGAGCGCTAATTTGGAAAGTCAGGCACAAGGCAAACGAGGGGAAGTGGAAGCGGTGGCGGCGGGAAAACATGAAAATGTGGTCGCGTGTTAAATGTAAACAACGTGGTGCTGGCTGCCAACACAGAAACAGCGGCAGCAGCAGCAGCAGCAGCAGCTCTCGCTAACAATAAGAGCTGCAGCCACATGGGCATCCAGGATACAGTTCTTGGTTTTCAGTTGAATGAAACAGGATTTTCGGTTTTTCTTATTTTCATTTATGTATATATTTCTGTTGGGGTGTTTGTACGTGTTTAATTTGTTTAACATGACCCGGTCAAAGCCCAAAATAAAAAGTAACAACAAAGGCATCGAGTTGGCAGCAGTTGAGATTGTTGTTATGGTTCAATGGCAACCGCTGGAAAAGTTAGCTTGAAGCGAGGACAAAATGACCAACTTGAGTGGACTCTGCTGTCCTAGATACTGAGTACGGTCGCGTTTTGTCACAATCAGGTGGGTTTTACTTAACATTGCTTTTAAAGTCACTTTAGTCCTTGTCAATTGTAAGTTTTCTGTTTCCAAGTGTGGGTTGAGGGTGAGGATGCAGTCATTAGTCAATTGTTGGAGCCAGATTGTCAAGTTAAAGGACCCTGTTAGGTGGCCTCACGCAACATTACTTTAATTGAGTATTTGCCAGGACATTGGTCAGGCATAAAAGTGCATAAAATGAGTGAAATTCTAGAACATCCTATTGGCGCTTTGTTCTACACGCAGACAAGGCGACTGGCAATCCTTTAGATGAGCCTTTTCAAGAGACCTATTGAATTGTATACAGAGATTGATAATCTTTGCAAATATCTTATCAACATTCAATATTTTCTTTAAATCCTGAAGGCCTTAAAGAATAATTACAAATTCCAATTTAATCCGGATAAATAGCTCTTATCAGAAGATATCTATAATACTATATATACATATATAATGGTCTGACTCAAATCCAACTAGATTTCAATAATTTTGTAAACACTGACAAACTATGCAAAAGACAACATCACGTAGCTGAACTTTAACCTTGTTCTGGCGAGGCAACTAACACAGTATCACAGTTGGCATCGGGTTGGCCATCATCATTCGCAATCCCATTACAATCCCATATGCCCAGCTGACGCAACGGCGATGGCGATGGCAACGGCATCGCAAAAGCCCACACGAGACAATGAAAGACACATGAATACGAACTGTAATTGTATTTTGCACACATGCACACATACAACACACACACACATACGCATATGACACATTTCAATGAACTGCAATGTCAACGAACAAACATTTTTGTGTTTACTGAATACGGAATATGTACTCGAAAATGTACTATAAAAAATGTTCAAAAAATGAAAAAGAACAAGAAAACAAATTTCGCAAAAGTATTTAATACTCTGCAGGCGTTTTTGAACAAATATAAATATAATATATATATTGACATACTTCTATATATCACATGGCTGCATGCTAAAGTTGCTTAAGTTACTATTAAAGAATTTGATGATATAGTTTCATATTGATGAGATTTGGTAGACACCAGGAGATTTTCTTATTCTAATGGAGCATTGCCAAGGTAAGTATAAGATATGGTTGGGAATTTCGACTCACATTTCCTTTTATGGGTTCAAGAAACGATCAATATTGTCCCTCGGGTGCCGCCTCTTCAGCTTCCTTTGCCTCAAGGGGTAGAGAAGAGTCCTATCAAAAATATTGAGATGCTCCTCAAATGTTGACAAATGTTTGGTAGCTTTGGAGTTTAGTTCATCTCGTACTTATCTGACACCCAGGTAAGGACCTTCATAAGGATGAAAACTGCTGTTGCTCACATACCACTAAGCTGTTTTTGGAACAGGATCCCCCCGTAGTCTTAGGGCGTATCTACAGACAGGTGCAACCACCATCTGCTTTTATCATCACCTTGTTATTTAGAGCCAATTTAGCCCGCTCGCTTAGAAGCTAGTCAAGCTTCTTTAGTTTGCCCTTTAACTTGAAGCCAATCGCTGTCACATGCCGCCTACAAATGAGCTTCATGTCAAGGTGGACTCCAAGGTAGCAGTGCCATTCCTTAAGAGTGATCTGGGTGCCTAATATGATTGGGGTTCTGCATGGTTTCTTGCCAAATGTATGTGCCATTGCAGCAGCATTCTCCTCGCTGATGGCTATACACCACCTTGTGGCCGATGTAGCCACTGCATATGCCATTTCTTCCAGCTTCTTAGCCGCCTCGAACTTATATTTATCAGTTTATCGCTTATCGTTTGCACAGGTGCCAGCCAATTAATATCAGTTCCATCCACTTCACATTTGAAAAAAGTATATATTTACATCAATGAATTCAAGTTAGGAAGAAAATATGTTTACCTTGTGCTACACAGAGATGAAACACCCTGAAAAAGCGTTATTATCCTTTTGTCTAGTGTATACAAAATGTGTGTGTTTTGTTCTTGTGGCACGCAACAGAGTCAGGTTTTCATGAACCAAACAAATAGAATTTTGTTTGCAGAGTCACGTAGCCAAAACGTCACATGGAATCATGCAGTGAAAGTACAAGTGAAAGTGGGTAGGGAGCACATCCGCCCCAAGGTCCTTTGGCGCATTGTGCTGTCAGCTGTGTCTTCGCCTAGCTCAACCCACTCAGCTAGCCCCAAACTCCACATACTCAATATGATTTGTGTGCCGAAAACAGCTGCCATTTTTGCTTGGCGCCATTTTTGAACATTTTATTTTTGTAAATGTAATTAAGAAGGCATTAAGTAGCAAGCATAAATCATTGGAACATTGAAAACTTGTACACTTCCTGAGGAAACATACACACACACACACACAGAGAGAGTGAGAGAGACAGACAGGCGCACATATGTGGCAGACAGAATTCAGGTGGTAAATTTGCACTTAAAGAGTTTTCTTTATGGCTTGCCATTTGATGTGATATTTCAACTAAGTTGCACTGTTATAGATCTGGGTCCTTTGATTGCATTTTGCCTTTCTCTCTTTTTTCAATTTTGGCGACACTGTGGCGCACATTTTGTTGGCCATTTATTTTTTTGTAGTTTTGCAAACTGAGCTGAGCGAGCACGAGCCACAACAAAAGCACCAAACTAGTACTTGGTAGTTCGTAGCCCTAGCTACCTTCTACTCCTGCTCCTGCTGCTGCCTCCAGCTAGCCTTCTGTTATATGAAATGAATGCCCGCCTAGTTAAATAATTCCCACAACAACCGCAGCAACAGCAACAGCAACAGCGGCGAGGACAACAAGCCAGAAAAAGGACAGCCTTGGTCAGTCGAAGTTTGAATGCACTGCGAGGGTTTCAGGAACTACTTGAAGGACCTACTTTTAAGAAATTAGTTCAGCTCTATATGAAAATTTGTATAGCCAATGGATATGTTATGACAATAGACTTATGTGGAAGAGCAGGAAGAGCTTGTTAATCAAAGATAAATTTGGTTCTGAGCAAGATAAATAGGCAATGGAGTAATCACTATCAACGGGTCAGATGAACTAGATTTCACTTTTAAAATGGGATCTCAGTTAAAATGATGACTGATCTTCAATGTTTAGTTCCAAAATTTATTGATTAACATCTTTAAAATTAGGTCTAATTATTGCCTTAGCTTCGACAAGTTAATACAAAATGGCATACAAAGTTATGGCTATATCCTAAAATATCGTCAATTCAATGATACGATAGTGCTCTTTCTTTATGTTTGAGTGAGCCCCTCTTCAGCCCACTTCACATTTTATCGCAAAGAATATATATATGCATATATAGTTACTCAACTTATAATCTATATATATATATAAACTATAAACTATACACTTACACTCTACACACAGATGATATCTCCTTCGCCTAACAAATTTGCAACACCCTTTGCCAAGAGTATACAAAAAATCAGGATAAGAATAAATGCCTTTGCCGTTCGTTGTTCGTTTTTCCCGCTGTTGTCGTTGCCGCACAGTTGAGCGTGTGCAGTCAAGCAGGCAGCAGCCTCAGAAATATACAAAAAAAAAAAAAAGAAAAAACAGCCAGGAGAGCAGCTAACAGCAAAAAAATAAAACTAACTACGCCAAGTTATCCAGGCTGACTCCAACTCTGCCCACACAGGCTTACACACCGCCACAGAGTCGCAGTTATAGCCAAAAAAGGCCAAGCGAAACAACAACAACAATAACAACAACAATAACAATAACAACAAAGGCGGCGCATAAGCCAAACACGCGCGCAACTTTAAGCGACTGCAGATTTTAAAGTCCATTCGAGCACGAAATGGCCAAGCAGCAAAAAAAAGAACAACAAACTGGTCGAGATTTAAAGACCCCAGTAAGAGCAACTGAAGCTCAAAGCAGAACAGACCACAAACGCCCAAACAGCTAAACCGTATTATGGTTAAGGCCAAAGCGAAGCAAACAAGAGAGGAGAGAGGAGTTTGAGCTAAAAGAAAAGCGCTCAAGAGCGCCAGAGTGAAGAGAGCGAATCAGCTGCTATTTCAACCATGTGGGGCAGCTTTCGACACGTTTTGATGTTTGTTTGTAAACAAGCAGAAAGCTTTCGAAACAGCTGAACGAAGTGAATACTAACACAGTGGTTCGAAAGTAAGGGAAAATTGAAGATAAACACCAAATGAAGGAAATTGATGAGGCCATAATTTTCTGTACTTTAACTTCCCAATCTGTATTCAATATGAGCATATGCTGGTCTTATATCACTTATGAAAAGTCTGGCTACTTTTCCCACTTGATGCTAAACTGAATTGGTCAATTTGTATATAGATAAATATGTAACCTTTTATGAAGGTTACGTAAGGTAAGGTGGTTTATCCAGAAGTTTATATTTAGGTAGTTTATCTTTAGAAGCGCTTAGATCTCTTTCGAAATGTTTGTGCTACTTTTAGAGGAGGTGAATAATTCTTTTTGGATGCTGCTAGCGTATCTAATTTGATACTTTTACTGAAATAATAGTTCCAGTTAGTAATACTTATGCATCTACTATATTCTCATTGTCTATTTCATCTGGCGGTGGGCATTCCTTTCTCTCCCAGAGCTCCGAGAACTCTTTGGCTACGACGCGAAAGAAAACAATGCAAGTGCGCTATTTTTTCAAAGCAGAATACACAATTAGGCGACCACAAAAATCGAAATAGGCTAAGTGAGTCACTGCAAACTTCCCTAACTATAGAAAAAGTAGACACCCAAGGTAGTTTTTCTTGTACTCCCTTGTACCATATCCTCTTCAAACTATAGGAATCAAAAAATCACTCAACCGAAATCTGTGCCATCTCAAAAACATAATAAGCTGGCAATTGTTTAAGTCTTTTCAACTTAAACCTACTTTATATATGATCTGGATCTATCACCTTAACTTTTGCAAACCCTTCCCTTCCCATTGAAAGGTTTTAACCTTGAATTTTTCACAGTTCAACAAAATGAAAGTGAATCGACTTCACAATGAAAATGAAATTTGAAATGAAACTGAAACTGAAACAGAAACAGAGCATAACGTTCACTAACCCCATTTCAAAATTATACCACATTAGCTTCTACAATCATTTAATTATGCATCCAATAAAATAATGGCTAAATATGTTAGAGTTAATTGTTATCAAAGACAACGAATAACAACAACAACAACAACAACAATCCAAGCACAAATTAAAGTTGATGATGAACCAATTTCAAGTCATAAACTAAAGAAGACCCGATAACGCATCGAGCACGTAACGGTATAATTGAGATCTGAGAGGAATGCTTAAATAGTTGAGTCTCACATTGGTATGTGTGTTGGGGAAATGACAGAAATGGAAAGCAGCCAACGCAAAGGCACAAAGCAAGCGTTCAACACAAATTTTAAAGAAAGGGATAAACTGAAGAAATAAATTAGGAATTTAGGGAATTTGTATAACAGCATTAGATACTTATAATTAATGAGACAGTCTTACAGACAACCTCCCTCCCACTACACCTTCTGCAGTCTTGCTTAAGCCGAATTCAAGGCTACACACAACCAACTCACCTTGCTTCGTGTTGATCCTCCTCTGTAACGCTGTTCTGATCCCTTCTTTCGCCACTTTCTTCGCGCTGTTTCATTCGCAAATAAATCCTCCACACTGCTGCTGCTTAGCTGACTATGCTCATCCTCTGCATCCGAAGAGCTAGCGCTAGAGCTTGATCCATTTTCCAGGTTGCCAGCCTCAGCATCGCGTTGCTTTAGCTTTTGATAATCGCTAGAATCGCTGCTCAGGAAACGTTCCCTAAAGGCCTTATAAATGCCAGCACTAACGCTACCTATGCTGCCACGTCCATGGATACCAGCAGATGCTCCTCCTGAGGTTGAGGCAGTGCGTCTTGATCGCCGCTTGGGTGGCTTTTGTTTTGAGCTGACACGAGAACGACCACCCCTATCATCATCATCATCATCGAAGGCAGTTGCCGTCTCCGAGAGCACCTCGCCAATTGGCCAGCCCCCGCTCATTGTGGTTGTCATCTCTCTGTGTTGTGTGTCTTCTTCTAGTCTTCTGGCTTGGTTAAGCCACCTAATAATGTTCTGCGAACTTGGTTATGCAACTGTCTCGAGTGTCTCGTGTTGGCTCCGTTTGCATGTCTCCAGTTGAGGGATTTCGCTTTATGGTCTCTTGAGTTTCTAACTGCCGTTTTCTGGGTTGCACTTCGTTTCCCTCTTTAATTAACTTAGCATCTGGAAAGCAAACAAGAAGCAAACTGTTTGTATAGAGAAATTTGCATGTTTTTCGTTAATAAGGAACACCAAAGTGCAGTGTTCGGTGTTAGATAAAAGTCATATGGGGAATGGGAAGTGATTTCATACGAATATGTGGAAATTAAATTGGCTTCACAAAGAAACGGTTGATGAAGGAAGCCAAGTATCAGATTGTTTATAAGGCAGGGCATATATAATAGAAAAGGTTCTACCAAATGGCATAGACCTGGAATCTGGACAATAAATTCACTTCAATTCACTGTTCCATAAATCCATTTTCGAATATTTCATGCTTCAATTTTAAGCTCATTTGATATTAAAACACAATAGCCTGTTACTCACTCACAAGCACACACACTCACACACACACACACACATGCTCAAGTCATGACAACAATTGTTTTCCAACCAATTTGCCAGATGCCCATTAATTGGGCCAATCCAGCCGTTGCTGTCGAAAAACTCCCATTTAAGTCATTTTTTCCATTTCAGTTTTTCAGGTCTCGCCGCTGTCTGATTCCGTTTCATTCGATGGCTGTGAAAAGTTGAATTATCTGTTCAAAATTTCTGTTAATTCATGTCATATGGAAAAAAAACGCCAGTAGCTACTGCAAATGAACATGAAAATGCGAATTTCCACTCACTTTTTGCCCGTAGGGCCCTGTTGTTGGTGTGTGGGGCGGTGCATGCCAGTGAAAAGTGTCGGAAAACTTAAAAGGAATAACTCTCTAGGTGGCTTATTGAAAATTGAAAAGTAAAATATGACAAAGCCTTTGGAACGGTCAAATTTACATATTTTTCTTTAATTACTGAAATATTAGCAGATTTTTCTTCAGTTTTTCAATTGCAAATTTTAGTTCTTAGGGCAAAGCCAGATTTGCTGATTTAGCCGAAGTTTCTGTAAGTTTGTTGGTTTTTCCCTTTTATTTTTAAGTAGAGTGTTTATGTGCTATAAGAAAATATTAGCTTGGCGTACACTGATAAAAATAAGTATGCCATTTTCTACTGTAATTTTTAAATTTTCGTTGTGAGGGCAAAAACTAAAATAAGTATGGATATAAAAATAGATATTCCAGCATTAGGTGCCGTAGCGGCTGATACTTGAACATAATGGCAACCGTGTGGCTACTTCAAAGTTGTGCTTGGCGATGTTCAACCACAATCCCAACGAACACTTAACCGCTTTTAGGCCTTTAAAGAATCGTGCATCCATCACAATACACCAGTAACCAAGGAACACCAAAGTGGATTCATTGGTCCACATTGGCAGTTTTGGAATCCACCAAGCATATTCTGTTTGCGCCCTTCTCAGATGGCTGTTGCAAAATCCCCATTTCATAATCGAACATGACCGACGAGAGTCGTCTGATTTTCTTTGTAACATTGCGAAACATTTGCCCAGATTTTTCTCATTCATATTCATCTGATAATAGATGGCAAAACACATTGGGGAAATCCTAAAAAAGCTAACCAAAACTACATAAAAAGCATACAAAATTCAGTTCTACTAAAATCACGGCTACAAAATATGAAAATATGAAAGTAGACAATGACGAAGTTCGAATCTCGTTCGATGTAGTCCCTGTTTACAAATATACCTATCAGCTTTGCCATGCAGACCATTATGGACGGATGAGGGGACATATCCCAACACGATAACACACTCTATAGTCACATGGGACAAAATACTAGACGATGCAATAACAACACTAACAACAAAAAAGATACACATAAAACATATGACAGTGTAATAACAGAAGCCACAAAAATCGTAAACAATCTCGACCAGCAAACGAGAAATGCTGACGACGAAAAACGATACATTAGCCTACCTCACAAAGAAAATTTAACAAACAGATAGACGATTGAAAGTTCAAAACATATAAGATCTTATAGAACACATAATAACACATCATAACTCTTTACCATATGTGGGGGGAGGAGTGCAATGAAGTATACATTGGCACACCGAACCGAGGTTTAGGAACTAGAATCCCGGAACATAGGGGAGATGCAAAAAATGCAAAGCTCACGACGGCGTTAGGGCAGCATCTGACCAAAAAAATCACTCGGCAGACTTTGACAATGTTAGAATAAAAGATATAGAAAAATCACGAATGACATTAGAAAGCTTAAGAATCCAACAACAGGCAGAGCGAGCCATCAACACGGCAACGATCACAGGGAAAATAGGTAGGGCGACTGAAATTGTGTTCACTGTCTTTGCTAATAAAGCGCAATTTTGGTGTCAGAACGTGCGCAGGTGTCCCTCAAGACAATGTTCTTGGTCCTGGGCTATACAGCCTATTTACAGCCGATATGCCTACCTCAAGCGTTATGACTAGATTAGACGTGGGCGATGTGCTGATTGCAGCCTACGAGGATGACACTGCTGTGTTCTGGTCAACAGTCCAAGTATTATTCTAGCTACGGAAGCCGTGCAGCTTTAAGAACTGGGCTGAGAAATGTAATATAGGCGTCAACGGCAGCAAATGCGCAAGGACATTGTCGTGCAGTGGCATTACAATACTGGGCTCCACCCTTACGCACATGAGCCCTCAAAAATATTTAGGTGTCGTACTGGACAGGGAACTAAATTTCCGAGCCCATACAACAATGGTTCGGCAATCGGTAATGGCAAAGGGCGGGAAAATGGTGTGGTAACTGGCTGCGAAAAAGAAGCTGTCATTGCACAGCAAAGTCACCAAGATCTGAAGATTTGAAGGTTCCTAAAGTGAACGATATAATGCAACTACATTCATCGAATTACCTGCAACGCCTTTGTGGTCACCCTACCGCGCTAGCCAGACAACTAACTGCCAAACCAAGAAAGAGAAGACTCAAAAGGTGCCATCCATTGGATCTCCCTTCATTAATGTTCCAAGCTGTCTCTTTCTTTGTAAATAATATACCATATATGCCCATAGATGTAACATACATTCTATATAAGTATCATCTGTGACCAATTGTTCTTTCCCTTAATTATAAAACTAGATTGAGTTGCCACTAAAGGTAGCAGAAAACTCACAAAATGGTAGATCCGTCGTCGGAAATTATGATAATATCGTCGAGATTACTGAAGCAGACAGCCGTAGCATCCACCCAAGGACTTAACATTGATCACTAAACACTTTTAAGCCATTTACAGAAGACTGCATTTAGAAAGAAGCCAGATGCATTGGCTGGTTCACGAATTCCATCTGCCAAAGTGAATCAAATCGCTTTGCATCTGAAAGATCCACCATCAGCTACTACTTTCTGGCTAAAAACACAATGCGAACCTCCATTGCTTTGACCACATAAAAAAATAAAATAAAATATTAATAAAAAGAAAAACCTGAACCTAATGGGATGCCACGCCAAAGGAATGTAAGCGTCACAAGTCCCTGCCGGACGTCGGCGAACGGCAGCAAATATGAAGCGCTATTACGTTCGACTCCTTGAATTTTTAAGAATTATGGAGGGCAGCTTTACGTTGAGAACAAATCTGTCAACTCTTAAAAAGCTGAAGCGAAAACAGAGCTGTCAACTTTGCGAGCATTGAAAATATCGGTTAAGGCATTATTCACTTATGCAGATGTTGATTAAGAATCAAATCTTATTTATATAGTCAATCTAATAACGCCATTAGGTTCAGTCCGTGTCCTTTCGTTCTTCATACGTTGAAAACTAGCTATGAATGTTATAGAATCTTTCAGTTGTTTGACAAATTGAAGGTTGGGCAACTATATTCTCATATATACAAATTTGTATGTATTGAAACATTCCTTGTTCTCACCCCTTTCTCACCCCTATCCATGCCTATCCTATGCCCACCCATGTTTTTATTAACAACTTGAGGAAATGACCATTAAACGGTTTACCAGCACAATCGCTAGACTAACAAGATAAAATCATTAAAATTCTCACGGTGTATTGACGTTCCGAGCATAATAAACAAACATTGAACAGACGCCGTTGACAATGTCAGTGGCAAACCAAGTCCCAGTCCCAGTCCCAAACCAAGTCATACCCAAGTCCAGAGAGACACAGCCCAGACTAAGAAGCACTCCAAGCAAGAACACAGCTCTTCCATAAAGATATATATATATATATGTAGTATGTATGTATGGGTATTTATACACACACACACACACACACGCACACACAACGCATATACAATCGAAACGCCGCCGCCGCCGCACGGCAGAAAACTGTCACATTAGCATATTGAGAACGCAGAACGGGCCAACAAAAATGCGACGACGGAGACGACAGTGTGCCGCCTTGCCTGCCCAATGGTCTTGGTCTCCAGCGCCTCGGCTCAAAACACTGTCGCTGTCTCTGTGCCCTGCCATTGAAGCGTTTATGTAACTGTTGCCGTTGCCGTTGCTGTGCCGTTGCCAATGCGGCGCATGCGCAACTTTCTTTGCACAATTCCAGAAAGCTGCGTCTGCTTCGGCGTCAACATCAACGTCAACGTCGGCGTTTCTGCTGCTATTGGCAGCGCAGTCTTGGTTGGCTTGGCTTTGACTTTGGCTCTGTTGTTGACAGTCCGAGTCAGTGTTTGGTCTGCGGTCTCGGTCTCAGTTGGCTTGCAGACTTTCGCGTGTGCGGTACGAAAATACAACAACAAAAATATATCCCAAACATATTTGCGAAGCCTTTTTTGTTCGGGCGCAACTTTTGTTGACATTTTGAATTATGTGCAAGAAATTGGATCAATAAATAATTCATCGGGCCACCTGATTTACATAAATAATAAGTGTAGTGTGGTCAAAATTTACACCGAAGACCTCGGTTGAAACAAATTGAATTGGCAATAATCTAACGGGTTTATATCTGAAGCGATAAACCGTTTAAGAGTTTTGCATGCAACAAATTGCATAACGACAAGTAGTTAACGTTTAAATCAAGAAGATGCTGCTCCACTTACGTCACTGGCCATTAGTGTTGGCCAGCATTTCCTGCTTAGCCGCCTCGACAACAGCATCATCATCATCATCATCTTCCTACTCCATACCAGGCCAATATCATCAGCCAAAGAAGCTGAAAACTGCAACCAATTCCTCTTCGTCCACAACCAGCTCCGCCTCCTCCAGCTCATCATTGATTCTGACTGCCTCTGCCTCTGCTTCTGCTGGCAAGAACAACAACAACAACAAACCTGTATTCCGGCAAAATCCGATCAAGAATTGGTTCGGAGGTGCCTTCAATCGCAATAATTCGCCAGCGGCTCAAGAGCAAACCACATGTTCCTGCAGGTGAGTTGGTGTCCACCAAAGCTGTCATGGCCAATGCCATAATATCACAAATTCCAGTTAAACGAATATACAAAAGAACTTGGTTCGTGAAATACCCTTGCTTGTAGAATTCAGTTTTGGAATAAGTTTTCCAATACAACAATTACTTTTCTTTATATTTTATGGAACTCTAAGCTTTCCAGCTGATTTAGAATGGGATCTTCTGGTTTTTAAGTGAAATGTGCTACTCTTAGGTCTTAATATAAAGGCCCTATCTACCAAATGTAGGTGACTGTTATGATCCTTACCAATTGATGTGAGAGCTGACCATCGAAAATGCTGAAGTTTTTGTAGTTTTTGAAGTTTTATTTAAGATCGGTTTAAATTTTAAAGTTTGTAATGGATCATGGAAACGAATATTTCCAGCTTAACCATAAGGAAACCTAGACGTCTTTTATATATCTGTATTCTCTATTCATTGCTTGGATTTCCTTCAAGTAAAGCTGTACAAATTCTTAAAATTTCTCATTAAGGATCTTCACTTGGGAGTTCTAATGCTTGTCAACTTTGTTCAGTAAGTTGTGATACCCTCTGTAGAGTGCGTGACAACTATGCTCAGGATAAGTCTTTGTCATTGTCACGGCACACAAATGGCTCTTACAGTTAAAGTCAACAGCTGCAGACGCATATAGTAGAAAACACGCAATATCCATGTTCGTTTCCCCTCCACGCTCCAGTCTCCAGCCTAAGCCGACTTCAGCGCTCTGCTCTATCAACGGATTTATGATATTTCTTCTACATATCGCTTGACTAAACGTAGCTTTGCCATAAAACTGCATGTAAGGATTATCTAACAGAAACATGTGCTAAGTGGCCTCATGAGTTGTATGATTTTTCTCAAACTCATTGATTTATTTTTCAAATAACAAAAAAAAGTCGTCGCTTAGTGCAAATGTTATGTCATAAGAATTTCTGCTGAGCTAAGACCTTATGGGTTATATAGTTTATTGAAAGATTTCTTACTTGCTTTCCATGCAGCGGCACCTTTTCACCTCCTTTGTTGCAGCTTCAACAGCTTCGGCATCACACACGCTTTTCAGGTTTCTTCAATTTTCTGCCTGCAATTGGCAACTCTCTTTGAATGCTTGTGATTTGTAATGCATTCTTGGGATTCCTTGCACAATTTGCTATGCCCATTTTCTTGCCAGCTTTGCCAGCGGGGGGAATTGCGAATTTGTCTTTTGGTTTAGACAAAGTACCCAAGGGTGTTTACAGAGTCAGTGAAGGAAAAGCAATAGGAAATTTGATAAAATGGTTGGCAGAAGTTCTTTATATGTTTTAAGCATGTAATCACATTCCTATTTAGTTGTTTTAAGTGAGGTCAGCCTGTAGAAGAACAAAGAAATTGTGGGTTTTTGACCATAGATAGCTTTGCTTGCGTTACTCAGAGCATGAAGAAATTTTACAAATAATTTGGCAGCTTTTATCAGATCTGTGAATGCAAAAGAATTGGCAATGTTTTCATTCGAAAATCAAACTAAGATCCTTTTACTATTCCAAGCTGAATTATAATAGAAATCAAAGCAATTATTTTAAGGTATTATAAAGTTATATATAGAATCTACTTTCCCTTTAATATCGATGTCTGTAAGTGATCATCTTGATTTGGAATTGTGTCTCAGAAGCGATGTAGTAAACTTCTACTAATTTGGCTTCTATAAGTTTATCCCAAAATATCTGTAAACTTTATTTCTTCAATATTTTAATCATAATAGATCAGTCTGACCTTTTTCTACATAAGGTTGTCAACCTGTCGTGGAGGTAAGATCAGGTCGATTTTCGATTTCGAATGAAAAGGGCAAAAACTGCGACCATGGAGTCAGCTTCGGATACAAATTTACTCAGTTGTCCCCAGTTATCCCATTTTCCATTTAAATGCCAACTTGTATCGCTTCTTTTGTTTCAAAGGCCTAAAACCAGTTTCGGTTCTTAAGTTTTTTCCAGCATTTATTTTTGTATTTTTACTTTTTTTTTTGCATTTCCAAAAAATATACATTAATTTGCATAAGATTTGATAACAGTGGCTGCGCGGCTGCTTTTGTACAAGGCAAACACACACGTACGATTCTGATTCGGTTTACTCCCCTGCCCACACATATTCATAAGGTGTATTTCGCTTATAATGCGTCATATTCTGTCAGATCGGTGATCGGCGATCGGGAAGGGGGTAGGGGCGGGCACAACATTTACTTAAGTGGGTCGAACATTTGTTCATTCATCGTCTGCCTTTTGTTTCGGCACGCCCCTTTGCCTTGGTCTCCATTTTTGGGGCAATGACACGTTTTGATACCAAATACCCCATCTGAATCCCAATACGAATTTTGGTTAGCTGTAGAAAGAACCAATGCTGGAAGAGTTTATTTTTTTTTTTTTGAATGCATTTTGTTTTGGTTGTTTTTGTTTTTGTAATTAAAAACCAGTTTAGTATAAAACGTACAACATCTTCTGGTCTTCATATTCAGATGATGGAAAATCTGCAAATCGCTCTACATGGAGTCGGCTCAGCCGGTTGGCCATGCTCATTTCGTTTTGGTCATAAAACACTTTTGACACTTTCTTTATGGTTTCATTAATGCGAGGTTGCTGAACTCTTGAACTGTGATCGAGACGGTGTTAAATATCACTAGCGCCCAACAGCAAAGGGATGGCTACTTAATATGATCAGAACCAGTTTATCATTTTGAAGGAAAGCGTTTTATAATTTGCCGTCTGGCTTTCGTTCTTTGAACTGGTTCAAAGGTACGAATATCGCGCAAATATTCGGCATTATCCACTACTGCTGATGTAGAATCTCGAAATTTTAAATAAAGAAGCTTATGACGTTTAAACTTCAAACGTAGCAGTTCGCGGATGAGGATGTAAGAGGAACTTTGCTTTCCATTTTTAGTTTAAACCACCTTTAGATGTAATTTCTACTACTCGAACTGTATTAATTCGATTTAATATGCCCATTCTTAACCCCATTCTCCTATTTCAGATGCGGCGAGCGTAACGATGAGTCGCGCATTGTTGGTGGCACCACCACAGGCGTCAGCGAGTATCCCTGGATGGCCCGGCTAAGCTACTTCAATCGCTTCTACTGCGGCGGCACGTTGATCAACGATCGTTACGTGCTGACGGCTGCGCACTGCGTCAAGGGCTTCATGTGGTTCATGATCAAGGTAACCTTTGGCGAACACGATCGCTGCAACGACAAGGAGCGGCCGGAAACGCGCTTTGTGCTGCGCGCCTTTAGCCAGAAGTTTAGCTTCTCCAACTTTGACAACGACATAGCCCTCCTGCGTCTGAACGATCGTGTGCCGATCACCAGTTTCATCAGACCGATCTGTCTACCCCGCATGGACCGTCGGAACGATCTGTTTGTGGGCACCCGAGGTATTGCCACTGGTTGGGGTACGCTAAAGGAGGATGGCAAGCCGTCGTGCTTGCTGCAAGAGGTGGAAGTGCCTGTTTTGGACAATGATGAATGCGTGGCCCAGACTAACTATACCCAAAAGATGATCACAAAGAATATGATGTGTTCCGGCTACCCAGGTGTTGGTGGTCGCGACAGTTGCCAAGGCGACTCAGGTGGCCCCTTGGTGCGCCTTCGCCCCGATGACAAGCGATTTGAACAGATTGGCATTGTGTCCTGGGGCAATGGATGTGCCAGGCCAAACTATCCGGGCGTCTACACGCGCGTCACAAAATATCTGGACTGGATTGTGGAGAATTCGCGGGATGGCTGCTTCTGCGATGAGGATTATTGAAAGACAAATTGGAGAGCAGACTTTTCTTTCGGTTTAGTTGTATGTAGAAAATATCGTAGAGTTAGGTTTGATATTGTAGAGTTTACTCTATTAATAATTTGTATTTTTATAAAAAAAATCATAAGGTTTAAAGAAAACACTGAAAAAACTAACAAAATTAAGCTTATAAGACTATAATGATCGGTCAATAAGTGGTTTATGCTTAGGAGGTTATCTATAATATTTATACCAATGGATACCAATGGATTGCATCACAAAATGCCCAATAAAAATTAAATTTATCTTCCAGTGTAATCCTCCATTTGATAGAAAAGTATTACCCCGACCTAATCGAGTAGCGAGGAGGGTAAATATGTATATACATATGTGTATATGGGGTTCCCTCAACATTATCTGATTGTTATGCTATCAGATCTAGTTTTGTCAGATTGCAGAGATAAAAACAATGCGACAAAAAGATAAAAGTATAAAATATATCAAGTAAGAACGCTTATAGATGATATTCCGACTATAAGATACTCGTACTCAGCATTTATATTTATATTTGCTGTACTCAAAAGTATGCAATACTTTTGTTGCTCTTTTTTTGTGGTGGTGGCGTGCTTTTATACAAAATGCTTCCATTTGACAATTGGCAAGTTTCAATTGAAGATAAGATTTTTATCGATTTGCGGGAGCGGTAGGGAGCATGGCAAATTCTAAAACTCTAGGAAAGTCTACATACTACAAATTTGGTTAGTCCATCTAGAACCTTTTGATTCGATACAAATCTTAGACTAAAATTTGGAAAGTAATCTGTCCCTGCACGAAGCTTTTGCTGATGGAGACGTTAACGTCGGCAGCGTTGAAGCAGCGGCGTGACTGCAGATTCTTAGAGCTTCCAGAAGAACTGACAATGTTGACAATGTTGCAGGCGGCAGCGACTTTCTCGGCCGCTGATAATGTTTACTTCAGGGTCTTGACAATGTGGGGCGGGCGGTGTTTGATTGGGCAAGTTTAATACAATTTGTATTTAAATTGTATCTGCCGAACTTCATTCAAATCGGATACGAATTGTACACAAAATCGCTTAAAACGTTAAGAAACCCAGACCACAAAACACATTCATACATATACCCAATCAAACACACATAAAGACACATCTTACATTGCCAGAATCATTGCCTGATCATTGCCTGATCATTGCCATTTGCAAGAGAGAGAGACAGCATTCTGATACTTTGATTATAACCGAAGGCGAGCCTGCCCTTTCTTTCACACACACAGAGCATGTAAACTGAATATTATACTCGTCCCTATAGAGTAAGCGAGTGCCAATGCACTCATGTAAATGCCTGCCTGTCCAACATGCAATAAATGGTGAGTACGAGTATCTTATAGTCGGACTATAGCAACTATAGCAATCTCACTAGACGACTCCACGCCAGTAGGTGCAGATGTGCAGACGACGGTTGACTATGTGCAACCAAAATATATTGGCTAAAAACAAGAACTCAAGCCGGCTAGAACACAGACTTATATTCCTACTTACTCTACTTATTTTAAGATACCATTTACTTCCATCTGTTGACAAAACTGTATATATTCAGTTTCAAGTTAGTTTTTAAGAATTCTTTAGCAAATAGATTTGAAACACATTTGTGGTAAATATTATGCCCATTATATTGCCCAAAAATGATTAGAAACACATGCGCCAGCCGGCCTACCACCACAAACTGGTTTCCAACTAATGATGAATAGCGGTAAACATACACACATACATACTACACATGGAGCCGCACACACACAAAGATAATGGGGCGCAAGAAGGCGGCAAATTAAAGATGAACAGAAGACGAAAACAGAAACACTAAAAGTCAAATGTTAAGCTTGGATAAGATGCAGATATTGGAAGAGAGAGAGAGAGAGAGAGAGGCAGCGACGTAGTGAGAGAGGGGCTTACTTTGGCCAGTCGAATATAACATACACTTTTGCAGGGACGTCAACGGCAAAGTAGATTATTATGATACATTTTAACCAGTTAACTTTAAAAATGATTAACCTATTTAAACTGGAGTCTGGAAATGAAGTTGGAGAATGTCACAAAACTGAATTTGTTGTCCCATCTCATCCACCCTAGATGAAAAATATAAGAAACGCGTTAGAGAAGCATCAATACAATACAAAAATTGACAATTTGTTCTTATATTTAACGACGAATCACAGCATCGCGTGCGAATCCGAGACCTTCCAATATTATCCCACTGAATGCCGCAAACAGAAGAATTTCCTTGGTATCACGATCCTAATCCCAGACACAGACTTCAGTCTAAGCAACCAATTTCATCATGTTGCTCAAGAGAAGTTCAAGTTTTCCTACGCGTTGCAAATAACTTGCCAAAATTTATACTGCCATCTGCATAGAGTAAAAAGCTAACAAGACACAAAATCTTACTCAGCCATTTGTTTGCATTTGATATTTGTTTGTATATGAGGAGCAAAGGGAGAACAGTTGGCAACTCTTGCAAATAACAGCAAATATGTACTAGAATGTTTTTTGAGTTATCTGGAAGTTTGACATTTCCTGCACTTCGATAATTAAGCCATTTACCTCTAATGAGCTGGCTTCTTAGACATTATATATGTATATCAGCTAACTGTGTGTAGTTTGTTTGTTTACTTTCGCCTAGTTTTACTTCTCAATCATTTTCATTTCACTTTTTGCACTTCAAGTGTCCATGACTTGCGTAATTAATATTCACACACAAATTTTCACATCTACAATTTGGCGAGTCTTCCACTTCCAGGTCGCCCGCAACGCGTTGACGTTTCGAAATTTTCTTCGCCTTTGCCTTTGGCTTCGGCTTGTTTTTCCCCCCTTCTCCCGTGCAGGTCTATATGTGTGTGCTTCAGCAGCTGATGTTTGCCGTTTGCCGCTCGCGAGATCACTGAAAACTCGAAACCAAGCAAGCACCAACACCAACAGCAACAGCTACTCTCCCAAAGACTTTTGAGATGAATGGAATCGTCTGTCGCCACAGTGGGGAGAAATGATCAATTTGGCGGAGAACAAATTCAAAAGCTGTGTTGTTCTCTACTGGCTGTAAATTAAACTTAACTTAAGATTAACTAATTTGAAACTTTCCTTGATATCTTCAAATTGCTTTGCTAATTTCATAAAAACCAGATGCAATAGCGGTTTGAGTAGATTTGAATCACCTAGATCAGATCGCTAAGGCCTTGATCTAAGATGACTTTAGCTTATTTTCCGATAAGTCCACATGTTCTTCAAAAATATATCAGAGAAAATTGATTGATAATCCTTTAAAGATATAGTAGGCCAAGTTAGAAGTTTCGAAGTCTGTTTTAAGATATATTTCAATTTATACCTGGCTGTCGTAGAGCACTAACTTGCTACTAAATTTGCTACTAAATTTGCTACTAAATTTGCTACTAAATTTCCTACTAAATTTGCTACAATCAAAACAAAAACGTAATCTCAAAAATAACAAATTCTAAAGATGTCCACTCCAAAGAGCAAGCTGGCCCATTTATTCCCTAATCCCGCTGCCAAAAAACAAGAGAAGAAGGAAGAGACTCAGAAAAAGTATTTACAAAATATGGCCGAGATGGAAATCCAATCGTTTAAGCAAATTGATACGCGTTTGGAGCAGTTATTGTCACGTGTGAATTCATTGGAATCATCCGTGAACAAGGTGAATGATGTCTTCAAGCCCTTGTCAGGGTTTGCGACTAAAAAGGGCGAAGATGAAGATGAAGGCAAGCAACTGGAGCTAGATGACGATGACAGTGATCTGGAGGAGCAGAATCATGATGATGATGATGGAAAGAAATCCGAGGATAAAGATAAGTCAGAGGAGAAGGACAAAGATGAACTGGAGCTGGATATTGATGGCATCAATCTTGATGACTTTGATTTTGATGATGAGGATGGCGATGGCGATGGCACTGATATATCCGAGGGTGAAGGAGATTCGCTGGGCTTGAATGTCATTGCCGAGACTGTTCAAGATTTCATTGAACCGCCTCTGTCGGAGCTGGACCAACCAGATGATTAAAAACCGTTGACAAGCAATTCGACACACATTTACATTCAGCTCGTAATTATGGATATTAGAGGAGCTATTTATTCATAATTTCGAGCCAGTTAAGTTGTTCAAAACATTGAAAATCAATACATGTACAGTTTTGGAAAAAGCTCGAAATTATGAGAATTACAGAGTTATTCATAATTTCGAGCTCGTTGAAACATTGTAAATGGAAACTATCCATGATAATACACACAACAAAACTATGGTATGGTGTTGGAATTGCGATTTGAACAAACATTAATAAAATTTGTTATCCACAAATATTGAAACAAGTAAAGAAATCTAGCTTCGTTCACTGGGGTTTCAAGGCTCAAAATATTTTGTGTGAACCAGATGAAACTGAAACTCAACCAGAGGTTCCGATTTGATAAGCTTCTGGCTCATATTCAGGCTCCTTAGTTAAGACTTCAGAGATCTCTGGGTTTAAGCACACTGACAGGCGGAATATCAAATATACCTCTATATTCCTTATATGTACTTTATATAGTGGGAATAACTTCCTTCTGTGCATTGCAAACATTCTCACAAAATTAATATACCATCTCAATTTTTGTGAATTGTATAAAAAAGTGCTTGGACGTTTAGTGAAGCATCACTGGCGCCATCTATTTCTTAGCACACGAAGCTAATTGTGAACTGCTTGCTGTACACTTAGTTGTTGTTGAACTGCTTAGCAGCACAGTAGACGTATTGGTTGTTGTTAAACTGCTTAACAGCACTGCTTATAGACCGAATTTCAAAAATTTGAATTTGGCACCTGAAAGTATTCATCCACAATTTTGCATTTGACAATATTTGAAATATATAATTCAATGTCAAATGTAAAACTGAGTTTTTGTTGAGAAAATATAAACAGTTTATATAATTTGGCAAAAATTGATGACCTTATTTTGGGAGGACAGAATAATTCCGCCTTTCGTCCTTCAATATTAAATAAATATACACATGTTTTTCTTGTTACTTGTTTTTGTATTTGAGTTTTCCATTTTCAATTTTTTTTAATACATACACAATATGATAATGCATACGAAAAAATTGAGAAATCATTTTTAAAAAATCAAAAAATAAATATTTAAATATTTTTAGGTTTTTGTTCTTTCTGTTTTTAAATGTTAAATGCATTTTGTTGCTTTTTGAAAATTCTAGTTGGTGCACACATACACACACAAATATATATATATATAGGTAATATAATTAATAATTGCTTTATTATTGTTGTTTTTGTTACTACAAGATATTGGACGCTTGTTTATGGCCGTTAAATTGAAGTCAAAAGGAATTCAACATAGATTACGATCAGAGCTCGCCAATAACGGTTGACCGGTGTCCGAAAATAAGTGTTTTCTACTGTTATTTTGAGCAAAAAGACGGAGAGCAACCGTTCACATCGGCTCTTGTTTGTGTTCACTTTTGCTCAGATCATTCTCGGACCTTTTGGTCGTGTTCAATGAAGCAAAGGGTCTCTTGCATGTGTATGCGTTATATGTGAGATTGGGGACAATTTGCTACTAAAATGGAATATATACAATCTACAAAAATACTTGCAAATAAATTTAAATTGTTCTTAAAAGAAAAATTAACAAATGTTGTTTAGCTCAAAAATTTCATTGAAGTCAAATTACGACCGTTTGGGTTGAACCTTTATGTCTTTTGCTTATTTTGTGACCGTCTATGCGATTTTCAGTAAGAGACCTTCAAAGGAAATGCTCAACTGAGAGCGTTCAACAGAAAACCAAATCTAAAAGAAACGAAGTCTGCTGCTCAGAGACAGAAGAGCGTAACAGAAAAACGGTCAACTGTTATTTGCGAGCTCTGATTACAATTTGCAATGAAAATCAGTACAGTATGTATTGCTTGTTGTGTTTTGTGTTAAATTGTTAATAATAGTGCTGGCAATTTGTTACGTATATATGTTTATATAATATATTATATATTTATATATATATATATGTTTACAAATGTATGTATGTATAAATATAATACAAATTATAAAATTGTTATCATCACTTAATTCTAGGGGCTATTCAAGTGCTTAAAAGTTATGTTAATTTTTGCTAAACGATCACATTAAACAGGCACGCACTCACTAAATCATTCAAAACATATCCATATTCATATTCATTCACTCAACTCATACATACACATTCATTTAATCAGTCTGTCAACACACACATTCGCACACTCTCTCTCTCACACACACACTTACGGCTTACAAATTTTGACCTTAAGACTTAGGCGGGACTTAAGAACTAAAATGGGCCGTTACGTATTCTTCTTCCTAGCTTTTCTTGTTTTGCTTCCTGTTTTCTCAATTGCTTTTCGTTTTCATTGCTTTCAAAAGTTTTTATAAAATTTTGGACTTGCATTTCGTATATAAAAGTTGTTAAGTTTTTAATGAATTAACAATTTTTGTTTTGCTTTTGTTTCACGCTTGAATGACTGAGAGGTGTGGGGGGGATGGGCCTTGTGCAGCGGCTTGCTCTGCTTCCATTTCCGTTTCGTCGCAGGCAGGCAGGCAGCCGGCGGCGGCGGCGCTTATTTGAGTGATCACAGCAAATCGGAGCAAACGCCTCCGAACCACGCCATATAGAGGGGCAGCAAATAGACAAACAAAGCCTGCCTCAGCGTCATCTTCTCTGGCCGGGCACTGGACGACCGCGTGCCATCTGTCGAGGATGAGGTTAAATCATCATCATCGCCATCAGCATTGTCGTCCTCGTCGTGCTCATCCAGATCATTGTGATCGTGTGTGATGTGCGTGGGAGTCTTCTTGTCCGCATCCAAAGTGGGATGCGAGGTGTGAGTAGTGACTGATGGCGGATGTGGAGGATGTCCATCCTCGTCGTCATCATTCTCATCATCCACACGCACCGAGGGATGCTCCACATCGGGCTTATGACTGGGCTCGAAGGGACCCAAGCCAGAGCCTTCGTCGTCGTCTTCATCATCTTCGGAACCAGAACCAGAGCCGGCCCCACTGCCCAGATCGGGTTCTTCTGCGGGAGAAAGCGGATATTAGCTTAGATATTCGAGTGAATTTGATCTTCTTCATTGCTTACCCTGTTCGCTCCAGTCCACATCCTGTCCATTGTATGCATTGCGCAGATGATTAATGGCATTCTTGAGATGGAAGAGCTGTGTGGACATCTGAGCTGTTTGCCGTGTGCTCGCAGGATTGCCGCTGAACTCCGGATTGGAGCCATGCTCCGTGGTTATCGAATGCATATATCTGTAAAGCAGGTTAAACCTAATTACTGGTTCTTTAAGTGCCTAATCCTTTCCAGCTTTTACCTGTCGATGGTGTGGCCATTCCAGCACATGCCATCCACATCTGAGCTGGTAGCGATATCCTCATTGCTGCATATCGAGTGTGGCAGATTCGACCAGAATTTCTTAAAGTCCTTCACCTTTTGCCGAATGTCACGCACACTCCTGTCCAGGATCGGCTCACGTCCGCCGCCGCCATTGTCGCTGTCGTCATCATCATTATCGTTGCGATTGTTTTGCTGTTGCTGCTTGCGACGCTGTTGCTTGCGACGCTGCTGTTGCCGCTTGTTGCCGCCGCCACCCGTACCACCATTACCACCACCAGCGGCACCACCTCCACCACCGCCGGCATTGTTGTTGCCAGCCTTGCCCTGTTGCTCCTGGGATTGCTGCTCCTGAGAGTTGCCCGGCTCGGCGGCACGACGCTCACGCAATACAATGGCCTCATCCAAAGTGGCATCAATATCGAGAGTATCCGCATCTTCGTCAATGGACAGTTCCTGCACAGCAGCCGATGAGGGGCCTAGCAGCAGTTTGGGATTGATGGAACGTTTAGCACGTCGCAGGGTAGGCTTACCGCAGCCTTGGAATACACGATTGGTGATGTCCTGGCCAGAGTCCTGAAAATGAATGAATGAATGTGAGATGAATATGATATGATCTTCACCTGCCTGCCTGCCTGCCTGGTGATTGCCAAACTCCCGTTTCAGAGCCAGCTATTTACAGTTCTAACAGTTAAGACTTTGAACTTGAAAGGTCATTAAGTGGAGGTCGCATACGCTTCGCGGTTGTCAGATCCTAACTGCGCCTCAAACTGCTGTGATTGCAATCTTCAAAGCGGCTAAGATCAGCCGCTAAAAGTCAAGACTCTAATAAGAATTAAATTAAAAACTATTTCGCTTTCGCCTTTTGGCCTTTTATGAGGCCGCACGACTCACCATCAGCAGGAACAACAACAGCAAAATACATGAGCAAATAAACACATTAAAAACCAAATGCCGCACAAAAGCAACAACACACAACCAACAACAACAGCAACAGCAACAGCAACAGCAACAACAATAATAATAGACAACAACCGAACACAACAACACACAACACAACAAACAAAGCAAAAATGTGTATAAATTTGAGATGGAAATATAAATTAAACTCATATGGGAACCAAATGTTGTGCAAATAAATCGTAAAAATGGCAAACAAAACAAGAAAACGGGGATGGGTGTCAAGGGGGCGGTATGATAGAAGGGCACATCGGGAATATATATATATATATGCAGTAATCAAAATTCAATAAGTTATGGGTATTCATTCATGTGTAAGTATTTTATTCATATTTGTTAGCTCAATGTTTATTTATAACATTAGCCTCTGGCGATTTTTTTTTACGGCAATTTCATTTTTAGGAATGTGCTGAAAATTGTAGGAAAAAAATATGGAAAGTTTTCCCAAAGCCAATTTTAGACCAGGTGATTTGAGATTTCTAGGCAAAGCAAATGAAATTGTATGCTCAGAAAGGGAGGTGGTTGGGGAGGGAGAGAGAGAGTGATGTGCAGTTGAACTAAATCTGATATTTACAATGAATAGACGACTTGAACTGCATCCGAGGGTTAAAGCATCCGAAGCCATTTTTGGGCTATTCATTGAGTTTTTGTATCCTTGCAGAGGGTATTATAATTTTTGTCACTATATATATGTAAAGCATAGAAAGAAGCATCTCCGACCCCATAAAGTATATATAAATTCTTTATCAGCATGACAAGCCGAGTCTATATAGCCATACCAATCTATCTGTCTGTCTATTCGAACTATTTCAATGCATATTTAATGCACTTCCACATCATAAATTCTAGTTAAAATATCTTTCCTTTAAAGATTCTTTTATTAAACAGAAATTGCCTCTAGACTAGGGACTTTTGGTGTGTTTAAACAATACATAATATATCTCTGGACAAGTGACTTCATTTGATCATTGAATCTGCCACTACTAGCTGATGTCAAGCGAGCAAATCGTTCTTGAATTTCAGGACGCCTTTGAAAGAAGCTGCTGCTATTTTCAAATCCATATGGAAACCAGCTGTAGAGCACGATCTCTAGATTTAACATATAAATTCTGTGGAAATTTTGAAAGCAGCTTTTGCGTAGATTTATCAGGCCCTAATCTACAACGACCTTGAAGTACGCAACTGGATGATGAACTAGCTCACACTGAACGTGTTGGACAACAGTGTGGATGGATATTCGCTGTTATAAGCTTTTCTAGATGTCACCAAAATATGTATTTGTTTTGAAGATCAAGCTCTTCGTTATAAGGAAATCCAAGGGTCAATGTTTGCGATCATCAAGAGCTCACTTTCATTTAGTATTGAAGAAAGAATACTTTCTTTTTGACTAAGTGTGTGTAAAAAGAACATTTCTTGAAGAAACCCATGGACTTGGTGCAGTTCGTTTTCGCTTTCGTAGGAGCTGACTCTGCTCTAGCAATCAACCGCATTGATTGTTCCTTATGTTCTGCAGTCGGTTCATAACTTATGCATCGTCGTTTACATTGATCAGGCTGGCGATTGGAAGCTTTCACTCCAAACTTTTGAAATGGTTGCAACTTTATGCAAAGATAGAGAAGATATAGAAGTGCATTGGTCTGATTTTCGAAAATTAAAACCAGTCGACATTTCGACATCAATTTTCAACCCACTAGCTCCGAAATCGTAGACGCCGGAGTCCTTCTGAATCTGGTGAACTCTATCTAATCCATCAAATATGATCAATCTTACCTCGTCGTAAGATCTATCTTACCTCCCCATACAAATTTCCCTTCCATTGCCTACACAGTGGATCTGCATTTGGTGGCGAATCTCCGTCTCCGTCCGGCTAATTCAAATTAGTATTTGGGGCATAAACCACACTGTCAGATTTTATGCGGGCATAATTTAAAAATGGCACAGAAAAACCCAAAGAGTGAAAAAATAACAAATTATCATAAAAACGGCAGCTGTTTGCCAAAAAACGAGTCCGAATACAAATTGGCGAGGGCGACACGATTATATGCAAATGAAAATCATCTCTAGATCAAATAAAAAACTCCCTATTCGAGTTGACCAAAATAAAAACAAAAGCAAAAAAAACTAGTAATGAAAGCAACATTTTCAAGTCAGAAAACTGCGCATTTCAGCTCACCTGGAAGTTCATGATGGCCTCCGAGATCTTTATGTTGATGGGCTCCACGACCATCACAATATTGAATGAGCCAAGCAAGCGTTCGGCCACCTTGTCCATGGCCAGGGCAAAGTTCTCCCACTCGGTATCAAACTCGTGCTGATAGTGGAGACAGCCCTTGATCACATTCACACAGTAGTTAGTGCAGGGCTTTTCCGTATAGCCCTTGCAGGCGCCACAGTGTTGCATTTTGGTCAAGGCGCCCGTGCAGTCGGCATTGAGGCGAATCTAGAAAGGACAAGGTGAATGAGTAGAGGTCACTTCGAAAGGAAATCATCTTACACTAGACTTACATTCAAAACCTTTTTGGAAACTTCCGCTGCCGTGGCCAAGGCTTGTCCATATGTTCGTGTGGCCACAAAAGATCGTTTGATTTGCACGGAAAGCTTGTCGGGCACATCGCCAAATGGTTTCAGCTCCTTCATGTGTTCGCTGACGCACAGCATGTACCTGTTGAAAAGAAAGGGGAGAGCAAGGGGGCGAATGTTAATTGGTTGCATATTTGCATTCAAGCATGTTGGGCGGAAATCTGCGCTTGCTGCGCCTTTTTGACTCGCTCCGCATTGTTGTTTAAACACACAGACACACTGGGAAATGCTATGCGGAAAAATCATAAAAATAGTTATACATCGCCATGTGGTGTGCTGAGCTCTGCCTGCAACCTGGGTGCCTCATCCCGGCTGGCCATCAAGCATGACAGACCAAACGGTGCACTTGTATGGCTGCTCTCACTGAAGCTCCACCTTCCCCCAGCAATTGCTGTGCAGAGTGTCGTAAGACGTGTCAACTGTCCAATTGTCCAGGTTCAACTAGCCCGCGGCCTGCTTTGTCCTCTTGCCGTCTCCTTTGTGGGTATTTAACTAAACTATTTAGAATTTACTGGATGAAGCGGCTTTTGAAGAGGTGCCAGCGATGAGTTAGTCTAGGCTCAGGCAGCTGCTTTGACCATCTGCGCTGAGCTGTTTTCAGAGGTGAGTTGAAACAGTTTTGAGAAAGGGGCCTAGCTGCATGGAAGGAACCATCATCCTAATGAGATATGATATAAGCATAAATTGATCTATTTAGAGGGATATAATACTACAATTTGTAACATAATACTCAGTAGCAATCAACATTATAAGCTGTTATTTTCTAAGTTCGTGTTAGGTCAATATTCTTGTAGTTCCTTTAACTTGCTGTGGCAAAGTCTTCCCTTCAAACACTTGTTGGTTTCCCATGGTTAGGCATTTTAACCAGCCATTCTTTGCCCATCATATCTGTGGCTCCCCTTCACTTTGTGTTTTTGTCAACTCCTAAATCAACCCCTTTATTATACGTTACTTAGCAGTAAGGAGAACTCCAAAGCGAACTCGAACCTGAACCCGAAACCGAACCTGAACCTGAACGGGCGGCGACCAACCGCACTCAGCAAACAACAAATAGCAAGCAGCAAGTGGCGGCAATTACGCCGACTTGGTCCGGCCGTTCATCGTTGTCGTCCATGGCAATGGCAATGGGAATGGCCATGGCAATAAACGGACAACGTGCCAAAGCACGTACGACAAACTAAAACGATGACAATAAAAACGAATCGCAAGCAGAAGCGGCTGCGGCGGCGGCGACGACTGCAATTGGAAAGCGCGTGGGTAACACGAGCCGAGAGATTGAAACGGAGGGGTCGGGGTGCAACTCCAGGCGCGCCAAACAATTCACCAAGCGTTGGTAAAAGGAGTAGGAGAAATGTCGACCGAGACCGGGTCCAGGGCAATGAGCCAAGTGGGCGCAATTTGGCGTGCAGGAAATGCGAGCAGCTGGCACAGGAACTGGCGTAAAAGTGCGGTTGGTTGATGGTTTGGGTGGTTGAAGGAGAGTTTGGGTATTTCAGTATTGTGATTAGCTAGGTAATGTTTCGATAAGAGAGAGAGAGGAAGTTCAACTGAGTAAGGGAATAGGATGGGGTACAAAAGCCACTGCAGAAGAGTTGCAAGGAAAATTTATTTGTGGAAGATACAAACTCTCAAATAGCTGAGATCATGCCACTGTCCATGAATAAATTTTCATTATTATTACTATCAAGACAGATTTAACTTAAGTAAACCATTTATTAAGATTTCTATTAATGATATTTGCAAGAACTTTTGTACTTGATCCCGCTCCTCAATTGCTAGGAGCTTGCTTTATAAAAGTTGACAGACCCAGCTCTACTCCTCCAAAGGGTATTTCAACTTCTTCTATGTCGTTACTCATCATTTCCTATTACCCGAGAGTCTCATTTAAGCGTTTCAACCGCATTCAAAAACTCGAAAAACAAAAGGCCAATCGTTGTGAATAGAGGCCTATATATGTACGTACAACGTACATCTCCATCTCATAGGTTGAAATTGCACACCACAAAGGCGCAGAAAGGCATAAAGGCAAGGCGAGGTGGAGGCAACGTCAAAGATTCGTCAGTCGCCGTCAGTCGTCGTCAGTCAAGCGTTGACACTCCACACTTTGCGGTTTCACACGTCTGAGTTTTGAGTCTCCAAATCGCTGCGATTTGGATTGGGTTTCAATTGCCATTGCAATTTCCATTGCCATACTCACTTTTCGTTGAAGGAGTACTGAGCATTGAGAACGGTGAACATCTTCTGATAGAGCGTGCTAAAGAACTTGTCCATGACCTCCAGTAGATCGACTCGACCGCGCGCAAAGTAGTTCTCCAGCTCGTTGAATAAATCGGAAAAGACATACGAGTGCTGCTGGTAAATGACGCCATAAGTGCGCGTGAACATCGTATGGAATTGTGCCTTCGATTCCAGCAGCAAACTGCGAAATATTTCTGCAATGAAATACAAATTCAAAAGAAAAATGTTTAACCTGAGGTTAGGCTTAACTTCAACTCTAACCACAATCCCAATCATTGACTGCTGCAAATGGCAGACATCCGCCCTGGCTATATAATGTTTAGAAACTGCATCCGCCGCTGCGTACACAAAATAAATCTCAACATCCGCATTGTCGCCAGCCACTGGAGCGGGAGGCCCACTGAATGGCCTGGCCTACTCCATGCGGCCCACTTGACATTGCCCTGTGTCTGCTGTATTGCGTGCATGTAATTCGAGGCCCGCATTACAAGTATGTTCATCATTACTGTGGCGCGGGCGTCCATCCACTTGACACCCGAAAATAGTTACAAATTGATCCCGCTCTCTTGCCCTCTCCCTCTGGCTGTGGCTTGTGTCGTTTCGTAATTAGTTTTGGGCTGTGGATTTTCAGAGATTTCTTTCTTTCCCCGCTGACATCTTCAAGTGGCTGTTGAGCGAGATTTCTGCTGCAGTAGCCCACATAACTTACCATTGAATTTGGCTGCTTTGCCTCCCAATAGGCTAGACATTTTCGTTATCTGCTCCTTGGTATGCCATTCGAGTTGTTGGCGCGATTGCATGGCCATTCGGGTCTCCATTTGATAGGTGCAGCAGGTGCCGACCGACGGGGATTCACAATAGCGTAACACGCGTTCTACAAATAAATAAATAGAAGAGAATTACAGATAGTTTGAATTAGATCACATTTCTATCAATTCTATTCCTCCTGAAAGATTAAAACTATAAGCAGATGGGTGATCTCAAAACATTGTTTCTCTCTGTTGAATTTGGTTAATATTGTTGTAGTTTCTCTGAGTGTCTCAGTGGAGTAAGCGGTGCTACGTAATTCTGATGAAATTTTTATAGTATCTTTACATCCAAAAGTGGTGCACAATTCTATGAAAGTTCGATCAAAATTTGGTGTTTAGAAGTATGGAACAGAGTCACATATCTGCCACAGTTACATGGTCATTATAGGATATCAAATAAAATCATCCTGCAAAGCCTTTTTCCCATTACTTTCTTTACTGGCAAAACTCATTTAACTATTATTTAATTGAAAGTTTTCTGAAAACACTTCTCAGTAGAAAGACGTGCCTTGTTCTGGGGCTGCTGTTTGCACTTACTTTTATAAACTCACAATTTTACGACTCTGCCAAGTTGTTTGTTTAAACCCATTTTCAGTTGCATTTCTCGAGCACACACGCACACACACACACACACATTTGTTGCTTTCCAAGAAGTGGCTAGTGCCACCGCCACTGCCACTTGACATGGTAACCAAATACCAAAAATCTAACCAGCTAAAAAACCAACTAAACAACAAATTCGACTCTTCAGCAGAAACAACAACAAGACCAAGGCAAAACAAACGAAGCATAGCTACCACCGTATAGGCATATAGTATATAAACCATAACGAGTAACCCGAACCATGGATACGGGTGTGGTATGATGGTGTACCATGGTGTGTTCCTACACTCTGAGAAACATATATATGGAACAAATAAATTTCTCTTACAGATTACTGTATCAAGGCACAAAGCTAGCATATATGTGAAGTCCTGAAGAACTATAGAAAGATGGAACGAAGTAAAGCATATCCATGACATTCGCATGGCATTGAAAAACTGCGAAGTGTTTAGATAAAATATGACTTCATAAATGCAGAATGGCCAAAAAATATCAAAAAATATAGTTGAAGTGTGCTCGCAGGTTCATGCTTCGAATTTGACCTTATCCATAGTCTTATATCATACATTTTTTTCGAGTGTAGGTTAAGAATGCTTTCTCTGAATATTTACCCAAACATTTAACACATTTACGGCAGGGCCGATCAGGTACAAGTTGTTGGCAACTAGAAAATTATGCATTAGTTTCATGCAATGAAAACGATATAATCATTGGAGCCAGCCCCAACAACCCATGAACATGCATATGTATATATATGCTATGTATATCTATCTATCTTTTTTATAGCTATAGCTATAGCTGCTTCTGCTGCCTGTTGTTGATATTTTGTTTATTTAGACAATTCTCATGAATGGTGAATGCTGGCTGGCTGGAAGCAGGGGAAAAACGAACGAAAAAAGTTCAACACTAATTGAAAGCAAACAAGTTGAAGTTGAAATTTGTATTTATAATTTTTGTGATTCAATACTCGACTCCATATCATAAATTTTCGCTGCCCAGTTATAAATACATATGCATACAAAATGTACACTATTCAGCAGAATCGAGTTACAAAATTATCAGTTTTTGAAAAGGTAACAAAAAATCTATCTTAATATCCATCTATGAAAACTTTTCTGTTATAAAAACCTGGACCGATTTTGAAAATTGTTATAAAATTCTAACTCTCTCTGCAAATTTGTATGTTAATTTGTACACTATAGTAATATCAGTCAGGATAAGTCGGGTTCATACGTTTTATACCATATTCTCTTCCCAACATTGTGTGTACATATAACTTTATCATCAAAACAGCAACAAAAACTAGCAATGCAAATTGAGCAAACAGCAGAGCAAGAATAAAGAAGGAAGGAAAAAGAAGACAGCGGTTTCAAATCAACACAGATAAAAATCTCTTGTTCATAAAATGCAGAGTATTTGCTAATTTTGTCATTTCGCTGCTTCCTTTCACTCTGTCTTACAAAAAAAGTGACTTTTCCTTAAATTTGTTCAACACTGTAAATAAATGCATCGTCTCTATATAAGAACAAGTGCATATTGTATATAGACTGCTGTAACTCTCTTCTTCTTTTTGTTGTGTTTTGTGTTTATTTCTATTATAAATTTAGCTACTTTAGTGCACATTTCGTCTATAGGAGGAATGTAAACAAAAGTTCGTACCGCCTCTGTAGAGTTTTTCCTGTTGTTGTTGTTGTTGTTGTTGTCTGTCTGCCTCCGTTTTATGGTCTGTACTAATTGTTATGTTGCACAAGATATGAATTAAGTGTACTACAAACACACATGAATACAACACAACAAAACGTAACAAAAAAAAGGGGGAACTGAGCTGAGTCTGAGTTTGGGTGTCGAGAAGTCCTTTTATGGCCAACAGGCCACAAGGCTTATCTAAATTGACTCTCGTTGGGCCAGAGCGCGTTGCGCGGATTGTGAACTTAAGTTTGCTGAGGAGGGGCTTTCCCCCATCGATTCAGCTTGTTGTCTGTGTTGCTTTGGTTTTATTGTCTATGTGACTGGCATCGCTAATTTGGTGTTGGAGAAGCATCAGATTTGATGTGCCAATCCCTTGTTAGTTAATTGAAATTGCGGATTGATAAAGCGAGCTGAAGAAATGGAAATGAAATGAGCTTTATTATTGACAATGTATCTATCTATCTATAAATAATCTAAAACCTCAATTTCTTCCTTTCTTAAATTAACGATTATGTTCCAACTGATTGGATATTATCTAACATTTATCAGCACTTCCACAATGCAGCAGAGTAATATATTTTCGCACTCTCACCCTTGGAAAACCATTAACTACCATCCATAATGACAGGCCATAAACCTAACCGCACATTCCTTTCGATAAATCCAGCCGTGGCTAAAGGAAAAGGAATCTTCTGTTAAAATAACATTTATGGGCCTTAAAGTTGCCAGTTACGAGCAGCCTTTGCCTACATTTTTATGAATTGCTGCATAATTTCAGACAACAATAGATAGTCGAGCGGGGAGAGAACGTAACAAATGTTGTCAAGGCAGGCAGGAAGGGCGGCCGGCATGCAGACACAGGCGGAGCAGGAAGGTGTCATGAGCATAATAAATGACCTTAACTTACCGATATGCGATTTTCTACATTTTTTTTAGCTGACATTGGACAAAAATCTCCACCCTGTTTAATAGAAAACACTCTGAGCTGATCAAAAAACGCACCACCCGAAGCCAAAATATATAAGTACACGCCACCCACCCTGGCACTAGAAATAGAGACCCGAGAGCGTGGGTCTGGGTCTCACATGTTGTATCCTTTGCACGCGCAATTTACTATACTTAGTTTGTCTTTTTTTCTTGCAGAGGGTGGCATGGGCGTTGCACCCCCTTTTCCCCACGCTACATGCAGAGTGAAAGCAGCCGAGTGAAATTCATTTCAAATGATTTACTGTAACGATCAACACACAAACGAACGACTCCTGTGGCGACCGTATTAGGACAGGACAAGCCAGGCGAGGCGAGACACGGCATTATGGCATTACAGGCAGTCGTAGCCACCCCTAAGGCTCTTAACTGCGTTAAAAGGGTGCGAAAGTTTAGCAAGCGTATCAGAATCCACCAAAAAGGTTTCCAAATAGATAAGGGAAGCAAACGAAACGCAACGCAGCCAGCCCAGCAGCGAGCATCGAACGTTGGGCAGCCAGAAGTGTCTAGCAGGTGACTTACTCGACGCCCCGCCAAGGTTAGCTTTAAGTTTGTTTAAGTTCGCTTAAAGAGAAAACACTGTTCAAGAGGAGGCTCAAAAAGGCAGCCCTTAAGCAGACACTAGAAAACTCAACTGGATAATGCTTGACACCAAAATGCAACCAAAACAGCATTGCTGGAGCGAACAAATCAGTGAGTATCCCCATACTCGTACAGTGGTAGAAATGTACAAATTTGGACTAGAAATTAGGGGAAATATTGAGGAAAGCGGCAGCTTTAAATCATCCCATAATTTATCAGAATCAAAACCAAGATATTCATTTATAATAACACCATAATTTCGTTTTTGATATCATATCTTGATTGTATTCTCTTCTCGAACGCTTTCAACGCTTTGGGTTCAGTTTATGAACCTTCTGGGGTCATATTAAGAATGATATGGGCTCATTTCTATAACGTTTTGGAATCAATTCAATAAGCTTCATAGGACTGAAAAAAGAACAACTTCGTCTCGAAAGTTGTGCACCAAAAAAGAAAAGAGGCTGAAAGCATTCTAAAATGGCTTTGCCTTATTTCCTGAATGTGTCCCATTTAATTTTCCATTTCGCAACTCTATGCACAGTCATACTTTCAACATTTCCTGTGACCTGCCACTCCCCGCAGCCCACAATCTGCGCCACTTGGAGATAAAAGCGCAAGCGGATGAAATACAGTTGGACATAGTTTGCGAGTGAAAAGTCACATCCACAGCAGGGGGAGGCAGGGGAGGGAGGAATGTCAACAACTGCAGCATCGGCATCGTGGCATCGGCATCGAGACAAAAGAGAAGCCAAAAACTAACCCACCAGGCTCACCCCCCGCGCACCATCCTCTTATCCACAGCCAGCAGAAACTTTACTTTTGAGTTGAGTTTGAATGCGTTAGACAGAGACATACCATAAATGGAGAGATAGAGAGGGCAACAGTTTTCACTCATCGCCTCGTCCTTTTTGGTTCGGCACAAAAATGCGAGCCGGCAACTGTAACAGGCGTCCAGGAACACATAATAGGACGCTCTAGCAGAGAAAACTGTTGCACGTGGCACTGCAGCAGCACAAAAGGGAAATGGAAAATAGCCGGCAATGCCAGACACAGAGCGAGCGAAGCAACACAACGAGAGAGACACCATGAGAAAGACTGAGAGAGAGAGAGAGAGAGAGAGAGAGCTGGAAAAAGGGGTCGTTGCACGGCCTGGAGCTTTCACTTTCAACAGGGGTTTGAGTTGGGACAGGTGGGGAGGGCACTTGGAGATTTGGGAATAGTGCAAACAAAATGGCAGTCAGCCCAAAAAAGCAACCCCCAGGCAAAAAAAAAAAGAAAGAATTTGTCGCCGCCGCCGTCTGGCTAGGAAATTGCATTAAGTTGAAGATAACCAGAGGTTAAGCCAGCTGTAGCTGTCTGAAGACATGGCAATGTCTGTGATTTGAAAAACTGCAGGAAGGCAGGCGGCAGGTATTCGAAGGATGTGGGAATATATGTAAACATCTTAAGTGTGGAGGCTTATGCTACGATATATGCTTGAATTACATAAATCAACTTTGTTTCTAATATATAAGAGCTTAAGTAATGGATGGAAGACTTTGTGAAAGGAAGTTTGCACTTTTATATACAAGCTTTAACTATATGTTGATTATAATCACCCTGACAATATGATTTCCATTCTTTTATGAACGAAATTAGTATGCATTATATTATACTATTTATATACTATTACTATGAATTCAGTTTTACCAAGCTAGAGAATACCTAACCATTTTTATCGGCTCGCAGTTTGAATTTTCCTACTAGCCATCTAAGTACTCAAGCTAGCTAGCTCATATAGTTTGGCCTACGCGTTGTACCACAATTAGTCAATCAATGGGACAATGGGAATTCGTCAATGATAATCTTTGTGTCTAATCTTTAAATTTAGGTAAATTGTTAAAACTCAATTCATTGTGAAAAATTTAATTTTACAAAAAAATATCAAAAGTTTAGGGAAATACAGTTTGATTCAAAACCGAGTTCACGGGAATACTATTAGTAATCGGTGCACTATCATTGACACTCATTGTTCTTTATAAGATTTCTCAGTTACTAAAGCGTATCCCCATCTCTCTCTCTCACTCTAACTTTCCCTTTATTCCGCCTACGCTACAGCCCAGCCCAGGAACACACACGCTTAGCTTGCTTGGTTATAAGTGTTGCTTATACGTTTCTCTCTTTAGTTAAATCACAGCAGATGTGATCACAAGGCAGAACCCATCATATAATATATCATTAGAATTTGATGACAAGCCAAAAATACTCAGAACAAAATCACGATCCCATATATGCATTTGTCTACATTAGCTAAGAGAATCTGCTTTCATTGGCCACAGAGCATACACAAGTCGACCATTCCTTAACAACTTAATTCCCTGCTGTTTTTATAGCTGATGATGAAAATTTTGCAGTTTGCTCAACTTGATGCTTATGGTAATGAGTTTTAATTAGGCGCACAGCAAGTCAGAGGAAGCTCTCGGCACATACACACACACACTCACGCACACACATACACATACTCAACCTGACCTGCTGAACTGAGCCGAACCACACCACATCACACCAGACCATCACCACCCACCGAAACAAAATCCAACAACCCCCCAGGACTCAAGTGAGCGTCTGCAAAGGCCTGAAAATACAACATAGTTGCTGGCGTTGTTGTTGTTGTTCTTGTTGTTCTTGTTGTTGCTTGGATTTACTGGCTTGGCTTGGCTGTATTTTAATTGAAAAATGTAAATCTTTTTTGGCCAACAGCTGCCATTGATGAGGCCTTATGAAGGCTCATTAAAAATCAGCAAGGAGTATGAAAATATAAGGTATATAAATTGGGTCAAAATATAAACAGCAAGGGTTCCCCCCATACCCCTCAGCTAGATTATGTATTTCTAAAGTTCGGATGGATTCTTTATACATTTCAGGCAATTAAATTTCACTTTGTTGAGAGATTTTTACGGGCCTCTTCTGCACACTGATAACTCCCAACAATATAGAGAAGGAGAGCGAGAGAGAGAGAGAGAGAGCGAGATAGTTTCGGCAATTGCATTTACATTAAGCGGAGCAACTCTTGGACTGCCCGGGGCTTTTCAGATGCCTTCAGTTTCCCTTCAATTGCCACCCGCCGTGAAGAGGAACAACAACAACAACAAAAACACTTCTGCATACAGTTGGAGATACGAAATTGTACAAATATTGATACGATTTCGACTTCTTCTTTCTTCAATCGCATCGAATCGCACTTAATTAATTTTACTGAACTATTTTTTTCCTTTTCGAGTTGCCAGCTACCCGTCGAGTTCAACTTTGCACAATTTGCTTCTATTTACAAATTAATTGCACATTAAAATAGGCAAAGAAAATTAAATTTCTGTTTTGTTTTTGTACAGGAAATGCAAGTGATGAGGAAAAGCAAACAACAAATGAAATGGGTCAGGGAGAGGCACTGAAACTTTGTTGAGTATTTTAGTTTGGCATTCAAGAAATAAGATGGGAAGGAAAGGAAAACTTGCCCAAAAATTGTGCTAAAGAAACTAGAAATTTGAAGTTAAACTTGTGTATAGAAGGAATGGTTAAAAATTAGATTATATCTAGGCTTCACAAACTATGTGAACTAGATTTGGGTGTAATTATACTCTTGATAATATATTGAAATCCATTGAATTGTACCAATCTATCATATATATAGTTTGCTTCAAATTTGTATAACTGGGAGCAACACAGCTCCAATTTCAAACTACACATTTTCTGTATTCTCCAAGTTTTCATCCCTGAGAAACTCATTTTAATAAATGAGCAACACTTTCTCACTTTTTCTCATAAATAATAAACTAAGTTTTTAATGAATAGGAAGGAGAGGGTGTGTTGTTGACATTAAAAAATCGTAGAAATTTGTAAATATTTGCCACATCTGTTTAGGAAGCTGATAGATGTTTGGGTTCATTTGTGGCAGTGCAAGTCTACTGATTGCCATGTGGGGCTAAAGTTTGTCTTATGTAGTTTCTTGTGCCCAATTGCACATGTTGTTGCGCCTCGTCGATGGCAGGCAAACACATTTTCACTGTCAGAAATAAAATGTTGGGGAAATTCAGATGGCTTTCCACATGCCCTGAAAACCCATCCTCCTCCAACTACAAGCTAATTACGCCTCATAAATGTAACATGGCACGGTTAACAACAAAAACAACAACAACAACAACAGAGCGAAAGAACAACAACAACAACTACAGGAAGAAGAATTAATGTGTTGGTTTTGTGCTATTTTTGTGGACCTGAAATTAATTTTCGCACATTTGCCTGCCAGCCAGCCAGTCGTCAGTCAGCCAGCATTGAGATTGTCATTCAAATGAATGTCAGAATTGCCCACCAAGAAGAGGGTGAAGGGGAGGTACTGTCTTGGCCACAGACAGCCTGGCAACAGTAGCAGCAGCGGTAAATAAAACAGATGTGAGAATAAAGTTCAACATGTCGTCGCAATCATCATCATCGTCGTCATCACCATCGCCACTTCATCATGCAAAAAGGCTGCGACGACGACTCCGACGACTCCAACGACTCCAACGACTCTAACTCCGTGGATTCCATAACCCCAAAGAGGTTCCGCCAGAGTGTTTACATGGAACGTGTTTGCAACATAAACATAACATTTTTTTTGTTACCCTCCCACCCGCTATTTGCAGTCGAGTAATTTTAATTACGCCTAAAAGAGCCGCATGTACGTGTAGAAAGCAAAGAAAATGTAAAGGAAATGTACGCGTACAAGAAAGAAACAGTTCCTACAACTGGTCCGGCCCCCTCTGGCCCAAAAGATTTTGGCATTTATGCAACGACCTGGCACGAAGCATAATTACACGCAAGTCAACAAATGCAAGAGAGGGGGGTGCAGGGGAATAAGGAAGAGGTGGGGGCGAGTTGGCACATGCTAAATGTTGCATGCTTGAAGGCGAAATATTAACAACCGGAGCGACGCCTTCGACTGCAGTGGAGCGAAGTAAAGGGCACTTGCAATACCAAAAAGTTCAAAAAATCTTTTAAAAATTTCAAGTTAGTCTTTATTCCTGAACATTTTCATAGAACTATGGAAGGAATAAATGAATTTCTTCGTCTAAGACAGGATATCAACCGTTTATTGCTTCCTTCGGATGTCGGAAATAGTATTTTCACAATGATTTTTTATTTATTTATTATATGCCTTCTCATTCTTCAACAATTTAACTGCATCTTCAATCCAATGACGCATCAAAGTGACATCCGTATAAATTCCAAAGAAATTATCTAATGACAGTATTCCAACCAAATTATTGTTAACGATCAATGGTCTACCAATATACTCCTTCTTGGATATGGTACGTGGATCCAAAATACCACAAAACATATTTTCACTAAACTCAGTCTCAGGTTGATGGAAGCAGTGAGATGAATTTACTATAACAACTCGAGCATGTTGAACTTCGCCATTGCCATGTTTGTCGAAATTCAAAGTCAAGGTGATAGCTTGGGCCCCGGAGTGCCATTCTGCCAGTGGAATATTTCCTGTATTCTTTCCATACTTCATTTCCCTCTTCAGACGTAGTACGGCAATGTTGTTGGATTTACCATCGAATTCTTGATGCGATATGGCTTCGCTAATGGGTATCACTTCTCCGTCACGAAAGCCTCCAACACAGACAAAAAAAACTTTGTATAGGTTCATCTTCAATGCAGCTGGCTGAGGTAATGATTATATCACTGGAGTAGATTACGCCGGTGCATATCAGTTTGTTTGAGCTCTTGATATAAGCTAGGTAAGGTGGTGCGTTACTGACGAACTGGCATAAACTGCCAACGAACAAAGTGCTGAGATATGCAAGTTGAAGTGGTCTCAACATCTTTGTGGAAGTGTTTAGAATATGTCTAAATAATATTCCCTTTTTATATCTTGCGAAACTTGCAAAACTGAAGTGGCTTATGCCACTTCAGAGCTCAGTTATCGCAAGTAATTTCCACTAAATGTAATTGAAACATTCTTAAAATAGTTAACCACAAAGTAGCCAAGCTTGAAGATTACCTTCGACCAAATAACAACAAAATATTATAATATATTATGGCATAAATTGCTAAAAATAATTGTCATATAAGCTGGGCAAGCTTTTGCGGCTCGTTGACTTTGAAATATTTCTGGTATAGGGTAATTCTTTGCGATTTTGTTTGTTTTTCTAGTGCCCTGCCCTCCCCGACCCCCTGCTCTTGTTCATTCAAGCGAAATTAATTAAACAATAAAATTTGATTAATGGACATTTGTAGAGTATGAGTAGAGAGTATAACCTGTTTCCATTGTTTACATTCGCTAGACTTTGTTTATTCGAATGGAAATGGAACAATGAAGCGTATGGACGCTGAGTGTAAGTTGTATGTATGTGTGTATGTATATATATTTATGATAAGCATGACGAGCTCAGTGGATATATATCTACCGTCTGTCAGCCTATTTTGATTATAAAAGTTTTGCAAAAGTTGGCCAATTGACAAAATCGATCAATTCTGTTCACTATTTCATAGATCTGCCAAAGAAGTGATCGGTTCTTAAGGCATTCCAAATGTCTGAGACAACTATCACAAATTACTTAGTTACTAAAACTCTATTAAATTCGAAGTATTTTCAAACATAAATTAAAAACGTGGAACTGCCCTTATCTGGAATTTCGAGTTATTTATTGCAAATGAGAGGCAAAACTAAATGAACATTCCTACTTCAACGCGTTAGCCTTTATTCCCTAACTTCGACTATAAAAGAGAAAGGCTTTGTTGAGCAATTCCACACTTCGGAGTGGCAATATGTTTCTGAAATATCTCATATACACTTCGCTTGTAATTGTACACGTACAAGGATATATCTTGGAAGCACCGCAATCCCGCATAGCTGGCGGTGAAGATATTGATATTGAAAAAGTGCCCTAGCAGGTTTCCTTGATTCAGCAACCGGGATTCGGGCACGGTTGTGGTGGTTCCATTATCGAGAAGGACATCATTGTAACGGCTGCTCATTGTGTACGAGGCAAAAGGGTCGACAAAAACCTGTTCATACGAGCTGGTTCAAATAATCATACCACAGGTGGCCAATATATAAAAGTTGCTGCCTTTTTGAAACATGAAAATTTCAGTAATAGCCTTTTGGCCAACGACGTGGCTGTCTTGCGATTAAGTGAGCCATTAAAATTCTACAGAGCCGTTCAGCCCATCAAAATGGCCAGGGAAAGTGCCAAAAATGGAACCTCAGCCATCGTTTCAGGCTGGGGAAACCTCAATGAGAGTGGCACTAAGAAGACCCAGATTTTAAAGTTCGCTCAGCTGGAAATCATTGACCAAAGAGAGTGCGCTTCATCTAAGTTTGGATATTATAATTTTGTACAAACGGATACGATTTGTGGATATGGTGATCATCAGAGTGCCTGCCATTTGGATTCTGGAGGACCATTGGCAACACGAATATCAACGGAAGAAGGAAAAATTGAAAACATTTTGAGTGGCATTGTGTCAGGTGGTTTTAGTTGTGGAGAGCCAGATTTTCCAAACGTTTACGTCGATGTGGCCGTACATCGTCAATGGATATTGGATGCTATATGGCGAGTTTGAAATATGAAATCATAAACTAAGCTAATACATTAATGGAAGAAAGTTACATTTTATTTTGAGTTTAAAATTGCTCAAACAAAATTTCAGCTTCCGAACTAAAATTTAAGAAAAAAAATAAGAGAGCAGAAGTATATATTTTCAAAGCCTTAAATATCCATCGCAATTTTCCCCAGCTCATAAAACTTTCAATTCAATCACATTTTTCACACCAGCATTTTCAAGTCGCCTAGAAAGAGAGCGGTGCCAGGGGTGCTCCTGATTTGGTCAAAGGCGCCGCCAATTTGAAGCCAAAAATCCATTGGATACCAAAGCGATGGCTCATTTAAACCTGTTATGCGGCGGAGCTGGTGTGCAGATCCGGAGTTAATGTTTTGACTTTGGCCAGCTTGGATTTAAATTCGATTTTGGACGCGAGATAAGATCCGCGACAGAGATTTACTGCAAGTCGATGGCGTCGATGGTAAAATTCGCAGCGAGTTATTCAAAGCACGTTCACGTGGTCGAGTTTTTTTCTTCTTTGCAATAATGATGATGAGAGGAGGAGAAGGTGATGCGGACGTAGTAGACGTGTGGCTGTCAAACTGTCTGAAAGCCGCAAAAAAAAAACATGCAACACGAGCAGCATTTTTATTTAATTTTCTTGTGTCCCAATTAAACGACGACAATTGAAAAATGTCTGACTTGGGCCATAAAAGCAAACATTTAGGCCATTTAATGGAGAAGCAGCTGCAGAGAGGCTGATGGCTAAAACCCTAAAAGCCGCAAAGAAAAAACCGCAAAAGCCATAAAAAGCAGAGATTTTCTATAACTATGTTTCTCCCCAACCAAGTTTAACCGCAAAATAATTTTGTGGAAAAATAACACACACACTCGCACACACACACACACACAAACTAAATGCAAAAGCCATTAAAAGAGAAATTGCCCAAAGATTCAGGGGATTATTTTTGCACTCGACTGCAGCTTCTCTTAAATTTGTAAAAATTTTATTTAAATAACTTTTAAAATTCCATTTGTTCCCCGACTGCGCTTTTGCCACAGAAATTAATCGTCTGTAAAATGAAGTGACAAAGGAAATGAAAAGGGAAGGGAATAAAATATCGAACCAACTCAATGACGAAAAATTGCAATCAATATGGCTGGAAAAAAGAGGTTTAAATTATGAGATCTCTAACAATGGCAACGTCTGCTTGTGGTTACAAGCAACCCCCCCGCCCTCATTTCAGCTGTTGCTGCTGCTGCTGCAATTGAGATTGTCTACACAGAGGAAAATTAGTTAGAAGTTGCATAAATGTAAAGTAAAGTGGGAAATTCTAAATGGCAATAAAAAAATTTAGTTTTAATAGATTTCTTGTAAAGTTTTTGGCTTGTTTTCTTTTAAATATAAAAGCAAAACCAGAAATTCATAAAAAGAATATCTGTGAAATTGGCCAACTTTGCCCTAATATGAAAAAGAGCCAAAAAAACATTTTTTATTTGTTCTTTTTATTATAATTTTGTCACGATATTTGTAAAGCATAGAAGGAATCATCTCCGACCCCATAAAGTATATATACATTCCTTATCAGCATTACAAGCCGAGTCGATATAGCCATACTAATCTATCTGTCTGTCTGTCCGTCTGTCTGTCTGTCTGTCCTTCTGTTTCTAAGCGAACTACTCTCTCAGTTTTAAAGCTATCGACTTGTAATCTTCACCTTAGGCTTCTTTTTGCTGTAAACTGATCATATGTAAGAATCATATAAATCGGACCACTATAACATATAGCTCTCATATAAAGATATATAAATGAAAACTTTGAACAATAGATGGCGCTATCCAGACTTTATTTGTAAGCCAAGCAGCGTTATTTGTGCTAGAAATAAGATTGCTTCGCTGCCTATTGCTGCATCTAAAGCAAATACGTTATAGACTACTAAGTTTTCGATTCTTTTTTATAGTTCTGCAAGGCTTTGTCTAAGGTTCGCGTACACAAAGTTAGCCTTCCTCAGGTTTTGTTTAACAAATATATAAATTTTAAGTATTTTCTTCAAGTGTACACTTACTATATGGTTAAGATATAATACTCATATCTTTGTATCAATTGGTTGGCAACGCCTGGCTGACTCCACTGGTGGCTTTATATGGCTAGACTTAAATGTGGCAAGTAAATTAGAAAATGTATATAAAAGGCAACCTATTTTTCATCAGGGAAAGTGGGGTAGATGTGGATGATCTTTTCCCAGCCACAAAAAGAATTTCATAAATCCTAATATAACAAAGGTTGATCTGCAAAACTAATACATATATCACACGAAATAAAACTTAACAAATTCCTTGCGGCCCCCACATTTGCATTTATCTTGCTACAAATTTGGCCTGTCAACTCGTCGTCGCCCCTTAAATCCCACTCGAAAATTCCCCCGTCTGCCTAATTGGCCAGCACCCTCTTTTAGTCATAAATCGTTTAAACTTTAAGAGGCAACCGCTGGCCGCCCACTTGCCGCCATGCTTGTGAGCAGAAGAGAAGTGGAAGAAATTACGTTATTAAGACGGCCAAACAACGGCAACAATTTATTTAGTTTAGTGCACTTGTCATTAAAGATAATTTATAAGTGCTTGCAGACAGACAGACTGACTGACTGACTGCGCCGATCTCCGACCCGAGCAGACCCAGACCCAGGCCCAGACTATGACACCATATAATCATATTGCAGTGTTGAGGAAAAAACAAAGGCGCGTGGGCGTTGCATTCACGACAGCATCTTCTGACTTCGACAATGATGTCTAAATAATGGCGAACAGCAGTTCGATCTAGTGATGAGATTTGCCCCAAATGCATTGTTGAACTGTTCCATATCCATGTACAGGCAGGCTGACTTACAAAATCATATTTGTCTACTTACAAAACCAAATGCGAAATTGTTTTAAGAATAACTTTAAGTTTTTATGGTTTTGTCTGCGCTTCCGTCACTAGATCTTCACCAAGTCAAATGATTGGTTTCCATAAATGTTTGTATATATATGCAATTGGTTCTGAAGTCTCAACATGCTCGTAAATGTCGCATATTGTGCGGCTATAAAAGATTACCCAACGCCATATTTTATGGGTTTTTAAGTGCTATAAACAACATTGGATGTGTGTTCTGGCGCTGACATTTGACTTGCGGGAAAAACGGCGAAATGTTCTCCACCATTTCCATTCACCCCTGATTAATATTCAAAGTTTTCGACAACATTAAATAGCCATTAAATGTCAAATAAGCTCATTATGGTTTGTCATTATACACTCCGTTCCTGCCGCCATGCCACAATGCCACACTATGGCATTTCAAATATTTGCCTGTTAATTTGCCTAAATCAACCTCATTAAATATGCTGACCAGGCAAACCTTGCCATCCAAAAATGATGATTAATAACCATTATCATTATTGACCAAAAAAAGGTAAAGACAAAAGGCCAAGCCCACAAATTATGTTGTCACATGCGAGCGCGAGAGAAACTCTCGATTAGCTCCCAACTCTCTACACACACACAACATTTTGTTGTTGCTCATACGCCGCGTGTCTACATATTTGTGTCTAACAGGATTATGTGACACGCCAGATTAGTTTTCTGTCCAGCCCCTAGGAGTAGAGTACCTGCGTTTTCGTTTGGCTTTGCTTTTGCTCTTTTCTCAACTCAACTCAACTCAGCTCAAATGTTGCCCAATTTGTTGTCGTTGTCTCTGCGCTTCTCTCTTTGCCTTTCTACCTGTTTTTCACAGCGTGTGTTTTGGGATTTCGTTGAAAAATTTTCGCTTGATTATGTCCACATGGATTTTCAAAATTTATTTCCAAACTGTTAACTCTCCTCCCCTCTGCGCTGCCTCTATGCTGCTGCGCTGCGCTGTGTTCTCAACTGCAGGCGTTTATTGATTTAATTAATTATCAACGCCGTCTGTGTGGCGTTTTTATTTTCGGAACACGTTTAATAAATATTAATAAATTCTCTATGTGAATGGCTATATTGAGTCTAAAGAAAAGTTCTTAGGACTTTAGGAATATTCAAGCTGTGAGCTGATTGTTATATAAAGAAGGTTACAAGATATATGGACTGAACGATTCCAAGAACTTGAATGTTATAATGGAAAATTATATGAAATTCTATCAAAAGAGTTACAGCAAGGGAAGCTCTTTTAAAGTAAATCAATCCTACGAGATTTCGAAACCACTTGATTCCTTTACAGACAATTGCCACACAATTTTGCAAATGAAGAAAAATTTTAGTTTAACAATTTGAATGGGACGCCTCTTTATAAAGCCAGAGAAGATCACTGCCTCTGTATGATCGGAGAGCTGAGCGTTAAGCATTTCACACAAGACATTTATTTAAATTAAAGTGCAGCTCTACAACAGATAAAGAAGAATTGCAGCAGTCATTCTTTGCCAGCAGTTTAAGTTCAGTTTTGTTTGCTCTGCGTGTTAGAATGAACCTTCCCCTGTCTCTGGTAAAACTTTACACTTTACAACAACTTTACAACAGTTCACAGTCTTTGTTAAAGGCAGAGCACACACAACACACACGCAAATTTATTGCTTGTTTAGCACCATTTAAGAGGGAAACAACAACAGGCAAAGAGAAGAGCAGGCAGGCCCTTTCTTATAGGCGAGGCATTATTATGAAATTGCCAGTGTTTAGGCGCAAACTGCACTTGTTTAATTAACAGCTAGAGCAGTAGCCAGATAGCCACAGCCAGGGGCAATGGAGGCAGGTCAGATATAGCTGCTGATATCAATCAATGGCAATTGAAGCCAATTGGAATGTGATGCGCACACAGTGATTGAACAGCGCCGCATATGAGCGTATGTGCAAATATCTGAAATAAAAGTTACAAATCAGTTTGATTCTTGGTTAGATTTAAGGTGACGAAGATTTAGATTTGAAAGAGTAGGCAAAGATAAGATATTTGCTTAGGTGGTTGAAGAGAAGAACTTGCAGCAAGGCAAAGTTCCTATCTGATTTCGAATCTCCTGCTAATTTTTAGAAAATTGGTTAAAAAAATAAATGATTAAGTCAAGAATGTATAAAACTTTAAAACTTTGGTATACAAATTTATAGTATAAACTGTTCTACTCATTTCACACTGCAAAATTCTTTGAAAAATCTAAAGGAAATGCCCTATTTAGAGTATTCCCCAATTCCATTCAATACTTCAGTATTTTCACGACCCTGTCCATGGCGCTTCAATAAATTTCAATTAATTCAACCAACTCCCCACTCAAAACACATCAGAAAAAGTTCACAAAAGTCAAATGCGTCAATATCCAAAAGTCATGACGTAAGCGGAAAAAATCTGTTCCACAAATTGTGTCAAATTAATTTGCAAGAGACGGGACGGACGGCTGGGACTGGGCGGTACGAAACGAGATTATTAAAAATTCATTAAGCAGCGAATAAACAATTAATAAAATGTCGAGATAAAACGTAGAAAATCGAAAACTCAATGGAGCTGACGTAGAAGTAGACAAGACATTGGGCCAAGAAAGTGGGCATTCCGGGGGCGGCCATTACCAAGTATAACATTAATTTATCATTTTGAGCGGAAGGCGAAAAATCAAAAGAAAGGCAAAAATCACAATTTGTGAAGAGCCAAAGCAGAAGGCCCTCCCACTTGACGTGGCTGGGGAGCCCCACACGAAGACGAGGAAGAATCAGATGAAGAAGAGGCTGCTTCAAGTCAAATAAACAATTGAAATTGTTGAGAAAAGTGAGGAAATGGAAGATCTCTGCAGCTGCTCTTTACTAATTGAGTGTGCAAATCCGTATATACCAGGGAGAGGTCCAGGTCCAACTTCTGGAATATGTTGATTACAAAGTTTGTTGACAATCTTTCCACAAAGAACGAACGAAGCACTCGTATGTGCTCCAACAATTAACGGCATATTGAGCTAAGAGCTGAATTGAGACTGAGTTTGAGACTGGAATCTGTTCAGAACACAAAAATATACATACATTCGCACATCCATATACAAAAACTTGTCTACAGGAAGCTGCCATTAAAGAAACAAAACATGCAAGCAACAACTGCAACAACTGCAACAACTCTCAACTCGTTCTAGACCAAAAATAGCTGGAGAGCCAGAACATAACCGAACCCGAACCCGAACCAAACAGTCTGCAGACCAGAAGAATGCCACGGCTGAGTGAGACAGAGAAAGGGAGTTGTAAATGGAGCCAAGCCAAACCATTGCATTCCACATTCCGCCTGCTGCTGCTGCTTCTTCTACTGCTGCTGCTGCTGATGCTGTTGCTGTTGCTGTTGCTGCAGGTCTGGCCTGGACTCGATTCGTGGTCACAACGTGAATTTATGAATCGCTGGAGCCTGAATGAATTTTTGTGCTTGGGTGTCTGCCTTCGCTGGACTTTTGGGCCTTGCCGATCTTCTCCTGGTCTCTGGCTGGCGTGGCGTTTCAGGGGCGTTTACAACGCTTTGGTATCTTGTATTTATTTAATTGACGTTTGAACGTGTTGGTATTATAAAATGACCAAAGTCTAGGCAGAACCAACAGCCCAGCCAGTACCTTGATCTGGAAGGCAATTATGACAGCATTGGGGCGTTGCTGGACATGCATGTGGGGGCAATAGATCGCCGCCAAGCCTCCATTCGCCGATTCGTGTGTTTGGCTTGCTCTACGTGCTGGCAGGCTAATTAGCTTAATGCTAAGGTTATTTTATTTTCTGTGTTTGTTCCTGCTGGTCTGATGCCTAGCTGGGTGTTAGTTTATTAAGATCCAAAGTGGGGGTCTCTTAATGGATTGAAATATGTGCAGGAGTTGCATGTGGGGTGTTAAAGGATGTGGGCCAGATGAACATGTTCAAATTAAGTGAATGAGTCTTGTCTTTTCTTTGGTCAGGAGTTCATATTAAGGTTTCCAGGCTCAAAATAATAAAACTATTAAAGGATGGACAGGCCCCCGGGCTCACAAACATAGTTGCCTTCGTCAAAATTTTGTCGCTTTGTCCTCACCCTTAAAACCATGTTCATCACAGATTGAAAACTGAATTAGGCTATAATTAGCCGCCACTTTGGTGCCACTGCAATGTCACCTTCAACTCTCTCACGATAGACATGTCAAAAACGTCCAAAATCTACCTAATATATAAATAAATGAACAACCATTTGATGCCTCAATTGAAAAGCCATTACAAAAAAATCAAGTCTAATTTGCAGGTTTATCAACCAAAGCCAGAGACAGACAATGTAATGAAAAGGTAACGAAAATGCCGGACGTGATTGGATGATATACAACTATTTTGAGTTGGCCACAATCAATGGGCTATTCAGCTCCCACAGAGCACCCAAAAAGAAAGAAGGAAAAAAGATTAAGTTGTAGCGCACAACTCAGTCTCAGTTCGAAGCCAGCTCGGTCTAGATTCAGACTCACAGCCAGACGCAGTTCTCGTTTCGCTGATCTGATAAGAGATCGGGGTTGCGCCGCCGCACCATCGCCGCACCACTGCCACACTAATAACAGCCAATGATGATGTGCATGTGGACTGACAAACGCTTTAGGATATGACTTGGCAAAACCAAAACACGCTCACTCAGTGCGACTGCGGAGATCTTTAAGATCCGATTAAAACCATTAACACTTTTTGTTGCCTCTCGCTCACTGAGAATTTTTATGTCCGACAATTATAAAATCAAATAATATTTGTAGCCCGAAAGATGATGCGCAGAAAGGCCCGAAAATGTAAACAATAATACTCATGCACATAAAAATACTATACATATATATATACATATATCTCATGCCCGCTAAACTGACTCACGTTCGTTCGATCGATGAATCGATAGACAGCTCAAAGCTGGCTGGACATGGACAGCCCAGGCAGCTTTTTATGTTTCTTTGTGCCGCAAGCGAGGGCATTTTGAATTTGTTTCTGTTGGACAGGTAATTAATTCATTAGCGCTTTTTATATATCAACAACTTGGTTGGATTAGACAGACAGTTCCCAATGTTGGCTAAGAAAATAAACAAACTGATTTCTTGGACTTTTGGACTGCAACTGAACGCTTCTAGCTGGCCACAGCTGGTGCAGAAAATTTGTATTGAAAATAAAAAAAAAGGTAATTTGTAAGGCAACAAAATGATGTAAATTTTAGAGGAAGAGTAAGTCCCCCTGGGAGGGAATGTAAATGGTGAAATCAATGCTGAATTCTATTTGCATTCTATAATACAGGAAATGTAGATCGCTTCATAGAAAATGTTATAAGATAAACGACCTAGCCATGTTAGCTGTCAACACACTTCGATCATTTTCAGGTATTCAGAAATTGTTGCATATTTAGCAATATTTATCATTTATGGTAATAATGATGTTTCCTTTAATGCTAGCTCAATGTTCTTCATATGATTGGAAATTTTAAAGAGATTTTCCTAAGCATTTTAAGATTTTACTTGTGATCAATTTGATGACTTTTAATGAAAATAAACTAGAAGCATCAAATCATATGATCTTAGTGCAAATATTTGAATCTCATCGTTTACTTTGATTAAGTACATATATGATATATAATATTTACTTGGCAGTTGGCATATCAATAACACTAGACAACAAAATGAGTCTTTTTTTGTACATGTGATGAGACCCACTTTTTTTTGGGTATGGTATAGGGTATGGGGCCCCAGATGAGAAGAAACCAAAAAAAAAATTGTTCTGTGAAATTTTTTTTTAAAGAATTTTAAAATCTGGTATTTCTTAAGCTTTTTATCAGAGGTGACCTTACTTATCTTTTACCTTGCTTATCAATTTAAAGAAAAAAAGTTGTCTAGCTTGATTTATAAGCCTAAGAACGCCTCATTAATGCAGCTATGTCAATGCATAGGCTGCAAAAGTGTTATAATTTTTATTATATTTTTCCTTGAACTTTAAAGTAAACAAATTTTTAAAAATCCAGCAAGGTAAACCCGATTTTCCCAATTCTTAAATGTATGCAGTCAAAACTATATTAAAAATATATAAAATGTAAAAGTGTTTAAGGATAATAAAGAGATATATTCATTGGCTTTAAGAGAGCGTAAAGTCTTTTCAATCTACTGTGGCATTCTCGAGTAAAGGACTAAATTGCAAGATCATCTGTGGAAAAATGCCAAAGTGGGCAAATTTCCAAAAGCCCTAATATCTCCGCGGTTTCTTCATAGATTTTAGCAATTTACAAACGACGCAGAATTAATGCAGCTATGGAAGTGCATGCACCTTAAGGAATATACACATTTCTTCTAGTTCTTCTTAAAGTTGAAAAACCGTAAAAAATACCAAAAGATAACACGATTTTCTTAATTCAAAACTGCAAAGCTGCCCAGTGTTGCCTAGTGTAATCAACTTGTATTGAAATTTTACACTTCACAAGCGAATAACCTTCACAACTAAGTGATAATTTTCTCACTGCCGATCATAATTTTATAAGTAGAAAGTAATTTTCTGGCACAAATATTAAATAGTCAATATCTAATGGTCCTTTTCTGAATGGCTTTTATTATTATATGCATACATAAGCCTGCCCATTCCGTAATTCCTTTATCCTGCTACCACAATCTAACACACATTAATCAAAACTGTTTTTATCCCATGGTTATCAGGTTCAAGCATTTCATAAATGGCCACTAAAAGCATTTTTTCTTGAACCACTAATTCCGTTTCCGTTGAGCCTACAATAACAACAAAAAAAAAAACAAGAACCATTGGGTACACGCCTTTCCAGCTGAAAATCCTTTCGACCATTAGCAGGCAGGCACTGGGATTATTAGAACTAATCATGCAATATGCTGATGATGAAATGGTTTAGGCCCAACAACACCATTTCCAGCTGCCAAAGGTGTGTGTTTGTGTGTTTGTGTGTGTGAGCTGAGCTAGCGCTTCAAATCTGTAACAAAAGAGGGAGGCGATGGCCGTTGTTCGGTTCACACCGGGTCGAGAGGAGGGAGTTGGGTTACCAGGAAGAGGCGTTGCTAAATCTCTAACAAAAGGCCTCTCTTTTCTAAAAGGATAAATGCGTAACGCATATAATGAGTGAATATTTTCGATTCAAAAAGTGTGGCGGCTGCTGTAATAATGCTCTCATTATCGAGCAGCGGGGGCGCACGCATATGGTAGGGGAATTGGTAGGTGGCGATTCCGTAACTAATGCCAGACCGAAGCGAATTCACTCAAGTGTCTGTCTATGTCTACCAAAATGAGTGAATGACATAAAGACTGTCAGCAGGCCAACAAAAATAAGAGACAAACACAGAAAAATGTGTCAATTTGCAGTAATCTAATCTGTGTGTGCGGTCGGTCGATCAGTCGGCCGGGTCCGGTCCGATCCGCCTCTTTGAATGAATAAACGAGCGCCCTAAACGCAACGTAACCAAAATTCCTATGAATTACGAGCACAATTTACGATAATGTGTGGCGTTCCCAATTTTAATCAATTATTTATATAAATTTCATTGTTATCTTGCATTTTTGGCGCTTGACATTTTTTCCTTTCTTAATAGTTGAACAAATCGATCAACAGCATTTTGGGTATAGGAGAGAAAGTGGCACAACATTCAATTGGAAGTTTGAGCTATAGTTTTCAAAATCCTCTATTAGCTGTACACATAAATCACCCAAATGGGTTGGTTCACTTACGGAAGTTTTTCTACCATATTGATTTGGGTTACAGATTTATATGTCAAAATGATATGATATGTGGGGTTAAGACATTCTACTGAAAAGCTACCGCAGAGCTGATAAACGAGTTGGAGTTGTCAAATACATAGTTCGAGTACTTTGAATGCTTATGGAGGGGAGCTTATGAAAAGTTAAAAGATTACAGAAGAGCTGTGGGACTAGTTTAGTTGGCAATACAACTGGCCATAGAAGTAGTCTCTCTCTCTCTCTCTCTCTTAACTGCGGCCCCATAATTAATTAAAAGGCGAAAAATGCCTACACAGAAACACACAGCTGCTCAGCCGCATCTTCAGCATTGCATGCAAAAATATTATCATATGTATAAAAATGCCTCCATCGTCTTTGTCTATGCAGAAAGGAGGCAGGTGCTTAAAAAGACATAAATTAAACACTCGGCTACCTGTCATCATCTCATACACATCATCATCATCATCATCATCGTCATCATTCTTATACTCGCTCTCATCATCTTCATCATCATCATCATGCTGTTGTCGTGTCGGCATCAAAGCTTTGATTTCAACAGGGTTCCCTTTCAGTCAAGTGTGTAGCTGCTGCTGTTGTTGTTATTGTTGTTGTTGTTGTTGTTATTGTTGTTGTTGTCGTGTGTATCCTACAGCTAACAATTAAGTCTAAAATGTAGCTGCACACACGTAGCGCAGCAGACGACAACAGAAAACTTTGTAACAAATTTCACAATAATTACGCATAGAAAAAAAAAGCGCAGAAGAAAAACGACAGCAGAACATGGAAACATATGTTTTAAATGCCATTTTCATATGGCTGCCACAACTTTGGTTGGACAGTGTTGGCAATTTCCAGAGATGCGCAAACAAATGAACCCGATTAAAGACAAGTCGGAGTGGATTAAATAATAATGAGTACAAAGGAGTTCCTTGAAGTTTTTAGACCCGTGAGAACTCTGAAACAAATTGTTAAAATTCTGAAATCATCAAAATTGTGAAGAACTTAAGGATGCAGTTTTGACCATCTCAAGATCCATCTCTGACGAGTCCTTGGCTGTGACTTCATTGCCGTGTCACGCACACCGCACGCATTCAACTCTAAAGTCTAGTATGCCTCCACATCCATTGTAGTGCCCCCATTGTAGTCAAAGCCAAAGGCCTGCTCTGGCTCTGGCTCTGCTTTGGCGCTCTTTTGCTCTGGTGTATAAAATAAAATGCGTTTTTAATTTGCAGATGCGCGTTAAGAAAAAACGCGACATATCCGTATTCGTTTTTCTTTACAATCCGTTTTTATATGTATATTTGTCACCGCAGTTGGTATGGAAATTATACGCAGCGCGAGTGGCAAAAGGTGTGCGCCAGTGGTGGAGTGAGGAAGCCACCGAGCCACCTGTCTCACTGAGCTGATGAGAATTACGGGTGAGATAGACGAGATGGGTGGAAATTTTGATGCGATTCATAAGAGAAGGCTGTATGGCAAACATTATTGATAGAAATATAGTAGAAAAGAGTGAAGAGGATATCTATAGGATGCTGATAATGAGAATAACATAAGAAAAGTAAGTTAAGCATTGAAAATTTCCAAACATAATTATATAGAGGGAGTATGAGAAACACAGAGAGAAAGGGAGACAGATCTTTGATTTTAAAATCATGAAAAAGTTCTCCCTTGACCTAGGGCCAGCCAACAGTAATAACTATTTATGATAGTAATCAATAGGTGCGTCATTTGCGGCTTAAGTTGAAATCTTTAGAAAACGATTCAATATAAATATAAATATAAATGATTTATGGCCCAAGATACAATCTATTGTACTTAACAATACTTTCTAGATGTGTGAAATACTTTGGAACATAATATATAAACCTGATAAGATTTTATAGGAATCAGTTAATAACAAATCTGGGTATGTATTTCCGGTTAAGCTTCAACTTAAGAGTAAATAATCAATGTTCAGCAGATCAATGACACAACTTGGCATTCCGAGACGAAGCTTTATCGCAATGCAAACTATGGATCCATAGTGTATTCACGTGCATATAAGTGCGTATCTACCTACCGTGTGTACACATATTATATATCTCTCTATCAAATACTGACTCAACAACAACCCACTGCAGTAGCGCGCGCACCAGACCAGACGACGGTGACAACAACCGCCTCCTCCTTGGTTTGTGCGTAAGCGTTGCATAAACCTCCTTTTGTATATCTTTATAGCCATGGCTGGAGATAACGTGTGTAACATGAAGAAAGATAGAAGTTAGGAGCGTCTGCAGAGAACGGGTGCTGAAAAAAAATGCCGGCACAAAAAAAGCACTGTGTGGAGGCAGTGGCAGAGCCTGACAACGACAGAGCCGACAACGAAATGCGACGACAGCTAGGCAACAGGCACGGGCACGGGCACAGGTAGTGGTAGAGGTAGAGGTATAGGATGTAGATGCAGTCAGTCCCCAGTTGCCAATGCCAATTCCCCCTAGCTATAATGTCGAGTGTGCCGAGCCGTGGGTAATGAAATATTGCCATGTGCCAGCGCCTGCGCCTGCCTGACGACAACGACGACATCGACGACTTCTGACTGAATGCAGCTCCCAGCCACTCCCCCTGCTGGGCAAATGTTTGCCGGCAACAGCTGCTCCAGCTGCTACTCCGGCTGCTGTTGGTGTAGGTTTTGGTTGACAAACAAACATGCCAGCGCATAAAACAAGAGCCAAAGAACGGTGTAATGTGAAGGGGTGGCTGGGAGAGAGCGGTGAATTGAAGTCAAAGTCAAAAGCAAAAGCGAGGAGGCACTTGAATGCTTGCTGTTCAACCGCCCGCCCGCCCGCCCTGCCAGCATGCAAGACTCCTTGGCTGCTGCTGCACTTGAAAGCCGTTTGCCTCGACCAATGTCTGATGGCCTCACCTGCCCATGCCTGTAACACCCGCGGCACCACTGGCCTCCCCTGCTGTTCACTCAGACATGCCGAAGCCAAGTCTCGAGGCTTACGAAAAATTCGCATTCACGTTTTGGCTTTTTACCTTTGCGCCTATTTATCATCAAATGTGGGAAGTCAGATCCAAGGAGCAGGAGTAGCAGCTGCTTGAAAAGAAAAACCAAGAAACGATTGTCGCCGGGTATAAGGAAAACGAATTTGCTTTACCCTCACCGACTATTAAAGCGGGCAAACATAAGAGAGAATTCAAATAGTTCCATGATAATCCATATACCTAACATTTAATAAAGGACACCACCAACTATAATAAAACTGTGATCACTACAAACTGATCTCATCTGGTTACGCTTTCAAGTTCTTAGCAAACCTCATAATGAACTCTTTAGACCCTCATCAAAGTGTATGGCAAATGCAATAGCTGCTGCCATGCAAATGCACTTGAGTAGCAAACGACGACAACGACAACGACATGTGATACCATTTAGGCCTGGCCCGGCTTGGTCTGGCCGAGTCCAAGCCTCTACTCCAAATGAGAGCCAGAGTCTGGGCAATGGCAATGCAATCAGGCAAAAATTGTTGCCAACTGCCGCCGATCTGTATTCTTGTGCTGCTCTGCATTCCATAGCTAGCGTGAGAAAGCAAAATATTGATTCAGAGAGCCTCAGCCAGGAGGACTCCAAAACTTGATATGCAAAGCGCGATAAAATTCTTTTGGGCCTCTGCCCTAAAAACCGGCTCCCGCAGCCGCTGCACCAAGTCAGAGGTGCTAAATGAAGTTCTTAATTAAGTGCGAGTGGCAGCCAGCAAGCAGCTGAAAAATGGAGCTACAGCTCAAGATGGGATTGGGATTCTACATTGGGGATTGGCGAATGTCGAACGTAGAACGTAGAATGGAGAATGGAGGGTAACGAGCTTTATTGCCACATCGTTAGCTCGTTGGAGCACGCTGCTGTTTGATTGCATTTATTGCATAATTTGTTAATGATTTTTAGAGGACAGCGGGCAGAGGGTGCAGGAGGAGGCGTTGACATAAACAGAGGAGAGGCACTTCATTTTCTTGGTCAAATGACAAATTAGCATTATAATTGGGTTGCGATACTTTCAGAGTGGAATCCAAAAAGATGCCAACCACCTTATCAATGCAGTGCGTGGGAATGGAATGCAGTGCCAGTCCAAGAGTTGTGGAAATGGAAGAGGAAGAAGGGCAATAGGTAAGAGTAAGGGTATGGGTATGGTCAGCGAAATGTGAAAAGGGAATGGCAATTGTATACAGAAGTGTCGGATGATGAATGGAGTGAATCAGCTGGGTAATGAATCAACCAACTTATTATCGTATTCCGCATGGGAATGCAGAAGAGGAAATGCTATCAGAAAGTACCATGGGTAATATGTAAAGGAATATGAATAATATAATATGAATAATCCATTTGATAATTTCTTCAAATTTCACTGAGTCTAAAAAAGTTTTTTCAGTAGAAGTAGTATTACTGAGTCTCTGCCTGATGTACGATTTGCCTCTACGATCTCCTCCAATTGGTAACATCAAGTGATGTCATAGTGATAGGTATCGCCAACGCCAACGCCAGCTGCATCTAATTGTGATCCTCTCCAGGCCTCAGCACCATATAAGAGTACCGGAAGGATGAGCTGTTTGTAAAGGTGTTAGTTTCGTCTGTCGAGAGAGAGCTCTACCTGATGTAAATATCTCGGTTCACATCAAAATGAGACACTAGATCAATCCACAAAACTTATCCAACCTACCCTAAAGAACTGCAACTATTCTACATTTTCCTACATTTCCCTGCTACCCAGCAAAAAGCCACTCAAGGCAAAGATGCACTTGTTGCAAGTTTGTTTCTTATTCAGCCTTCACATAAATTACAATTTAATTAGCATTTTCCACATTCCGAAAACACTATCAAGAAAAGTAGGGGCCATAAATAATAAAAAAAAAGAACGAAACACTTGCAAGTTACAAAAACTGATTATGATTACCCCAGACCGAGTCCCACAAGGCGAGACAGAGAGACAGAGGGGGAGATAAAGATTGAGAACCTGGCTCTGGCTTCGATCCTCATAATTAAGCGACATTTGACGGCATGACATGGCAACAAGCAGACGAAGGAGCAGCAGATTAACATAAATTTTTAAGACAACGTTTCATAAGAGAAGGGGAAACCCACACATGCAAGTTTTATGGACCGTAAAAAAAGGAAACGAGTAGGTACGAGTGTACTCAAAGAAGCACCTGTCAAAAAGTTATGAGTATAAAAATACAAATTATGATTATTATGCACTTGACATGAGACAAAACAATAACAACAACAATAACAACCACAAAAACCAGCCGCAAACTGAAATTTTGCCCTCTCCGAAAATGAAAATAAAAATCAACATAAATGTGTGAAGAAGCGTTGGCGTGGCGTGGCGTGGCGTTGGCATACGATAATTGCAGATATTTATCTCGAGAAGGCTTACAAATATTTCCGTCGCTTCTCTAATTATTAGCGCTAATTCTTTGTCCAAGAGACATGAGTCAAGAAATCTGCCTCGTTTTTTGATTGAAAGATGTGCCTAATTGATAGTCGAGCGCAGAGCACGAGTCTCCGAGTCTTCACAGTCTTCACAGTCTTCAGAGTCTTTGAAGACATCGTCAAGTGCGTGTCATTGTGTAATTTGGGCTTGATTATTATTAATTTGCCAGACGCCGACAACGAAAGGTTGGGTAATTGTTATGTGAGAGGAGGTTTCTTGATGTTATTATTGTTTTTGCCTTTCAACCGCAGGCCAAAATATTTATTTGATTTGCTAATGGAGCAGCCAGAGCAGCTGTGTGGTGGTAAATGGATTGAAATCTTCGGAGACTTACTCTGAAAGTATGTTGCATTATGTCGGCTTGAAGCACTGAGAAACTTACCTGTAAAGAAAAAAAAAACCAGAAAGAAAATTGTTTTAAATATGAGCTATAACGGATTTATGTGTGTGGGGCTCGTTTCTTTTGAGGAAATGATGTGCTGTTAAGCCTTTGTTGAAATGCCTTTAGTGGGTTTCCTGTGGTTTTGGGATGCTTTTCAAAATTTCTTTGATGAATTTTGATGATTTTTTTGAAGTGGTTTTACATATATTAAGTTTGGATGGTAAAGTTCAACTGGAAATTTATTGGTAGATATCTTTCTTCTCTTGATTCTAGAAAATGTTGATCAAATCTGCAATCTCCTGTATTATTATCCACTTCAAATAATATGCGACTTTCTTTGGAAATATATATTATTTGAAGTGAATTTCGAGCTTTACATAAACCAATCTTTTTATACAAAGCGGTTATAATCTTTAGCCGACTCTCCCCTCCCGTCTACTTACAATTTTCTTCAAACTTTACCAACTTACTTACATATTTATCCATGCAGCTCACATGTTTTACTCTCCTTCCTTCCACACATGCAACCTTTTGACTTCCTCTATTAGCACTGAGCTGCTCCTACTGGCGGCTTTTATAGCCACACAGTAGGAGCTGCCTGCTGCTTCTTCCTTCACTGATGTGTAGTTTTGGTAAATAATACTCATGTAAATTTCCCAGTCTCAGACCCAAGCTCCAACCTTTTGGCAGAAGAGATGATTGTGGCATCAGGCAACAGTCAATTGACGCTTTGTTTTATAACTTCCAAGACGTAAGACAATAAACAACAAGTCTCGTTCCCTGCTTTGGCCCCCCCCCCCCCTCAGGAAGGGTTTTCGTTGTTCTGTCTTGTTCGCTCTTGCTAAAGTTTTTTTCTTTCTTTTTCGGGCTGCTTAGGTAGTTTGTAGACCTTTGCGCAGGTTCACAAGGCGCCGCCGACAACAACAACCACAGCAAGCAAATGAAACCCACCAAAGGTGATGACTGCTGTAATTGTTGTTGTTTCTTGGTAAAAGGTGTTGTAGACACATGAACACATACGCACACACATACACTTATGCACAGAGAGCCAAGCATGAGGATTTACATTTCCTTACCGCACATCTACTAAAACCGAGTAAAGTAAAGTGCTCTGAGGTCTCTCTGCAATGTCTGTGAATCTCTGTTCAAGTTGATTTTGACTTTTGACGGGCGGACTGAGGCTAAAGAAGGCCAACAGACGTTGTCGTCGGCAACGACGAAGACGACGTTAACTATGTGACTATATATTTGACTACGAGACGAACGGATATATACTTGCTTCACTCGGCTATGCACTTTGAAGTTTATTTTAGAGCTTCAACTCAAGCTGGGTAACAACGACACCAACAGCATACTTGTCTAGAAGTCGTTCTTGGATTCTTTTATTAAGATTAAAATTTAGAAAATAATATGTTTATGTTTTAAAAAGTTTAAACATCAACTGCTTTATAAATTAGTTAACTTCACCATTTCACTTTTGGTAAAATGTTCACAAAAAGCTGAATTACTTGTAATTTACAGCAGGCCAAAAAGTGGATCACAAATTAGTTTGGCATTTTACCAATCTGTACAAAAACTGTAAAAGTGTTTTAACTGAAAACATCTTGCGCTGACGAAAGAGAAAAAACAAAGAAAGCATGTATATGGTCAAATTTTGTATACCCTCTTGGTTTACATGGACAAATGCATATGGGGCCACGGATGAGCCAGAAGGATTGCTTGGAAACTGTATGAAATTTCTTTTACTGTTCCGATGATTGTAAACTGATCCGATCCTTATGCAATAAGGAAGTTTGGTAAAGAAAAATATTTGAAAAATATTTGGATCCCTCGCTTAAATGATAAGGAAAATATGGTGCAAATATGGGTGACCTAACTTTAGTAAAGCCGCTATTATCCTACAAGGAATCTGATGTAAATTGACTTTTGATTGAAATATCATTCAAAGCGATGGTTTCCTTAGATGTACTGTTAATAGTTTAGAAGCTAAGGGACCATTTAGGATAAGAAGAGAGGGATGAACATGATTATATTGTTTTCATTAGTCATATTTGATAAAGATATATATATATATATTTGTCTTTCGTTTGGATAAATGAAACAAGAAAAGAAGGCTAACTTAACAGGTAACCGAAGTTTACATACCCTTGCAGATTCGATTAAAATTGGGTATATATATGGGAGTTCATTCGAAATAGGACAGTTATATGGGAGCTATTGGACATAGTGATCCGATCTGGATCAACTTTGGTCAGCAAATCTGACTTTTCTGGTTCAATTTGGATACAAAACAAGAAGTCTATGGGAGACTAGTTTGCATAGAAACAGACGGACAAACACACACAGACGTACATGACTATATTGCCTCGGCTTGTCATGCTGATCAGGAATATATACTCTATGTACAGACAAAATTATAATACCCTCTGCAAGGGTATAAAAACCAGTGAGACAGAGAGAGAGAGAGAGAGAGAGAGAGAGAGGGGAGATCTCATCATTACATTTTTTGGGGGCATTGGTAATGCATTCTTCAACATAAGTATGTACCCGTTGCTCCGTTTCCTTAATGGCCGCAAAACACGCGCCTTATAACGGTTATAATGACATACATAAATTCGATTGCCCCTTTTCCTTCTCCTCGACTTGGGAGATCTCTTTGGAGCTGCTGGGCAACGCAAGCGCAAGCGTGAGCGTGAGCGTGAGCGATTTACTTTAAATATCTCTGGGAATCGCAATTTGTGTTGAAACTGAATAGTTTTCAATTCATATTTTGAAAGCTTTTCTCTTCAGTGTGGATTGTGGGATGGGGTTTTAAAGGTGGGCGGGCGGGCATCCTTTTTTGCATCCTTGCACAATTTAGAGGCCAATGAATGAAGGCGCAACGATGGATGATGCCGACAAAAAGATATGGCAAGGCCATAAAGTATTCCAAACACCAAGAGTCCACTCAACTGTGAAACAGGTAGAGAAGTAGAGCGGCCAAAAGAGCGCACAGACCGGACAGGACATAGGACAGACAGGATACAGACAGGCAAAGACAGGCACAGACAGGGCAGCGCAACACACACACAAACACTAACACAATCACACACCGTCGGCAAAAGTACAAAGAAGACAGGGCAGAGATTTCTCCTCTTGGTCTCTTTGGTTTGCTGTGTTTTTTATACATATTTCAGGTCTTTTCATATTCGATTTCAATGAACTCTCCTCGTGGCGTAAAAATGTTGCAAAGTGCAAAGCAAAAGACAAAACAAAAACAAACAGCTGATAAGGCACAAAACACCAAAATGATACGCATACTTCATGTAACTGTGAGATTGAGAAACAGATATACTTAGATACAGATACACATCGCAAATAGGGATTTGACTCAAACTCAAACCGAAAACTGACAACTGACAACTGATACGATAGTTTGCTTAGACAGGCAAAGAGGGGGAATCAATATAAGGACAATTTCCATTCGGTTTTCAATTTCTTCTTCGTTTTTTCGCTTTGCATTGTAATTGTAAACCATTTGTCAGCAACTTTACTTTGCCTGCTTTTCTACTTACTTACTTCTAAGGCTAATTTCCCATGTTTGGTTATGTTTTCTGGCAAGGAGAGGAAAACCTCTTGCAGCTTCAGTTTCAGCTACCCCAAAAATGCCGGAAATGTCTTTATTTGCCGTCTGTCTTCATGTGCGTGTGTGTGTGTGTATTTGTGTGTTGTCATTCCTTTCGGTTGCTAATGGTTATTTATGTCTGTTCAATTGGCTTACAGGGTTTAGGGCAGGCTTATGGGGATACACATATGTAAGTTACACAATTGAAAGTTTATTAAAACGTATGTTTGCGGATGCTTCAAATTGAATTTGGTTCATAAAATAAGTATAAAGCCGATATGGGATGGTAACTAACTAAATGGCTTAGAAAGTTAACCAAGAACTTTAACTGTGGACGAAAATGTGGATGGAAGAGCATTGAATCGAATCGATTGGTTAAACAGCCAAATGATATTCAATGTGTTTGGGTATAGCAAAAACAGAGAGCACCAAAAAGTGTCCATCCCGATGAAGATAATTGATTATGTTGGATACAATTGGATACAAATTCTAACTGCCACAACAATATGAAAACCACAATAAAAGTATGAACATCATTTGGTATTAACCAGTGTGACCAGTTGTTGTCACACAGTATTGGAAATGTTAAAATAATGTTAAATGGAATATGTGAACACGAAACGTAATCCTGCTCCATAAATGTCACTATGAAAAACAACCTTTAGTAATGTTTTCGTTTACATTCTTACAGAAATTATCATACATTTTCAGCTTCACAAGCAAATTTCTTTATGCTTGGAATCGATTCACCTAAAGTATAAAGTACTCACACAATTCCTTGTCCAGTCTAAGCCCAAAGCCCCGGTAGAGCAGAACCCTTTAATTCAATTTCCATAGACAATTTGAAGCCAATGTCATTCAATCGTTATCTTTTGGCCCATTAACAAGCCTAGAGAACATCATTAAAATATCATAACATTTATGGTTTGATTATGATTAGAGCTGCGCTTCCTTAAAGCCAGCTCGATCAGGTTTGTTGTCAAACCGAACTGCGTGGGCAGTTAAGACCAAAACTTGTTTAGCTTGGGCAAAAAATACCCGATGACAGCTACCCGAAAAAAAAAACAGAAACCAACCAACCCATCTTGTTATGAGGTTGAAGCGCCAGGTTTAGTTGTTGTTGTTGTTGTTCTTTTTATTGAGTTTCATCTTCGTGTGGGTTGTTGTCTTTTAAATTTATCGCTCTTCGACTTCTACGCATTTTGTTTGGATTTCTGTTTCACCAAGTTCTTTTTTTTTCGTTCTGTCTGTTGTCAAAATTAGTTTTCATTTTATTATCAGCACATCATCATCAGTGGAGTAGGAGGAGGCGTTCTGACTTGGGTTGGCTGGGCTTTTCGGTAGCCCAAAGCCAAGCCTCATAAAATCAACGAATTTATGTCTGCTGCGACATTCCCTTGTCATTGTACATATTTTATATAAATTAATTTTTGAATTTTCTCGTTTTATTTTATGCGTATTTAATGTGTGTGAGCTGGTGAGAGTTTCGATCGTGGACGATTAATAAAATTGTCACTAAATTTTATAGTTTTTGAAATATATTGAAATTTATGTTAAAAATTTACAGCCCATAAAAACTTGACATTCCCATTTCACATTCACTTCCGGAAATGTCCTAGAGAATAGAAATGGGAGAAGGATTGATAATGAAGATTCAGAATTAGAATAAACAGGTTGAGAGAGTTTAAAGTTTTGTTATATCAAAATTAATATTCAGATCAGCCAGCTATAGCATACAATTGTCATAGCAAAAGGACTAAATTGTATTTAATAAGAAAAATCTTTGGAGTTGACCTAACCCAACTCTAAAAACACATATTCAAATAAATTGAAAAGAATTTCTGAAGTGTTCCCTACTTGAAAATATATAAGCAAGCCTAAACCTTCGACGCTTCACATTTCACTCTCAATTGAAGTTGAATTAAGTCTGATCCTAATCTTAAACACTTCTCCGAGCACAGTTTCCACTTCTGTTTCGGCCATTGTCTGCAGGCTTTTTCACTTGAGAAAACAAACAAACAAGCAGCAGCAGCATACGCATAGGGATAAACTGGACCCAACTAATTGAAAACCATTATTTGCCAGATTAGCCCAAGAAACAAATGGCCCAAGGTTAAGGAGATTTGCATGATTGCCAGGCCAGGCCAAGCCAAGCCGGGCCAGACCAGACCAGACCCATAGGAGAAATTGAAACTCAAGCAGCTATTGCAGTTTATTGTAATTGCGAAAACGGACTTAAGGCCCGGCTCAAGGCAATAGGGTTTCCACTTGACGACCTTTGATGGGCAAGCTGGGATAAGGCCGAGCGAGGCCTTTTAATGAACTTTTAGACACGCACGTAGAGCCACCATTAATTACCCTCGAAGCATGCCCAAACGTGGCAGAATCCAATGAAACGTTTGCGAGAACTTATCAACAAACGCGCCATCAAAGTAGGTGGCGCAAATTAACAAATCTTTCCATGTGACCCAATTAAACTCAGACGCGACGAGGTCGTCTTATAGTCATCTCTCCGCTCCCCACTTAAGGGGCGCACTGGCAGCTGCCAGTTACTGATTTGTGCCGAGTTGCGTTGGCAATTTTACATTCGTCATGCTCACAGCGCAAGGAAAATAACTTGAAGGCAGGAGTTGATGAGCCTAGCCCCAATGGCCAGAGCTTGGGAAATTTTTGTATTGGTCAGGCTGGTCAGGAAGGCATCATCGACATCTGAGGCAGCTGTCCAGGCAGTAAATTTGTTTGCTCTGGGGTGCAAGTGGAAGAAGGCAGGCAGGCTGTGTCTAAAGGCTATAAGATGCTGTGACCAAATGAGGTTGGCATACAATCGAGACGATCTGTACGTGTAGAATATGGAATGTTAACCAGAAAATGGGAGCTCCATAGTTGAAGTAGTAGTAGTTCAGTAGATTTATATGCTTTTTAAAATTGTAGTTCAGATGAGTATTTCATATATAGATGAATAATGATGGGATAGTGGAAGCGATCTTCTGGTGGTAAACAAAATTTGATAATTTTTATTAAAGTAAATTTTGTATGATTTCATAGCTGTTGGCTTGCTCATTCTAGCTAGTTTCAACTGAGAATTTTTGTGACAATTTTTAGTGTTTGGAACTCTCAAAGCTCAATCACCTCCCTTCTTCGAACCTCTATGAAAAGCTGCCTTAAAATATCATAATTTATTAAAGGGTTTTATTTGGAATAAAATTTGTCTACTTATCTTTAAATATAGCTCAAATCTGTCTACTATGACTCCCTTTCATCAGCTTCCTGGCAGCTTCATTTATTTTCTGGTCACATTTTGTGGTCCTTGCTGTGCTACGAATGTCATAACAAAAGTGTCTGAGGATGTGCTAGACAAAGCCCCACCTAACAATTTTCAGCCTCTTCAACGTGAAAACTTAGGCAGAGTTTCCTTTTTTGCTTTTTGCTTTTTGCTTTTACTTGGAGCAGATTCTTAACCCACAACATGCTCATTATGTAAATGTTGCCCAACCCTTTTCCTACATTTCCTCACCCCTGCTGGCGCCCCCTACCTCCCCGTTTTGGCAACCTACTCTAAACTTTTGCGTACTATTATTATCTTCAGTCGGCATTTATAATGTTGCTCTAGGTAGTCCGTGTGTTGTTGTTGTTGTTGTTGCTGTAGTTGTTGGTAGTTGTTAAGTTTGTTTCGCTTGTTTGTTTGCACGATTTAATGCTTCATTTGCTGCCCAGGGTAAGAAGTGGGGGGCTCTACTTCAAGTACTGAGGAGAGGCGCTTAAATGCTTCTCAAGTATGCCTAACAAGGCTAGAAGAGGCAGAAGTAAGGCAAGAGGGGAGGGGAGTGGCTTTTAGGCCCTGGTAACTACTTAATTATCTGTGGAGCTCTTTGCCTGGTCAAACGGGGCCAGCAAATGCTGATGGGGTCTCCCCTGTTACCCCCTCTCCTTCAGCTTATTAATAAACATGTAAAATGTAATTGTTATTTGGAGCTGCCGTTTTTTTGTAGTTGTTGTGTTTTTTTTTGTAGCTTTTCTTGGGCGTAGCTAATGGCCAATGTCGGAATAACATTATGAAATTACCGATTGAAGTCAGTTTGGGTTTGTGGACGACGTAATCTCTAAAAAGCAAAGCGTGAGAAAATGTCGAAGACCAAAATTTTTGCCTTCTTCCAACAATTAAAAATGCATAAAACATGGACATGGACAAGATTTTTGTTCGTGGCCCCCCTCAGCAGCCCCCCGTGTGCGTGTTTTGTAGGTGTTAAGGCTGAAAGACTGCTCATATATCGGTATGCTAGGGGGGATGGGGAGTGAAACGAAACCAGGCAGCAACAAGGAGGTCCCAAACATAGTCGTAAGGCATCTTGAGGCTGTCCATATATGAAAGTCACTCTGCCAAGGAATGGAATATGGAATGGAATGGTATGGAATGCTGAAGGAGGTACGATGGAACGAACGCTGGAACTTGTTTTAAGGAGCTACAGAAATGAAATTTTTACATTTTAAGCAAGCCAAGCAGACCACACAGGCAATCGCTGGCTCGTTGGTCAAATGGACATCTCATCGCTGCAGCATCTCTTGGGTATCTCAGAAGTGGCCACGTTTGACCTTTTTTCTTCAGTCGGTTGGCCCTTGAAAAATATGCCGACCGTGTAGTTTTCTTTATGGTCTGGGTCTTGTCTGGGATTCTGTGTGCACACACACAGCACTCTTGTCTACCTATACATATACGCATATATGCTTATTCGTATATATTTTTTGGCTCCTCTATCTCTCCTGATCAACACTTGCCAGTTTTTTGGGCAATTAAGTCGTTGCCAACGCTTGGCTTCGATCTCTTCGATCTCTACTCGATCTGGTTTCGTTTTCAGACACTCCGCGTGATTCATTCTTAGAAATTGGCTGACTTGGCTTTTGTGATCATCTTTGTCATCTCTTTCAGTTTGTTTTGATAGTCAGTCAGTTGGCTATTCCTTTGTGTCTCTCCTATGAGTACTTCTTATTGCTGCTGCAGGTTGTGAATTAGTTTGTTCACAGAGATATCGCAGAAGTCAGCGAATATGGGAATAATTTTGCATTATTGTGAAATTTTATAGCGTGTAATTTACAAGTTTGTAGTTTGAAATATTGCAGAGCATTTGCTGATCATGCTAATATGGGGGTTCAATAACATGGAAAACTAAAGATGAGCTTACATTGAATTGACTAAAATGAGCAAGAAATACTTACAAATTTCTCTTCTATTTCGACAGCCTAATGGCTTTACATGTAGTTCATAATACCTGATTGCAAGTATTGGTTAGATGTACATACATATAAAAGCTTAGCCCTTAATGTGAGCGTTAACATGGTGAGAATTTCACGTGAGAGAGAGTGAGATTAGAAATTATGCTAATGCATTAGCATTGCATAGCAACATAAATTTACCTAACATACTGTTATTAGTTAACATACTGCTATTATGTATATTGACATTATTAGAGTTATGTTATGTCTATGTTTAACATTAACATTAACTGATATTTAAATTCAAATTATGTTACATTAATGAAATGATCTAACAGTAACAAAATAACTTAATAACAATTGATGAGTAACACAAAAAACAAAAACTTAAATGAAAATGTTAAAGCTTTAAATTGATTGGCAATTTAGCCAAAAAATCACTTTTCAACTAAGTCATCAAATATGTTAAGTGCCGCTCATCTTCTCTCATTTTCAATTTTCCCATCAAATTTAATTTGAATTTTGCTGTTGCACTGGCAGCATTCCTTTTGCATAATATTACCCACTTTCCACTTGCCGGAATGAGAGAAGAGAGGCTTCAGCGAAGCATGGAATAAACCGTAACAATAACAATTTCCTGACACCTTCCGTGTGTTCCCAAATCGCCGACAACAACAACAACAACGGCCACTTAAACGCTTCATTAAAGTTTGCTGCACTTCCTGTGCAACAACATGAAAAAAACAAAAACAAAAACAAAAAAATAAAAAAAGCTTTGTGAACCCCGACACCCTTTCGGTCGCTCATCAGAGGGCACTTAGCTGAAATTGTTTGCACAATTTAAGCAGTTCACAAAACATTAAATCGTTAAAAATAATACCCAAAGAGGAGAAACACGAAAAATCTCCTTCTCACAGTTTGCGCAATGCCGCAGAAATCCAAATCTGACATGAGACTCTCGGCCTGGGCCTTTGGCTAAAGAAATTTACAGCGCCGTTGATTTTTCGTCGACGATGGCTGCTGTTGCTCCACTTAAGCCACACCAACAACAACAACAACAACCACCAGAACAAGGTCTACAACTGCAATGTCGACTGACCTGGCACTGGCATCCGTCGCCGCTAAGGGAACTCGGAGCAGGAGTACAAACCTCCAAAGCCAAAGCCAAGCAGCAACCGCATGACTATTAATCATTTTCCAGCACCAGCACCAGCAGCGGCAGCGGCAAACCAAAAACTAAATGCCTGGCTCTCTCAGCTCGACGTCTTCCTCTTCTTCTACTTTGGGCCCTTTTTGGCCCTCTTTTGCATTGTCGTCGGCCACATTCACATTCCTTTCTCTGTGGCCGGGCCTATATGGGCACTATATCATGTGTGATCGTGTGATATATTCCTGCATTGTGAGTTTGTGTATATTGGAAAACTGATTTATGTTTGGAATTTATGAACTCACGGTTGATCTTCCACTTTGGTAAGCTTACTTAATTGATCTTGAAACAATATACGGATTATATATAGGGAAATTGATATTCGATTATGATTCTAATAGCTTAAATGAATTATTTAGGACTTTAATTATAGAGATTGGGCTTTTAAATGGGTATGAAATGGGGTTAGCTAAGTTTCGTAGGTTAAATTAGGTTGTGGCAAATGCTATCTTCGATCAGCCAAGGCTAATAAGTCTTTGTAATACGTTTATGTAGTAAATAACTATAGTTTTCGGTTGATTGAACAATACTTATGGGTTGATTTCACCACATCAATGGGTTGATTCTAACAGATTTTTGTGATGACACAATTTTAAGAAATGAATATCTGACCACTTTAGGTTTAGGTACAGGATAAATGTATGGCTTACTTGATTTAAAGTGTAGCACATGCTGAAATGTCGTTGGTTTCAAATCTCACAGAACTAACCAGACGATTTTGATGGACCCTCAAAACGGCTTCAATAGAGATATCAATCTAACAGCCGTTGAATTTTCCCTGTCTTCGTACATAGGCACACAAGCGAGCCTATAAATTTAAGTGTTTACAAATTCCTTTCTCTAAATCTCTAGGGATTTCCGTGACACCCTCCTATATGACAACATATTTGTAAGTTTAGGATATTTGATTTGAAAACATTTCACAGTATAATTTCTCAAAGTAATTGAAATGATTTTAAATATCTAAATGTTTATCAAACTATTAAAACAAAACATCGTCACCTGAATTTGAGTATCAACTCAAATCTATCAATATCAAGTGCAAAGGTCTTTTTCTCATTTTACATCAACCTGTCCTACATCAATTCATTCCAGTTTCATTCCAATTGTAAACATTTTCAAATCAACCAGCAATGGCACCAGCCGGTCTACATTTCACAAACTTAACTTTTCTCAACCATCCACGCACACACACACACACATATATATTCCCTCACCATGTGGCATTCAGTTTTCTACGTCAATAATTTTGCTTATCAAGGCCCAAGTTCCTTCTTATCATTCTGCCCCACACACAGCCTCAGTGGAAGCCCAACTTAACTAACTAACTAACTAACTAACCTACATACAAAAGAGAACTGAAACTTCATTTGTTATCTAAATGCTGGCGCTTATCACGGGCAGCACTTCTTGCTCGGCTGATGATGATAGAATTTATGACTCATCCCAGTTAAGGGACAACAATGAAGGGAGGAGGCTGAACATTCTGCCCCATGTATGTATATTTGGTTAACTTATCTAAAAAGAAGAGAGCCGAGAAAAAGGTTCGGTTCGCAGACAAAAAAGGCAGCCGACAACCAGGCCAAGCCGTAGAAAATCCTGAACTGCATAATTTAAACGATTTCAATGACACCTTGATTAATATCAAAGACCAACAAAAGGCAGTTCGAGTCTGAGTCTCAACTGAACTGAACTGAACTGGACTGGACTCTACCTGTTCTTCGCCCTGCCGCTGATCTCCGCAACGTGTTGCATTTCCATGAAATTATGAACGAACGCAATGCGCATTGCACACGAAAGTCGGAAAGGAAAAAGATAAAAAAAAGAAAAAAAACCAATCAAGCAAACGTTGAAAACCAAAAATAAACAACGCGCAACACGAGGTAAGAGGGCAGGCGGCAGGCAGGTAAGTCAGAGGCAGAACAGCAGACCAGAGGCTGCAGCAACAGCAACAGCAACAGTTTACCTGGCACAAATCAAACAGACAGAGCGAGCTAGAGAGAGAGAGAGAGAGAGAGTGGGAAGGAGACAGACCACGAAAAAGATATCTCTCTGGGTAACTCTTCTTGCAATTAAGCGTGATTAATTCAGGCTTTATACAAATTAACTAAAATCTACAAAAGGCGCAGGGGCTGGAGTAGCAGACGGAGTAGCACTGATTCAAGAACGCTCTCCAGGAGTTCCTCTTTCACGAAGAGACTTGGCCTAGGCTGCAACAACAGTGTGTAAAGCGGTGTGACAACATTTTTCTAATACCCTTTCCGGCAAGAAGATGTTTAGTTCAGCATGGCTTTTGTTATAATTTAGAAAGTAATATAAAATTTTGCCATTCTATATGAAACTATTGAAGAACTATATAATAGTTCTTGAGGATCAGTGAAATATGAATCATACCTCAACATTGGACATAGAAATGAAATAATCTTGAAGGAATTCTGCTGTACTTAAAATAAGAAATGTTCACATTTTGTCTTTCGATCAAGGCAAAAATATTTCAGTTTGTTTTCAAGTGCAATTTCTAAGTTATTCCTTGATCTTTGGAACTTCAAAAGAGGAGGAGGGGAGTACATACGAAATCTCAGACCAAACAAAACGTACTTAAAATAAGGATTTGGCTCGGATCAAGAATTTTCATCTTTAGTTGACCTCTGACTTTTGTATTTTGATTTAGGCCAAGAATTCTTAACTTTTGTCTGAGTGCAAAAGAGTCTACGTTTATCTAAGCTAAAATTCGGAATTATTAATTTTATTTCTAGATAAAAAAAACTATTCCTAACCATGTATATTGGAAACCATTCACATATCTGCACTCAAGGGTATTTAAACTTCCCCTAACCTTACTTAATGATTTCCCTATGTTTTTTTTTTGCTCCTTTTTCTGTCTGTGTTATTTCATTTCGTAAAGGAATTTCTTGAGATTTTTCGTTGCTTCTGCCTTTTGGAGTGGTCTTGAAACTGGTACCCTTTTTTGTTTTTTTTTTGAAAAGAAGAAGAGTCACGGGAATGGGAATGGGAATGGGAACGGTGGCGGCCCAAGGCGGGAAGCAGATGATCAGCCGACGCATGCGCCAAGTTTTGCTGACTGGACACTACGAGGGGAATTGGTTGGTTATTCAGTCAGAGGCGTCCACTTTGGAACTCTTCGACTTATTCTCTTTTGCTGTAAAGTTATTTAGAGTTGTTTCTTTTGCTTCGCCTCTCCCTCCGCCGCTGTTTCTCAAGTTGATTTGCGTGGAATTTTATTTCACTTCGGAAAGCAAAGCGCGTTGGAGTTGCAGTTGAAAAAAACAACAACATAAATGAAGATGAAGATGGCATGAATCATGAAATTGGGTATACGGGATGGGGAGTTCAGAAGTTGCGAGTTCTCTTTGTCTTGCCTGCTGTTTGTTTGTGTGTGCGTGTGTGTATGTGTGTTGCTTATCGCTTCTTTGTTTGCGATTTAGCCAAGTTATTAAACTTCTACGATATTTATATGCTGAAGTGAATTTTGTTGTAAATGTTCGCTAAAGATTTATGAGCATGATACGAGAGTAGTATGACGTTTGGGCTTGCTATTGGTGGGAACATATGAAGGTGATCAATGAAGCAGACTTTGTAGTTAAATTTATATAACGCCAATACATAAATTATATATAGATTTAACTAGTTAGGAATTCTCAAAAACTGAATTAGGGAATGGATCAATCAATTACATAACTTAGAGCAATTAAAAATCAGTTGTGAACTGTAACTTGACCCACAAGTCTATACATAATACTTGATCATTTGCCTCCTAAGATATCCCCAAGAAGAGCCAATTTTGACAAGATTTTGAACTAATTAATGAATTCTAACATCTGTAAAGAAACTCAAGCCCCTGATACTATTTGAGATGAATAAGTCCATTCTGAATCACAATTAAAGAAAGAAGGGGGTTGAGGTGTAGTTGATAAAGCAAAGAGTTACACAACAGCGCAGTCGGCAGCGTAGCGGCAGAGCGTGACAAGCTTTTTCTTCGTTTCTTCGTGCTGAGCTATTTCTCCGCTTTTGGCCCAAGCGCTCGCTTATCAGCACGTAGCAACTGCGACTGCGCAGCCGTGCTGCCAACTATTCGAGAGGCAGCTTTCCCGGCATGGTATATATATCGTCATTGGGTTTACACTTTCAAAGGATAATAGTTCTTGTCTGGAGGTTCAAAGTCTAAGGATAATACAGGTTTTTAATTTCTCCCAGATTTATATCATGTCCCATATATATCTCAAGCTGTTACTACGGTTTCGTTCTCCCGAAAAATATCGTTATGATAACTTGGATCTCAAAGAATATAAGAACTGGATTAAAAAATATGTCATCCGGTGAAGTTTTCACAGAAAGACAATTCACTATAGCAACTTGACTTGTTTATGTTAATCTGACAAAGATCTACTAAAACACAACTAATTCTGACCAATCTCTATAATTTCGTACTCACCATTACTGGGCTTTTGTGGTATTTCATTAGCATCGATGCCTCGCGCCTGGAAGATGTGCGTCACAGCGCTGCAGTTGGGGCTGAATTGCTCAAGGATGGAGGAGCCGCCGCCAATGCCAATGCCAGCGGGGCCAGGTGCCGCCAATGCGGCCACAAGTGGGGGGTTTGATGACACATCTTGAGCATTGGAGTAGGGCAGGATGAGTAGGAGTTGAAGAAGCAACAGACTGCTAAATATCACAAGGCAGCCGGAGCCGGCATTTTTCGCTTTTCTTTTTGTTGTTGTTGTTCTGCAGGGCAGCGGTTGCTTTTGTTGTAGGTGTTGTTGTTGCTGCAGCTGCTTGTTGGCCAACATATTGCGCAAATTTGTCAACAATTTCTTTTCGCTATTTCGTTATAAACAAACCACAAACACACACACGAAAAGCGGCGCTAAAAACAGTTTTGGTTTTAAGCTTATCACGCACTTTAGGGAAAGGAGACACAACGATAGCGAGGGGCAGACTTTTATGGCTGCTTTTGCTATTTGCCGGCTGTTGTTGTTGTTGTTGCTGTTGGCGCGTACGGTAAATATTTTCGGACCAGACACCCACAGAGACAATGATAGCACGCAAACACTACTCTGTTGCCGGCATTGCACTTGTTTGTTGTTGATTTTATGAGTGTTGGTGTTGTTGCTGCTAATGACTCACATTTTGTTTAACTTTAAAAGGTATTTGCAACATGCTTTCCTAATTTCTTTGGTATGTGTTTAATCTTACAAACAGCGGCACAAAAAGCGCACACGCAAAAATACACGACAACAAAACAACAACACGCGCGCACGCAACCGAACAGCTGAAGATTTTGTTGAAATTTGAGCAACTCCGACTGTGTTTTCAAAAAATAACGCCAAAGCAGACGGCGAACACACACATACACACCATTTCTCTCTGATATAGCTGTATCACACGTAATATGGTTATGTGTGTGAAAATGTCTACTCATGTGCAGCTCACTCAAAAGTGATCTGAGTCTACGCATCTGGCAACGCCGCAGCGCACGTAAACAGACTGTTAACAATATGTTAGCGCACTAAACCAGTGTATTAACACGAATGTTCTCTGTTTTTCTAACGCTCCATGCTTGTGAGTCAACAGGCTCATTTTGAGTAAATTCTATGCAGCTGCTTCGTGCATAACATTGTTACAATGAGTGTGCGAATTAAATATTAATTAAATATGTAGAAAAACTGATTTCACTAAATTTCTTATTTAAAAACTGAGTGTTATATTGGTCTCATATATTAGAACAATCATATAAGATTGAATCAGCTGACTCTGGTTCTTAGTTAAATCGTGTATCAAGTGGAGATTTTGAGAACATACTATAACAGATGATGCAGTCAATGCAGTGCACATAGACATATATTTGCCAAAGATTATTGCCTTCCAAAGTACGAATGGTGTTTATTTACTTACGCATTAGTTGTTATACATAGAATATAACTATTTACAATAAAATAATTGAATAACTTATAGTACTAGTTGCTGGGGTATTGTTAATGGTTTGTATATCAGTTTAAGAATTCGTAAGCGCGCGAAAGCTAATTTGAATGCCGCTGCGCTGTTAAGTAACATTATTGTTACGTGCGGTATGTCGAACATGTGGTTTCGTAGCGTAACAGACCTGTTAAATCACTCATGTTGCATTTAGGAATGGGCACTGAGCCCAAATCAAACCTTTGTAGGAACGCAAATTTCAATACATCGATGATTTTCTATGTTTTCAAAACAATAATAAACAAAAGTTAATGATATCAATCAAAAAAGGTGTAAACATTCTATCAAACAAATTATTCAACGCACACAACAAGAATCGGATGTGTCATATTTAGATGTTTGGTTGAACATTGATATATCCACAAAACATTGCGAACACGAAAACGTCCTACAACATCAAAGCTTACCGTCGAAAACATCGATGTTTTTGGCCATCCCAATTAAATAAAACTACCAATACCAATTTACCAACACTTTAAATATAAGCATTGGCGCGAAAAATATTTACTTATAAGCAACATGGATTAAAATGATATTCATCTTATTTGGATTAAAGCTCGTTCTCACATCTTTATACTGTAGAAGTTTCAAGTGGAGATGAGATGGGTGTGTAGAGACTGACTGATTTAACATCATATACATTATTAATTTTCTTCATTCTCTTTGCTTCTCATATTCGCGACCTATCGTTTGCCTTTTCATTCAAGATATTTTGAAGCAGATTTCCACACGATGTTTCGGCACACACAGGCAAAATCAAACGATACAATTATGAAATGAAAAATGTGAAACATCGGCTTGAGTAGAAAACCAACAATTGTATTAAATTACGTTTTAAATGTTTAGTTTAGTGTTAGTTAATAAGCTATAAAAAAATACATATATTATGACTGACAGTGCCATTTTCGCGGCTTTGGAGAAGCACTTTGGTCACACGAGCTTCAAGTCCGAGCTGCAGGAGAATGCCATAAAATGCGCCGTAAAGAGTAAGTATTGGCGGGGAAACCTAGGAGCACAAGTTCCACAATACATATTCCTATATGTCCACGTGCGCTGCTCCACAGGAAAACAGGATGTGTATGTGTCGATGCCCACTGGTTCCGGCAAGTCGCTGTGCTTCCAGCTGCCGGGTCTTATGTGCGAAAATCAATTGACCATTGTATTCTCGCCGCTGCTGGCGCTGATCAAGGACCAGATAGATCACTTGTCCAAACTGAAGGTGCAGGCGGACTCACTCAACTCCAAGATGACCACAAAAGAGCGAGACAGGGTCATCACGGATTTGCGAGCCGTCAAAACGAGTATCAAATTCCTTTACATAACACCAGAGCAGGCGGCCACCAAGTTCTTTCAGGATTTGCTCCACTCTCTGTACAAGCACAAAAAGCTGGCCTGCTTTGCTGTGGATGAGGCGCATTGTGTGAGCCAGTGGGGACACGACTTTCGTCCTGACTACCTCAAGCTGGGCGAGCTGAGAAGCAAGTATCCAGATGTGGTGTGGCTGGCTTTAACAGCCACCGCCTCCAAGGAGGTGCGCGAGGACATTTACAAGCAGCTAAGGCTCAGGCAGCCGGTTGCCCAGTTCTGTACGCCCAGCTTTCGCAAGAATCTCTACTACGACATCGTCTACAAGAATTCAATAGAGGATGACTTTCAGCATTTGGCCAGCTTTGCCGTGCACTGTCTGGGCGACGAGGCAGAGTTCAAATCCGCACCGAAAGCAAAACGAGGCTGTGGTATAATCTACTGCCGCACCAGGGAACAGGTGGAACGCGTAGCTGTGGGTGTGTCCAAGCAGGGATTGGCCGCGGTGGCCTACCATGCTGGCCTTAAAACAGCAGAGCGAGTGGAAGTTCAGGAGTCCTGGATGCGTGGCGATAAGCCCATCATCTGTGCCACCAACAGCTTTGGCATGGGCGTGGACAAGCCCAGTGTGCGATTCGTCATCCACTGGGATGTGCCGCAGAATGTGGCGGCCTACTACCAGGAGTCGGGTCGTGCTGGCCGCGATGGCCTGCAGTCCTATTGTCGCCTCTACTATGGCCGGGAGGATGTGCGCAGCATACGCTTCCTGCTCCAAAACGATGCCCAAAGGGCTCGTGGGCGTGGCGATAAGGAGCTGCTCACTGAACGTGCCCTGCGCCAGTTTGAGAAGATTGTGGATTTCTGCGAGCAGACCAGCTGCCGGCATAAGCTCTTCGCGGACTACTTTGGCGATCCCAAGCCCGAGTGCATTGACCAGTGTGATGTCTGCAAGCGGCCCAAGCAGGCAACAAAGGCTTTGGAGATGTTCCAGCGGCTGTGCATGGATGCCACCTTCAAGTCACACGTTTCCTTGCAAGATAGCTCGGATCTCTACGAGGGTAAGTCTCCATCTGGATATCGAATCTTCATTAATGGCTAATAAATCCTTTGCAGGTGGTCGCGCTGGCACTAAGCGTGCTGCCCAGGAATATGCACAAGGTGCATCCGACTCTGATGATGATTCGGGTGTCAGCCACTCTTCGTTAGCCAAGCGTGCCAAAAAGGAGGCCGAGGATTTCATCCAGAAGCAGTTCAAGCTGCGTAAACAGATAACCGCCGCTAGGCAGTTGGAGCAGGAGACGCCTGCCCAGATTTCAAGAGTTCGTCAGGCCCAGCTCACAGAAACGAAGATTGCCGGCCTTCAGCACGCTCAGAGGGAGCAGTATCTGACCGCCATCATTGATGCCCTCAAGGCTAATGTGGAGAAATGTGCCGAGGACAAGGAACAGCAGCCGAGAAGTGTTCTAAAGTACAATGACTACGAGGCCATGGCAGTAGATATGGAGTATGAGGTGTTTAGCCAGCAAAGGGTGGCCAACATGTACAGGCATGCCCTGGCTAAGCAGGTGAGAAATCCTTGAAGTTTCCCCTGAATAATTTCAAATTGCCGTAAATCGTTCATCCTTGCAGTTAGCCATCGTTAAACAGATGACCAACAAGACAAAACTAATGCCCCTCATCGCGGATTATGTGCCACGTCCGGAAACAGCAGCCAAAGGGGTATGGACAGGTGGCAGTGTTGCCTATTTTGAGAGGAAATTAAAGGAACTGGAGGAACAGAAACCACAATGCCTCAAAGAGCCACCAAAGGCCTTGAAAGAGAAGCGAAGCTTCAAGCAAGAGCAAAGCAAACAGACGACCATAGGCAGCTACTTTAACAAGGTGGAGGTGGCGAAGGATATGTTGGAGGAGGCTGGCGAAGCAAAGGAGGAACCCAAAGAACAGGCGAAAGAAATGGAGAACACCTGCTTCATCAAGAAAGAGCCAGGCGAGGAGGAAGAGGCAGCAGACTTGGAGACAGAGGAAGTAGCAGAGGCCGCAAAAGTTGAGGTAAAAGTTAATGAGGATGAGCTGGAAGGGGATGTTTGGCAGGAGAAAACCGAACTGGAAAGTGTGATCTACGAAAGGAAATACAAGCTGATGACAAACGGCGATGGTACCTTTGATATGCACCGCAGAAAACGCATCTCCCACGAGCAAAGGCAAAGGGACAAGGAAAAGGAGCTTGAAAAGAAGACAGCCAAGCCGAAGCCCCAACTAATCCGCTTATTTTCTACTGAAGACAACGAAAGTGCAGCAACTGGTGGCGGTGGCTTTATTACAGCTCGCCAAATGCTAGAACAAAAGCTGCCCAAAAGGGAGGAGAATTTCGTGGAGGAGCAGGAGAAGCGGGAAAGGAAGCAAGTTTCATGTGAAAAATACTCAAAGCCAAAGCAGGAGGAGCAGGAACCAGAAGCAGGCGTGTCTGCAGGTGGCTTCTTGACTGCACGACAAATACTTGAGGAGAAGCAGCATTCAAGGAACCCCAAAACGAAGCCTGCAGCCAGCCAGGAGTCAAAGAACTTAAAGAAGACGTCTGCGCCAAATCAGCAAAAGAATGATGTGAGCAAATCTGTGGTCCAATGGCTCAATCCTTACTACAAGCGTAAAATCGCCACCAAAGAACTGTTCAAGGCATTGGCCAAGCTATTAACGCAAAGGATATGCGATGGCAGCCTGGGTAAGTAAACCAACTGGCAGTGGAGGCGTCCCACTATGTCGCCAATGACCACTTTTTATGGAAATACTTAAAAACTCGAAGATTATGTTAAAGACTTTAAACAAATGGGTTTTGGCCACAAGAAGTGGTCATTGGCGACATAGTGCATCCTAATGAATACCTTATAATAATTCTTTACTCATTTTCAGGCGCGGGTGATGTGGGCAAATGCTATATCAAGGAAACCTTTCATGGTTTGCAGATGATCGAGAATGATCAGGACATTGAGAAATATTTCACCAAGGCCATCAAATGAGAATGACCGAGTGTACTCCTCTCTAAATGGAAGTGAGAGTTGAAACAAAAAACCAAATTCATCACAACGAACGACAGCTCAATTTGTTAATATTTCTTTGTTTGCTTATTTAAATGTTAAGAATCGTTTTGTCTTGTAAATAATACTTGCAAATTTTTTGTCATTTTTAATGTAATTTTTTTTTTGTAGTGTTAAGAAAAAGATAATGTACTCCAAGGAATATAAAATGTTAATGTGAACGTTTCAAAATGATTCTGAAAATAAATTAGCTTTTTCAAGCCAATATTTTTATATAAATATATTTATAAATTATTGTTAAAAACTAACCTAAAAAAAAAATTGCGTTTTCTTGAGATATACATGGGACTGTGTATGCGTTATAGAAGGCGCCTTTTGATTGCGGCGAATCCTGCTGAATCCAGCGATGCTCATTTCATTATTTTGTCTCTAATTAGTTAGCGAAGCTTAGATACTCTCTCAGATATGCACTCATAATAAAATCATGACAAAATTATAAAAAGCTTGTAAGGATCGCTGTGGCAGAAGTTGCTTTTTCTTTGGTGATTTTTAGAAGAGGGATCCCTGACAGTTTAAACAAGTAAGGAAGGCCAACTTGGAGTACAAGGAAAAAAAACAAGAAATGGAAACTAGCCTAAATTACTCTACGGGCCCACCATTACTTGTCGACAAACTCGTGAACAGCAAGAGGAAGAGGCATCGAGGTCCTCATACACATACTCAACTCATTCGTTCATACATTAATACATGCATCTGTCTATTCCAAACAGCTCCTAAATGCTTCTAAATGGAAAGCAAAATGAAAAGAAAGGGCCGTTGAAAGTGTTAGTTCAAGAAATTCCCTCTCAGAAATACTTCTTCCACTTGTATGATATCCATTACATACAATGTTCAACATCTAACATCAGCCTGAATAATTCTTCTTCATTGAAGGAAGTGGCTTAATTTGCATCTTTGTTTGGCATTAGAAACCGATTAGCAACCCACTTTGGGGTTTTCAAACTCTTCCTGAAACTCAATCCTAAACAAACTTGGTATGTTTTAGTTTTAGAAGCCTCCATCTGTGCTGAGTAAATGTGATACGGATCGGACAACTATATCGTATACTTTTCATATAAGATGCCAATATCTATTGAGACATATTCGACGAATCTTGTTATGAAGCCTACTAACAAATAAAAATTATATAAAAACTCAAATTTATTTTAAAATATTAAATCTTGGTGAGAATTTAATTTCCCTTCAAATCGTTACAAAAATTGATGCGTGTAAAAACTTATGTTAAATTGTGGTTTAGGCAAAAAGAGTGAAGGATATTATGCATACATAATATATAAAATATATAAGTGTATAAGTGGCTAAACAAAACATGGACGGATAAGCAATTCGTTACCTTCTCTATAAGGTTTTCGTTTTTCCTTTTTTTTGTACATTTTCTTTTCAATGATGGCAAATGCGTTGCTTTCATAGCGCGGTACGGAGGGTTAGCTTATGACTATTGGGGGGAATGGGTATGGGTGTGGATATGGGTATGGGGGGAGCTGTAAATATTACAGTCCACTCTACGTTTGGACCACATAGATGCCGCCATGCTCCTGTCATTCCAGATCGCCATGGACGCCAAAACGAATGGTAAGTAGCACATCCAACAGATAGATCAAGGCCGTCACCAAAGCAATGGAAGCGGCAGCCACCACCATATCCAAGCGATGCATATTCGGATGCCAGTAGTTGCGATCCTTGGTGGTGGACCAATCCCTGAACAGCAGAGCCGTGACAGCCACAAACAGAACGAATCCAACCAAAGCCCAAAGAGTGGCAGTGCGCCAAGGTGTCCTGAAAGAGGATGTATGTGAATGTTAGCCAAGTGGGAATGGAATAATTGCCATGCTACTTACAGATCACCAAATAAGGCCATGATCAGATAGACGGCTGTGTAGATGGCCAGCGCACCAAAGGTCACATAGCAGAGGGCCACCACTCGCGGTGTGATGAACACCCGCAGATGCGAATTGGTGGCTGGTTCGTCAATGAGCCCCAGGCAGCATATTAAAAGGCACTGCAAAAGGTATTGTTAGGAATGTAGATCGCTCGAAATCGAAATCCATCAATATAGGGTCGAACTCCACTTACCAACTCCACTATTTTAATGGAGATCAGCGTGTAGGTGGCCTTTTTATTGCCACTTGTTGTGGCAAAGGAATTATCATCAGCCGGCGACATTTCCACGCGTGAGATTTCTGTGGGTTTGGTTAAATTGAATTAAGCTTAATTATCAAGTCAGACTTTACTTCCAAGATGGCATATTGCTAATTGCTCAACCACTAAACTTCATCCAGCATACACTCAGAAAAAATGTCACTTACAATTTACAAATGTTTTTGAAGATAAAATTCAATGTAAAAGTAAAATAGTGCTCAAATATTATGGACCTGCTGTCCAAGTTGCAATATCAAAGAATGTCAAGGAAAGGTTTCCATTTCATTTCTTAAATTTCTTTAATCTACATATTAAAATTTTAATAATAAATAATCTGCTCTCTAATGACCTTCAGCCTGCTAGCTCTGAAATTAAATGCTGATTTAGTGAACCAAATTTATGTTCCATTTAGCATTAATGCAAAATTGTTGGTAATAATTGTTGCAGCTTGGGAGGATGTCACTTGATATAGAAATATAAATTATTTTGAGCTTTACAATTGTATCCTTTAAGGAATTCTCTTGACCTTTACTATGAGAAGTGGTGCAAGCTTGTGAACACCCGCAGATGCAAATTGGTGGCTGGCTAGAGATCACGCGAATTATTCTGTCTTATATTTTAGTTTCAACTTTACTTCTGTCTTCCCTATGAATGGATATGGTCATCCAATTATTATCTAGTTCTTTATTCGTAGCTCTTCTAAATATTCTCTGGCTTTTGCTGCTATTAACTTAGCTCCTCATCCCGCTTCTCATGTCTTTAACTCTTTGATTACTCAAACTTGATTTAATTGGCCATGTTTGCTTTTGCTAAGCATTTTCTTTTTGATTTGCTAAGTTCAATATTCGGCCACCTTTTTGTACAACGAATTTCTAAATCATAATGAACTTATTTTTCTGAGTATATAAATATATATATACCTATGGAACGCAAGTAGCTCATGTTGTTTCCTATAAAAGAAATATGTGAAACCATTATCTTCAGTTGAAAACTTTTCATTTTCGGGTGCTCAAGTTGTTGCCATTTTTAGGCATCTGTGCTTCAGTCTCTCCTCTACCTCTGACTCTTCTGGGTTAAATCATTAGCTCAGTGTTCGAGTTCGGTGTTCAGTGTTCAGTGGAGCGTGCAAATACGCATAAAAAGCCATGGAATGCGGCTTTGTGAATTTGTGTCAATTGATTGTGAAGGCCTTTGTACAAATAAAACTTCTAAATAGGAATTCCCAATGGTTTCTAATTGATTAGCTGATAGACTTTAGTGTTATTTCTAAGGGTTTATGTTCGATTTGTTAATGAAAAATGATGTAATTATACTCAAGAGATTTAGGGTGTGTGTTGAAATTGTCAGAACAATGCATATCGATAAGTTTAATAGCGCAAGGTTTACAGAATATTTAACATATTTAATGACTCGGCAGTTTATTAACAAGGGGACACTCATATTATATGAATATGGATTCTACAGGAATGAATATATAAATTATATATTTCTTTTAATAAATGGCTATAACACGAAGAAGCCCCCTTCGAAGCTTCGACTGAATACCCAAACTATTTCCATTTCAATGTCAACAAAATGTTTAAATAAATATATGATTCTCATAAAAATATATTACTACTAAGGTCAATAGATTACATTATCACAACATTTCCCAAAAATCCCATTAGCGTTTTGTTGTTCACACTTGCAAGCCCTAATCGAACTGTAATTATATTTTCACAGTTCATTCATACACGATACCAGAATAATTGAACACCAATATGACACAATGGCAACCACAATGAGCAACACCTTCCTTTGTCTGTGTCTGCCTGCCTGCCTGAGTGCTCTATGAAATATGTCAGCAATGAACAATCGCTGCATGGTTGAGTCGTCATGAGTCCCCCCCCTTGGGGTCTCATTGATTAAAGCTAATTGCAATACATTTAAGAAAAGCAACAAGCTCACAAAAAGTGCAGCGGCACGTAATAGTGCTTCAACAGAAGAGAGCCATAAAAAAAGAGGGCAATGCATAGTTGACCCGCTTCGAAGTGCAAACTCCATAAATTACAATTACAATTCACAATGGAAACCAGAACCAAAAAACCAGAAACTGAAAACTCCAAAAAAAAGGGTCATCTCAACCAATAACTTTCGCCTGGCCGAAGCTAAGAAAGTGAGCGGGAAAAAGAGCAGTTTGAGTGAGAGCGAAAGTAAGGGAGGGGCTGCCCTACTAGCGATTAGTTAGTTGGTAATAAAAATTTTAGTGTCTAGGTTCTGGTATTTGGTGAATTAGGAGTGATAAGTATGGGTAGAAAACATGATATGGTTAAAGGAATAAGAATTTCATGAATTCCAGATGCACTGCTACTGCTTTCAAAATATGAAAAGAATCTGGGGGATATTCTGTATAACTAAAGTTCAAAATAAAATAGAGGAAGAACGAACAACAACAAACACAATGAATGGCCTCAAATGCATATTGAACAAGCAGTAGAGTAACGTGCTTCTAAAAGAAAGAAAGCTTGGTTACGAACACGGGGCTCGATAGGAGGGACATAAAGAAAGCTGGAAGATGATATAGGGATATTTAGGGAGAAGGGTAAGAGTGACAGAAGACAGAAAGAGGAGTGTAACATGGAGCAATGAGATTCAATATGGGAAGTGTAAGTAGGAGGTGGATGAAAGTGATAAGAGAGTGAGCTAGGGAAAGGGGAGCAAGTAAGAACAATAATTCAAGAGCAACATACTCTAAAGGCGACTACTTGCAGCGCCTAATAAAACATCTAGTATATAGCTATATAGATGATATATAGATATAGGTACATCAGTATATCAGATTGAAAACTTTATATTAAAAAATTCAAACTGAAATTTTGTTGGATTTCGAATCTTGTAAACATGGCACTGTCGGAACCGATGTGTTATTGAAATATGTCAGTAGATCGGCTAAAGTGAAAATGTTTCATGAAGATTATTGATAGTTTAAGAATTGAATTGGAGATATTATATTATATATATGCATTACATATTTGTCAACGTATATTTAAGAATAAAAATGGAAGACATTTTACTCAATTAAAGATAGCTCGAAATAATGAATGAAATTTACACGAATCATAATTATTATTTAATCGAAATATTTCAGATGAGATAAAGTTTCTTTCCAATAAGCGAACTTCCGTTCTTCTATATTGATTTCCCCAACATTCCCGGCATTCCACAATACCCAACTGATTTTAAGGCATTACCCATAGCCATAGCCAACTTTACCAAATTGTTGTTAACTAATTTTGTGGTAACGGACTGGGGGGATGGTCGAATGTGTGCTTTGCGTGTTTCAGCTAACAAAGCTCTCACGTTTCCTCTACCCATCATAACTCGGGTACACGTATAAGAAAAACCAAAACAAGTTCCATTAACGACGCTTAGAAAGAAGAAAGCCTAAAAAAGCAAAACGTACCAAAACACACACGCAACAGCCACAAAAAAAAATGTAAACAAAATACGTCTGAGCTGAGGCAAGTTAAACTGGTTTAGGGAGCGACATGCAGAGAGAGAGAGAGCGACAGAGAGGCTCTACCAGGGAGAAACAGCCACACCTGTATTATGCGCTCCCACAAGTTTGCATTAACCTCATTTTAGTTTATGTCGCACAGACACAGACGGGGATCTTTCCTTTTAGCCTTTCCTTTTGGGCACGGGCAGCCCTACAACTGGTCTGGGTTTGGGTGTGTTTTGTTGGGCCTGGTCTGGGTCATTGGACTCTGTCTCTCTCGCTCTTCTTTCGATTTGGCTAAGTCCGTTTGTTGTTTATACACAATTTCCGTTTTTGTTTTGGTTCTTGTTTCTTGCAGTTTAAGTATGGAAACAAATAGTAGCTACTTCTACTTGTTTTGGTTTTTGATATCTCCTCGATGGCATCTTGCACTTTAATTAACTTAATTAAAGCTCATTTGCAATTTCCTGTGCCCACTGTTATATGAAGAAGAAGCTGTGGCAAAAACTAGCTAGAAATATCATCATGGCACATTGAAAAATGCAACGAAACTTGTTTTACGAGGCCTGTGGGGGCTCGTAAAAAACCGCCCGCCCGCTTCTAAGTGCATTGATATGCACAACTGCTAAACTGGCTTTAACTAGAAAACATTTGTAATAACCAGGAGCGGAATAGGTGACTGCAGGGAAAGATAGAATGATATGTAATATGAAGTAGACTTTTCTTATATTCTATTAAACTGAACTTCTTGGGACATGGCTCTGAGGAAGTTAAGAGTAATATAATGTATGTACAGGATGTGTGTTAGATCTATATAATATTCAGTCAGCCCTTTATTATGTTATAAACGAGCAATTAATAACTTAATAATTGAGGGCCCCCTCATCAAAGCCCCAACTATAGCCCCCAATCCGCTCCTGTTGACAACCATATAAAATGCGCCTACTGTACTTGGCTATCGTCAACATCTAAAGGGCCAGGCAGGCCGCCAACAAATTGAGTAAATAACATTTCAAAACGATGCAGTTTTGCAGTTGTTGTTGTATTATATTTTGACCTCATTTAGACTCAAACCCCACATACTTAGTATATATATATATATATATATATAAGTACTACTCACCACCCACTCAGCCACCTGTAATTTGTTATTGGGAAAAGGAGGGGCTTTTGGTTAGGGCCAAGCTGTGGGGTTGCTAGGCAGCTAGTTTGCCGCTTATGGGGGTTGGCAAATTCATTGCCAAAGCAATGGCTGTGTGGGATTGTTGAAGGTCAGGGTTGGTCACTTGATATGGGCTGACTGACTCGCAAAAGGGTTTATGAATTTCAAACGAAGCTAAAGTTAAATATTCAATGGGTAAACGTGTAAAAGTAAATCAAAGTTGTAGGGAAATTAGTGCGGGCTTATAGACTTTTTAAAGGCGGATTTAATAAGAAATATATATATAAGAAATAAACGCAATAAGCTTAGGCGTAATTGAAAATAAGCTAATGCTTTGAAATAATGAAAATACTGAAAAAAGTTTGATAGTATAAACTTTTTATCTGAAAAGTTCTTGAACATAAATTTCTATATCATCTAATAGACTATAAGAAAATAGTTTTTTCAACGCTTGAACATTAAAATGTTTATAGGCCCCTTTATTTTATATATTCTTTATTTTATTTACTTTAAATATTTCTTTTGTTAGATCATTTGTATCTTTATCTACATTAAATTCATTGTTTCAATTGAAATCAATTTGAGAAAACGTATACGTACAGGCTTATACGTTTCTATTATTCTTAGCAAACCAAAAATTTCTCAAAACAAGCAGAATTTATCAACTTTCATTCTTAAAAATTTAACTTAACTTTACTTTGAATTGTATTAAGATTTCTATTTATATTTGTAGCTATAGATATTTTATACACATCTTTCAAATTCGACATCTGCAGTCATCGTCATCATATTATCAAAGTTGATGGGGGAGCCAAAATGAGCGACACGAATTGTGTGAATCATAAGATAATCATTCTCTCTTTTTTTTTTTGTTAGCTGCTGACTTTTAGTGTAAACTACAAGTAGATATTGCAAAATTAGCATGTCTAAACAATAAAGGCGCCAAATGGTTACGCTATTGCTTTAGTTGTTGTTGCTGCTAATGCTGTTGTTTACTGTACAGTGTGTACTCAGTGTGTTTCAGAGCAATTAGTTTTCGGGTGGGGCTCAGACTCAGACTCAGACTGAGACAAACAGATAGATTCGATTCTCTTTGAGAATGATCTGTGGAATCAAGATAAACTACATATTCTTTTTTTATGTTGTCTTTTTTGTGTTTTGATAAATGCATTTCCTCATTTGTATGTTACAAAATATTAGTTACTGGTTTCTTTGGTGAGCAAATGACAATAGAAACTGGTTTTAGTTTATTTCAAAATCCTTTTTCGTACATTTTCGTTTTTCTTTTTGTTTAACTTATTAGAGGTGCAGAATGGTGCAGCCAAATATTGTTGTTAGCGTTTAGTATTCTTTACACACAACACACAAACACAGAGGCAGGCAACACACACAGGAATTTATAGCGCGCAAATAAAGTTTGTATTTGTCGTTTGAACGGAAAACCGTTTTCGAAGCTGAAACCGACGACACGCTATAGCTATAGGCCAAGATTTAGCCTGAACAAAAATTCAAAACGAAAACCAGTTACACTCTATATATGTTTATAAACATTTGGCATGAAAATACGCTCTATGGGGCCAAACATGTTTATAAGCATGTAGGTGAGCCATGAACGCAATTTGAGCAGCAATTGAGCGAGAGAGCGCTGTTGCAGGAAAGACGGGAGAAAAAGAGCAGCTTAGCTTAGCTCTTGTGTTGGGAGAGAAATGTTGCTGGAACAGATCAAAATGTTGGTACTGAAATAGCCACAGCCCAAAGCCAAAGCCAGAAAGAGAAACGTGTTCGCTATTTAACCCTCCGTTGGTGCTTTTGGTGGGTTTTCACCCATACAGAATAATTATAGCTTAAACAATTTCAATGATGGTTAATAAATACATACTCTCGTTCACTATATCACTACTATATATATATATACAATTTCTTGGTACAATTTAATCATTTAACATAAGTTTGAAGTTGGTTAAAAATGCGAAATGAATATATGTATAATAATACAGAGTAATATAAAGAGTCTGGTCGACTAGGGTTAATATTTCTCTAGCTATCCAAGTTCAGATAGATAATTTCTTCAGTCAAAATCATATTTCTTATCGTTTTATACCTGTAGTTTTTTATTAACATATATCTTACTCTCATGACTGCATTTGTTAAATTATAGTAATCAAGGTTTTGATAAGCTCATAGTATCAACACGAACGACTCTATTTTGAGAATACGTAATGTAGTTTTCTTGAATAATTTCCGATTTTTTAAAACGCTTAACAACATTTGCATAGTAAAGAAATACAGACTGATGAAATGTGTCTAATCCATTGTGTACCACCGAAGGGTTAAGTCCGCATTGACAAACTAATAAAAGCAAATGCGAAAAGAATGTTTAAACACAGAATTAACACATTCATATTGCAAACTGTAAATTTTTCGAGTCAATATGTATTGTTTTTAGTGAATTGTTTGCGCTTCATTTCAAATTGTCAGCAATTGTCCGTTAGACTATGACTAATATGTGGGAAGCAAGTTTTAAAAAGAGTCACAGTTTGACAAGCATTGACGATATTCGAAGTGAGAAACTTTCACGTAGTAAAAATGTACTGTGTGGCTGCTTAAGCTGGGCTGATCTTTGTGCAGCTCTAAGAGAATAAACATAAAGAATGTCATATATTTGTGAACAATTGAAATAAAAATATATATTCAAAATTCATCAAAAGCTAGCTAACAAAATCACAGTTTGCATGGAAGTCAACAAAGTTCTTTAACAAAAGAAAGAAACAAATAAGTCAGAATTAACTCACATAAAATTTTCAATTCAAGCAAATGTATATGAGGAACTATCAGGGGTTGTCGGTAAATTCTAAGCGAAAAGATTTAGATATATAGATATCAGTATATCATTAACCTTACCTTACCTGGTATGGTGACTTCCAATAATCCTTTGAATATATTTTCTCATATAAAGTAATAAATTCTATTCCCTTTTAAATTAAAATAAAATTTCCAAAAATAATTTAAAAGCATTGCTTTATTTATTTTCATTTTTAGTTATTGTTTTTAACTTTCTTGTTTGCTTTTGCAGTTTGCTTGTTTGTTTTCCATTTAACAAAAAATGTACACAGAAGAAACTTGAATAAATACGATTATCATTAAAACTGTACAAGAGGAGCATTATGTAGTATTAGATAGTTATCGGGGGGTAGGGGAAAGTTTAAACAACAAAACTTAAAACACAGTCTTTCCGTTTACAGACACGCACACACACACAAAAAAACAAATTGCCGCTACTTAAATATTAACAAATAATTACTAACAAAATTTATATATATGTTTAGTTCATATGTGCTTATAATTTTATCACCTCCTTCCCTATGTACATATTTAATACCAGCGCCTGTGGTTATGCTAGACTAAAAAAGTCTCACTCTCAATTCACACGATCGCTAAGCCTTAAACTTAGGGGCGTTTTAGGCGCCAACAAGAATTCAAATTCCGTTTCCAACGGCTTCACAAAGCTGACATCAAAGGCGAGAACAAGCTGTAAATAGGAAAAATTGTGAATTAATTTTTACTTGGAATTATCAAGAGCGAGCTTACCTTGGCTAGCAGTAGGACTACTTCCATTTCCACAAATCGCTTGCCTGGACAGGTGCGTCGGCCCACGCCGAAGGGCACCACAATGCTCGCGCTGTCCACATTCACTGTAAAATTGCCCGAGGCAGGATCAATCCAACGCTCGGGCGAAAATTGTTTGGCGCTCTGAAAGTTGCTTTCCTTGTGACACGCTAACATATTTTGGCAGATCACCACAGTCTAAGGATAGGAGAGTATAGAGCTGGCTTAGCTATTGGATCGCTTGTCTCTCAGTCTGGTACTCACCCCTGCTTGCAGTGAATAGCCTGAGAGTTCCATGTCCTCTTCAAGTATTCTTGCTAGACAAAACGCTGTAGGCCTCAATCTGTAGGACTCCTGTATGCAAGCCTTCGTGTAGGTGGCATTGGTCAAGGCATCCTGCAGTATATTCGTATCCCGGTACTCGCAGAACTCACTGAAAATGCGCGGCATGGCTGAGGGATCACCTGTGACCGAGCTGAGCACAAAGAGCAAGGTGTTGGCTAGCTGAGAGATAGACAGAGGTCAGTTTTAGGACGGGAATCTGGGCAATGCTTTGTTTGCCTTGCTCTACGTACCGTTTCAATGCCAGCAGCTATAAAATCTATAATAGCCGACTTCTTGTCGCGTATATCCAACTCCTTGAGCTCGAGTATATTCAGGAAGACACTTCGCAATCCTGCGGCATCTTCATCATCACAGGCCGCTGATTTTTTGTGCTCCTCCAGCTCATGGTCAATGATCTCTGATATTACGCTGTGAAGCAAAGAAGCTGCGATTAGCTGGGTTTAGTAGAGGTATTAGCCTCTACCTATACCTACTCATAGATCAAGTCCTCCGCCTTGGCAAACTCTCTGTATGTCTTGGTGGGAAAGTACTTCCACAGACCCAATCCATAATACGAATCCCGTTGCGAGATGAAGAGCTGCTTGACGGCGGCTGCCAGTTGGCTGATTTTCTGCGGCTGTTCGCCTTGGGTGGATAGGAAACCCATCCGGCGACCCAACATGAGCGTGCAGACAGCCTCCAGGCCCATCAGATTGGCCAGCTCTTCAAAGTTGGGCACCACCTGGGTCACGGGATCCCTTCTGGCCCTGAGCAACTCAATGAAATCATCGCAGACTGCATTCAGGGCGGGCAGAAAGTTCTGCAGCACACGGGGCGAGGTGATGCTGGAGGTCAGGTTGGTGCGCAATCTCTGCCACATGGGACCCTGCTCATTGACTATGCCCACGCTGGCGTAACGATCTGGTCGCGACTGACGGTACATCACAATGATCTCCGTGGGTGGACGAAATGGATACTTGCTGGGATACTTCAGGACCTTCTCCAGATCGTCGCGCTTGTACAAATGCACTATGGGCACATTCGACGGCATCACCTCCAAGACAATGTCGCCGTAATGTCTATTCAGATCTGGAATGCAGGAGAAAGGTTACTATATATTCTACTTCATTACACGCCTCCTTCACCTGCATAGACCTCATGTAGCTTGGTCATTTTGTAGCGCCGAAAGAACACAAAGAATATCCACTTGGTGCCCAGGAAGGGTATTCGCTGCGGTCCTGGTATATCCCAAATGCCGCGACGGCGTCGCTGCTTCTGCTCTATGGGCGTCGCATGATAGCAGTCCTCCAGCGGAGTGTTCTTCAACAGCGGCTTCAAATAGATAGCCGCGATCTGTTGCCTGTGGATCACGCAATAGCAGCCGAGTACCAGAGCCAAAGCGAGTAACAGTATCACGGCCATTACCATTAAGGCGCTGCGGGCACAAGAGTGAGGGGGAAAGGTGGGGTGATTGCTTAGCTTAGCAAGTGTTAGATTACGTAAGTTAGTCTACAGCTTTTGATTTTATGCAAATTTCTTGACAATTTCGTTTTATATATTTTTTTAGGCCTTTAATTGAAGTCCACTCGAACCCCAAAACCGGTCCGCATTGACTGCGACAATATCATTTTGCGGGCAAATTTGTCTACTTACTAATATTTTAATGATCAGCGAACGATTTGGCATTATAATTGCTTGTATGCTTGTACGATAAGATTTGATATGGTCTGATTATTCATATACATTTATATCATTTTTTTTTTTTTTTTGGCAAAAATCTTTTGTTTTTGTACTCCGTCCAGGCGGGCGCTTATCATAAAAGCAGAGCAGCCTCTATGGAGGGGTCTGATAAGATAGCAACATTCACGACACAGTTCAAGGTTAACAACTCAAGAAAATTGACCGAAAATCAAGTTTAAAAAGTTTCAGTTGAAGGATAGAGGTTGGAAATAAACAACTGATCCAACAGAAAATATAAAGAAAATGGTTAACGAAAACTTCTAAATGCTTGGAAAATTTGTGCTTAAGATTGGCACTGAAGGATGTCTATTGCCATCGCATATATAGTGTAAGTTATGGCATCATAAGGTCATATTTGATCAGGTAAATGTTTTTACTTTAAGTGCTACCAAGGTCGCTTGACCCACAAGTCAATTCGCTTGACAGAGTCCACATGGAAATAGCAAAGCTGCGACAATTTTGACTAACTTCTTAGTAAGACTCGCATTCGAAGAGTTCGATATATATAGTGATCTAATGCAGCCTTGGTATATTATTAGCTTGTTGCAAGTAAAAGAATATGGAGGCCCTCAAACATCATTTGAAAACTTAAGAACTTAGGAGATTCATTTGCAGGAATCTGGGGTCAAAGATGCTAGATTATATATAAGCTATAACAGATATAAATATTGTGCAAAATATATATTATAAGTCTGCGTAGAAATCTAATATCTACTGGTTGATAATTAACTAACGAATTAACTATTTGATCCATCACTCATCACATTATAACCGCATCACATATCCTCAACATTTTCATAGTTGATTTAACTTTCATCAACTTTTTCTTCCTCACAAACCCCCTTTTTATCATCACTATTTATCCTTGATCACACATTTGCTTCGCCTTTTGCCTTCATTAATTGCAATTTGATCATATTTCTAGATAATTTTGTCATTGTGCCATCGTTGTGTCATCCATAAACATTTGATCACAATTCTTCCCATATTAGCTTCAAAAATTTAAGCACTTACCATAAATTGTATCTGTTATGTCAATAAACAAAACCGAAAATGAAGCTAGAACAAAAAAAAACAAAAAAAATCAACAAAATAAATTTCGTTTTTTTTCTTCTGAGAGGCAGAGAAATGATAGTCACAAATTGTGAAATTCGAAACCAAAACAAAAGCCCCAATGAAGACTTCGTGTGGAGAAAGAAAACTTTCCCATCGTCTGAGTTTCTCGTTTTACATAATAAATTACATAATATGCTTTCTAATGTCGCATTCTATATTCTACATGGTTGTTTGCTTTCTTCGGGCTGGCCACAGGCTGGTTCTCTGGCTCTAGCTCACTGAAAGCCGGTTTGGCTGAAAACTCTGGTGCTGGTGCTGGTGCTGGTGCTAGAGCTGGAGTCGGGAATTGGAGTTGATGTTTGGTTGGCCTGGGGCGGATCTTCTAATGCGACTCTAACGACAAGAAACCGAGAACTGAACTCAACCAAGTTGAATCGCGAGATCTTTGAGACGATCTATTCTGCATATTAATCAAACACAGAGACAGAAGCGGACGCAGAGCGCACCTGAGTAGAGAATTTGCAAAGAATTCTTATTAAAAAGCGAGTTTGTGGCTTTGGAAAAGTGAGAAGCGCCAAGAATGGCGCACGCGCTCAGATGAGGAAGTGATTAAAAAAGCCAACCCCAAGGAGGAAGTGCCAAAGCGGCAATGATTTCATTTATTCTTGTTTTTATTTCTACTATGTATTTTTTTTCTTCTTTTTTTTGGCACAGGTTAGAATCTAGGTATGTATGGCCTAGGCCTATCTTTCAAGGTTAACAGCGTTCCAAAAAATTATTAATCTTATCTAAATTTCTTTGCAAATAAATTTATTTTCGGTTGTCACACTTCGCACCAACGTCCATCGTCATGGTGAGATTCTTATTTGCTATTTTGTTGGAGTTTGAGTGTGAGCATGGCCTGGCTAGGGTAAATATTTGAACTATCAGAATAAAAATGCCCCATGAATTTTTTGTTGTAGGCTAATTAATCATTTCTGAAAGGCAGCCTGAGGCTAGGAAATAACCCAAACATAATGTATACCTTATAGATTGAACATTCATTTCATTGATCACTATCTAATAAGTATATCCGGTTAAATACAGGGAAGAGGTGGGGAAAAAGTTACATATGATCGTATTCAGGGGTTTAAAGTAGGAGAATTATTGCACAAGTTCGAAGGATAAGAATAGATAAGATAAGTTTAGGGATAGGCAAAATAGAGGTTCTTAAACTCTGAATTCGATATGGATGTGATCGGGTTGAAAAAGTTAGTCAAATTCATTATGCATTGAGCTTAATTTACAACAAAAATCTATGGTTGAGATCTATCGATCACCAAATCAACTAAAATATCCAGAAATAATAGTTTTAATAATAGTTTTAGTTATTAAACAAAGTTTCTTATGATCCCGATATGCCTAAAGAGCTGATCTTAAGTTAATAAATATATTCCCTTAAAAATGTTTGAAGAAATTAAGCAATTTAGCTTCTAACCAGAAAGATCTTTCAACAGTTAAATATACATAATGTCCGTCCGTCCGTCTGTCTGTCTGTTCGTTCGTCTGTCCGTATGTATGAACACCTAGATCACGGAGACTGTAAGAGCTAGAGAGACCCAATTTGGTATGTAGACTCCTCTTGTTGGGCGTCAGATCAAGTTTGTTTTCAAAATTTTGCCATGCCCCCACAAACCGCAAAACCTTATATCTTCCACAATTTTTAATGTATTTAGTTGAATCTCGATTTGCCGATCTACCGATTTGCCGAGTTTTGTTAAGATCGGATAATAATTGTAGACCAAATCATAAGAAATGCTAACCTTAACTTAGTCTCAAGCCATTGTACATATATTCCTTAAGCAAATACTGAAGAAACTACTCGAATCAAAGAGATGATGCCATATTTAAGCTTCCAACCAGAAAGATCTTTAGCAATCAAATGCACATGCAAGGTGTACATCTAACATCTTTCACTTTTTTTCTGGAAACAACTCCTAAGGCGTTTCTAACGTTGTTATATCATTTCTCAGATCTCAAGACCAAAGAGTGAATTCAGCCAAAGAGAAAATAGACAAGAATCAAAACCTAAAAGCAAGCAACTTTTTGATCAAACCTGAAGCTTGGTTTGGTGGCTTTTATACTCTCTGTTCTTAGAAAGATAAGGGGTATATTAAATCTAAGCAATGTTCGGGTCTTTTTAACAAAATACGGGATATATATATGGAGATCAAGGGCTAAAGACAGAGTCAACCTAGCTTTTCTATTCTCTTCGAAATAGCTATATAAACAGTTGACAGCTTGTGGCAAAAAGTGGCTTTCGCCTTGGCAAGTCTTATTCATTGATCTTTCCATCTATTTCTTCCCAAGAATTTGGGGATTCCTGGCTTTCCTTTCTCATTACTTCTAGTCCCTACACTTATTTCAGGGCAGATCCAATGCTCGTTGTTGCATAGTCAAACAGGAGAGAGTATCACACTGTCAGTTATTCTCGTTGGCAGCATTGTCCACTTCTTGCCACTTGTTAGATGCTTCTAATGCGCAAAAAATTTCTCTATTTCTATTGCCATTTGAAAGTGGCAAGGGGTGAGTGGGTAAGAGTGAAAAAGAAGAAGTCAACTTCAACTACATATTACATTGCTGCTGCTGTTGTTAGCCTCTCACGTCGTCGTTGGCCGTACATTGAACTTGGACTCTTTCTCTGAGCTGAGCTGAGCTGAACTGAACTGAGCTAAGTTGGCCGAACAGCTGACAAATGGTTAGCGCGAAAAATTGTGCGCAGGTTGTTGGTGTCGCCTCAGCTTGAGCTTGAGCTTGGTGTGGCTTGGCTTGGCTTGGTCGGCTCCAGCGCGCTCTTGTGGCCGTGACCATGAAGCCATCGCCATCGCCATCGCCAACGCCATGGCTCTGGCTCGAAGTGCTGGTAGTCGTAGTCGTAGCTGTGGCCGAAGCCGAACTTGGATCCATTGGCGTGTGCAATGCATAAGTGACATAATCTGCTGATGTGGGGTCTGTCTTGGAGTCTTTCTGGCCTTTCTGTAACTGCGCAGCTATATCGGCTCTTGATTTGCATAAATGCTCAAAAATGTGCCAATAAAAAATTGAAAGAGCAGAACAAAAAATAGCCAACCAAATAAATATTGTAGTATGTAAATTCTGATGAAAATATAATGCCAAACTTGTTTATTTCGCAAATTAAACAGCAACAAAAACAAAAACAAAAAAAAAAACAGGCAGAACAGAGAATTCTTTTTTTTTTCTACTTTGGCTTAGTTTTGCTTTTTGTGTCACATTTTGTTGGCGGTTTTTTAGCAACGTGAGCAGGCGAAATCTTACAATTAATTATGTTGAGGTTCTGATTTAGATATTTATTTCATATTTTCATATTTATATTTTTAATGCCAAGGTGTCAACATGATTTGCCAAGCTGGACTGCCTGACGCCGTCGTCGCTGTCTACAGGAATTGTGTGAATCAAGGCAGAATTTTCTGCTGACTAATAAAAGTCATTTTAAAAACCGAAATTCAATAAAAAAAGGAAGGTGAAATATGATCTTAAACATGGAAAATAAAAAACTAAAAATCAAAAAAAAAAAGGAGAGGAATGTGATTACAATACGCGTGCATTTCAGAAAAAGGCGCGTGCGAACTGCCACAGTGACCTGGAAGTTGTCAAAAACTTAAGCTTTCAAATAAAAGCAGAGAACGATGAATAAATTAAGAGTAAGCTCAGCTATTGATATATGATATTATATGGATGGAAAGAGGTTTAAAGAAAACCTTATATGAATGCCCTTGCAGAACTATAAAAGGGAAAGAGAACTCTAGCAATAAGCAGCAAAGCAATCTTCTTTCTAATTGCCTTCAAATATTTTGTTCGAGTATTCTGATGTGCAAACACACAAACTTTCATAAGTACATACATGACATACACCACATTCGCATTCCAAGAAATCTGTTTCTAAATTAGAGAGGCAGTGCACATGGCTAGTGCATATGACGCTGCCTTGCAAATACAATTTTGTTAGTGTCACCTTATTGTTCAAAGTTATCATTTATATGTTTTTATATGACAAAAGAATAATATCAACAATAAAATTAATTAGTTCAAAGTTTTTAAGAGCAAAGGATTCTGCTACTTTTGTAGACCTAGCCTTCCCCAGATTCAACTAGACTACTTACAAATTATCCCAACCATTTCGGAGACGACCTTAAACTATTATATATTATTTATTTTTGAACCAATCAAGAGCATGAATCACTGCTGAAGAGATCACGAACATATAGTAAACCAATATTGATATGAATTAAATTTTATATATCCCTTATTGAGCTACACTTTACTATTACTCTCATTTAGCTATACTGTATTTACCAAATTTCCATATCCCAGCTCCCTTTACTTTATGAATTACTACTTTTGGTATACCAAATCTTAGCACCACTGTAACCAAGCTCTCACCCACAAAATTAGCCTTTTTATACTATACTATATATAATCGCCCCCTAAAAGAATCGGTCAACGCACGTTATAAGTATATATATTTATCATCTGTGTCAAAACGAAAAAAAACCCCATTCGACATTCACTTTGAAAATATGTAAAAATTTACAACAAGAATTCGAAAATGATATGGATTTGCTTTATTATAAGAATAACAAAAACAACAACAATCAACACAAAAGACCAGCTCCAGCTTTCAGTTACGCAATTGTGTGAGTGTGAATGTGAGTGTATGTGTGTGTGCTCTGCCTCTGCCGGCGTCTCTGCGGGCGTCTCAGCCACAGCTGATGTGGTGGTGGCTTTTTAATGATGATAATGAACTTGAGACGCATATAATTGATAACAAAAGGAAAATAATAAATAAAGAGCAGGTCTGATAAATAAATATGAAATAATAATGAGTAAAACAATTAATAAATAAATATGTAAGTGCAAATAAAGCCAGAGCCAGGCCTGAGCCAGGCCAGCCGTGAGTGGATTCGAGCTGAGCGGCTAATTGCAATTTAATGCGTTTGTTTGTCCCACTGCGAGTTTAAAAAGGTTTTTCCTCTCATTTTATATTATTGTTGTTGTTTGTTGAAATTCGAAGTTCGGATTTTTGATTTTTTTTTAAATGTTATTGCAATTTGTATGATTAAGTGCCGTTTGGTTGGGTGTGCGAATATTTTGCATTGTATATAAAGCAGAGGCAAGGTAATATGTGTGGGTGTGGGGGAGAAAAAGAAATTTATTTGATGACAGAAAAGTCTTCCAAGATATGAAAGTCAAGCAAACATTGCAGAGGGTATTATAATTTGTTCACGATATTTGTAATGCATAGAAAGAAGCTTCTCCTGACCACAGAAAGTATCAGCATGACAAGCCAAGTGGACATAGCCATGTCCATCTGTCTCTCTCTGCGTCTGTTTCTATGCTGTTAGCTGCCCATACGTAAAAATCATTAAAGATCGGACCACTATAACATATAGCTCCCATATAAAGACATATAATTGAATACTTTGTACAATAGATGGCGCTAACAAGATTTTATTTGTAAGCCAAGCAGCGTTATTTGTGCTAGTCCATGTCTCTGTCATTGCTTCGCTGCCTATTGCCACAGCTGAAACTAAGTTACTAAGTTTTCTTTCCCTTTTATAGTTCTGTAAGGGTATATAAGGTTCAGATACCCGGCCTGCCTCTCTTGTTTAATATTAAAACTGATGAATAGCAACTTGAAGAGAAAGTTCATATAATTTGGATTGTAAAATTGTAAGATTGAAAATCAAATACAAATACTCTAAAAGATAAATAAGTTTATAATAAGACATTTGAAAATGCAAAACTACCATTTCTTGATCTATAATACTCATTTAACTACAATATTTGTTGTGTATTAAAGTAAAAGAAGGATTTTTCCTGGAATTCTAGTTGTAAAGTCTCAGGAAAGTGCTAATTACGCTTTCAGGCAGATGGAATATGTATATATTTGTTTTAACTGATTTATTCCTTATCTAATATTGAAAATATTGAAAACTGATATTCCGCCTAGTTAACTGTTTATCATCTTCTGAAATTATTTATATTTCAAGCTACTTTATCCTACGACCTTGAATTTTTTGCACCAAAAAAGGAGTAATATTGGTATTGTGAGGAAAGTTAATACATTTTCTAGATATTAAACTTCTCTTACGATTCTTTAGAAATTTGCATAAAATGTTACTAATATCAAAAACACATTTTACATACCCTTTTTGTGTAAGCGAAATTTGTTAATCCTTTATGTTATGTCTTTAGATTTATAGCTTGCATTTTAGGCATTTATTAACTAAATTGTATTAACAATTATCTGAAGCCCATTTGCACTGCATTTCGAAGACTTAAGCTCTGTTATCACTATTAATTTGATTGCTTTAATTTTTAAATATTTTAGAAATATTTTTGAATGACTTTCGTTTTGTTATATTGCACATTTGTTAAACCTAAATTGATTTGTTGTTAAAGCTCTTCTTTACACGCCGCTGACATTCCCGGCGTTAGTTCTAATCTATTGAAAACAATAGAATAGTCTCTTGTAATCACATTCAGACATTGCACTTTTGCACTCTGTATTTGTTATTTTATTTGTTATTATGCATCCGTATCCGCTTTATTATTAGAAATTTAATATGTATTTAGAGTCGGATTCCACCAAAACCGAGACTGAAACCGAAATGGAAGCGAATTAAATGCGGATCGCTATAAGCGGAGCAGGCGGCGGCTCCCGAGAGTCTCTCCTTGCGGTTGTGGGACTACGGTTGTTGCGCTCGCTTAGTCAAAGAATGACTGAATATGAATGGGCAACGGGCATCGGCGTCGGAAAATGTCGAGCCAACACCAAGCCAAGCCAACACCAACACCAACACCACACGATCACGATCGTTGGCGAGCGAAAAAAAACCGAATGCGCATGCGCCACGAGTAACTCTTCAGGCTGATTTAATAAAGAACTAACAACAAAAAGAGCGCAACAAGTGTCGATCCGAATCCGAATACAATATGCGATCAATCTCAATCTCAATCTTAACCAATCGACCCGACCAGACCAGCTGTTTGAATCCGTTTCTGGTGAGTAAGGTTCGGTTTGATGATCATCGTGTGAGCGTGTGTGTGTGTGTGTGTGTGTATGTGTGTGGGTCTACCTCTACCCGGCAGGCCTCAATCTGATGGCTGATATTGATAGCATACTCTGCCAGCAGCGGCAGAGCCTCTGCCTTGGCTTTCTTCAATCACTCTCGCTCTCTATTCCTCGTAGCTGTTGCTCTCCCGCTGATAAGACAAGTGCTGCGCTGCTGCCTCTGGAGTCTTCTTCTTCCCCTTTTTTTGCATACTTATAAAATCTCAATGAAAGTTTGTTAAGAAGAAACAATGGCCCAAGGCTCAATTGAAATGTTTACTTTCAGCAAAATTTATGCAACACATTGCGATTGGGATTGGGAGCGTGCAATAGCCACAGCTACTATCGTACTCCAGCTCGTACTAGACTACTTAGTACTACCTCAATGCGTGCGCGTGAGAGAATGGCTGGCTCAGGGGCGAGATCTTGTCAGCTTGGCGTGAGGTAGGTTTGGACCCCAGTGACTGCATAACTGGTTCGAGTTTCGTCTAGGCAGCCGCTGCTGCGGCAGCGGTGGCGTAGAATCAGCTGTCTATGTCTGGATATCATGTCTGTCGTCTGGCCCTGCCTATGGTTTTATGACTACAATGTTGCCACCGATGGGAATGGGACTCGAACTATGACTGTGATTTTGAAGCGGGTGAGAGCCAGCGAGTGCGAGTGCGAGTGCGAGTGGATGTGGTGGAGTGTCGCTCCAGTGTGAGCGCTAATTGCCTTGATTGAGTTTTAAATTAATGCGAATTAGAGTTGCAGAGTTGTTGTTGTTCTTGTTGTTATTGTCTTTCATTCAGATGCAATTTTAGAATAGAAGAGTTAGATATTTTAAGGTTAAGATGGAGTTTAAATGGGGTATATAAATATTATATACTTTTTCCATTGAAGTGTCACTTTGTCAATGCAATTTGAGGAATTTGCACTTGCTTCTGCCATGCTGTTTGTTTACATTTAGGGAAGGTTTGGGAAAACAGCATCTTCTTTAGCAGCTGTTGAGCACAAAAAAAAGGGATCAGTCTCTTTACTCTGATGTTAATATAATGCTGAACTCCACTCATCAGGAATGTATGCACTTAAGGCTTCTGGCCGCATCATTTCCAATTGGAAATGCATAACAGATCTCTAGAATATTGGACCACTGGCTTGTACAATGGGATAGATAAGATGAGATGAAAGTTAATATCTCCAAGTTAATATAAGCGCAAGTGATACCCACTAATTTCAGCAACTAGTTTTCGCTTATCTAATACAAGTTCTCATTGGTTATTATCATATCTCTTAACTTGTTTCGTCCTCCTCATCCTCTGACTGACTTCTTTTGCATCTGTCACATTAGGGAGCATGTATATCATTCTCATATCTTAATCTACCATCTTCATTGATTTCTAAGTAGCTCACACGCTCATCACAGACACACACACACACACACACAAATGCAGCATACACGACAACAAAAACAACAACAACTACAAGAAAATGAATAACTACAACAATGTTGCTGTAGGATTTTCTAAGCCGCATCTTTAACACACAAGTGTATGATTATGTCTTGGTCTAAATAAGTGTCTAAATGAGAAACTGAATGACGGATTGAATGACTGACTGAGTGAGTGGCTGAACATGGGCTTTGCATTATTAATTAACGTAGTTGTTGTTGTTGTTGTTGTTGTTGCTATTTCTTCTCCTTGGTCTTGCTCATCATCTTCTTCTTCTTGTAGATCCCACAATTATGCCATTCCAGACTGCCTGCCTGCGCCTGCTTTTGCTTCTGCTTCTGCTCCTGCTCCTCTACTGCTGATGTTGCTGCTGCCTCGGAATCGGAACGTTTCTTGGTCGGTCAGTCAATCAAAAGGCAAACGAAAAAAGAAAAGAATACAATAAAACAACAAAAACAAAAGGCAAGCGCTGTTAATACTTCTTTTCAATTAGCTACAGATCGGAAAGGTGAATTTTATATATGTTTGGCTAGCCGAAGTTGGATTACCCTTTGCATTTCGAGGGTCACCAAGCTGGAAGAGTATGTTCTCAAATTGTCAGTAAGATCGGTATACTTGTATAGCTTTCTGATTGCCATTGACAGCAGCAGAAGTTTTCTGATGTTGATGTTTTTTGAGAACAATTTGTTCTTCCCAGAACCCACGACCTATGAGTTCTCATTCAGTTTAGTGTGTGTGTGTGATGTCCCTGCATCTTAGCAGGCAACTCCAATGTTCGGCCACATTTCTTTAGGAACATATTGAAAAAGGAAGAGAATCCGATCTAGAAAAGTTTCCTATTCTCACAATTCTGATGAGCCATTTCATATGTAGAATTTGTATATGATTATTTATCGGTTTAACCAGAAAGTTATCAATTAATAAGTAGTATTTATAGCTCCACTGGGAGCTCGGCTGCTAGTCACATACATTTTTGTTTCACACAAGTAAACCATTTTCCACAGATTTTCCTCTTTGCAGGCATTTCAAATGTTATCACAAAGCTCCAATACCCAGCCGGTCAGGGCAGGGCAACCGCTTCATTCTTTCAAAACGAACAGGTTTTTCACGCTATGAAGAGACAAGCTGCTAAGGCTGTTCTTGCTGCTTTTTTCTTTAAGATTTTCATCTGAATTTTCATTTTACAAGCAGGCAAGTTTTCTTTTGATTACATATTCCCCTATTTCCATTTCCTTAACACATTTCCATTCGATAAATAATGTTTGTATATGGATAAAGTCTTCCAAAGTTCACCGCGACACAGCGGCTGCGTCTCAATCTGTCCATCTCACCGGCTTACTTCATTTTATGGAACTGACATTGCAATTGGGGAGAGCTTGAAATATTGGAGGATCTTGAACTGAAGCTCGGAGCTGCCTGACTACTGGCTCTGAGCTCCGCTTCAGCCGTTTTCCCTTAACATTTAATGAGCATTAACAAGCTGCACTTAAATGCAATAACAACAATGGCCCAGGGGGGTCGCGGGGAGTGTAAACAACTACAACAAATTGATAACAAGTAAGAATGCTCCAGTTGGGGCACACAGTGGAGAGCAAAGCCGAGAGCATGAGCGTGAGCGCATGATATGGATGGGTAGACTTTGATCAACGGATGCCCTGCAGAAGCAGAGGAGGTACAATATGGGTTAAGTTGAATGATGAATAGCCTAAAAAATGGGAAGGAGCAAAAGTTTTGAGTAGACTGTTGATTGTTTAAAGCTTCTGATTGATATCTTTTGGTGTGCTATAATCGTGTTGGTTATAGAATATCATTTTTTATATCGAAGGACTTGGAAACGTCTATGTTAAATCTAGGATACAATCAGAACAGAACTGTCTTATGATTGTGGAACTTATTCGAGCATAAGAGGCGACAGGCAGTAGACAAAAATTAGTTAGCTTTTCAAAATTCGGAAAACCCTGACCTCTGATTAATTAAGTAAAATGTAGAGCATCAGCCGAACGCCTGCGTATGCATCGGAACTGGATTGTCTAGTCATTTTGATATCCAACTATACTTATCTTGCATCATTCAAAGATATTCATTCTAGAAATGTGTAGGAAGAGGAGAATTCCAAGCTGCTTTCATACCATATGAAGAGGAACATATGAAGAGAAAAACGAAATTGTTTTTGAATTCCTGTTCAAATATGGGCAGTTCAGAGTTGGTTATAAAATATCTTAAAAAATAACTTATATGAATGGTTATTTTAGAGGCTTCTTCTCTCTTCAATTTTCTGCACTTAAATGATAAATTTTGAGTTATCGAAGTAAGATAGGCAGGGTATTCTACAAACTGCAACAACTGCAGCGCTTTGCAGCAACTTTAAAATCAACAGCTCCACGCTGTCTGTCTGAGTGCATGAGTTAATAATACACACACACACAGACATACATACACATCCACACGAGTGCATATGTATAAGTGAGTAATACTTCACTTGATTACCACGAGCTGCAAATTCATTTTGCCTTGCGCGGATGCGGCCTGCCTTGCCTTGCCTTCCCTTTCATATGCCCTTACAGTCAGGAAGGAAGGTTTGTGTTAAGCATGGCAAGGCATATGTATTCTTGAACAATTTAATTTAATTTATCTAGCAATTGCATAGAACGTGAGTCTATATTACCTTAGTTATCTGCCTGGAAGTATATGATATAGCTGCTTTACATTTTCACCATAGGATTTGTAGTTAATATCGCAGAAGCCATACAAATGAACGCTTCAAAAACGTAGTCCAAATTTCGACCCTAGGATTCTTCGCCATGATATGTGAATTTTCAAATAGCCTTAACTCTATCTGCTCTGGTTTAACTATAAATATTTGTGCAGAGTATTTAAGTTTCGGCTTGGTAAGCCATTGTGGTTGTGTTTTGTTGCTGCTGTATAAAAAAGGAGAAGAAACATTGCTTGGAGAAGTCATTGTTGTTGTCAGTTTTGTGCCAGTTGTAAGCGGTAGCTCCACAAATCTTGAGGGTCTCTCGCCACACATAATGTGACCCAATGATCTACAAAAGGGATAGATTTTGAGGCTGCAAAGCAAAAACAGGGCACGCATGACGATAAGGAAGGCGAAATCAATCAACAATTTGGTTTGCCGATTCGAAATAGCTGATCGCATCGGATCAGCTTTAATCTTAATCTGTAATGAGAGTAGCGTCATGCACACGTTCACACACATGGACGACACAAACACAGCCAGCTTCATTCATTCACATTCACTCACATTGAAATTTACATATACATTCCCCCATTTCTGTTGCCCCATTCATTTCCATTTCCACTTACATCGCTGCTGCTGTTGCTGCTGCTTTTGTTGTTGCTTTTGCTTTTGCTTGTCCTTGAACTTGACCCAGCAGCAAGCAGCAGCAACAATAACAACAACAACTACAACAATAACATAAAGCCCTTTTATTTATTTACTATTATACAATTGTACAACTATAATTAATAAATTGTTGCCTTGTCTGCGATACTGTGTGTGTGTGAGATGTGTGTGTGTGTGTTTGTGCTTTTGTGATTGTTTGCTTATCCGTCTTGGATGTTTCGAGTGTGTGCGTGAGTAATCTTTGCTTTTTTGCGTATTAAACAAATTTTTTGACGCCCAGCATTGTGATTTCCAGTGGCTATTTTGGCCACTGATAACTCGGGGAATGCAATTTGGCATGTTATTGAACTGTAATTAAGAAATGATTGAATTAAATTTGGTATAGATAAGGCATTCACGATGAGACTGAATATTGCTGCTTTGTTATGGATTAGCTTGCACTGAGTAGACTTTGAACTAGGCTTAATATTACATTTTGGCATATTCTAAGTATATCTGCTTGTAGTGAACAGTCTGAACTCGCAAGAAAACCTCAAGAAGTGTCGATGGAATCTATTACAGAATACCTATGACAGCTGTGATGCCCCCTGTTGGGGCCTAGAATAAACAGATAGTTTACGAATGGCTCAAGTACAGAGGAAGCAACGGGTGCTGGAATATATAGTTCCAACAGCAGTATCTCCATTGCAATGGGACATTGCATTATCTTCCATTCGGAGGTACATGCCATTGAGTTCTGCGCCCTTCATACATTGGACCAATGACCAAAAGGGGCGACTATATGTATATTCTCAGATAGTCAAGCTAGGAGACCAATCCAAAGGCCTAGGCCTCTCTCTCTGACACCCTTTTTTTGGGTTTTTGGATCTATCGATCCTCTGTTAAAGTGTGGGGTCTTCCCTGTACTCTTTAGTTTAAGGATTGGCTCTTCCAGTCTGTTGTAGATTGAGGGAACAACCAGACTTCTGTTGGCATGTTTGTTTGTAGACAGATGCACATACATGTAGCTGATTAAGCTGATGCAGTGTCTCGTAGGTTTTTTACCTGGTTAACCATAATGGAATACTGTATTAGAATCAGTTGACATTCATTCCATTATGAGTTTGCAGTGTTCGCAGAATGAAGTCCTTTCTAAGCAGATATGCTTGATATGCGATGCAGTGGTTGAGATGAAGGAAAGAGTCCACTTCTAGGCAGAATGTCCATAGTCCATAGAATGTCCATGTAACCAAATTATAATACATAAGAGGTGGGTCATTCTGTTCATTTAAGAGGAATTTATAATTGTACTGTTTGAAACTTAGTTTTAATATGAAAGAAATATCTTCAACTGGCTTGTGAACATTGATAAAAGTATAAGATCAATTAGAAGTTTTACACAATTCAGTTGTTTTTGTTGCTAATATAAGAAAATATTCTCAATATTTCCCAAGCATTAAACTGAATATATCAAAACTGAAACTTCCAGAAACATTTTCGAAAGCAAACTTCTCAGCCACGCCTGCCGCAAGTAAAAAAAGAAAGAAAACAACTTCTATATAAATCAATTAGAAAACATTGCAAATTGAAATCAATTTACAATCGCATTTATTTCCGCATTGAGAACTAGCTAGAACTTTTGTAATTGTTGTTCTTGCTGTCTATTCATTGCATGCGTAATCAAAAACCGAACCACAACAAGAAACAAACAATGCACCACTACTTAGGCTCGCTGGCGAACTCGAGTAGAATCGAACTAGACCAACTGTTCCGTCTAGTCTCTGACTTTGGCTTTGATTCGAATTTCCATTTCACGTGCATTGCCATACATACCCGACCCGCAATGGTCGTCGTTCTTTTGCTTTCCCAGACTTTCTCAAAGGTCGGCAGAAAAATATTTGTAATAATATGTTTCATTTTGCATAGGTCAAAATATTTTCATATCGAGCCAACGTTTTGTTGTGGCGTTACTCGAATTACTGAACCCGCTCTCACACACCGTCTTTCACCTACCTCTGACAGCGCCAGCCCTCGCCCATGTCTGTGGCGTCTAGAATTGCAATGCTTTTCTAGGTTAATTCGGCGATGCACTTTTTGCAATTACTGTACTTGAACATTATTGGAAAACGAAATGTGAAAAACTGAATGCAATTCGTATGCAAATTTCGTAATGAGCTTCCGAGCCCGCACACGTCTTTCTGGTGGGCTGATAAGTTTTTATTTTGGTAAAGTTTTTAATGTAGTCATGTGGATGCAGCAGCTAACAGGGCGTATGGTTAATGGAGTGTGAGTTATGTGTGGATAATTTTGGTTCTGTATGTATTGCATGCTTAGGGGAATTTGAATTTAGTGATGACATCAATTTGATAACAAACAGCAAAATCGGATTCAAAATTGCAGATACAACAAGATCTTGAAGCTTTTAGGGATATATTTAGACATTTCTTCTAGCTTAGCAAAATTTAAAATATCAGCGGTTATCAAAGAACTCATCGCAGCACATGTTTACCAAATGAAAATGTAACGACTTAAGCGATCCCAGTATTTTCTGTATGATTTTTGTCAATCTTAATCTTAAATACTTTAAAATTATATGGAAATAGGATATTTGGCAAGAATAATTACTGATTTTGTTGGACAATTTTATATCTATGTATTTAGCATATTCTTATGTATTTTATACAGTTAGCATATTCTTTGCATATTCATGATTTTATACAGCAATTGTTAATATTCTTTCGTTACCCCAAACTATCGTTGCTCTGTGAATCAACGAGCGGTCATTTGGCGAACTACATTATATTTGTCGGCCCGAAAGTATGCAATGGAAATTGGTTCACTTAGCTACTGCAATAGGAAGCTCTTCTCAAACTCATACAGGGTGTTAGTGTTTGCCTTCACAATAAAATATGAACATTTATTAAATAAACAAATGATTAATTTAAATAAATGTCGCAATTTTAATTGTTCTTGCTGAGAACTTAATTTTTATAAATCCTAGGCAGGCGAATAACCTCAATAATTAAACACAACGAGCAGGAGCAGCAGCAACAGCAGCAACAGCAACAGCAACAAGAACAATTATTACAAACAACCGCGACATAAACAGCTGCGACAGTTTGCGAGTTTTGTGTATTACCAACATGGGCCATAATGCCAGGGTAAAGGGTGTTTGGGTGGCTTTTGGTAAAGCCACAAAATGCGTGTTTATTAATTAAGCGCATTTGTTTTCATTAAACAAACGTTTTAATTGAGCATGAAAGTTGGCGCCAAAAAATATGAAAATATTCCAACTTGGCAATAGACGCGACCATAAAAACGCAACCCTTTCTTTTACAAATCCTCCACACCCCCTCACCTGACAGCCGTGACACTGACACCGCAAACCCAAAACCAGCAGCTGCCTCTACATATTTATACATATTAATTAATTTTGTGTATTTTAATGGATTTACATTTGTAGAGGAAATCGCCGAAGTGATTGATGGAAATGTAAAACTGTGGAAACAATTTAATAAAAACAAAATTGTCAAAGTATTTTTGGAGTTAAAGAAATTAAGAAATTTCTACATTTCTAATTCTACTAGAATCAGGTCTCAAAGATACTGTGGACACAGAGCTAACTACGATTATAAAGGTCAAGCGGTCGATGTCGGTGAAGAACAGGAATAACAGCAGAGGGTGAGGTGGCAGACATAAGCTTAGCAAAGTGCATTACAATGGCGAATTCGTATTAATCCAAAGAAACAAGAGAGCCAGCCATCAGAGGGACTAAGAAATTCACTTCGAAAATAAGTGTTGTTTTCTATGCCTTGATTACTTTTTACTTCCATGGGAAGCACTACGTGGTGGCTGCCTTCCTGGACATCCATTAAGAGTTTGACAGGATCTGGCATGATAAGCTACTGTTCAAACTGAAAGGCTCTCCCGAACCCACAGCTATATACACCAGAGCGAAGTTTCCTTCAGGACAGGAAGGTGCCTCTTCGGGCGTCAAGCACATCCGAGCCTTGTGGGCAGCGTGCTGGGGTCCACGAGTCTAGGCATCCCCTCTGCACGTCGACGGGACCACATTGTGTGCACTTTCGTCGATGCCACACCAATCCTTGACTCCTGCATCTACTCAGCCACTAATATGTTTCAGGAGTACCTGAAGAAGTTTAGCAATTGAGTTTGCAAGTGGAACATTGACGTGAAGCCAGACAAAGGCGCCACAGTGTCCAGGGCTCTTCCAACATCCGCTGGCTCCTCAACATCCGCTGTCTCTGAGAAATAAAATCGCCTTATATAAGGTGATATTGGCTCCACTATGGTAATACGCCATCCAAATGTAAGGAATATAGCAGCACTATCACATCTCCACCGCATCCGCATTGAGCAGATCCGCATTCTGAGGCGTATCACCGCCGCAGACAGGTACATACGGACCAGGGACCTCGAGAGGGAACATGGTGGGCCATCAACTCACAGGCAGCAAGATACCTCGATAGGCTTGTCAACCAATCCAACAACCTTGTCTATCAAGTCTGGTGAGAAGACGCGGGTGAGGGCTGTCATGAGGACACAGACGTCTGCGCAGGACTCACCCTAAAGACCTGGCGCTTCGCGGAGTATAAATGAATGAAATATATCTCTTTAGTATATATATATTACCCCTTAATATATACATATGCGATGTCAAGTTAATATATACAATACCACATTCATATAGTTTCCAGAACTTCCAATCACTTCTTTTAATGATCTACAAATTCCTGAAGACTTCGCTTATCCAACTCATTACTTGCGCCCCTTTAAAGCTTATACTTCATTAAAGACTTTTGCCTATATTTGGAACATAACTTACTTTTCTAGTCAACTCTTTCCCTTTCTCCTCCCGCCATACACACACACTTCCCTCTCTGTTCTCTTTTTCAATGTGCCCTTTGGGTGCAATTAAAATTCGGCCTCGAAATTATTATTATTATTGCTTATGAAAAACACTTTTGCCAACAAAGATACACCCCAAAAATCCCCCTCAGCCCCAAGAAAGGCAGCCAAAGCGTTTTGGCACAAAGTTTTGCCCAACACATCAACTCGTTTTTGGCTGTTTTTAAAAGCACTTTATACGCCAAGCCACACGCGACTAAGTAAGTAAGTATCTATATACGAGTACATACATACATATATACATACACACGTATATTTTGCCTGCTTTCTGATTATTTTTCATAAACTTGGCAAATGTTTTGGGAAATCCATTTAGCAGCCGCATTACTTTATCTTTATCTTCGGCCATCAGGGTTTTATGATTTGTGAGTGTGTGTGTGTGGAGGATGTCCCTCTTACTGAGTGAGTTATGTCCTGGGGTGTAACGCCTTATATATGTATTTGTGAGCTATGGCAGGCCAAGTTATTTCGAGTAGTTAATTGTGGGGTCAAGCTAATAAGAGCTAAGTTTCATAATAATAAATATAAATATGAAAGTTATTAAAGGAAACACTTAAGAGCAAGAGATTGTTGGAGTTTTGGAAACAATTATGTACGAGGTGGGTTCCAAAAGTGGGGCCACGTTGTTCAAACGCTTCTTCAAACGCTCCAAATTGTCATGCAGCTTCCAGTCCAAGTTGGAGGAAGTCAAATGCGAGTACTGGCCATCGATGATTTGCTTCTGTCTGCTGAGGAACCAGTTGGACACCTGGTATTGCAGTGGTTTGGAGGTGATGGTCACGACCTTGTCCAATCTGTGTCCTCATCATTGCATTCACCGAAGTGCTTGGTAAGATCCACATCGACCTTCTTCAGCACAATGTTGCCGAAGCGACGACCCTCACCCTTGATGGCGGTCATGGCGATGCGAGTCAGCGCAATTTGTTCGGAAAATTCTGAATTTTGATCAGAAGAACCTAAGCATGAGCATGATTTGTTGGCCAAAAACACAGCAATCATGCCTCAGACACCATATTCACGGGACTCGGCGCCCTTCCTTTTTCCGAAAACTTAAAAAAACTTTTGAAAGAACGGAGATTTGCAACGATTGATGAAATAAAAACTACAGCGCTAGAGCAAGGCTATGAGTGCTTTGAAGATTGAAAAAAGCCTTGGCATCTGAGATCTGTATTGTATCTGAGGGGGATTACTTTCGAGAGGACAAAATGTTGATGAATAAATTGAAGTTATAAAGTTTGAGAAAATAAAACTTTATGAAAATAATTTCATATTTAACTCGTGTGACCAGATTTGCAAGCATGCTAAACATCTTTTGTCACACAGCGTTGGAAACGTTAAAATATGATTAAATAATAAACAAATAACTATTGTCCAAATACTTCAAAATATAACTTATATACTTCCCTAATATTAGATGTTGTTTATTGAAATATAAACTTAGATCTTTGATCAATAAATATCTATGAAATTGTCGGAAATAATTTCCTTAAGCCATAGCTAATATCAAATTTAACACATTGTACAATAACATTTGCAACCTTCGCAGAGTTGAGGGCATTTGTCATCACAAAATCCAGCAGAAATGTTTGCAAATCTATTGTAAGTAACATGAAGTATTTTATTCAAAACAATTCTAAACCAAAGGGTAGTCTTTTACTGCTCCTATCAAGCCCATTTATCGTGTCAGCCGATTTTGTAGGAATCCCTACATTGCCCAAAGGTGCATGTCCAAAGCAGAAGACAAGCATAGGCTCAGTAAGTTTTCGGCACTGATATATTATATAGAAATATCTGATAACTATTTATACTTATAGACTACATTCAAGGGTGAAGTTTGGTATAGAAGTGTCTACAATGATCTGCTGCCACCAAATTCGTCCTCAAAGTCGCTAAAAAAGTGCGCAAAGCTAATGTATCCCTTTGAACATAGCAGTTCGCATAGTATATTGGGCACGGATCATAAGAACTATGTGATCTTATATCGTTGCATATATTATAAGGCAACCAATACACATTTCAGTAAGTATGATGCCTTATGGAAAGCTGAAATACAACTTGTCTCTCTTTGATTTTATAGGACATGCCCTAACATATACCCTGCATAAGCAGCCCTCTGCTCAGATTGTTGAGGCCATTAAGAAGGCTCATAAGGATAATGGACTTGATCTGACGAAAATAGCACAAGCATGTCCTTAGAGAAATGTATATAAACGTTTGTTAAAAATTTCTAATAATAATAGCAATTCTCTCAGACCAAAGGTATAAATAAAATTTCTGAGAATTGCCTTGAAAGTCTGCCAACGTTAATTAGCATATCATAATGGCATTAAATTCTATATCAAACCCTGACTAATATTCATTAGCCTTACTTACATAAGCGAGTTGATAAAAAGGCTAAACAATAATGCAATTTGCAGCAGTTCAATTTGGAATTATTTCAAGCCAAATCTCTGAAATATGTTAAGGTTCAGGTAAATATATAATATATCTTTATAAGTTATTCAAATTATTCAAATTGCAAAATCTTTAAGCTATTTGCTTTTAGTGCTGTGTGCTCTGCTAGATTCCCAACTGGTTTGGGCCCCAAATCCTGGTCCTTGCCCAAGGTTGTATGCAACTGTGCCAAGTGTAAGCATGCAGAATTTTTGTATCTTTTTATAAATTAACACACATTAACACATTTCTCTAACTATATATAGAGTACCATATCGGGCAAGCTAATACATCGTGCCATGTTTTTGGATGTCTTCCGAAATCAACTACAAATACCGCCCATTAAGCTATGTCAGACCGTAAACTGGCCTCCGAAAAACTTACCGCAGTATACCATTTTGTCAACGGATCATAAAAACTTTATTGTCACATACAAATGCAATTTCTTACAGGTGGCCAATATCCATGTGGGTGAGTAGGGATAGAGATGGATACCAAACGGGATGGTTTACTAACATGATATACTTACAGAACTAGCTTTCACCTATACAAGAGACAGGAACCCAAATAAGGCCACCTTGGATGCATTGGCTGAAACGTTTGCTAGGAATAATCTAAGTGCAGATAGTACAATGGTGTTGTGTGGTTAAGTTTGTTAAAGCATCTGTATAATAAATGGAAACTAATGAGGCCTGTGATCGAACTTATCGATGAATTTGTAGGCTTCTAAGGAATTACTTGAATATATTCGACGGTTCTGAGTCTGATCTCATTTCTCGTTCTTTCGTTTGTTAAAAGGAGTCTTATCATCTTCATTATGTCTGGCTACTGTATTCCTTCCAGCTCGAGGAAGAGTAGAACGTGGACTCTGTTGCTACACTTTCAACAGGACACTTTCATATCATGGTATGAAGTAAGGCCTCGCCCGCTGACATGAAGCAAGCCAAAATGCCTTCTTATGACTCTTCTCCATTTAGAGTTGCTCTTTGCTTATCTGCAGGACATTGTCAAAGGAACATCGGTGAATATATATAAATAAGTTCTTCAAAAGTCTGTTTTGTATAATTTTCTTGAAAGTGTCGTTATTTTTTAACACAAGCAAAGCCTAACTGAAGCCCATTAGCAACGCTTTACATAACTAAGTTGACTAAAACTCAAACAGTTAAACTAATTTGAAGCAGTTGCCGTTCATATTCTAAGCAGAAAATGTTAAAGTTCAGGTGAATGCAATATAACATTACTTTATTATTTTCCATAACAAAAAAAACTCCTTGAAATTCCTGCAGCTTAAAGCTGTGTCTCTTTTGGACTCTACTTGATCTCCACACAGTCTCAGCGACTGCACCTGGACCCTGTCCAACTGTAACAAAAAGTGTACCGAGTGTAAGTTCAAATTAGGACAACTGATGAAAATATGTCTGTTAACTTGGCTTTGCTCAATCAGACCACCATAAAAGGCAGGCTAATACACCGATCCATATACTTGGATGTCTTGGATGGCAAGTCACCAATGAAGCCCATACAAATCTGCCAGCGCATTAATTGGCCGCCAAAGAAATTGAAGCAATATACCATATTGGCGACGGATAATCAAAACTATGTGGTTACCTATAAGTGTAATTATTTGAAGGACACCAAACAGCATGTCGGTGAGTTCGTCTTAGGAAATAGAATAGAATCATGAGAAAATACTACAATTACAATTTTGAAATATTCAGAACTGGCTTTCAGCTATACGAAGGATAAGAAGCCCGACAAGGCCGTGGTGGATGCCATCAATGAAGCATTCAAACAGAATAAGTTGAATGTAAATGGTCAAGTGATGTTGTGTGCGTGAATGTGCATTCATATTGTCTATAAAGGGTGTTTTTCAAGAGGTTTGGAACTTTAAATTGAAATAAAACACTTTTAAATAATTGTAATATGGCTCAATATAGAGATTTCTTTATGGCAATGATAATGGAAATTGAGTTTGAGCAAGGGAAATACTCACGAACGAGTTTCAAAACTTTAGAACAATATGGCTGGGGGCGTTCTTTGATTAATTTCTTTATATTAACTACAACTTTATAAATTCCTTTATATTGGCAGAAACTTGCCAAGGCTTTGATTGCCTATCAGAAAGCATTTAGTTCAAAGATCCTAAAGAACACAGTTATACATTTCCTTCAACGATTATTCCTGCCACTTTGGGCTACAAGATGACCTTTATGCTTCCAATCAATCCAAAGTCATGTTGTTTTGTCTTAGCATAACACTTCAGACACCGTACCTTCTCAACGATAGGCCCCCTCAATCGGATCGATACTATATAGACCCTAAATTGAAATTTGATTTACAGATTTCAATTCCCGTCAATAAGGCTGTAGGTGTTCTGGGTTTTATTAAGCGATGGTCAAAGGAATCCTTATACAACTAAATTACAGTGCACTTCTCTGGTTCTATCTATTTTAGAGAACGCATCAAGTGTCTGGTGTCTACAATAGAGGATCACCAGGACCGCATTGAGTCTGTTTTAAAGAAATTTTTGCTGTTTGCACTCCGTGGGTTGAATTGAAACCATCTCTCTGCACATTCATATAAGCTTCTACTAATAAATCTTCCATCTCTAGAAAATCGTAGAAGTATGCGCAATGTTATCTTTATTTATCAGCTAATTAAAGGTGAAATTGGTTCTCCGATATTGATGAGCTAAATTAGTTATTCTGTCCCTCATGCTAGGCTATAATCATCTACAATTATCCTAGCTACTAATCATCTAGCTATTAGATAATTGTAAATCCTTTCATTGAAAGTGAGCGGGCAAGTCTACTTTTTTCCGTCTTCGCGTATGCGGATGCGCCCTTGGGCGTCTCAGTTGAATGATCTGCGCATTGTACGTTAACGTCCCGTCACAAAATACCAATGAATCATTAGACCAGTGATTATATTAAGCTATTCAATCTGGGTTTGAGTCTCCCTGTGATACTTTTTGACGATTGGAAAGAAGATTTCTAAGAGCCTACATTTGAATGTATAGAACTCCAAATGATAATCTCTTCTAGCTGATAATCTCCATTTCTAACGTATTTGCGGTTCCTAAGCCGCTTCTCTTTTAGACAAGTTTCATGCAAGGCCGCAATGGCATTCCAAGCTACCACATTTTGAAAAGAGCGGATAAAATGTGAAAACAAACAAATATACTATTTGTAGATAACCGATTCGTTGGTATAAAATGAAGTCCTGTTCCCGTTTCCCCTCCGAAAGTGAAAGTGAAATCGAATTGGAATTCCACTTGGAAAAGTTTGGGTTTTTTGAACTTATGTCCGAATCGTGCTGTGACGCCAGTGGACAGAACAAGACAGAACGATGAACATAAACAACTCCAAGTGGATGCAATATATGCGCATGGTTTTGTTTACGCTAGAAATGGGTAGAAATCAATTTACAAGTGAGATCTAACAATTTACACTAGAAATTCTTCGCAATGACTTAAAAATTGATATAAAATATATATATATATATTATTATAAAATATATATACAAGCTATGTTTGAAACAGCATATTTAAATGGGATTCGGATATTGTGATCCCGAATCAAAAAGTAAATCGCATGATTCATATGGAAGCCTTTCCACTTCCCAGAACAGGCCTGAATATCTATCTCACTTTTCATCAGGCTTTCTGGTGGCTACAAAGTTTCACTCTCTACAAATCTTGCTAGTTTTTCTACTTAAAGTCATATATAAATGATTTATTGGCTAATAATAAATTTGAGTTTCAACAGAGTTTAAATAAGACCCAAACCAAAATAATTAAAACTAAAATTTGTTAAAATGATTCTAGCATTACATTTTGCATCAATTTTTAATTACCAACGGCACTTTATGTTATTACATAACTGAGTTTGATATAAACTCTAACAACCAAACCAAGTTGAAGCAGTTGGCATTAATATGCTAAGCAGAAAATGCAATATAACATTACTTTATTAGTTTTATAAAAAAACTTCCTTAAGATTTATACAGCTGTTTCATACTGTTTCTCCTTTGGACTCTGCTTGATCACCACAGACGTACAGCGTCTCCGTCCGAGCCTTGTCCTACTGTAAAGAAAGTGTGAAGTTAAAATTAATATAAATTATGAAAATGTATCTGTTAACTCTGCTTTTCACAATTGGATCACCAGAAAAGGCATCCTACTACATCGATCCGCGTACCTGCAAGGTGAAAGTGTTCGGAAATGTTATGGGCGCTAAAAAATAGGGAACCGTATACCATATTGGCAACAGATGATAATAATAATGTTTTCCTCTTTAAATGTGATTATGTGAATTAGAACGATCGGTACTTTAGTGAGTTCTTCTAAAACATACTAAAATCATGCATAAATACTATCAAATCTCAATATTTCGTTAAGGCCAATAGCTTTACGAGGATCAAGAACCCCAAAATGGGATATATGAATGCAATTAATGAAACCTTCGCATAGAATTTACTGAATGCAAGTTGTCAGATGGTGTTATGTGGCTGATAAGGCATTGATATAGCATATAAAGAGGGTTTTTGAGAATGTTTATAACTTTAAATGGAAAGAAAATGCTAGTAAATAAATGGAATATTCCTGAGCTATCGATTCGCCAGCAATGCTTAAAAATTACTTTCTAATATTCATATGAAAAGAATATCTTGCAGTCTCGCCAATGGTTACTTTTCGGAAGATTATGTTGCTGGTAAGCACTCAGCTTTATAACCCAACAGTTGCTCCAAAAGCTTCCTATTTTGAGATCACAGTCCTTGCGGAAGTTGAATATGTGTTTTTGTTCAGTATAACTCCACATTCAGCGCCAAATATATTCAGAAGTATTGCTCTGTTGCTTCCCATTCAAGGACATCAGCACACTCATAAATCTTATCAAATCATGTATTAACTCTGACCAGAAGTGAGCTACATAGCTGTTTATAATTTTCTCTTTCCTTAAATATTTTGTGAGAACTTTCTCTAGAAATAAATTTTCAACAATTTATAAATGCTTCGAGGCCTTAAGTTCTTGCAAACAATATACTTATCGGTCAGCGGTGAATTACTTTACAGCGATAGAAACACATCTTAAATTAAACATACTTAAATAAGTTTGCTTTTAACATTGCTTCTGGATGCAAAAGTAATTTGATTTCTCACAGCTTCATGTTCATTTCTCACATTTTGCCTTTACCTTTCTGCTTCGCTTATTTGCTCTATCAATGCCAAACATATTTTCTAACCATTCTTTCGCATTGCTTGTTTTACAAATCCAATTTGCGAGCAGCATTCTCCATAGGTGTGAGTTTTATCCCTCCGCCTGAGAGAGAGAGTCTTGTGTAGTTGGCGGCAAATGTCATAAAAATATGCGACATTTCGTTTTTATCGCTTTTGAAAAACTTTACTATTTTGTTTCCTCTCCTACATTCTCCCGCACACGTTCTGTGACTTTTCGTTTTTCTTTCGTTTTTATTTTATTTACAATGGCAATTTCTTTGTTTTTAAACAAGCAGCGCATTGCTTATTATTTGCGCCCTCCGATTGGCGATTGGAAACGATTTTCGGTCATGGGAAGTGGAAGGAAGATGTACAGATGAGGTACAGTGGGGTAAATTGAAAGTGAAATATCAATATGATTACAGCAAAACTGTTAGCAACAATTAATTTTCTTGTTGGACAACGAAGAATCGAAATTATTCGTTCCTCCTTTTCAATTTCATCCGTTGAACTTTGTAGTTAGTTAAATGAGCTCTTACATTCTTCGGGCATCGCCCTAAATAAGTCTATCATCTAACTTATGTATGCTCCACTGTACCAACTCAATTCCTTGCCCCCAACTTTCTACCCCCACCAGAACTTAACATCATCAACAACATGGCTGCCTTTCGCTTCATTCCCCCAAACCACACCCTCGCCCAGTCGAAGAACTCTCGAGGAAAACAGCTTTTTCGCGTCGCCATAAAATGCAAGTGGTCAAAGAAAGAAGGCGCAAAAGAAACGAAAAATGGAAAATCACAAAATGAAAAACGAAGAAAAACAATTAAATGCCAAACAGCAGCAGCAGCAGCAGTTGAAGGCAAACAAGCAAATAAACTTGAAAACTGGCAATGCCAAGTTGGGGTAAGATAAAGGAGGTGCTGCATTTGCGACACGTTTGCAAGTGGTAAGGGGTTCACAGAAGGGGGAGAGGGGCAAAGGCAATGCCAACTCAGTTTAATTGAAATCAAGTTGGGGAATGGCGGAAAAACGGGCGAGGCTTGCAAATCGAATTGAAACGTATACGAAAATCGACAGCGAACGTAATTGAAATTGCATGAGCAGATTGGCAGCAGAGAGCTTGCCCCTCTTTTCGGGCATACTTTACACATAAATTGCCAACAAATGGACAATGACCAAAGGAAGAATTTGAAAGGAGAGAATCGTAGAGAAAACTGAAGTACTCTATGAATGAGAGGAGATATTTTTTTATAGGATATTTGTAGCAGATTAGAAACTTACGATTCTTACAAGCGACAGATTTTATGTGAAAATTTTATACTTGAGTGAATATTTGAGTATAAAAATTACGTTTAATGTGCGAAAAGCTTTTATAGTCAGCATTAAATTGTTAATGTATATTTAAGGGGAAAATTTCTTTCTTGAAAAAAGTAAATAAAGACATTTTTTGTAGACCTTTATATATATCATTCTATGTGATCATTGTAAATGGAAGATTCAATACGCATTTGAAATTCTTACCTGACCAGAATAAAGCTTGACTATCGAACATTCTTATACAAAATTCAACATTTATAATTGTCTTATAAATAATTAGGTTAATCAAAATTTTGTAAGGAAACCCGAACACAAGTTTTGCTAGAAGAGACTTCCGATTGAATTCCATTTTTGTCGTTGATACAAAAAGAAATCATAATATCTCAATATCAAAATATATATACAGATATTGATATATAGAAAACACTTTCCAAAGCTGCTTCTAAATGGCAAACTTTGCTTAAAAGTGAGCACACCCTGTCTCAATCATCAATTATATTCATTAATATTTTCTTTCTCCTCTCTTTATAACATTCTTCTTAATAAAATTTATGATTGGAACATTTTTTCATATTTTTTTTTGCAGCTAATTTTTTGTAATTACTGCGTCAAAAAAACACTCCAATAGCCAATTTGTATGAGTCATGAAGACTTTCCAAGCAATTTGCAAATTGTTTTCTAAGCACATACAGACACACACAAGCGCACAGATACTATGTATATAGGCAGAGGTGTCAGCAAAATAAACGCTGACAATAAATAAAAATGGAAAATGATTGAAACATGTGTCGAGTGTTTGCCTCTTTGATATCCTAGGCACGTTTTACCTTTGCTTTAGCTCAGCCAACGTCAACCCTCATCCCGCCAGCCATGTCAATAGCCGGGGTAATGTAAACAAATACGAAAGCCATCAATAGACGACATATTCTAGCGCACAAAAGTATGCTATAAAATGTGTGGATAAAATGTGGAAGCAATGTACATTGGCAATTGGCAAGGATGAAGATGGAAATGACATAAAGAAATGAAATCTGAAATGACTTTGAAAATATATATCAAATTTATCATATTAATTTGATAATTTATTTTGATATTTAATTATGTAATTTCTTTATTTCCAGACGAAAACATAATTGGAGAAATGATACATGAGTTACATGGAGTAGTTTGAACTTAAGGAATTAAATATCGTGGCTGAGGAGTATAAAAGGCAATGTCCATCTATATGAAAGCAATAGTTTTCTGGCTATTAGTTGATTTGGCCAAATTCAAACATTTTACACTCAACTAAAGCTTCTTAAATACCGAAAACCCACACCCAATCGCAAGCTAACCGCAATTATTTCTATATATGTTTAGCTCAAGCTCAATAATCCATTTCTTATTTTTTGAAATTTGAATTTCTTGTATGCAGCTGCGACCACTATTTGATCCTTTCTCGTGGGGTTAAGAAATCGTTGACCCATTCATACCAAATTTCATTTCACACCAACTTGAGATTTTCTATCATTTCTGCTGCTTCTTCGTATTAATATTATTATTATTATTATTATGATTGTGTATTATTATAATGCCTTTTCAAAATGAAATTGGGGCAACCACAAGCAGAATAAGACGAGGTAGAACAGCAGCAGCTGCGTCCCACGTGTGCGTGTGTGTGTGTGTGTGAGTGTGTGCTTTCATATCCTGACAAATATTTGATTTGGTCAGCATAAAAAAAGGAACAATCTCAACATTTGGCATGCAATTTGCATTTTTTTTCTATATTTGTTCGCTTTCAAAGTTAAGTCTGGGTTAGCTTGTGCGGGATTTGATGTATGTCAAAGTTACGTGCGCGTTAAAATCTTGTCTAATTTAATATCTATAAATCGCAGCCAGCTTTGACAGGAAAAACCCCCAAGGGCCTCGCCTCACAAGCGAAAGGGTTGCCCTTGCTGCTGTTGTTGTTGTTGTTGTTATTATTGTTGGGTTAACCTTATCAAACGTGGCAAATTGATTTCGGCTCGTTTATGCGGTCATTTCAAAGGAGGGTGGGGGGTCAACGAAAAAAGGCAAATTGTAAAACCGAAATTGGCCAAACGTGCGTTACAAATTAATGTTTGTTCGGGATTTGTTTTATAGAAAAAGAAATTTTTTATTATACGTTTGTTTTTTTTTTTTTTGTCGTTTTACAAACAGGCCATAAAACCCTTTTATACTTCAACAGCATGGACCGCACCGGACTGATGCCAAGTTATGTGGTGCAAATGGGGCGAGGAAGAGGAACATAATGCAAAGGGTTGTATTGTTTTTTATTGATAAGCAATCAATAAGGTATTAGTTGGGCTTGTCATTGTATGACATCGATATGGTGGGGTTATTGATATTGGTCTCGGCTTCTTAGTGACGAATGGGATATGGTTAATACGTGAGAGAAGATGGCTATGATTAAGACTTAGATAAGACTTAAAAGTGGCTGGATTGATATATATATAGCACTTATGTCATAAAATTAGCTTTCTTATAAGCTAGAATATAAATTGGACTAAGGATTCTTTTGAATTTGAATTCAAGGATTTATGATATACCATCTATTTCGTATTAAGATTGGTTGCTGATCAACCTGGGGCCCTGATTCGAGTTCTGCTTCCAATGGAATGTATGTATGTACTTTTTACAACCTTTATTATGTCAGCTCCCTAGTTGCTTATCTTCTTTCTCTTCTAGTTCTTGTCTTGTAAGCCTCCTCTTCTTTAGTCCTTCGCTAGTGTCTTCCAGCTTCTCTCTCTGATCATTCTGTGTTCATTTTCATACCATTTTTCTCTGTCAATTTTTTCCAAGAAGCTGGCAAAGCATGGCAACATTAGAGAATGCTACTATTATTCGGAAACTGAACCATATGTTTAATGAAACACCTTTACATAAAGGCTTATATTAATCAATTTGGTGAAATATAATGCTTGCAGGAGTCTAAATATTATGAAACATTAGTTGATTTCTAGTTCGAATGGCTAAAAATCAAAAACTCCGACGGCTTTTATGTATCATGTAGAATCCTTGCTAAAGTGGGACATAAGCTTATGCTGGATTTCATAACTACTTGGTGGGATTTAATTATCTATAAATATTTCAGATATATAATGCAGTCACATTTAACCGTTTTCGTTAGGATAGCTCCTTATCTTATCTAGCCTAAGATAGCATTATCTTTTAAACAATCTTTTTATTTCTTAAAAAAACTGATTCAAGAGTTAATCAGTTTTAGTTCGCAATCATTCTTACGCGACTAGTAAGAGCATTCGTCGCTGAGTTTGGTATTCAAATTCTCAAAATTTTGAAAATAAAATGTCAAGAAATGTGGACATAAAGATATATATTGTAGAGTTATATTATTATTAATAAATCAAATAAAATTAACCTCTGTTTCTTTGCTTTTAATTTTGGTAACTTATTTTGTTTTTAATACAAATCTGCTTATTATATTTATCAGATATTTTCCTCCTTTTTATCAACCAATTTGAAAAGATCATCTTACTAAAAAAGATTGCTCTATCTCCTATATAATTTCAAACTCTGCGCAACTAAGCCTTAATGAAGTCATAAATGCGTAAGGAAAAGTCTAACCAGCATACAAGCCAAGCCCCTACCCACTCCCAGTATCTCTTCCATTCCACATTTACAGTTTAATGAACTGTTATTACAAAAACTGGTCTCCGTGTAAGCCCTAAAGATTCGCCTTGGCTATTTACTTTTACAGTTGGGTATTAAAATCTCACCAAATTATTTATTAATTACCCCGCTTGGGCAACAGGGCAAGCAGACAAAGCAGCGAATCGGCAGTTTCAAACATATAGATGAAGTCAAAGCCAGAAACGAAACTCTTGCAACTGCTCCCGCACTTTTATAGTGTAACGAAATTCCAAACAATATTTTCTATGCTTATCTAATTCTTCCTCTTTTTTTTGGCACAATAAAACAATAAATCAATCACAGTTGGGGTTTCTTTTTTCTGTTTTGTTTTGGTTTGTTATCTCTTTTTGTACAAGTTTTTAGTAGCCTGTTAGATTTTTTAGGCAGTTTTGGGGAGGAATTTATGAGTCCAAGGGAAATTGTTATAGAGATTTGTTAAGTGCGATAAAATGCTGATGCTGTGGCATAAAGATCAAATGTAAAACATGCTGGCTGTATAAATTGTAGATCTTACCATGTTGTTACCATGAGCCAGGGGGTGTTTAGTGGCTTTAAAAAGGGTCGAGACAAAAGACAAAGTCAATTAAAATGCGGCACAATCAAAGATTCAACAAGCTGTGCGAAGAAGTGTAGCTGTGCAGCTGTGGTGGAATTATGAAAGACACTCAAAAAAATAGAGGAGCAACTGAGATGAGTTGAGTTGTTCTCGCGCACACACACACACAGACATGTATTCCTACCATTTAGTTAATCAACAATGGCGGCGTGCACAGACGCTCTCATTCAGTCTCTCTTTCTTTCTCTCTCTCTTTGTCATTTGGTAGGTGTGGCCTTAGTTGAAATGTCGTTTCAGTTCCACTGCGTTTCTTAGCTGATTGTTGTTGTTGTTGTGCTGTGAGTAAATTAAAATTGTGTAGTTTATTATTAAATGAAGCGCAATTTTTGTATTTGTATGGGTGTCTCTCTGTCTCTGATACCGACTCCTCGCAGCAATAACACCACCAACAACAACAAACACACTTTTTTATATAGATAAATATTGATGTAGATATATAAAAATTGTTATGCCCGACGGCAGCTTTAGGCCACATAATAATATTGAATTGTTAATTAGCAGATTAATGACGGTTTTTTTTTGTTGGTCTTTGAAATATTTGGCATGAAGAAAAAACAGGAAATAAATTTAAGAAACGATGATGAATAGTTTGCAGGGAACTGAAAATGCATTTGGCTTTATATTTTCGCAGTTTGAAATGTTTAGAAAATTTTAATTGGGATTTTCTAAAGGTTCGTTATCTGACTTTCTTGAAAATGTCTAAATTTTTGAAAAAAATCAAAATTATCTATAATATTTTATATGATAGAAATGCAATATAAGTTAATTTACAGAAAAATGAACAAAATAGATAGTTGAAAATGTCAAAAACTGCCTTAGTGAACTATTACTTTACAAGGAAATTAGAGCAATATAATGGCATATATGGATTGGGCAACCTTAGTTTATATAGATATCTCTCCATTAATTATCATCTCGTTACATTTTCAAATATTTAAAAAAGATTCAGTTTGCATTTCCTCTTTTTTATACAATTTCTTTTTAGTAAATTTTTTTAATTTTCCCCTAACATAATTCCATCAATAATATCATAAGTCCTTGTATAAATACCACAATCATTATATTCTAATCTAAATAATTCCATTCCATAAAAATTCTTTTCTTTTTATCTTAATAATAATATTTCAAATCAAAATAACATTTCCAAACATTTCAATTTACATTAATTGCTTTTCATTTACACAATTTTTAATTATTTAAATGTAAGCCCAAAAAAATCCCACTTTTCGCCCCCTCAATATTTATAGCTTTTTAAACAAATAAACAGCATTCAGAGGCGAAGAGACGAAGAGACGAACAGAGACGGAGACGTCGACCACCCGCCCTGCATAAAGAGTCAGAGCCATGAAAATGCACTCAGACACACTCACACTGGCACACACTCACGCTCGCCAGCTCGCCAGCACGCCATCGCAAATCTCTCTCTCACACAGCAGCGGCCAGGACCCAGTACGAGTACCAGTCCCTGGCTCCAGCTCCAATCCAATCCAAAATAGTTGATTTTAATGATGTACATAATAAAATTCCCATTCGTTTTGTGCCAATGCCAATGCGTTCCGTCAATGTTTACACTGATTGTGGAAGAGAGCGAGAGAGAGCTGCTCCACTGATTCACTGGTCGAGTGTGCAAGCGAGATGGCCTAGGCAGCGGTGCCGGGGATGCTGTAAGTGGAAAAGAGCAATCCACCAATTTTTTTTGTTGTTTTGGCTGCGACTGCGAGGGTTGTTGGAACTGAAACTGAGACTAGGAACTGAGATTGTCTGCATCGGCCTGAAGTCACATTCGAGTCAATTCCGAAATAATCTTAGGCCTAAGCGGACACGCGCGCGGTTAACGGTTCCGGAAAATATTTCAAAAATCACGAGTTTTTCAAAATCGAGCAAACTTTTTAGAGCTCCAGATAATGTACCAAAACTTTAGTGCTGGACTCTAAAAATATATAAAGAAGTGAACCAAAAACCAGAAACAATTTTAAAAAAATTGTAATTTTATATTTTGATTTAATAAAGAAACTTGAGATTTGAAGTTATCTTTTGAAGTTTGTCAGTTTTCATATTAAAACGTTTGGAATACAGTTTAATAAAAAAGTTAAAGAAAAATCGGCGTTTTGAAAACCAAAAAGAGCATAAAAAACGTGTTTCAGAAAAAAACTAAAAAGTTCATTGAAATACACCACGAAAATATCTTTGAAAATCCATCTAAGATCTTAAAACTGAAAACTCTAAAAATTCAGACATCCAGGATCTGCACCAAATGACCAAAAAAGATTCAAAGACTTGGCAAATATAGAGAAGAACCTGAACAGTTCAGAGAAGGACTGCCTGAGACCTCACCATCTTTCCGTCTTTCGTCACATTCGACAAAAACCCCAAGCAAGCTGGGTAGTCCATTTCTAAGTATCACGCCTGCAGGGGGCAGCAGCAGCAACAATCCATCGCCCAGCCCCACACCTGCAGCAGCCGCCTCTTCATCATCGTGTGCCTCGTTCGCCTCCTCGTTATCAACTCCCTCTTCCACAGTGGCGGCGAAACACTTAGCCCAGACATTCCAGCTCTCCGCAAATTCGGCTTTCAATCTTGCCTTGCCGCCAAGTTTCTATCATCGGCTGCCTGCGGACACTAGTTCTCCAGGGGATTGTGACTTTCCCGAAAACGAAATGGACTTAATCAATCCCTATATGCGGCATCACAGCTTTGCCGCAGCGGCTGCCCAGGGCTCACCGCCGTCGGCTGCCCAACGGCATCATTTGGCTGCTGCGGCTGCTGCCGGCCTGAGCAATGGCTTTGCCGATGTTCATGCTCATGCCATGGCCGCGGCTGACTATCAGCAACAGCTGGCCGACTATCATAGCGCCGCAGCAGCAGCAGCTGCTTACAATAACAATAATAACAACAACAATAGCCCCTTGATGCTGCTGAAGGCAGCCGCACAGGTGCCGAAGACTTCCTCCGCGGGCGACGAGGATCATTCCCCAACGAACACACCACCGCCAGCAAACGCTTCATCCCGGCTGCATTCGGAGTCTTCACCCTCGCCGCGCTACGAACACAACTCCAGCCCTGGTGTGGACAGCTCCAAGTCCTTTGCCTTGAGTCAGCGCAGCAGCGGCGGCGAAGAGCCTTGCCAGAATAGCGAATCGAGTCCACCGCCAGCCGATTACAGCCCCGAGAACCTAACCAGTCGCAAGTATCATCATCATCAGCAGACGTCACACCTTCATCCTTTGCATCATCACAACAACAATAATAACAACAACAATGGCAGCAACAACAACAACAACATGGATCATAAGTTGCCACTCAGCTTTCTGGGACCTCCTCTGGCTGCCCTACACTCCATGACCACAGAAATGAAGACTGCACAAGGTGGAGGAGCTGGTGGATCAGTTGGAAGCGGCGGTGGCTCTGCCGTGGGCAATGGTATGTCCTCCTATGGCCACAGTCCTACATCCCATATGATTAGTGAACGGGGCAATTCCTCAAATACAACAACAACGAACACACAAGGTGCCGCCAATCCGCATGGCATCGATACGATATTGTCGAAGCCACCGCCGGTGACCACGGCGGCGGGTCTAAGTGCTTTAACGGGAGGTGAGTACATAGGGGGATGATATGTTGTGGGCTGTGCAAATAGATTAGGGAATATCGATGGAAACTTCTATCTAGAATTTGGGTGGCTAAGAGCAGTTAGTATCAGAAAAAGTTAAGATTGTTTCTGAGCTTATGTTGGGAATTGATGTGGATGACTTCACTTGGCTATGACCATTTATGTTAGCAATTGATGTGGATGACTTCACTTGGGTTTTACCATCTCTAAGAGATTAAGAATTGAAACTTTAGGATGAAATAGGGATTTATTTGTAATTCCAAATTGTTGGTATTACAATTGTAATCGAGAACAGAGAGATATTACGATTCAGCTGGTGAGAATATATATGATATAGAATATGATTCGATCGACCAACCAGGAACCTTTTTTTGTAGAATTCTAAACATATATTTCACATATAAGATTACCAATTAGTTTTAGATAGTATTTTGATAACCAAATATCTAAGGAAATACATTCAAAAGTATAGGAATAAGGATGGCATTTACATATGAAAATATTTTAGTAAAAATCATAAAGACCAAAGCTGAATGGAATGTATTAATATACATATATATCTCAGAGACTGCTGAAATATATGAGAGATGGATCATAATCTTACTTAGGATTTGGCTTAGATATGTTTAGAACTGATAGAGAAGAAACTTGATTTGTATTCAAAATATGATTGGGGGGGTATAAACACAAACTTAAGAGATTCTTAGAACTGATATAAAGAAGATAAGTTACAAGTTGATAGTCTTCAAAGCTAGTCAGAAGCGGCACTAAACACTAAACTCCGATAAACTAAATATGGATCCGTGGATAGCGAAATAAATTGGATATGGGCTGAAGTACGAGAATAATCCTTCACAATTTTTAAAAAAGTTTTGCCTCAAAATCCACTAGGACGCGTTAATAGTTGTGTAAAACAATGTTAGTCTGCATTTTAGGTACACTCAAAAAAAAGACAGATCAAGCTCGAAGAAATCCCGATTTTGGTACAAAAATTCTTGATACAAGAGTTTTTGTTTGAAGTCCCAGAATACTTATACTGAGAACATTTTGGATTAAAATCAAGTGCGAAGAATTCCTAAATTAAAAAATGTCCCTTAATTTTCTTAAAATATGAAAATAAATCTTGAATCAAGTCTCAAATACTTGAAATAAGAACTTTTCATACTCAAACTAATCAGGAAACACTCTAGAAATGACTAACTTAATTCAAGCATATTTAACTCCAAATTTAAGTATTGAAATTCTTGTTTTTAGAAATGATCAAACTTGTTTTAAGTCCTTAATGTACTCGAGTTGGTAAATAACATTCTTAATATAAGTTTTATTGGACTTAAAAAATTCTGGAAATCAGAATTTCGTACTTTTCTCTGAGTGTAGGATTAAACTGTTGAAGGATTATTCAGAAACTGTGGGGTTATTCGAAAGCCCACAACAATTACAGTTCCAATCATCACGTTGTTCTATAACTCCACAAGTGAGCTCCATACCAATCGGATGGATAATAGTACAAATATTTTCCTTATTTTATCAATTCTTTCTTTAAATAAATGCAGAATAGTCTGCTTATGACCTAGAGAGTCCTCACTTGCTTGAAATTGTCTAGCGGTTAAGAGCCCTCAGATCTTAGGTCTATCCCATATGGACTAAAATATATATATATATATTGATTATTTTGTTTTTATGTCTTGACGTTTAGCAGTCTATATAAATGTATCTATATAAAATTCGATTTATAACCTAGAATATCCAGTATATAATTTCATTTAGAAAACGTTAAATCACCTCTACACTCCCCATCTAAACCTTCCCCAAGTAGGCCCAATTTCTATCCATATAACATTTAGTTATGCAATGTCAAAGGAGCATACATATTGTATAGACATTATGCATGCCCTCAAAATTATTTTAAACGCTTTTAAAAAACTAGTTTCGAAAAAAAGACGAAGAGACAAACAAAACAAATGAAATAAAATAAAACACAACCAAAATACGGCTTTTTGTGCGTGGTTACGAATCCGGTTTTGACATGATTCCAAATGATTTCAATGATTGGCAGTAACAATGGAGCGTTAGCGTTACCCTCCCCCATAGCGCCCCCCTGTCCCCCCCTCACCCTCTCAGAGCTAAACATTTTATTGGGCACAATTTCCAAAATAAATCGGTAATAATATTCAATTGCAAAATTGCCAGCAAAATGTAGTCGTAATGACATCTGCGTTGGGCTTAACTGACGCTTCAGAGCAATTAGTTGTCAAATTGTTTGTAATTAAATCAAAATGACACACAGAAAAAGGTGTGGTGCGGACGGGGTAGGAGTAGTTCAAGAGGCACGCAGCTGACGTTGCCGTTTTACAAAAATGATATCGTTTTTTTTGTCATTCGACAGTTAAATGTAGCCTAATTGTGCGCCGCAACAACGGAAAGAGACAATGTGTTGGAGGAGGGCTAACATTTAGGCAGCGGGCGGGCAAAAGGAGGGGGGGAGGGCCGAAACGCAACTCTAACTCTTATGGGGGCGCTGACAATTTGCCATAACATTTTTAATTATTTTTAACGAGGGCGCTTATGTGATTTGATTTGGTGGTAAGCTAGTTTTTGGTTGGATATCAAAATGTTTTCATTCTCTTTATGACAAATTCTTTAATGGCCTTTAATTAATTCAACAAGAAAATCATTGTATTTTATTTGGAGGGCAGACAACATGGAGAATGAGTGGGCAAAAGTTTTGGAATGAAGCTTTAGAATTGTAAGCTGAATGGCTGTTAAAGTGAGAAGATGAATCTGTGAGGTTTGCTTTGGGAGAAGAGCTTTATAGAGAGTTGTTACCAAAGTAGAAGATGATAGGGTATATCTTATTATACCAGATGATTATAGAATATATCTAATTAAATGGTATTTCAAACTGCATATTGCGGCAATTAGTAAGGGTTATAGATGTCAGACTAGGCAAACTTTGACATGTTTTATTCTTTCAAGAACTTTCAAAACTTTCAAGAACTGAGTTAGAACTTGGTTATATGAGATCACTTTTCACTAGGCAAGGAGGGGGGCATATTTGAGGGGCACATTTAGATGTAGATTTATAAACAGAACATCATTAACAACCATATTGAGCTGGTAAATAGAAATTTGTTCAAGGGAAAAGGCAATCAAGTTGGAGTTGATCAGTGGCTAAACATATTTGACTAAAGATCTGTTACCCAAATTGTCTCTAAAATGAGCTATAATGCAGGGGTTCTCACTTAGTAGGTATTCTTGTGTGTTCTCTCTTTGCATACACTACATAATGTACCGTATGCGTTCGGCCTGCTATGGCTGGCAACCCAGCTCTAATGCTAGTTCATAATATCAACTAATCATATGTCTTAAGCCTTATTTTCACTATAGAATTGGCTTTTATGAATTGGCATTGCATTAGTTTAAGACTGGATTATATTGGTAAATCAGATAAGGATTGTCCTTTAGTTCTTAATGATAATATCTATTCTCTTTCTCTCGTTTTAGCTGGCATCCCACGTTTCTCAATTGCGGCCGCTGCAGCGGGAATGGCCCAATATCTATCCCAAAGTCAAGGAGCGCCCCTGAAAACCCATGCCGGCCACATTGTAGATCGTACGCATCTGTATTGGCCTGGCCTGCAAGGATTGGTGGCCAATCCCATAGCGTGGCGCGAACGATTATCAAATACAAGTAAGTCAAAATTGAATATAAACATTAATTTGCACATTATTGGAGGGATTCAATGACAATGACAATGGCAGTTACCCAGAGCTGCTTTAACAATTTCGTTGATTTGTCAACAATGGGCTGAGGAGCCACACCTTGATTCCGAATTTCACTTCCTGTACGGTTAACCGTTAACAAAGCCAAGAGTTCGAATGCGATTGCTCTGTTTGGCCCTAATGATCATGATCCAAGTGATTACCAATATGATTTACAACGAGGCGAGACGAACACAGGCCAAGGCAGCAGCCGAGGCAGCCGAGGCAGATCCAATGTGCTTAACCCAAACCCAGTTGCAGTTCGTTCGCATTGTCCGGCTCATTAAAAAGAGCTGGAAATCACTTTAACACGATCAGCCAACATCAGCGAACGCTGGAGCGACACCGAGATCGACATCCACAATGACTGCACACAAAAGATCGTTGGATCGCTGATGGAACATATGAAAAATTAATTTACTTGCGAGCCCTGATTTCCGAGCCATCTCACTCTTGCCCTGCACAACTGGATCTCTGCTTACTTCATTATTACATCTATTTATATCAACACCACACTCGTCGAACCTAAGCTCATTAAGTAATCGCTGATGGCCAGCTGAAACTCGTTCTCCTCTTCATACAATTGTTTATTTATTTAAACAGACTCAGCAGGCTAGGGACCGTGGAGGGGGCCGGGGTGAGGCTTGGGGGGGGCTTAATAATGATCATCATCTGGTTCGCATTGGCAATTGGTTTTGCCTCTACGGCTGCTGTGGCTACTGCCAGGGAGCACCGGCAGCAGCTGCTGTTTACCTTTTAATTGCGCCGATGACTTGCAAAAATGGGAATGTGCTCCCAACTTAAACTTAAAGTCGCTTATCGTACATAATTTTCTTATTGAATTAGTGACCAGCCAGAGCAGCCGGAGCAGCCGGAGCAGCCGGAGTGAGAGAAATGTTTATGTTTGCCTTGTATTTGATTTGATTTCTGAAGTGTGTCGTTAGGTCTGGTTAGTTTGAGGAATTTTCATACCTTTGGTAGCTGCTGCTGCTGCTGCTGCTGACTGTTGGCTGCCGTTGAGGTTTTTTAAGTCAATATTGATTCAATTGATTTCTGCTATACATGAGCATAGGAATTTTACAAATGGGTGTAGTCTATGGAATTAATTCAAGCTGGAGTTATTAGAGGAATAAAACATTGTGATCATTGTTTTTACAGGCTGTTAGCTGTACTTTTTCTGACACATTGCTTTCTGTGATTTTTGTTAAATTTACAGAAGCTTAGGAAGCTTGTTAGAAAGGCAGTGTTATACGCTTTATGCAGCAAAAGTAGCGCCTTGGCACATGTTATGGGTGAGAAGTTCTACATACACAGAGTGTATGAAATTTGTACCAACATGATGCTGTCTTAAATATTCCAAATTAAACTAAACTAAACTCAACCTTGTATAGAGTTTTATAATATAGCGCTATTTGCCTGCGGTACGGCCGCAAAGCAATGCTTGGTAGGCGCCTTGGCGCTATCTATATCCTCCTGCTGCACTCAGCCCGTCTGAGCTCCGTTGTGACAGCCGCTGCGAAGGCCGTGACTGCCTCCCAGTTCTGGCTGGACTCCAGCAAGTAGGGGGATTAAGTTGCCTGGTGAGATCGGGCCACCCATGACTTCCTCCAAAGTCGACCTGTGCGAAGCGAATTTCCCGCACTCGAAGATCACGTGGTACAGGCTTTCCACTGCGTCGCCTTCGCCCCAAATACATTCATCCGTTTGAGGTAGCTCCGAAAGCAGCCAAGCCCAGAAAGAAGCTGCTTTAGGTGGAAGTTGACTTTGCTATGTTTTCGACTTACCCATTTTGCCAAGTTCGGGATAAGTTGATGTGTCCATCGCCCTTTGGATGATCGGTCCCAACGTTCCTGCTACCTTGTGATACTCTGCTGTCTCAAAACGCGTGAGCTTTCTGTAGTGTGGGCTTCTACGTGAGCTGCGGCTACAGCAGGAATCTGTTCGTTGATGCTGTTGTTCCGCACTTGAAATAAGATCCGCCAAGGGGTTAAAATAGGAGAAATGTGTAAAGTCCCCAGTGCTTCAAATAGCTTTGTTAAAAGTACATCTCCGATTTCCCAATTGCATTTTTTAAGTATTATAACAACCCACAGTTAAAATAATTTCCAACACATCCTCAGACCACCAAACATAAGTCAAGAATCTAGTCTATTCTTCTGACTCCAAACAAAATCAATATCAATTAAAGAGTCCATTTTCCACACACACTTCAAGCTCGCTTTCATTTTCATAAGAATCGATAAAAAATAAAGCTCTATATCTCCTACAACAAACTGTCTGATTTAAATGCCTTTCAAAAACATGTTTCACTCGTCATTTTCATATATTTCTTTCTTTCTTCTTTTCATCTTTTTTCTTGTCTTTTTCCGCCTCATTGTTTCCACATAATTTTTGATCAGAAAAACATTGTCATACTTAAACAGCCACAGATATATTTACATAAAAATACATATACACGCACACACACACACACAGACACAACGCCACAATCGACAATTTACATAAAAATTTGTATATTTTTATATTTATTTATTATTTCTATATACATATTTATGGCTTGAACTAAACGACAGCTGCTGCTGCTGCTGCTGCTAGAGAGCCCAGACAAGCCAAAGCGGAAGCGGATGAAATCGACCAAAAAACAAAAACAAAAAAACAAAAATGCACAGCAACTTTTACTGGGCGCAAAAAAAGTTCAAGCCGTGTCTGTTTATTGTTGTTGTTTTTGGTTTATATATAATGCTCGTATATGTATATACATATATAGTACATCCACAAGGAAGATAAAGGCACAGACGACGCACGGCTGTGTGAGAATATGTTGCCACATTATTATCTAGACAGAAGGCTGAAGCCGAGACAGTGAAGTAGGGCGGAGGACGGAGGATGACGGCGAGGATGAGGCTGTGGGTGCGGGTGCGGGAGCGTGTGACTCTACAAAAAAGTATTCCAAAATGGGGCAGCAACAACACATGTACAAGGCTTGTATGTGTATGTGTGTGTGTGTGCTGGTGTGCGTGTTTATGTGCTTGTAGGCTGTCATGTTAACAAGGCGTAGAGAAAGCTTGCGCATGTTATATTTATGTGAATGTGCATGTGTGTGAGTGTGAGTGTGTGGGAGTGTGTATGTGTAACAAAAATGGCGCTGAAATGGCTGCATGCCTGTGCCTCCTGCGGCTTGATTTCAATTTTTATGCGGTGCGCACAATGGTATGCTACACTTTTTATTTTACATTTTTTACACAGATTTTTTGTTTGTTCTTGTTTTTGGCAGCATTTTATATGTTTTATTAATAATGCCATTTGCTATTTTATTAGCTGAAATTTTTATGGTTTCGTCTCTATTTACTCGCTGATTATGTATAGAACATTTCCATATAATTTAATAGTGTTTGTATATCGTATATAAATATATTTTTTTGTGATGCAATTTAATTAAATAAATTTGCATAAATGTCACTTGTTTATTTAAGTTGATTTAAAAAAAAGCCCTTTGCTTAATAATGGCTATCACTGTTATTATCATTATTGTTTATTATTGATATTTGCCATGCAATTCATTAAGGGCACAATTAAGGACGAGCTGGCGAATTATGTCAATACACATTCGTATGTGTGAGTTCATTGCGCTATTTATTGGGAGAGGTGTATTCCCATTGTTTAAATAGTCATTCAATAATTGCTTGGAAAACTGGTTAATTTTGTTATCATTGCTTATGGCTGATATATTGTGCAATTCGCTTGGATATCAGGGCTGTACGTGAGTTATCGCTGGAATGTTTATTGGGACAATTAGGCAGATAAATAATAATAAACTTATTCTACTGATAACTGTCTGTTTTATTATGGTGAATTGTTTAAGTCGCTCGACATTGGCAGGTTTTTAGGCAATCTTGTGATTCCTTAACAAAGTTAAAGTTGATTAATTCAAAATTTGTTGCTCTTTCTAAAAGTCATATGAAGTTAATTTGAAATAGTTGTTTCCCAGGCTTTGTAATCATAATCGTTTCTGGGTAGCAGGTTCGAAAGAGTTTCATCTTTGGGTTATAGTTCGAAATTTGAGGTTCCAGGCAGAGAGCTGCATTGAGCTTGACATCAGTTGCATACTCAAAATAAAAAAAAACTTGACTAGCAAACGCAATCACTCTCATTTTCAGTTCGTGTAATTAGCCTGATTGAATTGCTCCCAAGCAAGTGCTTATTTGAAATTTCTTACGTGCGCTCTGCTATGACTGCTTGTGAGCAAACAGAAAACTGCTCGAACGGGCATGCATTTGGGGCCTATTCAGGTATGATTTGATTCGTACGCAAAAATCACCTTTGTGAGATTCGATTTTATGGCTGCATATTTGCAAACGCAAAAGCATTCTGTAAATTTGCATCTTAAATTCATGTTTTTATTTTTCTCTTACTTTCACACACAAAAAAGAGAGAATTCGATATCTAACTCTTATTTGTAGTGCAAATTTCATATCTGAGAATTGACAGAAACTTCGATACAATCCAATCATAGGATCATTTCGCTTTGTGTCGCCTTATTACGTTTGGAAATGAGTAAATGGTCGAACATGCATGATTCAAACAGGCAAAAACACTCGCCGCATGGCATTATTAGATTCCACAAATGGGTTTCAGGTTGTGACCGGGCTCTGATCGAAGCCGTCCGGTCATACACAAGCCGAGTGAGCTTTCAAATTAGGTATCCTTTGCAGCTCTCTAGTTCGAGCTCCCTAAACTTCAAATGCAAACATTCTTTTACTCAACTTTAATCTGTTTAGTGGGATATGCTTTGCTCTTGCTATTCACATACTTACGTACATATGTATTTGTATATGAGCAGCGTATATCTCAAAATGTTTTGGACCTTTTCGCTGAAAATCTCAGTACGGTTCAGGTTCAGCTACACCTAGTTCGGCTTATGTTTCAATTCGCAGCGGAAGAACGTTGCATATATTCTTCGGCACGGGTTCGGTTCAAACCGGGCTTGCAGTCCTACTTGGAACATATTTGCTCTAATGTAATAAACTAATTCTAACCATGGAAAAACTATGCCAGAATCTATCCACACAAACTCTAAATTGTAACAAATTCTGCCAATCTCTAAGAAAATATAAGCAATCATTGTAGACCTCCAACAGGCAATGATATGCCCGAAAGAACTATTAATAATATATCGATGTCCAGAATAATCTTAGCCAAAGTCTTCAAATATGTTGCCCTATATATAATTTATAAATTCCCTCAAATCCTGATGCAAATCTCCACAATTGCTAGCCAGCTGGTTTATGCCATAATAAGCCATTGCCTACCAAACTACTACTACTACTACTACTCCTACTGCTCCTTTTATAAACCTCACCATAGGTAGCATCTGCTCATTAAGTAACGCTCCCCTCCATGTTCTTAACTCCATTGCATTGTTTTATGGCCTGTTTTATGCCCGATTATATGCTGGCAGCACAAGTTTTTAGGCTAAGGATGAGGATGAGGATGAGGATGAGGCTGAGGACTAACTCTGACAACGACACACAAAATGCCACTTGAATTTTAATTAAACGCAACAGTTAGACCTGCCTGCCTGCCTGGTGTTTCCCCTCTTACCCTTATGCTGCCCCTCTTACACAGCTACCTTGTATGTTAGCATGCTTTTAACTTTTTATGTGGCGTGTCTTTATTATTGTTTTGTTTTGTCTTTTTTTTGCTGTTGTCTTCATTAAGCTTAATGAATTCTGTCAAATATTGAGTGTGGGTTAGCTCAGTTTAATGAAAAGGTGAAATGTTTTGTAATATTTAGTTTTTCTATTAAGTAAATTAGCTTGATTAGGTTAACTGCGAGTTGGGAGGCAGAGCTGAAGGACAAGCATAAGCTGTCAGCATGAAATTGCAACAAGCAAAGTGAAATCAATTGACAATATGATCAGATTTCTCAATGTTATAACTGGAAAATATTGTTCACAAATGTTGAAATAGCTAAAGAAGGTGCGGCTATAATTGAACTTGTTACTAAGAAACCTGAGCTTCATGGCTAAACTTTGGGAGACTAAACTATGGTTGATGAATGTATGAGTGTTAAGGTCTGCTAGATATAAGTCGATCTAATGAAGTTATAAATTGGTTCTGGTTAGTTTGTAGATTGGTCAAGCCTAGTTGTTGTTGAAGAAACATGATGTAATCAGCAAAGATCTTACGATAAAGAGAAACACTCTATATGTACAGTGAAGTGTTAGTAATAATCTGCACATGTAAGCACACGTTTTTGTTTATAAAGTAAAGCCTCTCTAAATGTTAGCCAGAAAGCACGGAAAAGGTCAAAAATTAGTCAAATTACTAGATATTCTCTGAATTAACTATAAATTCAACCAATTACATTTAGTATTCATATAATTAAAACTATCAAAAGCTGAATCTTTCTAACAAAACCTAAATAAACTCTTAAGATTCATTCCCTTATCGGTATAGGCTTTCTCTATAGATTTTATCACCTCAGCCGAGGGGGTTTTCGTCAACGTGAGCACTCCAGAAACAGCTGAAAGTATCCTTATTCAAATTAGCAACAATTATCACTTGCAAATCCTTAAACTACTTACATATAAGTTCACAGCCAAAATGTAAGATAACAAAATTCTCATGATCTGTGGCGAAGATTTCGGTTCCATTCTTTTTCAACAATTTACCAGGAAATGTATCCTGTTTACATTTATAAGGCTGCACAATCTCATTAGCTGCATTTAATATAACAGGTTCCAATGGCGTCAATGGACTACTATGTGGACCAAAATAGCCAGCCCAAGAATAAATTTTGCCTTTAAATGTGGTCTGGTAAAAGGGAATATTAATGAAATGAGAATTATATATATTTATATATTGTATTTACCTACCGATTTAATGGGATTTTCCAGCTTGGTACAGCTGTGCGTGGCAATTATTAGTTGACCCAAACAGCAAGCTAGCAATATCAGGGATATATCACTGCCACATAAGGTTGTCTATTAGAGTTTTATAAAGGCTAAAACTTAAAACTTACGGTGACATCTTTGCTGGAGTTTTATGTGTTACTGAAATTCTATAAAAGTTGTTTGCACTGATATGGTTATAATTTATATTGTTCTGGAGGAAATTACACACAACATGCTTTGAAAAATGAATTACACTTGGATTCCAAATCGGTTCTCAAATTTAATTTAATCATCAGTAGAAATGCTAATCTTTAATAGACTCGACTATATTTTGTGTATCTTTTCATAATAAGAAATATATGAATTTGAAGCGAGTTTATATTTATATGAAAAACTTGTTAAGATGATGAAAACAAAAGAAGGAATCCTTAGTTGTTCTGCAGAAAGATCTTTTGATATAGCGAATTTTCTTATATTCAGAGATAAAATACCATAAGCTCAAGCCAAGATGATCTTCTAACGATTTTGAAAGAGGCAAGGCATTTCTGAGTTGCTTGAGTGATTAAAGGATTAAAGGACAACATGTTCTAAGGAAATGCGGTTAGAAAGAGCAAGAGAGTGATAGAGAACATGGAGAAAGAGGTGTGTTTCCTATATAAGCTACAAGTCTCATAGATTTAAGGTTCCACACAAGCTTGGCCAAAAAACCTTTCAAATCGAATGTTATCGAATGTTTATTATCATATATTATCATGTAGATCATATATAAGTATTTCATTACGCTAGAAAACATAGTCATACATAGATTCATCTTCTGATTTCAGAGATATAGCACCTTAAAGTCATGTCTCCACCTCATGGTGATAATACAGCCGCTTTTTTCACTGAGAAAGTATCCATAAAATGTATTTATAAATATATGCAATCAAACACCCATATATAAGCAGAGATGTACACTTATTAATACATACACATATATAGACCATAAATGCCACCTCATTATCATTGCTATATGAGATAGAGAGAGAGAGAGAGAGAGATTTGCTGAATTTGTAAACATCAAATTGTCATAAAAAACCTTGCTAGAACATGGTTTCTGCAATCCAAATTTTCTTATAAGCATGTTGCAGGCTGCCTATAAACATGTTGCTGGATGCTACAAGCAACTGTTAGTTACATTATGTAGTTGATGTTACGTTAAGGGAATTGTATTAATATCTCATTCAATAAAAGGCTTTCAAAAAATAGGGTTTGTACTGAAAAAGTAGTCTGAGTGCGAGTATCTTCTAGTCGGAACTTAGCTATAGCGTTCTTACTTGTTCTGGCAATACGGAGTGAACCCCAATATATTATCACAGAATCTTAAAGTAATTTTGAATAAAATTCAGTTTCACAACGCTTGTCGTCTCTCTTTATATATTAGTCCAATTAGTAGATCAACTCGGTTTGCCTTAATTTGGTATAATCTTCATCGATTCGGCTATATCTTGGCATCCCTTCTGATTTGCATCAACAGTTGTCATTAATGATTTGCCTGGCCGCGTTCCTTCCTGTCTGTGTCTGATAATAATAAATGGTTATTTAATATTTTCAATAAGCAAAGCATTTGTTTTGTCAATGCACACGCCCTTCCGGCGCCGCCTGCCTCTCTTTCGTATTGCTTATTAATATCAATACCCCAAATATAAAGGCCAACAACAACAAAAAATGAAAGTAGAAATAAAAAAAAAAATACAAAAAATTGAAAAAAGAGGAAAGGAAAAGTGCAAATGCAGCAATGCCAACAGGGTGACTTATGCGATTATAGACAACTGCCGCAGAACTGCCGCCGTACTGGCTGGCTGCCTGGACTCGGGCTCGGACTCGGGCTTGATCTGCTCTGGCTTGGGGGAATCCTGCTGCTGCCTCTGCCTCTGCCATTTCATTTCATTGCATTGCATTTTGTGTTGAGGGCCGTGACATGAGCAAATAAACGCTTCATATTTGTCGGTTATTTATGAGGGTCCTTGGGGCGCAGCTGCCGAAGCAGCTCACCAACAACTGCCTGAGTTAGACAGAGATGCACATAGCAGCCAGCGGCGGAAAAAAATTATCACTGCTACAATTTTTCCTTGCAAGGGATTACGCTTGTTATAGTCTGGCCGGAGCAGGAGCAAGGGCAGGGCGGGTGCACACTGCCACTGCTATTGACAAGTGTTGTTGCTGCTGGCGTTGCCTTGTTAAGCTGCTGAATTGTCTGCGAAACAAAAAAACCGAGAAAAAAACATAAATTTTATGGCACATATTTATTTGGCGAAATTTCTTTTTTTTTCTATATTGCAAAAATATTTTGCGCCATCAAATTTTTGTGCAGTTTTGCAGCTGAGCTATTATGAAGAAATATGGAAGAAGGGCAAATAACGATGGACGAGGCGATTGGGGAAAACTTATTTTGAAAAAGAAACGCTGAGAATGGAATTAAAATGGATAAGATAGAATATCAAGGGAGAATCTGTGAGAAATGTTTGTTAGAGATTTCTGAAGTTAGATGTTAGATGTTGTTAGATGTTTCAGGTGGTTATATATCATGTTATTTCAGGATCATTATCGTTATTCAATGTGTAGAGTGTCAAATATCAGTGTAGAATTTGGGTTATAATTTGTTTTATCTGAAAGATGCTGGCAAATAAACAAGGATTGTTTTATTTTATAGGAATATGTAAGCTTTCCTGCTCTTTTTCTGGCTGTAATAATCTTAAAAAAGTTTGCTAATAATGGCCATATACTTGCCTCAATGAATTCCTTATCACTTTGCTTTAAGGACTTACAAAAAGTATAATTTCAATTCAAAAATATCTTACTCTATCTCATCCTCATCCTTATCCTCTTTTATTCAATTAAATTTGCTATCTTCCACTCAAATGGACAAACTTTACTCCATACTCTTGCATATTTCTATATATAAACCCTTCCACCTCACACACACACATACACACACACCCACACACATTCATTTTACTTCGTAAAACTCTAACTGTAACAATTTAAATTAATAATTTCGCATCCACATTCTCATAAGTATCATAAAGGGACTGCCCAGAGTTGCATATAGAAATCACACCCAGAGAAAGGTCCTGCAAATGTTGAAATGAATATAAGGTGGGCAGCGAAACCCACGCCCAAGCAACCCTTTATCCTTTTTTTTGGGCTGTCTGTGGCTTCCTTTTGTTGCCTTTTGGCTGGGCGCATATTTAGTTAAATCATTTCACATAATTAGGGATCATTTAATAATGGGGTGACATTAATTGTAAGAACACCCCTCTTCACACACACACACACACACACATACACACACACAGGGCCAGCCCTTACTGCTGTTACAATTTTAGCCTTAGTTGTAACCCCCCTCCCACCACAGCTCCCCTAAAACTCACTCACCCTGCCTGCTGCCGTTTAATTTTATTACCTTCAACCAAGGTCCACTTCACTTGACTTAACGACCATCCAGGGGGCACGTAGCACAGTTGCGGAGAGTGGGCGTGGCATTTTCATGGGCGTTTTATTGGCCTCTCTGCTAATTGATTTTAATGAAATTTACCCAGCCCCTTGTCCCTCCTGAAACAGGCGCCCATGTCGCCAGCTTAGTTTGCCCAACAGCATTTGTCGTCGTCGTCGTCGTCGTCTCTTCGCTCTCATAAATTCTGTGGTCAATTTGGGTTTTGTTAATTGTAGGAACGTGTGTTCCGCCTTGGGGCGGCTACCGTTTCTCCATTTTGTATAAATATTGTCCCCAAAACTGTAATTAGTATGTAATTATTATAAAAAAAATGGTGGAAATGAAACAAATAGCTCTGGAAATTTATGAAACTTGGAAAATGTTGGAGGTGTTTTCTAGGGAAGATGAATTTGGGAAGTGAAATTGTTGAGAATTCATATGATAAGACTTTGATTTTTATATAACTTACGTATGATTATGAGATCTAAGAGCTGGCTTGACAATTTTTTGTTAGTTCTGAATCACAGCTAGAAAGCTGGAGCTCTCGCACAGGCTGGGTTTCATAGAGTAGATGAGCACTAAGACTGTGTTTTTGGAAATTTAAAACTGCAAGTGGCAGAAAATTAATATTTCATACAATTTTGATGTTTAATTTGAAAGATATCAACATGAGAACTTTGTGGTAATTGAAATTCCTTACGATTTTGAACTAAAAAATGTTAAATCTTATAAAATTTTGAGTTGAATTGGTATTTTTTTTATTACATTATCTTTTTGTTTGATTTGATTCCCTTAATGGGTGAAAATGAGTATTGAAGAAGAGCTTGATGAAGGGTAATTCAAATTGACATCAATATTGTCCCTCTGGTGCCGCCTCTTCAGCCTTATTCAGCCTCCTCAAGGTGTAGAGAAGAGCCCAAGCATAAGGATTAGGGTGCTCCTCAAGCCTGTTAAAATATTTTGTAGCTATTGAGTTTAGTTAATCTTTCACTTGTCTACACCCAGGTCCTGCTGTTGCTCACATACCTCGGGGCTGCACAAATTTGACGGAGTGTCTTATTTTGAATAACCTGTAATATTCCAAGTTGGGTGTTGGAAGAGAATCCCTATATTGGTAGGGCTTATCTAAAGACAGGTGCAACCAAATGCACCTTGTTCCTCATCACCTTGTTTTTTAGAGCCTTAGAAGTCTTAGAAGCCAGCCAAGCTTCTTTATTTTGCCCTTCGTCCTGAAGCTAATGGTTATCACATGCTGCCTATAAGTGAGCTGATTGTCTAGGTGCACTCCAAGGCAGCAGTGCGAGTCCTTGAGAGTGATCGTATTCCACCTCTCATTTGAAACCGAGCTGGGAATATCTGCCGCATAGAGACTGTATAAAATAGGTCTTAGGACGCTACCTGGGGGCACTCCTGATTGGTATTGCAAAGTCCTTACAGTCCACTGTAAATGTTCTGAAGTGCAGGTAGCTGGAGAGCAGGTGGTAATAGTTCCCGAGTAAAAGCAATTTTAGCTTATACTTAAGTCCAGTGTGCCACACTCTGTCATCCGTGACTGATGCATATCCAAATATATTTCGGCGCAGTATTCCTTTGTCTCACATGCTTTGAGAATAAAGCTCAGTACTCTGGGGAGCTGTCCAGGGTTGCCGTGGGAATGGCAAATCTTTCCATCTCTAACATCCTTACTTTACCATTAAAACATTCTAATTTTCCACCAATTCCTTTACATCTTAAACATTTTTGCCAGCCTTCTCTTCTTAAATTTATTCACCCCACAAAAATATATCTTCCCCTTGCCTTTTCTGCAACTCCAGTCTGTACTCCCAAGCAACTCTCGAATTAGCAGCTGTCGCCCCATAAACAATTAATAAATGTCAAAAAACTTTGCCGCAACAACACGGATAGCTTTACTCTCCTGGCCCTCTCCTGTCTGCCGTCAATTCTTGGTGACATTATTTGATCGCTAAAATTTTATTGTTTCATAATTAAAGCACAAATTTCAGAAGCTTGTAAACAAGGCACTTAAACTGTTTGGAAATTTCGGGTATTTGAAAAGTTTTCTATGCCAATAAATATTTAAGTTGGCGTTGAACAAACTTTATGGTGGAAAGGTTTATTGAACAACTTTATGGCTGGGAGCAGCGGTGAACGGATTTGGGGAAAGGTGACTTTAATGGGGGACATCTTTCTTTCTTTCCAAATGCCTTGAACAAGTTGATTTCATTAAATATATAAATTTCATTTTGCTTGCTTTCCAGTGTCCGCCAATCTATCGCAATCGCATCAGCATCATCCATCGAACGATAAGGATGGCAAAAAGAAACACACCCGCCCAACATTCAGTGGCCAGCAGATCTTTGCGCTGGAGAAGACATTCGAACAAACCAAATATCTAGCTGGACCCGAGCGTGCCAAGCTGGCCTATGCATTGGGCATGTCTGAATCGCAGGTTAAGGTAAGCAGCAGCAGCATCAGCCTCATTTGATCCAACCTCAACTCGTATGCAAATTAAAAACTCATAAAATGGCGTACGTATACCCATACCCGCCACATACCCCTGCCCCATATTAACTTTTCGGGCACAATTTGCATTTTTATTGAAACACAAAAGCTCCATGGATTTTTGCTTTATACTTTTTTATTCCCTCGTCGCCGACGAACCCAAAAACCCCGAAACAAAATGGCGCCAATGGTCTCAATGGCTGCGTTGTTCTTGTTGTTGTTGTTGTCGCTCTGTGGGTTATGTCCTAAAAGGCTTAGTGCACATGTCTCTACTCACCTCCCAGTTCAACACGGGATTCCCTTGCGCGTCATTTTAAAGTTTTTTAATGCTGATTTTTTTATGTGTTCGCCCCTTGTCTCGTCTCCCCCCCGAGCAAACAAATGTTATCAACAAATAAATCCTTGGTGTCGTCAAATTTGTTGAGCGACAACGTTCGCTTGTAATCCGCCTCCGAGAATAAAGGCAGGCACGTGTCAGGCTGCTCTCCGGATCTCCTGGCCTGTGTCTACTTTTGCTTTGTCTCCTTTGTGAGAGTCGCGTGTTTTCCTCGAAATCCCCAAAATAAAAAGGTTTATGATTTAAATTAGCTACAAGCTGGGGAGAGTTAATTGCTTTGCGGTTAAGAGAGTGCAAATGGGAGAGTTTGACTTACATAAATATGTATGTATAAGTGTCTGGGATAAGTTCTATGAAAGCGAATGAATATCAGAACTAATGAGTGCAGCTCCTTCTTGACTTAGCAGATGTTATATATATATACCAGGTAGATAAATCTCTCAATAATCTTGTACTTGAGGTTGTTATCCTAGATAAAAAGTACTTTATTGTATAAAAAAACAAGAGAGGAAGGCTAACTTCGGGAACCCGAACCTCCTTCAACTGTAACAATAGGCAGCGAAGCAAACTTCTTATTAATTAATCCAAGAAATCTGCTTGTGAGCGAGAGAGACAGAGCAAATAAACAGACAGACATTCGGACATGGCTATATCGACTCGCCTTGTCATGCTGATCAAGAATATATATACTTTATGTGGAGGGAAATGCTTCCTTCTATGGATTACAAATTTCATGACAATTTACCCTCTGCAAAGGTATGAAAATGTAAAAAATAGAAAAGGAATATAAATATTTCCTCCCCTAGATTTCAGAATTAGAAATCTTATAATACACTCATATCGTATTAGTTGTCATATTAATCATATAATTTTTCCAATATTCTTGATTATAAATTTGACTCTAAAGATATCCTAAAATGTTTACCCCTCTCCACTCTACTTTCAATCAGATTTTGGCAGCAATTTGATTAGAGAACACACATACTTAATTGGCCAATTTGTACTTACATTTGTCAGTGTTGGCCAGAGTCCAGCCCCAAACCCACAAAAACTCATCTTCCTTCAACACGTCTGTCTCCCTTATCCCTTATCTACCCGCTCCCATGCACAAGCTGGCGGCTGGCTTCAGCAACTTGTGCACAAATCAGGGTGAAAAGAAATCACGTTTATGATGAGCAGAAATGATTAATTACCAAAAAATGAGGCCGTTGGCATTTGTGAAGGCATATGGGAAACAGGGACATAGGGAAAATATAGCGATAGAGCTAGAGCTAGAGCTAGAAGAAGAGCCAAGTAGAAGCAGACAGAGACTATGCAAGGATTGATGGCTTTGAGTTGCAGCTAAATATGCGTCATTTGGGCAGAGCAGAACCAGAGACAGACACAGATAGACAGACAGTGAGAGAAAGAGAGAGAGCGAGGGAGGGAGGGAGGGGAACGCTGCTGACGAGTACAAATGGACAGCGAGATGGATTGGGTTTTAGCCAGGCGCTGCAGCCTGATAGACATGCCAAAATGACTGCCTGACTTTTGGATGAGTGTAAATTAAATTCTGGCAGGATGCACGGCACAGGGCACAGGGCGCAGGAGGGACACAGGGCGGCGGCAGCGACATCAGCTTCATACATATTCAATTAGGCTGGAAGAAACGAAAAGGCAGAAACAGAAAGGATGAAGATGAAAAACAGCCATGACGATGATACTATGCAAATTGACAAACAAAAACAGCAACTGGACAAGCCCCAGACCCAAAATATGACAAAACAGACGGACGGATGGACGGACGGATGGCAGACAGAAATGCAAAGCACCACAGACACAGCCACAGACAGTTATGTTGGAGTGTGTCGCTCTCTTTCTCTCTCTGTGTGTGTTTGTGGGCGTTGCTGTTTGTGTGCGTGGGCCCAGGCAAATGATCTTGACAAGAATAATTGCGCTGTTATCATAATTAAAAGCGTTTTTGGACACAGTGTGTCCTCGGAGTCAAGTCTGCTCTACGTTTTAGCAATCATTTAATGCAAATGGTCGCCATTTTGTACGGCGCACACATGAAAATGAATTATAGCGTCTGTGCCTGTGTGTGTGTGTGGCCATTATTAATGACACACAGAAAGATATATCTACACATCATGGCATGCATGTGCAGTTAGAGTGGACTGGACTGAGACTGACACTGAAAGTGTGTGAGTGTGAGTGTATGTGTGTGTGTGTGTGTGTTAGCCTTAGTTAGTCCATGGCCACAATAATATTATTGTCCATGTTTTGCTGTTATGGCCATTTCGTGATTTGTAATAAAATTTTTGCACTGATTGTTAAGTCCATGTAAACATTATGAGTTGGACAAAGGATTGAATATGCTTTTTGCTCTGTGCGTGTTTTCCAATTTGCATTAAGTGTTTGAGGCAATAATTGATAGAAGAAGGATGTCGGTGAGGATGTTTGTGATGGCATATGGTATATTATAAATATTTGAAGTTTTTATTGAAGAACTCTTGAAATTATAACAATTTCCTGGATATACTAAGTTTGTAGATGAGGTAGACAGATTTACTGAGGGTTGGTTATCATTAAAGGGTTATATTTATGTATAGAGAGCACTCGAACTAGTTGAAACACCTCAAGTAACTCAGCTCAGGGTTGAAATAGAAACATTTTGTAAACAGGTCGACCATTATTTCCATGGCAAAATTGCTGGCGGCCTGCCAGTTCTCCTCGCTCTTCAGCATGGACGGGATAAAGTCTGCCACCGAGATCTCCGATCCCAATTCCTGTTCCAGTTTTCGTCGCTGTTACGAGAATTTTGGGCACTTGAACATAACATGTTCGGCATCTTCCACCACTCCTCGGCTACACCATGTACATTCCTCTGAAAGCTCGTCTTCAAAACGGCGCAGGTAGCTACGGAAGCAGCCATGCCCGCTAAGGAGCTGAGTCAGGTAGTAGTTTACCTGGCCGTGCTTTCTACCAGTCCAGGCTTGGATATTGGGGATGAGATGGTGTGTCCACCGGCCCTCGTGTCGAGCATCACGCCAAGGCACTGCCCCTTTGGACTGGACAATTGTGCCTGCCACACTAAAGTGGGCTATCTCCACTTTCTTCCGGCTACTTATTAGGACTGCCTCGGTTTTCTGGGGAGCAAGCTCGAGACCAACGGATGGATGGATTGATTGCACATATCCCCCGTTTGGTGTAGCTCTTTGCCCACGCTCACCACTGCCACAGTTAACTTTTACATATAAAATATACTTCAACTGCCTAAATCGCTTCAAGAAACTTAGTTTCAAGAAGACCTTTCTTAAAATAGCGATATCTTCTATTGAAGATATTGATGATGATATTAATATTGATGATATTTCAAATAGCTTCTAACTAGCAGCCGTATGAATGCCCTTGCGTACAAAGAAGTACTGAAAACGTCTTTTCCTGCAATCAAGGATATATTTGGAATCTTCGAATGGAAGTTGCAGCAGGATAACGCACCAATTCACACAGCCAGGGTGTGTGCTAATGTGCTAATCGGTTGTCAGGCAGTGTATTTATATAGTTGCATTTGTATTTCACCAACTAAGTTAACAATATATACAGAACTCGATCATATATAGGCGAAACATATTACTTTGTAAAGGTTCTTTCTTTGTTCAATGGAGAGGGTTCCTACAGGATGGAGAGGGTACACTATATCATGATTGCAACTGAATTACTTTAAAGTTATAAAAATGGGGAAACCCCATCTAGTCGCACTATCAACATAAGACAATGATTCAGCAATTCAAATCAAATCTACATGAAACTTTGGATCTGTTAGTAAATACTTCTTAATACTTCCCCTTTTAGTTTACGAAACTGGTTCAAAAGCAAGCCTACACTGAGAAAACAATATTTTTTTTCCCTACCATATTTACACACAAAATATTTATAGACAAATCTCCAGCTGGAAAATTAAATTATAAATTCATCTCGTCTGACAATGTAAATTTTAACAATATAGCTAAGTGCTGTTTTCTATAGATTGTCTAATGCTTTTTATGATCTCTCATAATAAATACAATAATAACAACAACAACAACAAGAACAGCAACAAGAAACCCTCGTCATAATTAGCACCAATATAATGAAAGCTTATAGACCAAATCCGATATCTAGCAGCGGCTGTCATAAGTGACAGTTTTTGCCAATGACAATGGGCCACAAGCCGACAAGTTGACAATGGCGCAGACTCATAAAACTCTTTGACAGATATGTGAAATATTTGTCTAATTGATTTTAAGAGTCCGGCAACGGCGAGACGAGGGGCATGTGTAAGCTAGGTAACAAGCAATGGAAATGGACACGCAGCCTGTGCTATTGTCTTGTAGCTAATGGATTTTGATTGTGTGTTAATGAATGAAAATGGAGAATTCTTGAAAGAAATACTCGATCCATTAGAATATTTCCCTTTCTTTGGGCATTTGCTCGACGCTCTGTTGGACTCACAATTAGTCAAATAAAAATCCATTTTATGGATCACAGAGCCAAGCCCGACTTCAAACTTTATGGCCACAAAAATCAAATAAATCACAAACTCACATAAATACAGCAATTCCAAGCCATATAAAGCACAGGGCCCAGCGCATTGCCATACGTATTAAAATTTACGAGCCAAGTCCAAAAAAAACACGAGAAACTATAACAAATGTTTGTCGACCAATAGCAAAGGGGCACAAAAAAGTCACAGAAACTTGTCAGTCGATCAGGGGGGGAGGGGACTAAAGGTAAAGGTAAACGCTGCCATGTTGTAAATTTTCATGACTTTTAAGTACGCAAAGGGCATCGTCAGAAAAAAAAACAGACCGAACTGAACGCGTAAACAAATAAATTTCCAATTTGGTCAGAGTCATATATTCGTCCTGGCAAAAGCAACCCAAAAAAAGGTTTGATTTTGACATTCGTTCCTTTCCTACGAAAATTTACATAACGCTTTTCCTTATCTCCTCTTGCACTGGGCCTCACCTGTGCCACCTATGTACTGCCTCGTGAATGGACAACCCGCAGCGGTGCCAAAAACTCAAACGAATGTTATATGTTTTATAACTTTTGTTGCCGCTGCCACTGCCGCTGCCACTGCCACTGCTGGTTGCTGCTCCTGCCGCAATAAATAAATCCCAATCCCTATCCAATGCCAATTCCAATACCAATCCCAATCCGTATCCACAATTCAACCAATCGAAGCGTAACGTGACCACGTCAAATTGATTGCCACAATATTTGATTGACTTTGACATGTTGCCTGTCATAAATTCCCAAAGAGTTTACTCCCCATCCCCTCTCTCTACGGCCCCAGCCACCTTATTCCATGCCAATGCTTGTGTGCTCCTTCCTTCGCCTTCGCCTGCGCCTGCTGCTGCTGCTCTGCAGGGCATCTTCTAAGTTGAAGGCGTTTTGTATTTCTGTTTTGTGGCCATAAAAATGTCGCGCCCATTTGTGAAAAATGTTGCTGTTTGTTGTTGTTGTTGTCGTTGTTGTTGTTGTTGTCAATGCAATGTGTGTGGGTTTAGAAAACTAAAGGAGGCAGCCTTTGCCATTGCTGACCAGGATCTAGTTTTATTTCTTTTAATATTTATTAGAGGCCTTGCATAAAATACATCAGAGACGGAGTCAGATACCGATGCAAGATAAGACCAATGAAATTTTTTGATTATTATTTGAGAAACTTTAGCAATAGAAAGATTTCGAAACATTCTTAACTATATAAACATATAAAACTCTTTGTCCTTAATAACTGAATAGAAGATTGGGGAACAGTCAACACACTAAACGGAAGGAACTGTAAGATCGAAATTTTCACACAAGTTAGGCTTCATGGCATATGTGAGTACCACGAAGGAAATGCAAAGAGATTCGTCGTATCTTACTACGTTTAATTAAGGGAGAATCCTTTTTAAAGAAACTTCTGAAAATTTATAAAATACCTAAAACTACTCAAATTTCATTTCCATAATTAGAAAACGATTGTTTTCTTGTTCCGTTTTCAGTCTATTTCAGCTTGATGAAGTGAAATTAAAGTCCTTCGTATAAACTCTCAATATTGTATAAGAAACTTATCAACAAAACCATCTGAAGTTTAAACATTCAACGCATGTTTGCCTGCCAATTCAACAGCCTGTTGTCCTGTCTCTGCTTTCCCTTCCCTTCCCTTCTCTTTCCATACCAACCCACACACACAAAACTACAAGGCTTTAGTGGGTGCTAGATGATGCATACCCTGCTCGTTATGATGTCGACAACGGCTCCGGCTCTGGCTACGGCTACGGCTCCTCAACTTGCCCAACATCCATCCAAACACCCCAAGCAGGCCTCAGCAAATCCCAAACAACATGGACACAGATGTTACCAAAAAATAATGACCATGAAAAGCAGCCTTAATGATGCCAACTAATGTTGTTGCTGCTGTTCTGTTGTCCTTGTTGTTGTTGTTGTTGCCACTCTGTGCGAGGCAGAAAAAACAGCCAGCCAACCAGCCAGCCAGCCAGCTATCCGCCAAGGCGTCGAGAGTATCTCATTTTCTGTAGCTCCTGTTCCTCGACACTTGCCTTCCTCCAGTGGCCTCCGCCTGCCTGCCTGCCTGCTTGACTCTGTGGCTTGTTACACACGAGAAATATTAATTGCATTTTTATTTCGCATAATGTTTGCAAATAATAATTACACAAATGTGCAAATGAAGTTGTAAATTATGCTGTATCTGGTTTAATTGCACCTTTGGGTTTGTTTTTACGGCCTTGATTCCAGTCTGGATTGTCTGGAATATATTAAAATTTGTAGATATTTAATAAGGCTTGGGTAATTGTTAAGTGAAATTGGAAGTTACGAATTTCCTAAGGAAAACTTAAAAGAGCAGATTTTAATGATAAATAATAATTTTAATAATAATTTTCACTAAAAGTACCACCTGCTTTTAAAATAAACTTAAGTAACTCGGCTTGCAGAAGAGCTAGCAAATTATGGTAAAGTTATATCTAAAGCTATTGTGCAGGTAAATAAAACTGAATTTGTTAAGTAAGGAAGAACTTCATCTATAGAAAACTGACCTATGATAACTTGGCTTATGTAAAAGCTAGCAATGTGTGCTTTGAATTGGTGGATATTAATGAAAATGTAGATTTATTTTGTATGTGTTTCATCCAGAAGCAGTCCTCGTAAATTGAAATATTCTCAAGTAACTCAGCTCGTAGTTCAGTCAGATCTTCGAAATTCAGTTTACTGTAAAGCTCTTTACGTACACATTTATATTGTGTAGGTTTCATGTGTTATATCTTTACCACTGTCATAGTAACCTCAAGTAACTTGGCTTAGATAAAAGCCATTAATATGTATGATAAATCAACAAAATGGTCTTAAAATGTAGATTAATTTTATAAGTGGTTGATTGGAACACGCTCCAGTTAAGTAAAAATAGACCTTAGTAACTCAGCTTTGATTTGAGCTATCGTTGTAGAATTTGATTGACAACAAAGTTCTTAGCATACACATTTAAATTGCTAGCGATTCATATGGTATTTCTCATGGACTCTCTTAATAACCTCAACTAACTCAGCTTTTGCTTAAGCTAACTTAAATTTACATATCATAAATAAGAAACCTTTCCAATTAAGTTTACTTATCCATATAGAATCTGCATCACTTCTAGAAAGAATCACCTCAAGCAACTAACTGAGTTTCACAATGAGCTAGCTATATATTTTGGTAACATTTCTTATGGTTTGGCACTCTGTTAATGACTTTAACTGCGCCATGTGGCCAAAAAGCTGCTCCATCATCAAACAAATGCAAGAATTATGCCAATTTTTAAGACTACAAACGTGCCCTGGCCTAGGGCTATGATTTAGGCCTCCCTTAAAAATGGATGCACACGAATGGTAATGGGTGGAGGGGAGGGGAGGGGAGGGTGGCGTAACATATGTTGCCGGCGAATGAAGCGCAACCAAAGATGTTAGTCATGGTTTTTGCATAGTTTTTGCCTCTTTGTGGAAATGGAATGGCAACACATTGTACCGCCCGCCCTTAATATTGTCTTAATTGAGGGTTAACCGGCGTTGATGATGCGACTTATGGGCTGCGAGAGGCAGCCGAGTAGTCCAGACCTCGGACTTAATGACTTTGACAATGTGCGTTTTGTTTTGTGCCGGACTAATTACACATGGACAAAGGGGGGGGCAAAGCCATTTGTAGCTGGGTCTTATTTAAAACTTTAATTACCATACAAAGTTTCTACAATTTCCATTTCGCATTTGTGTATTTTACAGGTTTGGTTTCAAAATCGCCGCACCAAATGGCGCAAACGTCATGCGGCCGAAATGGCCACGGCCAAGCGGAAACAGGATGATATGGGTGGCGATAACGATGGCGACTGCAGCGAGACCATGGACAGTGACAACGAGAGTCTCGATATGGGTGAGCCGCCAGCCCAAAGTAAACGCTGTAGGAATAGCTCCACCCAGCAGCAACAGCAGCAGCAGCAGGATAATTATCGTCATTAAAACGAATTTACCAAAAGACGAGAGAGAGAGAGAGAGCCAGAGCAACAGCAACAGAAACAGCAACAGAATTAGGGAAAGCAATAAAATTCCCTTAAACTAATTAAAACAATTAAAAACAAACAGCCCGCTAAATAAACTACAACAACAGCAGCCGCTAAATAAAAACACAATATAAGTTTTTACTAGCCTCAAAACAAAACAAGAATAAAAAAAAGAATTACTAAAAATGGTTTTGCCACTTTACAGTCTTCTGAAGACCCCTATTTTAAGGCCCAACCCTAACTCACTTAATTTTATAATTATTTCTCCCCCTCAACCCTTTGTTTAAGCTATGTGTGTGTAAATATTTATGTTAATTTTATCAAAAAACGAAGGCGAGACAATTTTAAACAAATTTAAGGCACAAACAATTTACTGAATTTATTACATATTGTATGTTTAGTTTTTAGAATTTCGTGCATTAGAGACAGACTTCAGTTTCTAAAATAATTGAGGATAATATTAATAATATTTCAGCAAGAGCAAAAGAAATGAATACATAATAAAGTTATTGATAATGCCTAATGAATGATGAATCGATGATGAACTAATTACAGCAGTAATTTATGTAAAATGTATTGTATTTAAATTTACATTTAAATTAATTGTAATTTTTAATTATTTCGAATTGATAAAAGAATAAAATGCAAGAAAATTATTGAAAATATTTACAATCATTTTTCAACATTTTTTGTTTTACGATTTTGTAGGCTAAAACAATGTTTAATAGTTGAGTTTTGGATAATTTTTACTTAGCTAACGAAGGATCGAAACCTATGCTCAGAGATGTTCAATTTTTGAACCGCAATCTGTAGCTTCCAACCAGTTTGTGGCATCTCCAGCTACATTTTGATTGTTGTTATTCGTGGGGTATTATAATTCTGCAGTGTCTTGTAGTTAAAGATTCAATTTTACTTCCACAAAAGTAAGAACAGACGATGTGTTCGGCTATGTGGCATATATTTCATTAATATCTTAGCCTAAGGTTTAGGGGGTGCTCAGCCAGCGATGCCCATGCTGTCGCTTTATGTATTTATCATGTATTTATTATATATTATATATTTAGCTTTGGTCAGTCTCCCAATGCTGGGCATGCAGTCATGCTGATATTGCAGTTCCCACGGCGGAAGCGCTTCGCTTGTGGCTACGATTATATTACCTTTGCACTTGAAGAATGCAATTCATATACAATGCAACTGAGTGTTACAGTGTTTACTCCTTATATACATATACACATTGCAACTGAGTGTTACAGTGTTTACTCATTATATGCCCATATAAAGTAGGCTTTCAAGTAGTTTCCGCATTAGAATTTATTTAGTTGTTTCACTAATTTTGAAATAATTTTCTTAATTTATCTTTATAAACCATTTTGTGTAAGATTAAACTGGCTTTTGAAAGATTTTTAAAATTTGTTAGAAGGCAGGCGGCACATTCCCATTCCCATTCCCAAGATCATGATACCTGCCCTAAGAGTTTATTAAGCACGTTTAAGCGTTCATAAAAGTAATGGAATTACTTACCCTTACCCATACCCATATATCATTTTAAAGATTTACTATGTTCTCTCCTTCTTCTAATGCCCAAAAACTCGAAATCTTATGCAATACGTTTTCTGCACACATTCCTCTGCTGCTCTGCTCAACATTCTAACAATAAAGCAATTAATCAATTATATTTGACACGCCGCACACAAACAGAAATGCGAATTTTAGCCAAAAATTGATTTTTGGCAATTTTTCAGCAAGCAGATTAACAGACCTAAAAACGCCGTAAGTCGAATTATACACGAGGGACACGTACGGGGCAGTGGGCATTGTATGATGGGTTTTTATTGTCTGTGTGTGTTTCGAGTCTGGATATTCTATTAACCTCAGCCGGAGTCAGTCAATAAGCGGCTTAAAGGGATTTACCTGCGAAATCCGTACTGCAACAGCAGGGCAGGGCAGCGCAAGGCAGGGCAGGGCAGGGCAGGGCACGTTTTGGCAGACTCTGGAGCTGTGCGCAGGCGCAGCTGGCAAAAGGAACTCAAGAACTGAATGGCAATTCACACTCGTCTGTCAATTGCTGGAAGTTGACTTTGGGCGCGTACTAAGCGGGCCAAACAAAGCAGAGCGGAAGTGTGCGGAAGTTCTATAGAAAACGAAAACTGGGAAATTGCATTTTGAAGAAAGGGCGAAAAGGTGAAACGTGATTTGGCAGAGTAACGCATTATATACATATATATATATATATGTACTCTGATATATGTAATTGATGTTTGTTTGATGTTTCGATCTGGAAAGATTTCACAACGTAATACAGGCGGCTATTTACTTAGCCTGCTAATGGTCTGGTCGAGCCAATTATCAGCTCTATGCTAATGGTGTTTTGAAAAGATTCAGAGGCAGTTATTGTTTGAACTGCTGGAACCTCCAAAGCAAAGTATGATTAATGTGAATGCCTGCCTACAATAGTGCATTAGCCAAAGATTGAATACAATTGAATACTGCTGCTGAACGGACTGTACTTAGGTGCCACACATTCATGGTCATTAGGCCATGGTTGGGGCATAACTCTACGGTAGTCCACGACAAATACTTATAATAAAATCAGCCCCGCTCGATTTCAACTTGTTGAATGTGATGCTGCTTATTGTTGATGCTCAGTTGAACCTGTTTCAATTTCATTCATTGCTTTCACAATACATATATGTAAGTGTGTGTATATGTATATGGATTTTTGATTGACAGTTAATCAATCTTTTTAGTTTTTCACACATTCATAATTTCATCTGTATGACAAGCCGTGTCGTCTTTGTCTTCGGCACCTTGTTGGTGCCGAGAACTCTTTCAGACCTAATCCTTTTGACTTGTGTGGAGTTGACGGATTGCCATCTATGCCATCTCCCTGAGACTTGTGTGTGAGTAGATTTCCGGTCTGTAATTGTTATGAGTTCTAAGTCTATGAACCTTTTGTCCCTTGCATCTTGTGGGTGTAGCTGAGCCGATTTTCACTGAGCAATGTGTGCCTTTGACCTAAGAATTTGACCTAAGATATTTAGTGAATGAAAATTCATTTGGTGTAGGTTTTGATCGAGCTATTGTCTATATAAAGGTTTGATTATCTACACAAGAGTCTGCCTAATCATAATCTTTATATGATTTAGTTATACTGTGTAAATGAAAAGTAGCTTCTTTAACACAAATTGCCAAGTTTGTTTTTACACATTTCTAAAAAATTGCATAACTTTTGGTTAATTTTAGATATCTTTAATCAAATTTCCTATTTAAAGAGATCTGACTTTGATTGCTGTTTGAATCTAGGCTTAAATTCATACTTTAAGATATGTTGCATTCACTGTCATCTTCGCACCGTTCGATAACAACGATCCTTACCTCTGTTTCATGTTATTCAATCAAGGAGGATCTATAATATACTTTCTTTTGAAGTTTCCAGATAAATCAGAAATCTGCTAGCAATTGTAAATTATTTATTAGAAAACTCCTTAATAAACACCGAATCCTCTCCTTGAAAGCATTATCAAACACTTTCCCAAACGGTGTCCTGCACAAAAATCAATACAAAATGGTATCCAAACACCACCAAGCCTTTCCCACTTGGCAAAAAATTACGAGCCATGTCGAGAGCCCATAAATAGCCCCGTGGAATCCTCATCGAAGTGCCGCCTACACAGGCTGGCCAAAAATGTACTCGACTGTCGTGGAGCATTTAGCCTGACAATGACAAGCAGCCAGGGCCAGGACCAGGACCAGGGCCATAGAGAGACAAAGAGAGTTGGCCATCAAATTTGCTGAGGCTCAGTTTGAAATACCATCCTACCCCTACCTATACCCCTACCCCCGTTTGCCATATTTTGCAATTTCGGCTCGACGATGACACCTCATGAATGTCCCGGCAAAGCAGCAGACACATTGGATGGGCTACTAAATTGTCCCTCGACACAAATTCGAAATCGATAAATGATAAAAATCAACAGCAAACACGATGGCTCGATTCTCTCTCCCGCTCGCACTCACAGCACCCTGCCCCGGGCGGCGATGGCGACGCTTCATGAAGCTTTTATTGTCTGTCTATTTCTAAGCTTTGTACATGGACTACGACTACCCGCACAAAATCTATTGCTATCCCGCTCTCGGATTAGGCTGTCCTCCCGCTCACTCACTCACACTGTCACACTGGGTCGGTCTGGGGTGCAGCAAATTTTCGAAAACTTACCAAATTGTTTTCATTGTTAGGGGTTTGCCGGGTGGATTCCAATGCTGATATACGATGGCCATTGTTGGAGTTGGATCTGCCAGTGTCAGAAACCAGAACCAGAACTCACTCTCTTCTTATTTTTCTGTGTGTGCGGGTGGTGGGGGGTGGGGTGGGATGTATATGGCGATGCCTGTGTGAATTACGAGTGTGCTTGTGTGTGTGATTGTGTGCTGGCATTGGTGAGTTTTTAGTCCTTTGTAGTACTTTTTGTAGTCAGACAGCAGCAAGGACATTGATTATGCGGTGTTTTTTTTCGAGACTTGTTCTTGTTGTGCTTCATTTTTTGTGTGTTTTATTAAATTGAATTATTGTTTATGTTTATAGGAAAACAATGTAATGGGTATGCGTTTTTAATGAGTCAACTAGGGGTCGTGTTTTTTTATGGTTGAAATATGGTCGATAGGAAAGAGTAGGTAAACGTGAAAGTATGAAGTTAAGTACATATAAGGCTATTTTAGGATGGTCGAAGGGGGTTTTGTTGGTTTAGAAGTCTAGCTTAAAAAAGTCTAGATCAAACTGTCTCAAGAAAAAATGGTCCTTAGGATCAATAATTTCGTAAATATCCTGGATCAGATAAGTTATGGTAGAGCTTTCATAGTAGTTAAGCTTTGGACAACTCCAAATTTTATAAACTATAATGAAGCCGCCTCTGGCGAATGTTGATAGAACTATGAAATAGTAGAAAGCAGCAATTGAAGAAATTCTAAATGATACCATGAATTTGTACACGACTCTTAGAATGTTTTGGGTTAGTGTTTCTAACACAAATTGCCGCCTTCAATATGAATAGTTCCCCAACAAAAAGCATAGCTCATCATAATTTTAGCACTGGAACCCTGGAAATTTAGCAGAAAGGTCTGATTCTTGATATGTGATGGATTGTAGTAAAAGTCATCCTATTTAACTGACTATGGAATATTAATTAAAGCTGTCAATCATCCAAGTTAGAGTCCTATTTGAGCTATGCGGGACAAGTGGTCCATTATCTTTATATTTTGACGGTATATATGAATGCATGTTGTACCATACACTACTTCATGTCATAAGTCCTCAGAATTTGTAAATTTTGTCGCCCTGTATTACCATACAGAGCCCCAAAGATGGTTAACATCTAGAGTAACCTTAAACTATTGCTTGCCACTTTAACTTTAAGCCTTCTACTAAATATAGTTTAGCCTAATTCTTATTACACCTTTGCCCCTGCTGCCACTCCTATGAACAATTTTTAATTAAAAACCCAAGCCCAAAATGAACTCAAGACTGTTAATGAGCTACCCCATAAGAACTTCCAACAGATCTTTTTGGTAGCCTATCAAATATGCAACAAACACGTCGCACAACAAAGTATGGTCGATGAAATGAAGGAAAAAAGTGGTAACCCCACTCTCAAATAGACACACTCGCTCGTAGCCAAGAAGAAGGTCAAAATGTAATCAAGCCAGAGCCAAAAAGGCAATGAATGAGCTGAGCTCAACATAAAAGGCAAACAGCTCATTAAACTTCACCACAGCCAGAGAGAGCCAAGAAAAAAAAACCAAACCAGCTGAGTGTGAGTGAAAATTTGGAAGCCACGCCCACACACAAGCGCCATGCGCAGAGTTGGCTTTTTTTAAGTGCTGGTCAAAAATGGCCAGTGAGTGTTTCAATTCCATTTCATTCCAATTGAGCTGCGCTTACGCTTACACACCGTTAAAGTGAGAGAGATAGCTAGAGGTGAGGCTGGAAGCTGAAGCTGAAGCTGTCTGCCTGCCTGTTTAACGCTCTCGACATGAAAATGAGCATGAAACGTGCGACAAGCGGATGGAGTCCATTTTGAGTTTATTGTTTGATGATTTGAACATTTTTATATATACAAACATGCATACACACTACATATATAGAAATTGTATATGTTCGTATGTATGCCTGTGTGTGTTCGCTAGTTACTTTTGCCTCAACTTGCAAAATCTTGTTCGTTCGTTTATTTTTTGGTTTTCTCTGTTGCAAAAAAGTTTATTTTTTTAGTAACTCTGACTCTCATTCATATATCGCTTGTCACTGCCGTCTCTTCCGCTGTCTATCTCTCAACTATTTACAACTTTCGCTCTTTTTGTCTGTCATTGAATTTATTGCTCTTTGATTGACAATTTGCCGGGCAGCAAAATGTGGCAATTAATTTGCCATATAATGCATGCGTTGCGTTACGGCCGAATCTCATCAATTTCTATTGTTTAAACGTTTGTCACCTCTAGATGAGAATTCGAAGCTGAGTTGAGTTTATTAATTGCCCATTTTTATGCCAGACAGGCACAGACAGCACGGCCAGCAAAGACATCTATTGTTATTAATAGGCATTAACGTTCTACTTTTTCGTTTGTGGAACGAATTTGGGAAGCCTTTTATAATTTTTTCTTTTTTTAGGGTTAAAGGATTGGGTATTTTGCATGTCGGAGGGTTGGAAATGATTATGCATTAATGAGACAGAAATTGTAGATACAAAATTTACATACTTAAAATGTCTGCTGTCAAGGCTGGAGAATTTTTGAAAAATTATTTTTTTTATTACTTGAAATGATTTTATAACATTTTCTTCTTTACTTTTATAAAGAAACTTTATTAGAATTTTAAATATTATTTTTAAAAATGTTTTCTCTACGACAAATCATATAATTTTAAAAGTGTAAATGTCCAAACCTTTCAGATTTATACATACACTGCGCGTCATTAGCTTAGCACACCCAAATTGTTTGCAGTTTATCTTTGCTATTTGGAGACGTGCGAACATGAGTTTTGGTATAGCTTAAATGATGTATTAACATTAATGCTGCCAAAGGATATTAATATCCGTGAAATAGAAGCTCGAGAAATTTAGCTTACAAGGAGTCGAGGCTGTCAATTAGTAAAATATTCAAAAATATCCTGCGGAATATGTCGATAAATACTAAAAATAATAAAACTAAAAATAATAATGGAGTGATTTTCTATGCGGGCAGAAGAGTTACTTTGAGAAAAAAGCCCAACTAGCATGAGTCGACCTGAGAGATCATTGCAAAACAGAGATTATTTACCATATAATGAGTGATTTCCAATGCTTTACATATCAATAGAGATTAAAATTGAACAGAAACCGACTTCAATATGGCACGAAAAGATATAAGCTTAAATCCTGCACGATGGCATATCTCCTGGTTTTGGTAGTGGCTCTATGTTGTCTTTTTGGATGAAAATAAATGTAATTTGAAAGGTTCGGATGGGTACAACTACTACTTCCATCACTCACATAATTAGAAACACCAGTTGGATCAGTTTAATTGTCAGGTTGGAGGCATGACGAGCCATTATGACACATGTGAGATGCAGTGTTTGATATCACAAATGAATGAGAAAACCTATAGTAGCCTTCTTGAAGCTGCCTTCCCTAGTTCAATAATATATTCGAAGATTTGCCAGGGTATTTTCATCCGGACAATGCACTGACTCATACGGCCCTGCTGGTTAAATCATGGATTGAACGCCAAAATGTTTGTACTGATAATGAAGATTTACTACTTTAAAGTATAGAAGTACTATTTCGAAGTTTCAATAAACCACACATATTGCTGCTGACTCTTTTGAGACGTTCTAGATGACAGCTGATGGGCAATTACCAAACAACTTCAGAGCAAGAACTATTACCGAATTCCGAGGCGCACATGTTGGCATTTGTTGTATCATCTTATGCTCCCTAAATAAATAGCAATTAAGAACGCAATAGTCGCAAATTCAAACTATAAAATACTCCTACTCAGCACTCCTACTCATATTTGACACACTTTGAAAAGTATGCAACATTTATTGGATTTTTTTAAAGTGATTTTATACAAAATTGTTTTTCTGCGATTTTGCCAACAACAATTACTTTACGATCGCAATGAAATTTGACAAATTTGTAGATAATGTGGTTATATATATATAGCTAAATTACAAATTAGCTAAATGTGTGAAAAACTGTGGGAGATATAAGGTTTTCATCGACTTGTGGGGCAGAAGGGGACTGGCAAATTTCTAAACTTGACCTGTATATATGATAGTCTAGTCTGTATACCAAATCTGGTGACTGTACCTCTTATAATCTACGAACGGTCTTGGCTGTTGATCCTGATCAAGAATATATATACCTAATGGGGTAGGAAACACTTCCTTTTCCTGTTACCTACTATTGCACGAATACAATATACTCGTTTACTCTACCAGAGTACGAGTATAATTACCATATCATCGATCTGCAAGCATAGCAAATCTAATTTGTTACAATTTCAAAAGCCAAAACTTAGTAGAAATACCAAACATCTCGAATATGATAGATGTTCATCAACACAATCTATGAATTTAAACATGCTTAGCAAGTGAGTTACGCGCATCTATTTTACTCTACCAATAATTGGATAAATTTTTAGCAACTTCAATAGCTGCATCTGTATCTTAGTAGCCTTAATGCTATGCTATGATGCATGTGGATTTCTTATCAGTGGACCATGTCCTACATTTAATAATACCATAGCTAAGGTAAGTTGATAACAATCCTGTAGGCCACAACTAATCTTGCCTGCTCTTTATAGACAGACTTAAGAGGTCTCATGTATCAGTATGGCATGTATGCAGATCTGCGTCCAACCAAAAAAACTGTCATCAGCATCTGCGAAATGGTCAAATATCCGACAGTGCTTGCAAAAAGCAATCAATCCCAGATACTGGCCACAGATAACGAGTCATATGTGGTACATTGGAATTGCAAATACAATCAGACTTCAAATAAGCATAATCGTAAGTAATTTTACAAAAATATGGCCCTTGCTTTTATTCAAATATATCAAATATTTCTGTATAGGAAACACCTTTATTTACACAGTCAAGAAAAATCCAGACAGGGCCACCGAGGAAGCAATTTTGGAGGCACATTCGAAACGTGGCCTCAAGCCCAAGAAAGTTATTAATTTGTGTAAAAAGAATTCATTGCTGTTCGTTGCACAGGATTTTATTAGTTGCGCAGGATCAACTGTATGTGCGACTGCAATGCCAAAATTAAACAAGGAAAAACCAAGAGCACGGAAAGTAAAACCAAGGACTTCAACCGAGAGTGAATGAATAACTAAGTTTAAAATAAAAAATATATAGTAGATATATCAATGTCTGATGCCAAAGTAGCAGCTAGCTGTGTGCTTGTAGAAGAGCTATCAACTTTTGTGCAAGATCAATCGATATATGAGATGTTATCGAGGAATTTGGTAACAGTTCGTCATCGTCATCAGTAGTTGGGCAACAGTTGCTGCCGACCTTATTCCTATGCACAAGAAGACAAGAGCTTGCCGGCCACTGCTAGAAAGTTGTCTGTGACTTGTGGTGTATATCAGCTGAAATGGAACTGTGCTTCGTTTTCAATATCACTTTTGTTATACGTTCTTTATACACGGGGAAAAAATGCTCGTATAAATTCAAGAAACAGAATTGAATTGGAAAGTTGTCAAATCAAGAGTAAAAGGATTGCTTCAACAACGACTCGGATTGAAATTGTGTAAAACAAAGCTCAACCAGCATACTAATCCTGTGCGGCATTGATTTAAGACGGTCCAGGATTGTTGTGATCCCGATGGTCCTGTTGCTGTGTTCAGCTGTCAACCATAATTTCGTGAGTTCAAGCTAGCGATGAGATCAACAATTTGTTTTTTCCTGAGGGCCGCTCATATGCGCACTTAGCACACAGATGGGTAGCCTAGAAAGTAAGACATTGAGCTATCATGCCGGGGGTGGTCGAAGGTTCAATCTTGTTACGAACTAAACCAGGATAGATTCAATATTTTTATGATTGAAATATTCGTTGTTGAATCAATCCGAACATAGTTAGTTGTAGAAATTCTAAGATTGACCTGACCTTTAAATATTTTGAAAAATTAACTACATTCTTAAGAAATTCCTTAAATATAGAAAGGTTAATCTTAATAAAGCTAACAAATGAAGTAAAATGTATTACATTTTACTTTTCAGTGTATTAAATTTAACAATCAGCAACCGTAAAATTTATTTGTTCCGCAAAAATAGTTGTTATGATATTACAAAATAAACATTTTCAGTTTCCCAGCGCCTCTAAAATGTTCAGGTAAGCTCTCCACTTTCAATAACAACCTCTCCTGGTATCTTATACCATATGCTCCCCAGTTATCTTTTGCTAAGTTCGGCCCTAATGCTATTTGATAGCCAATTGCTGGCAAGAACCACAACAATTGACACGACAAAGTACACATATTTGGATAACAAATCCTGGTATTCGTGGGGCGCCAACTATGGTGAACGTATATCATATAGCAAATATTCGAAAAGATTTTGCCAGAAGTGGACTAAGGGATTTGAGGATTTTGAAATTTTGAAAACGGATAATAAGACTTTTGTTGTACTTAAGTATAAGGCGACTATTCAACAGCCCCTATGTCCTTATCGAAATTTAAATTCACAGAGGAACGATACACTAATAGTTTCTTAAATTCTTACAGATTTTATAGGAATACTCACGAATAGCGATAAACCCGATAAGAAGACCAAAGATCTTATTAATTCAGCTTTAGTGACTGCCAAAGTAGATTTAAAATTTCTAATAAGAGCGTGTGGTTAATAATACATGAATATAATACAATGTAGATTAACAAAAGAGAATATAAATAAATTATAATCAAATTGAAGGAAAGCCTCAAATGTATTTCTAAGAAATCAACCTTAATCTCTCAGCGAATAAATAAAGTTGTACAAATATAAGAGCTATGGCTGAGACAGAAGGCTAATTATGTATAAGTGTAATACAATTTTATTCCAAATCAGTTAACACTAGATAATAATCTATGGATGCTACTCGTATAAGTTATTATTGAAACCCAGCTTATTTACTATAGAAATTTCATTCATTTAGGAATTTCCAGTCCATTTAGGAACAGTTTGTATCACAATTGAGCTACTAGATTTGCAGAAAAAAAAGATTCGATTCCCCTTGTCATGCTGGTCACGAATATATATACTTTATGTAGTCGGAAAAGATTCCTTCTGTGCGTTACTTCCTGACATAATCAAGCTGACGTGTCGTCAGAGGAGAGAGCGCTAATTATGATAAGCGAGCTCTCGCAGAAATAGAAGTATTGTATGCGGCACTCAACTACGACAGCACTCAAACAACAACTGACGCCATCGATCACTCATACACCGGTAACTTTGATCTATGAGCGACCTATCTCTTATGCTCGCCTGATAGTCAATACAGCGACGACGACTTCTGTACTGCAATGAGTTTTACGAACTTTGTACAAACGAGTATGGTAGGGGCTCTTCTAGCCCTCTTAATTTAAACCCTGAAGCTACAGCGGACTCGCTCCAACAAATTAGCATCAAACAGGCCATCATTGGGTAACAGGCGAACATAAGAACAAATTAGGTCGACCAGAGCTCATATTTAGCTTTGTCATGCTTCCTTTTTTCTTCTTTGCTTTGCAAACTTCCAAATTAACGGCAAACGTGTCGTAAGCGGAGAGAGCCGCTCTCGCAGAGCGGCACTCAAACTACCCTAATACTCACTCAATCAACAACTCATAGCACCGATCACTCACACCGGTAAGTATGATGTCTGAGCAACATAGCTTTTTATTATGCGCGCCTGATAGTCAATAATAGCGACGAAGACCGTAGTGCATTTGCGGATTTTTCTTTCGTTTTACTTTTACGAGCATGTATGAGCATGATAATGGTTTGGGCTCTGCTCTCTTAATTTAAACCCCACTCAGATATTGAAGCCAGCCGAAGTTAGAGCGAAGCCAATAATAATTTTACCCACGATTTTCAAGCAATCAGAATTCTGGTAAAAATTTGAAAATTGCCTTGAAATTTGACTTGCAACAACATAAATGTTTTCAATTTACTTAATCACTAAAAGTTTTTAATAAGGAATTGACACAGTTTTTAAGGGATTTTGTTTTAGGCGGTGCCAAAGGTAACTGCAAAATACAAAGAATTACTTTAGCTTCCTTGGCTTATAAATGCTGATCTCCGTAATTTTGACACAGTTGCAGTTTGAATTTTACAATCATTTCAATATCCGAAACTTTTTCACAACAAGCGGAACCCCGTTGAGATCTTTGATTGACTTTTGAAGCCCTGTGCAAACTATTTCTGTATTTAACAGAAATTACAAAAATTTGTAAAATATTGTGGAATTATAAATGATATAGAGGAAGCAGGTAAAGGGTTAAATTATAGTTATCATAGGATTTTCATACTTTTTATGCGATTCACAAAAAATTGCAATTAATTTGGTCAGTAAGTCTGTAATGCACAAAAGGAATCGCTTCCGACCATACAAAGTTTATATATTCTCGATCAGCATGGCAAGGGGAATCGATATACCCATGTCCGTTCGTCCCTCTGTTTCAATAAGAGATCTCAGAAGCCTTAAAAGCTGATGAAAAGCTTTACCAGATGCTTCTTTTGTCTGCACACTGGTGGAGTTTCTGGTCACGATCGGACATCTATATCATTCAGCTCCCATATAACCGATTGTACCGGAATGAAAACTTGGTAACATAACTTTTCTGTTTTTCATTCAAATCAAACCAAATTCGGTTTGTAACCTTTGAATGTAGACCTACTCCGCCTCCCAGATTTGATATAAAGCGGTTAAATATTTACAAAAGTGAATGGTATATAAACTTCGGCAAGCCGACGCTAGCGTTTCTTTCTTGCTTTTATTACATTCGCAACTAAGTTTAGCAATTGAAATTTCACACCAAATTAGAAATTCTTACATAAAAGAACCTGAACTATTTCCACAAATATTTCCCGGCAAGTTATTTGCACTTCCAGCAAGACAAAGTTAAATGAAATCTCTGTTAATTGAAACTTATTTAATTGTAAAAATATAAGATTTACTAAAATGTTTGGGTAATTGTTCCTTCACTCGGCTTTTAACCAAATCTAATAAGTAGCCCTTATCTGCCAGATGCTTATGGCTGCTTCTCGTATTCCTGGCCACCTGTATGGGTCAATGGTATTTCCCAAAAAATAGAACCAACATTATACTCTGCCCCAAGTTGACAAATCCCATAAAATCGGTAAACATAAGCATAGTTTAAATCAATAACTGATTCATTAAATATATATTTTGTTCGTTTAGACCACACTAAAAGGTGAAATGTATTGGTGGGGCAGCTATGTGGGTCCACATGTAGAACCCATTGATGCGTTAACCGAAGGCGTGGATGAATATCTACAGGAAAGATTTCCAAAACCAGAAACTTGTGAAATGAATTATTTTCCTTTGAATCAAACCGAAAAAGGTTGGGAGATTTTTGGCACGGATAATCAGAATTTCGTTATATTATATTCATGTCGAAGTCTTCATGGTGATAAACGATTTCGTAAGTCTGGCGAGAATAGTTTCGAGATTCTAAATGATTTTTGTAAGACTTTTTCAGCTGCCTCTTCGGTTATGACTGTACTGAAAAAGCCATCAGAGGATGTTGTAGCAGCTATAAAGAAGGTCTATACGGATAAGGGCATGAATCTGAATACATTATTTAAGATGTGCTTGGAAACTTAGCAAGGAGAGTTCTTAGTTGGGAAACAAACATGTATATGAAGCAACTGACCCATTTATAAGCCCAGGTCCTTAAACTTCCACACTTAGGGAACTCCATAAAATGCTCTAACAATTGTATACAATTCACACTGTCTGCGAAAAATATCGTTCAACTGACATTAAAAGTTAACGAATTTATGGCCTTTTAATTTAATGGGTTGGGCCGGAGAAGTGTCCCTCAATTTATCAGACAAAGCAACTCAATTCCGGGTGCGTACCCAATTTCTAGTGCCACATGATATGGTATTATGCTTTGCCATTTGCCAATTGCTACTCTGTTACACATTTCAGGTTCATAATCTATCACATATGAGCAGGATATGAGGGTTGCAAACAACAACAACAACAACAAGAGAAAAAGGAAGGAAATAAATGGAATAAATTTATGCAGCAAATGCTCCCTTTTTGTCCTGACTTTTTCAGAATGCTTATGTGGAAAATTTTTAATCTATAAATATCTATAAAAATCAATTTTGTGTTCACGCGACAGTTTAGCCCTTAAATGACTTTTTTCGGTTGCGCTGGATCATTCGGATTAATTGCAGATGTTATGATTTTTTGTGTGCTGATGAAATTTTTACAGGCCATTTAATTTTTGCTCATATGAAATATAATGTATTGGTATGGTTGGTTGTTTGCAGTTGTCAAAACGTAAGTTATATATTATATAGATATATTTTAAAGAAATCTTCTTCAGTTTTATACCATACACAAAATGGTATGCTAAGTTCGTCAGAAAGTTTGCAGGAATGTAGTCGGAAACTCTTCTTTCCTGATGTAAAGTATATATACTCTTGACCACCATGACAAGGGGAGTCAATATAAACATGTCCGTCTGTCAGTTCGTCCGTTAGTCCATCCGTGCGTCTGTTTCAACACAAAGATCTCAGAAGTCTTAAAAGCTACAGAGCTGAAACCAGACGCTTCTTCTATCTGCACGCTGGTTAAGTCAGAGTTTCATCCAGATCGGACAACTATATCATATAGCTCCAATATAACCAATTTTAGGGATTTTTCGGTTTGTATCCATTTGAGGAGGCCCCACATATGTGAACAGAGTATACACCTAAGCCTAGGATCCTTTTACGTTGGCATTTGCCTACAATTTTCCATCTATTTGGCTTCTATAGTTTATTACCTCTTGGTTTTCGCTTCCATTTTCATTTCGTTAACGATTTGTCTTGCTAGTAACCTCTTCAAGGCAAGGAAGAGCTCTGAGAGCTCCACAACATTTGCGCCTTCAACTGTATCAACTGCACGTGGTGGATTTTAAGTTCAGGTAGATTCGAAATGCTGTCATATCCATAGCTATGCAGAGCAGCTCGCCTGTGGCTATAAGCCGCCATGTCGCAGGAGCACAGGCACCTGAATACTGCATTTCTTCTTTGTAATATAAGGATTTAAGAATAAAATGCAAGCTGACGTCACTTACACTGAATTCAGCAAAGCATTTGACTCGGTAAACCACTGTTTACTTTTCCATAAGTTAGATTTCCTTGGCTTCCCATCCCATCTTCGCGCGCCACCGAGGCTTTCATTGTCTCCGACGAGAATTGCTCAAAAAACCACCGCCTACAGGATCACATTTAGTAAGTACGGGTGAGATGGCAATGCGGCTGTAACTGATCTCCGCTGGTCACCATAATGTGTAGCTGCTGTGGAGCTGACACTGCCGCGGATACGGAGAATGTTACATCGCTGACTTCGGCACAGCTAGGCTATCATGAGCTGACCACGGAGTAGCAAGTGCAGGTGACCTGTGAAGCCAGATTTATGAGTGGCACTCTCTTTTCTCTCTCGATACCAAGGATACATCAGCTCTCGCGATGGGTGGCTTTGACAGAAAGGGCCCCCACATCTACACCATCTATCCAAACGGCTCCACCGATCAGTTGCCGTATGCGGCCAGGGGTTTGGGCACATGGCTGCCATGGTCGTACTGTAACATTGCTGGCGTCCTGAGCTCAGTCTGGAGGAGAGCAATCAGCTGGTATGTAAGGCCATCACCTCCGGTGAGCTGAAAGACCTCAGCTCTGGCTCCAACATTGATCTCTGTGGGGTTACCTTAATGGGTGTGAATCATGTGCGCATAGACACGATAGCCAGCGATAGTGGCCAACACACTGACAATTATGTCGTCCATCCGAACTCCACGTTGGTGAAGAGCATCTCAGTGCAGACCCTGGAGCACGCGGTCACCGATGAGCATCTGTTTGGACTGTTTGACTCTTGCATTCAACGACATCTGACACAAAACCGCATAGCGATTTTCAATGACCACAGCGAGGAGACACATTCAATTTTCCATATTTAGAGTCAACTTTTGGCAGAGAGATCCTTGAGAATGTATGTGAGAACTATATCATATAGCTACTATATAACCGATTGTATCAGAATGAAAGCTCAGTAGTATAACTTTTCTGTTCTAGCTAGCTAGCCTTCCTTTCTGGCTTACATCTGCCCTCAGAAATTCCCAAGATCTCCTTGGACAAACAATCTGCTCTTATAAAAAAAGCAATTAATAAACAACAAAACTGAGACGATAACTAATTATAGATTGCCATGAGTACATACACACATATATCTGGCTCATCATCTATCTGGCTTTTCAAAAACGCATTTATCACACTTTAGCTGTGTAATTCAAGCTGCGTAATTAAAGATCGCATCGGATCACCCCAGAAACTCGAATTCCAAAGACGCATTGAGCTGCAAAATTAGCAAGCATAATGGCAGCGGTGACAACACAGGCACAGGCACACACAGCCAACTGACTCCTGCTCCTGCTCCTGATGCTAGGGGTCGTACCACAAGTCCTCGTCCTCATCAGCTGCTAGAGCCAGAGTTGCTTCCGTTTCCACGAGGGGTTGAAATGTGCAAAATGAACAATCTGGTTCAGGTACCACTGCACGGCTGAGAGACATAACCGGAAATAGGTTCATTGAGTTCTATATCAGTATCAGTTTCAGTTTCAGGTTTTCCACTCTGTTGCTGTTTGGTCTATTTGGTTGCATTTCTTTTGATTGATCACCATGCACCCAATTAGTGTAAATGCGATTATGTATATGAAGTGTGAGAGGGTACCAAACAATGACAAGAAGGGCGGCCAGATTGTAGAGATGTATGTAATGCCCATGTAAATGCACTGAGAACAATTAATGGGTGGCTTACTTCAGCAGTTACTTTTAGAAGAAATGTTGGTCAATAAATGAGACAATTTTAAAATATTTTGAGAAATTAGAGTCTCCTCTTTAGAGTCGCCAAGGCTGCAAAGAGCAGGGTCTTGCTAGTATTCATAGAGTAGCCAAATATGCCAATGTTCTCTGTTTAAGTTTTAAAATGTAATTTCAAGAATTGTAACTTTATATCGCAAAGTTTTTTGCACCTAAAAATACTCATTGAGAAAGCTTCTTTGATTCCCAATCTTTTCTATGGGCACTGCGATAGTAGAGATAAGCGAAAGCTATGTTTTACTTTTAACTGAATTTAACCGTTGACGATTTGGTCTTATCTCATCTTATTCTTTAAAGATATCTGACCTCAGCCTTAAGTCGTTGATTGATCTCAAAACTCTAACTTTTCTGCACAAGATTTTAACAACTGAAGAAAATATCTTTTTGAAACACTCAAACTTCAGACACCAAATTCCGAAAAAAATCGGTTATATTTGGGCTATATGATATAGTATCCGATCTGAATAAACTTTGGTCAATAGACGTAAGGCATCCTAAGATAAATACAAACTAAATTTGTTTCCTTTTGGATGAAAAACCAAAATGTCTTATTCATACCGAAAATCACTTCTATGTTAGCTATATGATATAGTGGCCCGATCAGAATCAAATTTAAAAATGTAATCCCTAAATTTAATTCAAAAATTTGAAACGTTTAAAATTGCTTTATATCATTAAGCGATTTCTTAGTTGAATCCCTTAAAAAGTCAAGTGAAACCTGAAATATTTCCATTTCCCTGCTTGTCAACACTCAATTTCTTGGCCCTTAAATTTTTCCCAGTGCATGTGCATGCTCCCTATAAAGACGACCTTATTACCGTTGGCACAAATTGCTTTTGCACTGCCACTGTCAGTCCCTCATCAAAATGTGGCAAAACACTCGGCGCTGAATGTTTCGAAAGGAAATACAAAAGGATTTTTGCTAAATTAATTTTTCCCAATTGACTTTTTCAGACAAACAGGCAGCGCAGTAGAAGTCAACTAGGGGGTTGACTATCATTAACCGATCATATTTGGTAGGGTAAGCACATAATTAGGGGTTGAAAACTGTTGTCATTGTGACTATTCGATTCGGCATTGCAGACGTTTAACAAGTTTTGGCATGAAAAGGATTTCATCTAAGAGTATTTTCACGAAGCAAGACAAAGTGGCGTCAAATTCAACTTGAAATTTACATTTAAATTGCAATTAATATTAGTTCGTCAGAACAAGAAGAAGAAGAAGATATAGAACGACTTGGCCTAATGTGTAAGGCGCTAATTAAAGCAAAAACCATATGAGTGGGGTAGCAACATGGGGGCGGAAGGGGTAGGGGGGTCTATGAAAGTAATTAGTGTAATCCCCACTTTTGTCGTAATCTACAAAACGAAAATCATAAAAATATGTTCAACGACAAAGTAGCAAGTTATTATTATTACCAGCAGCAAGAGGAGCAAGAGGAGCTCAAAGGGGGAAGGGAGGTTGGGGAGCCACCCAGAAAAACCATTTAACCAAATTAGCTAGAAATGCAAATGTAAAAATGACGACGAAGAAGAACAAGAAAATGCCACCAGTTAAATTTTACAACCCTCCCAGAAACAGACACATGTGCGGATTACACACACACACACGCATGCACACACACATACACGCACACAGAAAGCCATCTTGAGAAATAATTAAGATGTATGTAAATGGTAGAAAATGCTAAAATTGTTAAAAGCATAATATTTCTTTTGGCCAAAAACCCCAAACTCCCAACTCTTGCCTCCTCCCCCCTCTTACCATAAGTGACATCGCACATGTGTTGGATTTTTTGTTGTTGTAGCAAAAGTTAGAGCTTTATGCGTGTGTGTGTGTGTGTGTGTGTGACGCCATATTCTAATTCAATTATCACTTGGAAGAGCAAGAGCAGAAGCAGGAGCAGCCCTTTACGAATGACACTAAAAGCTTTGTCAAACTCCCGACTTTTTGGCCCACATGGGGCGCAACAAAGCTTGTGGTAATGCATGGCCCAGTCGCCTTGATATATGGTTTTACTTACGAAGTTGATAGATATTCGGGAAAAATGTAAAACGTAGCGTAATTTAGTGGCTGTTTGTAGTCCAAAATGTGAAAAATATAAAAGATTTTTGTAAATTAAAGTGAAAAGGGCAGAGCAGCTGGTGATAAACATCTCTAGTGTTTGGAATGATATGGAGGCTTCTTTGATAAGTAGTTGAGAGCAGTCAAGGAGAGCTGTCACGCATCATGAAACGCGGAAATGGAAAACAAAAGTCTTGCTCTCGCCTGCTTACTCTCAAAGAGAGAAACCTGCTCTTAAGCAAATTTTTTCTGAGCAATGTGGATATGGTTATAGATCTTCTAAGCTGTTTGTGGAGAGTGTGGAGAGTGTGGAGAGTGGCTATATTTAATCCTGCATTCCACTTACCACCCCTCGCCAATGCTTACTCAATCAATTAGCAAATGAAACCTCTCTTATATATCTATCATTCACATACGATATAAATCTCTTTTTGGCAAAATCTTACTGCTGCACAACTAACCGCAAATGTCTAAAGTTTCTTTTCGACTTTTTCACAACAATATGCCAAAATAGCCCGCAACCCATAAATTTTGGCAACTTTTGACTTTTGGCATGATATCTGCTTCTGGGCAACACCGCAATGTAAACAAATTAACTAAATCTGTTTCTAATTGCAATTAGAAGAGGAAATAGAAAATGGAAATGAGACTCTGAGTTTGAGTTGTTTGTTTCTTTGTGGTTTGACGAAATGCTAGGGCAAGTTTTGTGCCGCTAAATAGGCAAATAAATACTTAAAGAAGTTCTAAATTTTGTTTGTTTAAGCATAATAACAAAAAAGTATGCATATTATGGGTTGACTTTCTGAAAGACATAATGGCTGGAAAAGCCTTTTGAATTCAGGTTCTCATTCTTTTTTGGTAAGAGAAGAATCAAGAATGAGAAACTGGTTAGACAGTTGTTTTATTATAAAAGGTGACTTGTCCGAGTCCATATACTTTTGATTAACGTAGATTGTGTCTATCCCGACTATACGATATCTACGGTATTCAGTAATTTTCTTGTATCCTACTTCATATCCTAATGCATACTTTCATTCAATCTGCGGCTGCTTATGTTCTTATAAAAACCCGAGTTGTAATGAAATTTCTCAGAAATTGTGGCAGAATAACTTTAGTACAGGAAAGTTCATGAGTTGAAATTTGTAAATAGAAGCCAGTAAGCTTTGTAAGTGAGAGAGGCAGAGTATTTTCATTCGTAACCTCTTTCTCTCTCTCTCTCTCTCTCTCTCTCTTTTATCTCACACATAGCGCAAACCAACTCAATGCTGCTCGCTGCTTAGCATATGATCACATACCTTTATATACTCGTACTCTAGTAGAGTAAAGAAGTCCAATGTGGCGGATTGTCCACCCTGGCAACACTCTCGAACACCTTGTGATCAAATCCGGGACTCCAATGGAAAGCATTCGCGTCACTGTTGGACGTGTTATTTCTAAATGGAAAGCAAAATGAAAAACGAAAGGCCGTTGCAAGTTTTAGCTCAAGGAATTGCCTCTGTCAGAAATACTTCTTCCACTTCCTTCCATGTGAACACCCGTCTATATATATGATATCCATTATATATAATGTTCAACATCTTCAACTTCTTGCATCTTCTTTTTCATCAGAAATCGGTTAGCAGCTCGTTTCACTTCTTAACATTTACGATCAGCTTGTCTGTTATCTATTTTTCCCTTTGGGGTTTTTAAACTCTTCCTGAAGCTCAGTCCACCTGCATGCGTTGCCTTTGCCCAGATAGATATATATACTTTAGCTTTCTAATGAAAATCCTGTTATCAACATTTCATTCACATATGAGGTTTATACCTAGTTTAACCTGGTCGAAGAAGATACGAATGGCCATGGCCGCTCGGTCATGGTAATATTGGGGCTCACTTCAAGAATGGTAAACAATTTATTAACTCACAAATATTCTAGAATCCTTCTACAAATTTTACAAAATGGATCAATCAATGAGAAACCATACAATAAGGAAGGGTTTCGTGCTTCACTGAAGATTAATGGCTCATTTATATTTATGAATTTCCTCTTACATTTATTGATAATCCTGAACTCGTAAGGCAAGAAGTTAAAGCTATCTGGATGACACGCAAATACAATGCAAGCGCATCATCCCAACCGGATATCGGCGAACCGTCTCAAACAATAGTACCATTTTCAGTTCCTTATATGAATTTATGAGACGGAAGCCAACTTTAGGAAACCAGAAGCAACGGAGCTGCCAATATTTAGAAACATCAAAAATTGTCCATTGGCTCGTCAGAAAAATTCGTTGATGCCACGAAATTTCGAGAGAATTTACTCTAAAATATAAATTTGTCACAAACTGTCGGCCGAAAAGCCGAAGCTATCTCTCCTTTTTTATAATTTTGTGACGATATTTGTCCGACCACATAAAGAAGATCAATATGGCAATCCCAGTCGATAGAGCCATGTCCATCTGCCTGTGTGTCCGTCTGTTTCTATGCGAACTGAAGACATGTTCCTTCGACTGAAGACATGTTCCTTCTACAGGACGGTATCCCATCCATATGAGCAATCGACTGTCTCTTTAATGTCGCCTTATATTTTCGTAAGTCTTCATTCTCATATTATGACATCCATTAAATACACTCAGTTAGTGTCCTGATTGTCTTCTTTAAAATATAAATAGCCTTAAATTTCTAAGGTAGCGCAACGTTAACACTGCGCCATGCATCTGGGCTTGGCAAAGAAAGAAGAAAGAAACCTTAAGCTATTGATGCAGTTCGTTGAAGTGCAGATTCCCGATCGAACAACTATAAAGATCTATCATGGCCTCACAACTCCCCCAATTGCTTAGCCAGCATTAATAGGCGAGACTTAAGGCTAGAAATAGTTTATAGATGAAGCCGTTTTCATACAGAATCTTTTTCACTTTCTTTATTATTTTCCAAGTTTGACATTTGCTGAATAAATTTCAAACCCCACTTAGCTAGCTACTCACATATTAATTTCCAAGCCGACCATAAACCATTTTAATGCTCAACATATCAGGCGAAAACTAGTCGGAAGTCAAACACAAATAATACCCAATATTAACCATTAATTTTGGACACAATGAAATTTATACGAATTGTGTTTAATTTTGTGATTACTTCGTCGCAACACATTCTCCTCACATGCCACATGCCACATGTGAAAATGGCAAGGCACACACAAAATTTCTAATTCAAATTGCAAATACGAGCAATAAACGAAAACTTCTCAATTTGCTCAAATTGAAAGCCTTATAAATGGTCAACCCATATGTAAAGTTAGTTCATAATGCCTCCCCTTTGGAAATTAATATTCAGATTTATGGATTAATAACGTTTCTACACATGCTCTGGCACAATTTGGTGGCAGTGTAGGGTCAATTTGTGCTTATCGTATAATTAGAGAAGGCCCGGAACACCCACACCCACACCCTCCCCCGTATCCTGCAGCAAGCCGGTGACCACATGCGACTGACTGACTGCTTGCTTGGTCCTTGATTTTGAAATCTGTTTGCGAGGCAAATAACAAAAGTCGCATAATTAATCTGCTTATGCTGCAGGCCCAGGGCCATTCCAGTCTGGTCTGTGGTATGGGAGGCAGGTTCTGGGTCTCCGTTTGTTACTAAGTAATTGCAGGCAATACTCGTAATACACCACGTAATATTAATAAAACTATTTAGTTTTATGAGCAGCCAAGAATTCTCTGTAGGCCAGCAGTTGTTTGTGGTGTAAATCATTCCAAGGCTGCAAATTAACTTGAGACCCAAAAGGGAGCTAACTATTGCTTGGGTTTATCTACTATTCAGCAATTTAGGGATTCAAGATAGCTTTGGCATAGAAAGGTGTTAGTTATATGAAATTTGTAGTAGACATTTTGATGCCCCTATAAAACAGCTCTAAAACTTTTTATTAAGAATCTCTTTCCATCAACTGGAGGTTCTCTGCCCATCAATATAAATCATTGTTCAAAACAAGATTCTCTTTATACCCAGCTTGCATCGCTGCTTGTCTCTCATAAGTTACAAGAATTGGCAAGCTGGCCAACGTCAATAAATAAACAAAACCAAAAACCAACAAAAAAAATGAAGGCGTATAAGGCATTGCCTCTCCAAGGACACAAAAAGAGAACTATCTGCCGCCCAAAAGGAAATGTATTTATGGGTAGTGTGAAATTTGCATTTACATTGAGGATGGAAGGAGCCCCCCACTGGCTGAACAGGCTGAGCAAATGACCCGTCGTCCAGGGGCTACCTTTCTGGAGCCGCGCAATCAAAGGCCGCGTCTAGCGATTTGCAAATTTCATACACATGCCGGAGCAGGGCTTGGCATTCGCCATTTTGTGCCCAAACATATATCATTGCCAGAAAGAACCAGGGATTCATCCACAGAGCCACTGAGAGCACTGAGCACTGAGCACACAACTCCCCAAAAAGCATACCAACCTGCCGCCATTGTCTGATTTATGATGCTATTTAGATTTCACGTGATTCGTTTTCAATGTGCGCGTCGGTCCAGCGCGACTTTTTTCCAAAAGATACTACAAAAAAATGCTTCCAATAAATCGCGCTCCAGCAGAGGAACAAATAGCTAGAAAAAAGAGTTGCAAAAAAAAAGAGGAAAATGAAGAAAAGAAATCTATTCCAAAAAATTACAACACACAGCTGCGTGTGTGCATAAATCTCTAAAAAATGCATTTTTAGCAAAAACTTCAAAAAAGGCCCATTGCAAATTCCATTCGTTGCGACTTGGATGGAAAATTCAATTTACCATTTTTTTTTGTTGTTGGCTTATCAACTATTAAAAGCAAATGGCGGCAAGGACATATTTACCATGAAATTTTGGGCAGAAATCATAGCCGCCAGTGTTGCTGTTGCGCTCGAATTGCTTTGCCTGATTATGAATTCGCATTCGCATTCGATTTGCATATTTTCTGTGTGGCATGAATAATTGGGCAGGCAATTGCCTCCACACCACACCGCACCACACCACCCCGTTCTCAATCAAGTGTACGATTGACTTTGAATATTAGGGCTAAGGAGGCGTGCCAAATCGCCAGATGTAATTGACATGCAAACGCATTTCGCCAGGGCCAGGGCCTCGCTGATTTGATTTCACCTCCCCCCCCACCAACGCAGTTGTTATTGTCAGGCCTATGATTATTGTTAGGCAGCTGAGTCAGTGGCGATGTGGATCAGAGTCGGGTTAGGGGTCGGGGTCGGGGTCTCTCTCTTGGCAGCATTTTGATTTGATTAATTATAGAACACAAACAACAGTTATTATTGTAGCTGCTTGGAGTGGGCATGTGTGTGTGTGCGTGTGTGTGTGTGTGTGTGCGTGTGTGTGCGTGTGTTGTGTGTGTCTATGTGCCTGTGTATGTGTTAATTCAAATTAATTAATCTACGCAACATTGCACATGCAAGCACATACTCATACTTCATGCGCGAAATTGAGATTGATGGCAGTTGTCCTGCTTGGAGAAGCAGCTCTGATTTATTTATTTGTTAAAATAAAATACTAAAGTTGTACGATTTTATTTATAAACTGAGTAAAATCAGCCAGATATTTATTATTTGATTTCATTTTTTACATTTCATTAAATATTATTTTAATTAATTTACTTTATATTGAAATTTTTCATTTTATTATATCAAATTTCATTGTCAGCGACCTTTGGATGCCTGGAAAGCTCATCGGACTTCACGATTTCCTCCGCTTGTTAGTGCATTTAACAGTTGAGATAGCTAAAATACTAAAATTTCAGCTGCTAAAATAAAAAACAAGAAAGGAACTCTTCGATTCGGCTTGTCAAAGCTTATATGCCATATACCCTGAAAATATATAACAAAGGCGTAATTTAACTTAACATTTCTTGCACTTATTTCGTTCAAAAGTCTGTCTCTAAAAAGAGCTAGATAAGAAGGGCTCATGTATCGATGTAGAGCAAGATAAGTAGGGCTTATTCGTCGAGAAGAATTTGCAGCAGTATTTCACAATTTACTTTTTTACTTCCAGCACAATCCCGTTCTCTCGAGCCTGTGAGTCTTAGTCCACACTACGAAATAAGGCGGGCAAAGAGGTCAGCGGTATTTTCCTCCCTCCTAGCTCGGCACCCGCACAAAACTGCAAGCTCTGGCAATGCTGGCCTTAGCTGCCTGCATAAGGATCGCTTTGTTTGTGTGTTAGCTATAGTAAGCATGGTTGGATATGTTCACCAATATGTTCACAATTTCGTTTTCAAATTTATGATCATTTTCGTAATTTTTACAAAATTTAATAATGTGTTTGAAATAACTTGTTTTCATTGAGTGCTTCTTCGTTTTTCTGTAGCAGCTAAATGATTTGATTTTCCATTTTGAATACAATCCAATTCGGATGATTTTAAAACTCAATCAGCATGCGTATAAGAAGCATCTGTTAAAAATTTCAGCTGTGTAGATCTTAAGACTTCTAAACAGATGGATGGATGTCCCTGCTCAATGGCATCCATCAGCTGGCTGACCTCCTTGAGCGGACTCTTCCGCTTCCGCAAAGTGGCGTAAATCTCGATGCTCTTGGTAGGGGCCATTGGCTGCAGTTGCTCCAACTGCTTTTCGAGCGACGTCTTGTCCTTGCTGCTCTGGCGCACATGTTTTATGCTGCCGGTGCTGACCTCTCTAATGTGCTTGGCTGTCTCCGGCAAGGCTTCCCTTCTCTACCAGGATGCGACTATGCAGAGATGGACATACCCAGTTATATCGAAGCTCCTCGTCATGCTGAATAAGAATATATTTATACTTTAAATTGTGGGAAAGACTTCTTTCTGTGCATTGCAAACTTCATGACAAAAATTTATATGTACATTCATTAACATTTTTTGGGAATATTATGATACCGCTCCCTTAACAAATATACTTTATGTCAACGTATTTATATAAAAGCATGAAAAAAGCAAGCAATTCTATAACAAATGTATCCAACCATAAAGCAGCATTAATAAAGATAGCAGCGATCCCAAACATTATTATAATCTCCACCATTTTCAGTCGCTTTAAAGTTTCAAATTGTCAGTTGATTCTGTTTTTGAAGCCAGTCATAAGATGGAGTTGTTGAGCAAGAAAATTCCTGATAAAAGATCGTGTTATTTTATACTATTTTATTTTTAATTTATGAAGCATTTCTAAGGAAATCTAAGAAAATATCAAAAGTGAGTTAAGCTTTACAAAACCCACAGTTTAAATGTTTTCTTAGATTTCCGCAACAGCATTGGTCAGAACTACCACTACCACTACAGTATTCCCTTGAATCTCTCTCTACATCTACATGATATTCTTCCCTTGCTAAACTGAACTAAAACTGAAAACTGATTCATATTTTATCCAGAATCCATTCAACTTACTTTGCCGCAGCATTCTGCTTTCCTCTCACCAACATTTTCCAATCCAATTCGCCTGAGTTTTCCTTACAGCTTGCTCATAATAAATGACTACACCAGTCATGTCTCTGCACATTACATAATGCGTAAATTATCATAAACAAATTAAAAAAGTTCGTGATGTGTCATTTTGACACCAAGATGAGGAACGAAGACGACACGGCAGGCAGGCAGAAGCAGAGTATTTCCCCAATGTAAGAGTTTAATGTTTTTAAAAGTAATAAGCAAAGCCTTGTGGGCGGTCTGACATAAACCGAAGGCCCAAACGTATCACCATCACCAGCACAGCCTATGAAGGAGGCCTCTTTAGGTAGAAGAACGCAAATCTAATTGGAGCTAAGGCCGGCCTCAAGTGATGAAATAGAAAAACACCCACAGGGACACCCGGTGGGACAGGGATTTTAAATATAATTTGTTTGCTCGCTCTCCCCAAAGGGGTTGCTCAAGTGAATCACAGCGGGTGAGTATGGAGGAAGGGAAGGAAGGGAAGGGGTGCCTGGTGCGGCTAGCCTGCCATGTAAAAACAATCAGTCAGCTGTTTGGGTCAAAAACTTAAACCACTGAGGGTCTCATATTAGGCATCCATAATTTGATTACATTAAATATAAAGAAAATAAGCGGAAGAGTCATGTGGCTTGCAAGGGATCGACTTTTGCATACACTCGATTGAAATATATTGAGCTATATTCTAAAATATGTATCTATATACAACTTTTCAGCCTGATTTGTTATAAACTAAGTGAACCACTTTATATTAAAATCGCTTGCTTATTAAGGAAGCTAAGGGCATTTAAGGCATATTTTTATAGCATTCTTTTAGGCGCATTCCGCAGTAGATCATTTTATACTCTACACTTCTGGAGCTTGCCAGTTTCACTCTCTAAATACAACATAAAATCATAATACCCTTGATTCTGTGGCCACTGCCTCATTGACAACACGTGTCCCTGTCTCCGTCCCTGTCCCTGTCCCTGGCCAGACCAAGTCACGTGTCCGCACCCAAAAGCCTCATGATGTCAACTCGCTTGTAATCACAACAAAAACATGTGGCCATGGCCATGGCCATGACTTGGCATATATATAGAGGGATACGAAAATACGTTTAACTGATACTGCTGTCATATAATGAAATTGCCATTAAGCGTTTTAATAGTTGGCCTGTTGGCACATTCCCCGATTGGGGTGCGAGTCCCGGTGGGCGGATCTGCGGTTGGCCGCGTGCCGTCGCCTCATCATTCATGTTGTTCCGGGTTTCCATACATATTTCAATTGGTTTTAATGTTCATGTAAATTATGCGCCAAATTTTAAAATCTAGGCATTAGAGATAACCAATTTTACAGAGCTCTCTTCCAAATCGTGGGATTTGTGTGAGGCGGAAAAAGTGTAGACAAAACATTGTTGTTGTTGTTGTTTTGTATCTTTTGTGTGATGTCAAAGCACGTGTTGAAACTTTTTTAAGGCTCAGTGTGCCAACAAAAAAGTGGGTGGATATGCAGAAGTCTATAAGCTAGGTTTTATTTATTGATGTGGGAGTTTTATTTGTATGGAAAATATAGGAAAGGATTTGGACTTTGAGAAATTTACAACTGAGTCTTTCGATAGAATTGCTTTAAATATATATAAACTAAATCAGGATATTTAGATCAACTTAATCCTAATTTCAACATAAGCCCTTGTAAAACATATAGCAAGTGGCAACTACTGTATCTGGCTGGATCTGGCTATATTAAACATCTGAGGAGTTTAGAGTGAGAACAGTATAGGGGCAAGTTATATGTCTTTCATCGTAATGTAAACTAATTCTTTATATAATCTAGATCAAACTACTATAAGGTAGTGAAAATCAGCTTTGTCTTTGTAGCTATTGCCAAGCAAGTCAGAAATATCGACTCTAAATGTAACCCCTGATATGTAGATCGTCTGCAGTATGAACGATGATCGATGCGGCCAACTGGTGGATGTTTGATCTTGGAATGTTGGAAGACGATGAAGGCGTGGGCTAATACAGGAACACATCTGTTCCGTGGGGACGCCAAATCGCAAGAGCAAGTAGGCGGAAAATGGATCCCGCCTTGCCAAACTTAATTTTGGCTGTCAAACGTAGATTTCGTCTCTCAAGGGTTTGCCAGATGTTAAGTATGAAAGTCTCGAAAAATATCGCTTATCTCGATAGCACTTACGATTACCCCCAAATATCGTGCCAGTTCGTAGCTAATACATCTCAGTTGGTGTTGCCTAATTATAGCAGTTTAAATATCCCGCTACAATATCCACGCCCGAGCAACTACACCGAGTTGTAAACTTCATTCTTGAGGGATTCCACGGAAAGGAGTATGTCGTCGGAGCGTATCTGGATATCCAGCAGGCATTTGATAGAGCATTTTGATAAAGATTTACTTAATCCACAGCTCTGTCTTATATGTAGTTAAAAGCTTTCTTCACGAACGATCCTTTAAAGTTGTTCAGGACGGGGTGTCCTCTCAAGTAAAAGACGGTCAGAGCTGGTGTACCCCAGGGTAGCGAGTTAGGACCAACCCTCTACAGCCTGTATACGCACGACATGCCTTCAGCTGACAACATGCCGATCTGGGACCAGAGCCATCTACTTGTCGCCACCTTTGCAGATGACACTGCGGTACTGGCCAGAGACAGTTGCGTCTTCACCGCTACAGATTTCGTCCAAATGCCATAAAAACTGATAAGTGTGTCACATACACTCTCAGAGCACAAACCTCTCCTGTGGTATTCTAACATGGTCAACTCTTAGACCAGAAGGATGCACACAAATATCTTAGAGTCAGTCTGGACAAGCGGTTAAATTTCCAGTGCCATATAACTGATATAGTTAAGCGTCTTAAGGCAAAGGCGAGCAGTATGGCTTGGCTTCTTAATGCCAGGAATAAAGTGTCAGAAACGAACAAGACGCTCATTTACAAAGTCATCCATTTGGAGATATGATATTCAGGTATACGGCATAGCGGCAGAGTCGAACTTCAATAAAATACGTGTTGTGCAGTCCCAAATCTTGGGCAGAATTTCTGGTGCGGCATGGTACATAGGCAACAGCGATATCGACAAAGAACTCCATGTACCGAGGATCGGAGATGTGATCAATCGCCAAGCTACTGCATATTTAGACAGACTCTCACATCACCCTAACCAGCTGACGCAAAGGCTCCTAAGAAGTAGACGTATCCACGGAGTAAGAATGAGTAGAAGGCTCAAGAGAGTTCACCCAACCGACCTGTCCAACCCAGAACCCTTTAATCTTCCCCTTTTTCCCCATCCAGTTACCCTATTATCTAGGGTATATTTGTATATCTTTTGTTGAAAATTAAATATTTTACCATAGCATAAGTTATTATTAATAGTAACAGTAGGCTAAGACTATAAGACTTCCTCCTTAACCTTTCATTTCCCACTTTGACTGCAACTTTGACTCAATGTGTGCGCTTTGTCCTTGTGGAGTCTCTTTCAAATCTAATGACATTATTTGCACAAATCCCTAAGCTAGAATCAATCGTAAAATACTAATAAATATTTATACCTAGCCATTCGCCCATTTCAGCATTCTGATTTGCCATGTAACACATGTAGAGATTATAAAAATAAACTTTTATTGTTGACCAAGAGGAGAACTCCTGTCGCACGCTGCATTCAAGGTTTTAAAATCAGAATTTGGCGATTATGCAAAAATCCGCAACACAAAACAGCAAAACAGCACAAAGCCACACACACAGCACAGCACCTTTATGGTCCACAAATATAAATATGTGGAAGACTCCTCCCCCTTCTTGCCTTGCCCCACTCAACTCTGCCCAGTTGCCTTAGCGTAAGTATGACATTTCTTTTATGCCTACTTCAGGTTGTGCGCCGCCACAAAAGTCAAGCCTATATACAGCCTATATGAGTACGGTTCGGCGATAAAAGTTAAATATGCAAAAATGAAAACCTATAATCTTTTATTAGGTTTTGCCCTTCGAATTCGGCAGAACACAACACGGCTGTGTGGTCACATTATGTCGCATTTTTATGTCGCGTGTTTTTGTTTTTCCCAAAAGCAAAAGCAAAAGTATCAGAAAGAGGGCAGCTAATTTTCCCCGCTTTCAATTTGTTGCGGTTTTCCATTGTTGCAAAAATTTTTGCGCAAATTTTTACGATGCGAGATTTGCACGAATTATATTTTTTATAGTTTAACAATATGGCGACCCCGATTTGGCCATCAAAGTTGCATTTTGTTGTTGTTGATTTCTGTTTTTTGTATTGAATTCTATTTGGAAATCTCAACGAAGGGAAGCTGGCTAATGTTAAAGAACTTATTTGAATCTATGTCTATGAAATATTGTATTTATTTCTGCGTTTTCTTCCAGCGAGGGTCCAGGTTATATGACTTCAGCAGCATTTAGAACAAGCACAACAACAGGCTCCACACAAGTTGGGCGCTAGACATGAAAACCAAGCCGGATCCAGTGCCGATTCACACCAAGGACCGCAGCAGGTCTCGGGGTATAACCCACAGCAGGTGAAACAGCATTTCGCACAACCAGCGCAGCACGAAGGGCCACATGCTCCACAACAGGGTGCACAGCTCGGCCCACAACAGGGTGCACAGCTCGACCCACAACAGGATGTACAGGATTTGCATAGGCTGCTGGGCACGGGGACACCGCAGCCAAAACGGCAGACCTTCATACACATGGTCCAAAGGAGTTGCGACGAATCGAATGTTGGATTATTGCAATATTTGCGCATAATCCAAAACTCGGTTCCACACAAACCAATTGGCGGTTTCGCAGGAAGCAGTAGTCTATTTCCGGATCATAGAGCTAATATTGAGGCCACAACCTGAGAAAGGAAACAACAATCTAAGAGAAACTCCAGCGGTTTGGTTGGGAAACTTACATAAGCAACATAAGCGAAAATAGAAAACTTTGGGGGATTTGGAATTTATGGGAACGAGTTTGAAAAATAAATCGGAGAATGCTGCTCTGTTGAAGGAAAGGGCAGAACGCAAAGCCCTAACTATCTTTGTATTAGATATCGATTTTATTGTATTTTGAAGATGAAGATGTCGATAAGAAGAGAATCGATAGAGAATATTGGAGTAGAAACTGGCATTGCGTTATGGAAAGTACAGCAAAAGGCTTTCCAAATTACTGGAGACGATAATAGACTAGGATAAAAGAGCACTACTACAGATATGGCAAAGAAGTGGCTGTGTTGCTGGGGGGGAATGTTTGTATCTACTGCGAGAACTTGGCGAAAATGACCTCAAACCAAAGGAGAGACTGAAGCTAAGGCCTCCTTTTCAAGCAGTAACGGTTATGTCAGATTCACCTTAGATACATTACACTATATATATAGCAAAAACCCATGAACTGAACAATATTTTAGCACCGATTTGGACATAACCAATATGAGGATCGCTTACAGTTCCCTGTTTAAAAGTATTGAGTTTTTCTCAAATCCAAATCCATCCAAGCGCCCCTTATGAAGTTCTTTTGATAGCTGCCCAGCCACGAGCAGGCTACTCTTCCTTTTCACATCACTTTTGACAGGCCGCCTCCTCCCCCCATTCGGATAAAGCTGGTTACGCCTTTGCCGTCCACAATGCCCGTACGGCAATAGACAAATTTCTAGCTTCTTGGTGTCATCCCCGCATTAAACTTGGTCACTGATGTAATGATAGAGGAGACGTTAGAATCGATGAAGCCTTTTAGCCTCATAGGAAAGTAACTGTCGTCTACGTTCATCATATAGGGATGGTCCTCCTCAAGGTCCCCAATCTCTCTTCGTTCAGGTACAAGAAAACTGCTTGCTCTTGCTCCTCGAGTATTCACTGGATTACAGTTGCGGGGACTGAACTCTGGGCAACATAAGCAGGCCTGATACATAAACCGCACGCACACACACATGGCATGTTACCAGAGGCTGGAGTGTTTCCAAAGCCTTTAGATGCCAAAGTTCTCTAATGGTAAGCGACTAGGGCAGATTTAGGGAGACACCTAAGTTTGAGCAAGCTGAGTAATTCTTTAATTCTCCAATATAGGAGAAGTTATATTCCCTTTGTACTTAATCCACTGCACTACAAATTTAACTTCGCTTAAAATCAAAGCTATAATCGAAGTATAAATTGGACCATAAACACTTGATAGCATTCAAAGGTCAACAGAGTCATTCTTATAAATGGATTTATCCCACACCTTCCACCTCCCTTTCAATTACATCTAACAGCAATTTGGTTAATGGCTTAAAACATAAATGAAATCATAAATAAAAAGGCTAACTTTGATTTACCTACCCGTACGCTCACAAACATTAAGTAAAGTGCATTATAGTCTCCCCTCCTCCTCCTCCCCCAAAAGAGAAGATAACCCTCTGCGCCACTTAGCCACGCACTGAAGCGTGAACCCAGAAGGAAGGGCAAGGACCAGGATGGCTGGAAATTACGCATTAGCCTCGGCAGAGAGTGAGAGTGAGAGCAACCAAAAACCAGAACCAAATGCGCAAAAACAAATACAGCTGAAAGGGGTTAGCTTTAGCCTTTGGCTCTACAACTGGGAAAATCGAAAACAGCCTTCAATGTTGCTCAAATAGCTGCAGCTAATGAGACTGAATCCAAAACCAATTAGTACTATTTCAGTTGACTTTGTTGTCTTTAGGTGAAAGCTGGATGTTTCAAATGTCCACCTGAACACACCACACGCTTCACACCTCCCTGCGACGAATGGTGGCCCCATAAATGTGGCAATTAAAATCTTATTTCCGTTGATTACATTTGGGGAAATGCGAGCGAGCGCAGCTGCCATAAAGCCACCCAATAAACACGTCTAAAAATTTTTCTGTTTTTTTTTTCCTGTTTTGCTTTCAAGAATTTGTCGCCTTCATGGCCACCTGTTTCCGCATTTTCCGCGTAATTGAATCATTTTAGCGCCATTTATTTTGTTCCTCTGTTCTGGCTGCTTCTGGAGCGATGGTGAGAGTGGGGGACGCGAGGGTGGAGGGCGGAGGGTGGTAAGTCGTGACATTTGTAAAACAATTTCTATTTTCGAAATGAAATCTGAAACAACAACAAGAACAAGCAGTCACATAAATAATAATGCGTTAAATTTATGTCTTGATTAATGCCAAACAGTCAATCTCCACTCTCAGCTCATAGTCGCCCGCCCCAGGATAACTTTTCCAGCTCAGGTGTTGCAGGTCATGCAGATGCCATGTCCAAATCAAAATCAAGTTCATATGAATTTTTTATTTCACTTGGAATTAACTAGAGAAGTTTATGGAGATGCTTAGGTGACCAGCGAAACTTGTTTGAATTGGAAATACACTGAAGTATCGGACACTCTGATGCACTAGAAAGAATTGGTTTTGCCTTGAACGAAATGTTTGCTATGAAGAAAAAACATTCCGCTTTGTTGCAATAGTGAGATCTTAATTGAGTCTGTTCAAAAGAAATTTTTAAGTTTTGCTCTCTGTGATTTGAATTGGAAGACCAACAACTCCCTTCCTTCATATTCAAGTAGGCTCCTGCTAATAACCCTTCCATATCTGGGAAATCGTAGAGTTATGCTCAATGTTTTTTTTTCATAAATAAGCTGATTAAGGGTGATATTGACTCGCCGTCTTTAATTAACCTAATCAGTTTTTGTGTTCCTCGTAGACCTACTAGAAATTATCTTCCATCTATCCATCTTCCGCGCTGAAAACTATCTCCTGCATGAACCTTTTCGTGTCCTTTATTGGAACTATAATAATCTATTTCACTTTATCTCTATTAATAACTCCCTAAACTCAACCAAAACATCTATACTAACGCATCTAGCTAGTAGATAATGTAAATGGTTAATGGTTTGTTGTTTTTTACTCTCATTGAAAATGAGCGAGCGAGTCCACTTTTTTTCCGTCTTCGCGATTCGTGTCGCTCGTTATGCGGCTGCGCCCCTCGGCCGGTTGGGCAGGAGGTTGGAGCTCCTAGCCTGGGCTTCACTTGAACGTCCCGATAAAAAAATTTGTATACACATGAAACTTAGACTGGTTGAATTCAGAGACATAATTCTTTGTCGTTCGGGTTCGTGTTCGCATCTTAGCGCTTTTGCAATCACAAGTTCACATATTCTGATCAGCTGATGCTAGTGCCGGATTTTCCATCCATAGCTGTTGTATTTCCAAGTGTCAACCAAAAGAGTATAGGAAAGTGTCATTGTGATGTAAATATAAAGGACCACGGCCTTTGCTGAATGACTGAGTCTCAAAATCATTCTGTCTACATTGCCCTTAACATTCTTTTGTTTTCACTTTAGGTATCTTTCTTCAAGCGTATGTAAGGTAAGAGATTTGCGCAGTATAAGAAACACTAATATAGTTGCTGGCTATCTTTTTGGATTACCTGGACCTTATCTTACAATTGAGCCCAAAGCTAGTTTGACTAACGAAATGAGTGAACTACTGACATATAATTATTTGTTGTTATTTTCTTGACTCTCCATCGATTTCACTGAATTATGGTCAAAAAGTCTTTTAACAAAATCCTGGATTTTAAAAGTTCTTTAAATAAAACTTTCGCCATACAAAATTGTTTAGTTCGTTTCTCATTATAGGCCCCATATGCATCAGAAAAAGCGGTTTTGTTGAATTCAAAAACAGTTTGGCTTTTGCTGTTACCTATTGTAATCAACCCAGACCCCAAAACGCCTAAGTCTTTTTGAAGCTTCTGGTTGGATATAAAAGTGCTGCTTATTAACATGGGAGATTGCCAAAGGAAGCTCAATCAAAGCTCAAAGAAATTGTCCTAGTTGCGGCTAAGTCTAAGCAATGTGAATTTCCTCTATGTACAACAGACTTTACTAAGATCCGTTTGCACCATGGATAGTCACACACATACAAAAACAACAATTCTATACTGCACATGTGAGGCTACAGGAAAAACACCAAATTAAGCTAATTTTGCTTTTACACAGAGGTCGCGGAGGGCGTGGGTGTCGGGTGTTGGGCTTCCTCAAAATGATACAAGCCAAATTTGGTTTGCTTTGGATGAAAAACAGAAAAGTATTTTTACTAAGTTTTCATCCTGAAAAAATCAGCTATATGGGAGCTATAGGATATAGTTGTTCGATCTCGACTTGATCTGGTCAATCTTCGTGGGGCCTCCTCAAATGGAAACAAACCGAATTTGGTTTCGATGAAAAACAAAAAATTTATGCTTTTAAGCGTTTATTCCGGAACAATCGGTTATATGTGAGCTTTATGAAGCGTACAGAGCATTTGCTAAGCATTTCAGCTCTGTAGTTTTAGACTGTTGAGATCTTATGATTGAAACAGACGGGCGGACGCACGGACGATCATGGCCATATCGACTCCCCTTGTCGTGGCGATGAAGAATATATATGTTTTATATCAGCGGTGGGCACCAAATTTTTAATCGGGAGCACTAAAACAACATCTACAACACAAACTACTGTTGATGTCGCAGCCAACGCAACAAAACAATGCACACTGAAAATAATTTTTGACTAATTGATTGGCAACGCGGGAACTGTTTCTGTTGCTTCGTTTCGGAAGCGGATTCTGGTCTCGGAACTGTGTTAGCCACTGGCTGCCCACCAATGCTTTCTTCTATGTGTTGCAAACTTCATTACCAAATTTACATTTTTTGTGAATGGTGAAAAGACAAGCCGAAATCTCATGACAGCAAGAGCCGAACTGCATTCAACGAGCACAACCATCCGACGGGATAGAAGTTTAGACAGTTACCCAACACTTTGTTTGATCTATGGAATTCATGTCTCATTCCAATTCGAATAAAGAATTCTGCGAAGAATTGAATATGTACATGGTATTATGTTATTCACAGAGATCCACAATACCAGAGAGATTAGAAGAAGCCGGCGAAAGGAATGATATAGATTTTTCCCATCAGTAGAACATTTTGCAATGATTCGAACTGTGGAGCTTATTAATTTAAACCAATCATCCAATCCAATTTAATTAGCAATCCGATTTAACCGATATTATCATCAATATTACCATCAATAACATCAATAACAAACCTAACCTAACTTATATATTTTTTAATAATATTTCATTAGTTATCTCATCTTCCTCCCCCTTGGTTCGTTCTACCAAAATAAAAGCTCATCAAATTAATTGAATCAGCTCTTAACCACCCAAACCCCACACCTCACTCTCATTCTCATTCTCATCTCATCTCTCCTTGGTCTATTGCCCAAAATACGTAAGCATTTAGCGAAACGTTTATTTCATTATTACGCCGGAAGAGCGAGACAGTCGACATTCGAAACGAATGCGAGCCCAAACCGAAATCCACAGGAAAATGCGGCTACAAAAGTCAAATTGAAAAAGTCAAAAAGTCCTTATACCTCGCCGGGGGGTGAGCATAACGCAGGGGTGGCTGTGGCTGAGGCTGGCGCGAACTAAAAACCGTAACGGAAGCAACAATAACAAAAGCAAGCGCAGTTCCCAAAAGCCCACCACCAACTTAATCCACAGACAAGGGGCTGGCACTTGTCCTGTTCCTGTTCCTCTATCATGTATATGCCACTCTCTCCTCCCCCTCTCTTCCCCTCTCGGAAATCACATGCATACGGTTTTTAAGTTTTGTGCTTTGTCATACTCGCGCATATACTCGTATTCGGAGGATGTGTGGCAGGACAAAGACGATCTAAAGATACAGTTGTAAAGATATGGTAACAGGCGCGTAATGTGACAGCCTTGGCCCACAGCTGAGGGTAAAGCTTGGGGTAGGTGGGGGTAAGGGTAAGGGGTAAGGGTAAGCAGAAATGAGCAGACAAATGGTACACATGTTTGGGCGTTGCTAGCTTTAGATTTTTCCAGCGAGGTGTGGGGGAATTGTTGATCGGCGAAAGGCGGGCGGGGCGGTGGGAGTTAGCTGTTGGATGACGGTGACGTGGTTTAACGCGCGTGTGGGCTGCGAGGGTTGCTAGAGAAGTTAGAGAACATGCGGCAGTTATGTTCTAAGCGTTCACCTGAGATTACAATTTAGAAAGAGAGAGAGATAGAGAGAGAGAGAGAGAGAGAGAGAGAGAGAGTGTGTGTGATAGGGATTACTATTAGTAAACTTTCAACTCAGTCTTAACATGATTTGAGACTCCCTAGCTATGAGTCTTTCCTCAAGGATCTGAGCTTATCCCTGGCTTCTATTTGGCTAATTAAATTATCCATCAGATATCGATCTTATCCTGTGAAGCCATTAGAGATCACTAGAACTTCCCTGCCCTATCAATATTATTGGAAAATCTTCGAACTTTTACGAAATGGAACCAGAAAACTCCTACTATTATTTACCAAATTCCCAAAAATCAACTTCAACCTCATCAAGGCATTTTTCTAAGCAATTTTCTTAATCTCCGTCAGTCATTGTCTCTGTCAGCTCCACAAAGTTTTCTAACCAACCAGGCTACCATTTTGGCCAAATTTGACAGACATCAAAGCAAGTTTTTGGGTTTTGCCAAGGTTGGTGTTTCCGTGTCCGTCTCCGTGTCCGTTTCCGTTTCCAGCTTAACCATTTACCGCCTCCTTCCCCCTATCATATTATGTGTTTCCCATTTTGTTGACATTGCCGCCGTCTTGTTTACACGAATTTTGTTCCATATTGCCATTTGCCCGCAAATGTTTAGATATCATTTTACGTAAATAGGCAACAACAGCAACAACAACAACAACAACAACAGCAACGATAATAGCAACAATGAGAATAACAAACTAAAATGTTGGGTAAATAATGGGCCGCCTTTATTTAATTGGACACATTTTATTTACCTTTTGCTTGTGCCTATATGTATGTTCAGTTGGCAGGGGATGGCAGGGAGGGGAAATCAAATCTAAGCCAAACCTGCAGTTCATTGAAACATTGTTCGGAGAAATTTAATTAAAGCACAGGTGACAAAAGAAAGCAATGGGAAAATTCAATTTTCGTCATAAATCAAGACTTGGCCAGCAGCAGGAGCAGGTGAAGAAGGAGCAGCAGAGGGAGCAGCAGAGGGATCGAAAGCAGAAGTTGACAACTGCTGCAAAATGTCAGCAACATGTGGAGGCCAAGAAGAAGATGAAGCAGCAAGAAAAGAAAAGAAAAACTAAAAAAAAAAATGCAGCAATCAAAAAATTAAAAACAAAAAAAAATAGAAAATGTCGCGACTTTTCTCTTTTGACATGGTCAAGTTTAATTGAAAAAATAAAACTGAAAAATTTGCTATAAAAAATTGAAATAAAACGCAACTTTTGGCCTGAACGCAGCTGCTGCTGCCTCATAATTAGAAATTTTTTTAGCTCAAGGAAAGAGAGAGAGAGAGAGCGTGAGGGAGGGGTGGTGAAGAAACAAGTCAGCGAAATTAATTTATTCTCTACTTTTTTTTGCATTTTTTTTAATTGAAAATATTTTTTATTTTTTTTTTTATACTGCAGATAATTTTTAATAACCTGACCTGAGCAAAAGGATGCGACGGTAATTGCCGTGGCCAAAGCGAATGGATGATAAACAAAATATGAAATGCAGAAGCAGCAGGCAGTTGAAAGGGTTTCCTCTCTCTCTTTGACTTTATCCATGTCTTTTATTAACAAATTTTGCTTTATTTACGGAAAACATTTGGATGCTATAATTAATTATGGGCGGGTGGAAATTAAGGATTCCCAGGGCAGGTTGCACGCCAGGACAGTTGATTAAATTTGACACAGTTCCCGTTTTTGGGTTAGAAAAAGGGTTAAAATTTGTGGTTGATTTTGGTTGACATTTATTTGGCCATAAGATAAGACTTGCTCAATCTGATGCAATATTTTGTAGAACATTTGACTACATTTATGTACAAATATTGCTGAACGAATTTATCTTAAAGGGGGATTAGAAGCCCAATTAGCAACGGCATATAAGCTTAAATTCAGAGAGAATTGCCTGTTCCTCATTCCAAGTAGTTAATTTAACATCAAGTTCAGGCAACTTTTTCTAGGATATTAATTTATAGGCAATTATATGTAATTATATAAGCTTAGCTTCCTTATAGTGAACATATTCTAGATCAGCATCGACAGCTTCTCGAAGGCCATATGAAAACTTGCATTTCAGAGACCAACAAGAGCCAAGAATTTGGTATATGAAGGGCCCTCTACTAAGGAGTCAGATCAGGTTTGTTTCAAAATTTTTGCCATACCCCCTACCGCCGCAGCAAAGTGATAAAAAATAAATAAGAAACACAAAAGGTTTGTGTAGTAAGCTATATGATATAATGGCTCGTTCTGGAACGATTTTATCATATGAGCAGCTTACAGTAATAAGAACACTTGGCATACAAACAGACGAACAGTCAGACGGACCGACAAAGGTATATCGAATCCCATTGTCATGCTGATAAAGAATATATACATATATATAATTTATATGGTGGGAAACGCCGCTTCCTTCTGTGCCAAAATGTTAGCAAAAACGGAAACCAAAGTAAGTGCAATTTCTTACTCACCAACCATATTTCTATGTTAGCAAAGACGTAAGCCACAGCAGAGACAAAATAGAAGGCTTGCGCATAGATGGCGCCAGCATATGCGGTGTGAACGTGAAGCAACACATAGATGGGGCTATTAGGTTAGGTTAGGTTAAACCGGACGACCCTCTTTGGGGTCACGCAGAAGTTAAAGTAGGCCCTTAGATGATCCGAAAAACTGTTTGGAATCGTGTGTCCGTTTTCTAAAAGTCCTTCAGTATCTTGGTGTTCTTTGTATGTCCTCTCAGCCGCTTGCTTTAGAGTAGCCAGCCTAGTTACGACAAGGTATCTCATTCAGATGTGGCTGGTCTCTCCTTCGAATCCCCATCATTAATCTGCACTGCTGCCGGGGACCGACTAAGTTAGTCGCCGCGCTCTTTGCACATTATCTTAGAGACCCTACAAGTTGTGGCCAATCGCTCCGTTCTATCATTTGCCGCCCTTCAGTATCCAGTAGATACGCACTAACATAGTCGCGCTTAGTGTATCTAGTGTTACTCTGCCTGCCAGGACATTTCTGGAATCGACGGTGGATCTTATAGCTGCTTGGCTATCTACGAAGATATTTATATTGTGCTTACCAGGGGTAAGACTTCTGCAACTTTCCTTATGGTGATCAGGCAGTTTGTATGACAGCCTAATCTGCACTGTAAACGGATCCACCCATGCCTTCACTCATCCTGGGTGCATCCAGTTCCTCATCTCATATATTGAGAAGCCTTTCGCACAGTTGTTTGGGCATGGATATCCATACCAAGTATTGTCTTTGGAGCCTTTGCAAAAAGAAAATTTTGAATCTGGTGAAAACTTCTGAATTTTTTGCAGTGAACATTTTACCCTACGAAGACGAATATTGATGAAACGGCAAGCAGCAGGAAGCTACGCTTCGTTGAAATGGTGAGATATGTATGGCTTGGACACAAATGCATTTTTCCAAGGTTAGTCACAAGTTACAGTTGTCCACCTCTCTTTGATTTTGTTACTTTTTTTTTCACTTTTTCACTTTAAATTCAGGAGGTTGGCTGCTGTCAACGACTGGCAGACACAAACTAGATGACGCAGCTTGCTCAAAGTTTACAGAAGTCTATTAACAGATGGTAGTTGACAAGAGCAGTGTTGTTACGCTGGAAATACAAAACGTCGTTTAGTCGAGGATGGATGGACAATATTCACTAATTTCCATTGCTAAGTTTCTGTTTCCGTTTTATTCTCATATTTCTCCATAATATCACGCGCCACCTTCAACTCTGCCAGCAGAGCCTTCAGATGTGACCGATCAATATTAACAATATGTGTAGAATCTTTAGGAAGTCCATTGATCAATTCTTGCGAGATTTTGAGTTCCAAGGTGGCACAATTTGGTGGCGTTTCGCCCGGCGTGGTGACATTTCTAATGCTCTGCAGCTCATTAACTGTCGAGTGAAAAAATTTAAAATTTTTTAATAATTAAATGAAATAAATTAAAAGCAAATTTATTCACTCACTTCTAAAGGCTTTGTCGATAAGTTTTTGGCGTATATTGATGGCATGCGCCTTCAGCACCCGGCACATGGCGGCTGCATGATCCTTGGGCAATCCCAGTTGCTGGATCTCCTCGCCAAAGACAGCCTCCGAGCAGCTATAGCGTGCCGCATTGATCAGCATAAAGTGTATGGAGGCAACAGCAGTTTTGCCTTCATTTGAGATGGAAGTTGTAAGCGATTTGATGGCCGCTTCCTGTGCTCCGGATGACACAAGAGGTAATTAGTTGATTCAGAGGAGGAGGAAGAGAATTTGGGGTTAGATAGTCTCACCTCAAAATCTTGTCCATTGATACGTTGTGCCACTAGCTCTGTTAGTTTTTCTAAATTTTCAACACTTAAATTGGAGAGAGTGGATATAATTTCAGCTAACACCCAATCGGGACAATCGCCTTCGCCGCAAAAACGAAATTTCTAAAAAAGAGAGGGAATTAAACATTATTTTTGCATCGCCCAAAACAAAGGAAGAAGTGGTTCACTGAGTTCCATTGTGGCCGATAAACGTTCGGGTTGCTTAAAAGAGGATCCTATGCTAAAAAATGGTTAACATTTGAGTCAAAGAACTGCAAAACTTGAGGATTTTGTAAAGGTCGCCGAAAAGCAGTTGTTGTGTCAGAAAGAAATGATGCTGTGCTTGATGTGAGATACAGCCACGGTAACTCATGAGTGTGGGATTTATAGAAAACACAGCAATCCACAGAATGGATGTTCTAAAATAGATCAAATCTCACCAAAGATATTCTCGGACAAAGAAATGTATTGAAATGATTGTTTGATTCGTTAGTCAAACCCTTCAAAAAGCTGGTTTTGGAGGTGCCACCTTATGATTGGGGTAATCATAAAGGTGTTTCCAATCTGAAATTATTATTCTTCAACTATTTGGCTGAAAATCCAAAAGGCAAACCCTCCTCTTCCCTGTCTAACTGTGAAGTGTCCTTGTCATACCTATCATCAACCCCTAATTGTCACACACAACATTTGATTTTGCTCAATTCAGAACAATTCATTACAAAGGTCATAGGATAATATAGGGTTCCTATGCTTAAGCTGACGTTTCCTTAAGTCCTACTTCCTTCTACTTGAAGCCAAATGCTAAGTCTAAGCTCAACCACCCACGTTCTATCAAATGGAGACGCCTCCATCACGTTTTCCCCCAGCAAATTAAAGAGCAACAAGTTCTGTGTGTCACAAACGAAAAGGGGAAAATGAAAATAAAAATAAAAAGGAAAAGTGAAGGAAACCGTTGACAATATTTGCATATGATTAATTTCATACGCTTGCCTGCTAATCAGCGTGCAATTTGTACAACTGAAGTGGCAGTGGCAGCCAAGGGGTTGGCCACCAAAGCTAATGAGCACATTGGGGCAGCCACCGCCACGTCTGTGCCATATAAAGGCGGGCATATCTGCTGGGTTTTCCAAGTGCACGTCACGTTTATCTATGGGCAGGATTAATAAATTTTAAGCGGAGGAAAAAAAAGAAGAAAAAAACGAGCAGCACCAGAATACGAGCTGTAGCTGGCAATTTATGACATTTGTTAAAGGACGCGCCACATCCACCAGCACCAGCACCAGCACCAGCTCCAGCACCAGGCAGTCATCCATCCATCCATCCAAAGAGTCTTGCTTATTAATAACGCGCCGTGTGTAACGGTTTAGAAAATGTAAACGACAAACGTTTTATAATTATTTTATGGTCCTCAAAGTTCCACTGGCACCCGTCGTCGTCGTGGGTGGTGTTGGTCTCTATATAAGTCCTCGGCTAAGCCTTAAGCCAGCACAGTCCTCTTTTGCCCAGCAAGTAGCGTAAAGCTAGCTCTGCCATCAAAATGTTGCAGTTTTGGCAATGGTTGCTGCTCCTGTGCCTCGCCAGCCACCAGCTGTACGCCTTGCCCATGCACACCGCCACGGATGTGGAGCTGAACACCTGCGAACTTCAGTTGGGCAAGTACAGGAAATTCATACTGCAGGCCATACTCAGCTTCGAGGATGTGTGTGATGCCTACAATGCCCGGCCAGTCAGTGCGGAGGATGCTGTTGGTGCAGATAGCTGGCTCTTCCAGCATTATGCGCCTGCTCCCACCTCACAGCGGGGTGAGATTTGGGCCTTCTTCAAGCTGCTAATGGCGCAGTTCAATGATGTGGAGTTTGCCACCATTATACGGGATGCAGTGATAGAGCGTTGTCGCATCAAATCCCAGCTGCAGCGCGATGAGAAACGAAACTCGGTGGTGCTGGGCAAGAAGCAACGCTTCCATTCTTGGGGCGGCAAGAGATCGTCAACTGATGGGCTGATGGAGGAGCGCGGCTACTACTAAGTGGACGTGTGGAACGTGCAGTTGGAGCTGTTCAAATACTTTCCGAAAATGTATGAAATGCCCATCAAAAAATTTTAACACAAAAATTTATCACTAAATGTCTAAAATTAAATAAATTTGCAAGTCAGATTTCAGGCGACATGGCGTATTCTTTATCTTAATATAGTACATATATGAGCCTTCTGTGAACGCAATGATATCCAGAGAATTATTTAGATATTGTTTAATTGCTACTGCTCACTGTACATGCGTATATAAGCGTGTGTGTGTGTGTGTGTTTATGTATAAACAACATTTCCATGTTGACGCCGCTTGTATGCTTTATCCTTTGCCTGCAACTTACCATATTTGTGGAATGTTGTTAAATTCGTGACAGTGCAGCAGACAATTGTTTATAACATTTACTTCTTAAACTATAGGGTGCTGTATTATTGGTAGGAGTAGCTACTGGCGAAGTATTTTTAGAGGCTGCGTATCGGATGCCAAAGTAATATGGCATATCGATAGGTTATCGAAAATGTGGAAACAGCTGATTTGCTGGAGGAATGCAAAATTTGAATGTTAACAGAATTGACTATCATCGCCTGCTCATACAAGTTAAACAACTTGTAGTTACCCTGTTCACTTTCGCCATTTAAAAATATTGCGCTAATATGAGCAGCGGAGCATCTCTTAGATTGTTTCTGGTTAACATTTGCTTAACATAAGTTTTTGCCCGCAGACTGGCTGTCTATGGATAACATAACCAACTTTAACATTTGCTTAACATAACATTTTGCACTCAGACTGGTCCAGGCAATGCATTTTTTTCAATTTTTTTGCAAGCTTTTTACATGCTTAGTTAACAGACTCGTCTTTGCGGTAACAGATGACTCGCGATATGTCGATATATGTTAAGGCAAACGATATTTAGCAACATCAGTGTGAATAAACGATATTTATCAGCTTGGCGGCAATGTCGCTTTCAAATGTTGCGAACTGGTTGGTGGGTACGAATTTTTAAAATAAATTGGAAATAAAATAATAATTATAAAATAAAATAATAACTTATAGTTTAAAAAAAGTAGATTAAATACAGGTAAAGTAACTTACCGGATATTGCTAACCATTCCAAATGCTTACTACTAGTTTTAAAAGTCTGCTTACTACCTTTTTCGGAATCCTTTTCGCAATTTTTGCAGTGAGACTCCAAGACTCATACTACCTACAATCTGTATGAGCTGGGCAGCATCAAATGAGTTCTTCCATTTCAACTACTTCTCTACTTCTACTTCCTAACGATTCCTGCCGTCGGCTGTTGGAAACCCAACAGATGTGCACTGTTTTTAAAATGCGTGGCAACTAAATCGAAATATTGTTCCTATCGGTATTTATATTACTGCTGCGTACTATAAAAATATTGCCCTGTGTTTCGGTCAGAGGGCAAATATGTTACTAGATTCATCAATAGATTCCTGAACCGGATTAAAAGCATACCGGATCTATAAAAGTATTGTAGAAGGGCTTATTTTGATATTTCGAACTTTCTAGGCATTCCTAAATCCATCCTCCTAATCCTTAGCCTGACAACATTCTAGCGTTTGCAAAATAGAGAAACAGACTGTGCATATAATGAAGAATTGTCCAGCAATTAGCAAGGAAATGCTAGACATCTCGTTATAGAACTTTGCTGACAAGCATTTTACTTATCAATTTTCAATAACAACGCCCCCTAAATAACACACCCATTTACCGGTAACTGGAACCCTTTATAAAAAACATATTTTTCTGCTGACTAAAGAATTTTTTTTATTTTTTGTTAACAAACTTTCGCCAATCTGATGAACGGATTAAAGGCGCAAGACAACAACAAAGCCATAAACCTTGTCTATAAGTATGGGGAGGCGTGACACCCGTCGTCGTCTCTATCATTCACTTCTCATGCGCCCGATTATCTCGTAGTTTTTGTTCTGCGGGTTTTCAGTCCATGCTCCAGCTCCAGCTGAAAGTCCCTGGACACGCTCAAAACAAATGTTAACTAATCTCCCGGCCGGGCCGGGCCACAAATCTAGTTTCAAAATCAATAGAAACTATAGCAACGTGTTTGCGATTTTGGCGCCTGAACAAAATCTTTGCAACGATTGGGATTTTCAGTCTAAAACGCTTATCAGCTGCAATTCTATTGATTAGGGTGGGCGGGCTTGCAATAACAAATTAAAATTAATTGTTATATAAAGACTAAATCAAAGTTCTAAAAATAATTGCGGATTTTATTGAATATGGTCTATAAATATAGCACGTTGCGGAACTAACTGAAAGTTTCGTCTCAACCTAATCGAAATCATCTACAAGGCAAATGCATTGGTCAAAAGTCGAATTCGAGTAAACTAATTAGGTACATTTTTCTGTTTTCTGGCCAAAGTTAAGCCATCATAATGCCCCATAAGTCAGGGTGCACATTTAGGATGTGTGCGGCCCGCTCTTATCGAAAAGTCACAGAGTATACATTTTTTTGGAATTTATAAATAAATTAATAAATATTAAATTTTAATGCGCCTTTAAATTCAAATGCATTTAGGTATCAGGTTTATTTTTTTTGTGCATTTTTTTATGAGCCTACACAAAAAAAAAAAAAAAATGAAATTGTCAGAGTGTATCGCGTGGCCTGAGAAATGAAAGAAACAAAAGTTGAATAACAAAACATTTGAGCAATACAAAAAAAAGAAACCAAAACATGAGAGGTGTCTCAAAAAAGATGATGATGAATGAAGGCAGGCGGCAATACAATAAAGATAGACAGAGGGAAATATTTATGGCGGAGATGATTGGGAAAATGAGAATAGCAATGAGAGCTGAAAATTCGACTACATATTTGCAAAATTAAAGGCGATTGAGTGGGGGTATATGATATGGTTTCTAGTATGATTTCAGATAAGTGCACATCTGGAAAGGTTCATGAAGACTGATGAAATTAAGAAAGGAGAGTGGGCAGGCAGAAAGAAAAAGAAACGAGAAGATGACAATTTCAGACCTCGAGAACATTTGATGACACTATTATTTAGCAAATGAACTACTTTTAAGCTCTCCTTCAACTCCAATTTGACACTATGAGCCCTCTCTTGCAGACCCTGGCACATTTGACACTGATTTGTTCTCTATTCGTTAAATCAACTTTGCTCAACTTATACTATATATTAAGCGTTTTATTTGAAAAGAAATCAGAGTATCAAGCAACAAATACTTAAATAACATATTCAATTTATATTTCCTTCTTAAAGTTACAATTATATTTTTGACAAATTTTTAATACATTTTCATATTCTGAGAGCAGTCCAAATACTTATATTAGAATTAATATTACATTTCTTAACCAAATATCTATATAATACATATATACAAATTCCTTGAAATTCCATCGGATGATAAACCCCTTTCCAATACTCCTCCCCCTTCCATACAATTATGAAATGTTTGACTCGTCTCGTCAACTGGGTCACCTTTTGGCTTATCAATGCCTATAAAACATTGATTATCATTACCTTATATTATAAAATAAAGCTGCCCATATATAAATATAAATAACCACAGGCTTGTAAAATATATATACATACATACATACATACATACGTGTATGTAATGCATTTTTCAGTTGTATTAAAAATTTTCCACACCAACCTGCGCAGTATATTTGTTTTTTTTTTGCAACAAAAAGGGGTCTTCCAGGTTTATCACGTAGCCGCACAAACTGTTTTAAATATAATTGTAAGTAGTGAAAAATCTGTGACGTCAATGGGCATAGCCTTGTAGCCCAGATTGACACCAAACATTTATTTATATACGCTTACAAAGTCGGAGGCGGTGGGAAGGCTCTTTCATAAGCACGTGAAAGGATACGTGGGCTGATCGTAAGTGTTTATTTAGCACACGTAGGTGGTTTTGTAATAGATTAGGGAGAACACTTGTAATTAGACTAAGTATATATGTACGTATTGTATATTGTGCTTGGAATCAGGGGGCATAAAAGCCAAACCAATGTTTCTATTTTCGCAGACAAAGCTGATTACCCCTAAAGTGTTGTTATTGATATTTGTGCAATAATAAAGGTGATAATGCGGGTCTATACTTAAGAGAGAAATCAGAGAGTGGAACTGAATGTCAAATTTTGTATGTTGCTTTTGCTTCTTATTATAATATATAATCAATTTACCTTACAAAATCGATAGCAGCTCACTGAAAAATGTATAATCCCGCTGATGCGGGCTTTTCTGTTCTAGAGACGCATAAGAAGTTCAATATTAAATTTACCTAAATAACAACTTTTAGTTTACAACGTTGACATATAAATCCTCACCCATTCTGACCAAATTGCAGGTTGAATTTTGCAAATCGGCTTCTTAGTGATCACCAAAGCATGTCATGCTTCCTAGCTCTTATAATTCAGGCAAAGCTTCTAAATGAACTCAGTTTAAACCTGCCATTTAAGAGTATTAAAAGATTTGCAATATAACGAAATCACTGAAAGTTTTTCATTTTGTAAATCAAGTTCGCCCACTCTCCCTGAACGCCACCTGGTGGCGGAAAATCTAAATATTGTGGACGTTGTTGGTTCATTTAGAGGCCTTATGCCGCTGCCGTCTTTCCTGGGCAGCTTGTCACGCTCATTAGCGTGTCTAATCGGGCGTTAATCAAGTTTGCAGGCGTCGTCGGTTAATCAACAACAATTTTAATTTTTTTATTTTCCTGATTTCTCATTTTGGGGCCTCAAATTCTTTGTATGTTGTTGCTAGTCGGTCGCGCGACTCTGGCTATTCATCGTCTTCCTCCTTCGCAGTGTTAAGTTCAATGACTAAATTTAAACGTGAGTTCTTGTTGTTGGGGAGTCTCACATTATGTTCTTAATCAGACTTTTGACTTGGTTATCAGCTTTATGTGCGAGTACATGGTTGCCCTAGTTTGTTTGTTTTTTTTTATGGCCATGCTGTCGAAGGTAGAAGGAACATGAGCATTAAATTATATATACAAATAAATGTTTCATAAATGAGATTAAAATTTATACGCAAAAATTATAATTGTACAAGCAATTTTTGTACTAATTAAATAGGCCACGCCACTAAGAAACTTTCATTAAACTTTTTAGGAAAATTTTGGCTTATTTATACAAAAGTAATTATTCCCAATTGAGCTCCAAATACATGACAGAAGTTTATTAAATATTTCACAGTTTTCATAGCTAAATTATATTTGACTATGTTTCAAGTAAAGATTATGGCTTCTTAGGCAATCTTCTTTAATTTTATCTGCTGAACGCATCCATTGTTATGTCTTACTATCCTCATTGCCTCATATAATACGTACGAATAAAATCAGCTCAGGCAAACTTCTTGCCAACGCAGCATTTTTCCACTTGAACTGAATCATTACGCCGCTGGGATTTAGACAAATATTTAGACTAAATAAACAAATTGTGATTTTTGTATCAAAGAGTTCAATAAACTGTGTAACACTTTCTGAAACTAATTTGAAATTATGAATATACATTTAAATTATGAACACAAAATGTTTGACCTTTGATTTGAATAGAAATTGGGTTAGTGGATCAATTGCTGAATAAGCATATAGTATATTTAATAACTAATCTGATCGGTCTGAAAGGAGGATGCAGAGAGTGAAGCCTACTTTGATGAGATCTCCTTAGAAAGTGGAACTGAAACTGGAGTGAACTGAAGATATTCATGCTTGATTCAAATGTGGACAAAATGGAGTCTACATTAGATTAAATGGACACTGTCTATAATTGATAAATATGGAATTAATATATAGAATAACTATTAAATATTAAGCTTGTTTTCATATTAAGCTAGTTTAACAGCTTTTATATAGTTTTAAAGCCATCATTCCTATGACCTAAGAAGGATACAAAGGACACTATCATCATATAAGTGACCAATATTACTTAAGTCTCTTATAAAAATATGCAAAAAAATTAAGAATTATTAATATCCAAGATATCGAAACAGACAAACTAATATGCGTATATATATATATATATATAGCCGCCACAAAGAGTAACGTAAAGTCATGCTCACACGTACACGCAACAACAAAAACCACATGCTGGTATTGCCATTATGTTTATGAATGTGTGTGGCTGCGAACGATTCGTATTCTGTTCCTTCGTATGTGTTGTTTGTTTTGCTGTTTTGCTGCTTTTAAATGCGTAGTCGTCAGCGGCTAGGTGATTTTGTTGTTGTTGTTTTTCTTGCAAGGGCAAGTTTCTCATCTGATAACAATCCGTCGGTCCAATAGCCAAGGTACTGACAAAATAATAGTGCGTCCGCTTGCCTCTATACAACCTTTAGCTTCGATTTTGACCCACTTTCAGATGGATTGTTGCAAAATGGTTTCTTAGTAGGTGCCTAAGCCATGAACTATAAATCCTGTAAAAATTTCAACATCCTACACGTTTCCGTTTGCTCTGTGCGATGATCCTATATCAGGACAAAGAGTTATATATGTGGATAAGATATCTCTATGAGCTTAAATACAAATATATATGCGAAAGTTCAATTGAAATAACCTGTGCCAAAGGCATGAGATCAGCACTTATAACTACTGCTATCCTATGAGTCTGCTGCTAGAAAATCACCCTTATATTGCCTGAGAAATATATAAAGGCCAATCTGTAAAATTAGACGTAGAAGATTGACTAATTGTTTGCATTACAATTTGGAAATGATTAAATTTGAACTATCAGTTTAGTCTACTTTTGGGTGATAGCTAGGTATGTTGTATATATAGTACAACTAAAAACGTTTATTTACGATCCTTTACAATCAGTATTAGTTGTTGTTGTTGTTGCTCTCACGATCATGCACGCCCATGAGAACGATTCAGGCAGGCGCACACCTCTAATACTCGTCTACCCAAAAATATTTTACCTGTCGACACGTTTGCTTTTTGAAAATGTTTACCCCACTGACTCATTAGTGAACTGCATGTAAACTTGTCTATGCGTTTCTAGCTGTATCTCAGCTATGCACACACACAAGCTCAGATCGCTACAAATGCATATATGCATATGTATGCGCGCGTATATGTACTTTGTTACAGTGCAATGCTCGCATTTAACATTGAACATTTGCAAATGCCATGTTGTCGCTTTTCACTCGATCACTTTTTTTTTCTGTTTTTGCATAAACCGGAAGTATCTAAATAATGTTAGACGATGTTCAACCGTTTTCACTGTTATGTCTGGCTCTCGAAGAAAGGCGGAATTGTTGTGGCGGCAATTTTCATGTATATTTTGTTGTTAGTTTTCTTTTGAACTTTATTTTTATCGTTTGCCAAGTTTATTTTACATTGCGAGGTGGAATCGTTGATAAATCAAATTTGATCGGAATTGGCATTAGTTCTGTGACACTTTAACCCGTAGATTAGACAACCAAAGATGGCCAAGCTGACAAATTAGCATTTAAATTGGTGTTGGGCCAACAAAAGGTAATTGGGAAATAGAATTTGAAAATGGCATTAAAATTGAAACGAATTTAAGAAATTCACTTACCCCATTAAAGTGAAGCTCAAGTTCAGAAAAAGATAAAAAGTTCCGACTTAATATTGCCAGAAATCGTTATAAATCTATAGCAAAATAATAATAAACAATAAACTAAAATTATTATAATAAAAAATATTTCTAAATTATTCTAAAAAAAACTTTAAATATGAAAATCTCAGGCTGAGCTGTGTTCTTCGCTCTTAAGTCATTACTACGTCAGTATGGACCTTTAGAGAACTGCCCTAAGGATCATACGTGCGATCAACATGGAATGATGAGTTAATCTAAGTTGAAAGATTGCTACTACAGCGACAGATTTTTTATAGTGAATAAAATAAAAACATTTTCTGTTCCAATAAAAAATCCTTAATAAAATATTTTATTCAAAAATACAAATTTTTTTTAATTTTAACTTAATACAACTTGCTTTTCCTCTCCCAAAAATATGTAAATTGATTCTTTCACTGTTTCGTTTGTCTATTGTCTTTCTTGCGATTTCTTTTCTTATTATTTTGCTTTTTTTGGCTATGCAAATTGCTTATCTGGTAGCTGATATGCAAAAATATATATATCATCTGACAGATACAACAATTTAAATGCAATTTACAGCTGCTTAATTAGTGAATGTTTAAATTCAGGTTAGATAAGAAATTCGGGCTGAAACAAAACGTAATTTTATCAGGTGACTTTTTAACAACAATTGCTATGGGACACAACACCTAAGTCATATGTATGAATCTACCTGAACATAGTTTAATATAAGTGCCTATATACATTATCGTGGCCCAACTCCAGCACGTTTTACCGCCTAACCAAGTTGACCAAAGTAAATATTTGACATACAACATCTTACTATTTACGCATTACTCATAGCCAGAGGCGTCGGCTGCTAATTGCTTCATTCAAGATGTACATATATAACAGACTATTACAAAACCAGTGTGAAGAGCATTATAATATATACAACGGACTGCTCCCAAAGCCAAACAAACACATTATCACCAACAAACACTTGACACTAACGAGTTACGACGCGACGCTCAGCTCTCGACAGTTTAGCAAACATATTCTGTCTGGCGATATTTATAGATATATATATGAGTTATTAATGCTTAGAAGAGTTTGAAGCTGATGATAAGCCATTCAGCACTGGGTTATGTGATGATTCATTTGGTAAGGATTTGAAAGAAAATTTACTGTAAAGTGAAAGAGTTAAAAAGATAGTTTAAAATTATATGAAAAAAAAAAATATTTTAAAATTATGTTTCATATATAGCGATGTTGGATTGGTTAAAAAGAATATACTGAAATTATTATTCCACTAAGGGAAGCCAAATATTCTTGTAATATTATCCCTAGAATCAACAGTTAAACAAAACTTTATTATGAAATAAATAAATAAATCTCAATTTTTATGCTGAAGTCCAACGAACAGCCAAACTTGAGCATTCGACAAGTAGTAACTAACCGAATCAATTTATTCTTTAGACGTTAGGCTCATTGACTGGTTTAGATATAGCGCTGCATTTCGGATAAGCCAATTCCCCTTTTTGGAACATATTGACAACTGTTCGTATATGACAACTGATAGCTGCCCCTATTTGACTGCCAATGCTCAAAAAAAGGGACTTGGGAATAGCACTGTCATAGTTTTGCATCTGTGTGAAAGTTAGTCATTGAGAGTTATTGGTACCCGTTAGGTTTTCTTGTCTTCATTTTCCGTGACAGTGGAATTTGTGGTTGTTTTTTGAGCACATAGAGATATCTACATGAAATAACGTGCTAATCATTTCTTAAGTTTTTGGTTTGTTATGCGAACTGGGGTTGTAATGTTATAATTCTTAAAATTCATGATCTTAAACATAAGATTCATTAATGGCTTGATCAACGTCAGCACCTGTTGCTATTTAATAGTTTAGATCGAATTCAGATTAATCTTCTTTCTTATATAAAGTCCTAATTTCTAGCTATAAAATGGGCAGAACAATAGCATTCATAATTTGCCAACTTTGACTATTTTTTGCGGGTTTCTAACTTTTATAACTATAGTTCAGTGATCTATCACGATCCCAACTGCGCCATTAATGCCGAAGCTGTGACAACCTACGAGACATGCATGGAAATGCCGCACACCAATTGTGTGAGCCAGCTATTGAGCGGTGAGTAGGACACATTTCCTTACTTTGCAAATGATCATAACTAAACTGTAATCCTGTGTAATCCCTATCAACAGATGGCTCCACCACGTGCGGCTGCTTGTACAGGTTGAATCAGGATGACTTTGCCGCCTGTCTGCTGGGCAACGATACGAACTGCGAGGTTTGCGATGGCTGCAACCGCAACCTTTCTATGGCTGCCATGATCCATGGGTTTTTTCCTTTTCATCTCTTCTCTAAGCTGTACTGGACGAATGCAAATTCTGCACTAAAATACTTTGGAAAATCGGCCTGAAAAGTAAATTATGAAGACGATTTCAAGGTGCTGCTGCTGTGCATGCATATGTTGCCCAAATGAGCAACCAAGCAGCGGTAATATTATAGTATGTATTGTTTTTTTCCCATCTAAGTGAGTTCATGCCACATCTCGTCTTGCCCACAAAGAACGGCAATCCACTCCAATCTCCACACTTGTTGGAAAAAACTCATCCTTTGTTGACTATTTAACCCCTTGACATTCCCGTGGTCGATATTACTATAGTGTAAAAATGTTTTCATGGCAATCAGTCCAATAGCTGCATAGATATAACGAATTTGTCTTATCGCCTATATGAGGAGGTAGTGCCACGCCCATTTTTCGAAGACAATATATAGCCCTTGAATATACTGTACAAATTTCATTTGAATCGGTCTAATAGGTGCAAAGATATGTATAGTAAAAAGTTCGCCATACATGAGAAGCATTTGGTGGGGCTTCCCCTCTTGCTGTTTTAGTTCACATCAGACAACCACTGATCTACTTCAAAGTATCTACAAAATGTGGGCTTCCTATTCTGATAATCGTGCTGTTAGGCCTGTTAAAGGCAAAATCTCTCCAAACACATTTGACGATTCCTGATTTCGCTCCGTTACGAACATGTGCTCTTAAGTGGTCTTATCAGCGTCGATGGTATGTTATAGATAGATATATATAGTATTAATATGCTTATCACTTACAGCTATCTATAATCATAATTACAAGCACCCGCTGCAGACAAAAACCTCAGAGCCAGACATGGCGTCGGTCTGGTTTCCAGATAACCATGCCCATGTACATCATAGGTACATATGTATGTATGTAAGTATGTACCTATGTTTATAGTAGTCGAGGCCTCGTCTGGCGGTGTCAATGAAACAGTTTTACCATTACAAGTGTGTATATATAGTCGTTGTTGCTGCTGCTGCTGCCTCTATCGCCGTGGCACAAGTTGAAAACGTGATCAGATCAGGCAGTCGCAGGCGGTTGGCCGGCCAGTCAATCGTTTGGGTTCGGTTCAAGCCACAAGCAGACCTCGATCTGCTTCTGCCACTGTCTGTAAATAGACGGCGCGCTTTCTATATTTGCATAATAAATCGCATAATTAAGTTTATAAAAGCGCGATTCGCGCGGCTGCAGTGGAAAATTACGGCAGCATATAGGCGCAATATTGATATGAATCCCCGTAAACACCAAGCTAATAGATTGCAAGTCCACCCTATTTTATGCAATCTTCTGTATCATGAGATTGATCTTTTCAATTATATTTATAGTTGCTGGCTTTTTGCGTTGTCAGTTTTCCGTTTCCGGCGCCCTCCCGAAGAATAGAGGAATTTTAATTTATTTGCCAACCGAAAAAAAATCGAAAACTTGGCCAGAGAGCGCAATGATCACGCTTTGATCAGGTGTTCTAGGTCAGTTACGGCGTGGCCGCTGCCAAAAATAAAATCTGTTCTAAATTTATGAAAAATGTTTTGTGTTTGTGCGGTTTATGCTGCGCAGTTTATCAGCTGGTTGTCAGAGGGTCGGACGGGTAACGACTATAGCCATGCTATGTCTGGGCAATGGCACGGCATTTGCATTGATAAGACGACGTGCGCCCTGTTTCTAAATTTAAACTCTGCGGTCGGATTTGTACAAAAAACTATGTAGCGATCGTGATCGCGATTGCTACTATACAAATTGCAGGCAGGCTATACCTTTTTTACTTGTCAGTTGATAATGGCTTCTGGCGCCGCGTTGATCTGGCTGATATTTGCAATTCAGCTGATTTCATCAGCTTGGAAGTCCCCTTTAGTTAGGCAATACGTGTGTGATGGTCATTTGCATGACAGACTTTTGAAGTTCTTACAATTTGTTTGTTTTAAAAGGATTTCGAGGAATCTTATATGACCTTGTGTGTCTGCATACTAGTCCATGGCCGCCTAAACGATCGCTATGCTTTTTCACAGTATAGTAATATCGCTCATTGAAGTTCGTAGAGTCAATTGGCATATAAAAGATCCTTGTAAGGCTCTTGGCCAGTCAGACAGAACGCTGTGTTTCGGGGTACCTAGACTTCCCCTCATCAGTAATATAATTCTCAAAAAATCCTATACAAATCTTCATTACAGTTTTGTATAATATAGCAGCATTTACTACCGTGACTTATTAAGAAGCTTATGACAACTTACACAGATAAAATATCTTCACATTTATTCATATTTCATTAAAGTTTTAATCCGCTTATTGATAGCGCTTTACCACCTTCTCTTTATCGAACAACTAAGACCGCATCTAATTCAGTTTCTCTTGAAAAATTTTTCTTGCACCTCATTTAAAACACTTCACGTCTGCTCCAATGATAATCAAAATTGATTTCTTTTCATAAAGAGGCGACTCTTTATCTTGATCAAGGGAAACCCACATAATATTATACCCACATCAATATTGAATGAAAAAGTATCTGCGTCTACGGTTTCCGTATGTCGAAAACCACGCACAATGCACTCAGCATTTGGAATGTAAGGGGAAATGCAACTCACTCAGTGTCTCCATAGATTGCCTAGAAAGTGAGTGTAAGTGTGTGCGTGTGTGCGTGTGTGCGTGTGGCGTGCGTGTCAAGATCGCATTCACTCATGGCGGATGCGGGATGCTTGGACCTTTTTACAAAAGGTCTCTTTGCATTTGAGTGCCAGCTAGAGACGGGCGTAAAACGTGAACGGAAAGATGGATAGTTAGTGCGTGATTGTCGTGATCTTTACTTGTGGTTGAACTATGACCATGGGATATTTATGTACTTGAACCTTCTCTTATGAGCTTCCATGATCGTTACTCACATGTACACCTCTAGTCTAGATCTGTTTGTGCTCTTTGGTAGCTCCAATGTTTGAGAGTTTGACTTTTACCGCTGTGATAAGGCATTTGTGCATTGGTGAAGTGTTCACGTTTTTCTTCGAGTGTGTGCCTTGTGTGGCACTTTCTTTCAAGTAATTTATTTGCCTGCTACTCCACATCGAAGATCTGCCGGCCGGTGCTGTTCACTTGTTTCTTCGCCTAGTCGTTGGAGAAAAAACAAAAAAATCCGGTTTGACCACGATCATCATGCAGCTCCTCCATTCGATAGGTGGACTGTTGAGTGGTTGTTGGTTTTGTTGCACTTTTGCCGGCCTTCTTCCTATGTTATGTATGTATATATGTACATAAATATGTATACATATTTCTCAGGGTGATCTGCTGCTCTTAACGCCTGCCTGCCAGATCCTCATCTGGTCCGTGGTGCTATTGCCCTTTGGGCGTATGGCCATGTGCTTGTCTCCACTTGAAATTATTGCAAGGCAACTGCAACTGCAACTGCAACGGCAGCAGCAGCACCCGCTGGCAAATGGCAAGTGGCCCCCGAGAGACTCGTATCTCTATTTTCTTCTTTTGCAATTTTCGTAAGGAAAATGATCTTTTTGTGCCTTTTTATTTGTGGAGCGGATGCTGTGGATAATTTAACATTTAATTTTATAACAGAAGACTTTCCAATTTTGTTGAAGTGGCAGATGGAAGTCAGCAAATTTCATTTGCAAAACTATCTTTAGTATTTACTTGTACACGTATAAAGATCGAAATTGTTGGAGCTATATTAAGACTTCTATACTACGACAAACTTAGCAATAGATAAATATATCTCAGTCTGTTTAAAGCTCGCAAAATTATGGATTTGGTCTGCCAGACCAAGTTCTGATAACCTATGAAATTAGGCATTCTTGTGAACTACTCTCATAACAGCCATCACCAAGTCCAAGTCCGTCTCCATATACCCCTAATATCTTATTGTAGCGCACAAGAAAGTAGATAAATCTGAGAGCGCGCATGCCCATTGTTGTTGGAACCCCAAAAGAAGCAGAAACAGACGACATCTTTTACACAATATCCCCTCAGAGTCTAATTGATTTAGAGCTGACATTCGTAGCATGCCTATGTATATGTAATGCGTGGGCCACTGCAATGTAAAACAGAGCCCAAAAACCACTCATAAGACCAGACAACTTAGCTGGGAACTGGGAACCGGACCCGGACTCTCATTAAGCTGAGTGCGCACTGGAAAGACCGACTGAGTGAGGTAACTGCATACTTAACAACTCAGTGATAAGATATATATGAAAAACAGCTGAGGGAGCAAGTTAACATTAAAATCAAATACAAACAGTCGTAGTCAAAAGATTGTGTTTGGTTGTTTGGACATTTGAATTTTAGATTAGGTAGCGACGCTTTGATCATGAGTGTCAAGCCTGATATGACAGGGGCAGCAGGCCCAGGCCAGGCGGCGCCTAAAAACTAAGCAAAAACTAACGAACTAACTAAAATCCATATCAAAATGCACTATGCAGTTGCAGTGCGAGAGAGCAGCGATCGATCACTAGCGCCTTCTAGAATGAGAGAATATATATATGCGATAAGAGCGCGGCTCTCACCAAACTTGTTCCCATATGTGGCTGCGCTGGCAGTCTTGAAGGCAAGTCCGGCAAACAGCAACGGATCATTCGTCTTCGCAGCGTCGGTACGCACGGTTAAGCAGAGTAAATCGCGACGCGAAGCGTTGAACTAGAAATAACCAAATAGCAAAATATATATCAAATATAATTCAAAATAATAATTGTTCGTCTTTAACGCGCGTAAAAATCAACATCAAATATTTTGTATAAATTCATATTACAATATTCATTTTGTAATATTTGTTCGCTCGTCGTTTTGTCTGTGTGTGTGCGTGACTACCAAAAAGAAGTGCCTGAAGAAGGAATTGTAAAAAATTTAATTTTCAAATCAACGAAAATTTCATTGTCTGACGCTGCACAGGCGTGATGTACATATGAAAATTCGTTAAGCAAAAAGAAAAAGGGCAGCTGCTGTAAAAGAAGACAAAAAGTGATAACAGAAAAAGTTCCTGAAAAAACAAAAAAGAAAAAAACAGAGGAAAGCCAAAAACCTCTAAAAGAGAAGGGCAAGAAAAGGTGTGAAAGAGCTCTCTAAACTAGCAACAACAACTAACGGTTAGTTTGACAGGGCAGAAAATAATATAAACAAATTATTTGACAAAAATTATTGAAAAGATTATCATTAACAATTGAATTTTCGTTTAATCATTCTCCAATGAAAATTTGTTTTAAAGTCAATAATATGTTTATATAATAAATACAGAATATTATTTTATTAATTAAAGCTATCTCATTTATTTTCAGGCCTTGCAACAATCCCAGTTCCTTGTTTAGAAAAACAAAATCAAACAAAATCATATAAAAATGATTTCACACAGTCCGCCCATATTCAGTCACAGTCCGCCCGTTAGCTTCCTGACGGACTACATGAGCGGACATCAGCGTCAATCAATGAAGTAAGTTCTTAACCCAAAAAAATACTTCATACATATATTATTATTAAATCAATAACCAATTTAGTTAATTAAGCAATTGATTTAAAGTGCAGACACGAGTTTTCGGCGAAGCCAAGAACAATATGGCTCTAGGTTGTGCTCTAGGCTCTTTACTTGATATAATATATATATATATATCGTATGGGACATAACTTTCTTTTATAAAATATCTCTTATCATTAGATAAGCCATTTCTTTTAACCTGAGGAGGTTGTGTACGTGTTTAATAACGAGTTTTTGAGCACAAAATGCGCTGATTAAAAATAACCGATAAATTGTTAAGCTTTTAGCTTGAAGTTATATTTTTGACACTTCCGTTGTTTTTTATTTCATAATAATTAAACAAACAGAAATTGAAAAAGTTACTTGACAAGTTCATAAAAGGTAGAATTATATAAGGAAAATATTTAAAAATATTTGAGAAAATATTTTAGTTGAAGAAAAGAAAGAAAGATTATAAACAAATTTCAATGAAACGTTTTCCTGTTATAGCTATGACTTGAGTCGCTATCGAAAAGGGAAATGAAAGTCTATCAGAGCATACTTTCTATATGATATAAAGCTCCGATCTATCTGAAATGAACACAGCTCATATACATTTAACTAAAAGTTTTTTGGAATTGAATATACATTTTTTAGAATTTTTTCACATTTCGACTTCTTGACAAAGCCAACTTCTACTGTTGTACTACTAGAGTCTCTCACGACAATTACCTGCTCCTGCTGCTTTCAGGTTACGACTTCCTCTCCTCTTCATGAAAGTGCTTCTAGTCCACCACAAGTTCCATTGTAAACTTTTTGCTTATTTTCCTCACTTCAGCTAACAAACAAGGCAACACTAGGCCCAGCTTTCCCATGATATCGGACTCCATAAGTTGTAGTAAATAAATATTTTCATAATTATACAAACTTGCCTGCACAATATTTTCTTTGAATTACAAAACAAAACAAGCACACATACCTCCACCAAGTAGGTTAAATAATCTAAACATACATAAACTTATATATAGAAAATTTCCAACAATTCTTGTAACAAAGCAAATATTGCATTCGCAGACAATATTTTGAAATTGAACTGGAAGAAAAAACACCTGCACAAGTGTGTAAATCTTTGGAAACCTTAGAAAACTTCTAACAATGGAAAGAACTGTGGCAGCATTATGATATGAATAATTTGCTCAAAACAGACAACACTAAAAATATATATTGCTTCGAAGATTTTGTGAGTTGACAACAAGAAACTGGCAAAGAAATTTCAGCAGTCAAGATCAAGGCATAAAGAGAGAGCGAATCGCGACCAAAACAAACAGTTCCTAAAGCTATTTGTTATTGTACTTAGCTGAGATTTTGATTTCGGAGTCTACTCAGATGGAGGTGCTCAGCAATTGATGACGAACGATGCTGATGCTAACGGTGCTGATGGTGCTGATGCTGGGACCCGGTTCGGGTTGGCGACAATATTTTATGCGCGTGGCGCCTTAGAAAGTCAACTTTTCTGAATCAAATCACGCGCTATATTTCAGTCTGGGGGTCTGTGGCTTCTGCTCTTGGCGCAATTAATTTAAATTACGCTTGACCATATTTGTATCGATTCAATTGCTGCACAAGTCAGAAAATGCAGCTGCTGATAGATGGGCACATTAAGATATAGGCTAAAAAAAAGACAAACATTAAGATATATTTACGCATCATAAAATGAATGGAAGGCTAAAAATAAAACTATACGTAAAGTGAACAATTTTTGGCAAAAACAGCCGAGCAATATAGGAAATTTTTTTGCATATTTGCTTAAGGAAAACTCTAAAAATCTTTAAGAAAAAAATCAAGTTAATATCAAGGTGGTTTTAGACCACTGAAGATAATTCAATCAATCTATTAATTGATCATGAGATGACAAAAAGCAGCGTCAAGATATTCTCTGTCAAAATAAGGTAACTGAAGCAAATTTCCATTGATTTTTCAATGATCATAAGACGATTAAAAGCACAGACGGGTTTTCCGACGGCAGAGAAGCAACTCAACATTCGTTCGGTTTTAACTTATTCACGCAGTGTATGGCTACATTGCCTTATCCGCTCTCATTTAAATGGCTTTCAAGTGCTTTGTCAGGTTTTTGTATACCCAATTTCTGACCTATCCCGATCGGTGATTGCCTTAAATAACCAAGTTCTCTAACCACAAATCACTTGAAACTTTCAAGAGTAGTTTTTGGTGTTGAAGAAAAACCCTCTAGTCCAAGGTCAAGCCAACTTGGCTTTTATTAAACGTGTATTTATAGTTAAAAGTTATAAGCTTATCAGAGCACAAACGATTTAGATAACAATATAATGGAAATATTTGAGACCCAGCATGAGTTCAGCATGTGAACGTTCACACATTTTCGGCAGACTCTTATCAAACATTGACTTTATAGTCATGGTTTTGTAAATCATCCGTCTAGCCAAAAACTATAATCAAAATAAGCTTGTGAAACATCAGATAAAGGCAGACGACTATGACTGTCTCCAGAAATATACAATAAAATCTATATGATGAATCATTGTTAAGCTCAAACCAAAATAAATAATGTGAATGTGAATGTGGTTTTCGTGCTGCTTCTTGAATCAAGAGCGGAGGTCGTGCGCAACTTGCTGCCGAGTCTTATCAATGACAATAGACAATACATCCATACTTCTACTTCTGCTATATAGTATATAGGTGAACAATGGCATTTGATGTGCGACTACGCTCAAGACTCTGAAGTATTATCGCACAAAAATAAAAGTTCGTCCAGCCCCTGATAACTGATAACAGTTCAAACGTGAGCGCGCCTCAGGGACCTCGTTGTCTCAACAGACTTTATAATGCGTAGATGCCCTCAACAGAAATCAAGCCCGTACTGATCTGAAACCCTTATTTATTTCAGCTACAATGACGAAGCCAACAGAGCATCGCTCTATTGCCGTCCCCAAATGATGAGTCTGGCCTCCAAAGTGATTGTGAATAATGCTTCCAATGCCGCCACGCAGCCAGTTTCTGCCAGGACAGGAGCCACCCCACTGGGCGTGGGCAGTCGTTCGGGTCGCAGCTATTTGGAGCGCATGGTCTCCGCTCCAGTGCTGAATGCCCAACCCAAGTCTTGCCTGAGTCTTAAGTCCTGCCTGTACAAAAGCAACAACAACACCCAAAGTTCCAATCTCACGAATAAGGCACCCACGGAGTGCACCGATGCTGCCCATGATGTTGAACACGAACACTGCGAGCATAGGTGAGTTATTGTGGTGTTACTCAATCGAAGTGGGGTGTAATTTGAGTTACGATGGCGGCGCCGCGTTGTCTTAACCACAATATGAACTACTTGGAGGAGGTGTCTCTAGCTGTGGTTGGTTTGGCAAAACGTCATTGAAATTTTCCAACTGAAAGAAAGTGAACCAAGTTGAAGTTGAATTTAATGGAGGGTTAAATGAGGTTAATAATTTCACTTTTGAAAAGGTGAGGAAACAAATGAATATAGACTTTCTTGGCTAAATATGGATGAAAAATCATGTCAGTTGAGTGAAATTTGTATTAAGGAAATGGCTATATGTTTCAACAGAACGATTTGATATCCCCAGTTATATTTCCTATCTTAATTTTCCCAAATTCGAATTTCCTCATCAAATTCAACTAATTTGCTAAGTCAACAACCCCTCGAGCATTTTACCTGCCAGATCTGAGACCTCGCCAAGCTTTTTACATCGAAAACTCACAACAGATAGACAGTTGATGGTCAAACTGGCTGACCTTTACAAAAAGAGCCTCGTAAAGTTGTTTTAGTTATGACAAGGTAGTTCCGTCTTTTTGCGTTCTCTCAGAACAACGCGATGATCATGCCGCTCTCTCAACACTATTGCCAAATTTTCACGCACATGCTTATATATCAAAGTTCACAGAGAAAACCCGAAAGAAATAGACTTTCCTTTAGTTTTGTGTGGGAGTTTCATTCGCCCCTAAGTCATATATTATAGTGAATGATTTCATTATATAAAATAAAAGAAATACATTTGTAAAATATTGAAAAAATTACAACAGAATTTAACACGAGTAAGTTTTCCCTTTGAGTAGAGGCTCACACGCAGCACACGTGATGGCCGCATGCTCAATCTCAATGTTTCCCAATAGTCAGATGATGTCTCTATATGTGTATTTATATATAATCTGTATATATTTCTAGACTTGTAATGTTGAAAGACCTGTCTGTAGAGATGTTACACCCGAAAAAACTGTATATGAACGCGAGCGAAAAATGAACACGCTTCTAGGTTAATATTTATATGGCCTTGGCGTGACCTGGTGGGGTACGCTCTCAGTATGTTTCAGCTCTTGACGTCTGTTGAGTTTTTGAATTGGGTAATTAAGCTAGCTGATTTTTGGGTAAGGCTGACAAATGGATGTGGGGTATACAGTTTTGATTGATAAATGGGCATGACAAAGGGAAACCTTCTTAGTAAACATCTTTCTTACGCTAATCTATAGATTCTCTTAGTGTTTCCCATAGCTGATAATCTCAGACAATGCATACGCAATCCCAAACTTTACTTAGGCCATCATCACATTGAATGGTCTTTGTTTCATCCATGTAGTTCCAACACCGCAAGCATTTGCATAGAGGCAACTTTCCCCTGCCTGTCTAGACATTGCGTAGCCCAAAAATAGTGACGTCTATGCACTTTTGCTTTAAAGTTATTTTTAGTCCACTTTTTGTTATACTCAAAATGTCAAATTCAAGTGCAGGCGTTGTTTGAATGTAACCCTAAAAGGAAGCATGCCTGACCAAACACAAATACGGTATGGGGAACACAATTGATACACCCCGCAATAGGTCAAGATTATATATATATACGTATATGATATCTAGTATATAAATATATAGAAAGAGAAAGGAAAACAATGGCGTTTTATACAAAATACTCGTATCTTATAGATATACTTATCTATAGCTTGTCTGTGGCGTGTTTTCTCGGATGCTTTCGCTGCTCTTTTATCTCGTGTAAAAGTGCATTTAAGATTCTTTAAATAATTATTATTGGCGTACAACATGGCCCAGAGATAGTATATATTTTCTAGTATTTTTTAAATTTTCTATTTGATTTTCTTTCTTTTTTTCTATTTTGTAGGCTATGCAATCTCTTTTCAGCTAACACATGACATTTGTTCACTGGCTATGACGTCTATAAGAAATTTTGTATGTCTGCCAACAGAAATGTTTAGATTGTGATCTGTTTTTTTGCATCGTAAATGGTCTATTGAGGTTTATACTAGATATTTGATTGATTCAATTTTTGTAAGATTTTCTTGGCAGCTCATTAAAAGATTTTAGGTCAAGAAAAAATAATAGCAAAATATTGATTTTTGATCAATTTTGAATATTTTATTCGTTGGATATATAGTAGATGTGACTATATAGATGTAAAGTTATAAAGAATTGTCTTAATTTATTATATAAACTATTGAGTTCAATTTTGGCCCATTTCCAGTTACATTTTTTCTTATAAAATCAAATTTGTGTGAACATTTTGGCATCCTAGCTCTTATGGCTTGACCTTTTTAACCAGAACAAACAGTTATTACACAAAATGGAAAATCATATTTTTGACTAACTCAATGCATTGACACCTCGACCCTCATCACGATACCTTTATCATTTCGAAATGATTTCCAAAATCGTTGAAGAAAACTCAACTGAGAAACTTGTTTCTCCCCCCTACTCCGACATATTATGTGCCCTGCATATTGAACACTCTTAAGTTTCATGGGATCTGTTTTAATTTCTCGCCTTGTTGTAAACCGGACCCAATAAAATATACTTTAAGAGCCATGGCTGGCATACGAATTATGCATTTATTTTTATTTTTTCGGCGGATAATGCATATGAAATATATGTGCAGTTGAAACCCGTTTGCTCTGCGGAGCTTCCCATTGATACCAAATGCAAGACACAGTTGGCCTATTAAAAAATGTCTTAAGAAAGCCCAAAGCCATGTAAATGAATGCAGCTAGAGGCATGCTTTTCATGGTTTTGGGACAGGCCTACGCAAGCAGGAAAAGGCGTTCAAAACAAACGAGACATGTACCCTATATATGCATAAATATATGCATCGGTATCGGTTGTTAAAGCCTCCACAGACACATACTACCAGTGGCAGAAGGATGAATATTTGTAAGGGGGGTTCTTTATGCCATTGAGATTATTGATCTTAACATGTCTTTAGTCAACTTTCTTGGAGCCATTTGGACCCCAGCGTACGCCACTGCCAATACAGCCGATAAGCAGTCGCCAGATCCCCCGACCACCAACAAAACCTGTTGAAGAAAATGCAGTGACAGCCACAGCTACATTTACTTTGAGGTTGTGAATGCACACGCCTTCAATGCGTGATCATCGTCTCGACCGCTCTCGATCGGATCGGATCGGATCGGGTGGTGGATGGTGCGATCGGTATATTGGCTATGGTCTGGCTATGGCTATGGCTAGCCGGCTGTTTGATATTGACGGCCATAGCACAAATATTCAACAATTGCTGGCTATTTGTTTTAGCGATATATTTAGCTGCCTTTTTATTTGCAATTCATTATGGCTGCAAATGCTATTGTTCTCTTTCTCTGTTTTCCTTTTTTATGGGGTTTTATTTTCGACCTATCAGCAGGCGGGCGGGCGCTAAAGCTAAACGAGCCCCTAACGAATGTTGTTTGTGTATGTGTGTGTTTTTGGGGCCCCGCTTCAATTGATAGGAGAAATTGGTAAATATATATATAAATATTTTATCGACAATATTTGTATAGTTATTTGTAATTAGTGAGTGAGATGTGGTAAAAAGATATAATATTTTGCTTAGTCCATTTAGTTGCAGACATTTAGCCAACTTTATTAAACTAGAATTTCACTTGAACCTACAATGATCAACATCTTCGACCCCATAAAGCATATATATTCATAGATATTCTTGTATCTGATTAAATCTGTTTCCAATTCTCAATAAAATTCTTTGTTTTCACTTTTCTCACACAGTTTAAACACAAATCATCTGCTATTTTCCCCAGCATGATCTATCTCTACAAAGGGTTGCGTTTTCATTTTCCCTAAAACAAATTTGCAAAAATTTCAAACAATTCTCGTGGGTGCTAGGAGAGTAGGTGTGTTCTCCCATACATTTATCATTTGCCCATAATTTGTATTTGGCCGTAGTCTCTGGTACGTGGCGACCAAAATAGAACCAAAATATACATACATTACTTATTTCTTGCCCCATCATTTGTTGGACCCTCCTTCCCAATATAATGACGCAAAAATGAGATATAACAACAACAAGATATATGGAAAGAGATATATAATGAAACATGGAAAAGATTGCCTTATATCATATATTTGACTTGGATATTATAGGTAGTATGAATATAGCTGGAATATATACATATATGCTGGAGCATCCGATCTCCCAGGCAGGGTTATCTCTAGAACAATCGGAGAAATGCCACAACGCAATTTCTAAATAAAAAACTTTCAAAGCACAAACAAAACCATAAACTTTTTTCAACATAAATATAGAAATCCTGAAATGCTTATACTTGTGCCTATACGAGAATTCGCTAAGTGTCATTGACCGCCTATAAAGGGGGAGGGCGAGAGGGGGGCCAGCTGATAAAGCCAGGTTCAAGGTTAAAAGAAATCTCTAATAACATTTGTTCCCCACCAAATCTTTATTGCAGCCGTGGTCCCAAAAAACATGTGATCTTTGCCGATGATGAAGGCCTGTCGCTAACGGAGGTGCGCGTTATGTCGGAACCCTCAAATGTGCCGCCCTACTGGAGCATGAAGTTTTTGGAACAAATCACTCAAGGACTGGTCAGCCCCCATCCGGCAGATCAATGGACAGTGGACTTCAAACAGCCAGCTTCCGATTATCTCACATTTAGGTAAGACCAAGGGAATTGTTTTGCAAATATCGCAACAGACCACTGAATGGAAATATATTTGATCTTTGCAGGCAAAAGATTGAAAAGAACTTTGTTTCTTTGGAGAATGTCATTGTCAAGGATGAGGAGTCCATTGTGGTGGGCACGATCAAGGTCAAAAATATCGACTTTGAAAAGGAGATCATAGTGCGCGTGACATGGGATGATTGGAAGAGCCAGCAGGATATATTCTGTACATTTGCCAGAGCCTATGGTCAAGCCACCTGCGCCCATGTGGTCTTCGATACATTCTCATTCAAAATCACTCTGCCGCCATCCTCCAAGCGTCTGGAGTTCTGCATATGCTATCGCACGAGTGACAACGAGCACTGGGATAATAATGATGTAAGTTTTGCCTGATTTCAAATGACAAGGTGTAGCTTTTATAATTGTAATTCGATTTGCAGGGAAAAAACTACACCATCAGCAAGCGTTCCCCGTTCTACTATAATGCCTTGTCTCCTTACGATAAGGGACAAGTTCGTAACTCCAGCCAACAAATGCGATCTACCTTAACCGATGCCTTGCATAAGGCCCAAGATCCGCATGCTTGGAATCAGGAATCCCAAACGCCATATTGGTAAACCACTGTGGATAGGTTAAGTGAGAGCTTCCTGGAAGAAAGAGCTCATTTTTTGTGCAGTTAAAGTAGGCAGATATAAGTTCTGGAGGTTGAATTCTCATAGGGGAAATTAGGGCTCTAAGGAATTGCAAAGGATGGGAAAATACTATTTCATGGATAACATTCAATTGGATCGCAAGTTCTGAGCTGATGAAGAAGAATTCTCAACATTTTACAAGGAGGAAACTTGAGATCATTTTGTGTGTTGAATATTTATTTCAATGAAAAATGTTCAACATTTGATTTCCTCGAGATTCAAAAAAGCAGAATTGTTCAACACAATTTAGAAAGATTTGCAATGATACGAAAAGGAGGGCTCTGAAGAAGAGGAAGAAGTTTTTTGAAACAAATTCTCAATTGTAAAGGGAAGCAAGAAACGGGGGATTGGAAGATTTAAAGATTTTAACCGAAACTTTTGACTTAAACACGGACAAATAGAAACCTGGTACAAACCGTAACAAAATTTCAATCGTGCCATTGACTTGAGGGTTTCTCTATAAAATATATATTTACAACAACTATGGAAACTACTTTCAAAAGTCGATTTCTTTTTTCAAAAAAGTACCAACTCAATGGACTTTCAAGATCATATCTCCTCTATATAAAGAACAATCATGTTTTCAATGTTTAATTTGTAATGATATAAATGATATGTGTATGTGTGTGTCCAAATGCCTGTTTTACCTGTGTGATTGTCTATATATATATATATGTATACTATATTTAAAAACTGATATTAGATATTAAGGAACGAACTAAGAAAACAAACAAACCCAGCCAACCATTGTTTCGATATAAATTTGTCCTTCTAAAAGCCGTTGAAAAAATGGGACTGAAGCTTAAAAATAAATAAAAATAAAATAAAATAAAAAATACACGCACAACGACAATAAAATTACATTTAAACACAAAACTCTAGACATTAAGTTTTATGTTGTTTACATTTTGCAATGGACAAAATTTTCGCAGATATTTCTTTTTATTTGAAACGCTAAGACTGAACTGGCTTGTTGTGAAGTAAAGAAAAACACGTCCCAGATATACAAAAACAAAACAAAAAAAAAACTAAAAAAAATTTAAAAAAAAAAACTAATCTGTATCTATATGAAATACTACATCACATTATAAACAATAATGCTGCATCCTTTGTGCGTGTGATCCACATAACTCCCTGACTATATCATAATTTAGACGAAGTGAGAAAACTTCTACATTTAAGTGAATTTGTACATAACACTAAATACCAGAAAATTGCCTGTTAAATACATTTATATACACACGACCCCAATACGAGTTTAGTGTTTTTTTTTAAAAAGAATTTTAGACTTGTAGTGCTTAGAGGTTATTTAGTTGTAAGATGCCCCCAGACCATCAAACTATAATAAATATACTATTCTATACACGTGTATGTTTGTCAACATCTATTTACGATTATTTAGTTTTTAATGTGAAATTTCGTAAACACAAAACGAGCCATTATACTATATTATTACCATGCTCATATTGGTCATAACATTTATAATAAACTCTTATTTTTTAAAAACAAGTTGAAATTTCTGTGAACTTTACTCAGCCCAGTCAAGGTCAAGGTCAAGGGTTCAACAAAGTATTCTTCATCTAACTGCCATGTAACTCTATCTAGCTCCCGATCCAGGATAGGCTGAGCCTAACGATCAACTGATGATCCTTTATCTAACTGGGATCTATATCAATCTCGGTCACTGCTTCTTGATGCTTCCAGATATGACTGAAATAGTTTTTATGCTCGTACTCTATATAGAGTATAGATATGAATAGTATAGAGATGAATACAATAGCATTCATGCAAATGTTGTAACAGGCAAAAGGAATCGTTTCCTACACTATAAAGTATATAAGTATATATATTCTTCATCAGCATCAACAGCCGAGTCGATCTAGCCATGTCTGTCCGTAAGAAAACTTAGATCTCGGAGACTATAAAACCTAGAGTCACCAAATTGGTATACATATAGACTCAACTAGTGAAGCGTAAAATCAATGCCCCACAAATCGATAAAGTACTTATATCTTCTAAATTTTCTTACAGATTAACTTAAACCTCGGTTTATTTATGTATAAGCACATAACATTTCGATCTTCCGAATTTGATTAAGATCGGATAAGAACTATAGACAAACTCGCTAAAATGTTTCTATAAAATGTATTTAGCAATATATGATTTATCAGCAGAGACATACATATATTAACTCATATACTGCTACATGAGAGAAAGAGAGATAGAAGAGAGGGTTGTAAACATGTGTAGTTGTCGTAAAGAATGTTGCCAGACCATGCTATAAACTTTGTTGCTGACAGCAAAATTGTCTCGTAAACATGTTTCAGGATGCTTGCAAACATATTGCAGGATGTAACAAGCAACTTGTAGTTAGGTTATGAAGCTGATGTTATCTTAATGGAATTGAATTAACAGTTAATTAAATTAAAGACAAAAATCAGTTTTGTGCACATTACTATGGCGACTATAGCGTTCTACTTGTGTAATCTATTATCTTGGTCTGAAGTCTAGGTGTAAGATGTCTCCATTCGCCCTCAAATTTCATTCAATCCTCGATAAGTAGTTTGCCCTCATCCAAAGAGAAATAGAGCCTCCATTAGTTATTATTCATAATCTGTAAATTGTTGAGGTCAATAATTAAATGTTGGGGCTGTCACAGAAATCTCTAGAGATTTGGATAAATGCACTTGTAAACACTTTAATTTATTAGTTTCGTTCGTTTACTTAATAAGTATATAGAGAAAAAGTCAATGGCTTCCATATTGATATTGATTCATTCATTCAGCGACTGCTGATTGCTGCGACATTTAAAATAGTCGATATTTCGACATTTACTATTTCTTAAGTCTACTCATCATTGAGCTTTTCCTCTATCCTCGAAAAGAATCTAAACAAATGTAGCCATATTTTTAAAGTGCTCACATATGCAAATGTTCACTTTGTTGTTGACAGCTTTCAAGTACATATATGAATGTGTGTGTAAATGTATTTTACTTCCAGAATATTATATTATGTACCAATTTAAAACATTTTGAAAAGCTTTTTAAGTTTACTAGAAGAAGGGTCACTTTTTATTGAATCTTATATGAACCCAATCCACACCTAAATAACAACTTTCACTGTTCTATGTAAAGAAGCACTACGATATGATAACAATTTTGCCCATACAATATCCAATTCATATTCCAGTTGCAGGTAGATTTTTACAAAGCGACTCCTTGGTGCTTACCAAGATCTTAAAATCTAACCGAAATTACAAAGAAGTATTTCCGACGAAGATTGCTTCGCTGCCTATTGCTACTGTTGAAGGAAATACGATTTAGAAGAATACACTTCCGTTGACGAAATGATATCAGTTTCGGACTACTTAGTTTTCTTTACTTTTTAGACCCTTGCAGAGGGCATTATAATTTTGTCAAGATATTTGTAACGCATAGAAGGAAACATCTCCGACCCCATAAAGTAAAGAATATTGCAACCAGCATGGCAAGCCGAGTCGATATAGCCATGTCCGTCTGTCAATCTGTTTCTGTGCGAACTAGTCTCTCAGTTATATAGCTATCGACTGCTTTCTTGGACCACCATATCATATAGCTCTCGATTCGGAATGAACTCTATACCTACTCTATACCGGACTGCTCCGGGCGACCTCCACATGTGCTGACCTAATTTCCATCGAATCTGCAAGACCATGTAAACTTCAGTTATCCGAAGTTAGCCTTCCTTTGTTGTTTTGTTTTAAATATTCTATTAACATTCTTTAAAGGTGGGTTTTACCGCACAGCTATAGTTTCTATATATTATCTGTATATTTAATTTATCCTTTAAATTTGAATGTTTAACAAATAGCCGAATATGATATTTCGAAGTTCAGATAGCTGAGCATTCCCAGGTTGAGAAAAGGTTATCTATGCCTGAGATATTTACAAAACATATAATGATAATCTATAATATAGCTATGATCGTGACGCCTGCCATTGCCAGCACAAGGCGCAAACACGTGAAACCAGTTTCAATAATCATTAAACAAAGCTTGTCAATTATTTTTTGTATTTTATAATTTAATTTATTTTGAGTGCTTGCTGTCAGGGGCAGGACTTGAAGAGGAAGAGGGGGCAAATACAATTTTGGTTTAACATTTTGCCTAGCGACATTTGGTATACACTCTAAGCATATAATATCATACCATATCAGATCGTCTAACATTTGTGGGTGAGCCGGCTTAGGGGGAACCAACATACAAACATACTTTCCAAAAAATAACATATTTATATAGATGTATGTAAAATTATTATAGATGGAATACCTTAAACTTGAGTAATATAGCTTAGTAGTAGATTTTCCTAGAGAATGTATTTGTTGTGTAGAGAAAATATAGTTGAGAAATGCTTAAAAGTTGTGTTCTGGAATGGGCAATTCATATAAAAATGCGCATCACATTTAAGACGATGAAAAGTTACATAAGAAACTACAATAGATAATCGGTATCGTTGTAGATATAGATAGATATATGAAGAAAGTAAACAAGTATGTATGGCTCCTGTGGCTGAACAACTGGTTACAACTGCCTTAAACTAGTTTAGTTCTTCTTTTCCAGCTTGGCCTTAAGGCTGGCGGGCATCTCTGGTGGTGGTGGACGGGGAATGCCCAAGGCCACCTTGACACCATCATATATGAACCATTGCAGAGCGGTGAGCGTACCAATCATGATGATACGTGGCGTTAGGCCATTCCACATGCCCATGAAGCCCAAGGACTTGGCCACACCCAAGGCGCTGGCACCCTTGGTCTGGTTCAGTTTGGACACAACCACATCAGCAGGATGCGAGACAATGGCGCAGAACACACCGGCAATGTAGCCGGCGGCAAAGGTTACAACCAACTGCTCGCCCTTGGAGCAGTCCTGGCGTGGCTTGGGCACAACATACCTATAATAATAATAGATTATATATCAACACCAATTCCATATAATCTCTCCAGATATCTACTTACTTGTAGAGCAGCTCCACAGTGCGCTCGAAGCAGGCAAACTTCATCATGGTGTATGGAATTTGACGCATCCACAATGGCACCAGACCCTTGTAGAAGGCATTGATACCCTCCTCCTTCATCATCTTAGGGACAGCCTCACGGAAAGTGTTGGCAAAGCCGGGCACTGTTTGGATCTTCACCTTGGCCGCCTCAAATGGAGCCAAAGCAATATCAGCAAAGAACTCAGCCGAAGCCGAGGCAGCCAGGTAGAGCGAGGTGCGGTACAGATACGAATTCTCCTCGCCCAGCAGATTGGCGTACTTTACTTTGAAGAGCTCATACAGACCAAACTTACACAATCCCTGCGATTAGAATAAAAGTGGAGAAAGTTAGAATGGTTTTATGTAGATTTAAGTTGCATAGGAAGAGATTGGCACCCAATGACTTATTCTTGTTTCTGAATATCAAAGATAAACTGCATGGTCAACGATTTACGAGCGGTTGAAGCGTTCAAACCCATGTTTGTTCAAGAGGAATGGAAAAACTGCTATGATATATGGTTTGATCGAATGCAAAAATATATTGATCATCATTTTGAACCGAACGATTTTCATATCAAAGCTCATATCAGTTCGATTTATGGAGATCTGAAGCAGTCGGTTTTATAACCAGATTATGGCAGTTAGATAGGAGATAGTAGTTCACATGGTAACAATGGGACAGGGCATTATCAACTCATGTTGAATCGGAAATGCTTCGATGCGAAAAAACGATAATACTCTAGTATGAGTTGTATGGCTTTCCCTAAGATATTCTAAACGTAGATATGTTAGTTTTCAAGATCGATAAGATAAAATTTGTAAACATGGACTTTGGCATTCAAAACTAATGGAATTCCAATTCCCTTCTTTCAGCAGTTATCACTCATTCAGCCGTCTGCACGTGATTTGCACTATCACGTTTTTTCCAATTAAATGTTTTACATAACTCACCTGTGCCGAGTAACCCAACAGGGTGGGGAACCAGCCCTTGGCCAGACCACGGGCACCCTCCTCAGCCACGGTAACCTTGAAGCCATGGAACAGATTCTTGTACTTGGCCTGATCGACCTGCAGGCGGCACTTCACCAAATCCAATGGCACCACAAAGGTGTGTGTGGTACCACAGCTCAGAATGCCACCGATACCGCACAGGGCAAAGTATTTGTTGCTGCCAAATTCGCATGAATCTTTGTGCTCCACGGGTGTGGCAGCTGCAGCAATCTCGCGTCCATGCACAGGGCTGAGAGCCAGATCCGTGCAGCTATCGGTGATATCGGCAGACTTCAAGGGCGCGAGCGCATCTGAGCCCTCGCACTGGACGCGGTTGAAGGGAGTACGGAATGGTGAGTTCCTGGCAGTTTCGAAGAAGTACGAGAACATATTGGCTGTCTGAACGGTAGGTAACTGCAAAGAGACAAGAGGAATATGTGGCATGCAATTAGCATACATTCTCACATGTGCTTATCTAATTTAATCAGCTGCTGATGCTTGCTTTTGCGTCGGCTGCAAGTGCGGGCCACTTTTATAGGTTACATAACGCCGTGTACAATGTAAGGGATGTGCAAAAATGTTTGCACGCCCCATGGCTCACTTACTTTAGATGCTAAGCGTTAAAACTACATAAAATACAATAAACACTGGAAGTTTTTTTTTGTATTGATATTTTCTACGAATTTTGATTAATTATGCAATTTATATGGATTTTTCTCAGTAACTTACAATTTCGTCAGCAATGTCGGCCCGTGGCGATGAGTGTAAAGAACAATGAGCGAGTCAGCGCAAAATGAGCAATGCTCGATATTATTGGTAACTATCGCGTATTACAAATATCGCGGAAACTACAAATATCGAAATAACTAAGTATGGCTGGAACATATCGTAATGAAAGAAGAAGAAGAAGAAAAACGCGCGTTAAACACAATTGGCGGTATTAAAAATGTAAATTGTGATTAAAATGTAATTTAATTAACGTGTAAACATATATAACATGTAAACTATATATTTACTAACAGTATAACATATATACTTCGGCGAGTAACCAACATATAATGCAAAGCCTAGTTTGCGGCGACTCTTGCAGACAAACAAAAACAGCTGAGCGGCGGCAATAACAAGATTCATTCAAGCTGCGCGCAAGCGTCTCTCACTTTGCTTTTGAGTCGAGTTTTTGCTTTGCTTTTGTGTTTGAATTTTACACCATTCAGAAAAAAATTGTGATGGTATATTAATTTTATCAGGACGTTTGCAATGCACAGAAGGAAGCGATCACATAAGAATATATATATATTTGAACAGCATGACAAGTCAATCTAACTAGATCTGCCCGAGAGCTACATATCTGAAATTTAAATCAGGTGCTTCGTATATACCTGCACGCTGGTTGAGTTTGAGTTTTATCGGAACTGATCAGACTGCCATTGAACCGGATATACTTATATTTTTAATATTAATGGTATGTAAAAGTCGGCAAGCCGAAGCTGGCTTTCTTTACCTGTTTTGTTTCTTGTTTTTGTGTTTTGTGTTTGCTGCAATAGACTGGGCCATTTTGCTTTTAACGTTCCCAGTCAGTTTGAGTTTGGTTCGTTGCGCGTTCGCACAAGCGCGCGTTTCTTTCATGGTCTTTCTTGTCGGCGCTGGTCTCTTCGTCCACGGTAGAGTTTCTTCTGTTGTTGTGAATAATTTCGCGTACTTCGCGGCTAATTTTCAACTTAACTTCAGTGAAGGATCATAATCCAAGCAAATAATTGAGTAAATTATGTTATGTTGTACATAAATCCAAACAGTGAGTTTCTGTGTTTATTTGTTTGTGTTTGTGCTTCATGCAAAGTGTGTAAATAACGGTTGTAAAATTTATAAATGTTTACATTGTGCAAGTATGAGCGCAAATAAGTTTTGGATACCGTTAAACATTTACGGAAAGGCTTTGGATATTAAAATTTAAGTAAGCAGACAGTTTATGGGGAAATGAAACTGTGGTTAAACAGATAAAAGAGATATGTATAATAAAAATTTACTTATTGTTAATATACATTTTAAATTTATATATTTATATGATATTGGAAAGTTTTAGATGAACAAATGCAGCTATGGGAAACTATTCTGTTTAGAGGTTTGTAGAAATCTAACCTGAAAATCTATGTTTTATAGTATAGATCGTTCTTTATATGATTTTTAATCATATTTATAGAATATTTTAGGATATTTATAAATTAAAGTAGATAGATAGATAGATAGATAGATGGATTCCTTATATTAATCCAAAATTCGGCTCCTCTTTGCCTCAATTTCTGAGAGTTTAAGCGCGGTCCCTTGTGATTCGAATGTTATAAATTTGTATAAGAAATGGACCTAAAATCAGTCAATAATAGATTATCCTGTGAAAGATTTATTAAGTTTTGTGATCAGATCAAACTTGATAAATATGTAAGATATTGCAATTGGTATTATTTAGTAGGCATGATTGAAAATCTGTAAAACTTTAAATCGTATATATGCACACGAATTTACTAATTCTAGTTCTAGTTCTTATACTAGTTCTTATAATCTTTTAGATCTAGGGGCTCATATAGGCAGAGAGACGGGAACCGTTTAATGTTATCCTACACCAATTATACTCGCACATATTCTGTCTCATCATCGCGAATCTTGGCTTATCCTCAAACTTCTACTGAGCGCATTATTCCATCAACTATTTCAAGTTGAATGTTAAACCATGTCTTATTTTTATTGCTCAATCTATTCGATTATTAGACTAACCGCTAAGGCTCACAATCATCACCGGTTGCAACCAGTTCAATGAAAAAACTTAAATAAAAATTGCCAATTGCCAACTTCCTTGACGAATCGAGTCATTAGCTGTGCATAGTCCATCGATAGACCCACTCAGAGAGTACCGCTATAAAGCACCAGACCCGACCAGTCACAGCCTGTCTATATATATATATATGTACGTACATGCTTTTTTTTAGCGAGACGCCACACACATCTTGGTCTTTGTGGCAGGGCCTAAGGGGGGCGGGCTACAGGCGACATCTCTTGGCCCCTTCACTTTTTTTTTTGTTGTGTTTCGAAAAAGTGGCCGCGGCAAGTGCAATTCGCAATCCGCAATCCGCAGCATACCGAAAGTATCTTTTGAGTTTGAAGTTTTGCATCTCTTGGACTTCACTTAACTGTAAATTGAGGCATGTGGCAGGCCAGCCGCCTGCCTGCCTGCCTGCCTGCTTGCTTTTTGTCGTCAAGTTCAATGTGCGTTGACAATTTTCCATTTCCACTTGTTTTGTTTTTGTTGCGTACTTTCACACAAATGTTTTCCATTTTCATTGTATTTGTTCAGCTGTGCGTGTACTACGACTACGACTACAAATTTGCATTTTATTTTAAACCTTAAATCGATCAGCAATTTGAAATCGTTTCGGCAATTCAACCCGGAACTATGCCCATCAGTGTGTTTCATGTTCAGTATCTCTGTGATCATGGCGGTGTAAAGATGTTACAATAAAATCAAATATAAGAAGAAAAAAAGGCAAACGCTTACACTTGCAAATCTTTTACTTTGTGAAAGCGTAATTTCTAACACTTTTACCCAAGCAACGTCTCAACGAAAGATACTTTTTACATACGCGACTCTGCTTGTAAGCATCTTTTCACTTGGCGCGTCTTCGTCTTCGTGTTAAAAGCTGCTTAATTGAAAGTCTTTGACTTATGACTCTCTGAAGAGTTAAGAAAAAAATAAGAAAAAAATAAAATGAACGTACGTGAATGGAAAAACGATTTTGTGGCGTGGAAATTGTAGAGAAATTGTACAAAATTAATATATTGATTAAATGTAAAACATTTCATATATGAATGGTGTGGTGCAATTTTGAAAGGAAGTTGGGATAAGGTTTTGACAAGGGTGCTGCTGTAGAAGTGACTAGTTAAGAGACTTAGAAATGTACAACAAATCCATTGCAATAGGGAAAGGTCATTGAATTTGATGAGTATTTTTATACAAACAAGCCAACTATTGCACACACATACGTTATAAAGAAGAAGGGGTTCTCGGAGATCGCAAAGAATCTGTTTAATTTGGTCTATTATAGGGCCAGAATATTTGTCGAACCAAATTTCCTTTGCAACAAATTGAAAACAAACAAAGAACTAAGGCAAAAATCGACTTCTTAGAACTAACTGAAGTAAACGGATTTTGAAATTTTGTCTTTATTTTTTTTTTAAATTTTTTTTTACCTTATTGATTTTAAGTTATGCAGTTTTAGAAGCATATCATCGAATATGATATTTTTGTTGAAAAACTAAATTGCCCACAATATTATCCATAACAAAAGCTTGCCAATTATCATAAAGAACTGTTAATTCGTTAAAACTCCCGACTGAACAATGCCCCGCCATTGTATTCGCAGCAAAAACCCGCAAAATCTGCTAATCAAAGTTCAAATTTCTTTAACAGTGTCAACAATAAATAAACAACAATAATCTACATAATAACAAAACAAAATAAAAGTCAAAACAAAAGTCAAAGAAAATAAACAAAACACACAAATGAAGTAGCTGCAAAACGCATAAATTGTATATTTGTGAATTTTTGTGAAAGTGGTGAAAAATTGTTTTGAAGCTGCATTTTCCACACCAAGTCGTAGCCGAGCGAGCAGAGTAAAAGAAAAAGGTAAGGCAAATGCATGATAAATAACTATCTAATATAATTTATAAGTCATACAAATGATTCAAGCAGAGATCTGCGTTTTAACCAGGGATGAGTGTGCGTCGTGACAGTGAGAGTGCGTGATTCAAATGGGATGGTGTTTTCATGAAAATGCTCACAAGCCAGAGAAATAGAAGTACCAGAAATATTTCACAATATAAATTAGCGTGTTAACAAGTATAAAGATTCAAATATCTCGGGAAATCTTAGTCTTCCGATATTTATATTTTTATAAATGATCCCGATCAGTTACTGATCACCATCTAATCCTACCACGTGTTTTCGCACGAATCCAGTATCACTTTAGCACTTTCATACTACGATTCTATAAAGAGTTTACTTCTTGCTTGACACGTCTGGTTGCATTGCTGATCTTGAAGCTCTCTCTCTATTTCCAAAAATTAACACTTCAATAGCAAAAGAACAAATATACGTGTCAAAGCTTCAAGTAAAATGCCGGTCATTCTAGCGGACATAACTTATTATCACGGGAAGATTGTTCAGTCAGGTGTTAACTCGGCTAAATTTTCGTGTCATTGATCTATCACAATGGATCGTAGAACTATTTCATCACATGCGATTGATCATGATCTGACCAGCTGTTTGTGTGAAGCATAAGGAAAATAGTCAACAATTACTCTTAAAATAATTTGAGTGAATTTGATTTTGTCGATCACTTTTTATATTAAACAGAATGACTAATTGATGTATAAATAATTGTTTCCAAAATGTTGTTTACTTTCATTCGCCGGGCTGTTTGTTTACATTTTAAGAAGGCATATAAGAAATTTAATGAAAATTTGGGGTTGATTTGCGGCTTGGCAGCCTAATGGACAGTTGATCAGAAAAGTGACTTGTTATACTCGTTTTCTGGAAGAGTAAACAAGTAGATGGTATTCGTGCAAATGTATGTAAAGACCCCATGAAGTGTATATATTCTTGATTAGCATCAACAGCCGAGTCTATGTAGTCATGTCCGTCTGTCCGTCCGTATGAACCCCTAGATCTAAGCTAGAGACCCAATTTGGTATGTAGACTCCCCTTGTGGGTCGTTAGATCAAGTTTGTTTTGAAATTTGTTCACAAAATCTTATATCTTCCACAAATCTTAACGCATTTAGTTGAATATATATAAGCACATAATCTACCGATTTGCCGAGTTCTGTTTAGTTTGGATAATTGAGACAAAATCGTACAAATAAACAATTTGAGTGTGTCGAATATTGACTAAATGCTGAGTACGATTATCTTATAGTCTTAATATCGACTATAGCGTTCTTACTTGTTTTATCTCTGATAATTTATTAGTTATCAAGAATTCGTGAATGCGGCCTATATATATAGTTATTTTGTATAATTAAAAATTTCACAAAATTCATGAGCTTCATCTTGATGGAAATTCTAGATCTTAAATATGCGTGATTCAGATAAACATCCGTACAAAATCTTCTCTCAATATGGATGTTTATATTATTATTACTTTTTTATTTTTCACAAAATTGAATTTGTTAACTTGTTTGTGTTGACTATTAACGGCATTATTATAAAGTGTGTTTGTATACATATATATCGATGTATCTGTGCGATGTGAGCTCATCTTCAAGTCAAGTTTTAGAATAAAATCTTGCTTACAATGATGACTCACTTTTGATCGTTTAAAGTCTTTTGCTTAATTTTGCATGCAATCTTGGTGATAGACACGTTTCGCACGTTTAAATAAATAATATCATACGTAAATTATTATATCTATGTTGGTTCGCTGGAGACACCAAATTCTCTCTCTCTCTCTCTCTGTAGCCAGCTTTTCCACTTGCTTGCACATCAACATTTTGAGGCAGTCTTTGGCTTTGCCTCTCAATGTCAAGGTTGTTTTGTTGAATCTTATTTGATATATTTGTTGAAACTGTCTAACAAGCCGGCTTATTATTATTATTGTTTATTGTTGTTACAGTTGATGTTAGTATTGTTGCTCGCTAATTGACGCTCAACACTTCTCGAGTGGAACGCCTGCCTCTTTGTGCCTCTCGTCGCCTTTTGGCATTTTGTAATTGCTTCATTTTATTTTTATATTTATGTTCAACGAAAAAGAAAAAAAGAAGCGTGTTGGCAGCATTTAATTGGAGATTTTAAAGGCTTAATTGCAAAATTTGGGAAGCTTAAGATTTGAAGATGAAAACACACATAAACGGTCAAAGTCAGTCGGCAGTTTTGCTTAAGATTTTTTGGTATAATTTCGTTAAACGCAATTTGCTATTTATGCAAATTTTAATAATGATTTAATTAGATTTGCAGTTTATTGAAGTTTTAGTAATGATTTGAATTTAAGGCAAATTGCAGTTTAAAAATTGAAATCAAGCTAAAACGAAGGCTATGGAAATCAATCAAACTTGAACAAATGACAACGAAATTTCAAGTTTTCATTTAAATAATTTAATGCAGTTGGGCTTAGGAGTATGTGCTATTTAGACTGAGTTCTATTAATAATTTGATTACTTAAATGCATGACATATGCGATGATATGGTATATAAATATGATAATAGCCAACGATGTTTATATTAAATGCAGTTGAAAAACTATTATTGAACTGCTTAGATCATCTTTCCCATGGAGATTCATCACAAAATGAATCAGTAACAAACACGTCCTCCACCTAATAACGTATATATGTATGTTCTTGATGAGCATGACGAGGCTAGTCGATATAGCCATGTCCGTCTGTCAATCTGTTTCTGTGCGAACTAGTCTCTCAGTTTTATAGCTATCGACTTCTTTCTGTTGTAAGCTGCTCATATGTCAAAATCATCCAGATCAGACCACTATATCATATAGCTCCCGATTCGGATTCGATTCACTCTATACCTACTCTATACCGGACTCCTCCGGACTACCTCCACAAGTGCTGACCAAATTTCCATCGAATCTGCAAGACCATGTAAACTTCGGTTATCCGAAGTTAGCCTTCCTTTGTTTTCTTTTTCTATATGAACTACTCTCTCAGTTTTTAAGCTCTGTCTCTCTCTCACTCACCAACAGATTTCATATATGTTTGTATATGAAAGAATATGTATATGAAAGTTTGTGTATTTGTATAACAGAATGCAAGCACAAAATATTTGAAGGTAATTGGAACGAAGTTTGCTTCGCTGCCTATTGCTTCTGCTGAAGGAAATACGTTTTCGACTACTAAGTTTTCTTTCCTTTTCAAAGTTCTGCTTGTTTTCTTGTTTTTACATATTTGTCTATACAATAGTCTTAACTTTTCCTGGTTTTACTGAATTGATACTACCTTGAAGTCTCTAAAAAATCTTTAAAAATCACCAGAGTTCATTTCCTATCGTATTATTATTTCTTATACATTAGTTTTTCTCTTATTATTATTTCTGATACATACAAAAACGTGCAAATATTAGCAATATCTAGTCATACCAATATCTGCCCAATTAAAACTAACTTTATATGGTTAGCCAGACATTAAATTTGAAAACAATTTGATTTGTGCCAATGCTAAACTATCGATTTATATGCAAAAATTCCAAACAACCTGTTGCAATCTTGAATGCATTCAACGCTCGAATGGTGTTAATAACGCAAAACAGTTGCAACTTTGTACATATTTCATGGACTACGGAGTCTCCCGTAGACTTGAGAGAGCAGGCTAGGCCATATTTCTTAAACGGCAACAACGACTGCAACACAGCATGGTTGTCTAACAATTTTAACCCAGTTTTTGCAACTATGGCCACATTCTTGTAGGAGCTCGAGCTCCACACACAGCACAGGCCATAAACAAGTTTTTCAGCAAAAACGAAAAAACAAAAAAACCCCATAAAGAAAAAAGAAGTTGAAAACGGGCAGGAAAAAAGGCAACACAAAGTGTGTGCAAATTGAAATTGAAGCTAAATGAAAAGGCCAATTGCAAAGTGGCCAACAAAGTGAAACAGCCATAGAAACTGTAACAATATGTGCCTTAATGTCAGTGTGGCCGTGGATCGATTTGCTGCGAAAAGAGTAACTAAAAGTAACTGTTTCTGCGTAGTTACGCGGGGCCCTTTTTGGGCAACATGCCCATTCATTACGCTTTTTAAGTGCAGGTCAATAGGGATTTACGGTTAGGCATGGCGACCGCTGTTTCTTTTTTAATACCTTCTACAACCTCAACCGCTCTCTAAGTATGTGCGGAAACGTCAATGACGTTTGCCGGTCCACCATAATGAGAGCAGTGGACGATTAGCTACATACACCCCTCCCACCACTGACTGGTGTGCTGCAGAGTGGGTCAACAAACAGCACAAGTGAATGAGCATGGAACAAGCCAACATCAGCAACAACAATGGGAACGACTACAATGAGCGTAAAGTAGGGAACAGTTAAAGCCAACGACTAGGTTGAAATTCTAGGCTAGCTGGCATGCAACTCTTACCTACTTGAAGAATATGAGCGCAGTTGATTACGTTTTTCATAAAAACCACATAAATATCTTAAATATAGTACTCAATTATAGCCAAAGTCAGAGCTTTATCCTCAAGTGTGTTAATCGAGTGCAAACCTAATTGATCCAAGCACGAAGTGCTTATATCGAGATGGGGTTCTTAAGCTTTAGAATTCTTAATACAAGAATGGCTTAGTCCAAAAGTGAAAGCTAACGGAAAGACAAACTAATAGAATCTTCCAAATTGCTTAAATCTAAAAGAACTTTATTTGAGAATCTTATTTGAAATTGCGTTTTAACAGTTGCTTTATTATTTTTCCAGAACTTCATATTTGAATGTACAAACTGTTGTTTTGTAGCTCAGATTTATAGCAAAACAATATGCTTAATATGAACTACTAAATTGAGTAGAATGGCATTGAGAATTACGCTAAAGTGCTGAATGGAGAACAAAGGAGTATCCAATATGCCAATGAGTATCTGAAAGATATTGTTCATAGTGCCGAATTTCAGATGAAGTTGCTCTGAAGGAGAGCCCATGCACAGTTTAAGAGTAAATTAACAGAGTGTGCGAATTACTTGATATTTGCGAACTAATACGATACTGCTGTTATACAACTTTTGTTCTTAGAAACAGGGGAAACTGTGGGGGGGGGGGGATAATACTTGTGAATGTGTGGTAATATAGGTATCTTATACTTATGATCTGCACTTGCTGTAGTCATGAGAAAAGTCGCCTACGTCTAATTATATCCTGAGCACTGTCAACTACATATTTTGTTTCTTCCTGACCTGACATCTGGTATACAAAAGGATGTGACTTTTGAGCTGTCATTGAAGTATCTCTCTTATGGGTGTATGGTGCTTTAGTGTAGGGTCTTATCAGTCACAAGTGTGTATCCAATTCCTTTTCATGTGGACTGTATCTCTCTTATATTTTCTTAAATAAATGTGTCTCACATGTTTATATTTACTTATCTGTTGTTCATTTCTTCGTTTGTGTGGACTGTGGTTTATAGGTTTGAAACTTTGCTTATGCATTAGGCAACCAAACCGTTGTTCATTCTTGAAACACAATAAAACTATGAAGTCCAAAAGGCTATGAAGGCTTCAGCATTTGTTAAAGAAATCTTTTAATTAAATTAAGTTAATTATTTTCTTTAAAAATAACTACCAAAATATATAATTAGAATATTTTTAAATCTATATATTTAACATGGATTCTTTTGTCTGTGTTTCTATGAAATATTTCTTTCACAAATGTCAACTGACATATATTCTAAATAATGTAATTCTTTGTAATTCAATTTCGAAACATATAATTTTAAGCACTCCTAAAATATTACAGCCATCATTTCAGTTCATCATTTATCAAAAATAAATGTGCCAGCTGGAAAACAGTTACTAACTATCATAATTCCAACACCAACTTCAAGGTGATTTTGGCTCAGTTTTTGTTGCTGTTGTTTTTGTCTTTTGTAAAGTTTAATGGCCTCTCGCCATTTGGCTGGTTATCTCATCTATTGTCCAGTTCTATTCTACGCTATTCTAGTAGTCTGATGGTTTCTTTTAACACCCCGTTGGCCATATTTACACGATGTCATCTCTCTCGCCACGCTTCGCATTTTTCTAACCCATGATCCGAGAGGCACTAACTACTTCAACAAAGAGACAGGGTCCATGTCTATGGCATAGAGTGCTCAGTCATTAGAAATGTGCTGTAGGTTGTTTGAGCTTGGGACTGGGACTTGGACTGGGACTGGGGGCTCTTATAATTACGTATTATATTAACTTTATGCGTTTTACCCCTTACCTGTTTTTCTTTCACTTCTTTAACTGTATGTAAGTATGTAATGCTTTTTTTTTCAAGCCTCTTCTCATTTTTCTTTGGGGCTCTGTGTGTATGCTTTCTGCTCCATTTTCACACATAAAAAACGCATAAAAATGTTTTATTTGTCATTAAAAAGTCAAATTTATGGTTTAGTTTACTTTTTATTTAGAGCCGCAGCGGTTTTGGTTTGCGTTTTTCGCTCTAGGTGAAATTTTTAACGGTGTTAGAGAGAAGAATGTAAGAACGAATTCTTCAAGACGGTCTTTGCAGCTTCAAGGCATAGCATATATAGCCTTAATGATTTATTAATTAATAAAAGAATTTGTTATGAAAGTTAGTTAATCATGGGTTCAAAAAGCAGTTGATGGATGCATTTTGCGATGCCCGTTGACACAATTATGGAAGCTAATGATGATTAGAGTTGATAGATAATATATCTTCTTCGGGTTATTAAGATCTTTAGAGTGTCTGAAAGGTCATGCTTTGGATTTTTAAATAAGTTATTAGATGAAAATGTGTTAGAAATCCTTTAAAAGAAGCCTGGCATCGCTCACTTTTCCAAAGCTTCATTCTTTTCATAATTTCATTAACATGTTTATTAAATTAAGAATTTCATTACCTTCTCATATACAATTATTTAGCTAAGTTGGTCGATTATGATTTAATTTATAAAGTAATTAACAATTTCATAATTTCATACCATTTACAATCCAAAATTTGCATATGCATGCTTTCGTACTTCTTCAACTGCAAAAAAAAAACAAAAACGCGAAGCCTTAAAAAGTGAGTCTTGCGTATGGTCAGTAACCGAATAACCCAGGCAATCTAAAAGCAATTCAAGTAAACCATAACCATAGCTTTGCTACCTTTTCGGAGGCTACTTAGTATGCCCGGTTCGGCTTCGGTTCGACACTCAACACAACTCGTCTCGGCTTGGTTCGCTCAATTTCAATTTGGCTTTGTTGCTGCTGCCTTTTGTTGTTGCTTTTGTGTGTTGGCTTATTAATTACCTCACCGCACAATTGCGTGACACTTGGCTCATACAAAACACCCACCAGACCGCCAGACCACAGGCCAGACCTGGCCAGGCCAGGCCAGACCTGACCAGTCCAGACAACTTATAGAACCCCACAAAAGGCACTACGAAAACACGTCGTGTTCGCTATTGGCTATCGAGCTCTCCGGTAATACGAGCTCTCTTGGCCCCCGTAAATGGAGCGTTGATGAAGTCAATGCGCTTCGCGTTGAAAGATATAAAGTCAACATTTTAATTTGATACTCTTGCTATGAGAGTATTTTTAAATTTTAAAATTTATAAAAATTTTATATATATTTTTAATATTTTTTTATATTCAAGTTTTTAGAAGGCAGCCTGAAATGGCTGCTTGCTTTTAATAAGAAATTTATATTAAGATTTAAGCTTATGGAGATTTATTTGTTTAATATTTTGTTTCTTTTTAGATATTCAATTATCTTTTGTTTTCTTTTTTGTTTTATTTTTGTTATTATGTTAATATTTCCATAAAACCCAGTCCAATTTCATAGCCCTCGAGCCAGCCAAAATCCATTTCTAATCAGCCAATAAACTACTCAAATATTTAGCTTTTATTTCCTTCAATTTTCTAACAGAGCATTTAAGTTTCATTCAAACTTTAACATTCTGATTTTCCCCCACTGTTTGCTTTTATTCATCCGCTATGCGTGCGCATGTACGTTGTTGTTGTTGTTGCTTTTGTTGTTATAAACAAATGAAGAGCTGAAAATTGAGAGTGATTTGTGTGATTTGATTTTCTGTTATTGTTGCTACGGCACAAATCGACAAACTAGTTTTTGTTGTTGCCCGCATTGGAGGCTTTTTTCTCAGTTTCGTTTTGCATATTTTTCTTCAAGTGTCATGTTGTTGTTGCTGCTGCTGCTGCTGCTTTTTGCTATAGCTATTGCTTACTTTCAAATGTCAAATGGAGTTGAAGGTGGTCCACATACACGTTTCAGATGTTTTTTTTTTATTTTTATAAATCATATTTGAGTCATGCGGCGCCTTGGACCAAAAGAGAACCAAAGACTTGAGCAGCGACTTGGCTATGGAATTTTGTTGTGTTTACGCTGGTTTATGTCTATGATCAGAGGAATCTGAGCGAAAATAAATGCTGCTGTCATATATTTATTATTTGGTTAACACAAAATTGTCGTCAATTGCTGCTTTTGTTACTTTGCCCGTTTCTAATTCTAATTTAAAACTTCCTAGATCTTGTAACTAACAAAGCTTTAACTTAATTTCATTCATTCGCCTTTATAACGTATCTTTCTTTACTCATAAAAAAAACCTTCCAATTCTCCGCATATTCATCGCCTATTTAACAGCGGAAGTCATCATAAAGTAGGCAGATGCCCAAACAATTCGGAAACAATAAAAAAACAAAACAACTCACCAATTTTCACATCCAACCCAAATGAAAGTAAATTACTTTGAAATCAATCGATAACAAAGCTAACAACCCAGAAAAGCTCATTAAGGGAAAATAGAAAGTAAAAAGAACTCAGCTTCCAAAAAAAAAAACAGAGACTCCAAATTGGGTCACAGTTATAGCAGCTTGCAATCGAAGTAAAAACATAAGAAAAAACCCAAGCGGGAAATGCATGTAAATGGGTTACAGACAGACTCCACTTTGGTAATCTGGCCAAGGAACACCAAGAAACCGAAAGAATGACACAAGATGTACCAACAGTCAAAGATTCGTATGGGTTTGGTTCGAAGTATTTGGGTCAGCTGAAGTGAGGCGTAGAACTGAGCAAATGAAATGTATAGATGATGATGATGATGATGATGATGACACCAAAGACTCTGCCGCAGCCGCTGACGCAGCCTCCACTTCAGCTTTAGCTAGAAAGAAAGTCTTAATTTATTATTTATATGCACGAGTCCGCTAGAATCAATGAAAGAAAGTTCTGACAAAGGCGGCCCAAAAGAAACCAGAAACAAGTTTTCAGCTGGCTGCAGAGCGCACAAAGCGAAAGACTTAGGCAACAAACTTGACTTGAGTGGCCATTGAGCAAGACGAAAAACGAAAGACTTAGGCAACAAACTTGAAGCCATGGACCATTGAGTGAAGTTTTTTGCTTCGCCTGATGCTGATGCTGATGCTGCTGTCTAGAAATCTTGCGCCTGGCTATTTATGGCCACTTGTTGTTGTTGTTGGTCAATGCGTTCCACTTGCATTAAACTGGGTCAAAGATGCAGCCACTACAACAACAACAACAACAACAATAACAATACCAGCAGCAGCCAAGAACCAACCAAAAGCTGCAACTGCTGAGTTCATCTATGATTTTAACAGCACACATTAAAGGCTTTTCAAGCTTGCTGCTGCTGCTGTTGTTATTGCTGTTGTTGTTGTTGCTGTGCTTGCTGCATGTTTGGCATGCGTTTTGCCAGACAAATTTGTTAGCAATTATCGCATATTTTGCGCTTAGCTATTTGAAATTTTTTGTATTGTCACTTGAGCTTTTTGAGCACTCATCAGCTGCTCATCAACAACTACAACATCACAACATCGACATTAAACAACAACAGCATCAAAATGTATGTACAACTTTCTCAGGCTTCATTAAGTTTCACCTGTGCAGGCATTCGCTGGCACGATTTTGTCTTATGGACTTTTGAAATTGTTTTTATGGAGTTGCTTTTAATAATTTGCTAATCATTTTTGTGTGCATCGTGCATTGCATTTAATTACGATTTTTTTGCCAACCACAAATGTATGAAATATTTGGATGGATGGTTTATTTTATTACGAGCTGAATACGTAGAACAGGCGGCAGAGTAAACAGATTGGAATATTAAAAGAGTATTCGAAATATAATCATGATTTTAATCTGCTAAGGAAATTGCTTAAAAATGTTGATCTTCCTTTTAAGCATGCTTAACTAATTCACAACAACATAAAATCAATATCAAAGTAGTGGTATGATCTTAGGGAATCTGGGAATACTTAATTAGAATAAGTAAGAACGCTATAGTCGATATTCAGACTATAAGATACTCGTACTCAGCATTTATTCAATATTCGGCACACTCAAATTGTTTTTTTTTTTTACGATTTTGTCTACAATTATTATCCAAACTTAACAAAACTCGGCAAATCGGTAGATTGTGTGCTTATATATATTCAACTAAATGCGTTAAGATTTGTGGAAGAGATAAAGTTTTGCCGTTTGCGCGGGCGGGAGGGAGCGTGGCAAAATTTTTAAAACAAACTTGATCTGACGCCCCACAAGGGGAGTCTACATGCCAAATTGGGTCTCTCTAGCTCTTACAGTCTCCGAGATCTAGGTGTTCATACGGACGGACAGACGGACATGGCTAGATCGACTCGGCTGTTGATGCTGATCAAGAATATATATACTTTATGGGGTCTTAGACGCTTCCTTCTGCCTGTTACATACATTTGCACGAATACAATATACTCGTTTACTCTACTGGAGTACAGTATAATTATATTCCTTTATTTAATCACTAGCTAACCCGGCGGGCGTCGCCACGGTTCCTCCTGTTGATCTTTGTTTGTAGTTGTGCTACTGATTTTCAATGTGTGCCAAAAGTTTCAAGTTTTTTTTTTGAGTTTCGGTGGATAAAATGTATCGATATATATCAATATCGATATCTTTATGTAGACAGAAAGATGTTCATATAACTCAAGATATCGATATATATCGAAAACGCAATGTATAGATATACACATCTACATATATCGACAGCTCAAACGAACGATATGCACATATATCGATAACTCAATATATCAATATTCCAAACTGAGGTATAGCTCGTTCTTATATGACAGTCAGCCGAATGGGTGCAAAGATATGACAGGTCTTCCATATAGCTTATGTAAGGTGTTGGTGCCATGGCCATTTTTCCAAAACGATATATAGCCCTTAACATTCCCTTGGTCGATATTACTATACTGTAAAAATTTCAATGCAATCGGTTCATTAGTTTAGGCGCATACAAAGAACAGACCTTCATTCCTTGTTATAGATATAGATTTAGAGTCGCACCAGAGTCCCGAGAGTGTCCCATATAGGGGGAGGCAGATTTATATATATATATATATATATGTAATTGTATTTTACACAGCTTTGCTAAAAATTACTTGTGTCAAGATCAAGTTACATATTGTATTTTATTTATAAATTTATTATATAGGTAAATGTCGCTTGAAGTTTTTTACCATTTAAATTAAAATGTGCAATGGATTGATAATTTTGATTTAACTTAAAATTAATTTATTAATATCAATTTATTTTTCAATTCTTTTTTTTTATTAATTTATATTTGACTCTAAGCCTGTAATGTTTTTTTATCTAGCATCTTTCTAATTTTTTTTTAACAATTATTGCCCTTGTTTTTTCCGAGTTTCTTTGAATGTTTGTAAGAGTTAAAGTTATAAATCCAATCGTTTTCTCATTTCATTCTTAACAATATGCTTAATGCGGCTTAACAATAACAATTAAACTTTAACATTTTCTCTAATTTGATCTTTCGACATTGTTGACCCATTTTGCTCTTGTGGTTGGTTGGCTTGTTAAGTCTGAAGAAGAATCTCTGCACATGTCCAGCCCCCCAATTGACTTTATCAGAGACCTAACCTGTGTGCACACTTTTGTGATTCGTTTTCTAGGTCATGCCCATGATAAATTGGTTAATTTGTTATTTATGTTTTAGCCATTAACAAAACTTCTGAACGAGATATTTAATAAAGTTATAAATCTATGCCAAAAAGATATTAAACCATAAAATATTTATGTGAGGCAAAAGAAAGCAGAGACCACTCGGACCACTTAGAAGCTGTCAAGAGAACAAGCTGATCTGAGGCGGCATTTTAGCATAACAAGAATAACAAGAGGAGAAACAAAAAAGAGAAATGATAGAAAATTATATATCAGTGATATATGTATATTGACAGATGAGTTCAAAATTTTTTTTAATGCATTCAAAGTGGGTCAAGTGTTGATAAAGGGCTTGGAGATATGCAAAAATCTATATCGACATATATATGTTTGATAAAATTTTGTGATTGGCACTTTTAGTGCCCCATTAAGTTCTGAACATATATCTATATATATATATATAGTAACATATATACTGAGCTCTGCTATAAGAACCGTTAAGATTGGTGAATTTGTAGACAGTTGACTTTTGCTACGCGTTTCGTGCGGTTCTTTACTCGTGGAATGAAATTCAAACCGCAAACCCTTTTGCTGCTAGTCTGTCTGGGCCTGGGCCTGGCCTCAGCTGGCTATCATTATAGGCCACCAGCAACTGCAACTCCGATTTCGACTCCGCCTCGTGGTTATTTCTATCCGAAACCTGCCAGAATACCGACTCAGCCTGTGAATGGCAGCGGTTCTACCTCCGCGCAAGCACCGCCTGGAGCGGCATCGGATTTCATTGATGATCTGATCGAGGGCCATAAGCAGCAAATCTTATCCAACGTTCTGGGCGTGCCCAGCAATGAGTCGCAGTTCGCCTCTGCCCCATTGGATGTGCTGGCAAGCGGAGATGCCAAGGCTTTTCACGTTAATCGTTGTGCCAGCTGCAGTGAGTAGGAAATGAAAATCAAATGTGAAAATGAAATCGAATTTTTGTTCTTTCGATTAAGCAGTGAGAGGGCGTTTTTCAAATGGTTTATGATTTGGTCATTATTAAGAGAGCCCTGCAATGAATGCATTCATTGCCGATCATCCATGAATAGGCAAGTTTTCATATTTATAGTTCTCAAATCTACATTACAAAGTGGGAGGGATGGAGATCATTCATTTGAGTGTCTCATAGGATCTTTTTTCACAAAAAAAACATTCTTTTGAATGTCTCATTTATGCATTTATGCAGGGCTCTAATGCAGCCAATCACAAGAATTATATTACCACCTCAAAGACCCCTCTACTGCTCATTTGAAATATCAAACTATTTTCTTGCGTCCATTGATCCCCTCAATTGATGCTCCTCCTTAGCCTGCGGTGTTCCGAACATTAATCGCATTGTGGGCGGCCGTCAAGTGCGTACGAATAAGTATCCATGGATTGCCCAGATAATTCGTGGCACTTTTCTCTTCTGCGGCGGCACTTTGATCAATGATCGTTATGTCCTAACGGCGGCCCATTGTGTGCATGGCATGGACATGAATGGTGTATCAGTGCGTCTGCTTCAATTGGATAGAAGTTCAACCCATTTGGGTGTCACACGTTCGGTGGCCTTTGCTCACCCACATGCTGGCTATAATCCGGTGAGCCTGGTTCATGATATTGCCTTAATAAGATTGTCTCAGCCTGTGCCTTTGATGGAGACGATGAGACCTGTGTGCCTGCCTACCCATACGTTCCAGCCCTTCGATTTCCAGAAGGCCATTGTGGCTGGTTGGGGTTTGAGTCGTGAGGGCGGTACCACCTCCAGTGTTCTGCAGGAGGTAACAGTGCCTATCATAACCAATGCCCAATGCAAGGCTACTTCATATAAAACCATGATTGTGGATACTATGTTGTGTGCGGGCTATGTGGAAACTGGAGGCAGAGATGCATGCCAGGTGGGTTTACAAACAGAGAAAGGTGACTTCTCTTGTTATGCTTGTTATGTTTTGTGTCTCTACTAGGGTGACAGTGGAGGACCTCTGATTGTGCGAGATCGTATTTTCCGTCTGGCTGGCGTAGTGTCCTTCGGCTATGGCTGTGCCAAACCAGATGCTCCTGGTGTCTACACGCGGGTCAGTCGCTATTTGGATTGGATTGCAGCAAACACTAGAGATGCTTGTTATTGCAATCAATAATATCTGAACTGAACATTTGGTAATGTTTGGTGGTGAAAACATTTTATTTTGAATCAAATTGAAAAGACGAAAATAAACTTTTTCAGTGAAGAAAAGCTTAAGAGAACTCTGTAATAATTTATAAAATTTTAATTAAGAAGACATTTTATGCACATATGGCATATGAATAATAAAGTTGTAAGCCAGCAGATCATATATAGAGTGTTCATATTGCATCGTCATCGTGGGCTACAGCATGCCAAAATGTCCATTTTTATGCAATCTTAGTTATTGGAAACGACAGTCTAATACTTATCTTGTGTATTTTAGTCATATTTAGTAGAGCTTAATTTAAAGCAATGCTAATTTGCTAAAATCTAAATATGAAACAACCCAACTTCAGCCGCTTCTCACAATGTAACAGCTATTGACATATAACAGAATATTTTTTCACCGACTTTACGCTTGGCCGTTCAGACAGAGCGCTGTTACTGGGTAGCCAAATTTCCCCTTAATCAGTGAAAAAAACGAGCTTTAACTTAGCCTGGATAGTTGATTGCATTCCTAGATATGTTGTCGAATATACACGCCCACAATAGAACTGAAACCTAATAATAAGAACTCTAGAACTAAGTTTTCAAAGCCTTACAGAGGGTATTGTAGCTCTTAAAAGAAAGCATCTCTAAACTTATTCTATATCATCTTGTCAAGCCGAGTCGATATCCATGTCTGTCCGTATGCTTCTATGCGAACTAGTCGCTCAGTTTTGAAGCTATAGCTGTAGGATTCTTGTTGCTGTAAGCTGTGCAAAATTGCTTCGCTGCCTATTGCTACAGCTGAAAGAAATACATTACATTTTAGACTACTAAGTTTCTGCAAGGGTGTATAAGGCTCGGTTACCCGAAGATAGCCTTCCTCTGTTGTTTAAACTGAACTTGGAGTCTTGTCTCACGAGCCATTTCATCCTAATTAGCTTTAAATCTTTGTTGTTTTCTTTTTCTGACTTGAAATGTTTACCATAGGACAATGTAGCTCTCATGCAAAACACTGATTCAGAATGAAAACTTAGTACTCAGAACTCACGTTAGATGGCGCTAATGAATGATTACTTAGAATGTCAAACTTGTTATTTCTTTTTGGAATTGAACAAAATGTGTTCTGTTTGCATTTTAAAAGGTTCCTACAAGCTTTGGACTGGCCTTCCTTTCTTGCTAAATATGCTTTCATGCTCTATATTTTTCTAGCTAATTTATTTATTCAATTATATTATTTTAATTGGACAACTTTGTTGTTGCTTTTTTACCAAACTCTATATACATAAATTTATTTGATGTGATTCGTCACTGCCCCTCGAATACACCAGGCCAGCCATAAGCCAATGCCAACGCACACTCAACACCCCCAAAATCGCAATTCACAATTTGCAGCTGGGCCATTACTTTCTTAACACAACAATTGTGCAAATATTTGCACAAACAGGTTTGGGTTTTTTGGGACCCTCAATTGCTAAGCCTTTCACTTTTTGTCTTGCAGATCTGTGAATGCTGCAAAAAATCAATAAACCAAACTATTCAGAGTCACTATTTGTTGTTGTTGTTGCTGTTGTTGTATTTTTCGGCAACGTCATAATGGCATGAGATTGAAGCCAAGGACGCTGTTTTTGAACAGTTTGTTTGTGGCATCGCTTGACACATTGTTATCACTTGTCAACGTAGCAGGTTTTGTTTTGTTTTTTTTTTCCAACATGAGGTTTATCTTTATCCCTTTTGGCCAGACGTCAGTTGTTGTCGCCGGCGTGCCACAATTTAATGGATTTTCAAGTTATTTCTGGCATTTTGTTGTAGTTGCCGCAAGACTGCAACAACTCTCGGCGGCAACTGCAGCAACTACAACAACTAAACAAAGATATCTCAGAAACTTGTTTGGGGCCTTAAAGAAAATGCCGCATAATTGCCGCACCGACTGGGCGAAGAGTTGGCTGGGGGGAGGCACAGGTTGGCCAAATCGACAATGTTGTCAATGCTAGCTGGCTGGGCTGCTGGCTGCTGTCTGACTGGCTGGCTTGCTCTGGCATTTGATTTTATTTTTAACTAGACTGTAAATGATGCCCGGCATTACCAAGAGAGCGCATACAGCGGCATAAAATACAAAAAAAAAAAAACTATCCGTTGAGATTACTTTAGATAATCAAAATTTTTGTTGGAAATTTTACTTGGAAACTGCAGAAATTCAAGATAATTGTGAATTTCAATTTCTTTAATTTTGTGTGGTTTTTACCTCACTTCTGAAATGTATACAAAAATATAAATTTCAATAAAAGTTGTCATTTTGCAAAAATTGGCCAAAATTCAATGACTTGGGAATACTTTCAACGCAGTAAGACATAATTCTTGATATCGCTGGTATGAAATTTGTATTGTATACTAATACGGGGCAGAAGAAGGTCAAGAATTACATATCTTTTTGGAAAAATGGCTGAAATTTTTAGATTGGCTAAGGAAAGGTCGAGCTATATATTGGTTTAGAATATCGATGTATTAAGTAATCGATATATTGAGCTATCGAGTAGGTGTATCGATATATTCTGCTATCGATATGTGTATACTTACTGTTGAGTTATCGATATATTCATATTTCATATCGAGTTATCGATATATTGGGGTTTCTATAATGTTTATCGATATATTTAGTTGTCGATATGATGGGGCATCGACCTACGTATATCAATTTATTAAGATGGGTTATCGATATGTGTATTTCAATATGAGTTATCGATATATGCATATCGCTATATTGAGTTATCTACTTATTTATATCCATACATTGCATTATCGGTATATGTATATCGATATCTTTCTATCTACTCACAGATATTAATTGATATAGGCATATATCGATCTACTTTATTGACGTTCCAAAGCCACTCTATTTATTTTCTTCCACTTTGATATTTGATACTTATATAACCCATAGGTAAAGATAATTATATATTCACTCCATAAGCACTTGTTTCCCCCCACATGAAATGTCATTTTAATTCCGAAAGCAGCTACTTGAGTTTATTTACAAATCTCTACTTTAATCTTAGAAATGGATGTGGAAAATCCTCGACTCTTTATTCATCTGCCACATCCGCCTCATCTGCTTTTGTCGAGAGCACGCCTCAGTTTCTCGATTGAATTCATAACCGATTGAAGTTCCCTTTGGACATTGACTATATCCACGACTTGATTCACGCATTGCTCCCACTTTTGGCTTGCCACTCGCAGGCTGATAGGAACCAAAGCACCAAAAAAGTTTGTCACAGGCTGCACATAGCCCCGCTGAGGATCTACCTCCAAGCGTAGCAGTTTCATGGCCATTCCCCAAGGTCTCGACTGCTGGACGAGCCGGCACAGCGAGCGGAAGGGTCGCAAGTGCGGGAGATGGGCCACCGCTGAAGTCCGCTGGAAGCCTTGCTGCAGTCGTGTTCTGGTCAGTATCATGCGAGCCCTGGTCGTCTGTATCTCCAGGTGAACTTGCAGTAGAGCGTGCTCCTCCATGAGGCTAAGTAATTGCAGGTGTAAAGCATCCAAAAGTTGACCAGCTTCTTCGCTTTGTTTGCACGCAAAGCAAATGGTCTCCAGGTTTGTTGCCCTCTCTTGGTCTTGGTCGGGCGTTGAAGGCGGGGTCGTTGCTGTTTCTCCTTCTGGACATTCTGTGTCCATGCTTATAGTTTTGCTTTAGTTTATTTTTATAAAAAAAAACGCAACGAAACAAACTTAATTTTCAAGAGAATTTTCGATTGAAATCTCAAAGTAAAAATATAGAAAATGAGGCGGACAATCAAAGCAGTCTTAGATATTCTTTTGAAAAAAGTTAGGATAATACAGAGTCTATTAACGAAACATTATTGTTATAGCTTATGACCTCGAGCCTGCTTTGAAAAATCATAAAAATAATTTGTTATCAACATTGTTTTCTTACCTTAAACCAAACACAAAATGTGATCCTTATCTGGGCCAACATATCTGACAGAATTGTTGTTGGTAATGTTTTCGCTATGATATTTATACTATTACTGTCAGATTTGCTGTAGTTGTGTGAGTGTTATTTTGAGGCCATGCTTCGCTGAGTAATTTAACATAATTCTCACATAAATCGCCCAGCGACTTGGGTAGAGAAATTTTCACGCCTCGCTGCCCAAGATACGAAACGAGACTTTTAATCAAATTACCAACAAACTGATCCCAAATGGTACTCCTCTCACTATACTTCCCGCCCCACCACCCATCCACATACAGTGGCCCCTCTAAACCGCATAAACATTTTAATAAATTGCCCAGTTATTAGTTTTGTCCGAAGCGAGCAGCAGGAAAAAGTGCAATTAAAATGCATTCGAGTTGAGTCGAGTCCAAGGAAGTTTCCGAGCGGCAAAAAGAAATTAGCATAAGCATTGACGATTTTTTGCTGGCTTCGGGGCTGTGGACTGCGGGGCGGATTGCGGGGTGCAAAAACTGCTGCTGTTGAGCTAGTTTCCCATAATTTGCTATGTTATGTTGCTTGCTACGCAGTCAAGATAATGAGCTGTGCTGCGGTGTGCGGTGGTCTGGAGGCGGCGGTGGAAGTTAGGAAAAACTGCGGTCAATTGCATTCCGCCGCTTAGCAAATGGTGTGAAACTTTGCTAAGGCGAGGCGTTGGTTACGTACAACATCACCGCATTTTGTAGCTGTGGCTGTTGTTGTTGTTTTTGTTATAATTGTTGTAATTCCTAATGTTTGCAATTTGCATAAATGTTTTTAATTAAGAGCACTCTGAAAGCATATTTTTTTTGTGTTTGAAATGTTTCGTTGTTTTGTTTTGTTAATGAAAATTGAATACGGAAAATGAAAACAAACATGAGCAGCAGGTGGAAATGGTATAATTTTAGGGGAAATGGAAGACGACATGGATAGATTTGCTTTAAACTTTTTTGTACTCTTTAAGATCCATAAAAAAGCGAGGAAGCACAACATTATAGAGGCACTTCCAAGCCGTCCGTAAGTCCTTAATTCTAGAATAAAATTTAGCTTCCTGAACTTCCACAGTCAAAAAATTTAACTGCTGATTTACATTTGCAATTTCATAATTTCTTCCTATCATAAGCTTATGAAGTTCAGATCTGAAAAAGAAAAGAATTCACTTAACATAACTTTCAAATTCAGAGTTGTTCAACTGTCAATCGATTATAATACCTTTGTCTCATTTTATTTATATCCATCACTATCTCTTTTTAACACCAGCAAACTTTATCCATTCAGACAATGACAAATTCATGAACTTTCAAATGCATTTAATTTCATTTCATTTCATTTCAAATTTCAAACACTACAAAAATAAAATCCCACACATAAGTTTTGCCCGAAAAAACAAAACCGTGTCCGAACTTCTCTCTACCCTCGCCCCCACCGCTCACATTATTTCCTTCCTGCACACGAACCGCAACTTCAAAATGCGCAAAACTTCAAGTTAAACAATTTATGTCAACTTTCTTTTTTATCAAAGAAAAAAATAAAAGAATCAACTGCAAAAAAATACCAAACATTTTTCAAAGCCAAAACCGCAAAAATATTTCCTTTTTTTTTTGTCTTAAACTGACTCCCACACGGCGAAAAGTTGCACCCAGTCAGGTGGGTTTTGTTCGGAGGATGAGATAGCGTGGCAATTCAACAGATGATTTAGCGACGAGTTTTCTTTACGAACAAACTGATGATGAAGAAGAAGAAGAAGATGGAGAAAAATACTGCAACAGGCAGACTGCAAGAAAGTTGCCAAATCATGTTATGTTGTACGGCGATTCTTCGGCGGCCTGGCACAAATACATTTCTTTTACTTTTTTTTTGTTTTTGGGCAGAGAGTTATCGAAAAGTATCTGTAAAAAGAGCTGGACAAACAGGTGACCAATACAACAACAACAACAACAACAACAACGACAACAGCATTAACAACTTTACCAGTCAGTTCAGTTCTTAAACTTGTTTCAATTTTCTGCCTTCTTTTTGGTATTTTCTACACTTTGTAGTGCAGAGCTTTAATGAATTTTAGAAGATGTTGTAAGAGAAGTTAACAATCTGCAATGCAAACAAGTATATACTTATGTTTAAACTTATAGCTAGCTATCCCGGCGGGCGTCGCTACGCCTACTATAAGATATTTATCGATAAGTCGGGATTACTACACCGATAACTAATTTTTGGCATTCCCCTGATCGAAATTAATATATTCTACAGATATTTATCAATATATCGGGTTGACAATATTAAAATATTGTACAGATTATTCTACTGCAATACTTATCGATACTTTTTTAAATCGATTCACAGATATTTATCGATATATCGGGTTTCCACACCGAAGTGTAGCTCTTGACTTTCCCCTTAACTGTATAAAAATATCTTACAGATTATTCCACACCGATACTTATCGATATCTTTTAAAATCGATTAGCAGATATTTATCGATATATCGGATTTCCACACCGAAATGTAGCCCTTGACTTTCACCTTAACAAAATATTGTACAGATTATTCCACACCGATACTTATCGATACTTTTTTTAAATCGATTCGCAGCTCTTGAATTTCGCCTGACCGATATTAGTATACTGAAAGTTGATCGCCAAACGAAAATGATCAATAATTGGGTTCCAGTCGATATCTATCGATATTTCGAATTGTACATATATCGATATATAGCTCTTTAACTTGCCTTCTCCGATATTAATACATTTAAACATATTTAGACATTTTAGAAAACTACAAATACTCTGCAAGATTCCATTCAGAACCCAACTATATTGGCCATTCCGGTAACTCTCAAGGACTCGCACTGCTAACTACGAGTGCACCTTGATAAGGATCTCATCTATAGGCAGCATGTGACATCGATTAGCTGCTACATAAAGGGCAAACTAAAGAAGCTTTTCTAGCTTCTAAAAGATCTGTTCAATTTGTCTCGTAAAAACAAGGTGATGATATACAAGCGGCTGGTTGCACCTTTCTTTAGACATGCCCTACCAATCTGGGGATCCAAAGCTCAGCTTAGAAGCTTACAGGACCTTCAAAACAAGACTTTCCGCCAAATTGTTGGGTATGTGCGGAACTGCACTCTTCATAAGGACCTTGGTGTCAGACAAGTGAGAGATGAACTAAACTCAAGCTAACACTTTTGCTAGGATTGCTATCCTCTACCCCTTGAGGCCAAGCAGTCCCACATTGACCTCATCAATCTTTGTTTTCTTAAATACTCATTTTCACCCATAGAAGGGAATCCAAACGCACATTCATAGTTTGATAGAGGAAACCCTTTTTTTGAAACCCCAAAAGGGTATTTGAACTTCTGGCAATTGCAGCTGGGAACTTTTCTTTTTTTTCGTCTTTTTTTTTTGGCTTTTCTCTACGCCTCTTTTTTTGCTGTTACTCCGTATAACTGTTGTTTTTGCCGGGGCACCGGTTACCGGTAATTACCAACGAGCCAAGGCAAGGCAAAGCAAGGCAGAAGGCAAGCTCAGCTCTGATCAGCCTCGCGGCCTGTGCACATCACAAATTTGAAATCAGTTTCATTATATAAATTGTTACCTTTAGACGATGTGGCAGACAGTTGAAAGAGTAGCTGATAAAGGGGAGCAAAAGAAGCTGGAGCGGGTACGCTTCATTGAGCCAGTTTTTGTTGTTATCGCGTAGCTGTGAAATATTTTCTTTTCTTTTCTTTTTCTTCAGCTTCAAATTGCCTTGGCAATTGCCACAATTTGTGGCGCATAATGTCAAAGTTAGTTTAAGGCGATTGGACGCAGTCGTTTTTTTTCTGTGCGCAACTCAAAGTAAACGCACTCGACTTGAATTAGACAGGCCCTCCCTGTCCAGCGCTTTCTCCCCTCCCCCTAACTTCAGCGGCAGCAGCATCCAATATGAAGCTAAAGTGTGTCAGTTCTACACTGACTTTGACTGACATGATACCCGTACAGCGTACAGCCGGCCATTTGGTTTGCTTTCTGGCGTGTCCATCAGCATGGCTGCCACTCAGCCAGCGTCCAGCTCCTACACCGCACACCCTTCTGGCCTCACCCTTTGCTTTCTAACTACCCAAAGTGTTGACTGACAGGTGCCGTCGAGAATATTTGGCGCTACACAAAGCGCATAAATAAAATTGCAAAAAAAAGTATCTTGCCAACTCTCTGTTGACAGTGCAACATGGCAGCGAAAAAATTCGGTGTTTGCCCCAAAGGAAAACGATGCTTGCAATGGAACGCCATTAGCTAGATGAAAGAAAGGAGGCAACGCGTGTCTCTTGAAGCGGCATGGCGAATGTAAGGGAGGCCAGAACTTTGTGAGCTTCGCTTTAATTTTCAATGTTTTCAATGGTTTCGGGTGGAAGAAAAGAAAATGTAAATTTTGGCTTTGGTATGAGGAAAATATTATTGAATCTCCAATTTAAACTATTGTACATATTTTATGTGAAAAAGTGAGAAAATCAAATAAGGAAAAGCTCTTCTGTGGATTCTCTAACTATCCCAGATGCTATAGTAGGGTTGTTCATATAACTTTTTCTATATTTCAGATCCCAGCAGCATTTACATTGCACCCAGCTGTGTGATCACTTGTATCCAGAAACTCCTCGGTATCCCCACACGAGAGCTCTTGTCTAAAGGCAGCTTGGACTTCATTTTTCTGCTGCAGTAGTTTCTCCAGTGTTTGCGATTATTATCCCTTCGACAAAGTATTGAATCTGCTGTGGGAATGAACAAATTTTATTAAAGTGGTCAACTTCAACAGAATTCATAAATAACTGCCTAAAGATTGGACGACAAATATTGAAGATTTGTAGATTTAACATAAGCTTGAATCATCCCTTTGTAGTTTTGTAGTAGAATTCTAGCCGACACGACGAAGCCTTTAGATTCATTTAGAGAAGCTTCCCAAACAATCTCATTTTGAGGTTTTCGCTGTCAAGAAGATGCAGCTGGATGTTGATTCAGTTTAGGAGGTAATCCCCAAGGAGTTACATTGGCTATATGCATAGAAGATCAGGAAATCCTTTAACCAGACATCTCATGGGAGGCTTTAACATAAAGCTTGCCTTTTCTAGTAATAATGGTTCACGTTTTTTATTTCAGTTATCGATAAATTAGTCGAAGGAGTAAGGAATCTTAGAATCTTTCGCAGTATTCTTTTCAGCTTTCAATTTAGAAATCTTGGATAATCTTTCGTATTTTAATTTTCCCATTGTAAATCAACTTTATTTTAATTCTTTTTTCTTACATTTTCTATTTCCCCACAGAACTGAACTCATCAGTAAAAGTCCAGCATATACATCAACCCCTCCTCAACAATCAACAACTTTCCGCAGAGCCAAAGCACAATCTAGCATAGGTTTCCACCATCTAAGCCACCAGCACTGTGCGTGAGCCGAAACGCTTAAGCGGGTGCCTGAACCAATCACTACAACGAACGATCGCCACATGTTGAACGCTTAACGAACACAAAATGGCTTCAACAACGACAAACACCAATGGAACACCAACAGCAATGACTGCAACCAATGCCGACGATTATATTACCGTTGTTGAAGTTGATGATCCCACGTCGTCCACCAAAGACTCAAACCATTTGAAGAAACTAGTCAAACGGCAAAGCTCCATAGCCGAAGACTCCTCATTTATCACAGTGCTGACCATCAATGAGATGGAGCTGTTGCAGCAACAACAACAGCAAGAGGAACCGGACACGGAAGCCGAACATGTCACCGTGTTTCGGCTGCCAGGAGAACGTTTGGGCTTTGGTTTGAAGTTTCAGGGCGGCACTCGCAATACAGAGTTGGTGCAAAAGTTATACATACAATCCTGCGCTGCTGACAGTCCCGCCTCAAAAGTGGAAACCAGTTGGGGGGGTCTAAGAGAGGGCGATCAGATACTGAGCATAGATGGTAACGAGGTGTCACAGATGACACGCATCGACTGTGTGAAGTGTCTGAAAGACAATGTGGCCATTAAATTGACGGTGAGGAATGGCCATGGCCAGAAGCCACCCAGCGAAGAGGAGCCACAGTTGCAGGGGGAGCAGCTTTCGATCTCCCTTAATGCCCAGCCACCACCACCGCCGCCTGTGCCGCCACGTAAATTGGTGAAGCGCCAAAACTCGAAGGAGGGTGCCCCTTTATCGGTGCAGGTGGTCATTGAGAAGCCCTTGACACCACCGCCGGATGCAGAGTATTATGTAAACCTATTTGCAGAGTCCCTCAAGGCGGGCTCTGAATCGGATGATACGGCGAGCACAATTTCCACAGTCATTGATAAGTTTTCCATGGGCTCCAATTACTCCTCCGATACTGAGCTGACCGGCCATGAACTGGCAAAGGTTTTGAAACCTTTTACCCTGCTAGAGCAGGAGTTCCAGTTGGAGCAGCCCTTGAGCCAACCGATGCTACACATCCCCGGCAATAACTATGAGAACGTGGAATTCAAAACAGAGAAGGTGAACGTCTATGAGAATATAGAGCTGACACCCACGCCAAAGCCTCGAGTCCAGCTGGCCACGGTGGAGCCAAAGAAGAGATCTATTATACCCATGCCGAGAAAGATTTCCACGCCAAGTAAGCAGGCCATAGAGGTACCTCCGCCCAGAGTACCCACAGAGGCGACTACGAATGGGATTTCTAACTCAGATTCAGTTAAAACTTCTACAAATGGTTTCACCGAGTTAGAGGAGCCAAAGACCCCTATAAATGAGGTCAAGGAGGTGAAGGAGGCTAAGGAATTCTATACGAAAATACCCAAAGCCAAATTGGTCAGTCCCAACTTCTTTAGAGCCAAAACGGAGAGCGAAATCAAGCTGCAATTGTCAACAGCCAAGCATTCGTCGCCTCAGCTGAAATCCCGCATACCCACGCCCACCACGCCCACTTCAACCACCCCGCAGAAATCCACACAGAAATTATCTTCCCCTCCTCCAACCTCAAACATACCCCGCCTGCTGCAGAAACAAAAATCTGAGACAGATCTTAAATTAAATCTGCACCGCAGTAAGTCCAAGGAGTCTAGTCCGCGTCCTCTCCTACAGAGAGCCAACTCAGCCGAGGCGCCAGCCAGAAGCACCTTTATACCAGTGCTCCTCAATGGCAACTCCAATTCCTTGGAGTCCCTGAGCTCCAACTGTAGTAATGGCAGCAGCAATGGGCGTTCGCCCAAAGGACCCAAGCCCAAGCCGCCGGAGCGGGTGCAATCGCTGCCAAAGACGCAGATTCCGAAGCTGCAAGCGCTGCCAACCACTCCTCCTCAGCAGCAGCCCAAGCTGTCCATGCAGACGTTCAAGCAGGCCTCACCCATGACACCGCCAGCCACACCCAAATCCTCACCCATCAGCGAGATACGCTTCAAGATACAAACCTACGAGAGCAAAGCTCTGGAAGACGATAAGCTTCCAAGCCTTTTCGATCTACAACACCAACAGGAGAAGGATAAAGAGCAGTTGGACAAAACTCAGCGGGACATAACATCCCTTCTAGCAGCCGTAGCATTGGAAACTGAAGACCTGGCAAGGGAATCACCACCACCGCTGGTGGTAGGCAAATGCATGAAGGTCGCTGATGATGGTACACATCCAACCTGCTATTCCAGTTCTAGCAGCGATGCCGAGGACGAAACCGACCAGGATGATGTCGATGCTGCCGAAAGGGAATACATTTGTGAAGATGGTGAAAAACTGGGTCCGCCGGAATTGATTAATGGACCAGGTCCTTCCGAGGCTTATTTCAATATGTTTTGGCATTCGAACATGCTGCCAACCATTGGAGAAGTCGAAGAGGAGTTTTCATCATTGGAGCCACAATCATTACAAAATGGGTGAGTAAAGAGGGGGACCACCACAGGAAAATGTATTACCTAAAATGGCCAAAAATTACATGAAATTTGAGGTAAAACGGTCCTAAGGAAAACTTTTCTTAAATAGTTTTCCATGATAACCTAAAAATCTTCATACATTTTTGGCAATCATTTCCTTAAAAAACAGTTCATTATTTACACCCAAAGATGACATAAATAAAATTCCAAAATATTGTTGTAAAATATTTCACGGAACACACTCCGGCAGTATAGATCTTTTTCGAGACAATCAATGCTAACATTTCCTCTCACTGGCAATCATTTCCTTACTTCTGTAGCTTGAAACAGTTGGGGGAATTCTAAGCTCAAAATTATAGCATAGCCCTTGAGGCTAACTATTTAGGAAAATTACCACATTTTATAACATATTTCCCTACATTTTTATAGTTTAGACTAAGCTAGTTTGCAAGGCCAAACATTACTCCCAGCGAGCAGTAGCTTACCTAACGTTTTATTAGGGGTTCCCAACCATTTCATCACCTTCATTCAACAACTTCTTGCAAAAAAAAACTATATATACATATATATATATCACTTTTTTACTTTATTTTTTGCAATATCGAAAACTTTCATACGTTTCCAAGGCAAGGGGTTACCCCGCTGCTGATAAGACAAAATGCCGGTGTGTTTACACCACCAAAAAGCGTACTGATAAAGACTCAGTCAGGCAGTCAGCCAGTCAGTCAGTCAGCGCTGATAAGGCTCATAATGGCAAACTGACTGTTCCAATAGCTTCACCCACAATTAGTGTTATTTTAGAGACGTTAGACAAAGGTTCGACGAGCGAAAAAGCGTTGCCTTAATTTCCGTTTGCTGTTGCTACAGGTGATACACGATGTCAATTAGCATATCAGAAGTGTAGATAAGGTTTTCCATATAAAATTTATAATTAAGAGTGCTCGAATTCGTTGAGTGATTGACAATTGTCATTGTGTTCTTTTATTTCTATTTCGTTTGCTTCTGCCAGGCCCATTGTCATTGTGGAGGAGCTGAAGAAAGGTCCAACAAGGCCCGAGTCGAAAATGGATGACAACGCTTGCCCAGTGGAAATGCTTGATAAGATTGTGGCCCCTGACGTAGGCGATGATAAGGCAGAGAGTTCCAAGACGGAGAGCTCGACCACCATCACGAATCAGAGCGACACGCAGGAGAGCAAGCAGGAGAGTTGTGAGACCTCACAGGGTTCGGTGAAGACGACACAGCGTACCACCACCACCAGGGTGGTCACCACCAAGACAAGTAGCAGCAGTAGCAGCAGCAGCAGTAGCAATAGTAGCTCCACCTCTGTCTTCCCTACCGACATAGCCTTCAAATTGCAACCCTATGAGGAGCGGGAAGAGGGTGCAGATTCAACACCGTCCACGTCCACCAAAACAACTGTCCACGAAGAACGCCGCGTTGTCAGCTCACAGAAAACGCTCAGTGAAGTAAGATCAAAGGATTCCTCGACGGGAGAAGAAAAGCATTTAACCACCGCCGAGTCCAAGTCAAGCAGCGCACGCTTCAAAAAGATCAGCAGCAACGACAATCTGCTCGACCTCGGCGACGAGCAGCTGCAGCCGTTGACTGCCGCCGTCTCGGCGGAAACGCGTCTAACGGAGCGTCTGGAGAATCCACAGGATAAACAGAGTATTGAAACGGGTATTCTGACGTTATCCGAATGTGGAAAGCAGCTGCAGCTCTCGGACAACGGACTGAGTTACACGGAATGCGAGCAGACCGAGCAGGAGAGCTACCTTCAGTCCGAGCAGACCTTCAACGATGAGGCTGTCGATGAGCAGGCCTTGCCCACTTTGGAAAGGGAATTGAGTGAGACTTTGACGGTGACCAAGGATGGCGAGAAGCAGGTGACGAAGAAACTAGAGCAGAGCAAGGAAAGTCCCGGAAAGAAGGGTGCTAAGATATTGAAAAAGTCGGAGGAGGATAGACGTCTCGAGCAGGAGGCTCAAAAGTTGATTGAGAGCTATCAGAAAGTCAAAAAGGAGGCAGAGAAGTTGTACAAACTGGAGTTGGCTGACGATGAACAGGGCTTCGATTTGAGTGCATTTGAACAGACGGAGGAGAAGCAGGATGGCAAAGAAGTGCTCAAAGAGGAGGTAGATGAGGTGAAACAAGAAGAAAACGAACAGGTGGTAGAAGAGATTGTGCAACATTTGGTTGAACAGACCCTAATCAACCTAGATGTGGTGTCGCCTGTGGCTGAGCAGGACTTGCCTCCCCCGGAGCTGATTTCACCTGCTTTGGAGGACGATTTGGGCTATGTGCTGCACAAACACATCATAGACGCTCCCAAAATAGAAGAGCTAATTAAGGTAACGCCACCGACCCCACCGACTCCTGCACCCAAGCCCAAACCAAAGCCACCTGTACCTCAAAACAAACCCAAACTGATGCCAACTGTGACCAAACCGAAAACAGCGCCACCACCAGTGCCCACCAAGCGGAGCGAGCTGCCAGTAACTGGAGCTCCCATGTCCAGTCTTAAGCCCACGCCCACACAGCGACGCAGCAGCCTAGAACTGAATGCGCCACCCCCACCCAAGCCCCTAGAACGCATCATCGTTGGAGTCGAACAGCAAGAACAGCAGGAGTCACCAATTATCACTTTGGCCAGCGTTGATTTGCCAAATGTGGCATCTGCTAATCCAGTCGAAACCAAACTTGTCTCGCAGGCTGTGGATTTACTGCCGCAGGATGCCCTCCATTTCGAGAGCCATCAATTGCCAAATGCAAAAACCGAGAAGCAAAAACAAAAGACAGAGGGCGAAGCCAAAGCAGAAGCTGAGGGCCACCTGAATGGCAGCTTGAGCGCCTCTTCCTCATCGTCATCGACCGCATCACATGCCACGCCTATAACAACACCGATTTTGGTATCAGCTACGTCATCGATGGATTCGGTCCAAAGTGTCATCGAGTTGAACATTGAAAGCCCTGTCAAGGAGGTGCTAGAAGGATTAGAAGGTGAAGTGCAAGTGGAAGCCATAACCGTTGAGGAGGATGTGACAGCGTTCATGCTCAATAAAGAACACAAATCAGGTGAGTTGTGGGTGAAAGGCTGAAAGGCCTTCGGTTAAGTGAAGAACTCTTTGTTGGGACATTAAGGGGAATTATTTGAAGGGAATTTTAAATGCTTTTAGAACTATTTCAATTAATTTCTATAAGTCGTAGAGGCTCGGATAACTATCTGAGGTATAAATGAACATAAAATTGTCATCAACTCAAAATATATTTCCCTTTAATATTACCATTTTAAAGATTCGTCTAATTGCCATTCCAATGACAACACAAACCCAAAAATTAGACACCACTAATAGCATCAACTGCACATATTTCGAACCCCAAAAACAACCAAAAAAAAAAAGCGAGCAGGCCAAAGTCCATTAGTGGACCAACAATTTTGCATATGCAAAGGGCAAAAATTCCAATGCGACCTCATATACAACGTCAGCCGAAAGCATACAACAACGCTTCTAGTTGAAATTGCGGCCGAAAGTGACAAGTTTGAACGATGAGGATGAAGTGGTGGCATGAGGATTGATAATTGCATGCGCAACGCCCAACATCCTGTCAGTTTCAGTCAGGGGAATGCCAAAACTGAAACAAAACCACTCATTGCTAGGTCCACTTGGCAGTAAATGTCATGGGTTGCTTTTGTAGAAAGGAGTACTATATGGCCTTTAGGTTGAGGTTCCTGCTAAATGTTGAAGGTTAGGCTAATATGTTTATGAGAAGAAGGTTTATATAGGAATTTCTAAGTAAACATTTTGGGATATTTTATGTTTTAGATATTTTATTTTACAAATATTCATACTACAGTTGCAAAGCGGTTTAGAACCCGTCTCGAACAGAATACCCGACTTGTTTCCGACTTGTGAAGTAAACCAATATTTTCAGCTGGCTTGAGAGATCCAAATATCTTAGGGATATTTGAAAATTACCCACAAATTTGGAATTTGCAAGAGTCCGTTTGAAGCCAAGCTATAAATTCAAAGAAATTGGAACCTCTGAAAACAATTCTTATTGAAATATTCTAAAATATGTTCTTTGTTTCATACAAACTCTAGATTTACCCTAAAATTTCTTGCGAAATATAAGCAAAAGACACAACGATCTTATGCATCGTTCATAGAAGTTATATATTTTTAAATTCCACTGATTACCACAAATTTATCTTTGAAAAAACCAATATTTAAATGACGAGATTTTACCTTTTCCAATTTAGTTTTTCTATTAAACATATTTACACATAAAATTGCGAAATACGAAACTGTGTTGCAACAATTCAAATATGTTGCACACAAAAATGTATTTGTCCATTTAGAGAACCAAATATTTTTCATTCAAATGGTTAGCAAAAGGCAAATCAAATGTAAAAACCCACAAAATGCAAATGCAAAAAGCCAACAACAAGAATATTTTATTACCAGAAAGTGCATATAAATATTGCCAACTCGCTCTCGCATAATTGTTTGGCTTAAATATTTCATAGGCGATGGGGATTTGCATTTGCACCTGAGCGAAAAAATTTGCATTTTCGGTTTTATGGAAAACAAACAAAACCAAACAAAACAAAACGCAATGCAGATGCAAATGCAGATGCAGAGGTGAATGAAAGGATATTGCATATGTAAAATATTGGCAAAATGTTTTAATTAAACAAAAAACTGACAAATATTGGCACCTATCCAAAGCCATACCCAAAGCTCGAGGTAAGAGTGAGACAGACAATGACAAATAGAGAGAGAGAGAGAGAGTGAGAGAGAGAGAAAAGTATACATACAGACATACAAAAAATGCATTCTTCAAGGATCGAAGAGAAAATGCGAAAGCGCCAGGAAAAATAATAATGAAATTTTGACATATCCCATATTTGCATATCAAACAACAGTGTGTACTGTGTAAGCGGAACATACAAATTGCTTCCTGCAAACTGAGAGTCTATATATATTGGTAAACAATCAAAAACTCTTTGTCCTGACGTACTGATTCTGACTGATTGACTGACTAATTGATTGGGGAAGTCCAAAACATACGAAAGTTAAAAAAAATTTCGCACTAGTTAGCGTACAGCCGCGTTGTCCGTCTGTCTGTTAAGTTGCCTGGTGAGATTGGGCCACCCGTGACTTCCACCAGAGTCGACCTGTGCGAGGCGAATCTCCCGCACTCGAAGATCACGTGGTGCGGGCTTTCCACTGCGTCGCCTTCGCACCAAGGACATTTATCCGTTTGAGGTAGCTCCGAAAGCAGCCATGCCCAGAAAGAAGCTGCTTTAGGTGAAAGTTGACTTCGCCATGTTTTCGACTTACCCATGTTGCCAAGTTCGGGATAAGTTGATGTGTCCATCGCCCTTTGAATGACCTGCTGCTGTCTCAAACCGCGTGAGCTTTCTGTAGTGTGGGCTTCTACGTGAGCTCCGGCTACAGCACGAATCTGCTCTGCCTCCTTGACTAATTCCTGCAATGGAAGCATCCTTGCCAGGACCAGAGCTGCCTCGTCCGAAGTGGTTCGAAAGGCACATATGACGCTTAGGCGATAAGTCGCGCAACGCCTCGACTGTAGCTTGGAACCGCCATCGCTTGGCCCCAAATAGGTACTGCATAGAGGATGATAGCCCTATTTACGCTCATGAGTAGCCGGCAATGCTGCTGTTTTGGACCTCGGGTGATCAATATTATGCGGGGAGAGAGCGCGACAGGATTCAGCCGCCTTTTGGTGAACTTGTTCGAGGTGCTCTCGGAAGGACAACCACAATATGTGTGTGTCAGCGAACGCAATTCGCATTGGTAACTCGATTCCTCGCAATGCCTTCGTACGTGCTGTTATTGGATGAGCGCGCTTGTATACGCAGACGAAGAATAAGTCAAAAGAGGAACACTGGATGCGGTACTGTTTCCGATGGGTTGTTTTTGTTGTTGTGTTCTTCTTGCAAAAGTGTCCCTTCCCCTGGCCGATATTAGTATACTGAAGATGATTCCAAATAAATTATCGATATGTAAGTCGATTCATTTGCTTTCCAAAGGACATATATCTAGATAAAGGCGTGTCCTTATATCGATAAATTATCGCTCCAAGAAAAGAACATTGCGCCGCTTGCCTCTATACAACCTTTGACCTCCATTTTGACCCAGTTGCAGTTGGACTATGCCAAAATCGTTTGTTAGTGCGCGCCTAGTCCATGAACTGTATCTTCTTCAATTTCAGCCTCCTATCTATTTCCGTTTGACCTGTGCGTTGATACTTAGTCAGTCAGTCAGGACACAGATTTATATACAGATTTTTTGAAAGTTTGCCAAATTTACTACGAATTTTATATAGTCAATAGTAAAATCAATCCTGTAGCAAATTTTCTACTGCTCCTTCCATATTAAGCCCTCAAATGGCAATCTCCACTGTACTTTCGATTGATTTGTGCTGTGTATTTGCCCACTCTCCAATCTGCTCATACGATTGTCTCGACTGTTCTTTATTTGCACTGCTTTTTTTTTTTGTGTTTTTTTTATATATTTTTCAGCCTGATAAAAAATTTTATAAATAATTGTTTTTTTTTTAACAGCATTGCGTTGATTTTCTGCCGCTCTGTCATTATTTTATTTGTCCGCACAAATTTTCAATTAAAGCGCACACACAAAAATATGCCACATTTTTTTCTTGGCGGCGATTTCTGAAAAATTTTCTCATTGTCATAAAGGGAAATTATTTTTACGCCTCGCTGGGTTTCATAATTACGGCCAAGCGGAATGACAATGCCTCAATCATTAATAACGGTAACTGCATTTTCAGATATCGAATGTTTTTGTCACCCTTATCAGTTGTCAGCAGTTATTTGGTTGTGATATATTTGCAGCCATATGGCGATAGGTATGCCGTTTATGCCCCCCCCTCCCCACCAGAGATAAGATTATGGCCCCAACACATGCTGTAAATGGTAAAGCATTCAATGCAGCTAATCCGAAAACTGATGAGATTTGAGCACTCTCTCCAAATCACCTCACCCCCTCACAGCAAAGCTGTTCATTGAACTACATATGGGGCGGCCATACGATGCCATTGCAGCAATATTGGCTTTTGGGCTTTAGGTGCCGGGTGCCCCGCCCCCTCTGTGCAGTCAACACTTTTGCAATTGCATTTTGAGGTCATAATGGCCAACTGAATGAATGACTGACCGACTCCTTTCCGGCAATACCGCCGCCACGGTCCTAGGGGGACGGCCAGGAATGTGCTGTATATGATTGCTTTTGGGCATGTGTATGTGGCACCCACTTGGGCTGCTTGTGCCACTCCACTGCCACTGCCACTGCGGTTTGTTTCACAACTTGGTCGAGACTGGAGCTAATGAAAATAGTTGGCAAAGTAGGTGCAGCTGGGTTCCTGCTTTTGCATGTCCTGAATCGCATTTGCTTCAGCAAACCACAACGGTTAGTTTGAGGAGCTGCTAATGGCAAATAGTTGAAGGATAGAAAGTATTTTCTGAAATTTGTATGGCATGAAGTGAAAGGGGGCTTTCTTTCAAGCGTGTATTTTGTATATTTTGTTTGCTTTATAAAATAGGATCCAGGACATATCAGCTCAAAAGTATTTGCTTTGAAACTCTTCCTCCGCTGATTATAGTGTTCCAAATATGACGGCAATCTTATCATCTTTGACTTTTTTGCAACTTTTTTGCAGCTTCAAAATGTGAGATCTGTTAGAGCTTGTGATCAGTGCTTTAATTGTTAATATCGGTACAAAAATAAATCCTCAGGAGGAAGCACAAAATCCCTGTTTCGATGGGACTTTTATTTCTCACAAATTTGGTTTCCTTCCGCAAAAATAATTCGAATATTTCCTATCACAAAGGTTTGACAGAAATCCATGGTTCTTTTCAAATTTGATTCAATTGGACCACGAAAAGCTGGCAATAATGTCACCATAGTGCTCGCCTTTGATGGCAATGTTCACGCCATTCTCATTCTTAAAGAAGATATTCCACTGACCCATAAAGGACACCCAACAGTGAGCTATGAATTGTGAACCAGTCAAGGATGCTCTTCACTAAACAGAGTATTACTGTGGTTTGACTTTCATTAGATAGTCATTCGCCACCTCATGGACAGCTTTGCCGATTGGATATGAAATCTATAGCATTAGTTGTTCACTTGGACACTTATACAACATATTTAACATATGCAGAAGCCATCCTGGCCATTCTTAGCATTCTGGTTGACTTAATACTAAGTATATCCACAAGTGCATGACCCTAGCTAACGTTTGTCATCTGTCTTCTTTTCAATAAATCTATCCATCTCCTAGAGGGTATCAAATGCTTAATTCTATTTTCAATTTGCCGCAGCAAGTTTTTCATTTTCGTTCATTTCCCTTGCCCAGCTCTTTGAGTCCTATTTCACTCATTCATTCACTTCACTCACTTTTGCAATTCTCAGTTGAGTTTCAACAATTTTCAATTGACAGCCCTCTGCCTTGTTTATTTGATTACGAAGCTTTGTAGACATTTTCAGGTCGAACGCCCTGACAACCAGCACACACCCCCGCCACATCGCCCCTGTAGTTTGGCTAAATGTAATTCTATGTGTGTGTGTGTGTATGTGTGTGTATTTTGTCACGAACATTGCGCAAAAATTTATCGCTTTTGTGTGTATTTGAAATTAATTTGAAATTAATTTTCAATTCGATTTTCGGCTTTGCCTGCCTGCTGCCTGCTGCTTTTTGCAAACGTTTTCCATGTAATTACATGTCATTCCCTATCAATGCTACCATGTCGCTGCCGTTGTTGTCATTGTTATTGGCGCGGCGCCTCGGGGTCTTTTGATTAGAATTTTGTAGCTAATTTTGTTGTTTTGCGGTTTTGGTGTTTTCGTGGAAATTTGTTTGGTAAATAATTTCAACTGAAAAGTATGTGTGTGTGTGTGTGTGTGGTCTAAATATTTGGCCAATAAAGTGAATAATATTAAAATTATTATAAGATGGGTTATATAGAAAATTATTGAAACTGCTTTGGAGAGGCTGCTTCAAGGTGTGATAGCTAATCCAGATAAGTCCAGATAGATGTATCACCTAAAATCAAGGGAAATTACAGACAATGCAAGCTATATTGGAATGACAAGAAGTTTGGGCACTTTAGGCCAATTTTATGGTTCGGTATGGGTAATTCATATGGTAGATTAAGATTATGGCTGATTTGTATAGCATGCAAAAGGGTTTCTATAATTTTGTTTAGGTGGAAAGAAAAGGAATGTTGAAGGGACTAAAAGGCGTCTTCTAAATTCAAAGCTAAATGTTCTAAATGTTTGTATGATCGCACAGCCATGTGTCATGGTGTCGCGTTAGGAAGGCTGGAGCTGGTTGGTATTCGTCATTTTAAGCGAAGACAACGACCTAGAACGACAATGACCTAAAGCGAAGACAAGACCTAAAACATTTTCATTGATTTTTAGACAAATTTTTGTATCAATTTGAAAATATTTTGTAGCCTTTAGGATGTCTGTATATTCTCAAGAAAATAAGTCTATAAACTTCTGGTATATAATTTTAATGGTAAAATTGTACAAAAATTGACAATTGTTCAGCAAATATTTTCGTCGATTTTGGTTAACCGATTTTCTTCCTGGTCTTATAAGTCAGAAAAGTTTATTTTTTAATACAATTTTTTGTACAAATAATCCTTTAATTATAAATTGAAGGAATACTTTGTCTTTCCTTTAAAGAAGCTTCCTTTTCAAGTAGTCAATGTTTGAGATTAGGCGTTGCTTCCCAGAAAAAGAATGCCTACACGACGCAAAGGATTGATTCATGTTGATAGAGTGAAAGCAATCTACATATAATGTACTTAATTAACATTAAGCCCTTAAGCCGAGCACCATAGAAGGACACTCAGCATTGATAATTTGAAAAGCTCCCTGACCTTGTGCGTACCGAAGCAGATATCATTTCATAAATAGCTTGCCACTGCCAACAATATTGCTTTACTGTCCTTCATTTGCATATGCCTTACTTCAAGCATTTCAAGCATTTCATACATCTACATATATATTTAAAATCTGTAAAAGCAGCTCAATATTGACCCAATACTCCAGTGCCTGAATGTTTGTGCAGCGGCGTTCTTCAGCCGGAAAAAGTAAATCGGAAAAAAAGCCAGCAGAAGATGCACGACATGGACTGCTCATATTTCATATTTGAGTTTTGGGTGCCGGACTGGCTCCCTGCCTGCCTTGTTGCACTTTGATGTGCTGTTGTGGCGCGGAGTAGGTAGGGAAATGCACAGAATTCCATATACTCGGACATCATACGTCATTCCGCTTTCATTCCTTGCTTGACCGCTGCCAGGTTGCAATTATTTTTCAATCTGACTTTATTTTGCATATTTATAGAGCAGAGACCAGGACGAATCCGATTCTGTTCGAATGTTTTATGGCCACATCAAATGTCAATCAACTTTGTACCATTGTAAATGATTTTCTTTTTTTCATGGCTCATCAACTGTCAAATTAAATGGCATTTAAAATCAATCAAATTGAGCACTAAATTTAACGGCACTTTTGTGGTTATTTGTTAAACTGATTTCAGTTTTGTGGTTTTCTGTGTGTCAAACGGTGATTTGGCCATTTAACATTTGCCTAATCAGCTATTTGATATTAATGGAATAAAAGAGAGTTTTTCTTTTCAATTCAAATATATATGCGGATTTAGCTACATAACACGTGTTTGATGGAATCATTGAATCAATGATCAGCTGAAATTCCCACAAGTTAGCACAACTATTTGTAGTCCTGGATCTGGACTGGACAAACTGTTCTTCAACATTGTTCTCAGATTTCAGAGCAAATTGTAGGAAGGTTGAAATTTGTACATTCCAGCTTATGCAGATTTGAATCGACAGATAACATAACCTCACTTAAGTTCGAAACATTTTGGAAACACTCGTAAAATTTACGAAGTATTTCCAACCCAATAAAGTGTATATATTCTTGATCAGCATGGCAAGTCGAGTAGATATAGCCATATCCGTCTGTCTGAAAGAAGATTGCTTCGCTGCCTATTGCTACAGCTGAAGAAACTACGTTTTAGACTACAAAGTTTTCTTTCCTTTTTATAGTTCGGAAAGGTCATATAAGGTTTGGTTACTCGAAGTTTGCCTTCCTCTCTTGTTATTCCATACTCTTTATACTAAATACTCCCGCCCACATTATCCAACTCTTAATTATCTTCTTTTTAGCACGTTTTCTCTAGAACATTTACTTGTCTTTCCCTTTCTCCTGTCTTCCTAATAAGAAAGTTTTCTCCCATTTACACAAGCGTAAATTCGTTTACAATTCACAATTGCCTTTTCTGTTTATCGGGGTTTATAGACAGGCTATTGAGTTACAGCTATCAGTTATCAAATACGAACGTCATATATGTTAAAAAGGTCACTGATGAGTGTAAAACTTGGCTACTCCAAGACGCAGGGCTTTGTCTGAGCGGCCAAAAAGCCCTAACGTCTGATTGCTGTTACATTGTATAAAGCAGCTCAAATTACTTTGTACGTTGGACCATACATATATATATATATATATATAAACCGATAAAAAAAAGTATATCAGCATTTCCTCACTAATTTGAAATACCTTAAAAGTCTTGAGAGTCTTAAGGCTCTTCAACAGAATTCAACCGAAAAAAAACGCAACCAAGCATTAACCGAAACATTCAAAGTCCAAAAGTCCAAGTCCAAAAGTTTTGCTAATTATTTACCTACCTTTGTGCCATGGCCAATTGTGGTTCTGGTGCTCCGTTTGGCTTTGCCAAGACATGACTCCATTTTCATTGTTTTATCGCGGATACAAAATCGCACATGTGCACACATCATAAATGTCAACCGGGCGAGAATTATGACACATACATACATATACATATACATAGAATATGGAGGCAGCAGGAACTGTTGCTGCGCTTATGAAGTCATAGGAAGTCGTAGGGTGAACCATATCTGAACCCAAGATTTCGTGGTCCGTGACCATTTTGGAAAATGTGATAATTGCCAAGAGGCACAGGAGCTGGCCTGGGTTGTAATGAGCCATAGCCATGGGCACCATGGCCTGGCTTCATGGAAACCCATGGATTTTAGGTGGGCCTGACACAAAAGTGCAGCTGGGCTTGGCAACGTCTACTTTCCCGGTTCTCTCTCATTCTGTTGGTTTTCTTCTTCAAGCTACTGTTGCACATTTTGCGCATTTAATGTGACAATGTCACTTTGTTTGTGCAGTGTTTGTTTTGTGTTATCTGGCTGTTAATTTTCCACACCAAGCAAGTTCACACTCTTAATTGGATTTGAAAGTGCAGTCAGAGCCGCAGATGACACCTTCAGCTTGGCTCCTGAAGCAAATGTAGCTTCCACTGTTCGTTCTTGTGGGTTAACAGAATGGCAGCTGATTAGTTTGGCTTGTTTTTCGGAGCAGCTTAGCAAGTTGCAACTTGTCCTGGGTCTGTGAATTAGGTTAGCATCGCTGTGGAGTGGATAATTCGTGGAGCAGTTAATGACTCGTGGAGCAGGGCCACTGCTAGCTGATAGTTGTAAGTGCAATTCATGCTGTAAACTTTGCGAATAAAGTAGCTAATTGTGAGTAGGAAGACCAACGTGGGCAGCGATCATTTGAATGTTGAGGGTATCCTCACTTAGCTTGATGGGAAACTAGCAATCATAAAAGTCCAACTTGTTGAAAATTTATTTACCTTTAAAATGGTTTTACTTTTATAAACAAACAAGGTTTTCCATTTAAGTTGATTTAGTACAATTTTTACATATTGCAATTACTTTTTTATTGTCTCTTGCTTTGCTATTTGACATTTGATAGAGTAATTAAAGGAAATTTGATTGGGAAAGAGTCCAATTGATCTCACCTCTTGTCTAGTCAAATTCGGATGAAAAAAAGTAAGAACGATATAGTCAGAGTTCTAACAATAAGTAAATCCGTAAATTTGCTCTTATATTCTCCATTATCTTCTCAGATATTCTCAAAATTAAGATTCTTAAAACAATCTTGCATAAAATAAACATCGATGTTAAGAATTTCTTACCTCTTTCATGATCTATTTTGATTATTTCTTTATTTGTCATTGTAAAGTTGAAATTTCCTTCTCATATTTGTATGAATTTGCAGCCTTATATATATCTCTGTTAATCTTCACCATCAACTCAATAATTTCTATATATTTCATATATAAATCTTCTCTGTCTTAAGTTGAAATTCAATAATAAATCTGCAACACGTTGCAACATTTTAGCCAAACACATTAACACCTTCTCAGCCAAGCAAAGATCAGCGCACACAGACTGAGTGAGGGTCTCCTCCCTTTTCCTGCTCCACCTCTTTCTTGCTCTTCAACTTAAATTAACAAAATTTTACGCATCGCAAATTTTTAACAGCAATGTTCTTTTTTATTAAACCTCACTTTCAAAGGGGCTTATTAACTTTAGCAGTTAGTTTGACATGATAGAAATTTTTGTATAAGAAAAATGGAAAAGGTCTCTATGAGGGCTATCACAGAGATCTCCAAAGATTTAGAGAAGTGAATGTGTGAACTCTTTAATTTTTAGTTACATTTCGACATCATTTTGAAAGGACGCAGGAAAAATGCTTGGCCTATTAGGTTTGAGGTGAAGCAAAGGTTGAAATGTCGTTGGTTTCAAATCTCGCAGCAGCAATCATCAGGGGCTTTTCTTCAACCCTCAAACCACCTCAAACCACCTCAAAAGAAATCGATCGAGTAGCCTCTGAACTCTTCACTATCTTCATACTAAGTTACACAAGCGAACCTATAACTGTTCAAGTGTTTTCATTTTCTTTTCATTTCTCTAAATCTCTGGTAATTTCCCCGACTCTGCTGCTGAATTCCTATATTGTCAGATCCTGGTTAAGGGCATTCAAGCTTCTGCGTTTTACTTTCCATAATTTTCTTTTTTTGTCAACGTGGGCAGCAGGAGATGTGAAGAGTAGCTCGACGAGTCGCGGACAGGCGAAGCGAAAGAGCGAAAAACGCAAACCAAGCTGAAAATTGCTTAATCCTGCTGACAAGACGACAGACTAGCCGCTAAAACAGAACCGAGAACAGAACAGAACAGAACGGAACGGAACGGAACCGTACAGACGATGCGCCGCCAACAGAGTTTGTTGAAAGAGTCAGTGGCTGGCATAGGCACCCGCCGCCAGGTTGGGTATCCTGTGACTTGCTGGACTGGAGCCGAAGCTGGGGCTGCTGCAGCTGAGACGGAGACGCAGAGTTGCTGACAGAGGGCGTTGCAGCGCATAATTATGCATATAGGCGGGCCTCGCCTCACTTTCGGGGTAATAAAGCAATGCATCACTTCCAGCTTGGACCTTTGCCTGTTGTCTGCCATACCTCATCCTCTGTCTCGCCACCCTCCGCAACCTTCTCAACCTCCTCAACCTCCTCCTTGGAGCCCTTTCTTGCAGACGTGTTGAAAATGTTGACGCATCGTAACTTTGGTTATTTGTGGCCTTGAGCATCAAACGCTGTAATTGAGTTTTGCGTTTTATGATTATAGTAGGAGAGTTTTATTGGCTAGAGAGCCTCAGGCTGGCCATAGGTCTGACTCTTAAGCAGTGTATAGATTCACTTTAGAGTCTAAACTGGCATTTAAAAGTGGAATAGAAATTGAATTTGCAACAGCATTTGCTGCTGCAACATAAAGGCTTTAACTATGCAACTGATCGTATAATTAAGAATGATTGAAAGAATTAAAGCTAATGGAATTGTTAAGCTCGATGGGTTCCAATTAAATTGAGTCACAAATTGAGTTTTGGAAGGGAATCAATTGATTAAAGTTATATCACAGAGTTAATAGTTTAGCTTAGAAGAAAGTCGTATTCCTCAGCAAAATGACAAAGTATTTAAGTCTATGATCTAATAGAGATTTGAGTTGAATGGATTCTGGATAGGATATTTTATCGCAAATGGTCGGAAAGAGGGATACACGTTTGTAATACCTGAAAAGCTTCGTCAAACTGTCCAACAAAACAGCTTTCGTAAGCGAAACTTCTACTGCATTCAACTGAGCAACATATGATTATATGTTTGCTATAGTTAATCCTTCATGTCTCGCTTTACTTCCACGAATGATATCGAAGGCAAGGGCTTGGCTGCCGCAGCTCAGTCGATCTCCTTAATATGAAGTACATTTGAAATTCTATTGCAAATTTCAATAGAAATTTTCATGTTTTACATCTAAATCAACCTAAATCAACCCGCAGAATCTTTAGTCCAGTCTTATCCACAGGATAACATTTCTGGAGAACTTATTTCCCTTTGGCCTCTACCATAGGTTGCCACTAGTAACCTCTTTGAAGCCGCCAGCTCCCTTCACTTAAACAACAGTCGAGGGGGTCACGGTAGGTTCCTTCTACAAGCATGTATATCATCTATCTCTTTCTACTACGCATCATCACCACAAGCCGAAAGCTTTCATGCGCACCGTTGGCCGTGACAACAACGACAATGGATGGCCGGCAACAGGCAGGCTGCAGCTCTAGTTTCATCGGTCGCGACAATGCCCGGAGCACGCGATTTAACCCCCCACTGTATGCAATAATGCTGGCCACCCCCCGCCACCCCAGCTAGACCACTCTCTAGCTAACAACAACATAGCTGCTGACTTCTGGTCCACATATGCGTGTAGCTGTGCCTGTGCCGGTGCCTGTGACTGGCACTGGCACTGGCACTGGGACAGGCTGGCTGTGTTGTTGTGTAAATACACTCCCGGCTATAACTGTCAGTGTCAATAGGCGAATGTCCATCGAAGCGTCCCCAATGCCTCCCGCAACCGCCACCGCCCCCCAACTGATTGGCCATGCAGTGCCAGGATGTGTGCGCCAAATGCAACGATGACTGCACAAACAAATATCGACGAAATGGAAACGTTGCTGAAACTGAAGCCAAAGCCAAAAACCTCCCAGGCCAGCGTAGCGGCAGTTATGACAGAGATTCTGCCAGCCTTTCTCATCGCATGGCTACGGCCGCCCCAGGAGTTACAGCAGCGCTGTAGTTTCAGCGATGCGTTTGCAAGCGCAGTCCTTTTAATGCTGCGGCTTAAACCGATTTTCTGTTTGCATAACACAGAGTATCCAAAAGATGATGATGAGCTGGAAGAGATTGAGGGTGAGGGATCAGAGTCGCTAGACGTATGCTCTCAAATGTGGAAGGTTTAGACAAGTGTGATCATGTCGTTTGAATTCTGAAAGTGAAAGTTTACATTTTGTAGCCTTAACTTTGGAAATATCTTTACAATTTACAAAACATTGTCCGAATGCTTGAAAGTTTGCTATATGTTGCTATATGAGATTGTGGTGGCGGGAGGAGGCCCGGCAAAATGTAAAAACCAACTTGATCTGACGCCTCACAAGGCAAATCTACATACCAAATTGGGTCTCTCTAGCTCTTACAGTCTCCGAGATCTAGATGTTCATACGTAAGGACAGACGGACATGGCTAGATTGACTCGGCTGTTGATGCTGGTCAAGAATATATATAGTTTATGGGGTCTTGGACGCTTCCTACTGCAAGCAATTGCAAGCCAAGAAGCAGTTTATCACCTCTAAAGATGCCTCAAAGGAGATATTAATACTCGCTCGAAGGCTTCCGTGACTCCTCGACTTAAACGTTTTAATGTATAGAGAATTTTTGTTCTTTTGATTTCCCGAAAAACATTAAATTAATCATCCAAGAGCCTCAGGTGAAATTCACGTAAAATCATCAGAAAATCATCCTAAGATCAGAAGAAATTTGTAAATCATTTTACCTTCTCCATTTACACTCTATAAATTGATTATTTCTCTATCAAGATTATTAGTCTTCTTGTTACAAACTTCATGACAAAAGCGTGCATCCCATAGCCATAGTAAAAAATCAGAACATTCAGCCTGAAGGCTAACGTATAATTGCCGCAAGATTTTGCCTTGGTTGGAGGAACATGAATAATTTCGCACGCAAATTATTTTCAATATTAACGCCGCCGCCAGTCTGCGAGAGCTGGACAGGAGATGTCGAACTGTGGCTTTTGCTGTTGCCTGCCTAGGACAGTAGTCGATGGTTGGGCAGTGTGCGGTTTACCACAGAAGACGAGGCAGAAGCAGTAGCAGCAGCAGCTGCAGCTGCAGTGCCGGGAGAGAAGGGTGAGGCACCAAAAAGAGGTCACGCGGCACGATTTTAATTTTTTGACTTTACAGTTTTGGCCAACTGCAACTCTTTTTGTGTGTGTGGGGGTAAATATAATCTCAATGGGCATCGCAGCGGCAGTCGGAGGCAGCATGACAGACCCTGGTAATGCGATATGTGGAGCTGCATATGGAGGAGGTTGGCAGCCACTGTCGACTCTCGACTGTCAGTTGCAATGTCTGGCTGCGGCTCATTTTTGTTGATTGTTTTGTGGTTTTGGCAGAGGTGACAAAAGGTCAAGATGATTGCGCAAATTGGTGCAATGCATAAAGGCGAAGACGAAGACGAAGACATACGAAGCCAGCAGATTAAGTTGGAGTTGTCGAGCAGCTAGTAAAGGGCAAAGCAAGCGACTTTGATGTTTGGTTAATGTCATGCCAAATGAGTTGAAATAAAGTTAAACTTAAAAAGAGAAGAGAAAAACCGGGAAGCAATCAAAAGTGTAGGAAAAGAGCCGCTGTGAGAGGAATTGAAAACATTTAAAGACGTTTGAGCTGAAACATTATCGAGATAAGATCGATTAGATCCAAGTTGCCAAATCTAAAGGAATGCAGAAAGTGGCTGAGCTTCGATTCAGGATAAATTAGAAATGATTTAGAAATGAAAATTATGTTGGAAACAGCTGGCCTAAAAGTATAGAAGACTTTTCTAAATGGTATAAAAATTCGTTGAGATATATGAAATTATTTAAGCATACATTTTATATGTCCAGAAGTTTCTTCAAAGTTGTATACTCTTCTTGAAGTTTCTTTAAAAAACTTCAAGCTTGTGAGATCTATGATTGTCTAGAAGCATCACAAGACTATAAAATTTCTCCTTCGATAAATGTGGATCTGCGAAATAACATATCGATTTTGGATCGGGAAGCTCTACAATCAAAATTTGAGCAAAATAATAAAAGAAATGCTTCATCAACAAAATTGAGCAAAGAAATCTTACTTGGGAAACTGCAAAGATCCAGAAAGCAGGCAAAAAGGTTACAGAGATACTAAAAGCGGCGAAGATCCTGGCAGAGTCAGACAAATAAGATCAGTCCTCATCGACAATGCAGCTTTGACTGCTTAAATCAGCAATCATCTTCGTTTTCTTACACTCCCCTGCATTTTTGTAGATCCAAAACGTCTTTTTAATGCTCATCTATATCATAAAATCTTTCTTTTGTGAAGATTTCAGTATTTCATCTAGTATGAAATGCGACTTTTCTTGTTGCTTCTCCCAAAATCTCCCCTTAAATATAAAAGCTGCCACTTATAACGTATTTACACAATCATTTAAATACTCTCCAACCATAATATTCTCAGATTCCTTTACCTGCTTTTCAACTTGCTAATCGATCAGCCTCTTCCTCACCTCCGGTATGGTTAGTCACTGCCGCTTCCATTTCACAGACCATTTACCCACACAGCCTACCACAGAAACTGCTCTGCCCACAAGTCTGCATACCATAACATAACCTCTACCTCGTCTCCACGCCAGTCCACTCCTTTGTCTACCCATAAAATTACCCGAAAACAATTTTCCACTCAAGCAGCTAAAAAGCCAACCAGCTAGAAAAATGCCTACACGGTCATGCAGGCCAGGAGGCGGAGGCGGAGGCAGGCAGGCAGGCATCAGCAGCCCATCATAATGGCCAAACGCATCTCCTGGATGCAAATGTATCTATTAAACAGAAATCACAAAGAGATGGAGCTGGAGTTGGAGTTGGAGACAGCTACAGAGATGTAGAGGCATAAGTAGTCCTCTCTTCCTCTCCCCTTCTTCACTTCACACCAAAGTGTCAATTGCATTTTTGTGGTTGGTCGCACTGAGTCCACATGGGACTCCCTTTGCACCGCTCCTCCTCCTTCCATGGACCAAACACTTAATGCAACAATAAAACAATCAAAGTGTCTAGAAAATCGATGGAAATCAACGGAGACAACACACGACCAGCTTCAGCTTCAGTTTCAGCGTCATTTCCAGCTCCAGCTTCAGCTTCGGCTTCAACTCCAAGTAGCCTGGCCACTTTTTGGTTTGGCTCTACAGCAAATGGAAATTCAAAGTGAAGTGTGCGTATCAGCGAGTGTCTCGCTCTGCAAGGCATCTCCAAAGACCACACACTTGACGTCCTGAACGTCAGCAGGGCACCAGCTTGAAGATCTCTGGCGGCTAAGGCTTTCGGTTTCAGCCAGGCGGGCAGGCATTATGTTTTAGCGATGGCAACGTGAGAGAACAAGTTGTATAAGCTGTCTATGGCTGCTTACTTTGAGTTAGAAAATGTGGACTATAATTAAACTATTTTGGTTGGAATCATAGATCACCTTATCTATGAGAAATTTGACTTTGAAATGGACTTACAGAAAAATCAAGTTTTTCGAACTTGAATCAAGAGAAAACCTAATCCAAATTCAACCAAGCTTGAAAAATCGTAATTCAAGTGTGATGTACTAATTTCAAGATTGTTTAAGTCTGAGAATACTTATATTAAGAATGTTTTTGACCAAGTCAAGAGAGTTTCGGACTAAAATCAAGTCTGACTAATTGTGAAATTCTTGTCTAAACTCTGAAATCAAGAAATGGATTTCTTTCGAATATATCCAAAATCCAAAATGTAGCAAATGGAATTTACATCTTCCCGTTAGCGATAAACTTCACTTTGCCAGCCATTGTAAACGCAATTTCGTTTTGACTTTGATAGACGAATCATATATAGATATTAGCCAGTTCACCCGACTCTGTCTGGGCAGTTTCTAAAACCTGAACCTATGTTACATAGCTCTTTATCTTCCCCTAGCCGATATTTGTGTACTAAACATGATTCCAAATACATGATCGATATGCAAATCGATTAACTTGCTTTTCAAAAGATATATATCGATATGTCGGACTGTGCATATATCGATATTATAGCTCCTCACCTTATGTGGTTCGATATTGGTACGTTTCCAATAGATTTCAGATATTATGTATATGTATCGATTTTCCTTTATCGATATATAGCCCAAGAGGCGCCAAGAGAAGAAAACTGCTTCGCTTGCCTCCGCTGACCTCCACTTTGACCAACATCCAGTTAGATTATGGCGAAATGGCTTCTTAGTGCTCGCCTATATGTAAATAGAAGGCAGAGCGAGTAAGAGGGGAAGATAGTGATAGAGAGGGTGCAGAGAGAGTTTCATCAGGGTCTCTTACGCACACAACCTTAACGTACTATTCTTCACGTGGCCCTCTCTAATGTTAAGTAATTCGTAGGCAACTTTGTAACATGTAAATGGTTAGGATGGAGCTGCAGCTGGTCAGAAGCTTTTCACACCTACACCCACTGCTGCTGCTGCTTCTGCTGCTTCTGCTTTTGCTTGTGTCTGAGCTAATGTCAAGTGATTTCAACTTGAACGTCTACCTCATTCCATTTCCATTTTCATTTCCATTTCCACGTGGGTGTTAATTACCCACCCTGACTGGTGATGGACTGCAAGATTTGTGACACAGACATCCAAAGCGAGAGAGACACACAAATCGGGTATTCGAGTTGAGATTCTTGGGCAAAAAGTGCAATCAACTTTTGCCGCTCTGTTGCCCATAAAGGCTTTGCGCCTTGGACATTTGAACAGACATTTTGGACAACTGCAAAAGAGGCCGCCACAGCATACCAGATCTGCCCAAATGATGGACGGAGCGTGCAGCCAGCCGGGGCCCAGCGCAAGTCGCTGCTGCTGTTAAGGGACATCAAACAAAAGTTGAAGGGATTTGCGACCCAAAATGGCAATCCAAGCAAAAGGCAGCAGCTCAAGGAGTCTTCTCTCTTCATATGGGTTTGGGGTTTGGGGTCTGGGTCTGAGTCTGAGTCTTGGGCTTTTCGGCATTTCTGCTTTTTGATCATTTTTCAAATGTTGCGCCAGGTAGAAAGGCGGAGCGTAAAAAAGGAAGTGGAAAATATGTGTATATATATATATATATATATATATATAAATATATATTCATATCCATGACAAATTTGTATGTGTGAGACTTCAGTTTATGAGATAGATTTCGGGTAAGAACTAATAGATGAAATTTCATAATTTTGCCATCAAAATGCCTTGAAAAAAGCATTTTCTAAATAATAAGACTTTCTGCTACAAATTATTTTCCTCTCCACATATTTCTTTATTAATCTTGTGCGACACATTCCACGCAAATTCTTCAGATCCTTTAAGCTATCTGGAAGTTCTCCCTATGGGGCTATCTGCTAGCTCATTATGTCCATTTCAAACTTTGTCTTACTTAACATTTTTTTTTCTTTACTCTTGCTTACAAAACTTTGCATAGTTTTTAATTTTAATTAGCCAGTCTACCCTGTCCCCCAGCTCAGTCCCCTCTTATCCTTATCGGCAGCTTCAGCTGGCTAGCTGTCTGGCTGGCTGCCGCCTGCCTTACGCTCAATTTCTTAACTTGTCTTTCTCCCTGTCGCCATTCGTTGTTGCCTGTTTGCTTGTCTTGGCAGCCGCCTGACCGTCAGATAAGCGCACAAATTTTCAAATGGACAGCCAAGTGTCCGGGTACCCTTACCCAGCCTTACCCAGCCTTACCTATACCCATACCCATACCCATACCCATACCCTCCACCATTCAAGTGCAAGTCAACCCCCTGCTGGAGCATCTGATGTCTTGTAATCTGCATAAAAAAGATTTCTTTTTCTTTGCCTCCGTTCATGGGGTAATTAGTGCATTTTAAACGTCTTTTAGTATTTGGCCCTGTGCACAATTTTCCAGGCTATTTTAAGAGTTATGGGCATAGATAAATGGATTAGCACAAGCCAAGAGACACACACACACACACACACATACATACATGAACAAGTGAGATGGACAGCAGGACAATCGGAGATACTCCAAAGGCGTTTCTTTGACGGGCGGGCAACAAACTCGCATTTTTAACTGACTAGAGAAGCGTAGAGCATTTGGTAGAAATATTGCCCTGGTCACGAACATTCCCCCCCTATCGCTCCTATCGCTCCCCACTCATTTCTTTGTATATATCTAGTTGTGTCTGTGTATCTGTCTCTCTGTCTCTCTGTCTGTCTGTCTGTCTCACTGGCTAAGCGAAAAACGTAGTTAAAGTCAGGAAAACGCAGCCAAACGTGCGATAAATTCAAAGCATGGAGAACCAAAAACACGAAGGAAACTATTATCTAGAAGAAGGCAAAGTTTAAATGCTCTTTGTGGAAATTTTAGTTAAATATGTTATGATAATATATCTAGATATAGATTGAAATAGATATATAGCATTGTATTTTCCATTAGATTCAATTTCAACAATTTCATCAATTCTTCCTCTGACAAAACCATATGACTGCTTGGTATTTCTTATAGATCTTTATTATAGATGTGGATCTTGATATTTGAGATATATATGTATTAATCGGACTATAACTTGGCACCATACATATGTATATATTTAGGGTCTATTATATATATATATATATAAATATCTGTCTGTTTTTCTGTCTGTCTGTTTGTGTGTCCTTTATAGGCGCCTAAACTATTGGACCGATCGGTGTGAAATTTTGACTGTATTCTTATATCGGCCAAGGGAAGTTCAAAGGCTATATATCGTTTTGGAAAAATTATCATGGCACCGGCCCCTTATATATATCTGCACCCATTGTGATAGTTGCCATGCAATTTCGAGCTTTATATCGGTCTCAAATATTGATATATTGAACAATCGATATTTGCATATTAATATATTGATGCATCGATATATGTATATCGATACATTGATTGATTGTTATATGTATATCTATAAATTAAATTTTCAAAATATGTATATCGATATCTGTTATATTAAGTTATCGATAAATGCTATATAAATCAGTTTATCGAACTATCAATATATGTTGTATCAATATATTTGCCACGCGTATATCAAAATCTTGAGTTATCGATATTTGTTCTCGATATGTTGAGTTATCGATATCGATATACTGATTTTTCGATATATATACCACGAAATCTTAAGTTGTCGATTCATGAATATCGATGTATTAAGATATCTTTCTATTTACATAAAGATTTTGAAAGACGAATATATATTGTATTGCCATATATATCGAGATATTTTATCCACGTTCCTCAAAACGAAACTTCTAGAATACCGCAGAAACTTCTGGTAGCTTGCAAAGCCAGACAGCAACAAAAACACGTAGAAGATCACAGCAACACTGCAGCAAACATAGATCAACAGGAGGAGGCCTAGCAACGTATGCCGGGTTAGCTAGTTGTACATACAAATTTATGAATCTGTAAATATATTTAAAAATAATAATAATAATAATAATAATAATCCGAATCTGAATATTAGACAAATACTTTATATTCTTCATACTCTGTGTAACTTTACTTCTGTCTTACCAACTGCATCTCAAATTCAGCATACCCTCGCTATGAAGTTCAGGGAAAAAATCCACACCATGCAAAATAAAAGGCTTAAATGTTAATTGGTTTGTGTCAATCTTATGGCCAAGAACCCAGAATGCAGAGATTCCCCGCCTCCCCTACCACCCAGCCCTGTGCTCCGCTAGCCCAGCAGCGCTTATATAGAAATTCATTTAATGCCTGGACAGATGAAGTTGTTTAGTTGCTAAATTGTCTTCTTTCTCATTGAAGATTCGTTTGGTTTTGCTGTTTTTATTTTTTTCTAGTCTTTGCAATTTTCATTTCAATTTCTGCGGCCGCGACGCTGAAAGCGAAATGATGTTCTGGAGAGAGGGTTTCGGTTTTGGTCTATTAGAGATCACTTTTCACCTGCCTGCCACTTGCTGGCTGCCCTGTTGATATGAGGGTTTTCGTGGCTATGATTGGTTTGTTCTTTTGCCACACCTGACGGAAGTCTTGCCAGGGCATTCTGAGTTGTAATTTCCTGAACAGAGGCAGATGAGATGATTCCATGCTGCTGGCAAAGATAATCAGTGGAAGTGAAGAAGTTTCAGATGATTTGCTTTACATTTGGATCAAAAGTTGAAGGGATAAAGTTAACTGCACTAAGCTTGGAGAAGTATGAAAGGATGTGAGATAATTGGAGACAGAGAGATATCGATATATAAATGTAAGCCAAGAGAATATCTACTCAATGAAAAGTGAGATTTTCTATTTAAATGTGAAATATAGAATTGAAGTTGTAAAGTCTAAAAAGAGGAAAGTCTCTTAGAAATGGTCCATTCATAGAAGGGATCATTAAGAAAGGGTATAATTTAAGTCCACATATATGCTGAAATTAATTTAATAATTTTATTTGAAACTCTTTTTCATTACAGGTAAGGGCCACAAGCAGTCCATCATTTTCAAAAATAAATTGGGTAAGAAAAAACTCGGCGAAATTTAGCAAAATCGAAAAGTATCTGAAATATTAACAGCAGCTAGAGGTAAGAGGTCTGCCAAAAGATGTCAAAGGGCAGACAATTGGGCATATCAAAGCGGTCCCTGCTACATTTTTCGATAACACGGCCTATTTATATCTGCTGCTATTCGAACAAAACTATCAATTGAGCTGATTAAGTGAGAAATATCTTCTTTCCAACATCAGTAAGTCGCTTAGCCAAAAAGGAGATACAAACTATCAGAGATGGATTATAATGAATAACTATAATTTTGATAAGACCCATGCTATTATGATATAGTTTGTCTATATATGTATATATATATGCCCAACATCAGCCACACATCCCATTAAGCTTCTCTTTATTTCAGCTAAAACAAAAATCCGTGAAAATTTGTCTAACTTTATTAAGTCAAAAGCCGGCTTATAGCTTTTATGTCTGCTGTTGGCTTGTATCTTTCAGATACAGTTAACAGTTTTTTCTCACTTTTATAGTGCGGCATTGTGTGTGTGTGTGTCTGTGTGCTTATATTATGCATAAGCAATTTGCATATTTATGGCTTAAAGGAGCAAAAGCTTAACATTTTAACAGCACACATGAACAGAGTTTGGTGGAGTTTGGTATCCAACCCTCTCACCTATTCACCCACTTTACGTAATCCCCCTGCTGTATACATGTATAACTGCATAATTTCATTAAAGCGAGCGAATATTGCCGTGTTGTGAAACATAAAACTAAATATGCCAAAGCTCACTTGAAAGTAAAAAGTAGCGCAGGATGAACTTTCGCCGTCTCTCCCCGCTCTTGCTATCTCTGTCCTGTCTTTGGCTATTTTTTTCATTATTATTTCCTTTGCTCTCCAACGTATTGCTACTTGTAAATTATGCAAAAGGTTTCTATGAAATTGCTTCTACCAGCTGCTGCTGCTGCGCTTTTTTTCCTTCTCCACTTCCTAGCGCTGTGGAGTCCAGCATGGCCCAGACCAGACCAGACCAGACCAGCCCAACCCATCCCATTTAATTATCCATTAAGTTTTATTGCTTGCAATTTTGTTTAATTTGCTTTAAATACAGCCAAAGCAAAAAAATAGTACAAAAAAATAGATAACAACTGCTTGTGCGGTAGCTTGACCCAGGACAGGCATCTTTAGGTCCTTTAGCAGCTGCCTGAAATAGTCTGGCATTCAGTAAAAAAAAGGCAGCAAGGAAAACTATGTAATTGTTAATGTAAAACTGCTTTGGGAGGGGTCTTAGTTTGTATTTTTATAGCTATATCAACTGCTTTCCTTTTACTAACAATATTTTGTTCAGTTGGTTAGCAATGTGATTGCTTTCAGCAAATGCAAGATTAACTTTTCCTGAACGAAAAGATTATTATATTATTTTGTTGAACATTTAGAGGATTACATCACTCATCTACTATGAAATGGTTGCTTCCATATCTGCTTAAAATTCAATCCATGGAATTTTTAAAGTCACAGTTCCACTGGTTAGTATGAAGAAGCTCCTGGCTGCAAGCTCCTCTACAATTCTTTCCATTTCTATTATGCTCTTTGACTTACATTTGGACAGAGAGAAGTTGGTCCAAGTACAGCATAAATAAAATTAAAATCCTTTAAGTTGTACAGCCTTATCCTTGCCACAAGCCTTTCGGCTAGCCCTTTTTCGCTATCCTTGGTTGCCCTAAGCTACATTTGCAATATGCTTTTTGCTGCTGTTGCTGCTCCTGTGCCCTTTTATCTGAATTTTCAATGTCCTTTTTGCCATTTTTAGTTGAGGCAATTTTGCCTTTTTCAATTTGTAGTTGTTTTTTTTTTTGTTGTTCCTGTGAATGCTACCTTTAGCTGCACTTCCTGCTCTTTTGGGACTGCCCTTTGCGCATTTAGGATTGAAATTCAAATTCAAATTGCCACCCCGCCCTGCCGTGCCGCCGCCTGCTGTCAGTCAGCATATGCAATTTTCTGCTGCAATTGTTCGCAGAAATACTCGAACTACTGCTCGTATTGTTCCCGCCGTACTCGCATGGACGAGATGTGCTCTAGTACCTTTTTTTCGTGTTGCATAAACTTTTATAATCAAATTTAATTTTATGGCTTATTGCAAAATGTGAAGCGTGCAAATCCAATTTCCTTTCACAGCACGCAAAAATACGTTTTGGTATTTTTTCTCTTTTTTTTCATACTAAATGGTAAATGGTAAATAGTATTTTGTTTGCTGGAATTCGCATTGGGAAACTAGGTGCATATTTGTAGTTCCCACACAGAATGCAAATTGAAAATGTGTTTACATTTTAGAAGCTGGATGCACAATACTCGTGTTCCACTCGCATCCCAAATAGTAGGCAAGGTTTTTGGACTGACAGAGCTGCCTGTGGGACAGGTCGGTTGGGTGAACTCTCTTGAGCCTTCTTCTCATTCTTACTCCGTGGATACGTCTACTTCTTAGGAGCCTTTGCGCCAGCTGGTTAGGGTGCGAGTTTGTCTAAATATGCAGTAGCTTGGCGATTGATCACATCTCCGATCCTCGTTACATGGAGTTCTTGGTCGATATCGCTGTTGCGTATGTACCATGCCGCACCAGAAATTCTGCCCAAGATTTGGGACTGCATAACACGTATTTTATTGAGGTTCGACTTTGCCGTTATGTCGTATACCTGAATACCATATCTCCAAATGGGTGCCAGAATGACTTTGTAAATGAGCGTCGTGTTGCTTACTGACAGTTTATTCCTGGCATTAAGAAGCCAAGCCATATTGCTCGCCTTTGCCTTAAGACGCTTAACTACATCAGTTATATGGCGCTGGAAATTTAGCCGCTTGTCCAGAGTGACTCCAAGATATTTGTGAGCATCGTTCTGGTCTAAGAGTTGACCATGTAAGAATACCCCATGAGAGGTTTGTGCTCTGAGAGTGTATGTGACTTCTACACACTTTTCAGTGTTTATGGCAATATTCCATCTACAGGCCCAGTTCTGGACGAGATCTGTAGCGGTGAAGACGGAACTGTCTCTGGCCAGCACCGCAGTGTCATCTGCAAAGGTGGCGACAAGTAGATGGCTCTGTTTCGAGATCGTCATATTGTCAGCTGAAGGCATGTCATGCGTATACAGGCTGTAGAGGGTTAGCCCTAACACGCTACCCTGGGGTACACCAGCTCTGACCGTGTTTGCTTGAGAGGACACTCCGTCTGAACAACTTTTAAGGATCGCTCTTGTTATAGCATCTGTTAAGCAATGATTATCGAAAACAACTGACTGCAAGGCATCAGAGGAAGCACAGCCAAGGCCCAAGCTATGCAATGAAATGCCACAAGCGGCAAGTAAGCGTTAGATACTGAGAGATAGTGGGCAAGCATAGACAATTGCGTTGAGCCTAAGAACCTCAAAAACAATAACGTCTGAATTACTTATATATAAAGTTAGGCATACAAAATCAACCTTCTGGATTTGTAAAAGGCAAAAATATTCACTAATTGCTTCTACCAAAAACGTTGGAATTTTTAGAATTTTTTATTGAAAGTTTTTGGCAAGTTTTTCGTATAGCAAAGAAGCTTTTGGAGGCTTGAAGATTGTTTAAAGAAATAACCTTCTGTAAAAGTGTTAATACAATGTCTGTTGAATCTGCTAATGTATAATATCATTTCGTTATGATATTTGAAATACATAGAGATGTTAACCCCATAATCAGAATTGATAGAGCGATGAACCGTGAACCGTGCTCTATTCCTGTCTTAATGTCCATCAGCCTATTTGCTTGATTCTCCTTCAGTTTTATAAACATCAAGCTAAAAATTGGCGAAATAGGATACATAAATTGACCAAGATGGACTCCTCCTATACCATATAGATTCCATTAGAAGAATGATGGGCTAAATTGTGTTTAAGTAAGAAAACTAAGTTTCGTTTGAAAACAATTTTTAATGTGTTTGAAATTAGTTGAAAAAGGACGATTAGTATTATTTGAAAACTCCTCACAAGCATGATCACACTCAGAAGCTTATAAAGATATCCAAATTTCTGGCAGCAGCATATTGCTGAACCTTCTATTAATATGGAATAGATGTATTATGAAGCGAAATAATGAAGAATGGGAATGCAACTTCTTCAAGCGGAGTAATTCTTCCTTGCAAATGGAAAGATACATATGTACTTCTGCAAGGGATAGCCTTAGTCAGTCTTGCATTTTCCTCTTATTTCTTAAAATTTCACACATTTATTCATTTACCTATTACAAGACTTTATCAATCAGATCCTACCCACACATTTCCTTTACAATTTTCCATCTAGCAATCCAGTAGCTGCCAATAAAAGACAAATCCTGCCAACTGCCAAAAACACAAACACCAACAACAACTTGGAATTCAAGTTCAATGGCAAAAGACAAAGTTAAAGTTAAAGTTAAAGAGTTGATGATGCGATTCCGATTTCAGCGAGTCATCTTCGTCTTGGAACGTGTCGCAGCATGTGGCGCGTTCTAAGAACTTGCAACAGTTTTGCCGACGACGGCGACGACGACGACGACGACGATGAAGAGGCAGCAAACTCATGGGGCACGAATGTCAACTGCACGAAAATGTTGCTGCAACATTTGCTGATGTTGTTGTTGTCGTTGTCGTTGTTGTTAGTGCATGCAGAGCCTTAGCTTCTGCTTGATGTTGATGCTGGCTGTTCTATTGATCGTTAGGCGGCTATAGAGCTTCTGTCTCTTGTTGTTGCTGGTCCCTGGTGATAGCATTTTGCTCCTTGGCTTGTCAAAAGACAAGGAGTAAGTAGTAGCTGAAGACAGTAGCCGCTTGGATGTGATGCTCTATAAGAGCAGGGTGATCTAAGCTATGCAATTGACTTTATGTGGAGAGCCAGAATAATTAAGATATAATTAAGATATTTAGTAGAGGAGATATGATACAAATATAGATGGAATGATGAAGTAGGCAAAGTAAGAGATTAGTTTGAAAAGTAATCAGCTGAAATCAGAAAACAAAACTCAACTAACTATCGCATTTTTAGCTTTTAATGAAAATGTTTTGTTAATGCTTTTTAAAACAACTATTTTTCTCATTCCAATTTCTTCATTCGAGTTATTTATTCAAGATTTAAAAGGAACTAAAGTATATAGAACTAATAGTTTAATGATCACTTTGCTTGCTTTGGAAAGTGAGCGAGTGAGTCCATCTTATCTTGGTGCTAACCTGGGTTGAAGATGGTTGTTTTGGGTCTGCATTTTGAGGATTTCAAAGAAAAAAAAACATTATTATTAATATTCCTTTTTAATTTTTAAAATAAATATTTTTTAAGAATTCACAGAAAACTTTATTAAAGTGCATCTTCGTATCGTCGGAGCCTTCTTTGAGTTGGTTTTAGCTGGAAAAGGTTAACAACATTCTGGGCTTGCTCTTTTGGTCTGGCTCTCTCAAGTTCGTGCGGCATCTTGATGTAGCTGCCTGCTGTTGTTGTTGTTGCTGTTGTTGTTAGTGTTGTTGCTGTTGCTGCCGCCTGTTTGCCTTTTTAATTAGCAACTTTTTGGGGACTCTTGGGGGCAGCCCAAAAGGCAGCTGCCGTTTGCCTCCATTCCTTTATTCCTGTGCCTTTTGCCCGTTTTCATTAAGTATGCAGTTTCGTTGCTGTTGTCTCTGCTGTTGCAGTTGCTGTTGCAGTTGCTGTTGCAATGTCTCCTCGTTGTTCTTGCATTTAATTAAATGCTCATAAGCATGGAGGCTACCAAACAAAGTCATCGCCAACTCTCTTGGGTAGCTTACCACTCATTGTTGTTGTTATTGTTGTTGTTGCTGCTGCTGTTCTAATGGTTTTTCTTCAGGCTATTTTAGGGCTAGTCTTCTCTGTGTCTTTCTGTCTCTGTGTGTGTGTTTGTGTTTGTATATGTTTGGCTAACGATTTTTATCATTTGTTTGGCTATTTTGTCAGGCTCTTGCGAAAAGGTAAATGAACCATGGCAAGTTGAACAAAATAATGCTTAAGTGGTTATTGAATTGTATTCTAAGGGACCTTAAAATGTTGCAGAAATCAGTTGGATATCATTTGATGCGATAATAAAGGAGTTCCAAATTGGACCATATAAATCTGATGTTCCTAGATTCTTCATACTGAAGATGTTCCAAATTTCGACAAAGTTAGAGTTAGTGGCTTCAGAGTCATCATTGACAGTTGCAAACGTTTACGTTTACTCTAAATAGATCATAGAGGGAGGCATAGCAATCCTTTGTTAGCTAGTTCTTAATGAACATAATGCAATTCCTTAATATTCATCTAAAATTCATCTAGTCTTTCACTAAACTCACTTAAAATTCAACTGGAAATTGCCATCTACCCACTGCAGCTCCAACCCCAAACAGCTTCTGCTTTCCACATTCAGATTTTCAACTCGTGCCGCCGCTTCAAACTGTACAGTTTGACATGCCATGCCAATTGCCCATAAATAGCCAGCTCAATTGACACTTGAAAAAAAAAAAGAAAAGAATGAAAGAAAGAAAAGAAAAACTAACAAAGCAAGAACTATTTAATGTCACTTTGGCACTTCCTTAAATGTCCACAAAATGTCGCCATTTGGCTGGTTAAATATTTTTCGCTCCGTCGTCTTGGTGTTGGCTGTGTTGCTTGTGTTGGTTGTTTTTTTGCGCTTGTAAGAATTTCTAATTAGTGGCGCCATATTGTATAAGAAAAGTAACAATCACAGAGGCTTCACAGTCTGAAGAAGTCTGAAGACATCAGCGATTCCTAACTGTTTGCTGCTGCTGCTGTTGTTGTTGTTGTTGTTTTTGTTGTTGCTGCTATTGGCTAGAAAAGGCATCAGCAGCGGCGACAACTCCCCAAGACCAAGTCGAAGCCTTTGGCGTCTGGAGCCTCTGGAGAAGTCGCGTCGCCGTCTTGGCCAACTTGTTTGCTGCCTTAATTCAACGTAAATATTTAACAGCAGTCTCTGTCAGGGTTTCCACTCTGCCTGCTAATTACGTTAAGCATTTACCGTGACACGCTCCTCCTACCCAATCCTCCCCTCTACGCCTACTTTTCATGCTCCTTTACTGCGAATCAGTTATTTTGGTGTTAATTACAAAGCATTTCTATGTTGTCCAAAGTGTGCTTGTGCTGTTAACATTATGTTAACACTGAGACTTTACAGTTTCTGTCAACTTAACAGACCCCAAAAGGCCAAATTTCAGCATTCCCCCAGCAGTTTAATCTAACCAAAAACCTAAAAACAATTTACTCATCAATATTTTCACAGTTCTAACAAATTTGCACCTTTTTGCCCAAACAAAGAACAACACGCACTTAACCGCAAAGCTTCAGAGGCCATAAATCTCTTATTTATTCGATGTGAATTCAAAAACAGTAAAGTAAAATAATAAAAAAAAGGAGAATTGCATTGAACAATTTGCAATCCGCTGAGTCAACGAGTCAACACAATATTTCTAGTTGTTGTTGTTGTTGTCGCTCAGAGTGGGCCCTGATAACAAAAGGCAACAAATGTGTTTACAAATATACATCCAGGCATATATATATATATATCCATGTACATAGATAGATCCACATATATAGGCACGTATCTGAATCTACCTACAACTATACAATTGTCTGGTTTTAGCCGACAATTTTAGATTTTTCTTTATATTTTTTCAAAAACAAGAAAAACTTTTAGAACAGCCGAATCTAACACACTCTAGGGAAAAATATGCTTTACTAGAAAATATGCGACTGTTCTTAATGTTTTTTTAAATTTTGTAGGGCAGAAATCTACTTTGGTATTTCAGAAAATTTGTACAAATTTTTATAGGTTTTAGATTTGATTGTTCTGGTTTAAAAAAGCGGTGAGTTACAACGTATTTCCTTACATTCTGATATTAAAATTTACTCGATTTCGGCTCAATTACAGTTTCAATTCTCAAAACGGCTTCTTAGTGTTTCCCTATGCCATAAAATCTACCATTCTAGGTCTTACCGTTGAGAGAAAGTATCTTTTATATATGGAAAACAAAAAAGGAAAGCTTAATAGCCCGATTTGGATCCCATTCGACTAAATGGGATTCAATTTCAATTACATATATGATATAGTTGTCCGATCCGGATCAAATTTGAACAAGAAAAGTATTCCCTACGAAGTGTTCATTTTGAAAACGTTGGCTTTATGACAGCTATATAATATATATGATATTCCCATGATAAAAAGGTCAGCTCTATAGTTCAATAAACTTAGAAAGTTGTTCTCATATAAACAGGCAGACAGAAGAACATAGCTCCAAGGCCTCGACTTGTTATGATGATCAAAAAATGTATATATACTTTATAGTATCTCATACGCTTCCTTGCAAATACCACAACAAAGTTATAAGACCCTCTGTAAGGGTATTGAATTCGAGCAAAAGCGGGAGCTGCAAAAATATTTGCGTATGCCTTTTGTTAAATGTTGCTTTTGCTGTTGCTGTTGCTGTTGTTGTTACTGTTGGTTGGAGCTCAATGCTCTCAGTGTTTACTTGTTGTTGTTGTTGCTGTTGTTGTGCACTTTAGCGTAGGCTATGAGAATTGGCGCCCGGGTTCTTATTATGAATTATGGCCACGTTGACAGTTTAGAGCCAATCCCCCCCGTTCGAGTTGTTGGAGGCGTGGAAAATGTTGACAGCAGCTGGTCCATACACACACACACACACACAAACTCACACAGAGAGAGAGATCTGGAAGATTTCTGAGATCTCTGTCTACTGTTCCTGGTATTTGGCAACCAGAGCAGCAGCTCTATTTCTTATTAATAATGTGATAAAAACTGTCAGATGTCCAACTGTGTGAAGAGCTCAAAACGTTTTCGAAAGCAAGAGTTGTGTTTGGGATTTTTTCCCTGTTCAAAACTCTCGCAATCCATTCCACTAAATTAAGCAATTAATATTAAATTTATATAAGCCGACATGCCTACAACTTCTACTATGATGCAACAACCACAACAACATGGTCAATAAATTATTGTAGTTTTTTTTTTGTTTTTAGTTTTTAAATGCACAAGATTATAACAAATCCAAAAGTTATGCGCTGCCTTTTGCTGTCACAGCGAATTATGATTTTTTGTGAAAAATGAAAATCAAAATTGTTGCTCAGCTGAAGCTGAATCATGTCAACTAATCGATAATGACATTTTGGCATACTTAAGCCATGGCTGGACAGGCTTTTGGTCTTTGGTTTAAGTGATGCATATATATATATATATATATATATATATATATTTGAGTATAAGACGGATATTCCCCCACAAGCGAGTTATGAATAAAGAGAAGCAGCGAAAAACAAGCGAAAAAAGCGAAAGTGTAAACAAAAATCATGATGTCATTTGGAGATATAGTTTGAGGTGTAATTGAAATGGATGTAAAAGAGTTCTAAGATGTGTTAAGGAAGGCTTGACTGCAGCATTCCGATTCCCTTGTTCTTAGAAAGTTCACTTAGGATAGTTTTCTATCGATCTTACCAATGTTAGATAGTCTGAGGTGTAATTGAAATGGATGTAAGATGTTCTAAGATGTGTTAAGGAAGGCTTGACTGCAGTATTCCGATTCTTTTGTTCTTAGAAAGTTCACTTAGGATAACTTTCTATCGATCTTACCAATGTTAGCTATAGGATATTGGAGGCCTATAGAAGTTACAATCAAAAAGATAAGAAGGTCTATTATTACACGATTGGGTTTCAATGATAGTTAACCATTTCGATGTATTAGTTCGATCTAGCTGAATAAATATATCGGCAGCAATTTGAAATAGGACCTAATTTTTCCAATTCAAATCATTCCTAGTTGATAGACTTTATCCTTCTTTTCCTTTCGAGTTGCCTCCTGTTTCTCCCATACACTTAAAATTGCAATAGTTAGCTCTCTTTCACTATTGAATTTCACTTTGTGGATATAAATGAGCCTGGCCCCAACTGTTTTCCATAGGAATTTAGTCAGCATAATAGGCTGGAGAGCTAATAACATTGACTGAGATATCTTGCCAATACACATTTCTTAGGCTACTCGTAGGAATTCGTAAAAATATTTATCCTTTCGCGATTTCCTTCGAGGAATGAAAGGTGGCTTTGCTTTGAGGCCTCCACATACTGAGCAGATCATAAGCCCAGGTCTATCGCTATTGAGATTCATTTTATTAGAGAGAATCATCAGTTTGAAAGAGACAAGTTTTGATGCATTTAGAATGAAAAGTTAATACATAACTACGCACTCCCAAGCAGGGTGTAAGCAAATTGAAATCGCTCTGACTGTGAAGGGAGAAGAATTGCTGGGGTTCTCCTTCTTCACGGCTCTGACAATGTGCTTGGAGTCTTTTAAAACGCTTCCCAGTGGGAAAATTGCATTATCCTACGAGCAGCTAGTTCGTTGCCAGACGCTATATAATATCTTCAATTTGTTGTTAATTTCATCGCCTATTTCGTTCCAAGAACTTTGGTTTTCGCACAGATCTTCAGTTTTTACCATAATTGTTAGTATCATTTGAAAAACTGGCGATTACACATCGACTTCGATCAACAAGTTTCGTTATTTCACTAGCAGTATGATCTGTACTATGGGCAATTCTGACATTTTCTTCGTCGAATTTTCTGAAAACACTGTTAATTATTTAAATATATTACTTCAATTTGAACACCCAAAAAAAAGAAGTTATATCTCCCATATTCTCTCATGATTGTATATGATTTCTTCAGTCAGTTGAATAAAACCTACGAATATATTGGATCGAAAATGCTGATTCCCGACTGTTTTTTTCCTACGCATTATAGCGAGAATTTCAAGGTGAATGGTAATTCTTTTTTAATTGATTTTGGCTTTAAAAACGTCTCCATAAAAAGCTTTAGAAAATAGGGAATCTTCTGGCAATTCGAATTTTTGTAAAACTCACAAGAAATGCAATCTCAATAAAAAATGAAATATCAATTTCCTGGTATCCATTAGAAGGCCTTCTTACAATTTCATTCATTTGCTAAATCTATGATCGTGATAATAAAACTCCAAGACGAGTCCATACCTACAAACAAGGGCGTAGTCAATGGGAGGCAATTGGCCCCTTCAACTCGATTTTTAGTATAAATTTGCCCAATGCTACCGAATATATCGATATTGAGTCCCCCCCTTGGACCAGCTGGACACCCCTACGCCCTTGCTTACTTATGTATATCATGACAAACAGCCATCATTCTGGTAGCTCATTAAATTGCGCTTTCGAAACATTTCTCTGTACTCGCTGTAATATTTGTTTGGATTTGTTGGCCATTTGGCGTTCAATGATCTGGCCTTTTCCTTGCCATTAAGTACAAAAACTCGCTGGGGCCAATAATAAATTCAAATGCTGCTATCAATAGTAGGAATTACTAATACAACAACAACAACAACAACAGCAGCAGCAGCAACAAATGCAACAACAACAACGAACGCAATTACAAATAATATGCAACTTGGTCGTTTATCTTTATCTTATTTATGAAAACGACAACAAACCGACAAATGCAATTTATGTGTTTGTGCGCTTTGGTCAATGCAAAAAAGGGCTAGCCATAGGGCAAAGGAAAAGCGGGGCGGGTAGAGGAAAAGCGGTAAGAGGATGGCTCTTCACTAGACAGCCAGTTGGTAAGCCAGCCAGACAGTCAGCCGGAGCCAGCTGCTGGGCCATGAACAACAAATAATGCTGCATAATGGACAATGCTTTGGGGAAGCTGGAAGCCAACGCTTTGGCTCTGGGAGCAGAGAGTTACGAGATGATGATGATGATGATGATGCTCTCTAACCGAAAACCAAAACAGAAACAGAAACAGAAAGCAAACCTAACCAGGAAGAAGAAGCAGCAGCAGAAGCAGAGTGGCAACAATTGTCGGGCATTAGAGATAGCAAAAACGAGCGAAAACATTTACTACTTATATCAAAAAGAATGCACAGCGATTTGCACAATGTGTGGATTTTGCTGAGCGGCGGCGGCATACAGTGGTTGGGATTGCTATTATTCTGAGAACTTTGTTATCAAATAAAATATTTAATAACATTTTTTAAAGAATATTTTAATTGGAAACTTTACAACTGGAAATATCTCAGCAATATATCGACTTAATAGTAGTCTTTCTTTTACCTCTCTGTTGCCTTCTCTTTGCTCACCTGCTGAAGCATTTTCTCCTTGTTTTCTCTACGAACCTCCTATTAGTCTTTCTTCTCCCTTTTTGTGAGAAACCAGAATTTCTTTATATATCTTCTCCTCGTGTTTCAATTCTATAATACCTTTATAGTCCTTTATTGTCCCCCTTTACACACTCCTCTTTTTGTACTCGCCTTCCTTTTTTCTCATTATTCTCTCTGTACTGTTTCTCTTTGCTTCTTTTCCCTAATTCCCCTGAGTTTTCTCTTTGCATTCTCTAAGTCCCTCTTGCCCCAATCAACGTGGCTGTAGAATACGATCGTTGTGCTCGTAACTGCGCATTCTTTCTTCTAGCGGCACGTTGCACTACTGTTTGCTTAATACGCACTTGAGCCATTCCTTGTCTTTGTCATTGCTCTTTCTTCGCCTGTTTCATTTCGTCGTTATTGTGATGAAAAAGCTATAGCAAAATACATATCCTTAAGCTTTCACAATCTTCTACTAACGGGCGACAGCGAAGAACTTTTATTATATGAAAGATAGATTCTACCAGTTCTTCCACTCATCGGTCACATAGCTTCCGCTCTTATAAATTGCTCTTACAATCGATAGCTTCTTTACACTTCTGCTTGTGAAATGTAACGCTGCCTTCCACAGTCGTCACATTCTGCCACAAGTTCAGTCAGTGGCAGGGTTGAAGTCAAGCACTGCATCATCAAATGGCATCGAAGGGCTTTGGCAATCCTGCAGTTGGGGGAGCTGCTGCTGCAAAAGTGTGACCATAGTTAGGATCTAAAAAATTTGAAGTTGGTTACTCCAAAAGGCTGCCCAACCTTTGAAAGTTGGATGTAGGAAGTGCTGCCGAGAAAGAAAAAGCCCCTTAGGTAGGGACAAAGCACACGCAGAAAATCAACAAAAATAAATCGCACTTTATGGTCTACGTAGAGAAGAGCTGTGCAGCATTCAGCAGCAGCAAATGGTCCGCAACTTGCCACAAATATTGCGTTTAATAAGCGCACATCGAGGGGCAACAGTTGAAACAAAAGGCCCACAAAAAAACAAGAAGAAGAAAGAAATGGAAAAAAAAGAGACTGAGGCCAGCCAACCTGTTGCCAGCAGCAGCATCTTCTATTGATAGTCAATGACATTTGGACGTGGTTTGTGGTAGGGCTCCAGAGTAGCGAGGCTGCAGTTTTCAGGGCCATAAAAAACGGGCAAAGCTTCTTTGTTGCTGCTGCTGTTGTTGCTAGTGCTGCTGCCGTGACTGCCATTGAAATCCTATAAAAATGTTATCTTAATGGCTTTTATGTTAGCGAAAGCCATTAAAACAACAAAGCTTCAGCCCCAGTCGAAGTAGCAGGAGGCCAAGCATTGGGCCAAAAACATTGCACATGCAACAGGCATAAGCATAAGTCGCAGCCAGCAGAAGAAGAAGTGCAACAGCAGGCGCAGCAGCAGGAATCGAACAGTCGACTGTACTCGATGGAAAAGATACCCTGTGGATCGCTAATGTACCTAATGTTTATGAAATGGCAAAATCAGAATATATAAAATTTATAGATCTTCATTTGCAGGCCAAGCTTATAAAACCCAATTCGAACAAATTTGTCTTAAATTTTGAATTTGTAGTTTGCTGGAGGAATCACTAAATGAAATGAACCTTCCTTATCAAGCCCCTAGTTGGTATGAAACTTGACGCTTCTAACTAGGAAATTGTCAAATCAAACACCTTTTTTAAATCTTTACTGAATTTTCAAACCCTTTAATGTCTTTCGAAACTGTACAGTTTGTCTCATAGGACGATAAGGTGACTACAAACATGCCATTTCATTTCTACGCACTTCTGCAATGTTTGCAATGGGATTTTCAGCAGAAATTGTGATGCCTCTGCAAAGCTACTATCTCTCTTTGCAGTTAATTTACAATAGGACTGTGTCACTGTTAGAGGTTGCCCCCACTGTCCCCACAACTTCATGATTATGTTTGCCAAACCTTTGATCTGTTGACTTTGACTTGTTGAATGAAGTGTTCAATGATTGTGTATGCGTAATATACTCTTTAAACCATCACAAACAGGGTGCAAAAATGACAACAAGAAAGGAAAAGCTAACTTCAAACTAGCAACATATTAAATACTCTTTTATATGTTTGAAAATTTCAATTTATATATGCCCAAAGATTACTTTGTAAAAGTTGAAGCTATTGACTTGTGACTTTCACCCTAGGCTTCTTTTTTCTGTAAGCTGCTCATATGTCAATATCCTCAAGATCGGAATATAGCCCCCATATAACCGACCGTTTTGGAATGAAAAATTGGTTGTTTTTTATCCGAATTAAACCAAATTTGGTAAATGTCAGTTTTAGAAACCTCAACGTCAGCTGACCAAAGTTTATCCACATCGGATCACTATATCATATAGCTCCCATATAACCGACCAATTCGGAATGAACTCTTAGTACAGCAAAATTGGTTGCTTTTTATCCCCTTTAAACAAAATTTGGAACGGGAGTTTCGAATTTCCATCGCATCCGCAAGGGTATGAAAGCTTCGGTTTCTCGAAGTTAGCTTTCCCCTCTTGTTTTGTTTTGTTTTTCCTCGGCCATTCTGCAAGCAAATAAAGTAGGATTTTACTCAATTGTACGATTGATCAGCCAAAAAGGCAAAATGGGCAAATAGGCAATCCTTGGAATGCGCTGGGCTTGGGCTTAGGTTTAGGTTTAGGTTTCAGGGATTGCGCTTGCAGTTTGATGAAGATTAGCGAGCAGAGTTCTGCTTGCTTGGGCGAGGCTTTAAGCAGATTAATGGGTAAATATAAGCAAACAGATGTATGGGGAGAATAATAAAAAGCAGTCATTCTTTGCCACCGATATAGGTGTTTATGATAAGGATAAGACGGAAGCACCCCCTATAAAATTATCACGAGAATGAATCAAAGTCGTAGAATAACTTTTTGGAACTTACAGCCATTACAAATGACTCACCTGTGAGTGAACTGCACTGTAAGTTAAAGGCATGTCTGCAAATACTTTGAGATAGTAGTAAGAACTTATATAGACCTAACCAATGATATATAAACTGATACCATTCAGTGTAACTTTGGCTAAGCAACATATACCAAAAGAATTGAAGACAAAAACATAAATGTAACAAATCTGGACATCCTAAGCGGTTCATCTAGAGACCAGATTTTGGTTTGTATAAAACAGGATATATTATAATGAAGCTGTAACAGTTATACTCCCCAGTTGTCAAGTGATTACAAACATCTGAATGCTATCATAGAAATTCAAGATAATGAAATCAAATTACTCAAAGACCGCGTGCAGTTTTGGGAAGTTGAAATATCTTGCATCAAGGAGACAATCACAGACTTGAATCAAAAACTCACCGATAAGGATAATCTTATAGCAACATTGAAAAATACTGAAGCCCTTGCAAGCTGTGTCATATGTCTCCTCAAAACTCAAGCAGATACAATGCATAAGCAGTTCCCCCAAGATCAAATTCCAGTTTATGAACAAGCTATAGCAGGATTAATAAGCAAACTCGAGCAAAGGAACCAAATAGTTCAACATTAGACGGAAGAGGCTCAAGAAGAGAAAATGAAGCAAAATTTCAACAGGAGTCCATGAATAAAGAAAACGTTAAACAGTCACAGGAACATAGAAGCAAAATTGCACCAGAGTGGCCGCATCGATGGCACTGTGGACTTTTATAGAGATTGTAAGAGTTATCGCAATGGATTTGGTGAGCTGTCGGGCGAATTCTGGTTTGGTTTGGATAATCTTCATACAATTATCTCAAATCAACGACATGAATTGGTTAATTTTCAAGATGGAATTAGCTTTGCTTGCTATGATCATTTTGTTGTTGGCGCTGAGCGAGATGGGTACTCATTGCAATCAGTGTGTAGCTTTACAGGCACGGTCAAGGATGTATTGCATAATCATTTGGATGTTAAATTTTGCACATTCGATAAAGATAATGAACAAACTGGTGCCAAAACCTTTCCTGGCGTATGGCGGTATACTGCAAACGGTAATCGGTAAACGGTGGATCCTAATTTTGCGTTTGAAGCTCTTCAAATGATTAAAAGCTTATGTACTATTGACATTGTAAAATCATAACTGATCTAGATCGTATCTGATCTAAAATCTGATAGAACTTTGGTCAGCAAATTTGTTTCAATTCAGATGACAAACCAAAAAGTTGTGCATACTAAGAGTTCATTCCGAATCGGTCGGTTATATGGAAGCTATATGATTTTGACATATGAGCAGCTAAAACCAGAAAGAAGTCTAAGGTAAAAATTTCAACTCAATAGCTCTAAAACTGAGAGAGAAACAGACGGACAGACAGATGGACATGGCTATATCGATTCAGCTGATCATGCTGATCAAGATTATATACACTTCATTGGGTCGGAGATGCTTCATTCTATGCGTTACAAATATCGTGACAAAATGATAATACCCTGTGCAAGGTTATTCAGTTCATTGATTTTGATTATAAAGTGCAATAGTCCACATATGGCAACTTTGAGATTGGCAGCGAATGAGAAGGATACCAATTGAACATCTTGAGAGAGTTTTCTGGAACGGCGGCAAATAATTTGCAGAGTGCATAAAGTTTTCAGCATTTAATCAGGATCAGAATTTATCAAAGCGACTGGTGACTGGTGGTGAGTTTGGCTTCTTTGATAAAAATCAATATCACCTTGAAGGCATTTGGTGGAATCAGCGTGAAACCACAACCTCAAATCCTCTCAAACGTTTATACGACCGTATATTGAATAGTAAAAGCCATAGGTTGAAACTGTAAGGGCAACCACTAGCTATAGAAAATCTTTAATAATTTTTAAATTAATAAAATTTCATTATATATAAAAAGCATTATGTTTCAAGATCATTTCGGTAGCTTCACAAAACTGGATTGTGACTTAACTACCAACAATCGCTTCACAGATATCTCTGAATCGAAATGATCAATTCAAAGCCAAGACTCGAACCTTACTGTTTGCCTAACAAAAAAAAAAAAATCCCTATTTGCCTTTGTTCTTAAATGATGTTGACGCTCATCTTGTTAACATTGTTGTGTTTGTTTGTGTGTGTGTGCTGTTGGGCTTGATGGATGAGGCCGTGATGTTGATGTGCAGCTTTTGTACTGTTGTTATTCTTATTATTATTATTATTATTGTTGTTGTTGTTCTTATTATCATTGTTTTTAAAGGCCACTTGAAATCGTTGGCTGTCGCACTTGACTTCACTTTTGCAACGTGAAGTGAAAAATTCTTTTCGAAAATCAAAAAAGCTTCCGTATAGCCTTTTGGCAAATATTTACAGTTTGTTTTTTATTTAATTACTAAAATTCAAAGAATGACAAGAAATGACAGGCCACCAAAACCAAAAAAAAAACAAAAATATTTTAAAAGCAACAAGTGGAAAAATATGTAAACTGATAGCCGTCAGAGCAAAGCTGAAGGCGACAGGCCACGATGTTGTTTTGAATGTGTAAGGCATTAAGCCCTGGCAGTGCTGCTCAAACTGTGTTGCTTAACATTGTTCGACTTGTTGTTGCTGTTATTGAGATTTTGACTGAGCCGCTGACAAACACTGCGTGTGGTAAGGTGTTTGTCTTTGTGTTTCGCTTTTTGGGATGTCTCGTCGTGCTTAAGTGGCATTTTGCTTTTAATGGCGCAAAAGAGGGGAACACTGGCAACGGGAAGCAAGTGTAGCTTGAATGCTGCGACGACAGCGTGCGAATGCGTTTGAAGTTTGATATGGTAGAAGTAAATGCATAGGTTATTAGTACATAAATCAGAACTGGAGAGAATTAAGGCTATATTGTAGAGAATAATGAATCGATTTGGAGGTGGTTTGAAAGTGATATTAGCTTTCTCAAAGCTGGCTTAAGAATAGAGAATCAAAATACGGATTGCGATATACGAAACGTTTTAGAGATGTAAAACGAAGTTTGGTACACTTTCAAATGTCTCATTGCATAACTAACTACAACAACAATCGCTTTTGTTTATACACATTACATATAAACATAAGCTGATAAATAAAGCCAAGAGAAATATGAAAAACAGCTTCATTCAACGGTAGCATCAAAAGCTATTTAAAGTCTTTGACACTTCATTTAAAATGAAAATGAGAAGCAGCCACAAGGCAAGCAGGGCAAGAACACAAGATCTCTTCCCACCATTCCTTTCGCCCTACTGCGAACCTCTCTCCCTCCACCTCCACCTACTGGCTTGCATTTCGTGCTAAGCACAACAAAAGGCAAGGGCAATAAAAGAGCGTAAAGCAAAAGTAAAGTATGACCAGCTATAAAAACCTGAAACTGAAACCTGAGCACTTTATGCTGGTGTCCAAAACTTTTTCAATGGGTTCAATATAAAGGACGGGCGGGTGCGGGTAACATTATGGCATATACGGGGGTGTTTGTCTGGACCTGGACCTGGACGCCTCTCTTCAGTGACGGCGACAAAGTGTCGCACGTCTAGACTTTTTTCGTATTTCTACGCTCTGTTTCGTTTTGTTATGCTGCATGAGATTCTGGGAATGGCATTGCAATTCGAACTTTAACTCAGACTTTTGACTGATTTTGCGTAGAACTCATAAAAATATTGTTCATTAGTAATGCTCGAGATGCGCGTAACGCCATTTAAACACACTCACACACACACACACACACACACACACACTTATACAATAAAATGCAAACTGCCAAAGCCTGGGAAACCATATTTCGGGGCCAGAGTTCTTGTCCATATTAGTCATCGTACGTATAGCTGTTGTTGTTGCTGTTGTTGTTGTGCTTTTGTTGCAGTCTGCGTCTGCGTTTTATTGAAATTTCAGCTTCCCCTCTTCGCACTCACACACACACTTGATGTTCAACACAACACAAAAAAACAAGGTGTGAAATTCACGCACGCAACGGGGCAAGAGGAAGAGTTGGCCAAAAAAAACGCCAGCAACAGACTCTGTGTGTATATGCGTACCTCATGGAGTGACTGGCGAAATGGCAAAAAACTTACTGACTGACTGACAGCGTGACTTACTGACTGACTCACTGTCGGAATGACTGACTGACTGACTGACTGGCAGGCTACCTGTGTGCTTCACTATGTGTGGCACAAAATTCATAAGCAAACACAGTGGAGTTTTGATAAGTTGATAAATTTGATATTTGTAAGTAGCAGTTCTTCTTTAAAACTCTCTCTCTCTCTCTCTATCTATTTATCTTTCTCTCTCTCTCTAAATCTTCATTCTCTTATTTAACGAAAAGTTGTATAAATTCTAAATTGGGCTGAAGATTGCCACAGAAACTATCATAGTCTTGCGATGGGCAACTTTCAAGAAGTCTAACTTTTGGGATAGGAATAAATAAACGCCGACTGCGCAGCCACCACACGAATAGGTCAAACTTATTGTTCTGCTCGTTGAATGTAGTTCGGCTCTTCCTTTATCACTTAACTTCGTATTCTTTATATACATTTACATATGCAGTTTTGATATTGGTCTTAGCTCAATCATAGTTTGCTTTACGAGTTTCCAAAACTGATTGTGAAATTCCTACTGGTGCTTCTTAGGCGTATCAATTATCTCTTTGTATAGCTGCAGTTCGATTGATACCACTTGAATCCATATCAAATCTAGAACGTTATCCTTTAAGATGTTCCACAGCAAGTCTCTCGAAATGGAACTTATATAGAAATATTCTTAGATTTAATATTTAATTTCAAGATCTTTTCATTTATGATCTATTTTCACATTTTTATGACTTTCCTACATGAATTTGAAGCTATTTTTCTCATTCCCCTCACTAATGTGACTCTAATGCTGGCCTGCATGAATCCTCTTATGACTTTTCTTCCAACTAAAATGATCTCTTTAAACTAATCTGCTGTAATAGCTCTTTTAATAATCATATAACGCTACTCTTAAACGGATTGTTTTCCATTCTTGAAACCATTCCATTCTAAGTTTTTTGTTTTCCGTGTCCGTGTATTCTATCGCACAGCGCTCCTCAAGTTGGAGTCAGTTGCCTCGAGTCGTCTTTCCAAGAACTTTTGGTATATCATTGCCTTTCCTTTCCTTTCCGTTTAGCACAAGTTAACACTGTACTTGCCTAGCAGATTAGCTTGCTAAGGATCTGTCAGCACATGACTCATTCACAAAAACAGAAAAGTACATATGTATGTATAGTTCTTAGGACGCCTTCATTTGTGTCGCTTCAACTTTTTGGCAGCAGTTCAAGCTAAAAACTTCTGGCTCAGTCTGTCTGGCATGGCCCTTGCCTGGCTGATTCGCATCCTTTTTGGCCATTCCCACACATCAAAACAGACCACCGGCGTTGAGTTTTTGTGTTTGTTTGGCCAATTTTTGCTGAATGAAAATTGAATTTCAAGCCACATAAATTATAGGTTGGCTTTCTGGTATTATGCGGAAAAAAAGAGCATGGGGCTATTATCATTAGATTGAGAGATATGAAAAAGCAAGCAACTGCAACAGCAAGAGCAACAGCACAACGAGCACAACCTCTAGATGGCCCGATAATGCACTTTGAATGACCTTTTGAGTGCATTGCGTGCGCCATGTGCTTGGAACGTGGCTAGAAAGCCCAGGCACAGGCTCCGACCACAATAACAAACAAGATCTCCTTCAGATCTCAGTCTTTGTTTCTGTGGCTGCTCATCATGAATTCCTTGTTCGTCTGCCTCATTCCCTAGCCATAAATATTAATACACCAGGCAAGGCTGCGAGATACAAGCGCCAACTTCCTTTGAAACATTTAGAATTCTAATTAAAGCAACTTTATCTCTAGACGCGGCCAAGTTTTTTCTTTTTTTTTTGTAGTTTAGTTAAAGAATAAGAACTTAGTGAATGGGTTTGAATTTAAAGAGCTGGCAAGCACGTGCCTAGGGATTCTGACAAGAAAATGAGTTATAATAAGGCTTGTGAAGATGTACTTCAAGGAGGGGGCTATACGAACCTTGGATGGGATTGGAGAAGATGTAAGATATGCAATTAGTTTCAAGGAGATGGAAGCTGGAGAAGTTCAAACTGCAAGCAAATTTAAAAGCTAAAATTGGGATAATTATAATTAATAGTAACTCGGACTATAGGATATATATATAAGACTCCTAATGGATATACTTTAAGGGAATAGCAATAATTTAAAGCTTTTCTTGTCAAAAATTGGTACTTTCCCTTAAAATCAGAATACCAAAAAGCACTTTCAAGCAAAATTAGTAGATATTTTCCTAGTTTCCCTTCCGAAAGGGTATTCCAACTGTCCATTCTCAAGAAAATTCTACAGCTGCTTGTTAAAACTTCTATTAAATCACATATAAATATCCATATTTACACACACACACACACTCACACAAAAAACAGCATGGCAACATGTTGCTGAAGGCTGGCAACATTTAGTCGCTATGTAACTTGCTGCTGCCCACATGCTGTTAATGTTAATGTGACTGGGGCCCTGTTATCTGCTCGCTGTTAGCCTTAGCAGGTGCAAAGGAGAAGAAGCTGCCATGAAATGGAGAAAAAAACTAAATAAGGCGCAAAACAAATAGTTTTTTGTTACTATTTGAAATGTGGCAAACAAAACAAAAAGGTAAATAGTGTAGAAGTAGCAGAGGCAGCAGTTGGTGTAGACGGAAAACAGTAGCCAGAGCATCCGTAGGGGAGAGCAACAGAACGTAGTATAGCCCCCCTCGACTGAGACTACTGTTTGCTGTAGCAGCAGCTTGACTTGGGCCTGGGCTGTTGTCTTTTATTTAAACAATTTACAAGAAAGCAACATTCCAGCTGCCTTAAAATGGACAAAAGTTGGCACACAAGAAGCCCAACGTAAGATGAAGCTAGACAAAGACAGAGACAGGGAAAGAGAGAGAGAAAGAGAGAGAGACAGGGAGAGGATACTGCAAAAGACGACAATGGCAAAATGTTGGCGCGACAGCAACATTTTTCTTGGCACCAACAACAGACTACGACTACAATATATATGTGTGCAGAGCGTGAGGGGGATGAGGGGGTGGCACTGGGGATAGGTAAGACAATAAACGCGTTTATTGACTTGGCTATTGTTGTTGTTGTTGTTGTTCTTGTTGATGTTCTAGGGGCAGCAGCAGCAGCTGTTGAGGCTGCGGCTGATGTGTGGGCAGGCTCAGGCTCAGACAGAGGCAGAGGCAGACCGACCAGGTTCAGGCTCTAGGCTTAACAGTAAACGCTTTGCCAACAGAAAATGTTAATTGAGTGTAATGTTAATTACATTCTGGTATTTAAGCGGGTTGATTATGGGTGTATTAGAGATGGCTAAATGGTTAAGTGGAGAGTGTAAGCTTCAGCCAAGGCAGTGCAGCTAAAACTATGGCTATGTTGTCAAACTGTGACAATTAAATATTTGATGGCGAGAAGTGTAAAATATTTTTTTTTTCTTATTGAAATTATAATAATTTGCTCTAACATTTCATGCTTCAACCAATTCCGCAGAAATTTCCTTTTATGTGTTAAAATCAGGCTTTAAATCGTTTGGTTACCTTCTTTTTTTCTAGTTGCCTTTCTTTACCTTTGCCCATTTCAATGTCTGGCGCTCATAAATCTCGCGTGCGCCACAGCAAATCTCTCATTTCATTTGATTTGATTTCGTTTCGTTTTTTAGTTCGTTTGCTTTTGCGCTATCATTCGCCGCAGATCGAGAGACCAAGTCAAAAAGTAGTAGAAAAAGGAAACCTTTTCACAAAAAAAACAACAAAAAGATGAAAATAAAAATCAAAAAACTTCTTCGTTTTTCTTCATCTCTTGACCCTTTTCAAGATGTTGTCTTCATTGCGTGTTGCCTGTTGCCGTGGCTTAGAAGTAAATATAAGGAAGCACACTCAAAAAGGCACACAATGCCCAGAGTCTGCAACTGGGTTCAGTTTCAGTCTTTTGAAAGAAATAAAACTTGACGAAAAAATCGCGATAATAATATTTATTTGCTGCTTTGTCTGACTGTCTGTATTGGCTTTGGCTATGTGTGAGTGAATTTGCAGAGGGCGCTAAACGTGCTTCATAATTTATTATTTATTTGCAGTTTTTGTGGGCCAAAAATTAAAAAAAAACTTCGGGTAAGGGAAGAAACCAAGCAGCCAAGCAGTCGTAATTTCACAGTTTGAGAAACTGGAAATGTCAAACTGTGGAGAGGAAGAGGAACATTGGGAACATTTGGGATAAGTTGATTGATTGGGTGTTATAATTCCAGGAACTAATCCTGTTGGATTGCCAGCTCTAAACTAAGAAATATATACACAATATCTTTCCTTAAGCAGTATTTCAATGAATATCAATATCTTATAACAGAAATTCCCATTTTTTTTATTTACAGGTGAGTTCAAATGAATACAATTCCCAGCCCAAAATGAGTTTAAAAACTGCTTTGCCAACTCGGTAAGTCTTTTGAAATTTCCTTTGACCAAAATCCCCATAATTAACTCACTTTAACCTGGTCTCTCGCTGTCTCTCTTCAGTTCAACTCTCCTAATTACATGGCCAAACGTTTGAAATATTAAATGCAATTTCATTCTCATTATTTCCGAGTCCGAGTTTTGTGTCTGCTTTGCCGCCGCACTGAAATTACGCAACGTTCATTGACTTTTAGAAATTTCTTGGCCCAAACACTAGTTACTCGTATCGTGCCAAAGCATTTTTGTTGTCTTCCAACTATGGTTACATATATATTTTTTCACTTTTATTATTAGTTTGCTGCGTATAAGCGGCTATGTTTTTGTGTTATAATACCACCAGTTGGGGTCCGCAAATGTAATCGCATTAGTGGAGTTTATTTCCACTTTACCCCTGGAACAACTACGACAACATGTGTAGATTTTATTTAGACACGATCATTGCCTATAATAATAATTAGAGGATGTTAAAAATGATCTGTCTAATGGCAACTACAAAACATAAGCTGATAAGAGTTGATTGAAAGAACTTCAAAGAAGTTGCTTGACTTGTTTACAAAACCAACAAAAAAAAGAAGATAGGAAATTTTGTCAAGGCAAGCGTTGATCACTTTGCCAAGGTCTAAAACGGCGGGAAATTTTGTATATTCTCTTAATATTAAGAGTTGATAGGAAATTCAATTAAAAATTCCTTTGAATTTGAAACTCTGATCTAAGAAGTCAGTATCTCACATTGAAGAAACATTGCCATAACATTTGCCATAAAGATTACCTTGCAAAATATCTAAGAACACTTTTCGTTTAAATCACTTCGACAACAATTATTGCCTCAGCAATCCGCTGATTTTATCTACATTAATAATTACCAATATAATTCTTAATAATATTGTTAAGCCACAATTCGTCTATAGATCAATTCGCTAGTGCCATTCTTTATTGCATAACAAACGATATTTCAAGTTATGTCTGGTGCCAAAAGCCACTCACAATCAAGTGTTTAGCTGGCCACAGCAAAAACAACAATCAAGACGAAATAAAAAAAATCAAAAAAAAAGTAAATCAACAACAAAACAATCAAACTAACTCCTACAACTGGAGAGCCACAAAAAAACCTATGCACGATCTTTTTAACAAAAGAAAGCTCTTCGCACGGGCCGCCAACAAAACTTTTGCTCGAGCCACACGATCTGCACAACAAAACAATCCGCACTCCACATACGAGTGCGAGTATAACAAAATGTACAAAATCTACTTATTTTCGCATACAAAAATCATTAAATGCGATCATTGAACCTCCCCAAAGTACCAAAAACCGAAGCCGGGCAACAGCAACAGCAACAGCACTGAGAAGACTCGAATCACGCAAAGGAACCAAAACAAATAAAATAACAAAAACAACAAAAAAATAGCAAAAATAAAAGAAAATATTCAACAGACATCACTATTTATAAATAAAAATATTATGCTGTACAGATTAGACTGCAAAATGAATAAGAAATCAGTAAGAATGCTGCAATCGAGAGTGCACGACCATGTAATACCCTGTGACCGATTGATATAGTTTACCCTCATATATATCTTACCTCTGTCAAATATACATAACATTGAATCAGTTGATCATATGATCGTTGCTCTAGAACTGAAAGTTTGGAAAACTTACACTGTTGGTTGTTAGGGTCAAGGTTGAAGTGAGTCAAAGCGTCAAAATGGTTTAGGTGGAAAGCTATATAAGTATTATTTGTGCTTCGAACTTCGTCATTTAACTAGGACAGAATCAAACTGAGCAACAACACGGCATGAAAATACTGTTTCCTGATCAGCCACAACCTCGTTATCAGAAGTTTTGGCTCAGCAAATTCATCTTTTGCCTGCTGTTCCAAAAAAAATAAATGTACTCGCTGCTTTGATTTTCTACAAATTATAAAGAAAACGTTCCAAAAAAACAATCAGTATGTAAACTGTTCCACGTTGGTGGCGCTTATATGGGACGGCGATCAAATACACTTCTAATAGAGCTATCGTAAGAGCTAGTAACAGAATAATAAAATGTTAATATCACTATATCATATAGCTATCATATATAGCCAAACGATTTGGAATGAACTTTTAGTACAGCTAAATTGGTTGTTTTTTATTCAAATTGAACCAAACTTGGTAAATGTGCCAATCTGCTGACCAAAATCGATCCTAATCGTACAGCTATATCATGTAGTTCCCATATAACAGAGCGATTTAAAGAACTTTTGCTACACAAAACTTTAACTTTTGTATCCAAATCGAACAAAATGTGGTTTGAATCTATTTTAGGTGGGCTCACATCTGCTGAGGCATAGCTTTATATACAATATTCATTCTATTCCACTTTATATCAAGGTACTAATAAAAAAGTAGGCAGCCCCTCAAAGCAAACTAAACTATACAATTTGATAATCTTCAAATGTTCACAAAGAACATGTAACTTGAATGTTAAAACTCTAACTAAACCTTTGCAAAGCAAACCGCAGCAAACACAAAAACTTACCTGTCTAAAATGACGATTTACGCCAAATACAAATACAAATTCTACATAAGTTTAATTGCAGAAACAAAGCCAATTCCTGATTGAACAATGTTCATTCATTTCTTTTTTAATTTAAATACATTTTTTATAATATTTTAGTTTTACAAAACTAACATGATGAAGTGTGAAGTTGTTTGACGGTGTTAAAAGCAAGTTAACATTTGGCCAACTTCTGAAGCAATTTTTGGAAAGTACCGTTAGAATCAAGAGAAGACAAATATGCCATCACTAAGTTTGGATAATTAGCCGATGGTAAAGCCAGTTTTGGTTTGAATATTTTGACTTGGGTTATTGGATTTGCGGACTATGGCAGCAAACGCCAGTGTGCATTCGCTCTGATGAATTCAAGAAACCAGGAAAGAGCGCGAATTTCTGAGTTACTGAAATTTGGTGAAGTTTGTTTACACATTTTCACTTGCACTTGCAGATATTTAGCAGTAAATTTTATAGAAATTTTTCAGGAGAATCACTAAATAATTCTTCTTAGCCTTCTTACCTGAAAACTCTCCATTTAATTCTAAGCTGTCAAACTCAACAAAATGCTCAAAATACTCTTCATTCCCTTGATAAACACTACAAATATAACAAGCCAAAATCAGCTGCCACGAAAATTAATCAAAAAAAAAAAGGCTACGTAAAAATTTGTCACACAATTAATATAAATTATTTTTAGTGAAGCCATTAATTTCAATTTACGATTTTTGTGTGCCGAAAAAATGCGAGTAAAAATATTCAATTGGCATTTAATTGCCGAAGACGGAGGCTTGAGAGGCCTGAGTATAATTCATTGGCGTCGTCCACCAATCGATACAATTTCAATTTCCAAAATTTTTTTTTTTTGGTTTTTTTTTTTTTTTTGATTAAAGCTTAAGCATTCTGACCTTCAACATTCATTGAGATTTTTTGTTCGTTTTATTTATTTATTGTGATTATTATTGAATTCGTTTCAATTCAAGAAAACAATTCGATTTCGTTGATTTTCTGTGAAGGCGCCTTCGTCACTTGAGGATTTTAGAGGCAGTCGCCTTTGTGTGTTGGCTTCGGCGCGGGACTTCAAGAGTTCAAAAGTTTAATTATCGATGATATAGTATTATTTGTTTGTACATATATGGATGGATTTATATTTATAGAAGCCAAGCCAGTGTGCTGATCTGGCTGAGCAAATGGATTTGGACATTTGTGGATAGCAAATTTCCATACTTCCAGTGATTGTTAGTAAGTTTTTCCATATCAAACTATATAAATGAGATTTGTAATATTTTAAAAGAAAATCATAAAGAATTCCACAAGCCCTTCTTCTCAAATTTAGGTCAAAAGTTGAAGTAAATTATTTAAAAATCTCAAACTCATCATAGGTGTTAGATCTAACAGCCGAGCAAGTCTTGCCCCACAAAAACATTAATCGACAAATATCTCCAAGGCATAAACAAAATTCCTCAACTACATAACATCACTCCATGTTCAGCTAATCAAGTTCAATAAACCCTTTAACTTCTTTATAAACTTGGAATTAAAAGCAAAGAAGCATAACAACAAATTGTATGATCCTCCCCCAACCAGCATTAAGTTGTTAATTTTGCTCAAACTCAACAACTGAGACACTGACTCTGCATATATGAGATGGATACGAGCACAATTAGATAGATCTGAGGCATACCAGTCCACCAAGAACTGGGTCAAAGTTTGCCCAGACAAACGCAATTTATTTGAAAGCCACCAGAAGAACCTGCTGAATCTGTTTGCAGATCACAAAAAAAAAAAAAAAAACTGACAAAATATTTTTGTATAGCAAATTTACATGCCAAACGCGTCTCTGTTTGGCTACTTTCGTGCTGAAGATTTACAACCTGCGCGATAAAGATCACAAATTTAACTATAAATATGTTCTCACGCTTTATGGTTGTTTCGACTGGGTTTAGTTGTCAAGTTATGGTCGAATCGGTTTCAACTTTGTTGCCCATTTTGTGCCTCATTATAAAGGGCACTAAAACCGAACTGTGATATACTAACAAACCGAAGTTCACATACTCTTTCAGATAAACTTAGGTGCAATAGAATGATGGTTATTAAATATCTTCTCTCAACTTGAACCACTTCACTTGGGGATCCTGTTTGTTGGTCCAGAATTTGATTGAAGATCCTATAGTAACAGTATATTATACATAGCCGTTATATATGTTTCATTCCATTACAAGATCCAAACACTGCTGATTAAGATCACAGTCTATAACTCAATATGATCGCATGGATCGCATGCTTACTTCTGTTCCCTCACAAATCCATAGCAAAGTCAAGAGACTCTTCTGTTTGAGGACAACTCCACAAATACTCAAAAGTTGTACTATCAATTTTATGGCTATCAAATAGTCATTCGCTTTATAGCTTATGGTTGAAATTTTACGATCCTCTCGGGGTTTGTACACTCGTGTTTGTGGGCCCTTAGGTCTAATTTTTATGCCTCGTTTATAAGCCACGCACTTAATGTTTAGCAGATGAGCTGATTATTGATTTCCAATGGCACTGCAAAAATGTTTTTTATGTGTTAATTTTTACAGCCTATGCTGGCTATATAATTGGATAAAACTGTTGTCGTTATCATCGTTAAGAATGAGTTGCTTCGGTGCAGGCTCTCTGCTTGTGGCTGATCTTAACATTTTGTTTATGAGTTTGCTCAATGATGATTTCCAAGAGATGAAGAAGTTTAATACAATTGCTGTGGGCTACCTTAGATCGGTTTATATGGAGATGTAGATACAAAGTTTCTAACGACTTTTACACTTTATAATGAAGATTAGTTTGTAGATCGGCATAAATTTGCTCTTACTTCGTGTTGCAGCTGAACAGAAAGACAAGGAATACTATATTCTGTTGTGTTTTCATAAGCAAAATCTGAAAAATCTTTCCACAAGCATATTTCTCTCAGTGTAAGCGTTCATTACAGCCTTAACCACGTCATCTGAGGGCTCTTTGGACACCGTATACACCACAGAGACAGCTAAGAAAATAATAATTTGGTTTACATTAAAGTTAAATAAACTTTTTAAGTGAAACTTATGAAACTTACGAATATGATATATGCCCATATCTGAGCATAGATACTGTGTGACAAACGTCTCATTATCGGTGGCAAATATCTGTGCAGCTTCTTGGACAGCACTTTTTGTTGGCCACATCTCTTTGACGCAGGTCTGACTGGGCTTAAAAGCAGCTTTAATGGCCTCTTCTAGTTCCTTCTCCATGGGTAGGAAAGGTGGCGTGTGGCTGCCATAGTAAATGCCCCAGGAATATAGCATTGTATCGTACAGGTTTTCGGGCTGCAAAGTGAATTTTAGGCAACATTTTAGAGCAGTCTGTTCCTACTGGAGCTATTTACAATTTTAACTTTAAAATTTCCACTAAATTTCCTCTGAAAATCCCCTTGATAGGAAAAGTCATACTTACTGTTTTTACAGGATTTTCTAGGTCCACGCATGAGCTGGCTGCAGTTTCTGTTCCTGTTCGACGATGTTTGTAATATGATGAATGATGTCGATTATGATGTGATCTGTGTCGGCGGGCCAAGGCAAATGATATTAGTAGTAGCAACAATGGAAGATATCTGTAAGATATTGCCAGGATTTAGAATTGCGAAGGGTCTAAGTCGCGGAACTTACCGAAACATCTTAAATGAATAGCTCTTAGGTGACTAATGATATTCTTGGGATTTCATTAAATATGAAATAATTAAATATGTGCTGGTTCGTTTAATATGACGAATCGAATTATTAAGGTTTATTACATAATCACTTTAATTATTCAATCGCCGAATAGACACACTATTGATATATGCCCAAGAAGAGCAAAAGGAGAGCACTTGTTGAAATGTTAATTAACAGCGAATGTTTCTTCGCACTCATTGAAAGACTAATGGTGTGTCTCATATGAATATTTTGGGATAGGCAAAGCATCCAGGGAATGATGAAGAGCGTTTGAATGAGAATCAGAATTGAGAGTCTTTATATAGCTTGTCAGGAAGTCAGGGAACTCAAATCAATTAGCAAACTATTGTAAAACACGCTCAACACGAGCTTTGTAGCTGGAGAAGCCCGCCCCTGAACCAAACCAAAACTCCATACACAGCTTAAAGAAGCTTATCTTTGACAAAACAGAAAAGAAAATCACAAGCAGATCGTTATAGAATAAGTCTATGCTTGTGATATAAACTCTGCAGTTTAAAGATTTCTAAAAGCAGCCCCTTGAATTTGGCAACCAACAAATGTTGGTATATATAGGATACTATAATATATAGGGTACTATATTTCCAGCAGACTTTAAGTTGAAGATTATTATAGTTGAACTATAGCTTAAGTTGTTCTATGCCTTTGGAAAGAAAATAAGTTCTCGGTCCAGCACATTCTGAAGAATGTCTTCATCATATCACAAAATATATGCGGTGAGATCATCTTGCGCAGGGGAATAGAGAGTCTTGTTCAAAGATTTCTGGAACTTGCATTTGTATTGGGAAAAAGCCTGATAATACTGCAAATCATTTGTAATAATAAAACTATACTTACCTTTAATCTAAATAAAATTCAAAATTATACTAATACGTGGCATCACCTTGTCTAGCAAAATATGTTTAATAATAGTTCTGCTACCTCTTACATTCAGTCACGCTGATTAAAGAGCCCAGAGAAGCTTCTACCAAGGAAATCTCATTAAGAATGTCGGCACTACTGTTTGAGAGCCAAAACGCTACTGAATTTTTATTTAAAAAGCTTCTGCTTTTATACAAGTTTTGTTCTTAGAAACTAAGGGTTATAGCTAATGTGTACATGCAGTAATACAGATCTTATATTTACGAGCTGCACATGTGGTAACCAAAAATAATGTCGAATGGTCTAGTTATAGCCTGAGCATTGTCAACTACATATTTTATTTCTTCCTGACGTGACATCTGGTATACAAAAAGGATGCAACTTTTGTGCCGTTACGCGATGCGTGTGATATTGCTTATGTGAGGTACATTTTTTCAGGCATCTCTCTCAGTGTGTCTCAGTCACAACGGTGCATTCAATTTCTGTTCATGTGGACTGCACCTCATTCATATTTTCTTATATTTAAATACATTTCTTCCTGTAGGTACATGTGTATGTTCTTCGTTTATGTGGACTGTAGTTCATAGCTTTGAGACTTTACCTAACATCATACAGTACTTCATAGGCTTAAGACTTTACCCATACAGTATTTCATAGGTTTGAAATTTTACTTTACATTCTTGAACAACTACATATTTCTAAAGAGCTTTCCAAAGTATTCCTCTAAGAGGTTAGCTATATGGGTGGGTCATCTTTTATGAATCCCTTTCGAAACTTTAAACTTTAATAAATAAATTTCAACCATCAAGTTTCTGTATACCAAAACTTTTGTCATAGATGATAAGAATCTTGCGATTACTTGTTCATTCGACTTGATACTTTCATCCTTCCACAGAATCTCTTAGATACTATTAAGAAGGAATGGATTTATATGGATATAAATGGATATGGATATGCATATGCTCTGTTCTTAGGCAAAATAATAATTAATAATAAACATTTCTATATTAATTAATAATAAATATATTTATAATAATTATATTTAAAATAAATGTAAAGGTAAAATCTATTTCACAACTCATCAAAAGCTTCCCTTTTTGCCTCACCAACTCACCCTCAGCCACACACACACACACACACACTTGTCAAGATCAACCTTCCCATAAGCCAAGTTCACTGTCAAAATGTTGCAGCTTTGAACTTCAGTTCGAACCATTCGAACGAACAAGTTTCATCCACAAGCCTCTCACAACTGCTGCTGCTCTTTGCAGTTCTCTTAAGTTCGCAAATGGCACTCTCTTAATACGGCATCCCGATCACCAAGTGATCTGCCAACTATGGACAATGAAAACAAGTTCTTCTTTTTTGTTGCATTGCTGGTTTTGTTTACCTTATGCCTCGTTTAAGATCTGGCGTCGGCTTTTAGCTTCATTTTTTTTTTCGGTTTTTGCAAATAGTTCTCTCTAGTTTATATGGTGCTCTTCTCTCTTGGTCTCTTTCCCTGTCTGCGGGATCAGGCCAAACAAGTTGGTTGCAGTTGTTCTTGGACAAAAAACTCCTACACGTACACGAGGCTTGCTTATTTTTTGCAATTGGAACTCAGCAGGAAGTTCAATTTCAGTTCAGTTGAATTTTGCACGTCATCTCAAGCGGTCTGTCGTTCGATAAAAAAAATACAAAAAAAATACAAAAAATTAATAAAATAAAAATATAAATAATAAATAATAGTATACCATACCAAGTTTTGAAGTTATTCCCATATTTTTTGTTGTGACTCTCAAATCGCGTGTGGCTGAACCTGAACTCATTTGGCAAGATGTTTTCCAACTGTGCGTTGTGTATTTTTGATTGAAAACATTTCTTGAACTTTTATCATGAACTGTTTCCAGTGCTTCTGAGCAGTGACATATATATTCTAAGATAATAATTAATTAACATTTTCAACATGTATCGCCTGCAAAGACGTGCTGCACTCATAGCCAAGCAAGGTATGACCAAGTCATCACAGCTAAATTTAAGACATTTTCTAAAATTTAAGCAATTGACGAAACCGCAAAATAATCCATATACTTTTCACACTCCAGGCAATTTGCTTAGATGACAATTGAGTCATAGAAGAAAATAGGCTTTGTTGACACATTACTCATACGCAATGTTGGACATGAACACACTTTTTTAAAGTTTTGCGGTTGGCGGTGAATGTAGCTTGCGGTTGACAGACAGCGAGGGGCGATTGAATATATGAATGAATGTTTCAATGCATAGTTAGCTAGGTGTGGTCAGTTATGAAGGGCAAGCGGCAAGTTGGCAGGGAGGAGGGGAGGGTTTGTTATACAAAAATCATAGATGAGGTAATTGGGGTTTCAATAGATACTTTGAGACTTTTAGCTGGCAGAAAACTAACTTTAAAAGGGGCTTAAAATATTTTTAGCAAGTTTCCTGTAAAATCATGAAACAATTCAGATAATGCGACAAATTTGTTATATTATTATAGGAAGAGTAAGATAATGCTGCGGTTTCCTGTAAATGAAATCAATATTTTCATATAGAAACTTTAATTCTTTCCCTTTGCTGTTTTTTTGTATATAGTTTAGTTATTATTACGTTCAACTTTGAGCACAATTTAGTCTTAGCTTCTCCCTTTATACAAAAATTACACTTAATGATATCTATAAGATGATCTATAATGCAGTTTTTGATCGTTTTTGAAGGCGAGAACTTAGTATTATCGTCTCAGTTTAGCAACTGGAATTAAATATTTTACATTAGAAAAATGTTAAAAAATATTACACAACATTTTTGTATACTTTTTAAAGTCCCCAGCTTCAATTCAATTTAAAATTATAATTTTTCGTTTACAAATCCTTTTTTTCATAAATTTTTTTTAATATAATATTATTTGTGAATATATCTAAATTTATAATCAACTGATAGAAAGATTTATAATTTACGTTTTTCTACTTTTGTTAGATGTAGAGCAAAGCTGTGAAATTTATGAGGTTCCGCTGGACTCCTAATAAATTCGTTGGGAAACAATCGCCTTTTTCGGCTTACTAATCGCCTTCAGAATGCTAACTCTATATATTTTTATATATAAGCAAGAAACAGATCCTATGAAAGCTCCGACTAATTAAAGTCAAAGCTTTGATACCCTTGCAGAAATATATATTACAACAGCAAAGGGAAACGTAGTAGCCCGATCCAAGATCAATTTCAATAAGAAATATGAAGTTGTTGGTTCTTGGACAGCTATAGGATATATTAAGTAGCACGATCCTTATCAAATTTGTCAAAAATAGAAGATTTTCCATTACAATATATCATTCTAAAAGGGTCCCTATATGTCACATTGGTTCGATCTTGATAACTTTCTTATATTAGCAGCTTACAGCTCAATAGCTTAGAAGCTGAGAAATGATATAGACAAACTGACTGTTCGACTTGGCTTATCATGCAGATGAAGAGTATACATCCATTATAATGAGCACAGAGCTTCCTGCTCTTAACTTAATAAATATCGCGAAAAAGCTATAATACCCTCAGCCTCTCAGCAAGGGTATGAAAATGCAACTAAAAGAATTTTCAATTGATAAGCCATCGTATATCGCATGCACCTTAAAGTTTCTGCATAGAAAGGCACACACTCATCTTTTGCCTCTTTCATCTCTTTATATTACATGTGCATATATATAGTATGCCAATCTTATAAGCGAAATGCCGCCGACATCGTTTGCCATGGCCATATTTTTATGCATTTCAATAATAAATCTTTTTGCCAATTGGCCAAGTGCAGACATGGCTACGGCTAGCCAAATGGCAGATGCAGACGGAGAAAAGCAAAAAATTGAAAAAAATAGAAGAAAAAAAACCTAAAATCCGTCCATGACCTTCTTTGGCCAACATGTGGAGCTCTTGGGAGAGTTCTGGCGCTGGCGCTGGCGCTGGCTTTGGCTAATAACGAAAGACTTTACTTTGGCACGACTTTGAACTTGGTTTTGGGTTTTGGTTCAAATTCCGACTCCAGACTTCAGCTGGGGCATCTCTCTTGCAGTAAGGGGACAAATTGTGGCCCAGCATTTGGATTTGGATTTGGATTTGGCATGCAAAAACGTAACGAAATGAACAAACCAGGTCTTCAATGACTACCCCCGCCCGGTTGCCCTCTCTGCCGCAGCCAAATGAAATTATACGCTGGGCAGGCAGGCACGAATCTTGAATTGACACGCTTCCACAAAACCAAGAAATCTGAAGGTTTCGTTTCTTTCACCACTCTCAAACGCTCAGTCCTGCCGGTCCCTTTTGGCAAATGAAATAGAAAGATGTGGCAGGCAAATTGTCTTCATCGCAGATGAGGTGAGGCTGAGAAAAAGTCTGGAATTGCCTTTCTAGGTCGACTTAGCCAGTATCTAACGATTAGCGGTTGTAAATAATTTTTGTAAATATCTCGCTGTTGTTGTGCCTTTTGTTCCTTTCTTTGTGTTTTGTTTTGTTTTATAATCAAAAGTAAAATGATTGCCACTTCGTGTTTTGGGGTCTGTCTTCATTTTTTAAGGCAAATAACGATGACCCACTTGCATGCTTTTCATTTCTTTAATATTTTTTTCTTTTTGTGGTAAAGAAAGTAATGGAAACTGCTGGCAGAGAGAATGGGTTGGAGTTCAACTCAAGTTTGGTTAGGCAACTGAATCTTATTTATATGTATGGAAATGCTATTCGAAATGTTGCTTATATTTTATATATATATATATAATTTTTGTAATATTTTAATATATTTTTAAAATATTTTAAATATTTTAATAAGTATTTTGCTTGGCTTTTAGTGCCAATAATTCGAATATCATGGTGTAGCTTTGCATTTGAATTCCTAGAGAAAAATTATAAATTATAAAAATTTGCTACTTTGGGATTCTCATTTTAAGGTGATTTTTGTGTTACAAATTTTCTTAAAATTTATAAAGATGGTGAAAATATAAAAAAAAACTGAGGCAAATTATTCAAACTTGAACTTTACCGATTGTAAACCTTCAACCTTTTATATGATTTATGACATTAATAGTAGATCATGACACCCCATGAAACATAGGAATATCCCAAAAATCTATAATACTTTATAGTTCTAAAGTCTATAAAGTAATTTATATCTATCATATCCTTAGATGTTGACTAATTTATGGAAAAATCAGTCTTCCATGACACCTTGAAATTTTAAGCAAATGTTAATAGGAAAAGAAAGACTTTTCATAGCATTTATCCACTCCTAAGAGAAGTGCACTATTTCCTATAATATTAAATATCGTATGCCATCAATAATAGTTCATAGTAATTTAAGTGTTCATATTTCAGTAAATTTATTTTGATTTTCAATTTGAAAGACAACAAAGGGTTATATATTAAAACCATAACTGTCTCTCCAGTACAATTTTCCAGAAAACGAATTCTTTTTCCTAAGGGCCCCAGATGAGAAAAAAACACTTTAAAAATATTTCTTTTGTAAATCTGGTATTTTTTAAATCTGGTATTTTTTAGATACGAAAGCGAATTTTTTTCCTGAGGACCCCAGATAAGAAAAAAACACTTTAAAAATGTTTCTGATTTTTAAATCTGGTATTTTTCAAATCTGGTATTTTTAAAATCTGGTATTTTTTATATTTTCTTATAATTTTGGATTAAGAAAGTGTGTGTGGTATTTTTTAAAATTTTTTGGGCTTCAGGATTGTTCATCGTTAATATCGATTTAGAGGCAGTTGAGATAATTACTATTTTAGTAAACCTGCCCCAAGTCCAATTTTCAAATTCACTCATAACAAAGCAGGCAAAGGAACAAAAGAAGACAAACACATCATATGTGGTTTACCTCTCTCAAATCAATGGAAGTTCTGCTGTGACTTGAAAATTGTTGTCAGGGTTGCAATGTGCAAATGTTGGTATATTTTTTGGAAATAAATTTTTAAACCTTGTGAAATGTTTAAAAATAAAAAAAACATTTCAATATATTTTCTGAGTGTATAAACCTTAAGACTGCACTACATAAGCCTAACAATTTTTGATCTGTATCGAATTCTGGTATTCTATATCAATAATTCGGATTTTTGGCGAACAAACTTGAAGTTAATTAAAGTGACGTTTGTTGGCGAACAAACTAAGCGAACTAAGGGAACTAAAATCCAAAATAGAAAGAATAATTCGATCGTACAACACTGACCTGTATTGCCCTACCCCATTATAATTGAACGAAATCTGAATGAGAATTCGCAACTCGTAATTCATTCTTTCAATTTATATATACGATCTAGATAACTAATACATAGTCATATGTTACTTATGTAAATGTGAACAAATCGCTCTGTCTGATAAGAAATTCTGATATATGTCATTTGCTGTTACATAGTGAGAAGCGGTCCAAATCTCTGCACTCACTTTGATCTCGAGCCTGCCATATGGGTTTTATAAAATGTTAAGCTTTCCGTCTTAGTTTATATCATAAAAATGTAAAGTTTTTCTCTATTCTTATATACTTTCCAGTCTGAATCAAAATTTCCAATTAATCAAATAAATTGGCTTTAGCTTCTATAGTTCCTCTTTAACATTAAATGCATTTATATAATTCTTATAAAATTTTCTATTGCCTTTTATCAATTCCCTTCATCCTTAAGAATATTCTTACCACGAGTAGCACTCGTATTTTTATTGTTGGCCATCCAAGAGACGAGACGCCATATGAAGCGGCTGTTGCTTGCTGCTTGTTGCCTGCTGCTGTGTCTGCTCGTAACTGTAAAACAACAAACTTGTACGGCGTCTGGGAGTCAGAGTCAGAGTTAGAGTCTCATTTAATGCATTTCCTTAAGACGACTTGTGCGCTGGAGAGTTGGACACTTGACTGGATACTGGACGCAGGCAGCTAAATAATTTCCACGGCTCGATTCTGTTGCTGTTGCACTTTTATGGCCAAGCTGCACGCATTAGTCAGTGAGACGACGGTCTTCGTCGCCGACTGTGTTGCGCCCTCATCAACAACAAGTTGTGTTTTTTGTGGCTATTTTTATGACCTCAACTAACACCCAGGCCCCGCGCCGAAAGTTATCTAACGCAACTAACTAACTAAGTATCGGGCAATTCTAATCTAATCACATAAGAGTAGAAGTACCGTAATACTCGCTCTGTCTCGCATCTAACGATGGCGATGGAAATGGCGGCTGCGGCTGCGGCTGCGGCTGCGTGCAACGGTTGTTTTCCCTTTCTGGTCGTCGCATCCGAAAATAGCCAAGAAACAGAGTTGTGAGTTGCTCCGAGCTGGAGTCGGAGTCGGACTTGTAGTTTTAGTTGGAGACGGAGATGCGAGGCCTTCTGCGCATGCGTGACTGCTGCCCCACGCTTCTTCTTCATCTTCTTCATCATCATCATCATCATCATATTCGTTCGTAGCCTTCTTCTTCTCCTCCTCCTTCTTGTTGTTCTTGGTTTAAAAGTCTTCCTGTTTCGTTTGGCTGCTTCATCTGCATTTTGTGCTTCTCCCGCTCGGCAGCTGCTGTTGCAGTTAATCAATTATAACGACTCTTGATTTCCTTCCTGATCTAGATCAAGATTTTTATGTGGGTTCTCTCGAGTGTGTGTAGAAGATTTTACAGTTGAGAGTAGGAGAGGTCCCTGACACGACTTTGGAACATTGTGATTAAGTCATTGGCTTTTAGAGTTCTGGTGTTTTGTTTTTATTAAGACATTTGAATTGCGTGATTTCATGATGGGTTCCACAGCATTTTATTGAGCTTGGCAAATGGAAATGGCAGCTTAATTGAGTTTTACGGTTAATAATGCCATGAAAGCTAATGATTATGGCAAGAAATTGAACAATATGCAGAAGGTTCTAAGATTAGGGGCTTAGAAGGGGTATGGTTTAAAGCTTACAAATATTTAAAAGTCTCCAAATTATGATTTCAATATTAACACAAGTTTTTCTACTTCTATTTTGTAAAGTTCTTCTTCTACCTAGAAGATTATCTAGAACAGTTCTTAGCAATCCCTTCAACTTGTCTGCATCGTTATATATGTTTCAGGAGAGTATGTATGTATTCCTTCAAAACATATCACCTACTTCAAACATTTCTAGCCGTTCCTTTGCCGTTCCCTTGTTGGCCTTTCCCTTTTGGCATCATTATGCCCATTTAATTATACCTTTTTACAACAATTTCCAAATAAATCACTCAATCAAAAACGCTAGAAGACTCCACACACTCCATACACTCCGCATGACAGGACAGTTTCCCACAAATCGCTGCCAGGCAAAAGCTGCAGAACCTGAGCACATAAATACATCAAATGTCAAAAAAATGAACTTGGCCGGCCCAGCTTGATGTGGCGACTACGACTGCGACTGCGCTGAGGAGTCCAAGTCGAAGTCGAAGTCGAAGTCGGAGTCGAAGTCTCCGTCAGAGGCTTTAGTACTTCGGGGGGCTGGCCACATTAAATAGCAAATAATAAATTAATATGCTGTAAGTTAATAATTACAAGCTGAAGATGTAACAGATTGCGAACGAGACGGTTGTGCGAGGCTACTGGTGTAGACGATTATCTGCCATCTGTGTTTGTACATCTCTGGCGCCCCTTAGGAGCCTGTGCCTCATTATGTGTCCAGTTTACAAAAGAACTTTAATTAGTTGAGCCAAGTGTTGGATGAGATTTGTTATCACAGGGATGATGGTTTTCTGTTGAGAAGTCTTTGGCAATTGAATATAACTTGGGATTATCATTTTTGTATATATAAATTTGCACCCAAATGTAGTCAAAACAAGACCAAATATTTGAAGATCTGTTGCCAAATTTTAATAAAATATGAAGATAATGACTTTAGCTAAGGACAATTTTCAGAGTTGTCCTTGCCTTAATATGATCAATAGATCAAAAGGAAAGGAAAATAGCCTTACAAATTTCTTAAATTCAACTTTAGCTTTAATTTTAAAATAAAATAGCTCATATTCACTCTGTTAAAATGGAAATTCCTAAAATATCATCTTCTTATCTGTAAGATTTGCCATTTGATTTCAAACTTAAGTTGACCTAAAGTGCATTCAAAGTTTACATAACTGACAAAACACTCGAAATTGCAATAGAAATCGCTATTACAACAGCAACAACAACAACAACAACGACAACAACAACAGTAACTTGTTAGACCACAGTTAGCCACTGCAACGCAGCAGCAGCAACATTCAACACTTTTCATCATTTTTATAGCATCGTCTATCTCCCTCCCACCTCACACCTCTCTCCAGCCCTCGCGCCCGATAAAAGCAAACAAAAACGACAAACTTGACCAGCTTTGAACTACTCTGTGGCTTCCATTTTCAATTTGTTTGCAAAAAAAAAAGAGAAGAAGAAAACCTTTTATTTGCCAAATGCGTCAAGCATTTCGATTCCTAGCTGCTGCAATCTGCAACCTGCACCCTGGCAACAACAACAACAACGACAACGGCAAATGCGAACCTTGCTGCCATTTGTCAACATTCGGTCTTTTATACTCGAAGCGCTGTGGGCGGTGGTCGGGTATCATAGTACTCGTATATATCTGTGGTAGATCCCGTCTGCTTTTAGTGGCCAAGACAAATTGTGTTGTAATCAGCAAAGCACTAATGCTGGCCGCGAGTTGAGGACAACTTTTGCAGAAATTGAGTATAAAAATATCGCTTTTTACAAAGATATTTGAAGAATGACAAAGTTATTTCAAGCTAAGAAACATTAGATAGTTAATAAATATTATAATGAAAGAACAAATGCATTTGGGAGATGAAAAATAATAGCTTAATGATGGAAATGAGCAAAGATAGAATCTGAGAATTATATATATGACGTAATAGTTTTTTCAGAGACCAAAATCTGTTAGGTTTTACTAGTTTTAATTTGAATTTATTGCAGAAGTTTAGTTAAGCGTACTTTTTGCTTTTAGGGTTGATACAGAACAGAAAGTAGTTAATTTGTTTATTACATTTTACTTTAAACTGATAAAGTCAATATCGTAACTAAACTTGTTACCATTTTATGCGTATTTGAGCTTATACGCAAGGCTTACATATATTAGGATGGAACCAGGTAGAGATTATTACATTTGTATACAATTCACTCCACCTGAAGAAGAACACTGAAATCTGTTGTTACAAAGGAACCAGACTAAACAACTCTGTATGCTTTGTAATCTTCGAAGCTCTTTTCGGAAGCAGGCTAAAGTCATGCGAACATAAGATACTTTATCCCTAAAACTGAAAGCTTAATTGTATATAAAAAAAATTCTTTCTAAATTGGCGGAATAGTTCTTTATGAATTACAGTAAGAAGTAACATTAAATCTCTTCCTTCCTTCCACAAAAAACAGAAGACAAATCGTAAAAGATATCATTTTCAATATTTATTGCTCAGCTTCTGCGGAATTTTATATACTTTGGCTATCACTTAGAACTGTCAAAAAAAAATACTTAGTTTTCAAGAATCAACAACGGTTTATTTGCAAAATATATAAGTGCAGTTTTAAACCTAAGGATTACTATATAAGTGTAGTCTGAAACCCATGAGATATTGTATAATGTCTAAGTAAAGTTTCAAACCTACGAAGTACAGTCCACACAAACGAAGAAATGTACAACAAATAAGTAATAAGAAATAAACATATGAAACATAATCCATGTACCCATCCACACGAAGAAACGTTTTTAGCATATAAGCAAATATAAATGAGATTCTGTTCACATGAACAGAGATCTAATACACACTTGTAAATAACAAGACTTCTACAATAAAAACCAAGCTACCATAATAAAGGTACTTGAAAAGGATAACCACGATCACACGCATCGGGTAACTGCATCCTCTTTGTATACCAGATGTCAGGTCAACAAAATGCCAATAAGCAGACTTCTAATTAGAAATAGGCGAGCTTTTTTGTGATTATCACATGAGCAGCTCATAAATATAAGTCTCTTTTATCACATTAGCTATAATCTATGATGGGTTCTAGTTTATATGGATGCAAATTGTTAAGATTTTGCGATTTGTGCTCAATATTTTGATGTTTCATTTCGATATTTCATTTCAAGAACTTCAGCAAAGAGAAAATTTGAAACAAAATATTAATAATGTAAACGATCGATATCTCAAAAAATACCTGTCTCTATTTAGCAGCGATCGTTGGCTTTATCATACCGTCATACATATCATACAGTCATATACATCGTATCCAATGACATCATAGATAGTTATAATCTCTTTCTACGAACATTTCTTAAGCCCAGGATGCCATTGATTATTCTTCAACTTGAGTATTTCCTTATTTACCACACTTCATTAAAATTCTTATCATTATTTTTTGCCATTGTCATTCACCATTTCCCACTCCGCAATCGACTCAACGAATTCTCAATAATATTTCAAAGAAAAAAAACGACCCGCTTCCTTTTGTTGACTTTTGCGAAAATAAAAATAAATAAGAAAATTATATTTCTCGTAATGCAAGGAAGTCAACAAAGAAAACCAACTCAAAGTGCTATAAATAAATGCATTTCTTATATTAAAACCTACACAGAATACCTGCAACAAAAAAAAGCTCCATGCTTCTTTTCTCTAACGAATGTTTTTAGCGTATTTTTTTGCTTCCGGCGACATAAAGAACTGCCGTTTGTTGTTGACCAAAAAGCAGCTGCCTATTGGCGTTTTTACTACGCTTGAATAATGCGAGACGACGACTCCTCCAAGTGAACTTCTCCTGCTTCTTCTGCAACTTCTTGCCCAGTTGTTGTTGTTGTTGTTGTCGTTGTTGTTATTGTGCTTCCTTTATTTGTTTGTTTTGTATCTGTTGTTATTGTTGTTGTTGTTGTAGTTGCAGTTCTTCCTCTGCGCTTTGGTCAGTTTCAAGTTTTGTTCATTCGTTGCGCAGATGTTGGATGTTCTTGGTACATTTTTGTTGTTGTTGTTGTTGTTGTTTTGAAAGTAATTCGTCTGCCTATATATAATTGTGGGGCAGCACGGACAATAGTTGGTTGCCCGTTCGAGGGGTCCAAGTTCAAGCCACCCACCCACATTTTATTGTTATCGCAACACAATGGCAACCGAAGCAGAAACTGAGTAGCGCACAGCTGTCGCTATGCCCAGATATTCACAGTTGAAATTGAGCTTAGCAGAGGGTTAAGGATTGATGATGTTATTTCAATTTGAAAAAGTTTTGGTATTTCGAGTAGTTTTTTGAGACATTTTGTATTGGAACAGTTAAATTGTTATGTAACAACTATTGAGAAATATTTGAGTTTACTTTTTAAGACATTTTTAAATATTTGAGTTTACTTTAACACATTTTACTTGAAATGATCCAGAGATTTCCATTCCTAACTATTGTAACTCAGCAAAAGAAAATGTTAGAATATTGAAAATCTTATCTAACAATTGGAAAATATTTCAGTTTGTTTTTAGAAGGGTTTACCTTGCAACATTTCAAAAAGGTCCTCAGATTTTCATTCCTAACTATTAAAACTCAGCAAAGACAAGAGGTAGGATAATGAAAATCTTGTCCAATATCTTTAAAATATTTAAAAGTATTTTGGCTTTGATATATTTCCCATATTTCCCAAAGTTCCTCAGATTGCCATTCCTAACTATTGTAACTCAGCAAAAGAAAATGTTAGAATATTGAAAATCTTATCTAACAATTGGAAAATATTTCAGTTTGTTTTTAGAAGGGTTTACCTTGCAACATTTCAAAAAGGTCCTCAGATTTTCATTCCTAACTATTAAAACTCAGCAAAGAAAAGAGGTAGGATAATGAAAATCTTGTCCAATATCTTTAAAATATTTACAAATATTTTTGGCTGTGATATATTTCCTATATTTCCCAAAGTTCCTCAGATTGCCATTCCTAACTATTGTAACTCAGCAATGTGAACTCCTATAAAAGTAAAATATTGGTTTTGTTTTTTTTTTTAGATTTTATAGTATACTTTTAAGAGCAGAGTTTTCTTAAATCTTGATATAGAAACAAGCCTGTGTAAGCAATTAACTTAAGATTAACACTTTTACCTCTAAAAAAAGAAGATATTCTTTGTATACAATTTGAGTATTATATAGAAATTTATACCAGATATTTGAAGATACTAAAAGCAAACATTGGCATATCTTCAGGATTCTGAAATGTTGGTAGCATATATCGTTTGATATTTGTTAATGCTTTTAAACTTTCTTATAATCTAAATCATCTGATTCTCTATTCACAATCTTCAATCAATGTTGTCTCTACAAAACTGCCTTATAATCCCTGAGAGTTGATCAAATATTCAGCATGCCCCCATGGTTAGGGCATTCGACTACAACTTCAAGATAAAAGCAAATAAAAAATTGCATAAAATGCCAGCGGCTGGGCATTGAACCCCAAGCCCATGTCCAGGCCACAAAACTAGAAACGTTTCTTCTTCTGCTTCTTCTCTGTGCTCTTCGAACGTTCTAAACATGGCTGCAGCAGCAGCAGCAGCAGAGTCCACGAAATACTGGACGGACTTTCGCACGAATAAGCAGCAGGCAGAGGCTGGAGCTGGAGCTGGAGGTTGGGGTGACGGCAACGGCGACGGCGACTGCTGGCTAAGATTGGAGTAGGTTGAGTCAGCGTCAGCAGCCAGCCAGCCAGCAAGCGAGCAAGCGATTAGAAGCCTAAAAGGAAGTAATGTTGCAGAAAATGCAAAAAGAAACAGCGTCAGACAGAGATGGTCAAACTGCGAGCAAGAGAGACAGAGAGCACGTGTGTGTGTGTGTGAGAGAGAGAGAAAGAGAGAAGGTATAAAAGATCAGATTGCTTTTTGGCTTGCGTGGACGGACCGGACTTGGTTGGAACTCTTGGCTCTTGGTGATTTTTTATGATGGCTAAAATTGAAAAACGTAGCTCTCTCCTGGACCCCTCCCTGCTGCATCTCCACTGTCCATGGTTATTATTATGTGGTTGGTTTTTTTTTTGTTGCGCTGCCTGCTTCTTTCTGAGACTTGGCGTGTGTGTAATTATCCAAGGACGCCGCTGAGTAATGAAACGACCTTGAGTTGCAACTACGCAGCACACACACACACACACACAAACAAACACATACTTACATAGCCTTTTGTGTTATGTTTGTTGGCTCAGAGGGCTTAGCATTTATTATACATGGACAAACAAAATATATATAAAAGCTGGCCAACAATTTGTCAGCGTCGCACAAAACAAAAGTTAACCAGAAAGATTGGAGAACAGCGAGGCGGAGAGGGATCTTTGGATAGAATTGATCTGATCGCAGAGTATGAGAGAGAGAGAGACGCCCACAAGAGGCACAGATTTTGAAATGGAAATAAATATGAAAACATTTGTTGTGGCCTGCAGTTCTTTTGTTGTTAAGGCCAATCGATCTTGTTGATCAGAAGATATAGCCACAACAGAGCCAGTTAGTTGGAGATTTTTCTGTACGACTGTGGACGGATAGTATAAGCTAGTGAAGGAAGACATATAGATACCCACGATTGGCAATTGAAGGGTATTTTAGTTTCTCGAAGGTTGATTTAACTGTTTCAGTTCATGTTGCATTTCTTTGAGTGCATCTTAAAGTTTTGCTTTGCTCCCTACCCCATATGATATGCATGATAGTCCTCTCCTCCCTCCTCTCTTACTATTATTACTATCTCCGCCCTGCCTTACCACCCCTTTCCTTATCCAGCACAGCAACTAATCAGGCAGGGCGGCAAAAATTATTTGCCATTTTTTACGCGCTGCTTCAAACGCGAACCACGCAGACTGAAATACGAGTAACATTGCTCTTGTTGTTGTTGTTGTTGCTGTTGTTATTATTATTGTTTTTGTTGTTATTTAGTCATAGTGGCATGCCAACAGGCTTTACCATTAGGCCATAATCATCCAACACACACGCCTCAGACTGAGACTGACGCTGAAGTTCAGGCTCCGGCTCTGGCTCTGCATCCCAAGAGAGATTCGCGCAACTCCAAAAGGGATGATGATGATGTTAATAATGATGATGAAGATGCTGATGATGATGATGAGAGGTGTGCCAAATGTGCGCACACATTTTGTCTATGATGGAACCCCAAGGAGTTAAAGGGGAGTCCGGGTGGAAGAGCTATTTTTAAGTATGGGTTTCGGTTTCATTGTTGCATTTCTCTTCTGCGTTTTATGAAATAAATGAGCAGGCTTCGTCTGCCTGCCTGGCACGGCATTTGGAGGCCACTCACTTACTCACTGGAGCCAACAACAAATGGTAAAAATGGTAAAAAAATATGCTTGCATAATGGGCATTCGTATTTCATTTTGATTGACCCGCATATTTTGCATACACCATTCCCCACATATGCGGCTTAACCCTGGGGCGCCTCCAATTGAAATGTAAACATTTGTCGTCATCTCTTCATCAAAGCTACGTTGGCGCGAGGGTGTCAAAAAAATAGTGTTTGTTTGATTTCTTCTCAGTTTTTTTTGTGGTGGCCTCTTCACATAGAGCTTGGAATCACTTTTTGATCATTGCTTCCTTTGTCTTATTTATTCAACAGTCACAATATGCCCAAGCAAACTCACTGTATTTAAGTTTTATTTAATACATTTTCTCATCTTTTTGTTTTATCTGATTTCAGGTATGTGGATCTTTATATGAAAAGTATTTTTAATCAGCTTAATGGGTGAGTTTTAGTTGAAATTTGCATTGTCATAAATAAGGAGTTCAAGTTCGTACTTGAATATGGAATATGTTTGTATAAATAGTTTGGTTTCCCATAAGGAATAGTTTTGTAGGATCTTTAACAACTCTATTGCATTGGCATTCAGGAGTTCATCAGATTTAACTGCAAAAAGAGCCTACCAATTCGGTAACTGAAACTGCGCGAAACTTGACTTTTGTTAAGAATATTTTCAGTTCAAAAATCTATGTATTTACAGACCTATAAAAGGCAAGGAAAACTAAGCAGCCCGATTCTTATAAAAGTATTTCCTTCGGCAATAGCAATAGGCAGCGAAGCATCTTCTTTCTAATTTCCTTCAAATACTTTGTGCAAGCTTAACTACATTCTGATATACAAACAAGCAAACTTTCATATACATGTACATGCAACACATTCGCATTCTAAGAAATCTGTTTGTGAGTAAAATAGACAGAGCATTCAGAGCGTTTGTACACCAATGCAGGCCCGCTCCTCTTTAAGTTTCTCTCTCTCTTTCTCTTTCTGACCCAAGGGGCTAGTGAACTCACAGCTCCGTTTGGCCTGTAAAATGAAGCACAATTTGTTAGTGCCATCTATGGTACAAAGAGTCATTCTTTTATATGACAGCTATAAGATATAATGGTCCGATCTTCTCCAACTTACAGCGAAACCAAAAGAAAACCTGTGGTAAAAATTATAAGTCGATTGCTTCAAAACTGAGAGACTAGTTCGCACTGACAGACAGACCAGACATGGCTAAAACGACTCGTCTTGTCATGCTGATCAAGAATATATGTACTTTATGAGATGCCTCCTTCTATGCGTTACAAATATCGTGACAAAATTATAATATCCTCTGCAAGGGTATACAAATGATGAAGGAGAGAGCAATAGCAAAGCGATTATCTCCTAGACATATTGCGATTCTTATTGAATTTGTTTGGCAGAGAGGGGAAAGTCACTGTGAGCCCATCGCTGGTCAGAAGATCTTAAATGGAAGAGATCTATATAGATCATAAATATACCAAAATATCACTGATAAGGTACCCAAGTATTTACATATAACATTCCAATGATAGCCTGTTCCCTGCGTTATTTTTGAATTTCCATCTTTATTTTTTCCATCTTGAACTCTTAACAATAGTCAATCCATTCATCCATTCCATTCAAATCTCCTGCTTCCACATCCCCCCAGAGAAATATAAAATATAGCTCATCCTGAGCATATCATCGCCATCGCTTAATAGCTTCTCAATTCGTATCAGCGAATGCTTTCAAGCGCTATATTTCCTCTCAATCTTATCTCTAAACACATTAAGTTCCCTCTCTTGGCCAGCTTTCCATTTGTAAGCCCGGCACTTACAAGTCATAAGCCTAATCTTTAACTTTCTAATGCCAACTCCTCCTGCTTGGTGCTTATCCAAGACACACACACCCACAGAGCTGGGCAAATCTCTCTCGCTGCGCTTCCTGCTTCCACATTTCGCCGCAGCGCCGCCAAGAGTCCCAGCCCATTTTCCAAATTTATTGTTATTTGGAACTACTGCACATAATTTTTCAACAAATCGTCAGCTCAGCTGTCACACAAAGCACAAGCACAACATTTGCATATGGACTGAGGTTTGGCCGGTCAAGCGAAAACTGAGAGCACACCCGAAAACCAAATACATAGACAAAATAGAAGACAATTGTGGGAAAAAGTAGGAAAAACATCATTGCTACGATTTATTTCCGATCACTTATTAGCTAGCAAGTTGTAGCTTTGCTTTTACCACATTTGGTTAATGCCATTTATTGGTTTTACCTGAGCGTACGTTAGGTGTGTGTGCCAGTGTGTGTGCCAGTGTGTGTGCCAGTGTGTGTGTGTGTGTGTGTGGGCTGTGACTGTCACGCCCACTCACTGAAGTAGCAGAAGTCAATATTGCAGCTGAAATTATGAGGCCCCACTGCATCTGCATTTGTGCTGTGCGGAAGCAGGTCACGGTTTGCAGATCACTTTTATCACCGTGATTTTATAGCTAAATCACTTTTATGAAAAGTTCGTTCGAAAAAATGTAATAAAAGGTTATAAAAGTAAATAACCAAACTTCCAAAATTCAAACGTCTTTGAGAAATTTACTCACGAAATTTTCAGCTGATTATATTTTTGATTCTACAGTTTGTTTTTTGTAAATCGATCTGGTTAGAGATATCCTGTCTCATAAATTAAGCAAGAAAAGCTAACATATGAGGTGTTCACAGGAAAAACATAAGAATTTCTTTGATGAATAATAATAACACAGAGCACAAATATGGATTAGAACCTTTCATATAGATGTAATCTTATCTATCAAATATTCTTGTTAAAAATTGAATTGCATTTGAAGATGTTGAAGATCTTCTTTCTTGTTGAAAGAAAAACAAGTTTTAAACCATATTATGAGACCTCTTTGAAGCTATAATTCTAAAGCAAGACTTCTTTTTGGAAATATTTGCTTATCCTAAGATTTATTCGATTGCTGATGCTGATAATAGTCAGATTATTTATATAGCCTGAAGAAAATTTAAATACAGAGACAATTTTCTGCATCGAAGCTGCATTCAAGTCTGAATCTTAAAGACTCGATGTCTTGTAGAGATCGACTTGAGAATTTACCATTATCTGTGGCTAAAACAGTCGGGTCTGTTCCCAATTCTGAACGATTTTATACACAGATATCCATTTAACATTTGAAAGTGCAAAAACTTTTATAACTAAAAGGGTTTGGATTAATTTGTGTATGAAATATTTTTGATTAATTTATGATAAATATATTAATAATATTCACTGAATATGCATAGGAATGCTAGTTCTCTTCGCTGTGATATATGAGAAGATAGCTTCAATTTAAGAGCGTTTGTTGTTCGTACGGATAGACTATGGATAGACTAGTTGCTTAGCAGATCACAGTTTTCATCCATTCTAAGTATGAATTCCACCCATCACAGTTCTTATCTCTATGCCATTACCAGTAGTCTTTGCTCAACACTAACTCCATTGGCCTGCAAACGCAATAGCAGGCCGTGCCGTATATGGGAAGCCTCCACTTCAGCTTGACTCATGAGGCGTTGCGGTTGTTTTCTCATATGATTCAAATGTCAGGTTTTGTTTTTTTCTACGTTGATTCTAATTGTTTTGCCAGCTCTTGGAGGTTACTAGGTGAGGTGTGCATGTACAAGTATGTATATATGTATATATAGTATATATATATGTATAGCTATATACTCCGCTTAATGTTTGTTTGCGTTGGAAGCTCGAACACGAAAGCAATTAATCGCCGCTAATTGCTGAAAATGTCAGCGCAGACAAGATCTCTAATGTTTTTCAGCCCCCATATTCATGATTTGATGTTTCATGTTTCATGTTTGATGTTTGCTTTGATTTCATGAGCAGTTAGAATAGACATTTGCTAGTTTGAGTTATTAGCAAATTGAGGAAACCAACATACATAAGTAAATTTAGTATTCGTTAGTTAGTTCTGAGTAGATAATTAATTTCTAGAAAGGTCAAAGGATTCTAAAGTACATTACTTACTGTGGGAAATGAGGGTGTATTTGTTAAGCATTTTGAAAAACAAATATAGTTTATATAGGGGTGCTTCACAGAAAACTCTATACATTTAGTCATTTTAGCTTAATAGTTTCAAGTTTCAAGCGTCGTAGAAATAGTTCCCCTCGCACTTCAATGAAATCCATATTTGGACACTTTAACTTCAATATTTATTACAAATTATGATAGATAATTTTCAATAGGCTTAAGTTTATTAACGAACTGAGTCTGAAGTTCATCTCAGCTCGAAAAACTTTTAAAAATTAAACTGTTATAGTTTCGATATAGACGAGATTTGTGTAAAAAAGATATCTGATTTACACAATTTGATTTAGTTTAATTTTGTATTAAACTACCAGCCTTCTCAGCTTGCCACAGCCTGTATACACCCTCCGGCCAGTACCATATCCAGCTAACATTTAAGCTAACAACTCAACTGTCAAAATATCCATATTTATTGTAATCATAATTCATTTGATTAACTTTGCAGCAGCCCAAAACATAAACTAAAACTAAACGCCCCATTAGCCTTTCTAAACTGTATGGCCAGCCTACACAGCCACCCCCTCTACCTGCCTCATCTGGGAAATTCGCTCACGTTTCAGTTGTCCGAAAGGAAATAGACACGACCGGGACTACTGTTTGCAGTCTGTCTCAGTGCCTGAGGAACAGAAAAGAAAGTCTTCTTTTTTTCGACTTTGTTTTTTTTTTTTTTTATTGAGCCATTATTAAGTTATAAACACGTTGCTATTAATACAAATACAAATACAAATACTAAGACAAAACATAAATAAATATACTCAGTATGTGTGGCAGAGAAGCCGTGGCCAAGTGAAAGGTTTTTCCAGACGTGGACACACAAGGACCTGCCTCTTGAAGATCTTCAAAGCTTTTAGCTTTTGTTTATGTGCAATTTAGTTGCACATTTCGTGGAAAGCCTTTCAGATGCTATAAATAAATATGGCCCAAGCCTTTTGATATTCTTCGCTCCTTCTCTTCTGTGTGCGAACAGCTTCAGCTTCAGCTCAGCTTCAAGCTTCAATCTGCAGCCGCCCGCCACTCAGTGGGCGAGTCGGAGTCTCTGTCTCTGTCTCTTTCTTAGCAGATTGTTTTTGTTGTTGTTTCGTGTTGTTTTTTTGCTTAATGGCCCATTTCAAATTGAGTTGTAGGTTTTGCTTTTCTGCCATAAAACTGGGGCGGAGTCTAGTGTTCACAGTTCAATTTGTGAAGCATCATTTGAATGATTTACAAAACTATTAAGTCAAGGATTGGAAAGGTTTGAGAGCATAACGAAAATTTCATGGTTTTTGGCTATAGGTTTTTGCTATAATAGCTTCTAAGGCTCCTTTCACATATGAGTAATAACATAAATAAAGTTTGGGGCGGAAGGCAAGATGTAAAAATTTAACTAATTTTATTATTTTTATTATTATTAGAAAGAGTTGCGAAACTCAGGGGAAGCCGTAACAACTAAGCTTAACTAGGGCTAGATTTTCTAAGGGATTGTTACCTGTATAAGGGAAGTATTTGATAACCAGTTTTTGTTATATGTAATGATATAAGATATAATGATATAAGATTCCTTCAAATAGGCTATTTCTTGCTTTATGTTTCTGTAGGATAAGACATCTTGTGGTGGGAAGGATTGCAGGAATTTTGTTCTTTGTAATGGGAATCTGGGACAATGTAGTATGATGTAGATTATAGTTAAGGGAGTGCTGCAATCTTGGATGGCTTTTGTTTTTAATATATTTGTGGGTGAGGAAGGTGTGGCCTAGTCTTAGTCGAGCTACTTTGATTGTATTAAAACGGGGAGGGCTTTTGATACAGTTTAGTTCTTTTATGTTTGCTTTCTTGGGATGTATTGCTTTGTAATGCTGTGTTGTGTTCGTCCCGATTGTTTGTTTGCATTCGAGTATAGACGATCTGATGTTTTTCCGTATATCGGATAGATTGAAGTTTGGATTTATCATGAGAGAGAAAACTGTGAGCTTCTTTGGCTGACTGTTCCGCTAGTTCGTTCACTTCCCAAATTAAAAGTATCTTTGCGTTTCTCTAATTTAGGAGGTTTCTAATGGAATGTTGAGTAGTGATCTGCGAAGTCGTTGGGCCTTAGTCGGTTAGAGATTATTGAATTTGAAGTAGTTAGACTATATGATATACTAATTATATTACAAATTTTAGAACAACTATTTTGTATTAAAGTAAATGCAAATGAACCTTTGATTTAAGCTGTAAACGTGCCGGAATACCTCTTAATAACCTTTTAAACAGCTTGGGTTTATACCTTAAAGATCTGCCACATTCATTTAAATTAGTCCAAAATCTCTTTTGTCATGTTTCGCTTACCAAAATGATGCAAATTCTTTGCAGACAAAAATTGTATGAGATCTATTATATATATATAGTGATAAGAACCTCAACAATAGCCTCAACAAGTTTTCAAATCTTTTTAAAGTATTTATTTATAAATTTCTTTTATTCTTTTTATTATTATTTCATTAATTTTCTATACATTTTAAATATTTATTAAATTTTTTCAACCCAAATCTCTTCATTCAATGGATCTCTTTGAACTTTAATCAACATATTGAAACTTCAATTCAAAATCAACAACAATAACTTGATAAATATTATAATAATTCCCAAATAATTTGTTTTTAACCACAACAACATCGTTTATGTAATTGCCACAACAATATATTTCCGTTAAATCTTTGTTAACAACAACAAAAAATATGAAATGGCTACAAAACTGTTTTTTATGGCCACATTTTTATTTCGTGTTTGCCAAATATTTGCCCCAACAACAGCAACAACTCGCACTGAATTTAAGAACCATAATTTGCCCGTTAGCCGCAGGATAAAACCAAGCAAATTTATCACGAGAAACAGCAACAACAACAGCAACAACAACAACCACAACAATAACAAAAAAACTGCAACACATAAAATATTTTTCGCGCTTAGGAAATGAAAACGAACAAAACGCGACCAGAGAATGAAGGGGCATTTTTTGTTGTTGCGTTTTTTGGTCTGTCTGGCCGAAATCTAGTCTATAAATTACAGTTGCTTTCAGTTGGCTCTTTATGCTTATAATCAGAATTTGCGCTTTCACACGCCACAGGCTGGCTGCGGTTGCGGGGGTGGAGGTGGGGTGGCAGTTCCGCCTCGTTATCGCTTTGACACAATCAAGTGGAAGCGAGGCCAAGCGCACAGGCCAAGCTTCAAAAACTTCTAACTAGGCTTAGGCCTACGCCGGCAACGTCTGCCAGTCTGGGTCCGTGGAGTCGGGGAATTTCGTTCGTTTGATAAACAATCTGCTCTAAATTCTCGTTTTTTTTTCTGTTTTGGTAAGATGCTTCCTTTTGTTGAAATTTTTGCCTAGGCAATTTTGTGCTTTGAAAGGTTGGCCCCTGTTTTATGTGAAGTTGGTCTTAGACTGGAGAGGGGCTCTTGATAAGTTCTGGAATGGAAATGAGGAAACAAAATTGCTAAAATGTGAATTCCACTGGATTCGTATAGCACACTTTTAGGCGCACATACTCTAATATAATAATTACAAATGAAATCATTAAAAAAATATCATTAAATAGAAAAGTTGTGTTATTACAATCTATTTTTTATTGTCTGCCAAACTTTTGACTTCAAAAGTGGCCATTTAGAACTTAAAATCGGAATCCTCTTAAAAGGATTATCTATTCTTTTTGCATCTTCCCGATAAATCTAAAAGCTACCAGACGCAATTCCAACACTAATCGTGGTAATGCAAAGTATCTGGCCAATCTATCTGTAAAACAAACTTTTCTTGGCTTTCGCCTTTTCCATATTCTTCTCAGCAAACCCTTTTAAACCCCATATCATGGGGGTGCATACAGCATAATAAGTAAGCCTCTATTTCGGAGTCTGCCACTCTTCTGACCCCTACATCTTCTGGAAGTCACTTGGCTAACCGTGTTTTATCATCCAAACTAAACAAGTTATTCAAAGTTTCAGTTCAATCGGTTGCGGATAACTTTTTCTAAAATTCATCAGCAACATTTCACCCACACATACATACACAAGTGAAGTTAAAAAAAGCTTTTAAACAAATTAAATAAAAAATAGTTCGAACTTTAATAGTTTGCAATAACAACAAAAATAACCTAAGCTATTAGATCTGCGTCAGCATCATTTCTCCCACATTTGCTTCAATTTCTATTACCAATATTGCCCACAAACAGTCCATTAAAAATTTAGCATCCGGAACCAAACCAAAAGACATTAACTGTCACAGAGAAACAAAAAAATTAAAAAAAAAAAAAGGAAAACGGAAAACCTGAAAAATTGTGTCTCACAGTTGCAGCGTGTGTGGGAAAACCGTTGGAAAACACGTCGTCGCTGTTGTCGAAATGGAAAACACAATTAGATGACCTAATAAATATGCACACCACACACAGACACACACACACACACAGTCGCACACGCGTGACAGATGCAGCGAGGACTCAGCGTCCGTGTTTGCAAAAAGAGGTAAAAATACAATTTTTGGTAATGCAAAATTTATATGGGAATTACCTTGACTGTTGTTGCTGCTGATGCTGCCAGCTGGGTCGTGATGACAGGCAATGGGCGATGGGCAATGCGAATGCAAAATGGCCCTGACTCGTAGTCTGACTAACTCGGACTCTCTTCTTGCTGGGCCTGGGCTTATAGGTTTCGGTTACTGTCAGTGGGTTTTCAGTTTCTGTTTCTGTTGCTGTTGCTGTTTTTGTTTTTGGTTTTGTTCATTGTGTGCCTTTATTGGTGCAGTTTTTGCTTTTGTTTGCCTTTTGTTGTTTGGCCAAAACAGCGTGACTTGCTCGAAAATGGCTTTGGTCATGGGAAAGTGAAGCTCAAAGGCTTCAAAACCAAAACTAGCTAAAGATCATGTCTAAGAACTGTCAAGAAATTGAACTGAAATGAAGTGAGGGAAAATGTTATGAAAGTTCATTAATGGAAATGTTGGTATGATAAGCGATCGAAGATAAGATCTATTGATGATTACCCTTCACAGATTTTATCGTTCTAAGACTCTCTTTGGAACCTTTGAGTATTCGAAGATAAGATCTATTGATGATTACCCTTCACAGCTACGATTTCATCGTTCTAACACTCTCTTTGGAACCTTTGAGTGTTCATATATGGTAAATATAGCTTATAGATAATCGAGTTTTACATTTGCCTAACCTAAAAATTCGCTATATACCATATCACTGTCTTATAATGCTTTCATAGTCAAGATTTGTATACGAAAGGAGCCTCAATTTGTAAACAAATCTTCCCATTTCAAACTATTTTCATGTTCCTGTTCGTTAAGAACCCTTAGTTTATGTAATTTATATATTCTATATAATGTTTGCTTTCATGTTCATTCTTATTGATTCACATTCTGCTTTCTAGTCCCTTACAATCATGTAATTGTACTCTTGTTACTTACCTCATATGATCTACAGTGGCTTAAGATATTCAACAACAATTCTTATATGATATAGTACATAGTTCGATATGTACAACTGCATAGTATAGTTTCTAACATAGCTAAGAAGCTTCTCCTTAACAATTATGCTGACTCGGATTTGAATAGAATGATTACTATATGATATAGAACTGTCATGCGATTCATTTTGACATATAATCCGCCTAAAAGTGCAATAGCTCTAGCAATGCTGAGTCAGACATCAGTTCGTATAGGTAGATCATGCCCATAAAGCCTCTCCTTTTTATGCTGCTTGACAATATAATAACATTCTCTGCAAAAGAAAGTGATTGTACTCCACAGAATTCTTGCTTTCAATTTCCCCTTCAATTCGCATTCTGTCTCTGTCTTCATTGTCTGCGTCAGCGTCTGCCACCTCTATTGACCCACTCTCGTTGTCCTCATATCTGTTACACATCTCCGCTGCCTGAGCTTATCAGCGTATGTTCAATGCTTATCAGTTGGGCCATTAAGCTCACATTTAACTTAAACAATCTCCTGGCCATGGTTGTAAAAAACTCCTTTTTTCGCGATGCCTTTTTTTATCGCCGGCGTTCCATCTGCCTCATTTATCATCATCGAAAATGTTGAAGCGTGTTGAGTTTGGTTTCGTTTTTCGGCTTGCCTCTCTTTGTTTGGGCAGAAAGACGGACGGTCGGACGGATCGACCAAGCCGATCGGCCAGTCGTGACCCACTTCAAGAGTGCAGCTCTTCTCCCTCTCCCCACACAAACCCCCCACTGTCACCTTTTGGTGGTGGACTTCCTTGTGAGCTTCAGTTTGTTAACTTTTTGCTGTCGCTTTTCAGTGATAAATATATGTTACACTTTTTTACTGTTATTGGCCCACCGCATGTGTTCTCTTCCATTCGCATTTCTGTCTCGCCTCTTCTCGCTCTTTCTCGCCTTTTCCTTGCGCTGCAGCTGTGTGTGGAAACTCTTCCTTTCAAATGCAACCATTAATCGTCTTGTTTTCTAATTAAATTGCGGCCACCAGCTCGCCATGTGGGTGTCTTAAGTGGAGTCGACTTTTTTTTTGGTAATTATTCTACAAGCAGAATTATTTTCAAATTGAAAAAAAAAAAGAAAAACAACAACAATAACAACAACTGTACTTTTACTTTGCATACCCCGTTGACTATTTTCGGCTGGGCTCATAACTCACAACCAATTTTCAAAGTGGGGCAATTAGAGAATTGGAGAGGCTTCAACGGTTAGGTATGCTCGGTTGTGGAATTTGGGAATGTGTGTGCAAACGAGGTGTGGGTGCGCTCGTCGTCATGATGGAGAAATGGTAAATAAATAGAACTCAAGCTTGGGAAATGTTTTAAAGTAAGGTTTTGGTTACGAACTAGGACTTTCCGTTCGTCTCACAGGATTGGGAAATATTCGGTTACGATTCTTAAGAAATGTGTTGAGCAACAATATATAGATAAACATAGATGTCAAATTGGACATTCTTCGCATACAAATGACACTGAAATTGAGGATAATCGCGATATATGTCGATGGCCTACACTGCGATGCGAGCTGCCTGCTAGTTTTGCCATTTACATAGAAACTTTGAGTTCGACTTTAACAAACTTGCAGTCGAATATTTGGGTACGAGGATCGTTAAGATCGTCTAATTGATATGAAAATTTCATCCATCTAGCTCTTATAGTTTGACCCATCAGTCAGGACAAAAATAAACTAAAACTAATGTCTTATGCATGTTTTGTGCAACCTGCTTGACCTCGTTGAAGGAAGGAACAAAAACACACACTTTTCTCCTGCCACCTTGGTCGTTCCAAGTGACCACCTACTTGACAACTTGCAGGCCAGCTGCCTGTAGTAACACATCATCCACCTCCTTCTGCTGCGGATACTCACTCCATGCACTCGAAGGAACCCACATCAGGCCAGCTGGCCGGCGTCAACTTAACCTAATCGAGAAAGTCTTAAATTACATACGCACCCACACGAAGCACGGAACATGAAACAGCAACAACATTATGAAGACAAGAAGGAACTTTAGCTTGACTCCTTCTACGCTCTTCTTCTTCTTCTTCTTCTTCTTCTTGGCCAACTGTTTCTGCAACTCTTTTTGTGGTCAATTTGGTCAATGAATTAAGTTTTGTTATTCTTTGTGTTTCTTGGGCAAACACCTCGGGCGTGTTGCGAAGCGAGCCTCAAATTACAGTTCATTGAGCCATTTTGAAGTTGGAGTGGAGAGTTTTGGGCCTGGCTCGCAGCTCAAGCGACAACACTTGACGGGCTTCCCTCTGCGTGTGTTAACAAAAAAAAACCTGACCTCATTTTTGCCAGCACGGTTGGCCCTCATCCTGCTGCCCTCTCGTCCGTCCAGCTCTTATGATAAATGAATGCTCATTTTCGTTTACCCAAAACAGACAATTTCCTTTGCCGTTTTGCCTGGGCCAACATTATTATTTAGCCGTTACTCATATTTTGGCCACCGCTGTATGGAGTATGTTGTGACAGGCGAGCTGCCTCCATTCTGACACCACCCCGCTCGACCGCTCTTGTCATGTACTGATGATGTCCTCATGCACGTATATGTACGTCGTACTCGTCCTCTCCACTCCCAATGGTGATTTATGAAGCCGAAGCGTTAAAGTGTTTTATATTTTAACGCAGTCTCTTCCCTTTTGCCATTTATCTTGCTCTTTTACCTACTTGTCCGCACTTCGTTGAGAACATTTCACATTTCCACATTTCACTTTTTTCCAGTGTGAGCTAATTGCGACTGCTTTTGGGTGTTGCCTCATATCATAAATCTTCAAACACTTTCACATTCATTCATTCATTCGGTCGTTCCTCCTTTTCCGTACACTTGCACACACTGTGCTACGTGTTGCATTTACCTTTATTTTTGGGTCTGAAAACTCATTAGCACGTCGCGACATTGGTTAAGTGTTTTTTTTTCACCCAGCTACCTGTAGAGCCTCATAGCACCTTACCCAAACCTTACCCTCCACCTGCTGTTTGTTCATTCATGCTTTAGTTGGCAATTCCTGCTGATATCAGGGAAATCTTTTGAAACGGCACCTAAATTTAGCGCATGCCATAAAAAACTAGAATTCTGTTTGGGGTATGTAGGTTTAGTTTAAGTTTTTGAAGTAATAATTATAAAGGGACGCTGACGTACAATGCGCGACAGCAAGCCACGGGGCTAGTTACCCGCGAAACCCAGACTTAAAGCACCCTCCTTTCGCCAAACCGGCCGAGGGGCGCTGAAGCACAATGCGGGGATGCAAAAAAGCGCGGACACAAAAAGAGAGTTGAGAGAAAATACTAAAAAAAAAACGCGGACCCGCTCGCTTGTTTTCAATGAAAAGAAACACGAACAATAAACGTTTGACATTATCTACTTGCTGGCTGCATTTATATAAATGTTTTTTAGTTGAATTAAGAGACTCATTAATGGAGATAAAGTTGAAGAAATTTGTAAAGTTAAAACACAGAACTCGAAGAGATTCGTACTAGACCTAGTTTGAGTTACAATGCTACAGATACATAGGAGCGTAGTTTCTAGTAGCCGTCAAAGTCGGAGAGTCAATTTAACCATTGTTCAGCTTATGTATAACGTTAACATTAAGCATGATTCTACGTTTATCTAAGAATGGAAGGTTGCTTAAAAGAAGTTTACTTGAGTATTTGGATCCCAGTTAACCCACTGAGAGCAAATAGCAAACTTTCTTTAGAACAGACTGAGTCTCAGACTAGATATTCGATGGGCACTCTGAAATTGAGCGGATCAGTACTTTGCTTATATAAGGATCATCGAATGCCTTCGACCAACGCTTAATAAAACCTAGAACACCCACAGCCCTATTGACCGTATTGACCGTCAGGGTCTAAAAGAATGCCCAAGTCATCTACGGCCTATCGTTAAGAAGGTACGATGCTGCGACTGTTGATTTGTCGCCTTGCATTTGGAAAAGTTAAGATTTAGTAAGTTGACCTGACTCCACGATTGGAAAGAATCAAGTTCATCGTGGAGCCTGAAATGGAAGAAAGAGAAAGAGTCCTTAAAGGAAAGGCAAAGCTTAACATCGTCGGCGTACATTAGTACACGAGAATAGGATAGAACCTGAGGCAATCAATGATAAAAAAGATGAAGAGAAGGGCACTTCGAATAAAGTCCTTTATAAGTTTGTGTACAAATAATAACTTTTTTTCATTTTTAATGTAATATTTAATAAGAGTTTTACTATATACACCCTGGATTCTTAAATGTTTATCGAAATTTCATAAAATGCTTTTATATATATATATATATTTATATATTGGCATGCATATTCCACATCCAATTTATCTAGTAAATCCACTGTTGATACCCTTATTAACTCAACTTCAGCTTCAATTACAAAATCAACACTTTGCAATCGCTGTGAAATGCAAACAAGTCCAAAATACTTGCGACCCTCTCAGGTCCCAGACAAAACAAAGTGGCCACCAGCTAATACCCTGCTTCTACCCTCTCATCCCCCTCTGGCAATGGCTGGCCACTTATTTTTCACCGCCAGCTGGGGACAGACTTTTGGAATTTGAATTGAGAGATTAAAACGCAGCCAACTTCCACACTCTGCGAGTGCCGTTGTTGTGGTTGTTGCACGTTGCACTTGGTTGTTGTCTCGCCCACCCACGCGGATTTCGAATGAGTAGCAAAAAAATAAGTAAATCTCGCTGGTTTTTTTTTTTTGGTCTTTTTTGGCCATTTGGCTTAGCTTTTGGTTCTTCAGCTGCAGCCAGAGCAGTTGCCGGGACCGTCTCCGTGTCCGTGTCCGTGTCCGTGTCATGACATTGCAGGCAGCCGCCAAGTGAAAGCAGGTTAAATGCAAATAAATTGTAACTCTGTGTTTAAAAAGCGCACTCCCCTCGAGTACACTTTACCTTTAGTTGAAAAATCGTTCAGCTGCGATCGTTAATTTGATTGCCTTTGATTATCATAATTAGGTATATAGTATATAATGCGGGTCATTTGAACGAACACGAAAAACAAAGCCAAGCAACTAAAGCGGGCCCAAGAAGAGGCCATCATGTACAAAGTTCAACAACAATTGTAAGAAAATATTTAAGAAAATTGTAAAATACTTGAACTTTTAGACAGCATTTAAATGTAAGTGAGAATACAGCCAGGTGCTCTGTAGCTCTATCGACTCATAGAGTATATGTAAATGAAAATTTGAATGAGAAAATTAACTATCAAGAGGTATAATATAATCCCTAACATTACAAATGACAGTTATACATTCTCATTGCAAATGGTTTTTCACTCTTCAAAAGAATCTTAAACGTATACTTAAGAGCTTGCCAATTTTCATAAATTTCTTTGCCACCTTAGCCTCATTAGCTTGTGCCGCTATTTAGTAAAAAATCGTTGATTAAGAAAAGAGAAAAGTCTCACCTAAACTTCCGGGTAAAACCGACGCCACTGCAAAGACAATCTGCATTTGCCAAAGTCTTATGAAATTCCCAAGGCTTTCCCACACTAAGAACCAGAACCAGGCTAATAATCACACAAAATATGAAGACGATGCCTCAGAGCCATCCTACCATCGTTTGCCAACTTAATAAGTGCAGCACCAGACGCTAATGAAAGCGTAGACTAGTCCAAGTCAGCCAAGCCCATTCCAGCTCAGCCTGAACTGCAGTAGCCTGAGAACATTTTGAATTGTTTCATAAAATACCCAAATGCTGCTCTGTCTCCATCTCCACCGTAGTTAATTGTGTCAGGCAATGTGACAGACACAGAGAAGAAAACACACTCTTGAAACAAGTCAAAATGAAGCCATTTTCAGATGCAGATGCAGGTACAGATTTCTTGATTTCTGATGTCTGATTTCTGATATCTTTTATTCCAATTCCGATTCCGATTGAGTTTCTGTTTTCAGCTTTATTTTTTTGCATGGGTTCAGCATCAGGTTCAGGTTCAATATGCTAATGCCAAATACAACAAGGATCTTGGTGGCATATAATTTATGCTTTGCTTATTGGCAGCTGCCTTTGAGATTTGCATAAATTTCATATGCAACATGTTTCTTGCTGACTGAGTATTGGCTTTTTTTTTCGCCAACTGTGTGTGTTGCATCTTGGACTTGTATCGAGTGGGCGATGTCTCAACATAGAGACATCAAGCAGCATGTTTAAAGGAAATCAAAAAACATATCATGGTGAAATTTCAGGTGACCTCGTTTTCTTTAAAGAATTGGTCAGCCCAATATGGTGAGCACGGGGAGAGTGTAGTGTAACGAAATATGAGATACATATAAGTATATTTGGCAACGGCTTGAACGTCGCCTCTTCAAAGGCAATATCGATCGTTTATGATCATTTATGATCGATTTTATAATGAGCAAGCACGCGCCACAAAAGGATGCAGGAGAAGCAGCTCACTTTTTTACTGTTGAGTTGGTTTATATTAAGGTTATATGTTCGTTAAAGACTCGATGTAGACCTTTAACACCAAAACTTACAACTTCTTTTTTGCAAGCTTAAGTTTAATAAATCAAATTTAATAATTTCATTTAGAAATAATAGTTCCCATAATATCAATATAATATCACCCTGTAATGTTAAGAGTATCTTGCTGTCGAGCGTGTCTCATTGGCAGCATTCCTCATATGAGAAAGGAAGACAGGCTGAACCGAATTGAAAGTAAAAGATCGACACACGATCGCCGCCGCATACTGCACAAAAGTCCAAAAGTAGGCTTGAAAACTGTGTGGAGTTGGAAGCCTTCTACACACTGCCTGCTGCTGTCTGACCCAATTTCGCTTTTTAATGGGGTGCCAAAGGCCGCTGCCAGCCAAAAAAAAAAAAAAAAAAAAACATACCATAAAAAACAATCTTTCAGATCTCTTTTCGCAAACGATACTCCCGCGAACTTGCTACGATCGATCGGTCATCCATCTTTATTACTCTCTGGCGATTTTCACGCTCAATTAATGTTTATGACAAGTGATTGTGTCTCAGGCTCAATCTCAGCCTCAGCTCAGCCTCAGCCTCAGCATCGGCGATAACTCAACTTGGACTTTGGAGCAAGTAGTAGAAGCGGCAGCAGAACGAGATCTTCTCGGAGATGCGTTTGCATTCACGTTCAAATCGATTTGAATTTCCAATAGAAAGTTTCCTTGTCGTGATTTGAATTTATGTCTTGGTTTTGTGTTCGCCGCACTCGCTCTCATATTTGACATGTGAAAATCAAAGCTTGATTGATGTTATGACTGCAATTGGGAAACGAATCGGATTCGGACTCGGACTCGGACTCGCAACGGACTTGCCTTTGGAATCTGTGAATGCAACTTTGCGAATCTGCAATTGAAATTCACATAAAGCATTCTGTGCCATAAGGCGTCGATAAGAAAGTTTACAGAGTTAATGTGTGTGGGTCGTATGGGACTTGTGTCAGTTTAAAGTTATTAAAAGATATTTCTTAATGTTAGCACAAAATTAAGCTGGCGATTGTAAACGAGAAATTATTGGTTGGTTGCGTGGGAATAAAAAAATAGCTGAATTTATATGAAATGTTTGATTTTCTCTTAAAGATGAAAAAGTTACAAAATTAGAGGACAAAGGAGGAAAGCTGTAAAGATATATTTCTTGGGCAGCCTAGCTAGAATATCAAACTAAATGTTCATAAATTTGTTTTTTCTTTACCTTTTATTTTTGAAGAATTTCTTTATTTAATAATAAGCTGATAAGCTAAAGCGTATGCATTTCCCTCAATTTAAGCTTAGCAACATGCTTAGCAACTTCATCATGTTGCCAGCAACATATTACAAACCGCAGCCACAACAAACTCCCGCCAGAGCATGTTGCTTAAGTCCGCAATGGCTCGTGCTCATGCTCATGCTCATGCTCATGCTCTTGCTTTTGCTCTTGCTCTCTACACCTTTAAGCCGGTCTTGATCTGCCAGCCGGCTTCTGCTGCTGCTTGCTTTGCCGAGCTCATGATCATGATCCGCAGTCTCTCGCTTGCAAGTGCAGCACCAGCTCTACTTCTGCCGCTGCCTCTGCCTCTGCCTCTGCTTACCTGACCAGCAACAACAAGTTTGCAACATAAGCAGATCTTGCTGCCAAGATCTCTGCCGTTGTTCCTGCCAGCGTCGATGTCGCCGTCGCCGTCGCTGCTTTGGCTGCAGATGCTCTGCCCGATCGTCGGCTTCGGCTTGTCATTCCATCAGTGCATCTGCTCAGACGCGTCGACGTCGCTGCCGCGTGTGTGCGTGTTTTTCAGCCGTGTTGTGTGAGAATTTTCACTTTAGCTGCAAATATTTATGGAATTTTCATGCGCATACCGCTGGCCAAAGTGCTCCAATTGTGTGAAATCATGTTTAGGAAATTTTGAAAAACATTTATATTTTCAAATTGATATACAAATTTAATGTAAGTTTAAAAATAATTTGAAATTAATTCAATTAACTGTGTGCCCTTTATGTTTTGTTGATTGAAAACGAGTTTGACCTTTTTTTCGGCTTCTTGGCGGTGGTTGGTGGCGTGGGCGGAATTACAAGATTTCCAACTGGTGGTTGCCGTTTGTGACACATTTATCTGATTAATTTTTGACAGTTGGACAAAAGAAAAACCCAAACAAAAAATACTGACCTCAATATTTTGTTAGAGCTAGAGGAGATTTTTGTGATGAAGAAAGAAAGAAAACACTGCAATTACGCAGAAAATGATGTAACACGCAAAGGCACACGACAATAACAACAACAGCAACAACAACAACAAACAACATCAAAAGCAGCAATAAAGCAATTAAAATGTCATTGCTTTTGGAGGGAAAAAGGCCGCAAAGAAAACTATGTGGAAATGGCTTGAAATGGGGGAAATGGGTTATAAAAACGGATATGAGCGATATGAGAGTTACGCTGCATTTGAATGACTTTTTCTTGGAGCTTTTTTGAAGTTAGTAGATGGAAGTCATAAAATTTTATAAATATAATCATAATAATTTTTCGGCACTTTTCGGCATTTGAGCCTTTGAAGCGCAGCTGATAAAATGTTCCACACTGACTAAGTTCGAACTGCTGGTCCGTGCCGAAAGCAAATATTTGCATAAAATGCAATCAGTTTTTTTCCTTTCAGCCAGTCGTTTGGGTTCAGTTTAGGCTCTTCTGCTGCTTCTTCTTTGGTTCTACAAATGTTTGCGCAATACCTTTTGAGGCATGCCAGACCTTTGAATAAGAATATAAACGTCAGTTTTTGTTGTTGTAGGTGTTGAGGTGTTCTTAGGCGCACTTTGGAAACATCTTTTGCTTAAATGAAGAAATTCTAAAACTGCTGTTTGCAGTGATTTGAGAAAAATTGTTGTGGGAAAAACAAATATTTATAAAATTAGAATTTCCATATGATGCCAGCCTGACTCTTTGTCAGGCAAAGCAATTGAAGAGCGTTCTATGACGTCACATGATAAAATTTTAATGTTGTGAGACGGTGATATGTAAGAAATTTACATGACAATATACTTATATATACATATATATATACGAATTGAGAGTATCAATCGCTTTAGATATACAGAATAGATGTTTTAGAGTCTTATTCATAGAAATGTTGCATTTCTTCCTTCTATGCGTTGCAAATATCGTGATAAAAGGGTTACCAAACGGTCATTAAAATGAGATCAAACGGTGCAGAAAACTAGTTGAAAAGGGATAAAAATGAACAAAGTGTTCTGAAAATATTACTTAAATGTCATATTTTTCAGACAACTGAGGCTTTTACGATTCCAAAACGTTATTGAAATGAGCCAAAGTCGTTCTTAATGTGGCCCCAGGCTGATTCTCTAATGAACCCAAAGCGTTCCAAAAATGAGACCCACCAAAAGCTTTGAAATCGAGAGCACCATTCACTGTATAAGAAAATACGGAATAACCATACCATTGTGAATGAAAATCTTGTATTTTCCTTTGCCCAAAAATGTATTCGAAGCCTATCGGACCTCTTTGAGTAATTCAAGGAGTAATTCCAGAAACTATAACCAAATTTCTATAGGAAAATTCACTTTAAAACTTCGTCTATATGCACCATGAACAAGACTTGGAAGATAAATGCAGCTTGCAGAAAGCTTTTCCATTTCCCCCATTTCAATTAAATTTCCAAACACTTCCGCCCCCAACACCAATAGCAGCCACACATCAACAATGAAATCCAAACTCTCAGCGCAGACTTCGTTTAATCAACAACAATTAAAATCAATTAAACCGAATGCAAACATATACAAACGATTTGTCTGTTTCTGTTTTGAGCCCAGGCAGGCGCAGGCTCCTCCTGCACTTGCCAGCTTCAGCTGTCAAATCAGCGCCTCGCCTAGTTTGACATTTCTATTATGTCAGTCGGTGAGTCGAAAATGCAAAACTGCAAGTTGCACAAACACAAACACAAACTCAGATGCGACTGATGGGAAATTAAAAATTCTAAACACAGATCCAGGCCGAGTAGTGGAGGGCATTCAAAGCTGCTGCTGCTGCTGCTGCTGCTGCGCCACACTGTCCGTCAAATGTTAATGACCAGCAGCAGGGCAGGCCAGGCCCAGGCGCAGGCCCAGGCCCAGGCCAGGCACGGCGGCATGCAGGCAGGTCTAAAAATAATATGAAAATAAAAATCAAACAAGCGCCAGGCCGAGCAGCCAACTTGAGGCGTCTGCATGGCGAATCAGGCGTAGATTAAAGCCCAGGCCTAGACGCAGTAGCTGGCAGCATAGCAGCAGGGAGGTGGTATGTATGTAGGCATTCAGCAGTGGTGGGGTAGGTGCAAGGCGGTAGCATATCAAATGCCTGGCCTGGCATCATCTTCTGTCCAACAGAATTTGACTTTAATGCTCGGTAATTATGAAAAGTAAACTTAAAGTGAAGCGAGGAAAAATCGCTTCTGGTCTTCCACATTAGCTGCGGCTTGAAACTTGGCTGAAGGTCGGTCGGAATCGGACAAGTCGTATATGCATCTCTCAAGCTCTTTATGCAATGTGCGATGTGGCATGCCTTTTGTTTGCCTCATATTAGTTTTTATTTTCCTCTTGGTCATATATAATTCAGTACGTCACTTCTTTGACAGCTTCATGCAAAGTGGGGGCAAGTGAGAGAGTTAGAGAGAGACAGAGACAGAGACGGAGAGAGAGAAACACAAGTTGGTACTCGTGGTTGGGCACCTCTGGTGTGACTTTTGGGTGTCTCTGACGCGCTTTTCTGACAGCCACTCCAGGCACTCCAAAGTGAGTATGTGAGAGGGGTGGGTAGGGGGACGTCTAGGGTTTGGTAGAGTTTGGTTTACTTTTTGCATAAATGCATAAAAATTGTTTTTCCATTGTTTGCAGTTGTCCAACTTTTTGTTGGTTCTCCATGGCAGCAACAGCAGCAGCAGCAGCAGCTCCACCAGTTGGAACTGAAGCTGTCAAAATATTGAGCTGTCTGGTTTTTGGTATTTGTTGTGCAGTGCGGCTTCAGCGGGGGGGATTCGAGGGGCGGGTTATGAATGGGTCTGCTGTTTTTGAAATATTTTAAAGTGCAGACAGCAGGATTTTAATTGAAAAATATAGAACAAACAAGCCAAGGGAATTGTAATTTTGTTAACAAAAAAATTCACTGGAATATGGCAGAATTTTTTAACAATTTATGGCAAATATATATATGTACCTATATATGTACCTATAGATGCCGAAGGTTTGATATTTTAGGAAGTTTATCAAATTATCATTTTGATTTTAAATGCGAAATATAAAACAAATAATCGAATTGACTAAAAAGAATTTAGGAAATATTTTAAACAAATTATTGAAACTAATTCGTGTTATCATAAGAATTTCCCCAATGATCGGAATATTATATATTTTGTTCAGACTTTATTTTATTTATATATACACCTAAGTCTGTTTTTACACGGTTTTGATATAACACGGTTTGAAAATTGAATATTTTTTAATTTTTTTACACGATTTTATTCCATTTAGCACGATTTGAAATTTTATGTACTTAAAATTTTGTTGTCAAAATTTAATTTTTGCGAAGTATGTTCATATCACAAACATAATCCCAATGTCGAAAGAGCTGCACAATTCCAACGTGAGCTGAATTCTTGTATGGCTCGTTACAAGGAATTATACAAAGAGGTAGCAAGAATTGGCGAACAACGGCTCATAACAGAGTTCATTTTTCAAAATGTAGATGCCGAACGAGCAAGAGAAAGTCCAGTTCAAAATTATTCCAGCTATGATACTGAATGTATACGCGTTCGAAGCAAGCGAATGCGAATAACTGATGACGACAGCAATTAAATTTATGTTGCTGTATTTATGATTATCACTTATTTTATTTTATTTTATTTTTTACCTTAAAAATTGAATAACCTATTCTTTTCGTTCACAACATAGTTGTTTAGTTCCTGAACTTGATATACATTTAATTTATATTATGTACTTTTAAGATTAGAGTGCATATCTTTTTTATCATTAATTACTATGCTTGTGAAAATAAGCATTATATATTTGATTTAATAAAATAAACATGAATTCTTGTTCTTAAAAATTCTTGTTTTTCACTAATTTTAATAGGTTTTAGAGATTAGGAACAAATCACCCATTTTTGTATACGATCAATGTCTTTTTTTACACGGTTTTTTTTACACGGCTTCTTCTGGAACCAATCTACCGTGTAAAAACAGACTTAGGTGTATTTATTGAGGAAATTCATAAATTTTAAATTTAATCTTTTAACAAAATTTAATGAAAATCTCTGAAAATTATCATTATGTTTCCGTTCCAATTTCAAACCCGATTTTGCCCACTTGCAGTTGAAATGTTTGCGATTTTGGTTCCTAGTGCTTACTTTAGCTTTAAGCTCTTATGGTTTGGTCTGTGCCTTTTTGTCTCATCAATCAGTCAGCCTGTCAGCACGTTGAGTTTTATACATTTTTATTAATATTCAACGTTAGTTCAAAAAAAAGAATCTGCTTGTCTCGTTCCGAACTTATAAAAACAAATCGAAGAAAATAAAATAATATAAAATATTTCAAAATACATTTTAATACAATAAATCTCTTCGAAATATTTTTATCTTTTCTAAGCAATCTTCACCTTTTGTTCACAAATTAATTGCCAAAACTATTGACTTATAATTAAGGAACTTATGTTCCAACTGTTGCTGACACTTGGCCAGCCCACGTATGTGCATGATTTGCTACAGCCTGTACTTATTAGTTTATTGAATTTCAGGTTAATGTCTCACACAAGCAGACCGACCCCCAATATCAAACCACTCACCTAAAGATCATATCTCAAGACATTCCGCAGTTATAAATAGTTATTATTATATTTTATCTATATTTTTGGACATTTCATTGACATTTCGGACTGCTGCTGTTGCCTAGTCTGAGGCTAAACAAATGGCAAAAACACATTTGGCGCAACCTCAAGGCTGAGCCAAGAGATACAAGCCACACATACAACGCAGAGGCAACTCAAAAGCTATCAATAAGAAAAATTAACTTAAAGTTTTAAAGCTGTCATATGTGTGGCTTGCTGGTTGGCCTGCTGGTTGGATGTGGCGAGACGTTGTCATTAACCCCCTGACGTTTCTGTGACTTGCCGCCAAATGTCACCATGACAGTTGCAAATTGTCAGCTGATGGCCTGGCCGCCGTCTCCTGTTTTTCCCAATTCCCAGTTAGCAGCTAATTACAAGACAGAGACAGAGAGATACAGACACAGATACAGATGGAGGATAAAGAACCAACATTTGACATTTGCAGCGGCAGTTTTGACAGTTTTGGAACGTTTAAATGGAAAACAACCAAATATGGCAACAAGCTGGTCAAGTCTTGTATATGTACTTGGGACCCTTAACAACGGGTTGACTGAACTGGCCTATACCACTACACTCATATGATTCCTATATGTATACATATATCGATATATCGAGTGTTTTTGTTTAGCTACTGTGTCTGCTTTTTGACGTTGGATTGTTGTTGTTGACACTTTTTGTATGTTTGCTTAGTTTTTGTTTTGTAATTTTCTATAATGAATGCATTATGCATTTTACTCTTTCAACTCACTCTGCTTAGCTTTTGTTTGTCATGCAGTTAGAACCGTTTCGATAGCTCTTCGGTTTTCTTCATTGTTGCCAAGTCATGTTTAAGGCGTAGCCAACAAATTGAGTCTAATGATGGATAAGCTGGCCAAAGGGGAAAAAGTAGAACGTTGCAGCATCTGCATCCACTTGAGCATTGGTAACAAATTTCTGAAGGATTGTGCGCTTTGGTCATTGACGTTTTTGTGGGGATTTTGGTGAGAAAAATGTCAAAGAATTCAATTGAAATGATATGAATAAGTGGTGAAGTCAATTATAATTGTAAAAATATTGAAAAATATTATATATAGATATGTTTCTTGCTATTCTTATCAATCAAGTCCATTCCAATCATTATCTCACACATTTCCATCCACATCTACTACTTTCTTGCTTACACAATTCTGTTAAATGCTCAACCAAAGTGAAAGTCTTTCCAGAATAGCAGACTAACAAACTCATGTTGCATGCCAGCTGCATCTCTCTCAAAGCTCAGACAATGATAGATCATTAAAAGCATTTATAGTTGTAGGAGTTTAAAGTTTAAACAGCAACCACAACAACACCGCAAACAGTCACGACCCTGTCAACTGGCCACAAGACCCACAATTCAAGCCACAAAAAGTTTAAAGGTCGTGTGAAAAAGTACAAGTATTTATTTGATGAAAACTCCCTCAACTCAACAGAGAAAAGTTTGATTTGTTTAAATTGTCTTGGCGCAGACCTAAAGAGCTGGACTCACTAAAGGTCTAGCAATGTCAAGATCCAAAGAGCTTGACACAGGCTTATGGCTGATGCCAAGGTTTTCCTCAGTTGCTGATTGGCCCCTGGAATTACCTCTGGTTGGTTGGTTTATTAGAATCGTAAGCAGGAAATGATTTATGTTTTCTTTCTCGGAAATGTGACAACTTTGACTGTGGAAGAAAATGTTTTACAACAAATGGGGGGAAATGGCTGTGGAAGCCAATGCGCCAAGCCGGAAGCCATGATGAGTTAGAACTTTTTGATTTTCTAATAAGCTAATGATGGTATTATTTATTAAATAATTTTTGATTTCGCAGGCATTATCTGAGTTGTCAGTTTATTCAGCATTTATATTTCTCAACTCAACTTCTCCGTGTTAATTCTGACCTGCCACAAACTAATTTTGTCCCACAATTCCACTCTCACCTAGCTCTAACAATAATAATTTTAAATCTTTCATTGCTACGTTTTTGCTCGCCTTCTGTTTTCACTTTCCGCATCAAAGCTGAAATTTTATTTATTTTCCTTGGCACTTCCGTTTATTTATTTTGAACTCCGCCAGCAAATGAACGTTGTTTCTTTATTTTTGCATATCGCTCAATATTTTTGGCTTGAAGTAGTTGAGCTGGGCACTTAAGCATTCAATATTTTTGATATATGCAAAGTATTTGCCAATTGAGATTCGTTGAGAGATGAAATTTAGAAACATAAATTGTTGAATATAAAGCGGAACTGTGGCTGGGAAAGGCCTGGGAGAGGTCACTTAAATGCATGAAATTTGTATGTAAATTATGTTTAAGTAGTCAGCCAAAGAGGGGGGCGGAAGAAATTATAAATATTTACAAAAAATTGGTGTCCTAAAATCAACAGAAATTTGAAACACTTGAAAAAAGATAAGATGTAAATTTCATTAAAAAAGTTTAACTATTTTGTTGGAGCCTTATAAATTTGGCAGCAATGAAATTATAATCATTCAACTATCATCTTCTAGTATAATATATTATAATACTATTCTCCAATTCTTTAACATTTCAACATCCATCATGGATTCGTTGCAATCTCACCACCACAGCACACCACACCACACCACACCCCTCTTTAAGTAAACCCAAAAATTTCCATCATTACAAACTCTTTACATTCAACAAAGCAACGCCCATGGAAACCTCATGGCATCATAGGCAAAGTCTACATGGAGTACACTCCACAGCTCCAGCTACTATGCCTCCTCCTCCTCCGCCTTCCCTACTGCCGCCATATCGCATGCCAACTTTCTACAGGTTTTATTTTTCTACCAGCTTAAACTTTTGCTGGTTAAGTAAAAATTGCGCAATATTATGAACGAACAATGCAATTGATTTTTTCTTTTTTTCTCTTCATTTTTTTGGTAAAAGAAGTCTCAACAAACAATTACAACGGTAAAGTGTAGAAAGAAGCAGCATCAGCATCAACAGATGAGGAAGAATAAAGCCAAAGCCGAAGCCGTGGCAGTGTGTATTTGAGAAAGAGATGCCACAAACTTGAAGCGAAGCAAAGGCAAACACAAAGATGCTTAACAAAGGTCACAACATTGACATTGAACAAGCCATAGGGGACAGACAGGGGCGAGGGTTAAGGTATAGGTGGCACGGGGAAGGGGGAAGGGGGACATGTACACATAACATGGGATAAATGTTGTTTAATATGCAATTACATTGAAGAAAAGGCTTGAGCTAGGCCAAAAGGCTGAGCGACTGCGACTGCGTTCGATTTTGTATATGACAATGCTTCGTTCCTTCGTTTCTTCCCCCTTTTCTAGGTACCGTTCTTCTTTAGCCAGTCAATCAAAATGGCGGCGATTTAAAATTAAATTATACGATGACAAACGAAAAGAATTTTTCTTTTTTTTTTGGCCATGTCAAAAGTTCAACGTAAAGGCCAGGTTGAGATCAGTGAAGCAGAGAAGCTTTTCTTTCCACAAATCAATCATAGGCTGTCATAGTACATACTTCTTCTTCTTCTACTCCTTTTGCTGCTTCTTTCTGCGTCACACATAATTATGCTGTAATTGATATTCTCTCACAACGGCCATACCCCCCTCTAACCAAACTCTCCACACATACGCCTTTGCTTTCTTCAGGGGCGTCGCTATATTTCAAAAGAAATCAAAATTTGTAACGCCTTTTGATGGCTACGTTTTTTTTGTATTTAACCGACTTTGTAACCGAGGTTCACTCAGAGGGGCCTGCACTGTACACTTAGTTTGCATACAGAAGAGAGAGAGAGAGAGAGAACTCTTCTCCTTTGTTGGGTCACATGATTGAATGCTTTTTTGTGTAACCGTTAAGTGTAGTTTTGTTGAAAAGTCTAAAAGTCTAAAGTCAACTTAAGGGGTAAAAGTAAGGCTAAAGTGTTTAATTTACTTTTTGGCTAAGAGCAGTTAACGCTGTCGTTAAACAAATGAAAATTGTTAATGGTTGGATAATGATTGTTGTACTTGAATTGTAAGTGAGTGAGTGGCATGGAGCCCAGGCTCCGGAGTTAGATACAAAAATCAGCTTGAGGTATTTCATGAGCATAGTTTTTTGATGGTTTTGATTTCTGTGAAAGTAATGGGAGGCTGCTAAGAGACTTTGCTCTTGAATCGTTGGTTGTCCTTCTCCCCCTCCTTATTGATCCTTGCGTAGCTCTTTTCAGTCCTCTTTTTATATATATTGTTCATGTATATATATATTATATATATATATATATTGTTCATGCTTTGCATCTGCTTTCATTCTTCTTAAGCCTTTCTACCCTTGACATGTTCTTATCTGCGCTTTGTTTTGAATTCACTTTCTGCGTGAAACCATTATTTTCTCGAGTTCCTTCGCCTTCAGCTCTTGGTGAGGAGGTATCCTAGTAGTTTCCTGTGAAGCCATATCCTTTGAGAAGCCATTATCACCACCTTACACCAGCCGCCGTACCTGTTTGAAGCTTTGCCTCTTTCACAACAATTGCTTGCACCACTTCCTTTCCTTTCCTTCCTTCCTTTCCACTTCCTCTTTTCCTAATTTCCTCCCTTCTCATTTCCCTTCCCGCCTTGCACCCATAGTAAAAACTGATCAAATTGAACTCTTAAATCTTTGAAAATCTGAGCTTGTCCCACAATTCCAAAAATTGAACCCACAAGCACCATCAACTTATGGCTTGAAGAGAAGCGTATTTTATAGTAAAAGTAAAGCGCATTGGGGCAAGTGAGCGAGTGGGAGTGCGGTGGGCGGGTGCGGGGTGAGCAAGAGACCTCATTGCATACTTTATTAGCTGTAAATTTTATTAATGTGCCCATAAATTTAAAAACAAAGTGAAACAAGATGCAAACAGTGCCAGCAGAAGATGGCTTCGTAACGATTTAAGAGTAAAAATGCTTTGCTTCCACGTCCATGTTGAGGACGTTTTATTTTTTTCTGGTCAATGTGCCGATGTATGCCTGATGGTGGGTTGGGGGCCATGTGGGGGGGCAAAAGCAATGTCCAATGCTCTGGCGTTGAAAAGAAATACACGAGCGTTAAATTTATTTAAGCCAAAGATAAGCCGATGCATGCTGGCAAGTAGTCTATGGTCTACAGTTGAAGAGGAGATTCGATGCGATGCAAGTCTTACTAAGCAAAAAAAAAAAACAGCAACAGCAAAAATAAGTCAGGGAATTGCAAATCAGAATGCTCGACTAGAATTTACTCTGTAGACACTGAGTTAAGTAAATAACTAAAAAGTCATAGAAATTTATAAACAAAGTTGAAGATGAAATTCAAGAATATATTTGAATGAGGTTATAAGAACTAAAATCTGGACTTGTCAAATCAAAAGCCAAAATAATGCTATAATTACTGAAAATTATCAATGATTTTAGCACTTAAGGAGTAATGAAGATCTCTTAAGAGTGATGATGAGCCGATCAACTGTTTGTGTGAAGATATAGACGAAACGAAAGTTAGATATAATTTCATCATTTCTATTTAACAACTGAAATCTAATTTGACCTAATTTACGGAAATCATAAGCATTCTCTCATTGTTATCAATGCCTTTGATATATGCAGATAACTGCTCTGCTCTCTGTAATGTTATACACACACATTTATACTCAACTATTGCTCTCAAACTATGTCAACGCACTTGCGGCTGCGCTTCTGGCTCTGTTAAGCTCTGCAGGCCTGCGGCACAGCTGCCCTTTGATTTATTAAAAGAGAACAAAAATAAAAGAAATTTGTTATCAATTTATCGACGAGCTATAATAACTGCGATCTAAGCGAAATCTTAAACCTCTTTCCAAGCATTGTCAAGTCCAGAGTATGGACAAAAAATATATATGCATAAAACACACAACCACTTTGAAGGGGCGACGGGGGTGTTTGTGTTTGTGGGGACAACAAGTTTGCAGCGACAGGAACTAAATCACACATGTGTGTGTGTGTGTGTGTGAGTGTGTCTATGGTTGTTGTTGTTGTTGTTGCTGCTGTTGTTGTTGTTTCTTCTAAGAGTTGTCTTTGGCCAAGTCATGACGACAGGTTAAAAATGTTGCTAAACAACTTGCCAAACGGCGGAGTGTTCGGGGCGGCCAGAAAGATCGTCAGCCTGCTTAGCCGGGGCTTACACATGTTTGTTTGGTCTGTCTTCAATGGCTCCATCTTCTTCCTTTGTTGCCCAGGTTACCGTTAGCCTTAGATATATGCAAGAGGCGGTGGAGTAGGAGCAACGTTGATAGTCCAGGAGTTCTGCAAAGAAAAAACAGAATCTTGTTTCCCCCCAGTCGATTTGCCTCTAAAATAATATCTAATAATGCATATAATTTTCACATGCACACAGAGCGCAGCAAGGGGAAAGATATGAAAGCAGGCGGAGGCTTGGAAAAAGTAGTAGTTTGATAAACAGATATCGTTTACTCGGCAGGAGATTTTGTTCCAGGCAATATCATAAAATATGATGTTCAAAATATTGTGAGTCGTCGCGGCTTTTTGATCAGAATTTAGCATAGATTAGATGGGATAAAATACTAGATATGTAGTAGTATAGGGGCAAAAGAGATAGCTAAGATAGGTAAGATAATGTTAAGCTATAATATACTAGCTGAAATGCATTAAAGTTTAGTATGATGGAAAAATATAAGACGAAGGTTGAACTGAAGAGGTGCAGAATTTCGTAAGATGAGCTGGATGTTCGGAGAAACTAAGGACAGTTTATGAGTTCTGGAAAGTAATAATAGCAACATTTCCTTATTTAGCTACCAAGACTTAACTGTTTATGAGTATTGGATTAGTTCTTCAGTTTTGTAATACAAATCTGGTTTCAATTAATATGTTTGAAGATTTGGAATTGAGTTTCGACTGCCCGGGCACAGCAAAGGTTTGGGATGTGTCCTTTGATGACTTGGAATGCGTCGATGGTAAATGAAACAAGAAGTTTAATACAGTTCAGACATCCACCATAATGTAAGCCATGAAGTTATATACGATCTTATGGAAGATTTGAGTGCAATTGCATCCTGCCACCGAGGTGACAAGAGGTCCTTACTAAATTTACTTACTAAATTGGTTGGTTACTATATGCGCTCCTTCTTACAAAGAGTCAACTTACCCTGATTGTTGACCCTATCCTCCAGGACCCATGTTTTGTATTGTCAATATTTCGACCCCAAAGTCATTTTTTCCGTATGGCATCATCTGGAGGCATTGCATTCTTAACGCATCGCAACAATGTTTGCATTAGTTCTATAGATGTCATCGAAATTAAGAGATCATTAAAGTTCAAGTTGTTTGCGACAATAAATTAGGAATCCGAAATTCGTTGTAGGGAGTCCAACTAGCTACCACGATGCATAGCTTTCCAAGTCCCACGACAAGTTCTTTAGCGGCGAAGAGTAAATTTACGTGGCGTCAGCCTACTCCTTATCGAAATTTTTAGAGCCGTAAACAAAATTTCGAGAACTTAAGAACTAAGCTTAAGAGCTTAAGAACTTATACAACACTAATTAATAAAGTTAAGGGCAAAGTTTTTGGAGCTGCTTGTCCTTCTTACGGCTGCTTGTCAAGCTGCAGCTTCGCTTCTTCAAGAACTGTTCATTAAGTAGTCGCATCTTGGCACTATGGGGTGGGCTCTGGTCCACCTGCATGTAGTGGCTGCGTATGTACTCCTTGTAGGGCGAGGGCAAACGGTCCTTCAAGAAGAGATTGTGTATGGGATCCTTGCTGCGCACGGGAAGCAGCTGCATTGGTAACGCTCCGCTCCGCACTCATCGATGGCAGTCAGCCCGAGCATCTTGTTGTGTGAAGTTTATGATAACCCAATATATCCAACCAAACCGATATATTGCTCGACCTTTCATGAGAATCCAATGGGGCATTCCCCTAGCCCGTATTAGTTTACAGTCGAAATTTCATTGCAATCGGCCCAGTAAATGCAAAGACATGAATTCAGCGTACGCCTTAGGCCAATCAAGGACAGACGCTTGGTGCTGGGTATCTTTAGGCGATCCTTTAGCGTTTCAAAGCCACACTGCTCAGCCATCTGGCGAGCATAGTGATAGAAGTCCTGATAGCCACTTATCCTGGTGTTCCGACGCGCTGGTCCTTTGCCCCCGACAGCTCAAAGGGGCAACAGGTCAGCAGCAAGTAGTTCAACCTTAATCTGGCCGCCAATATGAATACACTTTTATTATCTCCCATATGAAGCTTACGATTTCTAATTGATCACATTATCACAGCTGGTGAATACCCTCTCTATTTTTTATATATCATTTTGAAATAATTTTCACAAACTCACACGATGGCCGTAATCGTAGTCCAAGACCCACACTTGCGTGCGAAAATCACATCAATTTATTTTCATCGCAATTTTCATTTACAATTTTCACACTACATACCAACACACAGAACTGTGGCGCGGGGAGGGGAGGGGAAATATTTTGAGAAATGTTTATGAATTTTGCACATGCAAAGCTCACAAAGTGTTACAGCAGCATCCGCCATAAGGAAAAGGCTGAAAAGAAAATGCTGAAATATATTTTTTAACAAATTGCCCACAATTTCTACAGCATTGTTAAGCAATTAATTACAAAATGTTTATATGCAATACAATTAATAAAAAAGAAATTTATATTGGCTTGCCCGCATTTGTTGTTGTTGTTGTTGTTGTTGTAAATAAATATTAAAATAAATTACACACGTTGCCAAAGACAAAAAAAAAAAAACGAAGCAGAAATAGCAAATATTTTTGATATTGAAAAAGAAAGCCTTGGAGGGTTTGCAATTGTGTAACATTTTGCCGTTAACAATTTTTGTTGTTGTTGTTGTTGTTTTTTATTATTTTTGCTCATCTTTTGTTTGCATTCGTTGGATTTTACACACATATATATATATTGATAAATTGTCAATAATTAAGGCAGATGAGCTGTGAGGCTTGATTGACTGTTTACATTTTTTGCTTTCAATTTTGATTTCTTTTTTTGTTTTTGAGCTCTTTGAGATTTTTATGTAATTGTTTTGATACGTGTGCAAGAAATTGTATTTTTTTGTATTTATTTGCAAAAGTTGTGCCTTGCCCTAAGAAAAACTATTTAATGCTTCAGCAACGTTTGGAATTTTTGTTAGCCGCGCCCTAAATTGCAAATCTTCTAGCTGATTGTGAAGTCTCCAGACTATAAACCTTGGCCTTTATAATCTCCTGGGCATGCACAAAGCCAATGCCAATGCCAATGCCAAAAGGAAAAACCAATAATAAAAGGCATTTCTTATCGACTCTGCAGACTTTTGCTGCCTATTTGGATCTTGCTGGCTTCTTTCCTCTTGGGTCTGCGTCTGTGGTGGGGGGTATGGGTCTTGGCAATCCAAGTGGGCGCCCGCAGTCGCGACTCCGACCTAGACCTTATCAATGCCTCCATGGAGAATGGCAAAGTGAAGCTGAACTGACAGTTGTGTAGATTAGTTTGGTGATATGTTGGGCTGCATATATTCAGGAAAGAGAACTCGATGCCTTTCGACAGGCCAAGCTGATAAGGTCTACAGCAGAAATGTAACGGCCAATACTGAGACTTAGCCAGAATATATAATTTATAGGCCTAGAAAAGTTAGGCTATTTTAATTAAAATTTAAATGAGAAAGTTTTCAAACATTTTCTAGTTATTTATTAGCATTTTTTGTTTGCCATTTTAAAGTTTAAAAAACAGAAAAATTTTAAATTAATATAATAATATTATTATTAAAGGAAATCTTTTGCTGAATATATTTTTAAGACAATTTCTTATTTATTTCTTTACAGGTAATTCCTAACTTCCTACAAAATGCTTAGAATTAATAGATATAGGGGTAAGTCTATAAGTTCTACAATGCCTGGCCACAGAATATATATCAAAATCTCATCATTTGATGGATTCTAACTCTGATTCTTAAAATTTGTTGAAATTTTAGCCAACTCAATAAAACACCACACCCAAAAAAAGGGTTGGCAAAGACAACTTTTAAGCCACATCAGGGCTATGTGCGATTCCTCAAAACCCCAAAGAAATGCATTGAAAGACACGCAAACATGAACAACAACAACAACAACAACAAAGCACACGCTATCAATTTAACAGCATCTGCTGTCTATGATGCATGCATGTCCCAATCCCAAGACAGTCGACTGCACCTCCTGTTCCTGCTCCCATACAGGCCCTTCCTGCTGACACAGCCAGGGCCCTACAACTTGTCCTGGTCTGCATTTTTCCAGGGAACCTGCATAGTTTTCAGTTTTTAGCGCTTGCGCAGCCGCCCGGTCTGGTCTATTTATAGATGCGCGCGTCTACTCAAAGCTGAAGCTTCACCATGCCACACGCCTCTCTGGCGGCAGTGAAAATTCCAAAAAAGGCAGCCGGTCAGAGCAAACGTCTGCCACTGCTGCCCTTCCTTCCACTATTTCTCTCAGTTTCAGTTTAAAAAAAAAATGTTTATATATATACAACTTTTTTTTATTCCTTGTAAAATAATTAAGCTGAAAATAATTAAACTTAATCCCCGTCACACAGCCTGCAGGCCCTCGACATATCAAAATAAACAAAAAAAATTCAATCTTTTAACTGTAAAATAGCAAAAAAAACGAAAAGAAAAAAGAGTTTCAAGTGGGTTGCCTCAATAACCGTAGGGCGAGATTAACACGCTTTACTTTTTGACTCTTTCTCTTTCTTTCTTTATGGCTGGAAAAGCCCAGAGGCTTGTTAAATGGAAAAAAAATTCGGTAGCCCAAACCCTTTTGTTGTTGTTGTTGTTATTTTTGCTTTTTTTTCGCAATTTTTAATGATTTTAAATGCAATTTTAGCATTTTATTTGAAAAACTAGAAAAAATTATGCAAGTTCCGGTTTAACAAATTGACAAAAGAAGATCTAATATGGACTTTGATTTTAACTCATTCTTCTGCATTGAAGTAAATGAAAGATAATTAACTATATTTGAAGCTAAGTTATGTGACAGACTGCAAAGACTTAAGATATATTTTTTTGGAAATTCAATTTTGGAAATTTGTTCAATGCAATTCGCACCCTGAAAACACAACAGATGGCAGCACAGAGATACAGAAACCCAACGGTCTTATGCCGGCTATTGTATTCTCAGTCGTTTAACAATTAGAAATCACATTCTGATCTAGTTTCGATATGATTAGCCTGACATAAGATTGAGTTGTTAAGCAGCAAGACTTCTGATGATGGACTCCGGCAAGTCTTCAAACAGTCAATAAAGAGTCCAAGCCCAAGCTTCAATTTTTGGGTTTTATCAATTTCAGCTGTTGTCAAATACAGTAAGACGACCTTGAGCCCCCTGACCCAAACAGATTTAAGATATATACATCATTGCCTATTAATCAAAGCCTATTTTTAGTGTAGCAAATATGAAATTCTTTCAATATCAGCTGACAGACTCCAGTTGCTGCTAATATATATTTCATATTCATATTCAGCATCAAATTCTTTCTACTATCAGCTGACGGACTCCAATTGCTGCTTCAATTTTCTTAATTTCAATTGCTAAATATCAACATTTCCCCTAGCTGCTCTAAGAAATTAACATATAAGTATGTTACTTGTCTTTATACTGGAAAACTTCCTAAAACGCCCCTTTTGTCATATTTGTTAGTTGCATTTTATTTATTTAAATTAGGCCTGCAGCTTGAAAATGAGCTTAACATATTTTGTAATATTTTCCACATGAAAATTAGAGCCTATTCATGGCCCCAAAGCCTGTCAAAAAGTGACCAAGACGGAAGCTTCCGTCAGTTTGAAATGGATATGGAAATGGCCATTTGTGTTTATGTGGGGAAGCAAGTAGTACTAGCAATAATATGTAGATACTTGTATATTTTAGTGGACGATGCTGATGATCGGGCCATAGAGACATGAAAAGGCAATAAAATGAAGACAGAAGGACAGACGGCAGCGACGGACGGCAGCTGCAGCGGCAGTGAAAACAAAATGATTTAAAATGAATTGCATTTCGAAGAGGCTACGATTTGCTCAAACTTTGAACTCGAACTCGGACTTGAAACGGAACGGAACGAAGCTCTTGTTTTTCTTTTTGTTTTTGTTTTTGTCTTTTTTGATTTTTTTGCGCGTGGGCTCTGATTTCATAATAATACAGTTGGGGATATAGCAATACCAACAATAACAGACAACAGCAACAAAAAGTTGGTCGCTTTGGTCTATTCGTTTGTTTGTTAACCTAAACGGAAAGTGAAATGCATTTTCGTTTGTGGAAAAATTATCGCTTTATCACGATTCAAACGGTACCAACTTCGACTTTCTTCCAGCCTCAGCCACAGCCACAGCCTCAGCCACAGCCACAGCCTCAGTTAGACAGCATCAGCTTCATTTGTAGCAATAATTATGCAATTTGCTCAAAGATTGTTGTTTTGTCTGTTTGTCTGTTTGTCTGTCTGTGCAATTGTTGCATTTCTTTTTCATCTTGCTGCTCTGCTCTTTCGTTTTCGATTCGTTTTTCTGGCCCCGCATTATAATTTCAGTTTTCAGTTGTTATTTATAATTGTTGTAAAGTCGTATATATATACATATTTTTTTTCATTCATTTTGCTATTTGTGGGTGCATATTATTATTATTCAGATTTTGGTATAAGTAAGTTATCGCTCGTTCAATATCTGAGCAACATAATTGTAAACAGATTTATCTTTTTTGGTTTCCTTTTTTTTCTTATTTTTGGATATTTTCTGTTTATGACAAATTAATTGGCTGCAATTGTTTGTGCATTTGTCGAGAAAGTTATCTACGCTGGAAATATGACATGCAATTTGGGCGCGCTAGACATAATTAGGCTTTCAGATATCATAATTTATATGGACATTTCTCAGTACGATGTGATTTCATTTCATGATTATAATATAAGAGAAATTTGTGATATTAAATAAAGGGAATTTGTAGAGAAATTGTATATTTATTTTATATATTTTTGAAAGCAATTTAAAATATAAAATTATTTGAAAAATATTTAAAAAGCCTTCAAAAAAGTAGTTGTGGTCCAGTTAGGTTCTTTATCAAGATATCATCAAGATAAGATGTCCTTGATATTTATATACTTTTCATCTAATTCATTTCATCGTATTTTCCCCACCAAGCAAATTTATTTATGTCAAATTTCAAAAAAGTATGTCAAAAATTTGACCATAAACTTTAACTTTTTCTGGTCTTGGAATGTCCAAAGCATACATAAATATCTGCCAATGATTGCTTAAAGGCTGAAACACAGATTTTGATCAATCATTCATTTGTTGTCTCATTTTTGTTGTTATTTGTTAGTGTGCGAGACTGTTGACGTTGATGGAATAAGCGTTAAATATTTGCCAGCCCTCAAGGCAAAACTTTTTCTCTTTTTCTCTACAAATAATTGGAGATGAGACTGAAAGTTTTGTGGCCCTTTTTTCCCCCATACAAAAAAAACAAAACGTGCATCAAAAATTTTGATAACAGAAAAAAATAAATAAGCTATGGAAAATCACGCTACTTCTTCCTGTATTCAGAAAATTTGGACAATTGGAAATTGAAAGAAACAAAAACAAAAACAAAAAAACGAACGTATCGTGCCGAGTATTATTTTTCTTTTTTTTTTCAAATTAATTTAAACAATTTAATTTGTTGAAGCAGGCAATTGTAGCCGAAAAGCCCAAACTGCCTTAATTAATTTGCCAGGGGAACAATTTTCGCCAAGGCACAGTTTAAACTTGGTCAAGAGTTGTTTAACCAATTGCCCAATTTCCAAATCTAATTCCGAAATCCCGAACGCCCAAAAACCAACAAACCGCCGCCGACCAAGCCTCTCCGACGCCGCCCACACCACCACCAACAACAACAACAAAAACTTTAAAACTATACAAAAAATTTGCCTCTCCTCACAAACTCACGCCTACAGAGTGTTGTTGTTGTGGTTGTTTTTGTATTTTGTCTGTGGCTTAATTTGATAAGATTTATTTCGGCCAGGAAAGGCCAAACGAGCATTGAGAAATGGGGCTTTGCCCTCAAAATAGCTGAAATCAACATAACATTTAAAAAGCTGTTAAAATAGAAATGTTTTCTTGAGCAGATCGTTTGGGTAAAGCAGCGACCATTTGTTTATGGCCATAACTTAGTTATTTCCTGAGTGGGAGATAGAATTTCGATTCAGAATTGATGGTTAACTAGGTGAGATTTTAGCTGCGAACAATGGGATAGTAGGTGGTTCAGAGGGACTACTGATTGGTAGAAGTGGAACTAAGAGCGGAATTAATCAAAATTGGTAAATTAATCAAGCCGAAGTGGGGCGAAAGGGAGAATATACAATGAAATAGAAACTGTTAACTCAACCAGAATGGGGGGTAAGGAAATAGAATATGAAATAGAAACTATATATATTAAAGAAGATTTGAGGTATAAAAGATGCATATCTATTGCCATGAAAATCATATTCATGTGAGAGGAGATTAATTGATTAATTTAAATTTTTATTAATAGATTTATATTCATTTGGGAAAGTGATTGTTATCGAAATTTCTTCAATAAGTTTTGGGTTTTAAAGTTAGCTTCTTGAATACGAATGACATAGATATGACCTTTAACTTCATTGACAGAAACAATCTGCCAAAACATTATTGGAAAAATACTGTATAATATTATATATTAAATTGGGGAAAAGAAATCCTTATTTTTGCCTAAGTTATTACAGCTTGGGTGGTCCCGTATTGTTCAATGACTTTTTGCCGATTTGAGGATAATTATTGAAATTCCTCTCTCAAAGAAGCTCTGGTCCTTTCTATTAAAAAACCCAACCAAACTAGTTTCGTAGTCCTCAATTGTATTACGTTTCTGGCACGAAGAAAATCTTGTAAGGACAAAAAAAGTTGGTGCTAGGCCTTGAGTATACGATAGATGTGTGTTGTCTGGCTTTGTCCTGATGTAGCACAACAGCTTTCTTATTGAAATCTTCAAACGTTCTAATTGTTGACAATAGAGCTGCGAGATGATTGTGTGCCCTTATGAGAGTAGGTCATGGTAGATGATTCCCTTCCAATCCCCCCAAATGCACAGCATTGTGTTCCTGGCTTGGACCAGGATCGTTTTCTCACAGCATTGTCTTATGAGACCCATTTGCTTATCACCAGTCACCATTCATATAAGAATTACATTACGTTTGGCCAAGGATACGCGACGGGAATTCGATCCATTATGTTTGTTTTTAGACAATTCGTGAGGCATTCCCACATCTAGCTTCTTTCTAAATCCAGCTTATTGTAAAGGGCTTAAAACCGTTTTGTGGTCCAATGTTAACCTATTGGGCGATGCAACGGCTTCCGATATGCCGGTCTACTTCAGTAATCTCGAAAATTTTATCAGAACTTTCGACGACGGCTCTACCGACGAGAGGTGCATCTTTAAAGTCGAAAATTTCGCATTGTAAGCCGGGGCATTAGCGATACCACAAACCTTCATCACAATTTCCGTCTGGCTGGCTTGCATTTTCTCCTTTTTCATAAAGAAATTATAAAATATGGGGAATTTTTTCTTTGTTTTCCTCCGTGTTGAACTCGATTTATCTCACAATGGAAACGTCCTATCAAAAATCTGATAATGAGAATTCCACCTTTCCGAAAAGCCGTGTGACCAATAGTATACAAATAACAACTTACCAAAGTTAATCCAATATAATATAAATCAATTTTTTTATAGGTAAACAATTACATTAATGATAATTTAATCGCTTTAAGCCAAACAATTTCCATAACTTGCCAATTTTCAGCACTTTTGTCTTAAATCTCCTCATGAATCATTCCAAATGGCATTCACTTTGAACAGATCGTGATTTCAAGGTGTGAAAAGGTGACATTTTCTATGACTTTAGTCCCATAACAAAAATTTGCATTTAAATCAAAGCCGACACCTGAAAACCTAACATCCATCCTCCTAACAAACCAAAAAAAAAAAAAAATAAAAGCCACACACAGTGCAACTCGACCATTTTGGCACGTTTTTGTGGCCCCAAAATCTAAGCTCCATAAATTATATTTTCGCCTAATTTCTAAGCGCCAGCAGTGAGCGCGGGAAATGGGGTTAGAGGAAAAGCCCTTGCCGAAAAAAAAACAAAAACAAAAACGAAACATAAATCATAGTCATGTCAGCTAAGGATAGACGCCGGCACTTAGTCAAGAAATTTTAGCAGGAAAAGTTAACATAAAAACTACATAATTCACTTAAATGTCAAGTTTGCGGAGACTTTTGCCATACCAACGGCTGCTAACACACTTTATAAGTACTCGGCTGTGGTGGTGCAAGGTAAATGCTACTCGTTGTACGAGTAGCTCAAAAACTAGCTACGCCAAAAGCTGTTCATGTCACTCAAAATGTGGTAATAAAGATCCAAGGGAGAAGAAAACACAACTCGAGTAGGAAAATTTCACTGCAACTCTTGCTGGTCACGATTTATCAACCATTTGACCAAAAAAACAAAGGGTAAGGAGCAGGGTGGCTTTAAGTGGTGGGAAGGGAAGGGATGGCCAACCACCCATTGAAAGGCATTGCAATTTTTTTCGTTTCGTTCCTTGAGCTATTGTTCATCTGGCGGGCGGCCTCTCAAACAACTGGTAGTTGAAGGAGATCTTGTAGCGCCTGACACTTTACGTGTCATTTGAACATTTTATTAGACTTGACAATGAACTTTTGAACCGAATCGAGAGAAGAAACCGAACATGGCGGGTGGATTTTGGTGGCACAAAGAAACTGCAGAAGAAGGCTTATAAAACTTTCACATCTAAAATTCATAAAAGACCTCGAAGCGGTAAAAAGGAATTTGTATATTATATTTGCATTTAGGATTCGGGAATGATAAAGTATTGAAACTACTTAGAATCACATGTTTTTGATCAGCTTCCATCGTAATATTAAGAGATATATGATAAATTGTATTCCCGGGCGGCGGAGCCTTAAACGGCCTTTATTCCTTAGGTGCAGGCACAAGTGCTCTCGCCTAATTCTCACAATGATATCTAACTGACCACAAGTTAGACATGAGTTAAGCGTGCAGCTGCAAGCTGGAAACTGGAAACTGTATGCTTGCAAATGAGTGCGAGAGAACGGCAACACTCGAAGACGTAAAGAGTAGCAAATTGAACATCTGAAGAACAATTATTTCATAGAGCTATCGAGTTACCATAGACTTCTATCTGCTGTGAGCTGCTCATATGTGAGAATCATATAGCTCTCATATAACCGACCGATTAGGAATGAACTCTTAGTACTCTTTTATCCAAATCGAACCATATTTGGTGAATGACAGTTCTAGAAGTTCTTCTACGTTTGCTGAATCCAGATCGGACCACTACATCATATAGCTCCCATACATTTGACTGATTCGCAATGAACTTTTAGTAATAGACAGAATATAAAACGAGTCTGCAATTGTATGTAAGCTTTGGTTAACCTTTCTTTCTTGTTAACATGTTTAACATGTCTGATTTCTTCAAATTCCTTCCCTGATGAATAGAAGAATAGATAGATAATGTACATAATTTACTAAAATATTATTCATATTTTCAATTTACCCCAAAAGTTACCCCAATTAAATACCTAACTAACCTTATAATGTTGACCAAAAGATAAGTTAACTCGTATCAATTGAAAGACTTCCTAAAAATCCACATATCCATATAGATTTGCTAATTAACTTTATTGCCAATCCCTCGTAAAAATATGCAATTAGAAGCAGCCCTTTGGGAATGGAGCCTATAAAGTCCAATTCTAATGAAAATCTCCTTGCAATTACACATGTATATCCTATGGCATCGTTCTGAAAGGTCATAAATATAAGCATGCTTCCCTTCTAATAAAATCCATAAAATATTTCACAAATTAATTACATTCATTTTCGAACCTAACGAGGATCACCTATTCAGCTGGAACTTCGCATAAAAATATATACATATATAGATATAGATATAGATATAGACATAAATATAAATCAGCTAAAAAAAAAAAACAAACGCACAAAAATATTAATAGAAAATGGCAAAAACTAAAGGCAAACAAAGCACGTTATAAACATAAATTTCAATCAGCAGTGGTTGCTGGCTGCCCTCACTAAAACCCCATTAAAAATAATAAAAATGCATAAAATTTCAATTTGTGGCCGAAAGGAAAAATCTGATGCCAATGCAAGGCCCAAAACAGGCCAAATGCAGCACATTTGCCCAATGCATTGTGTCGAACAAATAATGCACAATAAACATAAATTAGCAATGCCATTTTTTGTGTTTTTGTGTTTTTAAATGAATTAAATTGAGCTGGAGCTGGAGCTGGAGCTGGAGCGCTTGTTATTGGGTTGTTTTGGGCAGTTGTTCTTTGAAGTTGGTTGACCTTTACAGGAAAATCGAATCGACTCGAATCGAATCGAACTAACTAGCTAACTGCCATTAAATCACATTCGTTTGACAATCACCATGGCGCACCAAGTTCACATGGCTTCAATCGGGAGGCCTTTGGGCCTTTTCTGATTTTCCTGCAACATGTACATGTACGAGTGGAGTGCTCGTTATAGAAAGTCCAACGGAAAACCGAAAACCAAATCAAAACTCAATTTAGGGCGTGCCCGTGGAAGACACACCTTGTGTATAAAGTCGACGTCTGCATGTGCCGTATAATGAGATATCTAACAAGAAATAAAGAAACACAATTGCAAATTTGTGAGGGGCGTGAAATCTCAGCCAGAGAATTGCCCAAAAAGAGCCCTAGCCTTCATGTGGAACAAGTGGCATTTGCTATACGAGTACGAGTACGAGTACCAGTAGTAGCTCTTGCTTTTTCACTTCTCTTTTAATTAGTTTTCTGTAATTCTATTTTTTTTTTGTTATTTTGCTATTTTTCTGCTCAGTTCTGGGCGTGCGAACTTTTTTGTTTAATTAGCTGACTTGTGTTTTAGCTTTTTGTGCAATTTTTGATGAAATGTTGTTTGACATTTGCAGTTTTATCGCAAACTGCTGACGCAAACCGACTGACATTGAGATTGAAAAGTCGAATTAAATGATAAAGTTTTTAATATTAAGAGCTGTTGATTATATCATTTTATTCTAAATTAAAATTTCATGTGAATGCTCTGCACTAATATTAAATAATGGGCGACTTTGTAGAAGTAGTAGTAGTAGCAGTAGTAGTAGTAGTAGTAGTAGTAGTAGTAGTAGTAGTAGTAGTTGTTGTAGTAGTATTTACTTGCGAAGGAGTATGGCTTGGTTCGCTAACACTGAACCCTACTGTGTCTCTGCCTGATGAAGACATGATGTCAGGGCTTCAGTCACTTGGTCCTTCCAACGTATGCGGGGTCTCTCTCTCCTCAGTTATCCATCAACTACCGCATCGAGTACTCTCTGAGCTAAAGTTTCTTCATCCATACGTACGACATGACTCAGCCAGGGAAATCTCCTAGTGTTCATGCACCTGACCAGGTCAATGTCGCCGTATATATGCCGTATATATGACGCCGTTCATATAGCTCATCGTTCCATCGACTACTATGAGCCAAGGCAAATAGGACCTCAGAGTTACCTTAAGAGTTACTGTCCAGGCCTGAGCATCATATAAGAGCTTCGGAATGATGTAAAGTGTTAGTTTCGTCTGTCGAGAGAGCGCTTACTGAGCCCATAGTAGCACCTGTTGCATAGAAATATTGGCCGCTTAATCTTGTTGTTATTGTATAGGAACTCCTTGATAGATTCAAAGTTATAGTTCAACTGAGAGTCAAGACGTCGCAATTCTCTGCTAGAGCACACCATAAACTTCGTTTCGCTCATTTTTACCGATAGACCTACTTTGGCTGATTCCCTTTTGATTGCTCAGAAGTACCAGTAATGATGTCAATATCATCGGCATATCCAAGGAACTTTGACTCATCTGTTCCTTAATATTATGCCCGTCCGATGTGCATCTGCCTATAATGCTCTCCATCAAAAGACTGAAAATCTTACATGAGAACGAGTTGTCTGAGACGTCGCTTAATAGTGAAGGTTTCAGAGAGATCGTTTCCTAACTTAACGGAGCTAATGATGTTGGAATACCAAGTTTTGCAGGAATACCAAGCTCAGACATATAAGCGATCTCGCAATGGCCTATCGAAGGCATATTTGTAGTCAACAAAAAGGTGGTAAGCGTCGATCTGATCTCTTCCAGAATTTGGAATCTATCAACAGAGGTACAAACGCCACAAGGCGAAGTTTTATCAAATTTTCCAAACATTCATTGGAAATTTGATATCAACATAATTTCGCACTTTCGCGAAACATTTTTCCACATATAGCTAAATATCTTTGAAGGCACTTATATATTTTTATTTCCAAATTTAAAATGTATTTATAGCATCAGTTTTCGAGTAAACCCGTAAACCATATAAATCTCTTCCCAGCCATAAGCAAATACACATTTCAGTTTCAAAGTTCAAGCTTTGCAAACCTGTTTCAGATTCGTCATCCCCATAACTTAGATATTTATTGTATGCATCGTAAATTTTCAACTGCATTTACTTCCACTTCCAGCTTTCGAAATCTGAGACCATAAACCTTTCGACATTCATTTACATGCGGTTTTCACAAGCCCTTAGCATTAACCTTCCCCCAAAGGCAAGGCCGTTTAGATTTCAAAATGGATGACTAATTCCCCCGCAAGGTCGCACCGCCACAGTCATCGTACTCAGTTATCGATAAGGCAAGCCCAGCTCATTGATAAAATACCAAAGTTATCTGAAACGGCACTTCAAAACAATTCAACTTCAGCTGAAGTTCAACTTGACACGCCGCCTCATTTTGCGGCTACAAGTTAATTTGTCGCAAAACCACTGAGAAAGAGAGTAGCAACAACAACAACAACAGCAACAACAAGTGCTTGGTCTGTGTTTCATATAACTGTAACTGTAACTGTATCTGTGGAAAAGTATCTCAAAAATTGTATCGCGACCTTGCCAAGGTAAACACTGAAGTAATTAACTACCGTGAAATGTATTTTTTGTAAGAGAACAAATTGGCAAATACAAAAAAACAAAGTAAACAGAAGAAAAAAGAATGGAATACAATATAAATAAATGTTGAACTATGGGAAACATAAGTGAGGAATTTTTTAATTTAGATAATTGAAAAAAATGACTGAAAGTTTACAGTGAAGTGGAGTAGATTATGAACAAAAACATTTTTGTTAATTGTTTATTGTTTAAACAGACAGCCAGCCCCAGCCCCAGCCCCGTCCAGGCCAGCTGTGGCTGCGAATCGTGCGTAGTTCTTAATAATGCTTAAATAATAAACAATATGGCAGCAGGCCAGTTGTTGTTATTATCATTGTTATATTATTATTTATTTTGCCATTTAAATTATGCATAAATTGTATATTAAAAATATGGTTGAAATGAATTAATGGCATATTTGGTTTTTGTTGCCACATCCTTAATTATTTAAGTGCAACATTTGCTTTTGTTTTGTCAATGCGATTTTTTGTGGTGTTAATTATTATCGATGTTATTGTTGACTTTTCGATTGATAAATATTTGATATCAATAATTTATGAACAAAAAATGTTAATAAGTGATGGATAAATAAATCACAAAAAACTAAAGAGGAAAAGTATGAGTAGAATATGGGCCAAGGACTTAGCCTGCATTTGATGACATTTTTTACTAAGCGAAAATTGTCAACAGAAAAAATGTAAACGCTAAATTCCATATAAAATGCAATACAACGTTGAAATAATTAAAAAATAAATAATAAAATAAGTAAAAAGAAACATTTATAAGAATAAATTATAATAATAAATAATTGCCAACTGGGAAGTAAAGCTTAAACTTAAATTTATATCACATGAGCTTGGTTCTAAGATGGCTTGTTCAATAACTTAACTGAGAAGAAAACGGCGTTCCAAAAATAAGTCCAATTTTTATTGAATTTGTAACATGTCGTTCTTTGCCCTAGCCATAACAAACGTTCATGATTCCGTTGACCGAACTTGATCAGGATCGGTCTGCCATCGTCGGTTGCCAGAAGCTGACATACCCTTCTAGAAACCTTTCAAAAATTTTAAATTATCGCCATCTATGGTGAATTCTGCTTACTTTTATGCTAACAATATATTCATTCACTTGTGCCAAAGGGAGTTCTAAAGGGAGTTCTAAATGGAGTTCTAAGTATTATCTGGTTTCTGTATGGGAACTATATGCTTATATGGAAGTTATATAAGAGTCAGACTTTGACGATTTCCACATAAGAGCAGCCTAAACCTATGGGGGTATGGGTACATGTCTATCAGCAGATCGAATTATGGCCTTTTAGGTTCCAAATCATTCTAAGTTTCTTAGGAATCTTTGTTTATATTATAGCAACTTTTAAGATATATATTTTCAAGCACATGTTAAGTACCCTCTTACATTCCCAACCATTGCCAATAGTTGACATTCATCAAGCAGATCTGGCAAAAATTCGTCCTCTCTTTAAGCAGAGACAGCTCTCTGACAATCAAACTGTAGCCGTTCTAATCATTTGGTGTTTCTAGCAGTTCATTGCTCCTTCTATTTGCCTCGGTTTGATTTTGACTTAAGTGTTTGTGGCATTACTGATGTATTGATATCAATCAATTACTACGCCTCTAATCTAGTAGGAGCTTTTGCATTTTCATGTGTCCTCTAAAAGAGCAAACTAAATTGAATTTATGGCTTAATATCTTCAGTTCTCTTTGAGGATACAAATCTATTAGTGAGCTTAACTATATGTGGAAATATCAACGATGTCATTTGACTCTCAAAAATGTCCCCAAATAGAGACGAATCTTGAACTTTTTCTCCTTCTTCGTACAAAGGTCGTACAAATTAACCTAAAAATGAAAATAAATTATGCATTTCTTCAAATCTCTAGAGATTTCCATGACACAACCTATAATATTTTTGGAAATACTCAACCATAATGAGAACTTTCTGTAAGATTGTACATTTCTAGACAATTTATGAATTCCATATTTATTCAAATATGCAATTTGATTGACATTTGTGACATTTCTGCTGGCTGTGATGTCAAATTATTTACCAAATAGAAAATCATTCCAACTATTTTAAATGGTTATGTTGTCCAAGCGAGTTCGCTTCTCAGTCTCAGCTTGTAATGCAATCGCCCTCGAGCTGTCGGCTTCATCATTAGCTAGTTTCCCGGCTGTACGGCCGATGGACAGGACAAATGAAGGCGGAGCTGACTTTGCTGTTAAGCCAATTAAAGCATATTCCGATTTTGTGAACATTCTGTTCTACATATTTGGCACAATATAAAGTTTAGCTTCAAAATTATTGTGCTGGCAATGGCCGAGTAGGCAAATGCGGGGCGAACTTCTGGCTGTCTTTTTTCAGAGCCCTGAGGTTCGAAAGCATTCTTGAATTGATCCAAAACGTTCTTGAAATGTGAACATATCGTTATTAATGTAGTCCATAGCGTTCTTATATGGATTCGAGAAGTGAGAACAAAAGACCGTTCTGAAATTGAGAACATCGTTCACGATACAGGAAAACACGGGACTACCCTACTATTGAGAACGAAAATATTGATTTTGTAATGATTTTTACTATTTCTTCCTACTGTTCGTCTCTCGAAATCAGAAATATAGTTCTAAGCAATTAATAAGCTTGCCAAAAAAGAAACAATTTAGAAAATCGACTGAAACTATGATTACATATATTTACATATATGTTAAATCGGTAAAATTGATTTGTAAATTTATTTATTCACTTTGGTATGTGCAAGAGTATCTCAGCTTTGACTCAAGGTTAGGTCTAAACTTCTTTTGACAATCATCGGCTGCTTTCCTTGAAAATCTGCTAAACTTCTCTACATAAAATAAATCTCTTTGTTACCCAGCCGAAACATGTTTAAATCAAATTGTAATTAATAAAACACCCCAAAAAAACAGTCTTAAAAACAATTCACCTTAACAAGCCAAAAAAGTGGCAAAATAAAAAAGCCAAAAGGAAAAAAGTTAACCAGGCGGCGCGTTCATAACTCGAAGTTGAACCAGAAAAAAGAGCTCTTTTAATGAGCCGCCGTCATTTGGTTTGGTCAAGTGATTGCCAATTGGGGTTTCTGTATGCCTTTTTAGGCTATTTTATTTAAATATCGAATCAATAAATTCCGCTGCCATGCAGCTGTGCCACTAATGTGAGCATTGTTGGGGACCATTTTCGCATTTTCACTTTGAACTCAACTGAGAGCTGAACTTGCCTTGTTGCTGCTGAGTTGAGAAAATCATGTTCATTTACAAGTGGCGATTGATTTGCCGACATTTGTACAAGAAGATGGCAGTTTGTGTGATGATTGTGGAAACTAATATACCCTTTTAGTTATAGATTTCAACCATTCTGAACTCAGTTTGATATCAAGTCAGATTTGAACTTTAATCAGGTTTAATTCCATCTTAAATATGAAATCAAAAGATGCTTAAAACTATACAATTCTTGGAAAGTTTGCATAATTCAGCAGCACCTTCAATTCTAATAACTCTACCATTAAGATCGAACATTTTATGCCTGTGCATATGATTTCAATTAGTTGCATATTTCATCTTGCATTCGATATGCTTCACACTACACACTCACCAGCTGCAATATAGTAGTCAGTCGTACATATTTCATATGCCAATAAGGGCCCCCGGAATAATGTCACATGTCAAATGATTTCTTTTGCGTTTTGAAGCTTTCAAGTTTTGCCGCAATTTGCATTTGGCATATTCCAGGCGCCGCCAATTCTGGTGTCTGGTCTGGTGCCGATATTGACATATTTTGCTATGCAAGTTTGTTCAATCGCAGCCCATGCCCTCAATTTTGATTGATTTGTTTTTGCCAAAGTGACGCACGGCACGGCATGACAAAAGTTTGTTCTGTTCTTTTGATTGAAACGGGGACAAGGTCTAAATGGCCCCGTAAGAACACATAGCCAGCCAGTGGCACTGGGGATCTTAATGGGCAGCTGTTTTCGATCTGAAATGCGAACACACATGTTAATTATTTATATTTTATGCTGATGACATTTGGTTTCCATTACACACAGTCTCAAGGAAAAATGAATGTCAATCAGAAAATCAAATGAAAAACATAACTCAGCGCACACAACAATGATAAATGACAATTTGTAATGCCCAAAGTTAAATTTTGTTTGGGATAATATTCTCTTGGGAAAATTTGGTTGTTAAAAGAAAGTTTTCTCTATAGCGATTAAAAGGTTGCGGTTGCATCTTTCTAATGGTATTTTTCTTATTATATAATGTTGGCTGTCCTACATTATTCTTAACGTGAAGTGAAAGTTTAATGCACTTTCAATTTTTGTTGGGCTTCTTGTAGCGGGTGTGTGTTGTTGGAAAATTTTCAACAACAACAACAGATTCCCAACAGCATCCCAGAAGAAAACATCATGCTTAGCGAGATGTTTATCTAAAGAGCTGGCTGAGAGCCTGCTGAGCATAGCATGTTAAGTCAAAAGATCGAGAGTTTCGTTTCGTTTCGTTTTTTTCTTATTTTTTGAACTGGCTTATTAAAAATTCTAATCACCGAAACGTTTTTCGTTTCGTCTTCTCTTCGATTGTTATTTGCCCAATGGCCAACGCCGCCGACGCTTATCGATTAATCATCAAATTAAAAATTACCACAAAAGTCCAGCTCACACACACACACACGCACACACTCGCACACACAGACAGAAAAAAGCATGGAGCGTGTCCAAAACAACTTCTGAGCAACACCTTTACATTGGCACTTAAAGTTTCAGCTGGACTTGAGCCAATTTAAACAATATCTAGAATTTCATGGTTAAAACCACACGAATTTTCGTTTGTTGTTTGAAAATTGGCAATTGTTTTGGGCCCAGTGAAGAGGGGAGGGCGATCGGTCAAGAGAGATGCAGAGGTAATGGTATGGGTTGAAATAATTGCTTGTTCTATTTTAAGCAATTGAAAGCGAAACAATTTGTTGGATAACTTTAAATGAGCAGGCAAGAGTTAGACATTTGAAAAAGTAAGAGTTGGAAAAATGTTGATGAAAATAGTAGCAATGGAATTGGTTTATAAAGAAAGACTTCTTTTGATTTTGTTTAAAATATATGTAAAGATAGAAGAAGATAGAAGGAGAAATTTGAAGATCAGGTTCAAGTTTATTTGAGCAGCAGAATGTGAATTGAAATATTTATGAAACATAAATCCAACTTTGATAAGATAAATCTAAGAAAATTGCTTCTACACATTTCATTTATTTCATGTATTTCAATCCCCTATAGAGTTTGCCATCATGACGTCACTGCGTGTTGCCAAGTTATCAAGTAGTTAAAACTATTTGCAGAACTAGTTTTAAACTATTCAATGAACTCTTTGCCAATCTATTCTAATGTCATTAGGCAATATGAAATTCACTTTTATAAAGATCTTATTCGGCATTATTCTATATTATAGATGAAAACCTCTCAAACATTTCTTTAGAAACATTTCCTTCCCTCTTTCATTCACTTTACTCTTATCTATAAGTCCGTCATACAACTCATTCATATATTTTCCCCTAGAATATAAAGCCAAAACAAAACAATTGAGCAAAAGTTACATAAATAGTTAGAAAATATATAGAATATAATATATTAAAGTCGTAAATTAATTGAAATGCTTCAAAGCATGCAAATGCGAGGAGGAGAATCACTTCCCAAGAATTGGGCCCATAAATAATACGTTTGTGGAGCGGAGCAGCATCAGCGCCAGCCAATAATTGATATGTACAAAGTTCGCTTCTATTTTCGAATACAATTTTCATTAGTTACAAATTAAATAAGAATTGAAATTGAAATTGAAGATATTTGTCTACCAAAAAAGAAAAAAAAAAATGAAACTTTTCTTATCACAAATTTGTCATCAGCTTGTAATGCGATCACCACAAACACAAACACGCACACATGCGCCGACTCACGCTAAACATAATGAAGTTGCAAGAAGCAGCAGCGGCCAGCGCAGCTGGCAAGCTCCCCCCAACGCCAGCGTTCGTTCGGCTCTAGCAGCTGTTCGTCAGCGGCAGCGGCAGCGGCAGCGCACGATCGTCGCGTCGACTCAGTCTCCAGTCTACAGTCTTCAGCCTTCAGTGTCCCGTCTTCGAGCATTCAGTTCAGTTCAGTTTCAGCGCTTGTGGCGGCCCCAACGCGCTTACCAGCGCAGTCGCAAAGTAAACTTTTTTTCGGTATAAACTTGACTTTGGGGGCTCTCTCTACCTCTACCTGCCTACCCCTCTCTAGATCGCGAGCGTTCGTTCCCATACGCTGTGCGCTGTGCTGACCGTGAAGTGATTTGTGTGAAGTTCGGTTCGATTGGATTCGATGCGATTCAATTCGATTCTGCCTCGGCATGTGCATGTAATTGTAACTGTGCATTATTATCATTATTATTGATCAGGTTCATTCACGTTTCATCATTTATTTCTGCTTGCCTTCAAGCTTAATTAATGCAAATGTTAAAACGTTAAAACGTAACCGAAAACAACCAACAAATTCAACAACATTTCAATTAAATGCAATTTGGCAAACTGTGTTTTCGGGCAGCATTTCCGTTTTGTGAGCATTCGAGCTTAACAATTAATTTCATAATTTGTAAGTTTTTCGCAAAAAGTGAAATTTATTTGGTTGGCAACGTTTGTATTTAAACAAATTGCGAACTGCAAAGATAATGAATAAAAGAAACATATTTTTAAAAGCCAGCTAAAAGTTAAACCTCAACTTTAGAAAGCAAACAAAGGCCAAACTGTATAAATATTTTGACAAGAATAAAATTGCTGGTGAAATTCCTCAAATAAATAATACACAAAATATTTAAAAATTCAAGTGAGGTGAGCTAAATACAAATATGTATATATAAGATATATATATATATATATATATATAGCTATTTTCAACATATTTCGTAGAAGTTAAAAGCTTCAATTACAAAAATTCTCAAAATGAAATTTAAATTATTTCTTCAGGGTATTTTTTTCTCAGTTTTTGTGTGTAAGAAAAAGGTTTTAAGTTCTATATAAATTCTAGGCTGATATGAATTCAACATTGCTTCTTTGCTCAACAAATGAATTCGAAACTATAACAGGAATCTAGTAATTTAATGCTCATTCTTAATCGTACATAACTCACTTTTACTCATAAACTTTGAAACCACGATGCATTTTGGCCATTCTCCATACGCCGATTTCTAATTTTCATTAGCGTTACCAAGTTCGAACTTGAAGATTTTGTAAATTAATCATTAATATTGGATTCAACTTTTTATACCGCTACAGAAAATGTCTTGTACTTTAAGCTAATCTGCTGTTGCTTCCCCATAGAAATAATTTAAACAAATTTGCCTCTTTCAAGTTTCGACTTCCTTATACATAAGTACATGCCTTACCTATTGCAAAATCTGAACCCTTAAACACATTTGACAAATATTTCATCAGAACCTTAATTATTTATCAACTCAAATATCCCTTTGTTTGCTCTAAACAAAAAGCATTGCTTTGCTCCAATTTGTTTGCCCCAAATTTGTGTTAAATGACAAACAACCTTTCACACTTGAAGTATGTACATAATCTTACATATATGTATACTCTTACATCGTCAACAAAAATTCGCCCTGTCACCATACAGAGATCATTAGGCCAAAAGATTGTCTACCAGAAGCTATTCTTGTCACTTGTCCGTTGACACAATTCCTTGTTTTTTCTTTGTAGTAAAAGTTCTTTTTCTTTTGATATCTAAAATTTGTATGCCACGGACAAATATTTGCACAAAAAGCCACACAAACTGAACTACTTTCATTCGAACATAAATATTTGATGTGATTTGCGAAATTAAAACGCTCCGTCGTCTCGGGGCTTTCATTCAATTGTTGTGGAGCATTTAAAATGCAGCTCCAGCAATCCCCCCTCCCCTCCCGTATGGCCAGCGTAAAAAGAGGCCGATAGTTGATAAAATTTTTTATTTTATGATCCACTTTTTGTGTTTTGTGACAAGAATTTGCAAATGTCAACGAAAACTGCGAGCTGCGCGCTCCGCATTAACAAGAATTTGGCAAAAGGCAAAAAAAAGGGCTGAAACTGAAGCGCAAAGACGAAGCAGAAATGCCAACAACAACAACAACAAAAAGAAAGACAAAAACCAATTGAAATTGTTTCATAAGTCCAAGACGACGAAATACAATTTTTGCATTTCTTTTGTGGGGCATTTTGTGTTTGGCATTTTTAAAGAGTTTCGGCAGATATCGGACTTACTTCAAAGTGTTGACAGATAATTTTCGTTAATTGGGAAATATGTGAGAGGTACATACGTCTGTGCAGATCGAAAGGAATATGAAAAATTTCGTTTGAACTTTTACTCTTACACTTATATAGGGCAAGGGAAGGGAGTATTATTTTCGATTCTCTTTCGATAAGGGTCTTATTATGTTTGAATTCCCTACTTGAGTTCGAATTTCCTGGAACTGAATGAGCTTTTTTTTGTGGAAATGATATAAGGAACTTGTAGTTCTGCATCAAATTGTTTAGGGACTAAAATAACATAAAATTCAAACTGAGGCGGAATTGATTTAAGACAAAAGTGAGATCATATTGAGTTCGATTCAAGATTGAGTTCATCTTGAATGAGCTTTATATACAGGCCAGCATGATTCGGACATAAGTTCAAAAAACCTAAACCCAAGTGGAATTGCAAACAGCTTTTCAAACCGCAGTGAAAACGAGAACAGATCTGATTTCTACTTGATTTCGCAGTTGAGTCAATCCTATCTGAGATTGTTTTGAGAACACTCCTGATTGATTTGAGCTCGAATTTTGCCTGATTTCATTGATCGGAAATGAGCTTGATTTCATGATATACGATTTATGAGTTCAAGTTAGGACAAAACATTTGATTGACCAGAATAAGTCCTCGATATATTTTCATAGATCTGAATGATCTACTAACGTTTGGTTGAAAACATTGGAAATAATAATAAATGTAATCTCACCTTGATATAGATATACTTGTACTTGTTTCTGCAGTTCCCAATGAAGGCTTTGCCCAGCTTTTCTTTCCTCTTTATTCCAATTTAATAGTTTTACCTTCGAAGTTGTTACCGTAGCTGCCTTTGATAGCCATTAGATATTTGTATTTAAATTCATACTCAGCCATTTCGGCTTCTCCCACTTACAATCTGTTAATGACAACATTGCTATTGTTACAAACAAAAGAAAAAAAACCCCCCTGACAGTTGTCTAAATATCAAGACAAGCAGATATGTACTACATATATAGATGTTCAGCTCAAAATATTGAACCACAAAAGATTATTTGTAAAGGTCATTAGATATTTTTATACCATTTTCTATCACCTGTTTGATTACCTAATTGATTTTGTTATGGTGTCATAATTGTTATTACTTTATGATAGCCTCATACTCATACTTATTTTCTTATAGATATTGCTAAATTTATGGCCCTAGATAGTGGGCAATGGAAAAAAATCAACCTCAAACCTTGATGTCATCGTCTTTAATAATGTTGAGATTTCCAAGACCCAACTAATTAGACCATAAAGACCAATTCAAGATACATATGTGGCCTGAACTAATTCGGGGTCGCCTCTTAAAGATAAACCACAACAAAGGTCACGCTTTAATTGATAACAGCAGAGGGGGGAGGGTACAAAAAAGAATGCATATGAGAAACAAAGAATATGCGGCTACTGTAAAGGCAGAAGGCAGCCAAATGGAAAACGAAAGAACACAACTAGGCTTTGCCGTCTCGATAAAGATCACACCCCAGAGTCAGAGTCAGAGTTGAAGTTGAAGTTGAAGTTGGGACAGGTGTTGGGACTGAATTGCCCCAAAACAGAAAACTCAAGAATCATGCCACAATTGAGTGCACTTTGGCTGTGAGAGAAGGAGAGAGATGCACATAACTATGGGCAAAAGCAGAGGCTTAGTTAGTTAAAACTGTTAGAGGGGTGTGTACAAAATATTTCAGGAAAATATATAAGAAAATATAACGTGGAATGGAAATTGGGAAAGTGTTTTGAAAAGCTCAGCTAAGAGTTATGAGCTATGAGAATTTGACTTGAGAATTGAGATAATTACTTAATAGCTCTACTTTTCCCTGCTGGTATTTTCCCTTGTTTTTTCACTCCAGTCGATCCTGAATATGAAATGGAATCACTAAGAAAGTCGAAGATTGGGATAGGTGATACAAACATCATAGGGAATGCACAGGAAGTAGGGATGGAAAAGATAAGACAAAGAAATAGGAATCCTGTCCCTCATAATTGTTATGGAAAAGGATTTCGCAATCCTCGACCGCCGCCACTGTTTTTAGAAACCTTAAAAATAGCAACACTTTTAATAGTTTTGAACCTTTTCTTTTTGTATTTTTGTCTGTGTTTCTGTTTCTGTTCCACCTCTGGCTCAGAAGAGTCACTTAAAATGTGCAACGAAGCGTGCTTTCCTGAGTTTCTTCTTCTTTTCTCCATGCCAAACTCTCAGTTACGCCCTTTTTCAATAGTTTGTCCAACGGGGGTACCTGGTTCTGGTAATTAACCCATGTTTGCCATTTCATTCTTTTGCAAAACAACAAGAGAAAAAGGAAACAAACAAGCAAACATTTAATTGTTTCGATTTCTTGGCTCGAGCAATTAAATGTCCAATATTTGGAATACTTCTCCAACCGTGCCGCCTTTCAAGATCAAATGCTTTTCGCCGCTAAATTTTCTGCTACGGTTCTTGACATATTTGAGTGTTATTAACATTTCATCATCATTATCATCAGCATCATTATCATTATCATCATCACCGTCTAAGCTCACATAAGAAGCTTTTATCTACTCCCCAAAGGTCCGGTTGTGGTGTTATTATATTATATAAGCACCAACTCTCTTCCTTTGTTTAAAGCTCCACAAATGTCACTCGTGAAAAAAATATATAAAAATCCAAATAAACTCCGCTGTAGCCAATTAGTTGCTTCCGTAATTTCTTGGTATTATTTTAATTAGTTTTTTTTTCGGTTATTTCTACTTGGTTTGGTTTTATTTAAATTGCGCGCGTTCACTTTACTTTTGCGGCGACAAGTTTTATGTGCTGCCGCCTGCCCAAAGATTTATTTGATTCTCTTTTTTTTGTGGGTTTTTGTAATTTTTGAAAAATGATAAACCAAAAACGTCAAGAAGAAGAGGTTGGAGAAGCTGCTGCCCAAGTAATTTATGAGCCAAATGCAGTTTTAGATGACATCGTAAATTCTTGGAAAATGCTTTTGCTGCCACAGATTGTTTGTTGAGAAAAATGCAGCTGAGACTAATTGTGTTTGGGAAAGCATTTCTTATGTAAAACTGCAAGTTGAAAGATTATGGAAAATTTATATATTTAATTGAGGCAAACTATTTTGACACAATGGGAAATGAAGTTGAAAATTCTGGAGCAAACATCGATCTGGTTAGAAATCAACTTAATATTGAACTGGGTAATTGTTTCATTGTCATTTGTCTTCATCGTTTTACATTAATTGATAGTTTTTTTTACCTATTTTACCTTCTCTCGCCGCCTTCTCCCTTTTCCGTTAGTCTCCTCCTAAGCTTATCATAAATAATTTCCCATAATTTCCCATAAACATTTCCTGCATTTGCGAAATCCCCTGGACAAAATCTATGTCATGCATAAATACATAGTTCACACTCTGAAATATTCTTAACGCTGATATCGTACTTTCCTCATGCCAAATAATTCATAAAAAGCTTAAGGCGGCATATCTTGCCTCTGCCTCTACCCTCACCCTACCCCCCGCCAACCTTTACCACTTCTCACCTAAGTTAACGAAATGCGTTTAAGCCAGCAACAACAACAACTGCCGGCGGCTGCGTGTGTGTGCAACGTGTGTGGCAGCAGCTGCTGCTGCAACAAAACGACCTCGAGATCCCCCCCGGGCGACCGACCGAGCGAGAGTCTAAGCCACAGATCTGAGAGATCCCAGCCAGGCTGGCACTTTAGCTTGATATTTATGCAACGGCACACACTTCTCATGCGGCTCCCCCACTTCTCCTCGACCTCTCCCGCTCTTTCACTTAGTTGCCTGCAATTTTAAGCGCACATTTTTCTTGGCAACGCACAAACACACACACACATACACACCGTTTTCCTACTTCAGTCGAGGCCATATGCATAAGTAGTTTTTCCAGCCTCCTTCTACATCCCCTGCTTCACCCTGCCATTTCTTTCTCCTTGTTGTGCATATTGTTTGCAACACTTGGCGCTTACCACAGCAACTGCAACAGCAGCAGCAACAGCAACAGAAGTTGCAACTGAAACATATGCAACAGCAACTGCCGAACGCGAACGTCCGCTAGGCATTGTAGCGTGACACATTAAATGCATGCAAATGCTGTAAGAGCTGGAAAGAGACGAACAGATCCAAAGAGGGACAGAGAAAGGAAGAGAGCTAAAGAATTTTTGCTGCCACCGCCAAGAAGTCAGGTTCCACGTTTCAGCTGGAGGTATCTGCCTGCTTCCACTTTAACGTCGTTTTTTTTTTTTGCTACACTTATTTAATAAAGAAATGGCTAAGGCATTTTTAATGTGCCCTTTAAGCCTCCTAGGCTAGGGTAGCTGAAGGGGTATATGTGACTAGGGGAATGCAGCAAAAGTGTCTTGGCTTGGATAGATAATATAGTATGTATAGCTGAAAGAGAGTTTGTGGGAGTTCATTTCAGCAAACAGCGTTCGATAAAGCTTAACCTTATTTCTGTCTCCTCAGTGGCTTTGGCATTCGAAACGAACAAAATATCCCAAACCTTTAAACAACTTCGGCTGCTATCAACTCCTAGAGCAGCTCCGCCAGGCTTGTCAACTCTCGATACATATGGGTGGTGTCACAGAAACTCTAGAGATTTGTAGAAATTAATGTCTAAACACTTGAATTTATAGGTTCATTTTGTGTAGCTAAGAACGAAGATAGGAACAACTCAACGGCTACTTGATTGATTTTATTTTAGAAGCGTTATTATGGTGTTTTGAGGGTTCAACAAAAGCGCCTTCTGAGTGCTTCGAGATTTGAAACTGACATTTGAAACAACATTTGCTGCACATCAAACCTTGTAGACCATGAATTTTTCCTGAATCCCTTTAAGATTATGAACAAACAAAGCTTTACATTGAAGTGTTTATATAGGAAAATGTAAAAATCTCTAGAGTTTTCCTTGACACCCCCATACATATGGAAAAATCGCAACAGATATTGTAGCTTTTAGTTTAAGTTTCTGTTTGCGATATTGAAAATGGCTTTTAGTTCGAATGCCTCTTATAAATTGATAATATTTGGCCTTACAATTTGTTGGAAAGCTTCCCATATCGACGAACATTTTACCTAGTTTATATCTAGTTTCTGGAATGAAGCGATCAATTTGTTGAATGGAATGGAAGTTTGAATTTAAACAAGAGAATGATCTCTTGCAAAACTCTTTGCAGGTTTTTATACTCGTACTCTATATAGAGTAGAGGAGTATATTGTATTCTTGCAAAATGTATGTAACAGGCAAAAGGAAGCGTTTCCAACGTTATAAAATACGTATATTCTTGATCAGCATCAACAGTCGAGTCGATTTCGATTTGTCCGACCGGTTGAAACTCTAGATCATGCATACTATAATACCCAGAGTCATCAAATTTGGTATGCAGACTCCCTAAGTGTACAGTCAGATCAATTTTGTTTTCGCCGCGCTTCTACCGCCCTTGCAAATCGTTAAGAACCTTCTATCTCTCACAATTTTTGACGTATTCAGTTGAAACTTGGTTTGGACATGTTTAACCACATTATAAACCGATCTGCAGATTTTCATTGTATTCGTTGTAGATGTTTGTCTGCCCAATATGCCATAATTACGACCATAACTTTCTTACCTGCATAAATTTATTTGTTATCGATATTATTATCGATATTATTTACTTATTCATTATCGTTATTTGTGATATTAAGTTTTTGGGTTGATTTTAGCGACCTTTTTATTTGTAAATGCTCGTTTATTTTAGCTAGCTCGAGGTCAAGTGATATATTTACTATGTATCAAATGGGATGAGGGCCTCAATCGTCTCAAAACAAAGGCCAAAAAAGAATAAAAGTTAAATTAGTAAGCAATTCTGATAACGCTACACATTTTGAGGCTTCACCAATAGAGCCTCATCAATCTCTTACAGGGTATTCAACGAGTCATCTACTAAGGTGTACTCTCTGCCTTGCCTTGGTATAATAAACCGGCTGTTATGGCATGTAGTAGTTGTTGCTGTATGTGTTTTTTTTTTTCTTTTTAGCAGCAGCTGTTCTGCATCTGTGTTTTAATTTGAAGTTATTTGTGAATTTCATTTTGTTTTATGTTTCTTTATTTTTTATGACAACAAAAAAAAACGAAAACAATTAAATTTGGCAGCTGAAAAACTTGTCAAGGTAACCAAAAATGTTGGCATATTGCGAGCAAAACTGTTGCCAACTTCATTTCGACTTAATTTGTCATATTTAAATCATCAATCAGAAGATTTACCCACGAAGCCAAAGGCAACTAAGCAATCTATGCGGCTGCAGCAGCGGACTCGCTCTGAAAATATATTATGAAATTTATAATTCGACATGTGGAGCTGGGAGCTGAGAGCTGGTGTGAGCTGGTGAGCCTTGCATCATTGAGCACTTTAAATAATTGCACATTACGTGCCGTTGGATCGGCGGGGCATTAATAAAATAATTAAAATGAAATATGCCCGGCTTGGTTGGGCTAGCTTTAAAAAAAAACATTTACCTCCAGTTTCGCACTTCGGCAAATTGCTTAAAGTGAAAAATGTAAGAAAAAAAAATAAGCAGAAAGAAAGAGAAGATGCCGCCGCACACCGCAGAATTCCACCCAAGTAGAAAAATGTGCGGGCTACCAATCTACGCAATTTTTCTTTTTGTTTTTGTTGTTCCTCAACAACCATTTTGTTCTCTCTTTTCACGCAAGAACGTCAAAAGAAGACCGACACACAAACAGACGGCATGGCAGGGCATGGTGTGGAGAGGAAAGGAGTGCAAACGTTAAAATGTTGCTCTTTAACGAAATTGTTGAAAATATTAATTTCAATTATTTACACGCGAAACGCACAGAATTTTCCCACAAAGAGCTGCAGCTGTGGCTGGAAAAATCATTTTGTGCGCTAAATGCTTGCAATTTGTTAAAGGATTTTCATTTTCCGCTGTGGGAAAAGTGCGCAAGCTCCCCAGCTCCATTAATAATTATCAGCTGTAGGTGGCGCTGCGCGATAAAAGCGGAAGTTATTAAGGTCCAGAGGGTCTCCTCCGGCTTTGGCTCTGAGTCTGAGTCTGGGATCTTGGCCTCGGTCTGGTCTGATTCTGATTCTGATTGTGATTCTGATTGTGAGATTCGAGAGTTATGCGAGCAAAGTCAGTCAGTCACAAAATGATGATTTGTGCGGTGCTCCACGTTTCCCAAGAAATCCACGTTTGGCGGCTTCTGCTTACCACTCGGTCACCGTCTTCCACTTGGAGTCGTCGCCGTCGTCGTCTCTTTGCCTCTAATTAAAGACGACACTTTGGCATGTTTTTCAGCTCTGCTTCTTTTCAAAAGCAAAAGCACGGAAATGCTTTAAACAACTTGTTTGAAAGTCGATGAAGAATAGTAACTGGAAGCCACAGCAACAGAAGCAGCAGAAGCAGCAGCAGCAGCAGCAGTGTTGAGTTTTGTGAACGAACTCACACTCAGTGTTAAGTACCAAGAATTAAATGTTATTGAAGCATGCCAAAACGTTGATTGAGTGGAGGAATACGAAGAATATAAGTACAACACGGCAGAGATTGATTGAACTTAGCAGGTAAATGTTGGGAATTGTGTTTACAGTAAGCGATAGTTGATATTCAGGTCGATATATTTGTTGAATATGTAATCGGCTTGTCATTTGGCATTTTGGTTTTTGAGAAAATGCAAGGAAATATGTGAAAGCAAACATTAGGATTTGTATAAAACCAATACAGAATTGCTAACTTGGCATTTACGATTAATAAATCAAGTTTTCTTTGACATATTTAGTTATATGTATTCACCAGTGATGGGCACACACATAACATCGCAAAAATCGCATAGCCATAGCAAGTACAACACGAAGGCGCACGCATCTACATCTGTCCATGTGAGAGTACATGTGCTCCCTATTCCGCTTGATAGGATTTTTGAATCGTGCACACCTCTGATATAGACACAATCGATATAATAGTGTAGATCTCGTGCACACCTCTGGTATAGACACAATCGATATTATAGTGTAGAATAATCGCTTATTATCTTTCAATTTGTATGCAAATACGAAGCATGATTCGATATTTAGAAGTTTCGATAATATATCTCAAATAGACCATCGATATATTGCCATAAAGTAAAAACTTACATATAAGTTGCGATCTCACGGGTCGATATTCTTGGCCTGCGGACTCGAATTGGATATTTTGCAGCTGTCTTGACTTATTCTTGATTTTATTTCAGTGACCTCTGACAGCATTGTTAAATGTCATTGCGTACTTTTGTACCTTTCAATTCAACCATACCAATCTGCTTGCAAGCACAGACGTGACCAACTCGATTAATGATGGTCACACATGCCGATAGTTAGCTACCTAGAATCTATTGACAGACATAGCTGATTGGAGTCGGATTGCAGATTTTCAACTGTTCGCATGTGTGGTCAACCAATTTTAGATAACTTTGGAAGCTGATCCAGCTGAGACCGCACCTTTAGCGTAGTCATCTTCATGATACAAACGAAACGGATCTCGATATATGTATATAATTTTACATACGATATTTAGAACGGTAGTAGAACTATATGTATAAGAAATATTTGACTAATGATTAATTAAAATTTAAACTGCGACATAAATTCAGTAAATTAGAATCCTAGCTTCAGCGACATGTACAAAGTATGATCACGATCCTTGGGGAAAAGTGGACATTGTTCCTCTTCTTTTATCGAAATAGGAGAATTCATTGAGTGTTTTTCTAAGAAGTACAGAGAAGACAACCACTGTAATGCTGGATGAAATTGTCAGTCAATATCTCATATTATTTTGAACTTTTCAATATTCAAGCTAAAATATTCTGTCGTTTATAAATTACTCATCGACTAATCCGCAAAATCTGATTGGTATATCTATTGATATTTGAGTCAGAGTCATTTTTCTAGCAAAGCTCTCTTTCTCTCTATTTCTCTCTTTTAACACATTTATTTTGTGTCTTCGATGTGAACTATTACTCACATCTTGGTTGGCTAAAATAAGTATTAAATCATCGATTCTTCACAAATTTGCCATATTTTCAAGCAGTAATAAGTGGGGCTACTTTTTATTTACTCAATGAGGCATATCTCCACATGGCCGTATATATATATATATATATATATATATATTTGCTGACTCAGCATAAAAACGTGACACAAAGTCTACGCCAAACCAAGGCAACTACGTCATCTGACTCTTATATATTGATTGCAAATATAAAAGTTTTTATCATACCCTTGCAGAGGGTATTATAATTTTGTTACGATATTTGTAACGCTTGCAGGAAACATCCTCGGTATAGTATATATATTCTTGATCACCATGACAAGCCGTGTTGACACAGTCTGTCTATGTTTTAGAGCTCTCAGTTTTAGAGCTACAGCGTTGAAATTCTTGCCACAGACTTCTTTCTGCTGCAGCTGCTCATATATCATATAGCTCCCATATAACCGAATTAAATTAAACCAAAATTAGTTGTTTTTTATACCAATTTTATACAAATTTTATACAAATTTATACAAATTTTATAAAATTTTATACAAATTTTAACCAAATTTGGTAAATGTCAGTTTTACGTTTTAAGCTCTACATCTGTTGATTGAAGTTGATCCAGATCGGATTATCATATAGCTCTCATATAAGCTAACAATTCGGAATGAACTCTTAGTATACCATTTTGTTTTTTATTTGTTATCCAAATTGAACAAAATTAAGAACGCGTCATAGAAGCCTCCACAGATGCTGATCAAATTTCAACCAAATCTGACAACTTCTGTCACCCGAAGTTAGCCTTCATTTCTTGTTTTACACATAAGAATACTCAAATACTTTCCTCAGTGTTCACACTAAAACAGTTAATTTCGACTTTAAATTTACAAAAAAAATAAGCCAAAGAACTGTTAATGATATTAAATAAAACATAATAATTGTAACGTAATTATTGAACTCAAGGCGCCCGCCTAATAAATTTTTGTTAAGTGTTTTTTTTTTCTTTCTTCAATTTTCGACTTCGTCTCGCTGTTTTGTGAATTCTTCACATTTAATTAATCAAATTAGAGATTCTCCTCCTCCGAACGGTCTCCACATCGAGCCGAGCACTTTGTAGTTGTCATAAAAGTCGCTTGGCAGCGATTAATCTTCAAATCTCAAGTGTAACATGATTCGAGCCTTGGTATTAGCAGGTCTTTGAATATTGAAAACGTTTTGAATGCGCGTGTGCTTATCTACTTAGTTATCTCTAGATATTTATCTAATATAGGCCCGACTTCGGCGAGTGAGAGACTAAAGATCGTCTCGGTCAAATTTGCCTTGGTTTTATAATTTGTAAAATTCTTCTCAGCAGTTTTTTTCGCTTTTGTTATTATATATTTTTTGTGGCAATGGCAATTAAATAACCCACGGGTACGAGTTCAGCTTCTATCAAATGTTTTGAAGCAATTTCATAATTTCAGTTCGTTTTTTTTTTCTTCACATCTTGGCTACCCGCTGACTTTGGGAATTCGAATGAATGGACTCTGTGGATACGTTTAATTGTAATTTTGTTGTGTAAAGAACAACAGTGAGTGGTGTGTGTGTGCGTGTGTGTGCGTGTGTGTGTGTGTGTGTGGTGTGAAAGGTTGCTGATATGGCCAACTCGGGGGGTAACAAACAGAGAGAATGTTTGCCAAATTTAGAAAGAATACAAAAAACGTTAAGCAAATTGTTTAAGCCGTCTTGTAGAAACATAAACTGAGAATGATCTCAAAGAGAGGCAAGCTTCCTTACGTTTGCTGAGGCAAAGGTTACTTTTAGTACATCTTTGGGTATTTGTAAACATTTTAAAGATTTTAAGAAGACTTCTAAGAAGATTCTTAAGAATGTTTTAGAATAGGAAGAGGCCTAATAAGCTTTTAGGTTGCTGCAAGTCAAAAAGATATTCTGGGAATTGAAAAAGAATCTCTTTAGTTTGAAATGCTTATAACATTATGTGATATATATCTATTTTCAGTCAATTTTTTTGCCAAATTTTGTTTATGCGATTTTCCTTTACCATAATTTCCAGTCACAAAATATGAACAGGGAAATGTAATACAAAGAAAACTCCTCTTTTGTAGAGATTTTTCATTGAATTTCGCTGTGAAACTTCTAGAAGCTGATCAAGTTCTTAGGCCCTGACTTTACACATTTACAATTTACAATAATTCACCTTTAGCGAGTTTTCTTTTGTTAAAATCTGCAGATGCGGCTTAAAAATAGTACATGATTTCTTTAGTCTTTTCTTTTGGTTAAACAATTCTCTGATTGGGCCCTTTTTTGCGACGTTTTACATTTTGCAAAAGTTCATTAACATTTTATGGTGAAAGAACAAAAACTGCAAAAAAACTGCAAAAAAATATACAAAACTTACAGCCAAACAAAAACCACGCAGCATTTTATATTTTTAATGAAATTTAGCCTCGTTTGTTTTGTCAGTTTTGGCATTTTTTTAATTAAATATGTAAAAATTTTTACACGCAAGAACTTTAGTTGGGGGCGTACTTACTTTTCTATTTAAAGAATTTCATTTAAATTGTTGCTACCAAAACTGTTTCCCATTTGGTTTAACTTTTAGGCATCATTAACCACATTTTGTTTCTATAAAGAAATCAAAATAACTTTCCTCCCCCGACAGAAGATACAACATTCGGATGACCTTAATAGTTGAATATGCAAAACAACAAATACGCTGTCAACCTTTCTTCGCTATTTTGTATTCTTTAAACTTTCGCTTTTTTGTAGTTTTAGTTTTCTGATACCGAAAACCTTTTGTCCCATAATTCGTTTGCCTAAATCTGACTCCGACTCCGAGTCCGCTCTCTTTCTGACCGTGTCATTATTATTAGAAACGTTTTGTCAACAAAAAACCACGCAAAAACTAAAAGCCACAGCAAGTCTTTTGTTATTGTTGCGGTTTTTTTTAATTGCTCCGCGGCTCCATGCTGAATGTGGATGTGGAGATCCGTAAGATTCACTTTTGCCGGTGCCGTTTAGAGTTAGCTCATAATGACAACTATTTTCGTGGGGCGAAAGTTGTTTGCGTATAATTATTGTTTTGTAACGCTCAAATAGAGAGCCATCTGTCCTCCCCCTAATAGACTATAATTTTGTAAATTGTTTTTGCTTCAAATAAAGTATTGCATCTCTTTCTCTCTCTCTCTCTTTCTCTTTCTTTCTATGGTTCATTTGGCCAAACAGATTACTACTCGAATTCGTATTATCTATGAAAAAGCCTCAGCGAGACGTAAACTATTTACAAGAATAAAACTCTAAGCCTTGTTTTACCTTAAATATGCCTTGAATAACCCAACTTTGTGATCTCTACTGTAATTGAAGCCTGACCGATATATATATATGTCACATTTATTCTACCTTCCATAAGCAAAACTAACCTAAAAGAATCTATGTGAAATGGAGAAATAAATTGAGAAATTTATCAGTTTTTGAGTCCTACAAAGGACTTAAGAAATTTGCCTACCTAACTTACCTAAAAGCATCCTATAAATATCTAATAAAATCTGTTGAAACCAAATAAGAAACCTGCCAAAGTCTAGGCCTATAACTTGCCTTTCATCACCTTGACCTTAACTAAAATAACCAAAATCCTACACAAACATTTCTTGAAACTCTCTTAAATCCTTCTTATCCCTCACAGAGACACATTTCCCCAACTAAAATCTGCCTTAGCCTAGCCTTAAGCTATCCCATCCACATCCAACCCTAGTTAAGCCTTCTCAAAATCTTTCTACTTCAACTTTATCCAATTTAAACTAAACAAAGTTTGCCTTAACCCTTCTCATAGCCATCATGGAATCAGATCTTTACTATTCCCTTAAAACCCCACCAACTCAATGAAGTGTTGGAATTGCATTGCTTCCTCTTTCCCATGAATCCATCCTCACATAAGATGCTTTACCTTTCCCAGACGTTTTAACTTTTGTTCTTTTATCCCAAGACTTCCTTTGACTTACTTCGTTTATGTTTTATCCTTATTAGGCCACCTCTTTGACTTGCTCAATCCAGCCAACCACCTTTAGATCATCTATCATCTATCGCAGATCACAGATTTACCCATCCTAGTTGAATATTACACCTCGTGTTGCTCCTTGTTTGTCATGTTGCTAACCAAATGCCTGTTCCCCATTCTTCTCTCCCCTTCCATTTACAGATCTTGGTACCCTAAATAGCAACAACAACAACAACAACATCAACAATAGCCCCACCACAGCAACAACAACAAACACAACGCTGGCCACAACAATTGTCAACAAGAGCTCAACGGTTCCGGGAGCAGCCACTGCGAAGCCGCTATCATCTTCATCATCCAACAAAATGGAGCTGCTGACCCCCAGCAGCCCCGCCACAACAACGACAACCACCACAGCCACACATCATCTACAAGCGAAACAGTTATTGGTGCAGGACTATTTGAGCTACGCCTCGCCGCCCACATATTCCCGTCTGCCGCCCGATGGCCATGAGTTTCCGCCAAACTTTAGTGAGCCGCTGATTATGCATCCACATCCACATCCACACAATCTCCTCGTCAAAGGGAGCGGTCCCAAAGCGGAGCTGAGCTTTGAGAGTAAAGTGGAAGCCACCGCAGCCCCACCACTGCCCAAAACAGGGCCACCACCCACTGTACCCCGTAAGGTTTATCGCCAGGACTTGGTCATCAATGTGGAGGATAAGCGTCCCGCTGGTGCAGCCGCTGAAACCACCCTGAAGACGCGTGACTACCAGCGTTCGCTGAGTGCTCCTCGTAAGTCCAGCGACTGGCGCAAGGATGAGAAGTCGGAGAAGTCGGTGCGCGATAAGATAGCCATGTTCTCGTCCAGCAATGAGCTGGACTCTATACCACCAGCACCCGCACCTAGCGCAGCGGCTGCCTCCAGTTTCTCTCGGAAACCCCTGAACAGAAGCAGCGAGAATTTGCTGGAAACGCCTCCTCCACCGTCGTTGAAGACGCGCGCCATGAGCGTGGAAAATCTGAATGATGTGCAGCGTCAATATCAGTTGGCCAAGCAGCTACCACAGCTCCATGTAGCTGATTCCATGTACTCCCTGAACAGCTATGCTTCCTTGCCCCGCCGAGCCCATGGCGGTGGTGCTTCCTCAGCATCTGCTGTGGAGCGTCGATTGAGCTTCACGGGTGAAGGGGAGGCGGCCACCCGAAAGGCAGCCATCACAAATATCCTCGAACAGCGTCGTCGCAGCCTCTCCAAGCTGAGGGGCTTAGTCATTCCCGAGAGACCGCAGCTGCTTGAACCCATCTTGGACTTGCCGGAGATTAAAAGCCAGGTGAAGGCCGCCAGCGGGGAGGATAGCACAGACAGCGGGCTGGGCGAAACACGTCCGAGAGTAACAGCTGCCGTCCCTAGTTCTGCTCCCAGCACCATCTACCGCAGCATCTTTGCGGCGCCGCAGAGACGGACACTGGAGCCTCAGCTTTCCCAGCCGCCGGCTAAGCCGCCACGCACCTCTCTCACTGCGGTGACGCCTACTAGGATGACGGTAACCGCTCCTATCCACTCGTTGCCAGACCAAGAAAGCGACACAGACTCTGTGTTCTCCACCACGGCCAGGGTGGCCACGCCTCCAGAGAAGTTTGCTCTCACCAGGACCCTCAGTTCGGAGACGAACACCTCCATAGCCAGCTCAAACACCTCCACTTTGACATCCGGCTCCTCGGCCGGGTCCCAGGCCAGCTGTAGCTCCTTGGGCAGCACACCGGCCGTTGACCTGAGCCGACGTCTGCTCAAAAGTCAAGTGGGCAATGGCGGGGAATCTGGAGCCCTATCGCTTTCCAACCGAAAGATTATTTTGGCCTCGGCCAAGTGCCGCAGTGCCAAAAGTCGCGGCCAGGAGGAGGACAACGATAGCACCGATGGTGAGATTACCCATTTGGCTGGGCGTCGCTCGAAACCCACATCAAAGGTGCAGCAGCAGCAGCAGCAACAACAGTTGGTGGTAGATAAACTCATCAATGTGGCTGCCTACGTGGAGCTAACCTCCGATACGGATGACAGTAGCCGACGCTCCGACACGCCGGCCAAAATCAGTGCCATGTTCATTGACGAAGAGCGCAAGGCCAGCTTTAAGGCTGATCCCAGCCAACAGCCAACCAAACCACAGCTGCAGCTGAATCTGGTTCAGGCCAAGCCTGTGGCGCCACCCACAGTGCAGCGAGCCTACGAACTGCCAAAGCGAGAGCCTCCAAAAGCCCAAACCACCGCCGAGTTGCGTGAAAAGTTTGAGCGTAGCGCTGCCGCCGCTGCAGCTTCGGCGGCTCCTCCACAGCCTCAACATAAAACCCTTCACCACCCGGCTGTGTCCGCAGTGGTGTCTTCTGCAGCGAAGCCGCATCATGAACGTTTCTCCTCGTTGGATTCGCTGGCCTCTAGCTCGTCCGGAGTCAGTTCAACCACACAGAATGTGAGCACCACCCAAGAAACCGCCACTGAATTTGGCAGCTTCTCCTCGCTGGGCAGCAATCAGAGCTTGATCACCGCCCACGATGTCCAGCAGATTGTGGAAGATGCTGATCCACCGCTCAAGACCCCCGAGGCATTCATCATAATGCTGCAAAGAGATACGCCCGAGAGCAGCATTGGCATCACACTGGCAGGTGGCTCTGACTATGAGGCTAAGGAGATCACGGTGAGTGGGAGAAGAGAGAGAGAATTAAGGAAGAGAGAACAAACATAATGTAAACACCTCAATCTTGCAGATACATAAAATTCTAAGCAACACTCCAGCTGCCAAGGATGGACGTCTGAAGAAGGGCGATCGTATCTTGGCCGTGAATGGCATGAGCATGCGGGGTCTAACCCATCGGGAGTCTATTAGTGTCTTGAAGGTAAGTTGGGCACGGTCGAAGAGTTGAAGGGGAACCCAAACCAATCTGTTCTTATCCTTATCCCCATGTAGACACCCCGTCCGGAGGTTGTACTCGTCGTAACCCGCTCCGAATCGCTGATCATCAAACCGCTCAACAAGAAACGCTCTTCGCTGGGATCACTCAGCTCGCTGAATGAGAAGCCCACCGAATTGGATTACGAACGCAAACGCAATTACCACAAGGCCTCCCGTTCCCTGGACCTGGATTTAGACATTGTGTCCAATGAAGAGGGCTCTACGGTGGCCACAACGCCCAGTACACCAAGCACCGGGTCCAGCAGCCCTCAACAGCCGGCTAGCCTGCATGATGATGATGCGGAGGCCACAATAGCCGGCATTCGAGCACGTCGTCAGCTGTCGCGCGGAGATGCCGCCAAGCTGAGCACTAGTGAGCTTTTAGAGAGGGCAGCCGAGGCACGGCATGCCATAGCAGCGGAGATTCGAGCACAGGGTGAGTTTTTGCAAGTGTTGAGGTATCACAGGATGATATAGATGCTAATTCCGTACCCTTGTTCGTTCCGTTTCTTTTAAGCAGAAGATGCGACAGCTGGTGGGGGAGCTAGATGTGTAGAGATTATCAAGGATAGCTGTGGTCTGGGTTTCTCCATTGAAGGTGGCTTTGATTCTCCCTTGGGCAATCGTCCTTTGATTGTTAAGAAGGTTTTCATGGGTAAGTAGACAATGAAGTTGAATTGTCCTGCAAAATTCCTCATGGCAATCTTTCATTTCTCCCACCCGCCCAGGTGGTGCCGCCCAGAAGACCAATCAGGTGCGTAACGGCGATGAGATCCTCAGCATAAATGGTGCCTCTACGGCTCGTATGACGCGTGTCGATGCCTGGAACTATATGAAGCAGCTGCCGCTGGGTCCAGTCAAGATTTCATTTGCCTAAGCATTGGGAAAGCTCGAAATGCGCCACAATCTTTTGTTAGTTTTTAAGCAAGATCGTTTTTGGGGAAAAGCCTCACCCGCCCAGGGTTGCACCTTGGGGCTCTTGCCACACTTAGCGATGGTTTTTGTTTTTTGTGCATTTAAAACGAACTATACAGTTATACATATATACATATACATATCTACATATAATCATAATTTTACTCTATTTAAATAATTTAAAAGTGCAATTTGTTTACACATTTTCTGATAATTTCAATGACTATCTTAAAGAACATATATCTTATATATTATCTTATATATTATGAATGATTTTTGTACATATAACTGATATAACTGATGTATCTTAACTAATTTACGTATTTAAATCTTAAAGCAAAATGCGGATAAAACGAAAGAGAGAGAAAACATTACAATTTGTTCCAATTGCTGTATTTCCTTATATATTTTGAGCGCGACAACAACAAAATCTATAATGTCTTATGTACTTTATTATGTATTTTATGCCATAAATTATACGGGAACGTTATATATACATATATTATTTAAACAAAAGTATTTGCTACAAAAAACAAGTATACCCATACAAATATATACAAAAAAAATTATATAAACAAATTGTTGTTAGTTGTGTTTTTATTACTGCATAGACCTCGAGCCAGCCGAAGTAGATATTAGTGAAAGTTTTCGAAAATTACCCTTGACAGTTGTTGGAAGTAATAAATTGCCTCTCCAGCCTCTTAATTCCTATAGCTCCGTCGCAGATCTGCAAGATGAAGGAGCAACAGAACGAACGAATGAAATTCGTCATTACAACTAAAAGCTCTAGTTTGGACAGCTACAAAGCGTGGGATTTGCCTATATTATTGATCCCCAAGCTCCTATCTACTGTGTATATGTTTATGGCCAAAAATTACATGTGTACAGAATGGTCGTCGTTTGCCTTCGGCTATGCTGTCCTGCTTCGGCAGCTGTAGCCTAACAAATATCTTTATAGTCTGTGTTCAGACGACATAGACAAACTATTGATAGATGTCCAAGATTGATAGCACTTGCTTAAATGTTAATTAACAGAGAATGTTAAAATACCCTTTGGTGCTGTCTCATATGAAGATTTTAAGGGAGTCAAAGTGCCCACGGAATGTCAAAGAACATTTGAATAAGAATCAGAGTTGAGGGTCTGGTCTATGTATAGTTTGTCTATGCAGACGTCGAGGAAGCAGATTTAGACTACTTAAGAACCACTGGACTACAAAATGTTTAACAAAGACTGGGAGTTTAACAAAATATGGATGGCGATGCTCAGTGCAGTGCAGTGCAGTGTTATGTTGCCGCACACTGTTCGGAGTTTTGCTTTGAAAGGCATTTTATAGGAAAGCATTACAGCTACAGATATATAAAAGAGGGTTAAGCGTTCGCGAAAGAAACAAACAATTGAATTGCTGGCTAAATAATTTCAATCTAAAGCAAGAAAAATGTACCCCAAAACATTGGCTTCGTGTCTGCTTGCACACACACAAGCGCAAAGTTAAGTTGTGATTGTGTGGGTGGCGTGTGGGAGTTTGTGTTTGTCAACAAGCCCACCGATTCTATGCCGTTGCAAGCTAATCGTCCGAGGTTGAATGTATGTTAAGCAACTGATTTAATGTTCTGAGACGCGGCTTAGCCATACTTTCAACGCATTCAACAGGTTTGTGTGTGTGTAACAAAGCGAGAGACTTCACAGTTATGTGCAAAACAATATGGAGTGCTTGTTCATCACTTATTAACAACAATTTAGAGCCTTGATAATGATTCAAATGAAATGCAAACAACAAAAATTATAGGTCAGTTTTTAAGCCAACAACTTGTAAGATATATGTGTACAGATGCCTCGGATACAACGGTTGGAATACTGAAAACTTGAACAAAGCTTGGAATTGAGAACTTCAGGAAGTTGTTTCTTCCCAGGATCATGGCCCAAACAAGAAGTACCTTCACTACATTCTGGATTTTCACTTTAATAAACGGCTCTTCTGCTTATATATATATAGGGCTACGCGGTGAAAACGTCAGGGCTGTTCTGATTATATGCTAATATGTAGCTTTAGCGCACTCGCCCTTGGAGATTCTCATTTTTTAAGCATTCACTTCGAGTGAGCCTATATTGAGGAACGAATGATATAATTTATAATTCCAAACAAATTTCAGAGCCCCCAGATGTTGATTACGAAAGCAACAAAACTAAAATAGCGTTCCTAAAAGTATGCCAAAGAAAATTCAACCATTATACAAGCAAAGCCGCAGGCGCGCACAGATCTGCAGACCACATAAAGCGATATGAACAAGAATGATACAAAGGTATTCTTAAAGGAAGTCTCATAGAATGAGGTTGGGGAACAATGGCTCTGCTTTCCAGGTGTTAGAAGGTGTAATTTAAGCTTAGGGATTGCAAATTTTTTGACATTTTGTAGCATTAGCTGAAAATTACTTGTTCATATTTCGATCAGTTTAAATAATTCATAATTTTCGGAGACTATAAAACACCAAATTTTTTCCCCAAGTGTACACGCAGATAACGTTTGTTTAAGAATTTCAACACGCCCCTTCCGCACCCGTAAATGGAAAAACTCCTATATCTCCCACAATTTTGGACAGATTTAGTTAAAACTAGACTAGGCTAAGAACCGTAGTCAAATCGCTGAAAATGTATTTATAAATATGCATATATGCAATTAAACATACGTATATAACATCAGAGATATACACATATTAATACATACACACATATCGTGCACTGTTTCCATGATATGTGAGAGAGAGACAGACAGACTTCTGCTGGGTAGAAAACACTTGTTTTTGCAAAAAGAATGTTGCCAGAAAATGCCATCAACATTGTCTCCGCTAGCGAAATTGCCTTGTAAGCATGTTGCAGGATGCTTACAAACATGCTGCAGGATGTTATAAGAACCTTTTAGTTACTTTGAGCAGTAAATGTTAAGTAAATGAGTTAAAGGCTTTCAAATCAGGTCTGTCCACAAAACGTGGTCTCAGTTCGAATATCTTATAGTCGCAATTCGACTTTAGCGTTCTTACTTGTTTTTTTATCCGAATTTAACCAAGTTGGAAACGTGGCAGTCTTAGATGCCTCCTCGTATACTGACCGATTTCCAACCGAATCTGCAAGGGTGTGTATGAGTATGTCTATAGCATTCCTTTCTTTTTATAATCGTACTCTGAGAGAGTAAACGAGCATTTTGTATGTAACAGGCAGAAGAAAGCGTCTAAGATCCCATAAAGTATTTATATTCTTGACCAGCATCAACAGCCGAGTCGATCTGGCCATGTCCGTCTATCCATCCGTATAAACACCTAGGACATCGGAGACTGTTAGAGCTGATATGTAGACTCCCCTTGTGGGGCGTCAGATCAAGTTTGTTTTTAAATTTTCTGTGCTGGCAGAATCTAAATCAACTGACCAAATTTGATAAGGGTCGGGCAGCTATACCATATATACCCTAACCGATTTTTTGAGAATGAAAACCAAATTTGGTTTGCATTCATTTTAGAACTGATCTTTTGGGAACAAATCGAACTACATTTGGTTTGTATTAATTTGATGAGGCCCCACATTTGTTGACCAAATTGTATACAGATCGGGAGACTATATCATATCCGACGTTTGTTGAAGTTCATCAAGAGCGCTCTGCTTTATTATATAGCAGATTATTATGTACAGGGTATTTAGCCGTCTAGCTAACTGTAGCGTTCTTTCTTCTTAGAAAATCATTAAGAAAGTTCAATACTGAAAGTTCTGATAGCCAGAAAGCTTCGGAGAATTGAGGAGAATCAACAGCCAAAGAAGGATCATCCTCTTTTATGACAATGCTCACAAGCTCACTCAACCCAAGGAATCAACAATTTTCAAGGCCTGGAGAAACTATCGAAGCATTTAAAAACGAAGCCTACCAAATCTATATGTAGTTCCTAAACTTACCTCTTGCCACAAAAAAAAAAAAAACTCCCATAGAATTATTTTACATTGCACACGCTTGTGTGTTTCCAAGTTATAATATCTTTAGCTTCCATTCAATGCTAGTTTCTTAAATATTCCTTCTATAAATTTAGGTTTAGCAAGTTAATACATTTTCAGTATCTTAGAGTAGTTTAGCATAAAAACTAAATAATATCCAAAAAATCTGTCAAACGGACTTTATGGCTGTTCATTGGTATTTCTCGCTGGCAATTTGGGCAGCTGTAGGGTCATACCCATGTGCTGTAAGGCAGACGTCGGTGAGGCGGATGCCACCCCGTTCAAACGTGGCTGTGCCAGACTGCTGTCAATCCCTTTAACAGGGTCCTCTTCTTCGTCATTGAAGATGTCGCTTAGCAGCTCGTAGACGCGACGTTTAAAATAGAGCTTTTGGCGGAAATTCATTTGGCGGATTTCGGGACGCAGTCCCTGAAGAAAGGCATCATCAAAGTCGATGGGGCTTGGTGGCTGAACAACCGTACCGCTGGCTTCGACAGCACTTGGTGGGTTCTGCAAAAGAAACAGGAATACACATCACAAACTTAGCCCAGCTCCAATTGGATTCACGTTTAATGCAAATCATCATACACACCTGTTCAACATTATTGCCATCTTTGGGCCCCTCTTGGTCTACACGCTTTCGCTTTTTGGGTGGAAATGGGCAAATTCGAGATGCTGGCGCCGCTGCAGGCAGCACTTGCACTGGCTTTATCCCTGTACGAACCCTGTTCAATGGCCAGTCCTCTTCGTCGTCGCCGTAGCTATAAAACTCGTACTCATCCGTGTCTTGTTTCTTATCATCTTCGTGAGCACTGCTTTGCGCATGCTCAGATATTGAGCTACCGCGCCTGGGTGTGGATGTGCGTTCAACCTTGAGCAGAGGCTGCTGCTGCTGGGGTTTCTGTTGCGGCAGAGGAAGCAACGGAGTCGGAGTTGGAATCTCATCGTCATCCTCGTCATCATAGTCGTCGTTATCGTCCTCGTCGTCGTCATAGTCACTTTTGCGTTGAAAGCCGCCCGAACGTCTGCCGCGTCCTGGTATGGGTACACCTGGTGTGATGTGGTTCTTGAGAAACTGCAGCTCATTGGTGAGATAATACGGTTTCAAGCGATTCGAGCTCGACAAGCGATTTACGTTTATAGAGCGGGCAAAGCTGGTACGTATATTACGCCAGCGCTCCTTGCAATTGGGAACTGTAAGGGCACAAATGTTAGTTGTTCAGGTATTTGCACAAGTGGGCGCAGTTCAGACTCAACTTACTGGTATCGTTCATTTTCTTTGCTATATCCTTCCAGGCCAAATCCAAGCTGGTCTTGCGCAAATAGTCCGGATGCGAACGATCGTACATAATCGGATGTTGTTCCACTAAGCGGCAAATCTGAGCATTCATAGCAAACAGCTCCGGAGTTAGGACACCTTTGTGAGTCACGGCGGCAGCATAAGAGAAATTGTTGTTGTTGTTTTTGCGACGAGTCTTCATGTTGTTAGCTAAAAGAGCCATTAGGAAACTAAATCTTTGAATTATAAATAAATTGCCACTGCGACAAGTTTTTAAAACTCAAACTTCATATTTTTTATATGTAAAAACAAATTGCATTAGAGTTTGCAGCAAAGCGTTTGCGACAAATATGTCGGCTGTGCGGCTAGCAACAGCTGTTTGGCACGTTTTGTTGTTGCCGCTGCCGTTTGTAGTTTTCTTTTTACGTTGGTTTGGCTGGGCTTACCCGGGTTTTGCTTTAGGAAAATTGTCCGACGACTTTTTTGGGTTTTAACAATGTTTTTCATTTATTTCGAGTTGAATTTTGAGAATTGAACTCGAAATTGCAGCTGCTACTGCAAGGCGAGCGACGCGCAACCAATGGCACACATACACACAAGCGCGCACCTACTTATGCCTGTATGTATGAATGTTTTTATAGTTGCAGCCACAAGTGTATGGGTGCTTGTTAATGCAATGTTTTGCAATGCATAGACATATTTTCTCTTCACAGCGTCGATAAATGTTATTTATTCACAGACACAACGCGCAGAAAGACAATTTTCGTAAAGAAATTGCCGGCACCCGACAGAAATTAAATAAACAACAGCGTGCGGCAACCAAAACAAACTGCGTGATACCAAAGCGTGGCGTCGTCGACACGAGTTAAAATCAGAAGGGGCTTTAGGGAAAACCTTTTCAACTGAAAACACTTGCAGCCACACCACTGGCACGCACACATGCACACACAAACATCTGTCAAGAGAGCGCAGAGGCAGACCCGTTTCTGTTGTAGCGCTGCCAACCCAAACATTTAGTAAGAATAAAAATGTATGCTGGCAACTCACTTTGATCGGCAAAGGGGCAAAAACATTCTGCTATATACATTATTTCAAAATTATGTGATGTAAAATAACATTCATGACATAATTTTACACAAGTATGTAATTAAACCATGCTAAAATAAAAATAAATTATTATTTTTAGTGTATCCATGGCCATGCTAATTAACTCAGAAACATATGAATCCACCAATTCATAATTAACCGACATTTCTCACTGTATGTCAAAGCAACCCTCGCCATGGCACTGGCAATTCGTTTGAATGTTCGTCTTATGCTCATGTTTATGCTCTTTGTAGAAATATGCTGCGCTCTCTGGCTTTTTGACTCTCAACGCGTGTATGTGTGAGCTCAGCGTTTCATTTTCAGTTGCTGTCTGTGGCTGTAGTGTGCGTCAGTGTCCAAATCAACTCGTTGTTCTAATTCTTGTGTTGTGGTTGTGCAAAAGTAAAATAAAAGCTGCTGCTATGGCCGCCAACCATTTGACTGTGTTTAGGTCGAAGGAAAAGGAGGCCGATGCGATGTGTAACCTGTTGAAGGCCGTGGAGGGGCAATCTATACTATATGATCGAACGGACCCATCATATAGAAAAAGGCAGCCCAGTGAAAATTGTTGGGATTTGGTTTCAGCGGAGACAGGAGAACCCGGTAAGTGTTGCAAAAGGGCTTTGCATTTCAACATGCGCATGCTTATCGTTAATCGGTTATCGGCCACTAGGATGTTAGTGTTGGCTTACGTTGCCGTTGAATTCAATTGGCAGTTCTGCTCTGGTGGTGATGGTATTTTCATGGAGATGGAATCGGCTTATCGCTTTTGAGGCAGAGGCAGTTGAATTCAAGTCGGCTGCTGCTGCTTCAGCGAGATGAAGCAAAATTTTTGTTTTGTGTATAAAAACTGCGAAAAATAGTCTAATGAATTGGAAAAAATTAAATAAATAGGAAAAAATCTGCAAAAATTCAAAATTCTATTTTTTTACTTTATATTTTGATTAGCAAATTAATAGTATATAATAAAAAAATCAAACTGGAAAGGAACGCTAGCTTCGGCTTGCCAAAGCTTGTATACCATTCGCATTGTAAATATATAATCGATTTTGATCGATCGGTGGTCGGTGGGCGTGGGGCTTCAGGAGATGCAAGGGAAACAAATCGAATTTTGTTAATTTGGATGAAAAGCAGAAAATGTTATATGAGTTCTATATGATATAGTTGTCCGATCTTGACCAGATCTGGTCGATTTTGGTTTGATTTGGAAGAAAAACAGAAAGTTATGCTATTAAGTGTTTATTCCGACACAATCGGTTATGTAGCAGTCATATGATATAGTTGTCTGATCTAAATGAATTTCGAACTTAACCAGCGTTCAGACAAAAGAAGCACTTGGTAAAAGCAATTTCAAAAAATATACTCTAGTAGAGTAAACGTACTCGTTTAATTCTTGGAAATGTAAAGAGCAAAAGGAAGCGTTTCCGACCCCATAGCAATTTTCATATACATTTTTGCGTCTTTTGTGAATCTTGTACCTTTATACGGACAGAAGGACGAACACACAGCTTGACAGATAAACGGACAACACGGCTGTTGATGCTAATGGCTCCGAAACAGCTTCTCTGGGGACGCCCATTTCTGCAGTCCTAAAAAACTGAATCCGATTTAACTGCCAAAAAAAGAGAGCGTGATCTAGCGTGACAATGAGCTGGTCATTGAAGTGAGCAAGTGATCAATCTCAGTTTGATGGCTTTGGTTGTTTCGAGTTCAAGTATTCCCTTGAACTTAGAGGTTCAGTTCAGATGCTCTTCTATATACATATATACATGTATTACTTTTATTCACAAAAATTACCATGCCCCCATGCTTCGATTTAAGCGAGCTCCTCTCTTCGGTGACTTTTCGCTTACCTTATGCACTTTTATTTCCCGCTTTTTTAAGTCGGTGATGATAAATCGATAAAAATTTCAGATAAATCGATGTATCGATATGACATCGATGTTTTCTCCAGCACTACACTAGTTAACCCTCTCTGTTTTTGGTAGTCAAATCGGGTTGAGTGTTTTAGGCCTGCGTGTGCCATAGATAAACTACAATAGCAGATCATCAACTAGGAGAGCATTTGCCAAAATGTTAACTAACAGAATTTTTGGAATTCCATGAGCACCTTTCCGTTTCTTCGCACTTATTGAGAAACCGATGGTGCTGTCTCATATAAACATTTTAAGAGAGGCAAAGTGCCCACGGAATGTCGAGAGCATTTGAAGCAGAGTTGAGGGTCTATCAGTTTGTCTAAGCGTCTGCTCGTGCTCGGGTTGGTGAAAAATGGATGATGAAACTCTAGTAAAAGTCGCCAGAGCGACATCAGTGCTTGACAATGGTTCCTTTATTAATAAAAAGAAACAAAACGAATTTTGGTGTCGCATTGCTGCAGAAATGGGCTCCTCCAGTAAGTATTTCAAAGCCATTAGCATCAACAGTTTATCTGTCCAGCTGTGTGTTCATTCATCTGTCCCGTATAGCGGTACAGGATTCATAAAAGACGAACAAATTTGATATTGATAAAGACAAAGAGATATAAATATTGATAAAAACAAAACAGAGACTCAAAAGTCGCGCAAAAAAGTGGCGAAAAAACCAACAACGCACATAGTTTGTACGTAGTTTTGCTAGATATACATTTTTATGTACACATATACACATGCACTTTTGTGCAGATCACTGACAATTTTGTCTAAGTGTGGCTTCATTTGCGAGAGCAAACGAGTGTGTATGTATTTGTGTAGCAGCGAACGGTTCTTTTCCTTGCAATGTGCCGTGCTGTTGTACTATTTTGCGTTCGTAGCCGGCAAGGGTTAACTGATTTTGTTGTTGTTGTTGTTTTTCTTGCAAAATCGCCTCTCAACTAATACCAATCTGATAACGATATATATCGGTTTTCCACTCAGATATATGTGGCTAACACGCTGACCAACACATTCCCAAATATATGCAGGACTGTTCGCGTTGCCACTTGAATCATTCTGTTTACTTTTTGATTGATGTTGGAAATGTCCGAGTCCTATTGAAATATTCGGGTTCAAACGCTTATAAGAGTATAATTTTATGTCAATTTCTAATTCATTGGGAAGAGTTTTAAGCGTTAACTGATATAACTCATGTGTAATTTATTTTTAGAACATTTTTTACAAAAGTGTAAGACATTTCTAGCTTGCATAAAAATACATAACAAATGCGCGTGGATTAAATCCACATAAATTTCTTGATGTTCATTGTCATGTGCCGTTCTGTCCACTGTCGTCCGAAAAACCAAAAAGTCAAGTGGAATTGCGAACAGCTTTTCGAAGTGGAAGCGGGATTCTTCTTTCTTTTTGTAGAGACAACTTTTATGCCACAAAAAAATTATGTAGGTATATTAACTTTGACAGGAAGTGTCCAACGCACAGAAGGATGCGTAAAGTATATATATTCTTGATCAGTATGACAAGGGGGATCCGTTTCTTTCAACACAAAGATCTCAGATGTCTTAAGAACTATAGATGTGACATTTTTACGAGGTGCTTCTTTTGTCTGCACGCTGGTTAAGTTTCATCCAGATCGAACAACTGTTTCACTTGCTCCCTTATAACTGATTGTCCCGGAATGAACACTTGTATCATAACCTTTTTGTTTGTATCCATTTGAGGAGGCTTCACTCCGCTGATTTAATTTGATTTAGATCGGATTAAAATAGTAGGAAGCTGGCTTAGAAGCGGCCATGTATTTACATACAATGTGAACAGTATGGGAGCCATCCCTTCTTGTTTTGCATACGATATTTTGATAGCGATATTTTTGTAGGTTAATTTAATTTATGATATTATTTTCAAGTAACAATTGAAGAGTCGCCAAAAGTATGCGAAAACTCGTTTTGGGTTATTTAATACTAATATTATCCAATAACCATACATTTATACCAGTCTGTTTCGAAGGGAATGGAATGAGCCCTTGAACTAGATTTTGTAAGCTGTTTTGTGGAATATTTTGATTGATAACACTAAGCAGCAAAAGTCATCCTCTATGACTATTTTGATGTGGTCCGAAACCAAAAAACAATTGTTCGGACATATATAGTTCCATATAAAGTTAGATTTAGAATGAACACTTTGTAGATGGCTGGCAAGGCTGACTCCAGTAGTGTGCCATCAGTTTATTTAACATTTTGACACGCCCCATGCCGCCCACGCAAATCGATAAAACCGAATATATCCCACAATTTTCGACACATTTAGTTAAATATATATAACAATATATATGTTTATATATGTAATAATTGTAGACAAAATCGTAGACAAAAAAAAATTTTGTTTGAGAATAAAAAAGCATCACAAAGGTTGCATACTTTTGAGTATGTCGAATATTGAATAAATTCTGAGTACGAGTATCTTATGGTGGGAATATCGGCTATAGCGCGTTTACTTATTTGTTTTCTTTTCGAACTTTAATTAAATTTAATCCGCATACATATTAACAATGTTAGCTATCCTTTCTTGTTTGATATTTCTACTAGATTTCGACTGTAGTAATAATAATCCCAGATTTAGTTTTCTATGATTTAAGCTTAATAATAAATAAACAATATTCAATTTCAACATCTACTATATCACTCACCTTTGTGAGTTGAATCTTGGTTTCTTGTATTGGATACATTTTCATTAGTTTCTGCGTCTTGACAAGGCGCTCTCAACTTTTATTTCAACTGGATTAGCTATATAGCTTTATAACTTTTATAGTGTGACCCTCTCTCTTTTAGTTGGCAAAAAATAGGTAATTACGTAACGAGTCTTGTTTTTTGTGCTAGCGAATTCTTAAAGATATTTTGCTTAAATCGATATTTATTGTCTTATCGTTCGATAATTCAGTGCAACCAATAAATAAATCGTTTTTACATTTTCATATCGTGATTATCGATATTTCGATAGAACTAATAAATCAACGCTACTTTTTCTTTTTTGGCGATTTTCTGTGCGTGGTGCACGTGGTTTCGCAAATTTTATTCATATTTAATTGAAAAAGTATGTGGAATGGAGCCTGTTGGCATATTGCTGACAGAAGTATCAACGTATTAGTGCCTGCCCATAGGAGAGTGTGTGTTTTGAACATTAATATGCCACGTGTTTGCGGGGAGTGTTCATATTAGGTGTTCAATTGCACTCACACCCGTTCCTTGAAAGTTTAGCATTAATTAGGCAATTTTATAGTGAATTTATGCTACAAATCCAGTTGTGGTAGTTTGAGCTAGCCCTGTACTGTGTCTCTCACACACAAACAGATTTCTTGGAGTGCGAATCTCTGGTATTTATACACATGTATGTATATAAAAGTTTGCGTGTGTGTGTGTGTGTATATATCACAATGCACGCACAAACGAGTTGATGCAACTTACGCTTTAAGCTACTAAGTTTTCTTTCCTTTCTGTTCCTTCTGATGAGATCTTGGAGTTGAAACAGGTGGACGGACGGACGAACATGGCTATGTTGACTCCCCTTATCTTGCTGATCAAGAATATATATACTTTATATAGTCGAAAGCGCTTCCTTCTATGCATTGCAAACTTTCTGACAAAAAATTAATAAACCATTTTGTGAAGGGCATCAAATTTATTTCAAATTGCCATTTCAAAAAACTATTCAAACAATTTGTATTTCCGATTTTTCCGATTTTACTCATTGTGATGACCCACACTCCGATCTTCAATTTAAACTATTTGGATTCCGTAAACTTATGCAACTTATGCAAGTTTGTGCAACTTTTGGTTGAACATTTTATGATGGGAAAACGTTAAATTTGACCAACCTGTAATCTGATATTGCAAGTATTCGAATTTGGGTTTGGCTTATACATTTTACCATCTCTTGAGGATTTTACCCATGGTTGGTTGGGCTGCACAACTTTTATGACACTTATTGACTTAAGATCGGGCTTTTGCACTTTGGTAAACTGACATCTGGTCAGAGGGGATTTCGCGCAACAGCTCATATTGGCGTCTCAGGTATTTTTTTTTTTTGCATGGGAAATTTGTACCTGCTCTCTTTTTATAATTTGCCTTCTGTATTGTATATTTGTCTCTATCTTTCCCATTGTTTTCCAGTGGATCAATGCAAGCGTCGCTGGCGTCAAATACGCAACGATTATGCGCGCTTCCTGACGACCGATGCCAATCGTCGTAGGTCTGGACAGAAGCGTGGTGCGTACCCTTATCAGGAGCAGTTGAAGTTTTTGAATCGGCACCTGAACTTAACGGATGGTGTAATCGAGGATGATGACAATGTGAGCGAGGGAGACCACTCTATATCGGCGGAACCTTATAAAGCAGAGCCAAAGTCAGCAGAGCAAGCAGATGGAAAGAAAGTTCTAGATAAGAAGGAACAAACCAAAAATAAGACAGAGAATAATATTAACAAAAGTCAAGCGGAAGGGAAGGATAACGCTGAAGTTGAGGACGAGGACATTGAATTGGCTAGCTTACTGTTAAGCGAGAACGAAGTGAATGAGGTCCAAGTAACTGAGCTGAATGAACTTCCACGCACCAATATTGTCAAGCGTATGCCAGCTCCAGCTGCTGCTCCAGCTGCAGCTCTAACTGCTGCTGCTGCAGGTAAAAGATCGGGTCCGGTTACATCTTCGCCCCAGGCTGAGTACGTCATCAAGCATAGCGGAGAAGGCACTGCAAATCGTTTGGTAATCAGCAAGAAGCAGCAACCCTCCAAGGATTCGCCCCAGGAAGCCGATCCAGACGAAATGGATGACAGCGATACAGAATCATCGATAGGCGGTCGGCGTTCACGTCGTACTGCTCGAGCCACTGTCACTGGAGGAGTCAGGCAGCTTCCAGTGCAAAAGTTGGCCACAGAGCAGCGTCTCACCCGGCTGCAGCGACGCAGGTCTATGGTATTGGCTGCAAATCACATGCTTCGTAGCTCTACATCGCCTGTGAAGATGACCCCATTGCCCAGGCCACAAACGCAGGCCGCTCAGCCAGAACCGGATGCCCCCAAAGCCCAGGCAGCGAAGACGCATCTGCCGCGTTCTGAGCCACAGTTGAAGCCTTCTGGGAGCGGAGATAATATTTTTCCACGTTCTCCTACCGCTCAAAGGAAGCCGCCACCATCGCAGCAGGAGTTGCCGCAGGACGTTGCCTATCCGAGGCAAGCTTCAGGCGTGACTCCTGGCCAGCAAATGCCAGTTGCTCGAAGTGCGCGTCTTCAACAGCCGACAGCGCAGGCTCCGAACGGCCCACGTGCTGGTACTTCGGCAGTCCCTGCTTTGGATCCTCTCAATATCCTCTCCAACCCAACCCCGGCGTCAGTGTCCTCGCCGCCGCCGCCACCGCCGCCAGCGCCGGTGCGCATCACCTCTGGCACCGAGGTTGTTATTAGTTCGGTGGCCTCCACCAGCCAGTGCAAGCCCGCGTCGGCTACTGCCACGCCAACCTACAGCGTCTTGACAGTTCCCAACATTGTGCCAAGTAATATGCTGACCATCATCAAGCAATGCGAGCGCGGCACTCAAACCGACATCCCCATCCCAGACTCAGATGAACAGTTCCTGCAGTTGGTGCGTCCCCAGATGAGGGAAATGAATCAACGCCAGAAGCTACACTTCAAGAAAAAGGTGTTTCAGGGCCTCATTGAGATCTTTGATGATGCCACCGACTTTCCTGGTGCCGGGGAAGTGCAGCATTTTAATATAAACACGCCTTCGGCCTACGAAAATGTCACCGATCCTGAGCTTCGTCTTCTCCGGGAGCTGGTGAGCATGGTCCGTGCAGCGAAGGAAACCGAGTGGGTGGGAGTGGGGCCACCAAAGCCGAAAGGACGCCCACCCAACACTCCTGCCACCGTTGATGACATGCGCTATGGCACACGGGCAGCTGCTTCGGGGATGACTCGCCAAGTGGTCCAGAAAGTGCAAAAACCAGTTGGAGAACTCGAAAAGAAGTTGTGTCGCGTTCAAGTCAGACCAGATCAGATGCCGATGCCTGGAGCTAATAGAGTCCTCATGACCATGCGTAAGGAAAGCATTGACAGCACCAGCTCTGCACCCAATATGGCAACCCATGCTGGACGGGTCGTTTCCTTTGCTGTTCCAAATAGCAGTGCCAAATCGGTAACAGCCACATCACCATCGACACCAGCATCGGTGGCTCGTACGCCAGACTCCTTGTCGACTCTTTTTGGCGCTTCGCCTGTGGCTGTGTCCAATACCAAGCAGACGCCGCCGCAGCAGAACCAGGCAGTACCTGGCCCGAGGCGTCAGATGGAAAGACGCTATTCTATGTGCGGTCAGCCCCCAATTGTTCAGGCTCATGCCGTAGAGCAATGTGTACTCAAGCGTCGCCTGCCCCTACCAACGGGCCAGGGTCAAGCTACACCTCAGCAGCGACCACGATATGCACAGGCAAATGCAGTTGGTGGCACTATAGCTGCTCCCGGCAATTCTCTTTTGATACGTAAGGCTGCCGGCGGAATCCCCGCGGGCCAGAAGCAGCCCTCACCCACCGGAGGAGCTTCAGCCCCACAGCGCACACCACAGATAGCCAGTGTACAGGGAGGCGAGACAGCGGGTTCAACCCCATCGCCGTCTGGGGCAAGCAATGTGACGCCAATGAAACGCAATCTGGTAGTGGCCAATGTGAAGGGCGCTACAGTAGTAGCAGCAGGCGCCGTCGACCAAACCGGTCGCCCCCAGGCCGCCAAGACGGTTTTTAACCAAGTCCTTTCGGGAAGTGTGGCTAATCTTCTGAGCGATTCGCGTCCCCAGCCGCCGTGCCCCTCCACCACCCAGCAGCTGCAGCAGCAGAAGCAGCGCGAACATCTCCGCGAGCAACGCGAAAAACAGCAGAAGGAGCGCGAGCAGCAGCTGCTCCAGCGGCAGCTCGAAGAAGAGGCAGAGGAGGCAGCTACCATTGCAGCAGATGATTTTGGGCTCAGCGTCAAGCGGGAGCCACACGATATGATTGACGAACACGATGACATTTTGGGCATGTAAAAAGGACCCTCGAATTTCTATATAAAGGATAACCAAAAACCAAAAAACATAATCTAAGCCATAAAGATTTAGCGACAAGAAATTGTTCAAATTTTATTTTACATATATCCAACACAAAAACAACTAGGCGATTTCGTATGATCGTCACATATTACACATGCATATACGTATTTTAATACTGTTACGACTACGCTAAGCACAAAAGTGATTTCATTATAACCTCTATTCCCTTTGAAAAACTTATATAATTCGAATATAATATATAATTTTTTTTGGTATAAACAGGACATTATAATCCTAGATTTAAAACAGATGTAGTTCCAAGAATATTGAAACAATTGAAATAAAGATGATGTTTTTTTTTTGAGGAAATTCTGGTTTGTCTTCTTCTGATTAGTGTATCTATTTCTAGGGGTCGGTCAAGGTCACGAATTTCAGGTAAACGAAAGCTTAAGGTAAGTTGTTCAGCCCTCGTTTATATCAGTGTGACCGCATTTTGGTAAATATTAATCAAAATTCGTCTATAAGCACACACATTTGATACCTGATCATGGTCCCTAACTTTGCTGATCAAGATCAGTTCCAAGCAGAGCACGCAGATAACGGTTGATCTTTGCTCGCTGAGCAAAGAGACAGAGATCAACAGCTGTTTGGAAAAACGCGTCTTCGCTCAACCAACAACCCTTTTTATACCCTTGCAGGGGGGCCGCTTGCTGTCATACTACAATGTCAACTTTTATCTAAAGTCTCTTGTCTATAACTTTAATTTTGAAAAAAAATCATAGACCGTCATAAAATATCAGGCAAATTGCCTATAAATCACATTTGATTAATCAACAAAAGAACTCGAACAAAAAATTAATAAATAAACCATATCAGCAAGCCCCTTTCGTAAAACTGATAACTCTTTGAAAATGCGTCTTTTGTTTTTGCCAATTGATAATTTATTAAAGCTGCTCGTTGTTGCTTAATAATACAATACACACACATACATACATATAAACTAAATAGAGGGAGAGTATTTAATGAGTCGGTTAGGTAACTTAGTGCAGTTTCTCAAGCAGACGCTGGGCCAGTTGAGGCAAAGGCAAACGTTGTTCTTTGTCCTCAGCATCGGAGGCCACAGAGATGTCGGGAATGAGATCAGCATCATCGGATTGAGGAACTATAACAGAGCCAATAGCTTAGATTACATTTGCACTGCAGATAGTTAACTTTTAAGGAGTGCATACCATTATCCTCAGCATCGGAGGCAACAGAAATGTCAGGAATCAGATCGGCATCAGCATTGATAGGCTCAGGTCCACCAACTTTGAAAGCCCCAGGCAACAGGGAGCGCAACGAGGGCTTACGGGGTGCGTCATCGACATCCGAAGCCACAGAGATGTCGGGTATCAAATCAGCATCGGGACTGATCAGGTCTATTAAAACTAATTAATAATTTATTAAGATCTAAAAGAGCTGCTCTTACCCTTATCCTCAGCATCAGAGGCAACAGAAATGTCAGGAATCAGGTCAGCATCGGCATTGATAGGCTCATCGGGAGTATCTTCAGCATCAGCGGATACAGACATATCTGGTACGAAATCAGCATCAGAACTCATTGGCTGAGGTCCACCAATTTGGAAGATAGCCATAGGTCCACCCAAATGGAAGGCTCTGGGCATATGAAGGTCACGCAGCTGCTCAAGTCCGAAGTTGGGCATGTCTTTGGCGTCTTCAGCTACAGACATGTCGGGCACCAGATCCAAATCATCGGACAGCGATTTCAGCAAGGTCTCAGTGTAGCTGGCAATGGCTATACAGATGTATCAGATTACAGAACTTGTAAATCCGTTCAATATATAACTTATTCGCAAACCTTCCAATTGTGGACGAAGCAGCTGCTGGAAGTCCTGTCCAGCGTATTGGTGATGCTGATGTGGCGTCTGAATGACTGGCTGAACATGATGGATGACGTAATTGATGGGTTGACCATGAATCACTTGCTGTACATGTGCAGCCGGTTGGGGAATGAAGGCCCCATAAACTAGGGGCAAAAGCAGCGCACAAATCGAAATCGACTTCATTTTCTTGGTCTTCAGTTGAACTAAATTTTGAGTAGCATTTGCGGGTTGTATTTATACAGAAGCCTGCTCCCAGGTCTTATCATAATATATGAGCCACGACACTTGATATATTTCACTGATTAGATTTTGTAGCAGAGAAACTAGTAGGTTCGGCCATCTGCCAATAAACTTTATAAGATCAAATTTTATTCAGAAATCAAAAAGTTATCCGAGTTAACTTATAATTTAGGGACAATTTTGTGAAATCTAAGAATATCTGCAGCTACATATTACGAAATCTAAATCAATATATGTATATCTATCCATCTTGGCTTAGCATCAACGCACAGGTCAAACTATTGCACCGGCAGATTGTTATCAGATGAGAAACGCTTTTGCAAGAAAAACAACCACAAAAACAGTTCAACAACAAAACATACGAAGAACCAGAATGCGAATCGTTCGCTGCTACAAACACATCCACTGGCAATACTTAGCGTGTTGTTTTTGTAATTGCCGGCAAAGCAAAAACTTGCGGTAAATGCCGTTCAGATTTGGCGTGTCTGTGTGTATGTATGTATGTGCTTGCGTGTATGACAGACGGGCAACGCGGCTGTTGATGCTGATGAAAAATATATGAAAGTTTGTTTATGTCCTGCTGCTTACATCTGCATGTATTCGATATACCCTTGCGAAGTACATTTAGAAGAGAAACCAAAAAAGAGCCCGGGCAACGTCGGGTAAACTGGCTAGTACATACACACATACATGTATGTATATGTAAATATATAGATGCATTTTAAATAAAAAAAGTATTGCCAGAGAATTGTATATGGGCTGACGTGGTCTAAATCGCTTTGGCGGCTCTCTTGAATGCTTATGCTCTTCTTAGAATTATCTTATATATATGCATATATAGTCACACAATCAGGGAATTCGATTTCGCCAACTGTTTACGTTTTTAATCTATCGCCGCCACACTTATCATATCAGTTTACCTTCCATTCATGACGTGGTTTTGAATGAGACAACATATATGACAGCTGGCGTAATTTGAGATTGCAGGAAACTGAGATGATATAAAAAATAAAATTATTAAATATTTAAGAAAAACGAATAATAAGAAATATCGGCTGGAGGGCTACCTTATTGATATATTATTGACTTCCATTGGTTAAAATCTAACAACGAGAACAAATCCTCGATATGTATAAACATGCCTAGGATTATGTTACCAACAGAAGGCTGTACGGAATTCGGATGACATGAAGAGTTACAAAAAGGTTATAAAGCCAATTTAGCTGTTGTTTCGTAGCTATGGCACGCCTTCTATTTTGCTCCTATTTTGAAATTGTACAACGATTCTCCACGTCATACAATTTCTTTGGCATTGGCGATATATATACTTCATATAAAAGTTTTGTTAATATAGTTTGGCTTTGCTATTAGGGATATTTGACACTCTTATTTAACGTATCTTAAACAATATTGGTGTCGAATTCCATAGACATTAACCGATTTAGAAATAGCATAACAAAAGTAAATCGCTGTTTGTATCGATAAGCCTGTCTGTGTTTAAACTATCGACTATCGCAAGATGCTAACTTACTAATCTGCAAAAATCTTTACGATATTATCAATTAAACGAAATCGTCTGATGTAGAGCTGGCAAACTATCGATATTGGTACTATTGATACCATTGATTTTTCCCATTTCACAGATTAAACATTGACAATCAAATGAAAACATAGAAAAATAGATATATCCATTAAATAGAAACAAAAACAATAATTTCACTTAAAAGCTAAGTAGCGACATATATAATATTTTAAATTTCATCTGAGATCCACTTATTCTTATGTTGAAAGAGTAGCTATATCTACATGTTTGGCTTTCAGGGAAGCCCGGCGATTACTTATTACTAGCCCACTTTCGCTGAACATTCTCTCTGATTATGTAGGTCCCACGGATGCAAAATACTTTTCGATTTGCTTCGCATTGCAGACTGCCTTCATTTTTATTGATCACGACTGTAATATCATATATATGGTTACCTTCCAATATTGTTTTTAGGAAATTCTCAATATTTCTTTTGACAAATTCGAAGAGCTGGCATGCCGATAGCGATGCGGCTCTGATGTTGGAATGGATGTTGGTTTCTCTGGAGGCCTTTTCCATTTCTTTTTCACCCTTAACTGCATTAAAAGGGGAACGGAATTCCTGCTTTTTGAATCTGGCATCCAGCCAAGTACCACTTCGTGACAGTGTGCGATCCTCATACTTGAATAATCTTTAATATGTTCAGACTACAAACCCATCTTTAGTTTTGAGATCTGCCTTTAAGCTTTCCAAATTATGGAGAAGACCACAATGATACCTGTGTCGTGGCATTATCAAAGGATCAAAGTAATTTTGACAAACCTGTCAATAACTCGGTTTCAAAGGCTATGTAGCTTTGGATTTACTTAGAAGCAAAAGCCTTACAATCGATAGTGCAAAGAAAAACAATCTATTGTGCAGCTACAAAGTAATAATTCAATATATCGATAGTGCTATCAATTGTTTACCAGCTCTAACCGGCTGAATGTGCTGACGAAATCGGAGTTTTAGGCTTACATCAAAATTGAGCCAAACTATAAATTACATAATGCCCAACTATAGTAGGATAAGATCTGTCTTAAACATTTACTCATACTCATCCATTTTTCTAGTAAGTTTTCTCTTTTGGATCATGTAAATTATTTCGTAAGCATTTACATCTTCCAAGCTAAGCCACAAAGCCCCATTTTGCCAATTACTTCCACTTCATCCGCATGTCTAATTATTCTTCTGCGGTGTCCAAGTTATTTTTTCTAGTTCTAACCTTTCCCAAGTTGACAATTTCGTTAAATTGAAGCACATATAAGTCTCTCTCAGGGGTTCAACTTTATGGAGAATAAGGAAAACTGATTAGTTTCATTTTTATGGAGGAGCTTCCTGTGCTGCATTTAACAAATAAAATTAGTTAAATGCTTTTGCTGTTGGCTATTTATAAAAAGGAATTAACGGCATAAACCGGACTGAGCCCATTTTGGGGCCCATAAACAACAGTCACAGGCATATATGGTGGCGGGGGCGAGGGCGAGGGCGGGGAACCTTTTTGTTGCCGTTGTGATTTTCACACAAAAGCGCTAAAGCGGGCTACTAAATTACGTGCTCATGTGTTCTAGTTCAGAGACAGGGACAGAGCCGAGCCAGAGCCAGAGCTAGAGTCCAACCTAGCGACCCCTAGCACCGCCTTCGCCCCTACACCGCCGCCGCCTGCTACTCGACCAATCTTCTGGATAGGCCGCAGCAAATCGCATTTGGTGCGCTAATGAACCGCAGTGGTCCCCCCCCCAAGCGGGTGCAGGAGGCGGATGTAGGCTCAACTGGCTTTTCGTGTGTTCTATTCGAACACTGTGCTACCTTTTTGCTTTTGCCGCATTTTTAAACGTAAAAAATGCCGCTTAAAAGTGTAACAATGCTGTTAACTATGGTGGGCTTGGACCATGTTGGCAATTGGTTTGAATTGGACTGAGGGGGGGGCTATGGCTTTGGAAATGGGTAAGGGTACGGTTACGGTTACGGATAGATGCATGGAATGGGTATGTCTGGCTGTGCGCGTTGGCGTCACAACAATTGCCGCTTGATTAAGGTGCCATGTGTGTGTGTGTGTGTGTGAGTGAGTGTGTGGTTGAGTCTGAGCTAAATACTCAGTGAACTTGCTAAAAATATTCAAGCCAAAAAAAATGTATTTGGTTGCAAGCTAAACTAACCTTAAACCTAGCAGCACAAGGGTCATTTGTAGATAATTTTTATAAAACATCTAAATTTGGTTTGAAATTTGCTATGGCTAAAATGTGGTCATTTAGATGGTGGAACAGGAATATACAGAGAGTTGGCTTTACATAAAATCAATACATACGAAAATATTCAAAAACATCAATGAAAAAATATATAAATATATAGTTGAAATAAGTTTATAATAGCAATCCAATTTGAAAACTTTTGATCTTCAATGCCAAACAAATGGTCTTAAGACATCCTACCCTTGCTTTAGGTTTATTTCCCTTGCTTTAACTTGTTTTTTTGTGCCTTTTCCTTGTTGGTCCTTCGCCGTTATTGCATTCGCTGCTGCGGCTTTGCAGCTGTCGCAGCTGACTTTAGCTGCCCAAGGAGCACTTCTTCGACTCCCTGCCCTAAAGATCCTCGTGCAGTCAACTTATTACAAAACTTTCAACTTCTACCACGTTTGCATTTTCATTCATTTTGCCTTGAACCGTCGCCTTTTATTCACTTTTTCACAATACTTTCTTATGGGTTTTGTGTTGTTGTTGTTGTTGTTTTTGTTGTTGTTGTTGTGGACTTTATGCATATCACTTCACTTTTTAACTCTCTTTAGCTGAGAGTCAAAAGAAATTTCATTACGTTTCCTTCCCCAAAATGAAACTTTGCTTTGCCTTTCGGTTTCTGCTTTTGGCTGATTTGCATTCGAAACTTTTCTTTGCATTTGCCTTTGCAAACCGGACATGAATTGAAAATTAAATATATTGAAATAATATATATAAGAGTACATAGTATATACTTATATATATTATCGAAATAGATTTAAAAAGTTTGCTGAGGCAAGGAAATAGAAAGTTTGCCAACTTTAACCTAGTTTTTCAGTGCACTGAAAGGAGGGCAAGAACAATATTGGCAATTGCTTTGAGAAATAAAACTAAATTACAATTAACAAATTTAGTCAATCATTGAATGAGTCATTTGATGGCCGCAATATACTTAATGGTAAATAGCTGCTGGATTACGTGTTATAAGGCATTTCACAATATGACTTTTGGATAGGTTCATTTGTAGATACGGTGACTACGACGACGTGGCTCTGATAAGTATAACTTTTGCCCCGTCATTTTTGTTTTCCCCTTCTTTTTTTTTATTATTATTTGTGATGAACAATTTCAGTATCCCGCTTGGCGCTGCAAAGTGAGCAGTTGCCTAGAAAATACTTTTCTTAAAGATTCAACAAGTCTGCAATTGGGTTTAACTCCTGCCGGCTTCTCATACGGTTTTCCTCAGCCTATCCCAACATGTTCCCGCTGGAAGGTTAGTTTCTTTGCCTAACCTTTTGCTAATGACTTCCTTGTCTTCCATTTGCCTCACGATAAGATAAGCTGCCAAAGTGCAACCTCAACAAAAACACAGCTAAACAACCACAACAACAAAGTACACTTTAAGAATGTGCAGCAAACACGCGATGACAATACATAGAGTACGAGTACGAAGAACAGGAAAGTTAAGCTAAAGAAAAACAAAAACCAAAACCAAAACCCGTCCAAAAAGCAACTTTAAAATTTTGCAAGTGCCGCCAACAGCCAACAGATGGCGCCAAGTAAACTGCTGGAAAAAGAAAACACTGGGCAAAAGAAAAGAAAGTAGGAAAACACGCCGCAGGTGACGCATGCAATTTGTAACTTCAACTTCAAGCCAAAATGAAATTGTCAACATTTGTAAGCAAAAAAAAAGCAAAGTTTTGACAGTTTCTCTTTAGCTTCGGCAAATGCAAAGGATAAAGGCATAAAGACAGAGAGAGCGAGAGAGAGAGGAGTGGGTGGAATGGACGACATGCTAAAGTGACATATGACAGGCCAAAGTGTCAAACGATTAGTTTAAATGAAAAAGAAAAACGCAACATGAAAACAACAAACCGCAATGAAAACCACAGTGTAGCAGCGACCACACTCCAGTGTCAATTATCACAGCAATGCCAATTTGACAGTAAAGGATGAAAAATTGCAATAGTAAGGCAAATCGGAAACTTGTGGAATTCGATTTGAAGATGAGTTTGTTTGCTTTAAGGCAGAACTCGAAGGTTGGAGACGATTGGCCATGATGGTTAGTTTAAGTTAAAGTTTAGATTGTTAAAGAAAATACTTTTATATGTGATTTTTCTTAAAGAGTTTTATAAAGGTAAACATTTCTGCCTTCAGTGTAGATGTTGTATTTGTGTCTGAGATCTGTCTAATCGTTTATGTTATCATTATGTAAAAAATATATAATTAAGAAATTAAGGAATTAAGGAAGTACTTGCAGTATCACATGGACAAGTTTATAAGTACGTTCCAAAAGAAATAATACAACTTAAAGCAGCGGTGGGGATAAAATTTTCAATGTGCGAGCAAAAACTATAAAAGTGTACACTGAAAATAATGTTCAAGGATTTAAGAATAGAATGCAAGCTGAAGGTATTTATACTGACTTCAGCAAAGCATTTGTTTACTTATACATCAATTCGATCACCCTGACTTTCCATCCAATTTTCTTAAGAGTATTTCGGACTATATAAAACTGAGAAAGTTCTTTTTAAAGATGTTTTCTCTAAGCCACTTAGGGTTACATCAGGGGTACTGAAGCATTATTCCCCTTCTCTTCACCTTATTTATCAATGAACTGCCTCAGGTACTATCTCATTCCCAGGTACTAATGTACGCTGACGACGTTCAGCTTTGCTTTTCCTTCAACGACTCTTTCTCCCACTTTGAGCTGCAAGATGACCTTCATGGTTTCCAATCGTGGAGTCAAGTCAACTTAATAATTACTGATTTAAAGCACAAATAGAGAGCTGTATACTGCGAAAGTATGATCTCTTTTTAATATTAGACAAATATCAGATTGTCACATTTCTGATCAAAAGAATCTATATACTTTTATACTATACTTTGTACTTTATAATTTAAAGGGCTTGTTTAAGAATGCCCTAAAAAGTATTTTCTAACTCCACTTAATTCTAAATTTCTTGTTAAATTCTCAAAAATACAGAAGTCTCCCCTTGGTATTCTCAACTCAGTCTTATTTTTCCCACACTAAATATTTTCTGCTCGTCCATTTTTGACAATTTCCCACACATTTCCACTGCACGTACATGTCACTCGGCTTCCCCACTCAATATTTGTCATTAAACTTAAAAGCTTTACGTTATTTTTAATCAAAAGTACAACAACAACAACAGCGACAACAACAATTATAGTGTTGGCAATAACAACTGTAATCATGCTTACAACATGCCACCATATTGTTTTCCTTCCTCCCCCCCACTCAGTCCTCCTCACCTTTTGTGCCATAATATTTGGCCATAAAACGCAGCTTATATAAGCGCACAGCAGCAGCAGCAGACAGAGGAAGAGGAAGAGGAAAAGGAAGAGAGGGGAAAAGGTCGCAAAACCAAAAACCAAATATGGAAGATGTGCAAAATGTGTACAAGAAAATGAAAAGCCAAAGAAAACGTGTTGCCATTGTTTAGTTTTTCAGAGGGAGCGAATAGAGGAAATAAAAGTAGTCTTAGGATAATCATGTTTAGTTTTGGGAGAATAATGTATTGAGGAGAAGTAAATGGGTTCTATTTGATAGAGGAGAGTTTCTTCTAGAATTATGAAGTGCCCCTTGGTGCTTATATCTATAAAGAAATGGCGAAAAATGATTATAATTGCTGTTTAAAATCGTTTTTCTTAATTTTTGTCCAGCAATAAATTTCATTCATAATTTATACAACTTGAAACATAATTATACATCATATCACGCTTGCAATTTCCTATAATTCATTTAATATAATTTCCAGCGCTGCTCTGAAATGGGATCTGCATGATTAAATAATTCCCAGCCATAAATTTTTCCTCGTCAAAGCGGCAAATAAATCAATTCCACACCGCAAAGCAACTTAAATGCCATTCGCAAAAATAAATAAATAAACAAACAAAGAAAAAAGAAAAACAAAAAAGAGAAGCAGATATATAAATAAAAATCACACGCGCATTGCTTAAAAAAACAACAACAAACAGCAAACCAAAATTAACAGCGAATTTCCCATAAAAAATAAATTATATTCCCATAGAAAAGTTAATTTTTATTTTTTCGGTTTGAATTTTTTGTCGTGACCTGAGGACGATTCATCTTATTTTACTTTTATTTTACGGCTGCCAAAATAATAAATTTAATTAGCTAACGACGATTGGATAAAGGTGGATACTGGGGGAAGGTAGATGGTTGGCGGGCGCGCAGGGTTCGGGAAAGGCAAAGTTCAAACCTCTGCGGTGGCTGGAAAAACTTTGACATTTTGGCGCATTAGCAACAATTTTGCCGCAGTACGTGATGGCGATGTTGATGTCGTGGCCTGCCCCCCTGCCAGTGCTTCACTCTGCCCCCCCTACTCAGCGAACCTTACCCCTCTATTACTTTTTTTGGGCTTCTCTTATTTTTATGCCTGTTGGTAATAAATTTTTTATTAGACTCGATGTGAAAGGTGTGCAAAATTTACACCGCTTGAAAGCTGTGAGAAAGCCAGGTCAGGCGACAAATGGAGGAGGGAGGGGAAGTATCGGAATATCGGAAGAGCTAGTCTCTTCATTTCTCACTGTGAGTCATTTGCCAGGATTTGCATTCTTTTCTGGGGTCCATAAAAACGGTGACTTGTAAAATTTGGTGCTCTTGGGATGGCTCTGTTTGTTGGTGGCTTAATTTTATTTATTGTAGCATAATTTTTTTATGTTTCATTGGTATTTTTTAATGTTGACATTTGGCTTTCGTTTTATTTTTGTAGGCTATATTTTTTTTTAAAATAATTTTTATGTTTTCAGTCATGGTTTTAAGTCACATTTTTATGGAATATCTTGTGATTATGGCGAAGATAATTTTTGAAATATTTTTAAGAAGTTCGCAAGTGGTTTGAGTGGCTATGGAAAATCTCTGAGTGGAAAAGGGAAAATAAATGAAAGGCAAGGCGACAAGCTGACTCACTCTCATGTATGCCTTCAGTCTTCTGATGGAGAGAATTGTAAGAAAAGACACAATATTAACGAACAGATGTGTCCAGCTAATTGGATATGCCGATGATATTGGCATCATCAGCCGGACCTTGTCCTTGTGGAGCTATCGAAATGGAATCAGCTGAAGTAGATCTATCGGTAAATATGAGCAAAACGGAGTTTATGGTGTGCTCTAGCAGAGAATTGCGATATCTTGATTCTCAACTCACTGCAGGGAACTATAACTTTGAAGCTGTCAGGGAGTTGATATACCTTGGCATTGGTCTCAACAATAGCAATAAAGTCAGGCTGCAACAGGTGCTACTATGGGCTTAGTAAGCAACTGAACAGTAAAGCTCTCTCTCAACAGACGAAACTAATACTTTACTCTACGCTCATCCTTCCAGTGCTCTTATATGGTGTTGAGGCCTGGAAAGTGAGATAATCAGATGCAGTTATTTCGAGAGGAAAATTCTTTGCAAGATCTGCGGTCCTATTTGCGTTGAGGATACCTATTTGATGGAACGATGGTGACATTGATGTGGTTAGGCAGGCGAATGAACACTACGAGACTTCTCTGCCTGGATGATGTCGTAAGTATGGATGAAGAAACTCCAGCTCGGAGAGTACTCGATTCGGTAGTTAGCAGACAAGTGACTAAAGCCCTGTTACCAATTGAAGGAGACGCGCAAAGCAGAGGCCTGTGGAGACCCAGTAGGATTGTTAATGAAACATACTACCACTACGTTTCCAGAGATGCATATTGTGTTTACTTTTCATTGAATCTTAGGCTTACTTTTCTTATGTTATTATGCACCATTGTTTCACTGTTTCAGTGGTCTACGTTGGCCAAGCACTGAGAGCAGTCAAATTTTCTGCTGAGTTAGAGAGCGTTCCCTCGTGTTGCTGTCAGCAAGGACAAGGTGACGTCGTAAGTGAAGATGACTATGATAAGCTTTAAGTGCGGTAAATGGGAGACCGTGGTATCGTTTTGTTGTAGGTGTCAATGGCGATCAAATACCTCTGGTAGAAGAGGAACCACCATTGCTTTTATTGGCAGTGAAGCTACAGCAATACTTACTCAACAACTCACACCACCATTCACTCAAATACTGCCACGCATTTTCTTGTAGTTGCGGTTCATCGCTGCAGCTATCTGCTCTGTACCTAAAATGTGAAACAGACTTAGATTTTGTTCACTTGCAGTTTGACTATTACAAATTTCGTCTTAGTGGTCATCTCACAAAGTATGGGGGCTTCCACCAGCGACAACAATTTGAAGTCTATAATGCCACATCATATTAAGGAACTACCACACAAATGCCAGCAATGTGGAAAGGCGTTTTCAAGAAAAGATCATCTTACTTATCACATCAGCACCAACATTGTCAAAAAGGGATTTTCAAGAAAAGATTGTCTCACGGAATACACCCGAACTCAACCAGGAGAAACACCGTTCATATACAAACACTGTTCATTAACACTGTTCATCTTTATTAAAAGCTAACTTGACTCCTAGCTCTTGCCATTTAGACTGTGCATTGTTAGCCAGACAATCAAATAGTATGGAGTTCTATTTGCATAAAAGTACCTAAGAAATTGTATCTAAGAAGAACCACCTCTTCTTTTATTTAATTGCAACAACTCGTTGAACTTTAACCTTTTAGTTAATTGATTTTCCACACGCAATCAAATTCAGCTCTGCAAACATTTACGCCTCCGCCGCCCACATTGGCTCCTCCGTTCTGTTTATGCTCATGGCTCTATAAATTTAAGTATGTATCCTGCTTGGGTCCTCCTGCATGTTCAATACAAACCATAAACTAACTGTAAAGTACAATAAATCGCCACCCAGATCCCAAACAAATGGCTTTAATTATGTTGCAGGACATGCAAGAGGACATTTTGAGCTGAGGAGGATATGGATCTCGGGCTTCGGAATTGGCAAAAAAGGTGCATTGACCAGGCACAGGCACACCGACAATGACAATAAATTTGTGCGGCTGCACAAAGGGGGGGGGGAAGGCGCTGAGGTGCTGAAATATTTGTGCGCATCCCCAGACAAGGATAACGACAACAACTACAATAACTCGTTGCTTTTGTATAGGGGTACACTATTGACAATAACAAAATAATATAAGAAATATCGCACGGACTCGGGAATACTCTTTAATATCCTGTGGAAAGCACAGCATAATCCAGGACTTGTCAAGCATTAGCTCCATTGGACTAGTAACTCTTTGAACTCTTTGTTTGTAGAGCAGATGGAAGTGCTATGTGCGGCCACTCAAACTACATCCATCTGCTGCCAACCCTTCCCTTAACAGAGGAATTTTCATTTTGCCAAAGGAATTTCCACAGTGGGAAAAATTAAAAACAAACGAGGCCAGAGAGAGGAAAGCAATATACAAAGGTGGCAAGTTTTGTGGAAGTTGCAGACGACAAAGTGTGACCAAACTGGCATAAATAAGTTGGCTAAACAGCTGAAAAGGACTGCAGGAGGGAATAGGTAGGACGTATGCTATGTGTGCCTGGGCCCAGCATGTGCCATAAAGAGCACGACTTACATGCACTGAACACGAAAGCTTGCAGCGGCATTAGCTAAGAGAGAGAATGAGAAAGCTGCTCGGCTTAATTGAGTGGCCCCACAGGAAGTTATCGACTAGGCGCCCGAGCAGGGTCCGGTCACTTTGAAGGTGTGCTCGGACGACTGCTTGTTTGTTTTTTGTGGATGTGGAACGTTGGACAGAGGGAACAGAGAAGGGGGCATTCGGGCTGCTTTTGTCAGTTGCCAATTGCATAAATTTCAAAAACAAAAACGTTACACAGTTTGCAGTTACTTCGTGTTGCAGTTTCTAGGCTCGTTGTGTACTCCTTTTGTCCTTATTGTTTGTCTTTTCTTGTTTGACTTGGTTTTGTGAGTCCTGCGTGTGGCCTGCATGCGTGAGCTGCTTGTGTTTGTTTGTTAGTTTGTTAATTGAGTGGGACATACTGGTATTGAGGTCAAAGGATGTTTGCATCCAAAAGAAAGTAGACAGTTGCACTAGAATATAGAAAGTATCAGCAACTATATATAAGACCAGAGCGATGATGAGGTATATTGATATTTTGAATGATGAAGATGAATGAATTTGTAAGTGTAATAAACCATAAGTCTGGTGTTAAGAATATTATTCATTATACAAGGGATATTTCTGGAACTGGCAACACTAATGTCTATAGCTAAAATCTGGCAACACCATAATAAGGTGTGACCTTTCTTAGCATAAACGTACTCACAACGTTTTGATGTGCAACTGCTATTTGTTTTGTCTCCCAGTGAGTTAAGTTAAGTTAAGCAATTTGGACAAACAGTGGAAATTTCAAGAAAAGGTTTTCGTTGAATTATTTTTCACCACTTTCGACGCAGATAATCTCAACTGGAATGTGCCGATGAACTCAGTTCTTTGTATGGCAATAAAGCACCATCAAAAACCACATTATATAGCTGTTATAATGAATTCAATCGTGGTCGTAGTTCGGTCACCGACGAATGCCTTCAAAATCCTTTGTTGTGCCAAAAAACGTTGATGCAGTGCGGGAACTGATAATGCAAGATCGTCATGTGATATAACATGAGATAAAGGCATCCTTGCATATTAGTTCCATGTCAACACATTTGATTTTGCATGAACACTTAGCTGTAAACAATATCTAGGTATTGCAGAATCGTGTCTTACGGCAGATTACCAACTGCCCATGGTATGTGCACGGCTCCACCCTTCATCGTGATCTCAATCTGCATACCGTGGAAGAGCATATTGGACGGCACACCAGCAGATACAGTGACAGACTGTTGAGTGACCGCAGTATGCTCGCCAGAGGACTACTCCCCGCCAGGCCTTTAAGGCGGCTAAAAAGATTGGCCAACCGTGAGGTCTCCTCACTCATAAGTCCTTGTGCGAATGGAATGAGGTTTGGCTCTCTTTATATACATATTGGGTTGTTAAGGTGCATCATGGAGAATATTTAGAAAACCAACAAAGCCATTTTCATTCACGAAATATATATAGTAACACCCCCCCCCCCCCCCCACCCTTGTAAAATTGACTTTAATCAACAATTTTGTATTTTCACAATAGAAACGAATCGCAGTTTTTCGCTCCAAACATTTCTATAGTCCCTTTCACGGCTGTTGACACTTTAATTATTATCATTGCAATAATCATTTATTAATAACGTTTATTATGAACAAACATTTTCGCCAAATTAAAAGCTCAAACTATTAAAAATCCATCGAAAAATATGTCAAATGTAAAGTGTCGGCCAATCAATTGTTTGACATTCGCAACAAAGCCACTTTCAACGCTCGCTTTAAATGAGGCGATTCTCGTTGTTGTTGTTGTTGTTGTTATGTAAATCATTTCATTATTAAAAACGCATGGCGCAATGAACATTATTTACAAAAAGTTATGGGTAGTCAATGCATTAAAAGCGATGTTAAATGAAAATTTATGTGACAAAAAGAAAAGCCCATCGCCCAAGCAAGGGAGGAGACTTTGCTGCGGAAATGATTGGCAGTGGTTCTGGAAAAGGAAACACTGGCAAAATTATAACTACTGTCCATAGGCAAAGAGATAAAGGTGTGGCTTAAGCTGAATGCATGGGTGAATGGGTGAAATTTCAGAGATCTCAATCAGCGATGGGCAGGCTGTCGCTCTTTAGGCTCTCAGAGGTCTTCAGGTGAGTCGCAATTGAAGAAGAAGAAAAAGCTCACAAAGCTGAATCCAAAATTAAGTAACAAGAAAATGTGGGATTTAGTAGCGGAGGCAGACACTAAGAGTAGTTTTTGTTGTAGATGCTATTGTAGTTCTCCCAATTGAAAATTTGCTGCCCAGCGCTGGGTGCGGGCTCTTCTTAGTACATTTTGTTATCGTTTGGTTGGCTTTAAGTAGTAAAAGAGAACTAGACGGTGTTGAGAAAGAGAGCTGTTGCTTATCGTGAATGAAATTTGGATAAATGTGAAAAATGCAAAAGCAGCTACCAAAGGTCCTGAACTGTATAACGATATATCCACTGCTTAATCACCTGGGACAAAGACAAAAGTCCCCACCTAGCAGCGCTAACCAGGCCACTAGAGAATGCCTTTTCTTATAGATGATTCACCTCATCAGAGGAAAACTCCCTTTGAATTTCCTTGAAATAATAAGAAACTATCCTCATCTGCAAAACTGTTGGCATCAGAAGAGCTGAAAGTATCACAAATATTTACAAATATATTTCTTCATACATTTTGTCACCCAATCACAATGAAATTTCAGCGAAATTCTGGAGATATTTATTTAGGGAACATTATTAAGAAAAAATGGAGTTGGCATCACATTAATTTGATTTAAGCATCGTTGCCTTTTTGACATTTTTATTGTTATTGTTGTTGCGCTATCAGACGGAGCCTCCACCTTATAAATATTGTTCTTGCTGTTGCTGTTGTAAGGGTCGCGCTTGCATTGTTTTAAACATTTTCCAACATTTCCCTCTTTTTTTTCGTCCTGGCTGCTGTGTTGTTATTTATTTGTTTCGGCCATTGTTAAATGGCATTTTCATGCTTAACTGGCGTCAAATATGGCGGGCGGCCTATGAGGCTTGCTGAACAGAGGGTGAGAGGGGGGGCATTTGCAAATACCGTTCATAATATGGGCAAATGTTTGTTCAAGTTTTTTTTGACACGTGCCAATGGCAGCCCTGCAGAAGGTGGCTAAAATGCAACATACTCTGGCACATGTATGAAATATTATTTGAATTTTTGTGCTCATGAAAAATCATTTACCAGAAAACCGTAAAATATTGTTTTTATTATGTATGTTGTGCTTGCTTGTTTTATGATTTTGGCAAATAAAATGCAATGTTAAATATTCAAAATGTCGGATTGCACATGCATTTGGCTATAACTCCTTTTTGTTTGTGTTGTTTCTTTTTTTTTCTGCAACCGCAAGTTTGTAAATATTTTTATGCAATTTGTTTATGCATTGTTTGAGGGTGGCGAGCGGGGGAAGGGGGAATTACATGTTAGGAGGGGACGTTGTGAAACAGTGAGTGCTGTTTGTATGCTAACAACAGCAAATTTCCGAGTGTTTACAAATGGAAAGGTTGTTTGCGCAAATGTATGTAGCGTTTACAAGAAACACAAAAACATTTAAATAATAACAATAGTAACATGAGAGAGCGTACGTAGCCGGTTATGACTACTAATACATGTGCACATACATATGCTCAAAGTTGCACAGGGAAAGGGACAGGGGAAAGACATGATATGTTATGGCCGAAAAGTCATGTGAAAGTCACTGGAAAGTATATACAATTTCATGTTGACTAACACTTCTATATCCCTATATAACGATTTCTGAATCCTTGGTAGAGTTTCAAGCCGTTAAAGATATTTCAAATGAATTTCTTAAAACAGTGAAAATTGTGAATTTCTTTATATAGCCTTGCTAACTCATAGATCAAGGGATTTCATAAGTAATCAGCTTATAATAATCAGATAATCAGCTTTAAGAACTCAAAAGTTATCGATAGTTTTATGATATCTTTTTACTTATTTATCATAAACCTACAATGATTTATCATTATACCCTTGCAGATGGTCTTATAATTTTGTCACGATATTTAAAACGCGAAGAAGGAAGCACATCCGACCCCATAAAGTATATATATATTCTTGATCAGCATGACAAGCCGAGTTGATATAGCCATGTCCATCTGTCTGTGTGTTCATCTGTCTGTCTGTCTGTCCGTCTGACGGTCTATTTCTATGCGAATTACTCCTTCAGTTTTAGAGCTATCGAGTTGAAATTTTAATAGACTTCTTTCTGTAAGCTACTTAAACGTCAAAATCGTAAAAATTGGACCACTATATCATATAGCTCTTACATAACCAACCTATTCGGAATGAATTCTTAGTACAGCAAAATTAGTTATTTTTTTTACCTAATTGAACCAAATTTGGTAAATGTCAGTTTTAGAAGCCTCCCGTGTTTATATCCCTGCGGAGCTAATTATAATTTTATCAATATATTTGTGACGCATAACAAGAAGAAGAAAAACGATATCGATTTCGTACTTTCATTCTCAGTCGCCATATGTAAGCAGAGCGCTTGCGTTTTCTACATGGCGCCAATGATGAATGATCACTTAGTCTGACCAAATGGGGATGTCTGCATTTTCAAAATGTTCTACAATGTTATGTAAGTTTTGGGCCTTTGGCGCAAGCTTCCTTCTCTTGTTTTAACTCACAGAAATCAGGTGGCCAGATATGCACACATACATTCAAACGTATGCTAGGTGAATCAGGATGGCTTTGTGAGCAGGGAATACCCTAACAGCGTTTCCCTTGATGTGGTGCATATCATTGCATAACGAACAGAAACCAAGAAAGGATCGCGGCATAAGTAGTTCAAGGACTATAATTCCTTGTGGATTTGGATGGAAGATTTGGGCGGGATAGTACTCCTGGAGAATCAATTCTACCTTTAATTAAGTTGTGCACAAACATTATTCAGCTACACAACGTGAGGTTTATCAAGGAAAGGCGATCAAGAGGTATAAGTCATAGGCTTGGTTGTAGGAATAGAGTCTTATGAAGAGCAAAGAATTGAAATCGTTTTTGAATATATCCAATCTGATCCTGATATATGAGATACTCCATACGCAAGTTCTCAAGAACTGGACGAACAAGTGCCTAGACATGTGCTTGCATCTTTCACTAAAGTGAAGTTTTTTATTTGGATGGATCTCAAGTCCTAAGCCAAAACCTAGTTTAAAGGTGTTCGGTGCCAATACAGGAGGAACCACTAGAAGGTAGTGCGTTGGCTTGGAGAGAGTATAGACAAGGATCGTGCTGGCATTCAGGAAGTAGAATGCAACGAGCGACTTTGCCTTGTAAAGATTAAGGTTCGAATAAATCTTGGCAATAAGTCCTACTATGTCCTGAGTAAGCAATTGAACAGTAGACCTCTCTCTCTCGACAGACGAAACTAACTAACTAACTAAGACGCTCATCCTTATGGTTGAGACAAGGTCTTCGGTCCTATATGCGTTGTATGAGCTGTATTGGCGGCATTGATGTGGTCAGACGAATAAACACTAGGAGACTTCGTTTGTGGGCCATGTTCTACGTATGGATGAAGAAACTCCAGCTCGATGGCGGACAACGGAGAATAGGAAGACCACCTCCCTATACGTTGGAAGGACCAAGTGACTAAAGCAATGCCATCACTTAGTGTTACCAATTGGAGGATCAAGCATCAAGCAGATACCCAGTATTGTTGTTAATGCCACACACACTATTGCTACTACTACTACTACTACTACTACTACTACTACAACTACTACTACTACTACTACTACTACTACTACTACTACTACTACTACAACTACTACTACTACTACTACTACTACTACTACTACTACTACTACTACTACTACTACTACTACTACTACTACTACTACTACTACTACTACTACTACTACTACTACTACTACTACTACTACTACTACTACTCCTACTACTACTACTACTACTATTACTACTGGATATAGCAGATCTATGATGCAGTTGCTCAATTCTGATCAAACTTTTGTCAGCTATTATATAAAGACTTTGAGGACATATGTTTTCCGAATTTGGTTTAATTCCTATATTCTCAATTCTCTTAAAAAAAATATTGAAAACTTTACACACACACACGCACACTCACGCATACTGTACTTGTGCTTCTAGACAAATATTAATGCAAATTTAAATGCCAATTTGTTCAGCCCCTAACCCCCAGTAATCCACTTCTAACTGCCTTAAAAAGAAAGGGGCACAGCCCGAGGGGGTCAGAAATTTCTCACGCACAAGAACTTCCGAATGGAACTGTGTTGTGTTGTGTTGTGTTGGGGAATTTTCAAGCAAAACGCATAAATCTTCGTAAAGTGTCAGTGTCCATATTTTTTGTAACCCGCTGTTGTTGTTGTTGCTGTTATTGTCATTGTCAGTAGCAGAAGTTTTTTTTACAGAATTCGTTGCTGCTCTGTTGCTTGTTTATTTGTTGCTTCCCTCCATTGCGTTTTTCGGGGGTAATTTGTAAGCACTTTTTTGTTTGCAAACAATTTTATTTGTTTTTCTTCCTTCTTCTGATGCTGCTGCTGCTGCTGCTGCTGTCATCATAGTCGCGTTGTTTTGTTTATTATTTTCATTTTCATTTTCATTTGTTTATTGTACGGCGCGGCAGTGAGAGAGTGTGTGAGTAACGCGTTGCAAAACGGAAATTAGTTGCATAAAATACGACTTCTGGCAGTGCAAGAATACAAATAGGAAGTGCCAAACTTTCATTCATCATTAAAACCAGAAGCTTGATTATACCAAAACAGCAAGTGTTGCAAAAGCATTGAAAAAGTGTTGTTAACTTGCGGAACAAAAACAATTAGAAACAGTCCAGGCAATTAGTTGCGTGATATACACTGAAAGAAAATGGATTGGGAATTATTTTTAGCAAAATCAAAACCGATTTTCGTACTTCATGTTGATACTTGGCCGCTCTTTTCTTTGGGAACTAAATAAATTAGTAAGATAATCGGATTTCTTCTCGAAAATCTACCATTTAAATGTTATTATTTTGTGATTTGTTTAAATATGATAAAAATAATTGTAGTTTTCTTACCACTTTTTGGTATTGAAGCAATCGTATCTAAGGGAGCTATGTGTAGAACGAATTGCATGAATCAAACATACAAACAATGTGGATATGAAAGAGGGGTCTGATTTACACATAGAATTCCTCCCTTTAACATACAAAATGGAGTGATGAACATGATCATATCAAAGAATCCCATAAGGTATCATCTACACTAAGAGCAAATGGTTCTCAAAATGAGAGCGAAAGCGTTCTTGAACTGATCTAAAATGTATTGAACATATCATTCTTAATGTATCCCATAGGATTCCTATAATGATCTCAAAGCGTTCGAGAAGTGAGAACAAAAATCCGTTCTGAAATCAAGAACGAAAATAATGATTGTGGAACTTTTTGCATGATTTCTTCATTAGATCGAAAAGAAAATAACAAAAATTTCTTGTTAAAAAGTCAGCCTGTACTCAGGCAATAATATCGGTCCGATCAGGCTATTGCCTATCTCATAGCTGCAATAGGAAAAGTTTGTTAGAAGATTTTACTTATTTTGGTATTTTTTATTATTATGGCTAAAAGTATTTTCTGTTCAGACCGAAACGCTGCTGAATAATCATCAATTTCATATGGAAGCCATGCAATATTATTAAGGAAAGCCAATCTACATTTTTATGGCAGTTAAACTATAATTCAAATAGTTGCCTTACCCCTCCGCTTCACCAATGCTGTTTGCTGATGATTTTGAATTCTTTGTTAAAATTTCGATCACAAATTTGTCAAGTGTACACAGAGGCCAGGACATTGCAAATAAATGCAAATGAGTCACGAGTTTTCGTAACATTTAGCCTGGCCAGCAAAGCGATTAGCAGGATTTATGTAGGGAAACTTTTCTACCAGAAGTTGTTTTTTTTTTGTTTTTTTGTCCAGAAGCTGTTGCTGAGGAGAGATTGGCAACTTTTGTGCATCGTGCGTTTTGCATCCTCACAGCCTGCTGTCTGGGCCTTAAATGATAAATAAACAAGTGTGCGGTCATTTTTTGTTAAATGTTTTTCTTGTTGCGTTGGTTAAATAATTGTTTCAGCTCCCCCCACAGCACCCCAGAGACAAGAGCCGGGCAAAAGTGGTTGCGTAAATTGCTGGAGGATTCATTTTCAGCAGAGGCCAGGATACGTGAGCGAGTGTGAGTCAGTGGATGAGTGTGTGTGTGTGTGTGTGTGTGTGTGTGTGCTCAGTATTCAAAGTATTTGCAGCTACAAAAGTGTTAATGTATGTGGGCAAATTTCTTCGGGTGGGGGGTGTGCTCTGCCTCCACACTTAACTTTTGACCAGGGAGTTGGATAAGGGCAAAGTTTTGGAACAACTAAACAAATTACTCGACTAATTATGGAGAATTTATCAAATTTATGAAGATCTAAAGGAAAATAAAAAAGGAAATTTATATGAAAACATAAATTTTGATTTGCTTGAGAAATTATAGAAATAAATAGAAAAGTCTTAACTGAACAGCGAAGGTGTCATAAGAGACGAATTAGTTAAGGAAGTGCCTCACTTGGGGGACAGTAAACTTCTTTAGATTTAAGAAGAATATTCAATTCGTTTTACATTAAATTTCCAAACAAAATGGCTGAACAAATCCATCACTTCTCTCACCGCTGCTATTTAATAATGAGTTTCCTTATAATTAAAATCTTAAATATAGAAAACCTTCAATTCATTTGCCAACCACAAACTAATCAAATAAGTCTCAAAAACATATTCACACTTGACTTGCTAATGGAATCTCTTTAATCTGCTCCTTAAATCGCATACGGAAAACTGCATTTGCCTTGATCAAATTTCTGTCCTCGTCAAACCGTAAAACCGCAACAAAGAAAATTTTGCTGAAATTGCACAAATGTGTGCAATTTTAATAAACTATATTAGTTGGACCTCAAAACCCCGGTGACTGCCCATTTGCCGCCTCCCACCCGCACCGAAACCCCCTGAACAGGACTAATACTGTAAACAGAGCCCGACCAATATTTTACAAATAATTACTAAACATTTTTGCGCAACGTTGGCGTAATCGGGGACGGCCAGGACAGGGGGGTTTGAACGGGGGTTTTCCGCATGTATGTGAGCATTGGAACAACATTCTATCTATTCATTCTGTGCTATCCTAGCCGCAATATCCTGGCAACGTCAATAAAGCTTTCCCTCTACTCCAGCTCTGACGGGCGTACAATTTTAATACTTTTTAATTGCATTATTCGTGAACTGGAAAGGGCAGAGAGGGGGCTGGTTGGGTGGTGAATTTCACAGACACTGTTTCCTGCCATTTTTCGGTCGCCATTTTTGCAGTGGAAATTTAATTAAGTGCTTATTAGCTGATAACTGGGCACAATTTTTGTCAACTATGAAACTGTTGTTTACCTTTTTTCGCTAATTGCTGTTTGCTCATTTGATTTATATTGTTGTTGTTGTTGCTGTTTTTGACAAAAATCTGGCATTGATATAGTTGCTAAACTCCATATACTTATTCTACCCATCCTGCTTGGCCATTTGATTCACTCAGCTGCACTGTAGTGTGAATTTTTGTCTCTAATTTAATTAGTTCAAATTATTGGCAATTGCATTTAATTCTTAAATCATATTTTGCCAATGGAAAATTTATGAGTTTTAATTTTATTTGCTTAAATCATTAAATATGAAAATAATTTGTAGTGAAAACAAAAGATTAATTGAAAAGTTTAATATATAAAAGGGAGTGTGAATGAGGTTTATTTATGGTAACAAATTATGTTATTGTAAAAATGTTGCTATAGGATGTTCAAATATAGCGGCTATATCATATGGATGTGTATTTCGTTAGCCATATACATTTGTATTAACAAATTGTACAATATATCGATTATATTAATTGTAGTGTAAAATATCGATGAGAGGAAATCGATAGAGAAATTTGGAAGAAGCACACTGAGTAAGATGGATTAATTAAATAAAGAAGTTTAAGCTAAAACTGAAGGACACTGTGTGATGTTTAGATTATAATATTTAAATGATTGAATAATATATATATATAACAAGATAAACCAAGGTACTTCCCTACTCCTTCTCCTGTTGATCTATGTCTGTTGTTGTGCTCGTGATCTTTAATGATCTTATTGCTGCTGTCTTGCTTTACAAACTACCAGAAATCTCTGTGTTGTTCTGGAAGACTTTTGGTTATAACCGATATATAGCTCGATCGTTTCATTTATTGTTGGTTTACTAAATTTGCTTTCATGTTGACCTTCATCTGTCTTAACCGTAAGAACCTTGTACTCATCAACTGGCATTTGCTCAAAAGCAGTTTTGAACAAACCTACTAACAGGTTATGTTGATCAAAACGTCTTTCCAATGCAGCGACAATGTCACGATCATTTCTTTTCATGATTCGACAACGTTTGATTAGCTTGTTTATCATTATTGTTGATAAAGTAGATTTGGAGAAATTTTTGTTCTGCATTCGGTTGCACTGATCCAGCGAGAATATATTTTGGCCACTGTGGGTGTGGGTAATGTGGGTGTCATTCGAAGGAAGTCATTTGGCAACATGAATTGTATTTCCGAATTATGGACATAAACTCTTTGATCCTCATGTTTCGCCGGATACCATCGAAGACAACGGCTCTGCTGGCGAGTTTAATGGTGGCAGTCTAACTTTTCCATTCGCCCAGCATATTCCTTTTGTCTCGTTTTTGAAATTTGAAGGTTCTACAATACGTGCATTTCCACAATAGCCATAGTCAGATGGAGGCTTTTGTTATAGTTGACATCGTAACGGAATGCCCTAAGATATGAATTGAAGTCTGGCCGGTGTCGCGCCCATTTTTCCAAAACGATATATTGACCTTCCCCTGGTTCGTCTTAGTACACAGTAATTATTCATCCGATTGGTCCTATGGTTTAGGCGATACACACACTGACAGACAGGCAGACATACACTCATTTATATATATATATATAGCGAGATTTAGATCATGAAAATATGTAACTATTCTTTTGAACGACCGAAATCATTTTCTCTCATCGTTTCTTTGTGCATTCTGCTTCCTGAGAGGATGAAGTCAGCTTGGAATTTCAGACATTGTTAAGAGCTTTAACTTCTTAGATATATTTCACCAATTTTAGGCCTAAGAAAATGTAAAAGAATGGATCATTATTTAGGATATATATTTCCTTAGTTTAGGTAACAGCATTTGGCCAAAAACGATTTAAATATTTTCGCCCATCAAAAATTCACAAATAGTTCCTTATACTCAAATCTCAGTAAAGATTTTATAGTTAGTTTTTTATAGTTAGATCTTGTGTATTTACCATGATTAGCTTAAAGATATCATTATTATAGTTACACATCTGAAGTATTTCAGATCAAGCCCTCTATCTCCCCCAATTCGTAAAATATCCCCATCGCAAACGAACTGAAGCTCTCCCGTTCTTCCAATTAAGGTAAAAAAGCTGACAAAACCTTTTCTCAAATATGTCTTTGACAGTTCTTTATGCTGTCAGTCGTTAAAATCGTTACTTACCCTACTCACCTGACATCTAGAATCCCTTAGAACTACCCCAAACCACTTAAGTATCTACATTTTTTGCGTGCTCCCCCTCCCCTTGTCTGTCAAGCCACGTTGAAACCAATGCAATGCTATTCAAATTGCGTATCCATCTTCATTTATTTCATTTTCCTGTAATTTCCTGACATTTTTGCTGATACCACCAAGCCGTACTCCTACTCCTACTCCTACTCCTACTCCATCCCCAGCTAACCAAGGAACTCCTACCCCTACCGCGAACCTAGGCCAACTAGAAAGGACCACGTCTTTTGCCTGTGGTCGGAAATAGAAAAGTGCGCCAACTTTTCGCTTGAATTGGCAACGGTTACACCTCGCTACGCCGCAGACTGCCATAGTCTCTGCCAGCCCCCACCTCTGCACTCCCACCACCTACACTCCTGCATTCACTATCTAACTTCCCAGTGACTGCACTTCTGGCCAGGATTGTCTTGTTGTCTGTGGTTGCTTTTTTATGGTGATGGTGATGCTGATGGTGGCTTGCATCCATTGGACGGATGGCAACCTGTAATCGTTCTTTTGCGCCACATTTAAAATGTCTCCGGGTGTCTCCTTCACTTGTCCGCTTTCCTTCGACCAGTCCCCTTGCCCTTCCCACTCCCTTCTATTCCCCTTATGCCTGTCCATTCGTTCATGTCTTGTTAGCGTAAATCAAGCGTAACAAAGCGCCGTACGGCAGGAACAAAAAGAGCTGGCGGAGGCAGTGGGAAAGGCTGCAGTGAAAAGAAGATGAAGCATTGGTCGCATTGGGTACGCTTCTATCACTTCCCCTTGTTCTGTTCCTACTCCCGGCTTCTGTTCCTCTTCTTCTCCTTCTTCCAGCAGAAAGTCGCTGGCAAAATTTATTATGGCGCTCAAACGGAAACGTTTCGCTCGCTAAACTGCGCCTCTGGGATTGCGTTACGGGATTGGACCGGCTTTTGGCTTGAAGGCAGCCCAGCCAACTGTCCTTTTTTTTTGGCTTGGTCCAAAGCATCATGTTGATTAAGCGTTTTGGCTTAAGAAAAGAGAACTCTTCAAAGGGGAGCAAAGTTTTTTGAATTTAAAATAATTTGTAGTTCAGAACGTTAAGCGATTATGAAAGTAAGTAAAATTTTCAATTCCACAAAAATAAATGATTATCTCATACCTATTTTGATTGTCTCTGCACACCAAAATGACATAATAACAACACACAGCCAGTGTGTGTGCATCTCTTATATAACTCAAGGCTTAGACAGACTTAAAGGCTTAGGGAATTTGCTCTAAAACAATGGCAAAAGCATTCCCAAAGACCACACAGAGCAAGGCAATTTGTGCTGATGCCAGTTGTCAATTGAAAGTAGCAGCTCGAGTAAATGGTAGTATAAATAATAGCAGAAATAGCAACCTAATTGATTTCTCAATAATAGTTTTTAAGCATTGCTCCAAGCTCTAGCAAATTGGGCAACAGCAGCTGTCCATTTTGAAAATCCCCAGCACATAATCGAAGCGTGGACGTTGCTCCAGGGCCGCACTGGGTGGGCGGAACAAATGCAGTCTGCAGACTCTGTGCGGGTTTGATTATTCTCTGACTCCTCTCTACTCATTCCAGACACACATAGCTAGCACACATATACACAAATATTTTCATAATAATTTGGCAATAATTTCAATTAAATAATGAAATATGCCACAGAGCCACACTGAGAGAGAGAGAGAGAGAGAGCTCTTTGGTAGACCATTTGTTGTTCGGTTCGTCGCTTCGTCCTGCGCCCACACGAAACTCAATTATGCACACAATTTGCATTTGTCTTTGGACTACCCGACTCGTCCACACACACACACACACAGGCCATAAAGTTACACTAAACAACAAGATAATGGTAGGTTTAGTGTATTTATGTGAACATTTTTTTGGTAAATTCATTTGAATTGTGATAGCTTTCCCCCACGATTATCCGCATTTTGTGGGAAACAATTTGAGGTTGATGTTAATTTAGATCTGCAACCACAAGCTGGTTTTCATGTACAAAACTTGCTATCAGAGGCCGCCCTGTAAGGAAGGGAAGCCAGTGCCAGCCAGAGAGATTTTGAAGGTTCTGAAGAAGATGCTAATTCCAAGCTGACATCATAGAGTCCCTCTACTTTTCTTTCTCCTCTTATAAGCCTCGCTTTAGGCTAAGTTGATACACAGATTTGACTTGTCCTACTAATTAAGAAGTATTTGGTACAATATTTTGCACAATTTGATGACTAGTGTAAAGGGGAGACCATTTTCAGTGAACGAGGCGGGCAGAAGAAAATCAGCACCCCAGGCCTATATAAGAGAGAAGTCTATAAATTAAATGCCGCAGCATGGCAAAAACACAATGGCAAATTGTTGTTATTGTTATTACTCTTGTTGTTATTGTTGTAGTTATTGTTGTAGTTGTTGTTGTAGCTGCAGTTGCAGTTGCAGAATGCAATTGTTGGTCTTGTCATTTGTTTGTGCGTGCTGTTGCGTAAGTGAGGCCAAGCCGTGTTTATGATCTGCATAAATACATATGTATGCACACACACACACACACACACACATTTATATATATATATATGTATATGTATATTCAGAACTATGTTAACCCGTGCGTATGAATGATATTTAATTATTATTGCTTTACGCAATTCGGACTACATTTATTGCCACATGCCACGCCCCCATAGACAAAATAATTGTGGCTTCTTGTTAACCTTTATTTAATCATGACAATCAAATGTGAAACCGAAATGGCAAATTCTTGGAATTCTCCAAAAACAAAAGCAACGTGAGGAGGCGCACATCGGCATTGGGGAAGCTGCAACATATGGCGGCAGGCCAAATTGAATAAGTTTCTGAAGTTGGGGAAATTGCAAATTGCATTCGATTTCTAACGAAAGTTAAAAATGGCAATTTGTCCGCTTCATAAAGTTTTTGTTTTGAAACAAAAGTGAAAAAATCAATGCAGAGGTGTAAAAGTGGAATTCATAAAAATATAAAATGTCAACCTTAGCTTAGCAAATAAGGAAGAACAGTCGAAGCTCACTAACTCTTAGATATACAAGTTTATACACAAAGTTTCATTCATTTACTTCGGCTTTAGTCCATCGTTTTTATCACAAATAAATTTCATAAATTTGAAAATCGTCCATCAAGTTGTAGAATTTCATTCAACAATTTAAGCAATCCACATTTCATTATCACTTTAACATATTATTACTCATACGCCATATTAAACGCAATAGAAGAGAATCTTTCTCCCAGCAGGCAAACCTGCAATAAAAGTTAAGTTCGAAGGCAGTTTCAGACTATAAAGTTTGTGCTGCAACTAATTGGCCATAAGCGAGTGAAACTTTTTATCAATGCCTGGCAATTGTGCAGGGAAGTGAATTGCTGCGGTAACCAACACTGGCTGGGCTGGTGCACAGCTTATCGTGTCAATAATTTTGCTTGGAAATAGCTTTTGGCTTTGGCCACATGGCAACCGCCTTTGGATAACGCCACATAAGCTCTAATTACCAATTGCTGAACTGAACAATCAATTGATTGCACACTGCGTGATTCCTTGTTCTTCGACGAGTGGAGGGCGAATGTACGGACATGCCAGGGCATGTTGACCCAGGCTAAACATTCCATTTGGGTGAGGTCTGCCGCCTTTGTTGATGTTATTCTTGTTGTTGTTGTTTATTAGCAGCTGCGGCAACAGCAGCAGCACCAGCAGGAGGCAGCGGGATGCCATTTTATTGCAACATCTTGGTAATTTCATCCACACTGAAGCCCCCTCCCCTCCCTTCTCACTACACAAACTAATTACCATTACCGAACCAAATTGGGTTACATAACCCCAGCTGGTGGGGCCTTTGGGCTTCAGTATTCAGCTGGAAATGGTTGCTCGATTTGCATTTCGAGTAATTTGCCTCGAGATTTTCACTTTGAGATTTGTCCAAGGGGTCGCACAACTTACAACAGTAGTCCAATAATTACTCCGTGTTGCCTCTTCGTTTACGATGGGTGGGTGTTGGGTTGGGAAAAGTTAGCACCTTGTATAGCAAGTTTCGGGAAAGTCCAGAACATGCAGGGATTTCATGTCTCAGGTGAGAGATTAAATGGCTTGCGGCTTAAGATTTTGAGTGTTTGCCGAAGGCTGAGAGATGAAACGAGACTGAAAAGAAGTTCTGAAAGATGATTGACAGAATTGGTATTGTTGAAACCCTAAAGATATGCATTCCTTAATTTGTCATTAATCATAAATATTAATACCTGCAGATAGGGAGGGTCTATTCATCTAAGAACTAGAGAGTTATACATATTTTAAGAAGCCTTTCTGTTGAATTTTCTAATCAAAGTTAACATAGACGTCGATGGATATCACTTCGTCGAATCATCCTTATTCAGTTTTGGTAACCCAAATGCATAGCCTAAGGTCAGCTTGAGCTCCTTTTGGTCGTTGTCCTTTCATTTAAACGTTTCCATTTGTTGGCTTTTCATTTGCATTTTCTCAGGTCTCCTTTGTGTTCCTGGCATCTTCCAGGCATCTGATTGATATTTGCCATAATATTTGGACATCCTCCGTTGTCCATCTTCAGTTGCATTTTCGCTTCGACTGGCTTGCTGTATGCATAAATCCTCTGTAGTCCCTGATTTATGGGGCATAATTAACGCTATCTAGTTGCTGGCAGACTTTCAGCACGCTGCATTAATTTTAGCAAAAATTCAATGGAAAATGAATTAAAAACTACGAGAATTTTAGCACGCAATGTTTTTGGCCATTGAAGAGCGAGCTGATGGAAATTTAATGAACTGTCAATGGTTCGTTTCAATGCGCGGTGCAACGTTGCGTATGCTTGATTTATGGGAATGTTTCATGACGTACTGAAAAGCTGTGAAAAAACTAGACTGAAAGTCAGATGTAGGCAATTGCTTGATGCCCTATGGATGCTCTATAACTATCTAAATCTGTAAACAGATTTATTTATAAATAGTTTAAGGCTTCGTCAGTTTTTAAGAGAAATTAAATATTTAACATTATTTTTCTTATTTAATCTTTAAGCAAATGTTGCTCAAATTTCATTTACAAATCTATATGCCCCATTGCCAGCAGTTTTCAAATTGATAAAAACTTTCGCCTCCGTTTTGTATTTCGTTTTTCGATTTCTGTCTGCAAATAATGATGATATATGATGCGACTACGACTCTGTTTGCGATTGCAATCCAGCGCGCAAGTTTTCCATTGTTTTTAGTGCTTTTCCCCAAATTCAAATGGCTCGAAATGTTTCATCCGATACCTCGCTTACCTTTTTTGGGGGGGACGACGTGGGGCAGGCGCTAGTCTTAATGCATTTCCGACTCCGAGATGTGGATAATATTTTAATGAAGACACGGCAACACACACACACACACACGCATATGTTCACACACACGCACACGCATTTATGTAGAGATAAGAGGAGGTTGAAGCCGCGGAATTCCTTGCCTGCCGGCAGGCACTTTATCAACTTCCGGCATGTGAGCGATGAGTAGCGACGACAAGGACTATCTGGTTCTGCTGGGTACAAAGGCAGGACGAAGCGCAAATCAAGCGAGGCTCCTTTGAAAACTTACGGAGCAAACGGGCAAGGCGGGCAAATGCACGGAAACTTGCCGCATTGCAATGAGGCGTGCAACGTGCTTTTCTACATGCCACATTTCCCCACTCCCTTGCATATTTTAGGAAGTGATTGCGCAAATGCATAATTTAATGACGGCCGATTGAGACTTTGCGGGGAAGTGACGCAGAGTGGCGAGACTGTGAATATGTGAGAGATGTCTTTCCTGTTTGCAATTTTGATAAACGGCTGAAATTTCAGTCTAAGTTGCATGAGTTGCATGAGAGTTGAGCAAACCGTATGTTGGTATTTTCAAATGATTTTGGATATGAATATCTATAAACCCTTCACTGCAAATAGATTTATTTGCATTTTCCCTCAAATTCGTAATATTAATATTATTTGAATTTGTGGAATTGCGAATTGCAAGCCCAAAGCCTTCGTAAGATTGCATTTCGAGCATTCATTTGCGTTTGTTTATATCTTGTTCAACTAAACGCTACCAGAAGCCTTAACCCTTTAATACCCAATCAATTGATGTTTAGTCAGCAAGGCAAATAGCAAACAAAAGCCACACAAGGCGCCCCCGTACGTGTGTGGCAAACAAAAATCAATCAGAAATAAGAAAGAATATCTGGTGGCAAGGCCGACACTTGTATACGCTATAGGAAGTGAACCCTCTGTAACTTGAATTGGCAACATATTTCTATCTATCATTTCCGTTTAATAAGGATTCCTATACGAAATTATCATTCCTATTTCCGACGTAAGTTCTGATAGTTAGCTAAGATGAATGATCAAATGCATCGGATGCATTAGGATCTTTGTGATATAGCGCTCATTCTGCTTGTTTATGCATATACAAATATATCTGTGAGATCGTGGCCAACCAAGCGAATCAATTTCTATCACAAAACTTTGAGCTGTTATGGATGTTATCCTTCTGCGATGTTGGCATTACACAGTTGACAATCCTGCTGAAAATACTCTTCTCTGGAAGTGTATAATCAATCAGAAAAACTAAAACACCCCCAACTATATATACACACACTCACACTCTTACTCACACAAATCGACACAGATATCTTTGTGCATATATCAACCAATCAAAAGGAGAAGTTGTTCTGGAAGCCAGCAGTTTTCTGCTTCAATCAAAAGTAATACACATTACAAACAGACACACTTTTCCTCCTATTTTCGATACGATTCTGCTCCACACACAGTTGCTGTGAATATTTCTTTTAAATTCAAAGTTATTTATATGTCATGTGAAATTGAAATTGCTGTGAAAGGAACGCCTGGTTGGGACTGGAGTTGCGGCATTAGGGGATAGCGGCAGCAGCATCGCCACGTTTGTCACGCCAACGATTCATCATCGTCATTGCCATCAGAAGTGATCATCATTATCATCATCGTCTTTGTCAAATTTTGTAAGTAGGAAATGCCAGGACGAGTGTTGCGCAAGTGAATGAAAAATGTTGGATTTTATATGAAGAAAAATGTGATTTCGGAATGTGATTAGGAATCTTTATGGAAAGTAAAGAATTTGTTTAATTCGAGAAACAACATTTCATTTGACAATATTATTTGTTATGAATTTTTAATAAACTTGCATTATCACTTGGATATTCATATAACAAGAAAGCTAGGATCTTAATTGTTAATTATATATAAAGTGGGGCTTATTTCTTGATTAAAATTTTAGTTTGAATATAATATTTCATTTCAGATCATTTCTCAAACTTAGGTACTTCATTGTTTACTATGAAAGTAGTTAGTTCTTTTCTTGGCAATTAAATCTTAACATCTTATGATGATATTACGTATCATGCCAGTTATTTTAATATAACAAGTCCTTTGCTGTTAAATCTGTAAGCCAGAGCTTGCAAATAAGGGTTGACCTTTTATCGTTGTCCGAAAATAAGTGTTTTCTACTGACGCTTTAAGTAAAGATACAGAGCAACCGTTCACATCGGTCCTTTAGAAACAACCAGCGAACACAAAGCTTTTGCTCTGATCATTCTCGCATCGTTTGGCCGTGTTCAATGAAGCAAAGGGTCTTTTGCATGTGTATGATATGCAAGAGGAGGGGACAATAAAAATGGAATATAAAAAGTTTACAAAAATACTCGCGAATATTAAATTGTTATTTTTTTAAATCAAATCAAAATAAAGATCGTCTGGGTTGAACCTTTCAGTCATTTCTCTTTATGCGTTGTTCACTAAAAGACCGCCACACGAATCGCTCAGCTGAGAGAGCTCAACAGAAAACCAATTTAAAAAGCAACGAAGTCGGCTGCTCATAGAAAGAGAGAGAGTGCGTTTGATTTTTTTCGGTTTGTTTCTGAGGAGAGCGTAACAGAACAAACGATCAACTGTTATTTACCAAGTCTGCTGTAAACAGAACAAAAATTACACTTTAACTTGTTTGACTTTGTGCCTTTTTACTTCATTTATTTCGTAATTGTACTATTGCCCACACTCTTGATTTGATCTCAAAAGGTACGGTAAAATGTAAAGAGTAATTGAAACTGTAATTCGTCCAAATGAGCTCTCTTTTTCATATGTGACATTACTGTTCTCATACTCCATTCACCACATTGATCAACTCCATTGCTTTGTACTCCACTTCATATTGAAGTATTTTGTTCAAAATAAATCAGAGCATCAAAAACTGAGTATATTTCTAATGGTTATCTGAAGTATTTGTATCATTTACCAAGTGAGTGATCTCAATGCTAAAATTTTAAAAAAGATTGAAGTCAAATATCAGAGATGCATTTCACTTACCCTCTAAGTCTACGCAATGTATTTCTATTAAAATAAACTAAAAATGTGCTTTAAAATGAATTTCTTAGATTAAAATTTCATTACCAAAGTCACAGTGAAGCAAATACATTTCGCGCATCTCTTTTCCATTTTCCAAGCACACTTCTACATCTGAAGACTACTTACGACGACATTCATTTGAGTGCCGTGCCGAGGCGACTAGTCTAAAGTTATTTTGAATACGTCGAAATAAAAATATGTGAAACTCCCTACCCTCCCCGCCCTACTCCCATTCAGCAAACATCGCTCCTTTGTCTGTCAGGCTGTCTTGCATTTCAAAGGCGAATCAAATTGTATAGCCATGTGTCCTGTGCCCTGGGACCGTGTGTGTGTCTGTGTTTGTGTCGAAAAGTTGTCACTTGAAAATTTCCAAGCTGTAAACGAGATAAAGCTGCTGGAGAATTAGGGTAAAAGATTCCTACAATTTTTAGTTGTGGTTTCAAAAATAAAGGTGGAAATGATGAAATGAAATGAAAGCATAACCTTAAGCCCCCCCTTTAATATCTATTGAAAATTAGCTTGTCAGTTTTGCCATTGATTGATGGCATCGCTAATACAAATAACCGCTGCCTAAAACTCACTCCCAAGAACCGAAATTGATTGATTTCGCGCAGAAATATCATGCGAATATATCCATTTATAAATTGAGTAATTAGTCAAAGTTGACTTAAAGCTGCCAGCAGCCCCCACACCCGCAGCTCTGACCATTAACATAATTAAAACTGAAATGCAATATATGGAGGGGCATTTTTTAAAGCCATTTGTAAATTCGAATTACGTGCAACGAATGCGGTAGCGGTAGCACCTAATTGTAGGCAACAACTCCGCCTAATTAGCATAATATAATTTCCAAAAGCGAACATATTAAATGCATAACTTTTGCCTTTTTCGATATGGCCAACAGAGGGGATGGGGCTGTGGCAGGGGCAGAGGGATCCACTAATTAAAAGTGGCTTAATTTCCGATGCCCCCAGCGCCGAAATACAATAAATATTTTACAATAATTATGGAATTAGGCAACGGCAGAAGGTCAATTTATGAAGAATGGGGGGAAGTGTAATTGCTTGAATGAAATAGAAAAATTCATTTTTAAAAAATATATAGAAATTAAGTATTAATTTTTAAAATATGTTCTTAAATTCATATTTTTAACAAATTTTGTCTTCATATTTAAATCTAAGGGACTACTGAATCTATCGATATAAAAAAGTTACAGTATAGTAATATCAATTAGAGAAAGTTCGCGGACTACTTCTTATACCATTATAGTAAAGAGTAAAGCTTGGCAGATGATATAATGTCAGCATTGTTTAGGTTTTCATATAAGTTTTTCCTATTCAATTTCATCAAAACAATGTCTCGCGGAAAATAAAATTTAACTTGACGATCTCACGAAATGTCAGCAGTGCTCCAAATAACTTAGAACCAAGCCAAGAAAGAATGGACAAATATAATGACAAAGAATTGTTCAAATGCGGAGTGAGCAAGCAGCAGAGCAATGTTTTGCTAGAATATATTACATATATGCGCTTTGCAGCTTCGTCGACAGTAAAGATACGAGAGAGATATGACGAAAAGAGCGAAACAGATAGAGAGAGCGAAAGAGAGAGAGAGAGAGAGAGAGCAGAAGGAATATAACAAACTGGGGAATATGTAAAGAGGCAGACTGTTTTCTACTCTTCAAGAACTTTATTTTGCCAACGCCGTATAAAACATCAATTATATATGCTGATAATTATATACGTACCTACTTATATAACACCAAATATCTTTAATATCTGTTCAAATTTCCATTTTTGCTTAATTTAAGTGACAAACGTATCTCTTACCTATGCAATAGGAGGTGTGTTCAAAAAGTAAGCTGGCCTTTCAAGTGTCGTGGGCAATGCTCATTCGATTGTCAATGTTTTTCTGTTGTTGTGTTGGTACACATGTCCCTAACATATGTTCTTAGCTTCAGTACATAACATACTTAGTTTGTCTTTGACAGACAAAAAGGTTAGACGTATTTAGTTCAGCTCGGGGATTTCTTACTTTAATAATAAATGGAGCAAAGAATTTGCATCAAATTTTTGTGTGAAAAATGGAATCGAGTTAAAATACTTGAAATGTTGACGGAGAGTCTGCTCTAAGTACCAAATATGTTTACAAGTGGTACAAACTCATCCAAGATGGCCAAGAAGATGCCGACGACGAACCTCGCTCTGGATGCCTCAGCACTTCAACAACAGAAGATATCGTCCAAGCTGTGAGGAAAATTATTTTTCAAATTCATCGAATTACCACAAGAGAAGTTGCTGAGGATGTTGGCATATCAGACGGCTCGTGTCAGATGTTTTGGGCATGAGACGTGTGTCATCGAAGTTTGCTCAGAAACTTCTAAATTTTTGATCAGGAGAACCGCCACAAGAGCCATAATTTGTTTCCCAAAAACATCAGGCCTCACCATATTCAACGGATTTGGCCCCCTGCTACTTTTCCTGTTCCCAAAACTTAAAAGACCTATGAAAGGATGGAGATTTACAACGATTGATGAAATAAAAACTGCATCGCTGGAGAAGCTCAAGGGTATACCAAGAAGTGCTTTGAAGATTGGAAAAAGTGTTGGCCCAAGTTCGTTGTATCTGAGGGAGATTACTTGGAAGGGGACAATATAAATCTTGTTGAATAAATAAATGTTTTTCCTTACTTTTTCACCTTACTTTTTGAACACCCCTCGCATATATGCAGCCTCCTAATTGATAACTTAGCAATGCATTCGTTTTATGGCTGTGCCAAATGTTTTAAAAATCCTCTCGACTTGCCACCCATTTTGAATTTTCTAATGTTCGCTGTTTTCCGTTTTCCCCATACACACATACATATGCACCATTTCCGTATATTTCTATCTTATTTATGGCAAACTAGCAGCTGACAGTAATAATAATATTTAATGACAAAATTGTGCATAAAATTCAAATTAAATGCCATTAAAAATGGTCGCCTGGTTGCCCAAATGGTTGCTTTAACAAAGCCAGGATGGGCTGCCCTCGTCCCCTATCCCTATCATATATCCCATGTAACATGCTGTTTTTATGGGAACTTATGGAAATTGATGGCCAAAGTGGCTGGCGTTGGTGGGGTGGGCCATAGGGGGTGGGCGAGGGAGAAGGTCGTGGATATAATCGCGTTCAAAGTTTGTCAAACATAAAAAGCATCAAGCTTGAAGTTGAGTGATGTCTGGAGTGACGCTGGGTTGGAGTTGGAGTTTCCGTGGATATTTGTATCTGACATTGATGATGACATTGGCTAAGGGGTGTTGACAATGTTTGTCAACAGTGGGCGTTGCGTCGTCGCGCCTCGCCACCAAATGAAGATAGACAGATGAGCCTGAGCGTTTGGGCCTGGGCGCCTGCTGAACTATTGGGCGGCAAAAATTGCGGAAGACGAAGTTGTCGCAGAAGCTGCTCAAGTGGCGAGTTTTTCTTTAATGAGCTGCACTTTGCTGCATTTAATTGTGGTTGGGACTTTTCCCGCAGCACTTTTGCACTTGGCAATTAAAGGAAAAGTTTCACTCTCTGCGCTTTATTTGCGGCCTGCGTTTTAAAACTCCTACAAAAAGTGGTTAAGTTTTCTACTCTGGCAATGAAAATGAAAATAAAGCGATGAGCTGGATAAAATTTTGTTCGCTTTTCTCCGTTTTTTTTTTTTTTGGTTTTCGATTTACAGGATCTGTGTGAGATTACTTAAAGTTGCTTGCTTCGGAAAAATACGTTGAGGGATTTTAAAGCCGAATAAGAAGCTTAAGCTTAATATCGGTTTAGTAAATTGATGGCAAATACCGAAGGTAATAAATCAAGTAAAGTTAAATTTTGGTAAAGGAAAGGAAGTTTAGAGCATCTAATATGAATATGCTGAGACATGTTCTGGTGGTTAGCCACAGTGATCTTAAGTTAATCTTCAATTCACATTTCTTAACAAAATCTTAGATCTGCCAAGCAATACCTCGAGTTAAGCTGTAGCCCTTGAAACTGGGCTGGATGATGCACACCTTTGCACTCTTGATCTACATCTTGGATATATGGAAAAGTGTAAACATATGAAGACAGAAGACGCCTACCGAAGTTTCTAACAAGTAAATTTTTGAAATCAGGAAAGCAAGGCAAAAACATTAGAAGAACGATTCAATCCTTGGCGATTCTATTGTCGCAGCTCTTTCAATACAAGGCAAGGCATTTATGCATTCCTAGCATAAATCATTTTAATTTACTCTTAAGAATTTCTTGATTTACCGTTTTTCGTATTCTAAAAGATGAGAGGTTCCTCCCTTAAGCCTATCAACAAGTTTCTTAGCATTACTTTTGCATTGCAATTCAATTCCAATTCCTATACCAATTCCAATTCCAATTCCATTTGCTTTCAGCCACAAGCCAAAGTTATTTATTATTTCTCTTTCTAAGTAAGTTCTCTCTTAAAATATTCAATGAATTTCCAAATGCAAATAAAATGAACTTGTTTTGTTTGCAAATGCATAACAAAATATTTCAAAAATTCACAGCAACAAATTAAAGTCATAAAATATTCTTTGTGGAGCGGAGGCTAAGCAATCCAAGCACAAAACCAGGAAAACAAATTTGCCATGAAATGTGAGAGGAGAGCAGCAGATGCCCAGATGATACAAACACCAAAAGTACAGTTTGCATTAAAGAAATTAAAGTGTTGTGTTTTGGGCAGCGCTGGGAGCTGAGATCCTTGGCCACTTTCAATGCCTTGGCAAACAACTTAACAGCTTTTGGCCTCAAGGTAGACAGACACACACTGCAGAGGTCTCCTTGCAAAGCTCCTTACCCAGTTTGCAGTCATATTTATGTTTTCATGGCGTGTTGGGCTGGTTTTTCCTTTTGCAAGTAACGCCTCCGCCCATCAAGCTCTCTTTTTGTCAATTTCATTGCCGAGTTCCTTCGAATGCCACTGCTACAGCTACTGCTCCTGCAGGGCAAATATCCTGCGCACACGAAACGTGCCCAAGTCCTGCAGCCAGGATAAGCATAGATAGAAATGCATGTGCTATGAAAAACAAACAAGCTAAGCAGAGCAAAACAAGTTCAAATGTTGCAACTGAAATATATGCGATGAATGGCAAATACTCTCTAGTAGCTGTATCATGTGAATGATTTTAACTGAGCAAAGTCTAAATGATAAAAGATATTTTCATCAAAATTAATATTATCTAGCTATGATTGAAGTAGAGAGGTTTAAAGTGTCTTTATTATATCTCTTGCAAATTTCCCAACCCATAAGAATATCTGAAATCCAGATCGCTGTCTCTAAATATTGCTTTACTTAATCAATTCATTACAATTTAATGTTTCTTTACCTTTTTCTCTTTCTGCTTAAACAGTTTTTCTTTCCACCGCCTATGAAGCCATAGCCCCAGTCTCAGCTGCCGTTCGTCGTTCTTCCATTTTCATTTTTGCAGTGATCTCTCTTAGCATTCCCTTTCGTCCATTCCATTTTAATTACAGTTGCTAGTGATATATTCTCTCTTTCGTTCCCTTTTTCATTTCCCCTGTCATCTGTTAGCTTCTTACTTCGTTTTTGCTCATTATACCCATTTTGCTGTCATTTGTTTGCAGGGTATTTTGAACCAGGCAATGAGCCTCAGCTTGCTTGCCTGCGCTTCACATGAAAAGTCGAGCAAGTCATCAAAATTCATAGCCTGCTTTTTTGTATTTCTTTCGTAGAGTTCCTCCCCATGCCCCGTCACCTGAACTCCACCACCCTCAGCTAAGCAATTGCAACTTCTGCATCTGCAGCAGCTTCGAAATGTGAAATGCAAAATGTGATTTAATGCCCTTTGGTGTCGCATGCTAATGAGCAAACTTTCTAGCACAGTCGACAACTTTTCCAGCACGTGCCCCTGCTCTCCACATAAATAAAACAGAAAAGCAAAAAAATGAAAATGCCCGGGCTCCGGCTCTGCCTACTTTTCTTCTGTGCACTGTGACAGGAATACTTAAAATGTTGTAAGTATATGGCAAATAGTTTTCAGTTTTTGTCAAACTGATTTATGAAGCGTGGCGTTGGACAAAAAAACTGTACGATGTTGTGCTAATTATGTTGGGTAGGTCTAGTTTTTGAAAAGAAACTGGAAACGTGACTGGAAATAGGGCTTCCAGATCATAATTTGTTAACTGTCGTAACTGTAAACGTCGGAAAGAGTTTAAAGAAGACCATAAGTACATATTTAAAGCTAACGAAAAGTAGATAATTTTTCACTTTAGTTCTAAAGTCCAGGGGAAAAGTTAAATCTTAGTTCAAATTAATAGTGTAATTAGTTGTTTGATATCTAGCTCTGTTAAATAACAGCAACATGTTATCTAGGCATCATTGCATTTACGCTCCCATAATTTGTTAATCTGCTTTACTCAATTTTGTATAACGGAATCTTGCTCTGTCACTGCAAGCTGAGGCCACCCGCATAGTGGCGACTGTATGAGCAAGAAAGGTAAGCGATGACCGCGATAAGAGCGATAAGAGTATGCGACTCGATGTAAGCTCAGACCATCTCTTGCTCTCGCACAGCAAGCGATTATATGCGCAAGAAAGCACAAGAAATGTAAGCGTCGATCATGATAAGAGCGATAAGAGAATCAGACTCTATGTAAGCTCAGCTTCAAATTATAAGCAGAAGCTATTATGTTTTTTTGCCAGTCTGAATGTCAGCTTACGTCGAGCGTGGTACTATTATCGTTCTTATCGCGCTTATCATCTTATCGTGCTCATTCAAGCGTGGCTGCGGCCAAACTCATACATAAGCGCGGTTATCAACAATATACCAATGTGTGTACCGGCAATTATATATGAACACAGAGCTGTGCATAAACTTCTTAAAAATTCTGTGAAAATACTTAATTCTGTGAAAATACTTAATTCTGTGAAAATACTTACAATTTTATTTGTGACTGCAATTGATAAACATTGCTTCTATACATAGCGTCTATATACTATATCTACGAAAATATATAGTTATATAAATAATGGTAAGTGCTTAAAAATAATTGTTAAATAATTTTTAAAGAGAACTGTTAACTCTTGGCATTGTTACTAATAAATATTTATCACACCTTTGTGATTATGATTGATTATAAGATCTTAAATTGGATAATATGAAACTCGATGTCAAACCTTTTCCCAGAACATCGTAGTTAAATAATTAATAGTCATAGCATAAAAATGTTTTTTTTAAATTAAATTAAATTAAATTAATTAATTTTTGAATAACACTTTTTTTTAAAAGAGCCAACTTCATAAACAAAGCAGAACTATTTTATGCATATTTCCCCTGTCATAATTTATTTTGCCTATTTTATCATCACTTCTTTCTTCTCTCTCTTCTTCCTCTGGCCCACTCGAACTGCATAATTAAATAAATATTTTTGTAACATTTTCATGCTTAATTTTCAATTAAAACAAAACTTTATAACGAGACGCAGACATGCACCAGGCCAACGCATGGTTCAACGACTCTTCTTGGGCTTCCCAATTAAAGCGTATCCAGGAATTTTAACATACAGCAGAAGCCCAAGGCCGGGAGGCGCATCTAGGCACGCACTGTGTCTTCACCTGAACACGGAGTAGAACACTGAGGTGAAGCTTAACGCAAACTGATAATCACTCAATTTGCTCCGGGGCACAGAAACTATGATGAAGTTCACTCAACTTGCCATGATGGAAAAATCAAGCCAAAAAAAAAAACAAAAAACAAAAAAACAAAAACAAAAGAAAACAAAACCAAGCCAAGCCAAAGTGAAGCCGATGCCTGCCAGGCATTTAGCAAGGCGAGCAAGCTGAAGTGCACAAAATTGGTTGAAACTGAGTGGTAGGGGGGCAGTGGGGAAATGATGAGGAAGGGGAGGAGTCACCATGCAAAATAAATGTTGTAAAGCGTAAACATTGCTTAGCGCTTTGAAACAATGGCGGCCAAACACCGTTCCAGCAAGCCAACACAACATCCGCAAAATGCATAATGCAGCAGCTGCTTGAAGTGGAGAACTAGAAGCAGCAGAAGCAGCATACTTGAAACTTGGTGAAAAACTAAAAAAAACTGAAGAAAAAAAGAAAATCTGAAAATGGAAAGCACAAGAGAAAAATTAGTTACGCCAAAAGCAGTTGGAAATGCTCTGCAAAGAAGACGAAAAAACTATGATGATGCTATGCTAAATGTCTGTGGGGCACGATTATCATGTAAGATGAAGGGCACGACAGGGCAGGGGCAGAGGAGCAGGGGAAGTACCAAGGCACAACAGTGGCAGCAATGAGAAGATTAAGGGTACGGCGGGGAGGCACTTATCAACCATGCATGAGCACTACATTAGCGGCCATCAACTCGAGCTATGCGGCTAATATAGCTCTGAGAGTGTTCTGAAGCTTGTTATGAATTGAAGGGGAAGGGGAAGCAAGGGTATTATGCATGGGTCATCATTTTAATGTAACTTCAAAAATGTAAAGGAAAAGTAAAGGGTTAGCAGATAGAGATGTATCACTGATTGTGGAACTTGGTGTTTCAAGCAGGGATATTTCGTCGCTTGTTCGCTTTATCTAACGCATATCCAGGGAGAAGTTAGTAAATATATACTTCCAATTATTTTATATTTTTAAAGAATTTGTAGATTAGCTTCTAGACACTTTTCATCATATTTTTGTTACACCACGTCCCTTAAATATTTTCCCATAGAGCATTAAAACATCGTCGTCAGTTTACACTTTGCTCCGCTTTTTTTCTTGCGGTTTTGGAAGTCATTTTGCATAATTTTTGAAGTGAGGCCGCGAGCTGGCGGCCAAAATGTGGCCAAAAAGGCCAGGATGACACTTGGTTGTTGCCAAAGAGGGCATGCCGTGGAGGAAAAGATGTGTCGGGCGAAGGGCCACCGCAAGGGTAAGGCAAGTCGGTTGCATAGCTCATCGCCTCTAAGCTGCGTTTGATGCTTGACGTTAGCTGGCAATGAAGAGGGCTGGGGAACGGGCACCGACTGGCTGCAACAATGTGGCCATGTTGCAACACTTGGGCTGTGGATTTGGCGACAATGTCGCAGAAAGATTTCCAGCTGGCGACAAGTTATCAAGACGAACGTGACTGGCAAACAGTTTGAGCTTAACTTCTGCTGCCATACGTCTATACCAGGAGAAACTTTCGGCAGTGGGTGACAGACAGGACAGGACAGGACAGGACAGGAAAGGACAGTAGCTGCCAGATAAGGGCTTCTTTTAGTTGGAAAACTGTGGAACAGCAGCTACTGTCTAAGACTAAGTGTTGCGATGGGAATGTTTAAGTCGTGGCTTACCAATGATAGGCGGGCACAAATAGGTATGCTGTCGAAGAGACTGCCAGGCGGCATGGATACTCTGTTGTTGGGAGTTGACAAACTTTGGAAGTGGATTGGTAGTGGCTTCAAAGATGTGAGATATCGCAATTTTAGATGGAATTAATAGTTAAGATTGTCCTCCTTCTTCTTCGTTACAAATATTGGAGATATCAGAAGTTCCTCTACTTTGACAAAATGGTTTGAAATTAAACTGTGTTGGCTTTCCTTAGCTTCAATCTTTGAAAATCGCCTTAACGGATTTGTAGCTCTCAAAATATCAAATCTAGCTTTTGTCGTACAAAAAATAAATTACAAATCTATTAAATAAATATACTTGATATTTCCTTTAGGAACAGGGCATTGAAATGAACACAATATGGTCGTAAGTGTGTAGAAATTGAAGAAATGTGGGAAAAGTTTTCCGCTTGAGAAAATGTAAGCACATAATAAGTGAGGGTGCAAAAGATTCTGAGTTCTAAAATATTGTTTTAAATTTTGAAAAATGTTTTTAAGATTATAGAAAAGAACCCTGGAACTCTCTTTTGGGGATGTTACAGAAAACTTTAGAAATCTTGACATTTTCCTGAGTAAATTCAATTCTATTTTCAACTTTTCTACAAAGATATATATGAAAAAATGCAATAGCTACTATCCACATATCTAGTAGTAAATGTTGACTTATCGACGACTTCATATACCGCAGTCGCTTTGGTTGAACGCTCAGCAACGCCTCAAAACAGAGATTTATCTATTAGCCATTGAACTTCTTCTCCATCTACAAAGGTACACAAATGAATCTACAAGCCGCTGCTCTTCAAATATAAATTAGTAGCAAGCCAAGCAGCAGCTTCTTATGCCCACAATCAAACAATTTCCAACCTGCTTTTGCTTTTGTCCCCTCCACATTTCCCCCCCGACAAGTTTGAACTGCTGGCGCCAAAAGTAAGTGATGACAATTAAGCAAAGCACGCGCTAAAATTCAACAAAAACCGCTCCAACCATAAATCTGATTAGGCCTTCCACTCCTCTCGCATCTATTCTCTCTTTCATCCTCACACCTTCTAATCTGTATTCTTTGGACCCCCTGCTGTTTTGCCAAACCTTTATGGCAGTATCTTAATTACTCAATGCCGATATCTGCTTATAGATGACTTTTGTTTTGGACCACCTGCTGGAAGCTTTGTGCCTGGAGAGTTTCCTGTAGCAATCACTATTAAAATCACCTGGCTTAATATTGGAGGCCCAGTTTTTATGACACAATGATCACAGTGTGTGGTCCGAATCTTTTACGACTTTCATCCATTATCGGGCTGCTTGTTTTCCTTACGAAAATAATATAAAAATTTATGGGCAGCCAACAGAAAGTTTTCTTTTTAATGCCCTTGCCATCAAAATATGGCCTAACAAATAAACATAAATGCGCTTAGTAGTTGAAAGTTTTGCTCATTATTTTCTACTGATTTTGCTTTATTTATTTCTATATGTTTATACGCTGCCTTTCTCTCTCTCTCTCTGTCTCTCTCTTCTTATCATCTCTGTTTGCAGCTTTGGCCAACTAAATTTTCATTAGATTATTTGCTAAGCCATTAAAATCGATTTTCGGGCACCAACTTTTGGCCAACTGTCATTAGACAATGTTTGTGTGAGAGTGTGTGTGTGTGTGTGTGTATGAGTGTTTGTGTGAAGGATAAACTTTATCAATTTGTGGGCGTGGCCTGATAATAATTTATTCCTCCTCTTTTCTACCAAATATACTCAGAAATAAAGCGCTTCATTCTCAAAAGTTCGACACACAAATTGTCATAAAGATAGCAGCTTGCCTTATTTTATATACCAAAAATTTTAAAAATTTTGAAAAAAATTTTAAAATTTAGTTTTTATATAAAAAATGATTTCTTTAGTTTAATTAAAGATCATTTTCTTTCAATTTTATTTATTTATTTTTATTTGTCTGAAGTAAAAATAGATGCCTCTTATCGAATCTCTTCACAACATCAAATACGAACATGAACTAATAAAATTTGTATAAAATAAATTTCCAAATTGTAGCTCACTTTACTTTCACAGTGTAGCCAGTGGCAAGCCCAATTGTACTCAAACATGAGTCATCATCGTCGCCCTGCCCATTTAACTTGGATTTGTTTGCAGCTTCCATGGATGGATTGTTTGTCTTCATTTCCGAATTTCCGCTTGGCTTTGATTGACATTCAGTGGGGGCTGCCTTGCTTGGGCCATCATCAGTTATTCATTTGTCTTCAACATTTTAACGCCTAGCCAAGTTTTGTCACTCTTGGGCTAGAGTTTAATTGATTAACAGTCCGTTGTAAGAATTTTGTGAAAATATTTATTCAGCCATCAGCAGGCATACGGCAAATTTCCCAATTGGGGTCCTTTTGGTTATTGTTTTGACATGGCTATTTGTGTTTCCCTGACTATTTGGTCACTCAATTAACTTTCCTTTTGTTTCGTAAATGTCTATTTGTGGACTTTTGCCTTTCGACTGCAGCTGTTGAGATTTCCTTTTGCCAATGAATAGCAGAGGAAAATCAGCTGCTATAGTTTTTTTGAAGCTTGAGCTTAATGAGAATCTATTCATATAAGCACACATATTCTTTGATGATCTCATGCAATTCTTGAGACTGAGTCTTTCATTGCCGCCGCCTCCATTTGCCAATTTGGAGCTGTCAGAGGTTAACCCAAATCAAGTTCCATGCGCCAAACAATAGAGGCTCATTAATGAACTGTAGTTTCAATTTTATTTTTATTTTTGAGGCCAATGCAAAAAATTGGTAAAAAAAAAACTCTCAATCCAGGCACAAATAAATAACAACTACAAAAGCATTAGACAGCAGCAAGACGAAGATGAGATGCTCTTAAGAACGAAAATCAAAGAAATGTTTCTAGAACTGCTTTTAATTTAAATATTTCAAAAAAATAATTATTAAATATATAAATTCAAAATATTAATATGGATTATTTAGACTATATGAATCATGCTGAAAGGGTTTGTATTTGCGATGGTTGTTTTTGTTAAAACAGTTTTTTCCTATTGAACTATTTTGACTGAGAATATTCAACCTAGGAATCTCGTTTTCTCCAACTCACCCAGTGCAAACATATTCTTAAAGAACCCTCAAAACTAAAAAAAGTTAGTGAAAGAGTAAAGTAAGAAAATTTATCCATAAAGGGCACTTGGCAAAAGGTCGTGAGCATAAATTTTAAAATTGTTTCTCCGGCTAAGAAGAAGCAGCGAACGATTCAACAGGAACCTAAAAATGAAACTGCATTGATGAAGCACATCAAGCGACTCAAGATGAAGAAGAAACCCAGACGTTCTCATATGCCACAGGGCAGACATGATGGGCTGGCACAACTTATGGACCAAGACGAAGCCCGATACCAAAGACTGGGACCAGGAAGCCATTGTACTGCTGCCACTTGGTCGCCCTGCGCTCCCACTGATGCCTGATGCTGTGCGGGTGATAAGTAACATGAATCACGTTTTATTTTTGCCTTTGGACTTTAACGATGCACTGGGTGAATGGCGAAGGGGGTGTAGGAGTGGGCAGGCTGCCGACTGTTGACTGTTGACTGGGGCTCAATGGCTGACTGACTTTGACTGTAAAGGTCAGGCTGGGGCACCACAGGTTTAGTCCCCAAAGTCTCGTAGCTGCAATTTTTATTTACCTTATTCTGTATGGAGACGAGCTGGAGATGGAGCTCAAGCTGAAGCTGGAGTTGGAGTTGGAGAATTGAGTTCTGTTCAGGTTTCTTATGCTTAGAGCGAAATGATTTGCTTCTCCTTCGTGTTGTTTCTGCAGCTGCTTGTTGCTTTGGAACGTGAGAATTTAATATTTCTTTTTATTAGCTAAGATATTTACAAGAGAGAGAGAGAGAGATGAAGCTGCAAAATTGGGTTGGGGGTGGAGTGGCATTTTCATATGACGACACTTGCAAATATCACAATTATATTTGTTCAATTAAGATAAAATATTTGAATAGTTTGTCAAAGCAAAGGCAAGCTAACCTGTATGCTGGCTTTGCTTATAAAACTCTTCAACTTGTTCTTCCAATTAAGCTTTTCTATTTAGCTAAAAACAAAATTCAATGAAAATGTACAATTTCAGGCTACACTTGAAAAAGTTGTCCAATATTCTGTGAATTCTGTACAAAAATTGTGAAATTTAGAAGAACAATCCAATAGAAAAGACAAATAATGTCCGTGTCAACCATGAAAAACAGAGACAAATAGTCGTTCACATGCGTATTGAGCATACAGCAGAGCAAGATGCTCTTGATATCAGGTTATGAGCACGGCCATCGCATTTAGTTACATCATTGAATGGGACAGGAGGGACTCCGAGAAAGTGATAAGAAAGAGTAGACATAGGGAGAACAGCGAGATTACGAAAGGAGAGGGGATAGAAATAAGCAGAAATGAATAGAAAAGCGAGCCCATAAAGAGGAATGTAAGAAGATGAAAAATAAGGGAAGATCCAAACCCCAAATTCTGCTTCCAATGTTATAATGTCACTTTAATGTCACTTTGATATCGAATTGCAAAATTGTATAAATTGTTGGAATTAGAAACTAAAAAAAATTTACATATTTACATCATGTCAGTGTAAGTTTTGGTCCTTTTTTTCCTCAAGTGTACTTGCATCTATATGTTTTTTTCCAGCTTCACTTTTCAGTTTGCCTAATTGAAAATTGCAATTAAGCTCAAAGCAAAGGCAAACTTGCCGCACGTTTTTTTTTCTTTCTTTTCTTTTTTTTGCTGTGAATGTTGGTCGAATCTGCCCTTGCTGTAAATGTCGCCAAAGTATTTGCAATTAATTAAATGAAAGTGAAGTCTCTTTTGCTTTTTAACAAGTACAGAGCGGCTTTTTGTATTTAATGAACACTGCAAAGGGTTAGAGATGAAGAGCCCAGCTTAGCTTAATTTTGCCTTATCGCTTGGACTTGCCTATATTTAATGCCCTCTGGAGTTTTATAATGGCCAAACAAAACTATTCATTCTCGTGGCCTTGAATGCCTCGTGCTTGCGCCGAAAATGTTCTATTCTCCTCCTGGCCTTCACTGTCAGAAGTCTGCCATGCTCCAGCGCCGCCTTCAATTCAAGCTTGAGTGTTTGTAGAGTCCTTACTGCATCCTGCTTGAGGTCTTCCACAAACTGCACGAAATCGGCCCTCCGATGGCGACGCACATAGCTCTGGGTGTAGATGTAGGAGTGTGCCACGGCCACAGCCAAAACGGCGAGACAAAACCACAATTTCCAAATCATATTGCAAATAATATCGCAGGTTCAAAATATATATGTAAATGTGTAAAACCTCTATGAAATTCTCTCACCAACTGAACTGAACTAACTACTGTGTGGGGCAATTTGAAATGATTTTGTTGTGCTGGCTTACTTCATAAAACTCCCAAAAGGAACTGCAAACAATATTTGGCCCCAGCTATGGCTGGTATAGTTGTACAGCCCCCCGGGAGTGGAACGTGCAGCCGCACACAACTATCGCATTTTGGCCAGTTGGGGATTGTCGCGAGCGAGTGTGGCAGCGGCGGCAAGGGCAGAATTTTTATATTTTTAGTAAGTTCCACGCCACACAGCTTACACAACCACACTCATATGCTTTGCTTTATGATTTTCACGCCGCCACAAAAACACAAAAAAAAAATAAGTGTGCAATACAAAAAGGCTCTGTAATAACATATATTTGTAAGGCAAAGACGAAGTTGGAATTCTCTAGAAAAAGTTGACATATTCAAAATGTAGAGAACATTAGAGAAATTGAAGGAAATTTGAAGGATTTTGAAATGAAAATTATATTATTCTACAAGCCCAACTCAAGCCAATCTAACCCAAGCAGTTATATTATTTTAATAGAAACAAGAATGTTAGTTATATGTCCATATGATATCCTACAACTGCCTGTAGAATCATTAGAAATTTCATCATAAGGAAATTCCGCAGCTCTAAAATTATAAATGATGCTTTCAAATTCTGATAACTATAATTAGATAACCCAGCATTCCCTTCACTTCTTCATTGCGGAGTCGAGGTCCGACAACTAACATCCAGTTAATCGTAAGGAATATACTGATAAAGCAACATTAACCAGTATAAACTCGCTTACCAAATGGTTAGTTCGCTTCTTGCAAGTGGGCTCAGCTCTTAGTGCCAAGCGATCTGCCACAGTCCCAAGGAAGACCCGTTGACAATGGCATATCAATCGGCAGAAGTGTCCTTGAGAACAAATAGGTGAACGAATGTGGATTGAAGGTGTTAAGGAATTCATCTAGTGGGCCTCTATAATTTTCGACTAGCAAAACAGCTTGTGGTTGGTTGGTTCTGTGACTCATTCATCTAACACACACACACACAATACACAGGTAAATGAGCCCCGAAAGCCTAAATTGGAGAAAATACGCATTTAGAATCTCATAAGACAAGAAAGAGATAGAATAGACAAATTTGAGACTGTTCTACCATTGCAACAACCACGAATGATGGACGGTAGCTTCACTTCTATACCCAAACTGCCTTTGATTTTCCTTTAGGGATGAATGTTTAAATGAAATATCTCAAAAAATGAAGAAAAGGTGATGACAGTCGGCGAAGTAGCTTCCCCTTGGAAAATAATACATTTTATAAATGGACAAACACACATTTTATAACTAATAGAACTTCAATACCAATATATATATGGTATTGATTGACTCACTTCTTCTATAGTGAAATCTTTTGTCTTAGCAATATGGGAACTTATGTTTTAGGATCTCTTTTAGCCTTTTAAAGGCATTTTTTAGATTCTTTGGTGAATGCCTACTTAATAATTACCTAATAAACTCCATAACTTCTATTAGATATTGTTTTTATAATTCGAGAGAATTTTATTGAATTTAATCAATCTAAGTTTCGGACTCTCAAGCAAAGTGACTCTCGCCTAATCTTCTCCGAATTATTTTAAGTATCCACAATTCTCACTGAAAATTGTATATAATCTTTACCTTCGTTCAAAGCACACAACAACTGAAACTATGAAATAAACTGTTCATATATATTCAAATTTGGACAAACTTGTACTTCTATGACACAATGACCACCTCCCATCGATGCCAAAAAGTATGCAACACTTACATATGAGATCAACATCCACGTTTATATTTTGAAGCGAATCTTGCCAAAAATCGTATTTTAGTTTCTCTTCATCAACTTATTCTCAAAATATTTCTACACTAACTGAGATAACTTTGCAAAGTGAAGATCTAACATATTTTCCAGCAGCACAGGCTCAAATCTCGTTCCCCCTAATCCTAGCCAGAGTTAGTGTATTTTCAGCAAAATGAAAAGTTGTCCAACCAAATAGAAAAGTTCATTGCGAAAACATTTTTGCCACATTAACGCTTGCACATGCCTGCGCCATTTTGTGCCGTGTGCACCGTCTACACTCTGCGATCCACAATTACACACACACACACACACACACACGCAAATCCCCTTATCCTGTGCGCCTCCCCTTCCACCGCACATTAATAACTTTTTTATAGCGGTCACATAAAAACCGTAACAAAACTCGCCGGCACATTGGATTTTCTGTTAGTCGCTGCTCCTGATCCTACTCCTGCTCCTCCGCCAGTTCTTGTTTTTTAGTAGAACTTTTCTATGGCTTTTCGTGTTGCAGTTGCTGATGTTGTTGTTGTTGTTGCTGTTGCTGTTGTTTTTGTTATTGTAGTTGTTAAATCGCACACGTGTTTTGTAAAACATTGCCATATCCTTCATATCCTTTCATACATGTCCCGTTTTGTGTATGTGCAAGCAGATGTTGTGGCAGGGAGGCAGGGAGGAAGCACCGTAAGCGGCATAGAGATTTCTCTTAGTCTCGTTTTTAACTGCAATTTGTTGCCAAGGAGCTTAGTCACGCCTCCCACCGCCTCCGTCTACTGTTGCCCTGTGAAGTACAGTGGAGACTATACGCACCCACACACACACACATACACACACACACACACATAACCACATGTGCGAGTATTTAGAAAACAAGTGTAATCAAAATTATATGGGCGTGGATTTTTACAAGTGGAGGCGTTTGAAAAATTTCCAATGCTTATGGCCATGTGGTGGAACATTGTGCTAAAAATGGAGGCGTGGCTCGTTGTTTTTTTTGGCAGGAAGGGGAAGAGGAGTTTAAGGTATAGCTGGCGGTTGTTAGCAAGTTATGATTGAATTCGAAGCTGGCTTTTGTGGCCATAGCAGCTGGCATGTGTGTGTGCTCCTAATGGGAAAAGTTTTATGGTAGTTGTAGAATATTTTGGTGCCAAAAAAATATCAGTTTATACGTGTATGCTTCTATCATGTGGGAATGGCATTTATAGAGAATTCTGCTGGAATTAAGGCTTAAGATATGCAGAAAGAGCAATTTTCAGCCATTGAAATTATGAGAACAGACAAAGTTTTCAATGATATGTGCTAGATCATTTGAATTTAAATATCAGTTAATGTTAATCATAATCATAACATAGTGTCAATAATTGCAGTATGTTAACTTGATGGGTTATGTTAAGTACATTTATATTCTATGCAGTAAGCTTACTCTCATTACTCTCTTTCTCTCACTCTCTTACTCTCACTTATGTGAATTTGAATGCTCGCCATGTTAATGCCCACATAACGGGCAGGAAACTCACACATGTGTGCATGAAACCATTAAACACTTGCTATTTGGAACTCATTCGAACTGGTAGCCTTTGTACTCTTCTACGTTTAAGTGGAAGCAATATACTTTTGTTATTTGGAAAAAAACTTTTCCACTATCAAAATTTATTGTGGGCATTAAAACTAAGTGACGATATTTGTACCTCATTAAGGAAGCAGCATCGCATTAAATGCTAGCTACCTCGATGTGAGTCGCTATGCCTCCTTTCGGTTTATTCAAGAGCCTTTGTATGAAAGGATTTTGGTTTTTATACGATGAACAAATCTAATGGACTGCCAACCTGAGAGCAAGCTAACTAAAGTTGTACGTGAGAGAAATACGATTGCCCTTGTGCCTTGTTTATCATCATAGCTAGAGCAAATCGAACCGGAATCAGATTCCGATTTAAAAGACATTTCTGTTGCACTACGCGGAAGCAGCTTATCTTACCCCTTCACGATCGGCTATTAGCCTAGCAGCTCGTTGCTCAACTGTATCAGATGCACGCGCTTGAGACGTGCCTTCACTGTCGGCTTCTATTCTGACCTCACTTGATTCTAAAGTTCTCCTAGCTATTGCGTATCGTGTTTCTGGTGCATATCCTGCTAGTTGATATTGACAAAATATATCCTTGATGAAACATCTAGAACTTTCACACCTTACATGGTTGGCTGATCTTCAACCTACAAATTTGTACCCTGTATAATCCTTAACTGTGACTCATCCAATCATATTTTTTAAGTCCCTCAATTATATCATATTTTTTCTATAATTATTCCCCACCAAGTTTGTAGGTCATTGAGCAAACCACAATCTAGTTGACCACTCAACCGTCGCCGATTGAAAGAATCACAAACCGCTTGAACTGTCTAGAAAAGAAAAAGAAAAACTTCCAGTTTAAGCAAATTAAATGAAACTCTCGTTTTTTTCTTCTCACTCAAAAATAAGCCAAGCATAAAAAATTAGGAGCAACAGCTTGGAAACGCGACAAGTTTCGAGAGTTGGAGGAGAGTGGAGAAAAACGAAATTAACATGTCATAAAAGAATTACAACCAGCAGAAGGCTAATCGATAATTTATGAGCGGAAATGTGGCACACCGAATGCCTGATGGACTGAAGCGGCAAAAACTGTAACATGTCTATAAATAGAGCTAATGAGAAGAGAGACACTGACAAAGGAAAGGGTAAGCCATTGGACAGACATATATATGCACTCATATATGCAGGCTGTAAATTGTTTAAACAAGCGAAGCCAGGCGAGGCGGTGGCGGTGGCGGCAAAATTGACTTTGAGCTGTTTTCAGGGGGGGAGGCTATGGGGTGGCAGATTGGATTGGAGTTGCTGTCGTTGACTCTGGCTGTGTTTAAGCAATCATTGTGTAAATATTTATACCAAAAGGTAAAACTTAACTTAGGAATTGTTTATCTTTCTGTAGCCAACCCTCTCCCTTCCGCCATCTAAATCTCCAACGGCTTCGTGGCAGCTCAGGCAGCCGATTATGAGCGGGACAGAGTTGGATTTGTATTTGCTCAAGTTTTGCCCTCAAATGCAGACATTAAATGTCAAATATTTGTATCTTTGTGCCAGTTGATTTTCGACAGATGTCGAAATGTTGCAAGTCAAAATGCAACTTAAACAAGATTATTTGCTGTTGGGTTTCGGCTGCGACTGACATGATGTTGGATTACTGCAGTTATGCCAACCAACTAAGTGAACATTCTAGGCATTTTTGATAGAAAATATGGGGCACAACTTTATTTTTGATTACAATTTCAATTTCAGTTTGTTCAAACGAGCAAAGGAATTGTGGAGTTCACCATAAATTTGAGAAAATATATCCTATATTATTCCTTAAATACAAATCTTTCGTTAACTTTAAGAAATTCCTAATAAAGACGTACGTTCATCTAGTTTCTTCCTTCAACTGATCAAATAATGTTACTTGCTTTTGCACACTTTTAAGCCTGCCTTGAGCTCGCCCAAACGCATCAATTTGATACCAAACGTAGAATTGATAGTTATGGCCATTGATTGAACATGTTAGCCGCCAGATGGCGCCTTTACAAATCGCTTGCTTTTGAAGTTATCTATTGGCGGCAGAGCGAGTTGAAATATAACTTTATACCATAAAAGTCATGTCATGCTGACAATTGCGAAGTGGAGCCTGTTTGCAGAGTCGTCCCCACCGAAAGCTGGGGCCGCAAATTAAGCCAGTCGAAATTTATAAGCGCCTGGTAAATGCAGATAAACGAATACAATAAATAACAACATAGAAGAGTGAGAGCGGGGGGAAGATTCTGGGCGGGGGGATTAAAACCACAGCAGGCAGCCACTGTCCACTGGCCACTAGAAATGAAGTCGTGGCAATTGGAATGCTGCTTTGGTAGGTCTCTCTCTCTATGATCCGAGTACTTAGGAATAGAAGAGCCTACGCCAAGTCTCCTCTGGTAACAGACTTGCCCCCTACGCTCGCAGATAGAGGAGTATTTTAGTATAAATCAGAATAAATCCGAGTACACACACAAAAGCGGTGTCTGAATGTAAATCGAAGCAGGAATCGAATTCTGAATGCCACCTGCTGATGCTACCGCCCTGGTTTTGAATTGCCGATTCCTTCGATATTGATCTTAATTTGCAATACAACGAGCTGTATAAAAAAACAAGAAACAAAAAAAAAACAGCTGGAATGGCAAAACGAAAGAGAAATAATATCAAATAAAATGCTGGTATGGAAAGGAAACCGGCCTGGCTATTGATCTGAAAGGCTTGGACTTGGACTTGGAATTGAACCTGGGCGAAGCTCTTTTCGAGTATTGATAAATGAAGAGCAGACAATTTTACTGGGGGCCTGGGACTGTTTGTTGCTGTTGTTGGGTTGCCTCATTGGATGGAACCAGTTCCTCATGTTGAGTCCTTTCAAAGTAAACCAGTTAGCAGTTGATTGTGGCTTAGTGTATTTTGAGGTCATATGAATTTTAGCAAGAGCTTTGCCAAACGCTACAGTTTTGTTTCAGAAATGCAGAGAAATTGATGGTGAAGAAGAAGAACATCTATACATTTTTAAATATAGAGTGAAATCTATAAATATATATATATATTTCTTCTGTTTTGAAGATGAGCTTCCAGGAGTCCCAAATATAGATATACTTATCCTATTCTTACTCTTTACAAACAGCTTTACTCTTTCATATTTATTTGAAGTTCAATTTTTAAATTCGATATGGATTATTTTTTAAATAGAAACCAAAAGAAGGCCCTAAAGTGTATTCAAGCTTGACGTACCTAAATATACCTCTTGTAGTTTTCTCATATACTTCTTTTAGCCTTTTGTTGGCCATTTTGGAAAATTGCATTCTGCCCAGAGAGGCAGAAGTTGACAAAAGTGGAAGCAGCAGCAGCATCAGCAGCAGCAGAAGAGAAGATGCAGTGACAATTCTGTGGCTGCAGTTGAGAAGCTGCCAGGAACAACAACAACAATGCATGTCAATTGTTTTGTGTGGCATGAGGAATGCGTGCTGGTGCTGGTGCTGAAGCTGGGGGAATGGGAACGGGTCCGGGTCTGGGTTCGGGTTCGGGTGGAGAACTGTCAGAGTCTTTGCCAGAGTCTCTGCGCATGTTGATGAAGTGCAGACAGCAAAATTCCATTTTTAGTCATGCCATTGCATTTGATTATAAACCAACAGCAAAAAGGGAAACAAAAACCAACAACAACAAAAAAATAAAGAAAGAAAAAGTTTTGGTCAGAAGCTGCCAGTGCCCTGCCACAGGCACGGAGGAACAAGTTTTCGTTTTCAACTTGAACTATCCAAGCGAACCGCACTCAAAAAAGGTGTTAATCTGCTAGGTAAATACCCGAAGAGGTGTACCAAAAGTACAGCAAGTAAAGACCTGTGGATGAGAAATGCCTTTTGTTTTTGGTCTCCAACAAAGCCAAGGCTTTGTCTTTTGAGCGAAGTAGACGAACTTCAGCTGTGGAGAAGAGACAGATATGCCTTATCTAAAGTTAAAGCTTTGTCTGTCGGTTACCACACAGATGACAGCTTGGGAACGCTCTAATTGACACTCGGCCGAGAGGAGACAAGACATCCAACGACCTCTGTGTACGCTTAGAATACTCGAATATTTAATGGACTTATCTTGACTTTTAGCTTGAAAATTGGTTTTTAATAGAAGCTGCTAAAGTAATTGATAGGTTCAAGTGATCGACCAGTAGTCATAGAGGAGGTATGCATGGGCACTTGTAGGGCGTTTCTTATTCAGGGTTTTGGGTCAAGCAACCAAGCAGGTGAAGCCCTTGTAGAGGGTATTATAATTTTGTCAAGATATTTTTAACGCATAGAAGGAAGCATCTCTGACCCCATAAAATATGTATATATTCTTGATCAGCATTACAAGCCGAGTAGATAAGGCTATGTCCCATTGTATGTTCTGTTTCTATGCGAACTACTCTCTCACTTTTGAAGTTTTGTTTTGCTGTAGGCTACTCATATGTAGCTTCCATATAAAGACATATAAATGAAAACTTTGTACAATAGATGGCGTTGACACAATTTTATTTGCTATGTGCTCTGTCTCCTTGACTGACAAATAGATTTCTTGGAAAGCTAATGTGATGTATGTACATGTTTTAGACTACTGAGTTTTCTTTCCCTTTTATAGTTCTGCAAAATTATGTAAACTTCGGTCAACCGAAGTTAGCCTTCCCCTCTCTTGTTTTCTATATCGTTTTGCAAAGCTTAGCGCACATAGAGAAAGATTCAAAAACGGACCGAGATATATTCATCTATCTAAAGCACATAGAGAAAGATCCAAAAAGGGACCCAGATATATTCATCTGTCGTTAAGTTTATAGGTTGTACAAGTTTCCTTTCAGATAGGAAGTGTTGTCACTGCGACTCTTTTGTGGAACCTTTTTCAGGATATTATCAATGGGTATCGCTCGTGTACAGCCCATCTTTTCTGAGTCGTTTGGTCGCAATTTAGTCCGTTTTCGGGAAAATATCTTTGATAATAACCAAATCCACTTCCATTTCCTGTATCCTTTACCCTCAGCCATTATATTTCGTTCCTTTGGTTCCATCACTGAAATCTTGGAACAAAATTCTATTTTCCATTCATAGAATCACACTTACCCTACTATTTTATATAATTGCCATTCTTTCTGCCAACTTTTCTATAATTTCTTTACTGCGATAAGTTTGGAATCATGTATTTCGCTTCACAGCTTACACAAGATGACTTCAAGCAGCTTTACTTCCTCTTACCGAATCGCTTAGCTAAGCTTTGCCTTGCCTTCCCTCCCGCTGCTTAATTACTTAAGGCCACATTTTCTAGCCGCTTTTCTTCCATATACTTACCTTATCATCTTTTCGCCATAATTATTTAAACCATATTTTCCAAAGCTTTAAATACATAAAACAACACACTTGCGCATTTTCAGTCTTTAACAATAAAATAAAGTTTTATTTTTGCATATATTTTTCCTTAAATTTGTTGACTCGTTTTAAATAATTATACAAACTTATAATTGTTTGTTCGTTTCGCTATTTTACATCGACTATAGTGATATTTTTAAATATTATCTGTTCTTAGTTTTCTGAACTCTAAGTTATTCAAAAATTATGTTTGCAAAAAACAAATGCTTCAACAGTTTGACAAAAAATCAACAGAGTGGCTTCTTTTTTTTTAGGGATTTTAAAAATATTTAAATGGCAGTTTTTCACACTTATTTATTTTAATATTTCTTTCTTTCTTTATGTAAGCGATAGATAGTTTTTGCAGAGCCTTACAATTTTTGAGGCTTAAGTGTTATGACTACAACGTCATATCAAAAATGTTTGAACAAATCTCTTATCTTTTTGTTGTTAACAAATATACAATTAGAATTAGAATTAATAATCATAATAATAATAATAATCATGGTTTTAGCACATGGAGGACATTTATTGCTACAATAATACATTTATAGTAGGTATGTTTTTTGTTCTTGTTCTTGTTTTTGTTGAAATATTAAATTGTAATTTTATGCGGGTTGAATTTTTACATTTAGCTCAGGGTTAGGCAGATGTTTTTTTGTTTTTTGTTGATTTATATTTAAGTTACAAGTATTTTTGTCAAGCATTTCTTATGCCTAAGAATAAAAAGGATGTTTGACGTCAGTGAAAATTTGACTGCTGTTTTGGAACATGCAGAACATGTGTTAGTTAGATAAGCCCATGGCCAATCAGTTCTCTCAGGCACACTCACACACTGGGGTGATACAGGGGTGTGCTCTAAGGATTCTTCGTGCTGTCCTAACACATGCTCTTACGCACACCATCAGTTATGTTTTTTATTACATTTTGGTTTTAGTTTATATCTGTGTGTTTCAGATATTTGTTTTCTTCTTCTTGCACATTTTCTTTCTTAAGTCTAAAATATTTTCAAGCCGCCTCCTGACAGTCAAACTTTCACTTTGCTTACCTTAATTTGTTCATATATAATTTTCTTCTTCTTCTTCTTTATATATATATATATATGTCATATTATATAAGTAGTTTTGCATTAATATTAGGGCACATTTAAAGCTTTTACAAAATTAAAAATTCTACTTAAATTGCAAACAAAAAAGAAGAGAAATGAAAGAATGAGTTTTGGGAGAACAAAAATATCGTTTTCCAATTGGTGGAAAGTGAAAGCAACTATCCTTAACATTCGCGTTTTCGACAAAATACTTAAAATACTTAGAACTAATAAATCCAACTTATAGATAAAGTTTTGGTTCAACAACAAAGCCCCATTGACTGGGGCCTGCTTCTTAAAACAACTTAGCTTAGGGTTGGGCGTTTTCTTGAATTTTCTGAAAATTGTTTCTTGGATGAACTTTATACAAAGCTAGTAATGATGAGACTGCGTACTACAAACTACGACTGCTTTTCACATCTAGAATTCTCTGTGTGTATGTATGTGTGGGTGTGTGTGTGTTGGTGTTTCTACGTACTAAACTCTAAGTAACTTTCATTTGCCGGCATCTCAATGTCGGCTTTGACTTCAATTTCTCCACCAATTTCGGCCTCTTTAGTCACGGCCCCAGTTTCATACTAGACATACGCCTGAGCCCGTGTCCTCGGCTCCTTGCCCTGTAATCGCTCCACAAAGTTCCGCCAGCTAACCATTGTCTTGCTGGAATACAGCCAGACACTCGAAGTGACGCCCACCAGCATGGAGCACAGATATTTCACCATGAATATCTGGAATATGGGACGCGCCTCGGCTGTGCCCTCAGCCCGTGCCGATGGACAGGGTATGGAGAAGGGTTTGCATATATCACGATGCCATTGGATCATCCATTCATCGAAATTGTAATACTCGTAGAACAGGCAGCCCAAGAGGCCCACAGCTGGCAATATGAAGAGACCCGAGAAGAAACCTATGCGTAGCATCAAACGCTCGAGTTTATCAGTCCGTTTGCCATCGGTTTTCATCACAGTGCGAATGCGGAAGAGGGAGATGAAGCCAGCCAGAAGAAAGAGAGCTCCAATCGAGAGATAAATGCACAGAGGAAGTATGAGAAATGCGCCCAGAGAGTGCGTGTCCAATTGACCAACAAAACACACGCCAGAGAGTATGTCACCTGAAAAGAGAGAGAGAGAGAGAGAGAGAGAGAGAACAAAGATCATAATTAGTTAGGAGTATGAAGATAGAGAGAGGAATATCTAAGGTGTAATGAATGTTGTTCCTTTGGTACTCTGTGGGACACATCAAGCTGAAATCGGGTTCTGGTTTTGTCTTATGAATATAGACAAAACTTCACATCATCCATCATGTGTCCCTACAATTTCACATCCTCTATTCTCCTTTGCATATTTTATAATCAACTTTGACAAGTTGTTTTTTGTGTGCTGCTTTTACTTTGGCGCTACCAATCGCATCTGACATTTCACCTGCTCAACTGAAATATCCTGTTCATGTCCCTGTACCTGTATCTGTACCTGTACAAGCACCGTGCACCTGTACTTGTCCACAGCTAGCTATCTCTTTCACTCGCCTAGTCATGGGCCACTCTGCGCCGCTGATGAAACTGTCAACTGTCATTTAAATTTTAATCGCATGTTGTCTCTTGTGTTGTTTCTCTCGCTTCGACTTGTCGCCGCGATTATTGTCGCCACAGTGCTCGACTGACTCCCCCTTGTTCATACCCCCCTCCCCGTTGTCACTGACAAGATTTTAATTACTGCGCCACAAGGCAACAAAAGTCGACCCGACGGGGTCTCTGTGCCCCCCCACATGCCCTTGTTCGGCCAGCTCTAGCTCTATCTTACTGTATGTCAGTCGCTTATCGCATAGCTTTATAAAAATAATATAGAAAAAGACACTCATTGGGTTGTCGTTTTCCCAACTCTCCGGCTCCCGCTTGCTCGCACTGCTGCACTCCTTCTCTCGTCCACCAGCAGTTTCAGTTTCTGTTGTTGTTGCACTGCCCTGTTTCTGTTGCTTTTGCTCCATTTAGATAAATGACACATAAATTAAGCAATTTTCATTTTATTTTCAGCTAACATACTCTCTGTCTGTCTGTGTGTGTGTGTCGGTGTCTTACTTGTTTTTCTTGCCCCCCAGGGGGACATAGATAATAGAATAATTAAAAGACAAGAAAAAAGAGAAGAAAACAATTGTCAAACTGATTATATTTTCAATAGACTCTTCTCGTTTTTCAAGAGCCAGCTTTGAACCTCTATAGTTGTGGGTCACTGGATGTGTATATTGACCCGACTTTTTAAAAGGAAACTATCGGAAAGTAAAGCTATCCCACGCTGGAATACTATTGAGCATTAGTCGAAGTCAAAGAAAAGCTTTTAAGTTGTCCAGCAGAGCTAGGCATTCCCTACAATTCAGTTCAAAGCAGGCGGAGAGTGGGATCAAACCCTCTGATCAAACCCTCTGATCACACTCCTCCGACTGCTCACTCATAGCTTCCAGGGGCCGAACAGGTTCCAGGCTTTTTACACACATGACACCCGAAGCATAAGGATCATTCGCATGACGATTGCGATGGCGAGATTGTTCAAAGTTCTGTTGCGCTGCGAACTGTTCTGACAGCATTGGGCGAAAGTACTGAATGATTTGGAAAGTTATATATAAAAAATGATATATTTTACTATTTGGCAAATATACAAATTTTTCTCCCTTGGTGTAAAATATGTATCAAAGTATTGACTTTAAAGCGAAGCCACATTTTCATACTAAGACTGCAGCTCGCGATAATCTTCTGACCATTCTAAGCTTTATAATTGTCATTGGAAACTCTAAGATGTTCTTATATCATCAGTTCACATAAATTACAGCTTATGTTGAAGTTAATAATGCAATTGATAGACAGGTTCACATAAAAACAAACCAGTTTTACCAACTCAACTCAGCCTCGTATATATTTAATATTTTATAATTTTCATTTTATGCATTATAGATCCCATAAACTCCAAGTTTGAATAACCTTTGAAGAAATATAAAACTCGAAAGAAATCGGGTTTTATTATGATATTTGGAACATGCTTCCTGATGGAACTTTATTTGCCATTATGGCTAATGCATTTTCATAGTTTTATGATGATTTCTGCTCAAATGTTTGCCACGCATTTTGATATCTTTGTAACATAAAAGTTCACTTACAAATTTCAAAGCTACAGAAAATGGAGAAATCAATGGGGTAAAGTTAAGGCTAAAGTTTGATTTGACTTGGGGCAAAAAACATAAGAAAATGTTCAGGTGGATATTCACATTTCGGGGCTCAATCAAATAAAACGTGAAGCAACTTTATTCAGTTGATTTCAGTCAACTGTTTATACGAGAGTGGGCAGAGCCATTATAGAATATAGTAGAATATAGTAAAATCAGGCACAAGATATAGAGCTTTCTGGCACCCAAGGAAGATCAGCAGAAATTCTTCACTAAATTAACAAAATGCGATGAAATGGAATAAATATCAAGGAATTGTCACATTTGGACTTCCTGTTGGGGAATCGTCGCTGAAGATGGGATCTTTCAGTCAATAAAATGCACACGACTATTTCTAGGGATGCCTTAAACATTATCAAGTTTGTCAGTTTGAACAGAGTTCAAAATTAGCCACTAGAAAAGCGTTATATAATCATTTCATCAGTGATTCTTACTTTGTTATTTTTAAGCAAAGTTCTTGAAGTAGCTTGATGAAAACTATTCCATTAAAAAGGAGCTAGCACTTTGTAAATAATCTTGATACAGAAGGATATAAATCGATATAAATCGCCATTCTTATTTTAAGGCATTAAAGTTAAGGCAATAAGTTGAGTTGAATTTCAAAATCATCAGGCTTTTTCCTATTATCGATTCCCTTCAAATCATGTGGAATGAATCCGTTTTTACGGTTGTAGTTTTTGTTGTTATTCGAAACTGGGGCTGGATCATAATTCGAACATAACTTCGAAAATCCAATGCGGCGAACAAGATTTCGAATTCTAAGTCAAAGCTGAATGGAATTCTTATTTCTTTTCAAACTAAATCAGAAATGGAAAACTCCATTTCTTGATATGACAATATATGAGAAATCGTAATCCAAAATAATATCTTCTTGCCGCCACTAATAACTTTTCGGTTCCGTCTCGAATCGTGGCCTAACCCCGCTGCACGTAATGCCCATTAGCCACAACAATTATAACAACTATTTGGCAACACTTTTTTGTTCTTGCCAAAAAGTTAATGGCTTAATTATGTATGTGCCTTTTGGACACTTTGCCAAATCAAAAGTTCAACAACCTGTTGCACACAAAGTGGCAAGAAAATAAACGAACGAATAAAGCTTCGACACGCGACATTAAATGCAAAAACAAGAACAAGAACAAAAAAAACAGAAGGAAATAAAAAACGTGGCAGGCAATAAAAATTGAGGTCAACAGCAACAGAGGCTAATGAATAACAAAGACAGCAGCGGCGGCAGCAGCAGCAACAACAACAACAATTGCCACAATTGCAACAAAAACAACAAATGCAACAAACGCTTGCCGTGTCGCATAATTTCGCATTGAAAATGTCAACACAGCAGCAAAGCGGGGCAAAGAATGGTCGAGTGTGGGGAGGGGGTTAGGTTGTAAAGTGGGGGCGAGTGGGCAATGGCAGGCTTATCAAGATGCGCAATTAAATATGGAAATGTGCAACGAGAGAAGCGTAGAAAAATGCTAACAGAACACAGAAACACACACACACACACACACACGTACACGTACACCAGAATAAAATGGTGGAAATGGAAAATGAAGCCAAAACACTCGACATGTTGCAACAACAACAGCAACAACATGGAAATCTGCACACGCGACAAGTGTCATTAGCACAGAAATTCCCCCCATTTTGAAGCCCCCTTTGCGCCACCGCTGTCACCGTCACCTCCTGAGGCCACCGCACTTAAAAAATAAACCTTTAAACAATTAAATGTCATTTTGTGGCACATTTTATGGAGTAAGTTAGTGCGAAAGGCCACAGTTGAAGTATGCTAGAACAAGAGATACTCTATATATATTCAGGGCGCACAGCTGATGTTCATTTTAGGTGGAAAAGGAAGAGTTTTAATACAAATTGTAGGAGAAGTTAATGATGATGATGATGCAAAATTTGATTTCCATTTAAAAGTTGTGCAAAATCTTGTTTATATTCTTCAAAGACTAAGAATAAGAAGAGTAAATTGGATAAGGAATCGAATAGTGAAATACATAGACCTATGAAGCGAAAGCAGTTGCAAAAGGATATCAGTTTTCTGCTAGACTCATCGTAAGAAAAGTTCTTAAAAGTGTCAGAGCTGACTTTGGTTTCCAGTTAAAGTAAAGTTAATATGAAGATAAGTTGAAAGCCAGATCTGATACATTTTCCTAATGGATGGATAAACTTCGTCAGACTTTGAACATATTGAAATTATACAGATCATTTTTTATCAATGAACAAAATGTCATAGGACACAGCATAAGATAACAGAGCAAATCAGACAATTCTGTACATCCGACAAAAGATCTTTCAATTCAGATTTTAAGTGAAAACTTCATCTTCACAGTTTCATCTCGCTGTTGCTTCTAAATTAAGCGACATTTTGCAATGGAAAATAATTATTTGAAATTTCTTTTCTAGAACAAAAACTATATTGCTGTTCTAATTCTTATTCTTCAATACTTTGGGAACAAATTGTGGTTGATTTTTGAGAAAGATTAATAATATTTCAAAAAAGAAGTTGAAGATGATTAAAAGCTTCTTCTTTTTGGAAAACATTGAATCTGGCATCTCTAGAATTTGTTTACAGGATATGAAAATTTAGTAGTACGAAGGTTGGCAAATTCCTGGCTGCCCCGATCTCCGCTCTCACCAAATTCCATGTTAGTTAAGTGTTTTTGTTGTTGTTGTTGTTGCTCTAACTGCTATTTGTTGTCAACGAACGCATTTTGCAATTCACGATTATTTGGTGCAAATATTTGAAAATTAAACAAGGGTCCACCGCAAGGGAATCTGGGACTAGGACAGGATAGGCTGGGAGGCTGGGACCAAAATTTGTATAGAATTTATATACGAACAAGAGGCAACAATTGTAATAACAACAACAACCGAAGCAACAGCTACAGCTACAGCAACTACAACAACAACAACTGCAATAATAAACAGCTGGTGACAAGGTTCAGGTTTTCAGACAAAAGCAAACAATTTTAGTTGAGGCCGGAATAGATGGCAGCCGGGACATGAGAGGGAACTTGTAAAATGGCAGCCAAAGTTCAAACCAAGAAATGGGTAAGGAAGCGAGAGGATGTGTCTCAGCTGTACCTAAGAACTGGAGGAGCAGGAGCTTCAAATGCATCAAGTAGCTGTGTGCGGTGAGGCTTCAGCGGCAAGTGTGGTTGAAAGGACGAAGAACATGTGGCAACTGTTGAGCGAACGTGCTGATATAGTGGAAGTGGTGATTAGTGCAATAAGTGAAGCATAAGGTGAATATATATATATATAGTTTGGCAAGGAAGGTATACATGTAGTTAAGATATTTGCACTTAGCTAAGGAAGTATGCAATGCATAGAGAAAGCAATGAAAATGGCAATGAAACAGCAAGAATATCTTGAGTATAAATTTTATAAAGCAATTGTGCGATTGGAATTATAAATTATGCAATTTGGAGGAAGAAGATGTTGAGATGAATTGAGTTTTATTCAAATTTCAATCATCATTTAATAGTAAACTATGATCTATATAGTTTTATATTGATTTAGTAGGATGAATCTTTAATTGGGCCTCCACTCTCATCTAAAAACTGATCTTATAACTATTTGCAAGCTTTTGTTCTATACGAATTGACATTTCCATTTACCATTTCTATATCCTGCCCTTGCGCATCTTCTGTTACACTTTTCCATACCTCAAATTGCTTTCCTTGTTATCTGTCATGCCATTTTCCTGGCGCACTTAAAAACGAAAACATTTTGACGCTGTCCCCTGTGTGTCTCCTCATACAAAAAGGCAAACAAATTCCCACACACACTCCCACACACACTCCTCCCCCATAGGGGTAGGGGTTAAAAAAGCCTGCTTAGACATGCATAAATTACGTGCGACAGGATACGCAACATGAGCGAGACAGAGATAGTAGAAAAGTGGATGTCGCTGCCGCTCCTTCCTGCCTGCTGCTAGTTCTGATGCGACCGCATCCTGACAGCGCTTTTCAACGCCTGTTCTCCATTTTCACATTTACTTTTTTTTGTTCGACAGCTGGCATTTAAATTATACAGCATAAGAGACGAGGGGGCGGGGGAAAGGGGAGTGAGTTCAAAATTCAACCGCAGGCAGTCAACGTGGCGTATGCTTGACATTTAAGTGTGTTGGCGAAAAGTAATTAGAGGGGGCCTTGCGAAAATCCCTTTGCATAAAACAATTGTTATTGTGTGCTTACGACTTGAAGGAAATGACTTTTGTGTATTTTCTATTTTCATTTTCATCTCACTTTCCATTTGCCAGTTTTGCGGGCACCTTTTGCCGCTGCCTTCTTCGTGGAGGCCATAAAAAAGGATTAAAATTTATGAAATTGAACTAAAATGGAAATGGCATAAAATTTTTTGTTTTGCTTTTTCCTTTTTTGTGGCAGACACATGCTTGAGGTTAAGGTGGGTTGGTGGGAAAGGGGGAGGGGGGCTTAAAGGGTTGCTGCGGATATGTTGGAATATCCTGGAGACTATAAATAGCAAAATGTGAAAGCTGAAATAAATCCATGATATATGTGTACATTTTTTAAAGCAAGAGAGTTAAAAAAGGACTTGGGAGAGGCCTTAAAATATTATTTTTTATTAATTGCTTTACGGGAGACACAGGGGAGCTGTTTGGAAGGGATATGTCTTTGTGTTCCGAAATTTGGGAATATATATAAATTTTCACGGTTATTGTTGAAAATAAATTGATGGTGTAAATATATTAAATATATAAATATAAAAATGTAATTCAAAAGAACTCAAATGATTAGAAATTTTCTCTGTAATTTCAAAAGAATTATTTGAAAATTTCCAAAATATATAAATAATAATAATATAATCTAAAGATGAGCATATCTTGTTCAAATATGCATTTTCCTTTTCCAACTTCTAAAATCCCTTTTGCCCCCTCTTATGTGCCACCACTGCTCCTGCTTATATTTGCCCTTAACATTTTTAAGCCTCCATTTAAGCAAATAAAAAAAATAAATCTTTGACCCTGCGGTTTTTGTGGTGCAGCCTCGTAAAACCCTTTTTGCCATATCCTTAACTCGCCCATGCCATCGTTTTGCGTTTTAATGCCCACTTTAGCTTGTCGCGTGTTGTTGGCCAAGGCGTGTTGAGGCTTAGCCTCAACTCAATTACGTAAACGTGGCAACATGGCAGGCAGAGCAAATAAAACGCAACAAAAATGTTCATTAGAGGAAATTTAATTTAATGAAATCGTTTTGGGCGACGCTTGAAATTTCCAGGTAAATGCTGTAAATGTTAAATGTGACGCGTTTAAGGATGGCCATAAGAATTTAAGGGAATTTCTTGTAACCATTTCAAAGAGCCTAATGAGATATGGGGTTGAAGGGGGAAGATGACTCAAGGCAAAATGAGGCGGCTTTAGTTCAGTACTTTGTTTTAAATGGACAGGATATGAAGACTTTGGAAGACTTCCGGTTAGTTTAACATTTATTAAATTTTGCTAAATATATTTAATAAGAAACTAAGTCTGGCTTTGCAATTATTTCACTTGATATTCTAAATTTTCAGAAATTAATATTAATTAACAAAACGCGGTTAGAAATTTTATGTGATTTTGCGTGAAATGAGCCTAAGTTTAACAATGTTTGCATTAAAACATAAATAAAATTTGTAAAAAATTCTTTCCCATTTCTTTTGACTTAATAATTTTCCTTCATAAATTAACAACCTGAAACTTCTCCTCCAAAAATTAATGATAAATCAAATAGAGCTGCTATCACCTTACTTCGTTGGGGAAAAACTTTGTAGTTTCCCTAAATAATTGTACACCTAAACGTGAAATTAATTTAAAATTGCTCTCCCCCACCCAAACCAATAAAAACTTCTTAAGAAATGCAAGCTTATGACGCCTAAAACTATGCAACATAAATACCAAGCAAAACTGCTTACAAATAACTTGACAACACAACTCCAACCAAAGGGGGGAACTGTAGGGAAAGCGAGAGAGAGTGGAAGTGAGTTAGTTGCCTATAACCCACACAGCAGTCAACACCAGCAGCGTTAAGACCTCAGAGTACTAAACTTTGGGGAGTTCTTGCCCTTCCACCCCTCCCCGCTGAGGGCAAAACTTTTATTTGAGTTTGCCCTCCTGCCTACATTTGCCATCTGGCTTAGAACAAAAGGCGCAAATTCCCAAAAGCAGAAGAAAAGCGCAAGCCAAGCCAAGGCAAGGCAAGGCAAGGCAAAGCAAGTCAAAAGAAAAATATCAAGTATTATATAATATGTACCAGAAATTAATACAAACACAAGGGCAACATATGGAAAATAAATTAGAAAAGTTGCGGTTTGCTGACAAAGTTTGATTTTTCGTATAGAAAATGTATTAATATTTTGCCCAGTCTCCAAATTTCTTGTAATTCATTCAATTAAAACTTATTTTCGGGCATGAAAAATCATAACAAATAGATATAAATTAAATGGAAAATAAAGAAGGAAATTATTTCGTGAACTTCTTAACCTTTTCTGCCTTATTTCCTTTGTTTTGACTTTGCGGTCAGTTGCCGCATTTCTAATGAGATTTCTTTCATGCTGCGTCTAAAGAAAAAAGGTTTAAGGGTTTCAATTGCAAACAAGTAAGAACGCTATAGTCGATATTCAGACTATAAGATACTCGTACTCAGCATTTATTCAGTAATATTCGACACACTCAAAAGTATGAAATACAAATTTAACTTTTTTTTGGGTGTGGGGTGTTCTTATACAACATATTTTTGTACGATTTTGTCTACAACTATTATCCGATCTTATACATATACAAACCGAGTTTCAACTAAATGCGTTCAAATTTGTGGAAGATATAAGGTTTTGCAGTTTGATCTGACGCCCCACAAGAGGAGTCGACATACCAAAATGGGTCTCTCTAGCTCTGACAGTCTCCGAGATCTAGGTGTTCATATGGACGGACGGACAGATGGCTATATCGACTCGGCTGTTGATGCTGATCAAAAATATATATACTTTATGGGGTATGACGCTTCCTATTGCCTGTTACATACATTTGCACGAATACAATATACTCGTTTTCTCTACTAAAGTGCGAGTATAAAAATGTTTCTTAAAACTAAGGATGGCAAATTGTATTTGTGTAGAGAGTTTGGTCCAATTTTTTCCCCCTTTTTTTTTTACCAGTTTTCCAGCTTTTTTTTTGTCTGTTTTTGGCACATTTTTAATTGAAAGGGGTCAGTGAATTTTTATTGACTTTGGAGTTGATTTGTGTGCTTAAGTGCTCCTTCTGCGGCAGGATTTCGACTTTCGTCTTGATTTGAAGTTTAATCAAGCCAGCGTAAATGATCTAATGAACCGTAAAACACAAGGCAAAGGGCATAAGGCAAACCAACAAGAATACAAATAAAAGTAAATAAATATTGAAAGCGATTCACTGGGGAAATCCAAGAAAAAAGAAGAGATTTTAACTATATTGGATTCATTAAACTTGGATCTGAATTAGGCACTTGGAAAAATAAGATTAGTTAAGATTAAAGGAAGTCTGGTAAGATTTCCAGGCCAGTTAAAGTGTTTAAAAGGGGAAATGTCAATAAATTCTGTGCAGGAGAACGATGAAGGAGAACGATGAAGCGATCAGGTTTAACCATGTCGTTCTCTCTTTTTATAGTCCTTCCCACACCCTCAACGCATTTGTCTTTTCCTCTACAGTTCATACAAACTTTTACCACGATTTTGACCCGCTTTCAGGCCCTAATGCTCACCTCTGCCATGAAATTTAACTTGTTTGTATGCAATTCCTTTGCGAATTCCTATCCTCGAATTGAAATGACTCTGCATTTTTTGTTTTTCAAAGTGTAGCTTCTTATATTCTCAACCATTTGCCTTTAAACTGATCCGCTTACAAAACAATGCCCATGCTCTGCAATTGTTAATTCCAGCTCACACAGTCTGAAGCTTCCAAAAAAAGAAAGGGTGAAATCGAAGAGGATCTATATCCCACCAGAAAGGCTGAAGAAGTCATATTTTTTTGCCACTCAATGCCTGAATATCCTTGGATAATAAATGAAAGGAAATGAGCCTGAGCTAAGGGCGAGCCAGCAATTGGCATGGCTGAGTTTTCCTTAAATTTTTCGCCTAAGTTATTGCTGAAGTGAAAGACACAAAACCAAACTAACTTTTGAAAGAGCATCCAAAGTGCAGCAAGGCTCCTTAATTAGATTGCGTTGAGAGGCCAAGGCAGAAGGCAATCCTTGGCTCTGCAGTGTGTGCACTTTGTCCATTTTTGGAAATAACACTTAACTCTATCGTGTGTGTGTGAGAGTGAGATAGACATAGAGAAAGCAAGCAAGAGTCCGCATAATGATGCCAAAAAAATCATAAAGGAGAAACCAAAAAACGTTACAAAATGCAAAGTCTCTTTCTTGTTAAAGTTTTTCTGCATGTTTAGAACAAAAGCAGCTTAGTGAGCGCGGTGTGAAGAGTGCAGCCTGAGACGGGCCGAGGGGCAAGCACCAAAGCATTGTTTACCTTTTGTTGCACAACTTACTCGTTAGCTTTTACCCATTTTGAGTGTAGAACAAGTAGAGCCAATTTTGGAAGCTGGTTGCTAGTGTGTGTGTGCGTATGTGTGTGTTTTTTTGGGAAACTAGAAGAACCATTGTCATGTGCAACACAGTAAAGGCGCCCTCTGGCGGTTGCAGTGTATAAAAAGTCATCAATATTGCTTATGTGCAACAGTTTTTTGTTGTAGCTTGTTTGGCAGTTGTTTTTTGTTGTCTTATTGTTGTATTCTTACTTCCTTCAACTCATGCATGGAAGGACCGACTTTTCTGCACAAATTGCGTTTTGTTTTTGGCGCTCCTCCTGCTGCTGCTGCTGCATTGTTTCCGTTTGATTTATGTGGTCGGGTGTGTGCGTGTGTGTGTGTGTGTGTGTGTGTGTGTGTGGAGGCGTGTCTGCCTTCAATTGCAGTGTCCTGGCAACCCATTGAGTGTGTAGTGCAATGTGTGGTTGCCCTCCTTCAACGCCTTGCATCTGCTCAGCCCAACCTCCACTGCTGCTTCAAAATTTCTCTCTTGTTGCGCATACAAATTGGTTTTAGTTATTAATGGTGTGTATAATTAAGCGGGTTGCCTTTTGTTACCAACTTTGTCTGCAGTTTGTTAGAATGTTTCATCTTCTTTGCCAGCGCCTTCATCTTTGTCTTCTACTACTTAATAATTTGTGTGCACATCGTTCAAGACAAATACCAAGAGGCCTTGGCAACGACAACGGCAACGGCAGCAGCAGATATACTAAACATAGAGTTTGAGCCAGAAGCTGAGAATTCCTTGCCAAGAAGTACTCATAATTGAATAGTTGAGGTTGTGGGTAAGACATAAGATGTTTGGTAATCCCCTTAAGAAGGTTAATTTGAATTCTCACAAGTGAAATTTATTAGGGCATCTGTACATTATAAGGATATGCATTTCACATAGAATTGTTATGGATTTGTAGATAATGAAATGAGGGAATTGAGTCATTTGCTATTGTTGGCGAGCCTTAGATATAGTTGAAAATTAAGTCGAAATTTAAGGAAATATGTTTAGTTGCACTCTTGCTGGTGAGTTTCTGTAAAACCTTAGGCTCTTGTTAGAAAATGCTCTTTAGCTTAAGGCATAGTTGAATCAAGTATGTTCAGAACTAGCAATAGTTCATAGAAGCGATGGGATGCAAACTTTCAATCGGGACCGCTACAACAAAAACTATCGTTAGAATCTGTCAGCCTGACGAAATCCCGGACCATTTTGTTGTTGTTGCTTAATTTTCTATCCTGTTTTGTGAGCTTCTTCCGCAGCTGCAAAAGTTTCTATTGCAACTTAGCTAAAGAGCTACGGGAGCCAAGGCCTGCCTATGGCCTACCCTGGCTTATCGCAGCTGTATCGGAGCAGTGTTAATCGATCCAGCACTTTAGAATTCAAAAAGGATTGTAGTATTTGTAGTGGGAATAGCAGTCAATTGGCGACGTTTGTTAGGCATAAGCCTCTCTGAAGGGAGACCTTGGCGGATCTCGAAACAGACTGTCAGGCTTGTAAATTTTGTTGCAAGAGTTTGATGAACTATTTAAACCTTTTCTTCTATTCCTTCTTTCTTTCTGCTTTATTTAAGAAACTTCATGATTTTCTGCTTTCCAAAATTATCTCGAATATCTAATAATATTTAAAAAAAAAGGAACTTATCACCAATGACAAAAAGTTCAACAAAGCTGTTTGAAGAAATTGAAAGACTAACTAGAAATGATTCCCATTCAAATACCACCGTATCCACCGCCGGCTCACCCACCTTAAGCAACCACACACTCAACTTAAGCTCAACTTGCACAACTTTTGAACTTTTTGCCACCAAAAACTATTTCTTGCAATTGACTAACTTTAACCTGCATTGTCTTTTATGAGTTTACAATTTCAACTTTAACCCCACAGCTCGAACTCAACCCCCCTCCCAATGCTAGACGAGTCGCATTGCAATATCTTTTAGTAACTATTCATAGCCTATCAAAACGCACTTAACACAATTGCCAGAACAAAAGCTCAAAGCTCAGCCAAGTAGCTGCTGTCATAAAAGTAAGAGTCCCGTCCCAGTCAGTAGCTCATCCGACCCATCCTCAAGCCAACTATAAGACTCAACAGGTGTGCTCTTTTTCTTAGCTTTTAGAGATAAGTTTTCCTGCTTGGTTCATTTGCGTAGTGTAAACGAGATAGTTGTAAAGTTTTCAAACTTTCCATAAACAAAAAAAAAACGATATAAAAATAAGGAAGGGAAGGGAAAGACATCAATGTGTAATTATAATGCTAGCTAATGACAAAGCACAAAAGTTTGACAGATGAGAGACAGGCTTGGGTAATTGAGTACAGTTGCTACCAGCTCAGCTCAAGTCAACTCAAGTGAACCCAAATCAACTCAACTCGACTCGACTCATCTTACCCATTCAAGTTCATTATGCAATTTGTCCTGAGGGGTTAGGTTGATTCGGGTTAGGGTTAGGGTTAGGGCTGTGCACTTGCAGTCAAGAGGGTCTTTGGCAGGGCAGGCTTTGTCTATATCCAAACGACCCGCATTGATGACCATTGAGAGATATGTTATGCATATCCATATCTCTCTTTCCCAATCTCTATAGCTCAATGATTAATAATCAAAATGTCAACGCTGACTGGCTCCCTGCCTGTTTCTCTGCCAGCCTGCCTGCCTGTCTGTCTCTCTATCTGTCTGTTTGTCAGTTTATAAAGTCACTTGACAGTTTAATCAATTTGTGTGTGTCGACTTGCAAGTGATGCCATGCGGGCTTTCGATTCGATTCGAGAGTTAAATTAACTTTTATTTTCGTTGTTTGTTGGGCGTATTTGTGGGTTGCCTTTTAAGTGTTTTGTTGACAATGTAAACAGTTTAAAAAGTTTACTTTAATATTTTCCATCCCATTCTTAGTTGTGGGGGACCCAGATAAGCAAATAAAAGTGAGAGTCAACCAGCTGTGTTTAGTTTACGAGATCCCATATGTACAAATGCCACCCCACCGCCATCGCCCCCCAATCGCCAGCACACTTTAGGCTTTGTTTTCTCAACAAACAACAAATGCAAGACGGCGGGTGGCGAAAGAAAATAAACAAAAATTATGACAAACGGCAGAAAAGGAAAAAATAATAAAATATCAACCGCAATGGGGGCAATGTGAGGGAGCAGTCAGGCGGCAGGCAGGCACAACATGCTCCGCACTCGAAGAAGCCAAGACATGTGTGTGGGCGCCTTATACGAAAGTACGAAAGGGAATAGGGCTAGAGGGGAATGTGGTGGGAAGTTGGCAAGTTAACTACTAATAAACAGAGGCCTCATATGTCTGTGTGTGTGTGTTTTGCCATTGCTTGGAGAAGGAGAGGAGAGGAGAGGGACGCGTGCATTAGGCATAAAAATGCCAAGATATAAAGCCAACTAACACGTAACCTGGCCTGCGACTCTCTGGGCTTTAAATACATAAATATAACGATTTGATGTGGTTGTGTGGTACGTGAAGGGGGGGAGGGGCAGTGTACATAAATACCTATATAACATCATAAGTGAAAGACATACTATGTCGTTAGCTTTATGATATATAGAGTTGATAGAAATGGGGCGTTTACAAATGGCTGTGTGACTGCAAATGTGGGAACTTGTAGGGCCTTAAAGGCGAGAAGAAAGTAAAATTCTTGAATAACTTCTAGAGAGAATTGCATTGATATCTATATGAATGATTCTGTTTAATCTGCCTGAACTGATTAGGAATTGCGAACTCAAAATTAGTCTTAACACTGATCCAAATATGTATAATCAAGACACAGTACAAATGCAGACCTTCGTTAAGAAATTTGTATGAAATGGGGCCATAATTTCTCCTTGGTGTCTTTGGTTCAAGATTCAATTTGTAAGAATGTCAGAAAGGCTGAATCTAAACACATCTAGTTTCTCGAACGCTTTAAAACTTTATTGACACTTCAGCTTCACATCAGCCGAATTTTCAAGCATTTGTTAAGGTACTCGGAGCGGAGCATATGAATGTTTCGCAATCTGTTGTACATGAAAAAAGGTTTCACAAATTCAGCCTGCTTTCCAAAGGTGAGCGTGGGGTGACTTTCGACTTTTCCAAGAATTTGGCAAAAGCCTTACTTACATCCTTCCTGCTTCACCTTTCCACCCATTATTCATTGACTTTCAACTGATTTGCCTTCAGCCTGTCGCCGCTTTCTCAGCTCTTATTGGCTTTGTCAATTTGCTCGACTTGCTGCTGCTTCAGCTCCTGTAAAGCTTCATTAATTTTGCAAGAACATTAACAGCTTCCATTATGGCCAAACAGAAAGTTAAGTTGCCTTGCTCGACATTTTAAGCTTTCTCCCTCTCTCCCCTACTGAATCTGTGGCCCAAAACTAATCATTTTTAATAACCAATAATTTATTTTTAATCAAATTTTAATGAAAACTTTCCGCCCCAACTCCAACTTTAACTGAAACTCCTGCTCCAGACCAGGCCACGCATGAAAAATTCAACAACTGCAAAAAGTTGATGGCAGGAATAAGAAATGCTGCTCCGAACACTGGGTGGACTCTGGCCCAACATTTTGGTCGAACGTTGGTTGTCATGCATAAAAATTAGAGTAGCCCGAAGGGGCGGCACACAACTCCGTCTCTCAGCTGAGATTTATTATGCCGAGATTGAGAGATGAACGTAGATAGCCACAGGATGGCAAACGAACCAAGACGGCGGGCACTGTGCAGCAGTGAAGGTCGTGCAGAAATCAAAATCAAACAATCCACCCGACGCAGACGTGGAGGATGAGGACAGGGAGACGCCTCAATCTCACAACCCCTTGCCTTAATTAATTTCTTTAGTCGTAGACCGGCTTCTAGTTTCTGCTTCCGTCGCTGCCTCCGTATCCGTCTCCTTCATTGCCTTCATTCTGTGTGTCGCATCGCGTCCTCGCACCATCGCACCAAAAGGGTTACAGCTCATTATTTTTTACCTGTTTCCCTCGACTGCCTCCACTCTCTGTTCCGACACTTGCAGTTAGTTCGGAGACCTGCAATTGCTTTGATTGCCCACAACACGCCGCCAACAACTGGACAGAGCACAGTGGAAAACTGTGGGCGCAGTTGAGGAAAGATGGCAACACGACAGTGGCGTTGCTAATTATCAGAAAGGGTGGAGTTCGATTAGGGAAATAAATAAGTTTCTATATTTGAAAACTGTTATACATATTGCAATTGTTATACGAACTAGTATACGATGACTAAGCCACAGTATTTGGAGGGTTTGGTGACGTTTGAAGTCAAATAATCTTATCCATAAGTAAATATGTATAACTGCAATACTTTTGCTACAAAATCTCATCGAATATATTGTAAGCCATACATTTATGAGTTCTTTATCATTTTATGAAGTGTTTGTGTTACTTCTTATCTTTCTCTATCGATTTATCCCCATTCACATCGCCGCCCCTGTCTCTGTATGCGGCCTTTGAAGCACTTTTTATCCATGTTTGGTCATTCTTTTTGCGCCTCTCCAAGTGCAGGCCATTTGCCGTTTAGTTGCTTGTTCAGACTTTTGCCTCTGCCTCTGCCCCCTGCCCCTGCCACCGTCTTGGCTTGTTGCCTGTTGGCATGTGAAAAATGTCGCTGGTTTTGCTGGTTAACTTGCTTCAAGTTCAGTTCAGTTTGCTTTTGGCTTTGATTGTCGTCTTGTCTTGGACATAGCCGAGCCTCACCCGCCCACAGCCAACAATTGCAGCAGCAGCGCCGCCTGCTGCTGCTGACCATCAGATGATGATGATGACAATTATTGCCACTGCAAGGGCTTTCTTACTGCCTCCCAGCCTGTCCAGCCTGCCTGCCTCTCCTCTGTTCCTGTTGCCATTGTTATCAAGCGGCTGTTTTACTAAAGTCTGCGAGCTGTCTTGCCTTTTGCCTCTGATCCGCCTCCTCTGCAGCCTGCTGCCTGCTGCTCCTGCTTCCTATTCTGGCTTCTTGCACTTTTTATGAGTTTTTCAACCGCAGAGCAGCCAACCGCCACTTATTACTATTATTTTCAGCAAACGTGCAGCAATGGCGAATGGTGCGACAATTATTTTGTGGACAGACTTTGTGGCTTGTCCAATGTCTATCCTCACCGCCGCTCCTTCCCCAATGGATTCCATTTCATTTTCGCTTGGCGAATGCAGACCCAACTGTGGCAATACGTGACAAGCAATTAATTAAAAAATTAAAAAGCTTAAAGAGCAGTAGAGCAACTCTTCGTTTTGATTTTTGTTCAATTTTCAATGCTCTCGAGTGTGTTTGATGGACGTAGTGCATCCGGATGCGCAGCTGGATAGCACACGCATAACATGATATGTATAACTTTGACTGTGCCTCAGCGAGGTGTCGTCACCAATTCTTGTGGAGAAGTGTGTGGCTCTTGCAGATCTGTATCTCTTCTGCTTATTATCCATCATTAGTTTCCGCTTGCTGTTTCAAAGCCAAAAGAATCTTGTGTACGATAGAGCATCTAAGTCGAAATCTAAAGTCACCTTGGGTAGCTTTGACTTCTAGTCTAGTTTTAGATGCAAGCGCTTGAGAGGTAGTCTTCTTTCATTTGTTTCTTAATATTTTCTAGCTCTTTTGTTTGGGACTTTTGGAGCAAGCTGTGTAAGAGCGAGACGCTTATTCTTTTGCTTAGCCATTTATAGACATTTTCCCTGATCGATATTAGTATACTGTAAATGTGCCATAGCGATTGTTTAGGATCCTATACACAAACACACTGACAGGAACTTTGCTGAGGCTTTCTAGAATCCATGATTAAAGCAAGATCATAAGCGATATTTGTGTATTTGGTCCCAACATTGTTAAAATTGCATTATATCCAACCGGTCATCATTTGAGAAAAGTATTTCCATATTAATGTTGTACTTATATAGAATAGTACAGACAGTCGACTTACCCATTTGTAGACCTGATGAATGTCTGTCCACATGGTAGCTACAACATTTGCTGTCTCCTATTCTCCCATGTTTCACTTCATTGACAAGCAATTAATTTAAAAAATTATTGTCAAAAGAGCTGTGTTTTTTGCCCCATCCCAACATCCATACTCAAACCACAAAGCTTGTCAACTGTTGGCCACAAAATTTGTGTTTTTCTGCGTCGTCTGCTGCTGCTGCTGCTGTTGGTCATAAAACTAGCGTTTGATAATAATTTGCCAATGAGGCACTGGGGAAAAGGCCAAACATCTAACATGATTCGCTTATTCCTATTGCCAGTTGTCGGTTTGTTGTTATTAGGGGGCTATTAGGCCATAACCATATATGAGTGGAGCTGAAACTGAGTCGACTCCAGTCGTATCGATCATAAAAACCAAGAGGCAACCACTTTGGTTGGCTTCATCATCGTCGTCATCATCATCCGACATCATCAGGCGAGCGAGCATGCTGTTGCCGATGCTGGGCAGCTGTTTCACAAAATGACAGACAACATTTCAAGTGGACGACATGGATATGGATATGGATATGGCAATGGCTTTTGGACATTGTCTGTAACTAATTTTGTGGAAAGATAAAAACAAACAAGCAAATGGCAAATAGTAAATAGCGAAATGACACTGAAACAATGCGCTTATACATATTTACTCCCAGCATATTTATGTACTTATGCGTGACTGCGTGGGTGGGTGGGGATATAGAGAGGAGGGTGCCACTTCAAATGAAACATTGTCGCTGAATTATGAGCAGATGTTACTCATTACAAGCTACTAAGTGATGTTAGCATATGCTAAAAGTGTCTGACAATACGAAGGCGAGGCGGGAATACCCTTAGGCAATGGAACTTGAACTGATTTCTTTATAATATGACATAGATACAAGTACAGATCATCAAAGCTGGGCAGTCTTGAGTGGAGAACTTCTTTAGAACTTCTTTGATTGATTCTGATTGCTATAATCATTAAATTTTTACTGAATTTAACTCCGTAGTTCATAATATAATTACTTCCATTATGAAACTCATTTAATATCGCTTAGCCTAATCAGCGTAGAGTATTCAAAAATGTCATACGAGGATTAAGTAAAAACAGACCAAGCACAACAACAAATTCCAATGAAACGAGACGAACATGTTTGAGTATGGAATGGCAAGAGCTGGCGGTACACTGATCTAAGTGCGCCCAAGTCCCAGGCCCATGCCCATACCCGTACCCATACCCAAGCTTAGTTCCCCATCTTGCTTGCTCAGTGCAGGGGTACAGACTGGACAGGGGGTGTAACAAACAGGCATAATGGATGCATATACGACTATAGCAACATGCGAGTCAGCAACGTTGACAACATGGCTCAAATGTCAGACAATGGTCAACGGCTGTTCAGCTGAGACTCTCAACTCCATTCCGCTCATGCTCCACACCAAACCTATCTATTGTTGCCTTTTACCATATGTGTGTGTATGGGTATTTTACATGTGTGCCATCTCCTCCCTCTGCCCGCTTTCCATCCAATGGCAGGTCCATGCCTATGTCTCCCAGTCATCGTCATCGTCATCGCTGTTGTCGTTGTCGTAGTCACAGCTGGTTGTTGCAAAACTTCCAACTTCCGCTTGGCCTTTTTGCAGTCATTGATGGGGCGGCAGTAGCAGACAGTTGCCATTCGGTGGGGGTGGGTCGGATTGGATTCGGGCTTGGGTTTGCGTTTGGGTTTGGTATGCCAAGAAATATGCATTTTCAGCATTTGCCCATTTACAGGTAAGGGACATACGTTTCTCAATATGCGACCCCAAACAAGGACATTAAGACATGACCAAATCGTACAAAATTTACATGATTGGCAAGTGAGGCTTTGGGAAAACCAAGAAAATATGCAAAGCAATGCCATGCCTGAGGTCAGCTGTTCTCAGGCAGCCATGTGAAAAAGTGAGCTTAGCTTGTTAGACATTCATATTAGAGCTTCGACGATGATGATGATGATGATGATGATGTGGAAGAGAAAAAAGTGAGGTTAAATGGAATTTACTAATAACAAGTGAGGTTAAATCCGATTAAAGGCACAAAATTGACACATAGTTGTTATGTATATATATATATATATATATATCTTCAAATTTTGCTGGGGCTTATGTGGTCCATACTCAAAATCTGTCAAGATTTCTCTAGTGCCGCAGATTGTCTTAGTCAGATTGGTCGCATATTAATGCAAGCAAGCCTTTAAAATGCCTCCACAATTCCACATAAATCATAATATCTTGTGCATTTTGAAAGTGCGTCTCATATTACCATTTTGGCAAACCTCCCGAAACCCAAGAGCGTTTCGCAATTGTGTGTGCCGGCCAATTAAGCCGTGCCTATATGGCCTGGCTGACAAACTGACTGAGTGACTACACACTGCCCACCTAAGTATCAAACGCAAACGCAAACGCAATCCAAGCCCAAGTCAGCTCCAACTGCAAAACAGTTGCTGTAAATCAAAATTTTGCCAGCATTTCTGTATTTATTTTGCCACAGACTCGGCATCGGCTCGCCTGTTGCTGCTGCTGCCGCTGCTGCGGCGCGTTACGTGCGTGGCAAAAAGCTAGTGAAACATACATAAATTAATATTAATCAAAGGTGGAATAAATAAACTACTATATAAATGTGAAAAAAAAACTGAAAAAACTGAGAAACTTATAAATATTTTAAAAATAGACGTGGCCATATAAATCATTTTTAATGGGGCAGATGCAAAACAGAACGCAAAGCCACAGGAGAGGAAAGGGTGTGCATGTGTAATTAGCTTACCCTTTTATTAAGCATGAATGGAAAACCCGTTTTGAGCAACTGTATGGACAGGTGTAAAGACAAACTCCTTCTTCATCTTGGCTTGCAACTGATCGTATGGATTTAAGATACTCTTGCCAAAGATAGCAGCAGACTACAAATTTATGGCCAGATTTTATTTACACATTTTCTGCGGGTATTAATGGTTTTTCAATATGTTGGCAGCTCATAGAATGATCAGGCTAAAAGCAGAGTGCGTGAAATGAAGATGAAGTCGAAGAGGAAAAGCTCTGCAAAAGAAAACCTATGAGCTCGCTCGAATGTGTAGAAGCACATGAAGTTTGGATTCAACTTCGTCTTTGGTTTCGTCAACGAGTGCACTAAAAGCAGTAGTTCCAGTTAAGCAGATGAAGTAGAGTTGGGAATTTTGTTTAAGTTCTTTGGAATTCACACTTTTATTTAGTTGATCTCGTTATGTTGTTCATAATTTGAATTGTATAAGAACAAAGAAACGAAGAAATCGAATGGGAATAACTGATCTAAATGATGGAAACGAGCAAGTGAACTAAATGAATATTTTTAGTAGAAAAACTTTATAAGGAAGATGAAGTTATGATTATCAACGTGTCTTAATAAAGTTGCAATGGGCTGGCAATTAGACAAGTCCCTGCTCTTGACAGGTCACTCAATGGGCATAGAATAATTTCCAATTATAAATTGAAATCTAAGTTTATAATTTCATAAGTTTCTACATATTCCTGCAAGGGTATAAAAGCTTCGGTTGGCCAAATCTGTTTTTTCTTACCTTAGAAGCCTACGAGAGTATTTTATTTTTTGGTAAAGTGTTGACTGCGAATATGTTTTGGCAACACTTACATAACAACAACGACAACAACAACAGCTACACAACACAACCAAATGTTGTCTGGGTGCGTGTTGCAGTTGTTGTTGTTGTTGTTGTAATGTCTTTGTACCGTTAAAAGCAACGTTTAGATACAAATGCATAGATAACAAATTGTTGTACAACGCAGTCTCTGCCAGCTCTTAGTAGAAAAAAATTTTATATGGACAAAAAAAAAAAGAAACAGAAAAAACAAAATCGCGTTTATTTTCTTATAGCAGTTTTTGGTGTGAAAAATTGGCTTGGCGCTTTGAAGCGGTTTTTTGTGGATTTCTTTTTTCTGCTGCGGTGAATTTATCTGCATCCACTGGTTGTCTATCTATCTACCAAGTTAGTCCAGATCCAGACGGTTGGTTGCCTTGAATGACTTGCGCCACATTTTCTCCTTTGCCAACTCGAGAGCATCTCTCAATTTTTGAGCGACATTTTGACGCTGTCATTTCAAGTGCAGTTGTAGGTTTTGATACCATGAGCAGGCAGTATATGTAACTGTAACGAGCAACTAGTACGAGTACGAGTACGAGTACTTAGGAGCAGCAGGGAGTGGATAAGAGGAGGAGAAGAAAGTGTCCATCAAGGTGTCTTTCAGTCAAGGCTCATGACACTTGTTGATGGAAATTGATCAGCTGTGCTGATACATGGACGCTAATTAACAATTATCAATTTCTTGTTGTAATATTTTGAGATTGAACTCATTTCTACTATAGATTTATATCTGAAAACGATTGTGAGTTCAAGGAGTTTATAGAGTCAGACTTAGGCAATGCTTGGGTATCATTCAACCTCATGTTTCTAATTACGAAAGTATTTTTACATCAAATTTTAAAGCTTAAATGCAAATATAACTGATGGCACAATTCAAATCTTCAGATCTCAGCCATATTTGCCATTAATTTATGGCTCGACTTGGGTTCCCCCTGGCACTCACAATTCCAAGTCCCACTCTCCAGTCCTCCGCAGACTCCAATCCAGTCTCCAAAAACTTGACTGGCAATAATTATGACTTCTTGGAGTATTTGAAGCTTTTTTTCTATAAACTTATATCTTTTATTATTTTTCCTTGCTTTTTATTTTCTGTGGTTTATTTTACACAAGTCATACATGGACCAAGTCATGGTGTTGTCCATTGAAAAGAAAATACTTGACAGCCAGCTCGAGTGGCCTTTGGAGAAACCAGTCTCAAGTGTGTTAGAATAAAGCTGAAAGGGGCCAGGCTCGGATACGGGAGGAGCAAGATGAAGGAATCAGGTTGAGCAGCGCATCTTATAGAGAGCTTGAGTTTGAGATTTTTTTCTTAGTTGATTCCATTTCAAGCGCCGTACTTCACATGTTAACAGACTTTGGGCATTGAAGCCCTAGAAATCTGTGGCAAGAGAAAACATTTACACAGCCCTTTTGAATCGAACCGGTTTCGTTTACAATGCACGTACGAGCACCCCCTCTCCTGCGGGCCCTTTAAATAACTATAATTAAATAATGCAATAAAATGTTTTTAAAAATAAATTAGAGCTCGCCTAGCCAGCGTGCGGACGTGTGCAACTCGCTTTATGGCTTAATTACGGAGAATGGCAATAATTAAGCATTTTATGCCATATTGTATCCTTATTGCATTTTAAAGCACAACTCCCATTAGGATTTATTTATATATATAAGAGAGAGAGAGAGAGAGAGAGAGAGAGAGTTTGATGGTTTCCATCAGCGTTGAGTGCATATTGATGTTATGTCAATACACTGACGTTTATAAACTACTCGAGTTTAGTGGATGCCATGGCCATAAAGCCACTCAAACGCCGCATGCCATGCCCAAGAGGATCGGTCAACTTACTCAAACCAAACCCATACTACTCTGCATCAAGTGTGAATGGTTAATTTAACATACCTGAAAGGATAAGAGCAAGTTTAAACTTTGATTAATTACAGTTGATTAGATATACGAGCTTAGACTAGTTAAGTGATATTTAATGACTAGAATAAGGTTTAAGCTTATTGAACGTGTAATTGGGAATGTCTTATGGCAGATTGGACTTGTGTACAAAAGGCAGCTGATACAGGTGTAGCCAGCTGATGCAAATGCTCCTCTGCTTTGCTTCAACTTATTCCATGTTCTACCAAAGGAATTTATAGAAAAAAATATGCTTGATAGACTATATTTTTTATGTTTGTTATTCAAGGAATTACTGGGCTTGCAAAGGACTACTTCTATATTGCCAAGTGTTGAGTCAAGGATCGACCAGTAAAGTCGAAAAGGGGCAATTCATTGTAAGTGGTCTGTCTGAGAAAATAACCCAGGCGGAGTTGAAGGCTCGTGTTGCCAAGGCCACGCACATCCAGGAGTTCCATTTGCATATCCCCCACGTCCACTTAATCTTAGCGAGCAGCAGAGAAACCTATGTGCTGCTGGTACCCATCTTCTATGGAATCAGACGAGGCACTAGCATGTCGGTTGCAGGCAGAGGAGGATGCAACTGTGTTCTAATAAGGGCCAGACAACGAGCAGCAGCTTGTAGAATCGGTAGCTGTGCCAGTGGCTAAGCAGTCCGCCATATCCGATACAGAAGGGGGTAGTCCAAGTGGCGATTTTAACGGCATAATCCTATAAAAAGTAGTGCCGGCGGATAACTCGTGCCTATTTACCAGCCTACGCTTCGTTCTCAATGGCAAGATGGCCAATGAGGGTAGTGAAATGATGCGCCAAATCATGGGCTCAAGAGGTGTCTGCCGATCCACAGCAATATAATGATGGTGTCCTAGGAAAATCCGACTCGGAATACTGCCAATGGATCCAGAAGGCAGACTTTTGGGGCGATGCCATTAACGTCTCCATATTATCCAACTTCTATGGCATCCAAATAGATGTCGTGGGCATACAGAATGCAATTATCAATCGCTTTGGCGAGGACAAGAACTTTGCTCTTCGATGGCATACACTACGATCTACTCTATGTGAAAAAGTTAGAGAATGCTGCACCAGCTACGATTTCCCGTTGAGGAGCTGGTCGTCTACCATGCCGATCAGCTGGCCAATGAGGCCAAATCCTGTAGGCAATTCACGAATGTGGACAAGTTTACACTACGCTGCCTGCTGGTGGGCCAGACAGAGGCTGAGCAGCACGCCAAATCCACAGGGAACATGAATTTTGGGGAGATTTAATGCGCTCTACTACTTAGCGAAACGAGCCCAGTCCCACTCCCACAAATAGGATCAGGCAGAAGCCAGCATACAATGTACAACAAATTCTGCAATTCAAAAACTCGCAATCAACTCACATATTTGTATTATTTTAGCCAAATGATTTGCCTTGTCTTATTTTAAACATTTGCACATTAATAATACGGATGATTAGGTTATCTAATTCCAATTTGGATCATTATAAAACTCAACATTCTTTAAACTAAACCAGCTACAAAAGTGACCCCTCAATTTGTCCCAACACCAAGAATTTCTTTTCAAAAACTGAAATTTCCCAATTTCAAAAGTTGCAAACTTATTTTCTTTGACCACATCAATTTCAATGATTGCCATGTTAATTTGCGAATTATTCAGTAAATCATCAGACACCTGAAACCAATCTAGTTCTTGGGCCACCTTTTGTCCTGCTCCTGGATATAAAGTTTAATTTTTAATAATCCGCTTCAGTGCACAGAAGCGTTTTAAGTTCAGGAAAATATTTACTCCTGCCGGGCTGCTGCTTTACCTGCGCTGCTATTGCTGAGCTCTGTAGCTCATACGATTTGTGATGATCTATGGCGCCTGCAGTCAAGATTTATGTCGTCCAAGCAACCCACCCAGGCCCCAACGATTCGAATTCACATAATATGCAAGACAGACCTTGGGCCTGGGCAGGGCAAAGCGCAGCTCCGCTCTGAGAATTTTATGCAATAAAATAAAATATAAAACGCCAAAAGAAAAACTGTATAAATTTATGGTTAAGCCGTCGCCATTGGCCTTTTAGCTCCTGCCCTTTCCTGGCTGCTTTTAGAATTTAATTGGGCATTATATCTTGTATATTCACATATATATATTCCTTTCGTTTGGGTAGGCAAAAATCAATGCCTTGCCATATATCAAATTCACAGGATGTGGGGACAACAAGCGGTGTAATGGCCGAAAAATATGAAAGGAAAAAAATGTATAATGCCATTGTCTGTTCTGTTGTCCGGATTCAGCTTTCAGCTGCTGCTCCTTGTTCTGCACCGGCCCCTCCTGCCTAACTAGTGGGCATTATTTATGGGTAACCATTGATGTGTCTTCCATTTCCCACTTAATGCACACTTGGCATGTCTGGGAACAGGCACAGCTGCATTGGACATCGATTGCTTGGCCACTTTGACAAAGTGCTCGCCATGATTTGGCATACTACATGTGCGCAAAAGTGTTTTCCGCCCCACCCCACCCCACCCCACCAAGCTCTACTCGCAGCTCCCTGGCCTAATCAAAATTTTTGTTTATTTTTTTGCCTATCAACTTGGTGACAGATTTCGCCAAACTCATTCTATTGTAATAAGCGGATCAGTTTTAGGCAACTTTTCAAAAGCCAAAAAACTGTCCAATCTCCATTATTGTTGCTGCTTCGCAATTTCAGACAAACGCAGAGGCGGCTGTCGTCTTCCTCAGTTTGCCATCAGTGTCGTTGTCTGGGCCTTATGCTCGACTTAACTGGCGCCAGTTCCTTTTTTTTTTTTAATCGGCTTAAATTTCTAAGAATGAACAATTTTTTGTCATTACTAAGATGTTTACAGAGCCTAGAGGGCAGGAGGGTGTACGAGTTGTAGGAGTTGTCGGCAGAGGGATAAAGCAGTTTGCATAAAGATTTATCAACTTCATACCATATGGGTAAATCGCAGATGATTGTTAAAATTTTAACTTTTGGAAATATTTAGAGAAAATGTAAATTTAGCGATAGCTCATAAACTACTTAGGGATATTTTGCTGGTTTTTTAAATACTTTTTAAATATATTTAATTTAAATCTTCCTCTAAAGTAGTTCAGCATAAATTCTTCTTTCTTCTTTTGTACAAATATTTAAAAATCCTTCAATCATTGTAAAAAATAACACTTAAATCTCATCCCTGAAAAAAGCGTATGCTTCCTACATTTATCTCATTCTACGTTACTTCTCAAATTCACTCGCAAATCCTTGCCTGTGCCAGGCTTTAATGATGACATTTTAATTGTTGGCAAAAAAACAGGGACAGTAAAATGGTCAACCCTCCCTCGCCCTCCCTATAGCCGCACATATGTTTTAAGCCCGGAATTAGATGCAAATTATGCTGGACCCTAATTAATGTTGACATGGGATATATTTTTCTCTAGTTCTTTTATTTCCTTTCTACTCTGCTGAAAATATGCAAAAAGAGGAGTCCAACAAAAATCCTTTAGATTAATGCGTTAACAAGGGGTCATCAGCTAAGCAGAGCGACAAGTGGCCTAAGTTCAGGGACCAGCCAAGGTTAAGAGAGTGCAAAAATCCCGTGGACCCTTGTCTTTTGTTCTTGAGATTAGCTTGACATTTAATATAGATATGGCCAGGGAATTTTTAATGAGAGATTGGATTGCATTGTTTTGCATTCAAAGTGAATCAGAAGAAATCCTTAAATGATGAACTTAAAAGTGAGTAAATGATAGAGGAAGATATGTTTGGGAATGATAAAAGATATCATAAAATATCATAAAAGATATGTACTCAAGCTCTATATCAAGCCATTGATATTAGTATGGTTAAGAGATGTGAATTCAAGAATAAAATAAGAAAACTAATTGCTCAAAGTATAAAATTCAAAATGTTGTGATAAAGTATTTTGAAAAGCAAGCTGAAAGCAAATTGATAATATTTATATATACATTTTCCTTATAAAATTTGTTAGCCGATTGTTTGCTGAACGTAGAAATATATAGTTCTATATAATAGAATATATTGCCTGAGTTTATTAACGCTCACATCGTTATATATATGAAGTTTGTAAGTTTGTACATCACAATGACATTTGAAGGAAATTTGAAAGCAGAATGCTTCGCTGCCTATTGCTACAGCTGAAGGAAATACGTATTCTTCCCTTTTTATAGTCCTTTCAGAGTATATATGGTTCGGGTAACCGAAGTTAGGCTTCCCCTTTTATTTAAGTTACCATTTCTTAGATTACAATTAGCTTCGGCTACCTTCCGTCCACATTTTAGACAAATTCCCCTCTGTTAAACATTCCAGCGCTACAAAACTTAAGCTTATAATTAATTTTTACTGTCAAAAGAATGCGAAACTTCCTGCGCCTGAAACACCGCATGACAAGTAAGAAACTTTTGCACACATAATTAAATAATTTTTAAAAGCGACTACTGTCAAGAGCTTTTTTTAAAGGACATACTCCTGCTTTTGTGTCACCCTCGGAAGAAAAGGAAAACAAAAATGAGAAGGCAACTTTTCTGGCATAAATTACAATATTTTTTCCGCATTTTCCCGCTTCCTGCTGCTTGTTCATAAATTAAGATAAATCAGAAGAGCAGAAGCGCGAAAATGTTGCACAGTAATTAAATTTGAAGGAGGCACATCCACGGTACTATGGAGACACAAAAGCAGCAGAGCTTAATGAAGGGGAAAAATTGCCTAGAGTTGGGTGACAATGACTATACAAAATGTACATATATGCACCGATATTATAGCTATAGTTGGTCAAAATGCTCATTAATGTTATTCCGAGAATTAATTGAAATATTGGATAGGCCATCCAGACAACCATAACGAAAAGGAAAAGTCATTGTTAAAGGCTGCCTGCCTGCCTTGGCTTTTGTTAAACAAAGAGCCCATAAATCTGCTCGAAAAGAATGCAAAGCTTGAAGCGGCCTCAGCAGCAGTAGAAGGAAGCCGTCGTAGAACCAGAAGGAGACTTAAACTATGCCGCCTGCTTGTCGTTTCGCTTGTTAAGCAACCGAAAACGAAAGAACAAAAAACCAAAAACCCCAAATCGAGACAGCCGTAACTGAGTGTTTTTTTTTTGTTTTGTTTAACCGATTCCTTCAGTCAGCATTTTTGCATACGGAGTACCAGAGTACCCTTGACCTAACCCCCGTTAGAGTCCAGTAAATGGTCTTCAGCTCGCCATTTACTGCGCTGGCTGCTGCACAGCACTCCACTTAAAAAATCGTTAAGCATAAAAAACAATAAAAGTAAATACCTGTATAAACACTTAAAATGGCACAAGTGAGCCCCCGTTTTACCACCGCCCCACACTCAACTCTGTACGCCGTACTCTTGCCAGGTAGCCACCACCACAGTAAATGACTGGCCAAGCCAGTTGCCAGTTTGCCTGTTTGCCAGTTTCGGGTCTCGGGCCACAGAGTTCTCTCTATGTAAAATGTCAAGCAAATTTGGTCGGTGGCGTTGGTCTGCTTGCCTGCTTGCCTGCTTTTCAATGCTTGTTTGAGTTTCAGTTCGGTCTACTCGATTCCGAGCTTATGGAACTTGGGAGCTGAAGCTCATGGCGTTCCTCACTTTTGTTTAAGTTATGGCCATGTAAATGTCGCCAGAATGTTGTACAAGTTGTGTATGTTGCTTGGATGTGGATTTTACGAGCACAGTTGAGAAAAATCAATTTAAGCCCGACTTGAAATGTTAAACAGTTAAGAATTTAACGGGGAACTTAAGCAAGCAGCTGTTTTCAATTGCAACGATAACTGAGTAGCAAATATCATAAACATATGGAGCATACTTAGCTATATAAATGTAGCTTAAGTTGATCAAACTTGGGTAGATGGCACAAATGTCCAGAGTTCTCTTATGGAATTCAATACGCGTACAAGGGACATGCCCATATTTCGATTTGAAAGTGACAAAGTCATAGTGAACTGTTGCAGTTTCATATCTAAATTTATATGAAATTTTATGTATAAATATCTTCGGTCACATCCATATTCTAATATTATATGGGATACATATGAGTCTACTATATACGTTTATATAAAATCCTCTGGCCTAACTGATTGAGCATCAACACACACGCCACACCACAGGAGTTATTACTTTTGGAATTTCCATACAGAAGATCTTTGAGCATGGCAATGCCTGCTGTCCCTGTTTCTCAGCTATTTGGAAAGCATGACGAAAGGAAGTTCTTATAGTTCAGCTTATGTGAAGCGCAGCAAAAAGAAAACCCGGGCAATGCCAGGTAAAATAGCTAGTAGAGTATATCTCTTTGTCTTCAACTGCGGCCTGCCATTTTAAAACAATGGCACCTTCTCAACTCTAGCTCTAACTTTAGCCAAAGGCTTTCATCCCAGCATCTACGTAGAGATTCCTTTATGGGCTTATTTCACTATTATCTTGTTTTTCCATGTCCTTTTCTGTAAGACCTAATATATTGGACGAAAACAAGCTAAAGACAAGCTACATTTTTTATAACTTTGGATATTCAATTTTTAGTTTACATTTTAATAACTTTAAGCTCAAATTGTTATGTCAATAAAACTCCCTCTCTGCCGTGTGGATCTTAAAGTTTAGATGCTAAAGATAAACATGCTTTGCATATCTTAACCTCAGACTTTCCCAGCGCAGGCAGCCTTCATTTCCTGTCTGCACCTTTTGTGCACAAAATCAGCGATGCATATTATTTACTGCAGCTTTACCAAATATGTGCTCGTACACGCATCGCCTGCGAATATGATTCAAAAACTGAATCAGATTCTGAATCAGAATCTGAAACAGAATGTGAACAGACAGTCGCATCGCCTGGCAAGGCAATTAAAAAGTTGTGCACAAGTTTAATCAACAAATTTCCCACACAACACGGATGCAGTTGCCGAGCAGAAGAACTATATAACTTTTCAGGGCAGCGCGTGCGTGGCCCAAAACTGTGTAGACGTCTCTGCCCCCCCTCTGCATATCACTGGCTCTGCATTTCATTTCACACATGAGCAACTGGCACTGGCAAAAGTTAACAAACGAGCAAGAGAGATAGAGACAGACAGAGACAAAGATGGAGAAACATATTGCTACGCAACTTTGTTGCCCGAGCAGTTTTTTAGCGGCAAATTTTTACTTCCGTCAAAAAGCGTTCGCTGTTGCAATTGCAGCCATGGGTTACCTACTCATCCGGAGGGCGCGCAACCTTGCCTACATGAACTACCACCAGGAGCATCGCAAGTGAACAACAAAATGTTAGCCAAGTTAGTAAATTAAGTTGAATTTGAAGCGGCTGTTGCTGCCTTTATTAGCATAATTTTCGCTGCATGTTAAATGAAAAGAGAAAAAGGAAAAATTGTGTGAGTGGAAAAAGTTTGCAAATTAATTTGCGTCAGGCGCATGCGCGACTTGACAACGAAAGTTGCCGCCTGCCTGCCTGCCGCCGTATCGTTCATGTTGTTCAGCTGTTGTTCTTGTTGCTGTTGTACTTGTTCATCTTAGCTGCCTCATCTTCTGTGCTTCTTGGTTGACTTGCTTCCTCATTTGCCTGCTGTGCTGTGTGTTGCAACATTTTAATTATTCAGGCCGTTAGTTAGTTGCCTTTGCTGTTCGACTGGAGACGATGTATCTCGTAAATTGCAGGCGCAAATAAATTTGTTTTCCTGCAAGAAATTTGTTCTTCTTTTGCTTTGCTAAGAGCACAACAACTCTAATGTGTACTCAGGCAGCTGCCAACCTTCCAGCCATCCAGCCAGCAATTAGAAGTTAAGATAATGCATGTAATTGAGGGTTGCATTAGCATTAGTTTGGGAACTGTGATTCAGACTGTGACTTAATATGTGGAAACTCATAAGGCAAAGCGATTCTTTTTTAAATACATTTAAAATTGTCAATTGAAGTCAAAGTTTGCCATTTATAATTTGATACTTTTGGATAATTCTAGTTTAAGTGGCAAATTTTGCATTCCATTTATTGAAATAGCATTTTCCTGCTCAAGTTCACATTTCACAAATCACTGTTTACATAGCCATGAAAATTTCACAGTTTCCTCCTGCTGAGTTCTTTGCCTCATTATCTGCACACCAAAAAATCATCAAGAAATACAAATAACTCCTTTTTTTCTTAAGAGAAAACACAATAATTACAAAATCACGACTTCTTTGCTTGCAACCCTGTTGGCTGCCACCACAGCAGTTGCCAGTTGCAAATGGCACCCGCAACTCAATGGTCAGCCTGAAGGCTTCCAACTGCACCAAACAGCAATAGCAATAGCAATAGCAGCAGCAGGAGCGCATCATGGCCTCAGCCACAGGTCTCTCTGACAGGCCACCAAGCTGAGGCAGCCACTCACATGGTAGCCAGCGTAGAACTTACAGTCAGAGCTGGGAGCTCAAATGCAGACTCAGGCTCAGACTTTAGATTCAGGTAAAGGCAGAAAGGTAGTCGACGGGTTTGGAGTAGAAGGAAAGCCAAACCGCTTGTCAATCGCTTGGTCAACTTCGTGGCACGTTTTCTTTTACACTCGACGCAGATGGTTACGAGAGAATGATGAACTTGGGCAAAGAACGGGGTATACCTTTATAAATGTATAAGCTTCTTATAATATTATGGCTAGGCTGATTTGAAATCATTTATGGCTTTCTTTTCCACTCATATATTGGAGCTGAAACTGTCTCATTTGAGAGACATTCGCACCCAAGAAAGAGAGTAATTAAATTTTGTTTTCTTACAGCATATTTTGGAGTCCATCATACTATCCTCTGTAACACACCAACTTGTTTGAAGCTTTTCCAATCGACAAACATTATTTCTTTATTTTTCCTCTCTGATCAATTGCAGGTTTGCGCATTTGGTTTCCATTTTTCCCTCTTTTCAACCATTATTTTTCCTCCGTTTCCCCCATTGTTGAACCAAGATCGCATGCTATCGATAGTGTCTGTTGGCTGGCTTCTTCCAATTCCAAGCTCTCCAGTTGGGTTTCGTTTGGAGTTTTGAATTTCTTCTTGTACGCAGTCCTAGCTGTCATCTGTCAGTGTCTTTGTCGCATTGTGTTTCATTAAAAAACATAGTTGATTGATGGCCAATTAATTGAACTCTGTCGATGTGTTAATAATCAACTATCAATTAAATGCTAGAGGCAGAAGAAACTACCTTGACCCTTTGTTTTATCAGACATTTTTGCTTTGAAATAAATTTAATTATTTAATAATTTAATACAATAGATATCAGTTTAATTAACAATTTAATAAAATATATGAAAAGAAATATGAAATTTGTCGCAAACTTTTATGCAGATATAATATAAGATTCCTCCAATTACTATTTGTTCATATCAATGTTTAATAACTATTAATGTTGTTAAATGCTTAAGCTTGAGCAATTAAATAAAGTCACAGTGAATCTTTTAAGTCATACGAAATTCAAACTTAAACTTAGATAAATAAACTCTATTTTACTTTTATATTTAGCTCTGCTCTAAAAATTTCAAACTTCTTGTTAATTCGCCACAAAACTGTTCAAACACAAAATTGTTTCCAAAAGTAGAAGCAAAGCCTCGTCTTTACCAGAGTTTTCTACCTGAGATTCACAAACAGCCACAGACAAACATGTCGAAGCTTAAACTAAGAACAACAACAGCAGCAACAACAACAACAATAACAACAACAACATTGTCTGCAAATTATGTCGTGTCATGTAAAAGAGTTACTCCAAGTTTTTGTAGTGCAGAAAGTTGTTATTGTTGGTTTTTTAGTTTTAGTTTTAAACGCGGCCTTTTTTATGTGTTTTCACACTTTTCTTCGCATTGAGAATGTAAGGAGCCCTGCATCGTGTAGGAAAAACAATAACAATAACAACAGCAACAGCAACAACGTGTAAGCAAACACCTAAAGTGGTTACCTCTATAAGTTACTTAGAGGAAGGAAGATGAAGAAGCAGAAGTGAGAACCAGTGGAACTTTGGGCGTTGTGCGTCCAAAAAGATGCCGCAACAAACATTGTGTGGGGCTTCTTTGTGGACGAGGCAGGCAACAGCGGAGGCAGAGGAAATCAGAGTAAGGTAATATGAGTAGTTCTGAAGAGGCTTCCTAATGTAGTTGTACGAGGTTAGAAGGTTAAGTTGGACTTATAAAGCAGAGGAGATGACAGACTGAGAATATGTTAGTTAAACGATGTTTACATATGAAGCCAAAAAGAATTTTCTCAGAAATTAGAAAACATATTTAGATTGGTGAATTTATAGTCAAATTAAGGGAATAAATAAATTTTTAAAAATATTTCTAAAATTTATCCTTGCACAAATATGCTTACTGATTATTAAAAAAAGGCTTGTTTAATGTTGATTATTCTTTATAGATCTCTGGAATTCTCTGATCTATTCTTTTATATTCTGCCAATGCCATAAATATATAGCAGGTGCTATATTTTGCAAAGGCAGCATTACCTGTTTCATTATCATATTAACAGTTTATATACTTTGTCATTCTCTTTTGCTCTCCATCCATAAAAACCATTTTCCAAATTCTCCCCAACTCCTTTTAATGGACACTCGCCAAAATGTTCCCTCTCATTCTAAGACATAATTAAGACTCGAAAAAAGATATAGTCTATATTAGTAGAAATGAGCTAATGAACACACTCTTTGGACATCAAAGCCTCTTTGCTCGCAAAGTACTCGTAGATCTATATACAAAATCTGCCATTCATCTTCATTTGCTGTGAAGCGGCGGCGGTGATCTTTTGAAACGATTTCAAAATGTGTCTATGAATGTGTGTGTTTTCTTTGAATAGCTCTGTCTGTATATATATTTTACTGTCTGTGTGTGCGTTTCCTTATTGCTTCAAGTGGTTCAAAGTTGGGGGCCGTCAAATACAATTTCTAAGAAAATTCATCACGACGATGCTATGCGCGCGTCGAGCGGCATCAAATCAAAATGGGGCAGAACAAAGTTTTTGCTTTATATTTCTTCTGGCATTTCTCGCAAAAATCAGGAAACTATTTTGCAGGGAATCGTATAATGTATGTATTCTTACATTTGAGACAAGAGCATTAGAGGTGTTCAAAAGCAAACGTTTTTACTAAATAATTTATACATTTTTAATTTGATTTATTTCGAAATTTTATTAAATGAATTTATTTGGGATTTCTTTATTAAAAAAATAATAATTAACTTTGCATTTCACGAGCAGAACTGTTTGTGTTTCTGTACTTTTTACCTAGAATAACATCATTTGATAGTTTTAATCAGGGTATTTTCAGAAAGGGATTAGCTCATGTTTAGTTGCGATCACCAAAGGTTTTCATTTTATTGATGGTATATTTTCTTAAAACCAGAATTCCGAACTCGATGGTTTGGTATCGTAGACTGTCATAAGTTTTTTTGTTGTATTGTGATCTAGCTTGATCGAGCGATTCACGATTTTCGGGCTAGTTTTTGATGATTCAATTCATGGCTACAGTGGAGACTGCTTAGAAAGAGAAAAAAAACTTTGAAGATAAAAGCAGTGGCATAGTCTAGGTATAAGTTTAAACTATGACATCTAAATAAACTTCTCTACATGTTAGGTCTGCAGTGGAATTTCTTTTGGAATAGGTGAACTCACTATTAACCTAGTAAAAGAGCTAAAACTGATAATCAGTTACCTTAAAAACTTAAAAAGCATCTCATAATTTCGCTTTCACTATATTTACTGTACTGTATGCATGATTAGTACATCCACTGCATGAGTCATTACAATTGCACTGACTATATATAAAGATTCACCCCACATTAATCTTCAGTCTAGTTCTTTGATGAACTGCTCTGTGTTCATAGTCTGTTTGTCTGCTCTTTTGACTTTTCCTTTGATCTTCTTGTTGTTGAATAGGAAGCGCCCTCGCCTCGTTAAATGTTATTTATGATCTCTCAGTACACAGTGGGCTGAAGAAAACAAAAAGTGCAAGTGATTTTGAGATTGAAGATAAATTACTGGTACTTGTACTCGTTCAGTCAGTGGCTGGCAATTTCAACTTCAAGTAATCAGAAAAACAAAAGCAGGAAAACATCAACCAATTAATTGAAAAAACAAATTGGCTATTAAGTAGCCGAAAGATACGAGCGAAACGATCAACCGATCAACAGTAGTCCGATCTCGACTTTTGTTTAATGAACGCTAAACGAAAACGATCAATGAAAATGAGAAGCATACACCGTTTGCACTTATTTAGTTAGACCACATATATATATATAGATATATGAGTATCGAATCGCTATGCTTGATCAGTGAGATCAAACACAAACGACCGCTGCGAATGGCTTGATTAATGTTTTAGACCACAATAATCAGAGCTCGAGGGCGCAGACAAAAAACATAAAAATCAAAAACCAGAAAATAAACACAAATTTTCAACTCCAACGGGGCGGCTTCGAAAACGATTGAAGTTGTGAGTGAACGAGTGTGCAGGGAAAAAACTGGGGGGAAACGGCCAAAGTGAAATCTTGATCTAGACACCCCCACATCCCATTTTTGCAATCAAGGCGCACGCTGTCAAAATAAATGAAGCCACATAAATCGAACAACACCAAAAGACTACAAAACAACCAAAGGCTGACTGAGAAAATCCAACTCACAGTCGGCTGGCTCCACCATCTTCCAAGTGACGACTGATCGAATCAGTTTTTGGTCAGCAAACAAAAACAACAACACCAACAATTGCAACAACAAACAATCCTAAAACAGAGTTTGCCTAGTTTAAAGATCACGATCTTTCTTTTGCCGTTTGCCCAAAAATGTGCAAACAGACCCAGAGCCAAAGCAATAGCAACAATAACAAATCACGTTTGTGATCTTGACTTTAGAAGAAAAAAACCAAACAAAAAAACGAGCACAACTACAACAACAACAACAATAGCAAAATCGCAGCGAAACCGAAACAGCAAATAAACAGCCAAAGAAAAGTCATTTAAATAGCCTGAGGCTCAGGTATCGCAAGAGTTAACTTTTAAAGGCCTTAGGGAAATATTCATTTGGGAATCAACGGAAATACAAAAGGCGTAGACGAAATACAGGGGTTGTCCATGGGGCAATAAATAACATTTGTTGAAGCGATTTATTTATATAACTCTCAAAATCAAATTAATCTTTTAAAACATAAATTGCAAAAATACAAAATATACAAATTGCTCTTAAATCACAATCATAGAAAAGTATAAAATGGTAGAAAACCTTGATCAAATGAAAAGCAAAGTTTTCTCTTCTTCCAGAATCACAAATTAATTTGTACCATTTTTCATACCATTCACGAAAAATTGTGGTGGTATATTAATATGAGCTATATATTCTCGATCAGCACGACAAGGGAAGTCAATGTAACCCTGACCGTCCATCCGTCCACCCGTTTGTTTCAACCCCAAAATCTCAGAAGTCTTACGAGCTATATAGCTGAATTTTTTAACAGATGTTCCTTATATCTGAACGCTGATTGAGTTTAAACGCCATACTGAGTGGATTGGATTCAGTTGGGACAACTACGAATTTTTTCAGAATTTTTCAAGCAGACTAATACATTTTGTAAAAATTAAAAATAAAATCAAAAATTTCATAACTAACATAAGCATAAGGGAAAGGTCTACATTATTTCACAACAATGACGCCATCGCGCACACATCGTGATCTTAATGCAAGAAATAACTCGCTTGTGCGGGAAGTAAATCAATTGCAAAATACAGCTGCCCACTTTGTCCGCTGAATGAGTCCTTCATATCGTGGTGTGCAACGGGAAAGGAACGCAGAAGCTCCCTCACAGGCTCGAGAGAACTCGCTTGTGCGAAAAGTAACGAATTATATTGCTAAATACTGCTGCCCATTCTTCTGTTGTCTTAAACTCTTCTTAAATATATTCCGGTTGGCTTTGGAAGTGCCTTTTATATATAGTCAAACCAAATCATATAAAAGCTCTCAACAGTTTTCAAATTGTTGATAAATTGCCCATTTAAACTTAAGAAAAATATTTTTAAAATATTCAACCAAAGTTTTAACATTGAGAAATTAGTTGAAAAGCATAAATGGACTTCAAATCAAACATAATATATTATCATATCCAAGAAGAAGAGTTAAATTTTATCATTTTGAAAAATTATATCTTATGGTCAGGGAATCCATCCAGATCTTTTAAATTTCAATGTAAATACCAAAATTTGTTATAAGTGTAAGTGCATTTATATTAGTGATATTTTAATGGAATTTGAAGTCATATGAACAATTTCATACGGTTTAACTGGCAGCTTTTCTGACTTCAGTTTTGTGTGAACAAAAACTTGTGCTTTTTTTCAAATTAGTCTTCAACACACTGAGCCACTTCAAAATATGCCTTTTCACATTTTGAGAGCAAATACAGAAAATCTTTGTTGTCCAAGGTTCCCCATTGCTTTTTTTCCATCAACTACGCTCATGTGTGTCTTTAGGCCTCGACAAGTTCTACTTGTTTAAGGCTTTTTTGTTGTCCAGATGTTGTTGTTGTTGCTGCAGTTGTTGCTATTTGTGTGTGTCTTGTTCTTTGTTTGGTTGAGCTTCAACTACGAGTACACATGCAAAGTGTGGTTTTTGTTGTACCCGATGTCGTTGTTGTTGTTGTTGTTGTTTTTGTGGCTTGGCCGTGTTTAGGCCGATTTCAGTTACATGGACAATGAGATACATTTTGAAGTCTTTTTAGGTTGAACTCATTTGGGGTCTTAAATGTTTGGAGTAGAGTGAAATCGAATGATTGGATATTTCTTTTTGAATTACTGTTGACGTTTATAAGCCAGATCTATTGAAATCTTAAACTTCCGGCTTGAAAATTTGAAAACAATCCCAAACAATCGCAATTAAAGCTCTTGTTTCATAACTTTCCGCCCATTGAAATTTATGTGAGATTATTATGAAATCAAGAGGGAGTTCGAGTATTTCACATGAATCTCGCATGCAAGGAGGCATTCCGCCAGCCCAGCTCTAATTAAGGAGCTCCACCACACACCAAGCAGTAACCCTAGAGACTTACTTCCCTGGTGGCTGGTGGCTATATGGCCATACATCATTTTCGGAATTTACGTGAAATGCATAACAAAACCTTAGCAAACAAAAGGTAAAAAATCAAATTGTTCAAGAGGTTTTGGCCTACCGGAAGGGGAACAACAAAATGGCAACTCATCAATTTTCCACGTGTGATTTATTAACTAATTTTTCCACCCAACTCCAGGGCATTTGAATTCGCTTTCCACAATGGCTTGCCTGGCACGTAGTAGGAAAGCAAGAAAAGAGGCACGTGAAAATTCATTAGGCAAAAAATGCCTTTCATTTTCTTATTTTTCACATTATTAGCGGAATGCGAGAAAAATGAGCTATGGCAAGAGAAAAATTGTGTAGGCATTAATTATATTTTTCGAGTGGGTATTTGCTTTTCCAGCGATAGTATTTAGCGTGGGGAGAGGGTGAGGGTGGGCCATAATGAATACTTTATGGCATTTAGAAAATCAGGCTTTTTATATAATTATTGAAAATGTTTTGACTTTTTGTTGAGGTTGTTGAGGAAACTAATATAAAACTGGAAAGAAAGCTGGCTTGGGTATCGACCCGAAGGTGATTAGTCCGATAAGACAAGACCAGATATTTATTGCATTTAAAAGAACAAGGAAACTTTAAAGCAAATACATATATGAAGAGAATCATCTTGAAAGACACAAAAAGTTGTATGTACAACACTGCCATTTGGTCACAAAATATTACAATAAAGTTACTGAGAAGATGAGAAGACAGCAAAATGATTTTATCTGTTTAACAAACTCACTCTCTCAGCAGCTAAACCCTACTTTATCACAAAGATGTAAAAATGGGCATCAGGATACCATATTAAGTTCCCTTCTTTCTAAATCCATATCAAAAACCTGAAATTTAAAAGGTTCTAATTCATAGTCAAGTATATATAACCCCCCCACTCATGTTTTATAGCTCTCTCCTAATTGCATTACACCATAAACAGAACAGAACAGAACAGAACATGTCTTGAGAACTTGCCCAAAACGCCAACGCAGCCCGAGTCTGAATTTCTAACATTTAATTTTGGGCTTTTATAGCCAAGCCTACTATAGATTATACAACCAACCACATACTCTTACCCACTTCAGACCATAAAAATGTAACCATTTCTCATAATCATTAACAGTTTACAACATCCAGATACTAGCACGACTATAAAACCCAGCGTTTTATGCTCTCCTATGCCCAAAAGCAGCAAAACACAATGAAACGATATCGACTCCAATTTGCATATTTGCTACGAATAAAATTGATGAAGTGATAACTCTATATGGAAAACAGCCAAAGGCAAATGACCGAAAATCCCAATACAAAAAGCCACAAATCGAAAAAACTTAAATTTGAACTCAAACAATGAACTCGTATTATTGATGCTGGTAATTAGTTTTTAACAATGCACAACTGGAAATCTATTAGTCGCAGCTCCAAAATAAAATGGATTGTCCCAAAAAAGAGAACCAACAGCACCGAAAAAGTGCTGCCATAAATCATTCAACGATAGCACCAAATGCGGTGACATTTGTCAACCAACGAAAACGTCGCTGCCTTGTCAGATTCGAATTCGAAATTCGAAGAAATGCAAATTAGCTACAAAATGCGTTATTTATTTTCCGTGCTTATCTTGTCTTCAACTTCTTCCATTTCCGCTTCAATTGCATTTTGCATTTCTGAGGTCTGTTCGTTTTTTTTTTGTTTTTTTTTTCATAACTTGTCAAAATGGCCACGAAAATTTATGGCAAGTTTGGCAATATTTTTAACGCCAAAAGCCGAGCACATATATAAAAACAAAAACAAAAGAAAAATTCACAGAAAAATCCAGAGGCAACCCAAACCAAACCATAAATCATGCAAGTGCGGACTTATGCGAAACTCCATTTGCAGTTCAATCAACATAAACCGTGTGAGAAAGAGAGACGGAGAGTGAGAGCAAGGAATAAAAACTGAGAAAAACATGAAATAAATGCAAATGCTGCACATAAAAGTCATAAAAATGAAATTAGCCATACAAACAGATGGTCCAGAGGGGCCACTAAAGTAAGGAACGGGGGGGTCCGTCTAAATGAAATAAGCTGGGGACAGTTGGCAGTGTCACAAACAGTAGTTTAATAAACATCATTAAATTTAATAGGTCATAAAATGATATAGTTTTTGCAAGTAAGCAGTTTAAACAGGAATAATTCCTTGCTCAAAACTAAGATAGTTCTTAAGAGTCCTTAGAGACTTCTATTCGAAGAGAGTTTAGATAAGTTCAAACAATAAAATTACACATCTTTGTGGTTATTTAATAAAATCGAATGCTATTTTAAATAAAAAGGACTGAAAATGTTTAAATTTGTTGATACATTAACATTTTTTAAGACATTTTTAAGCCTAAGGAATTTGTCTACATTTCTGAAGTAGAATCAAATTGGCCAGCTGCTTAGTGGAGCCTGAAATCCAAAATATGTACAACAGCAAAGCTATTGTGAAAGCAGCATACTGGTGCTGCATTATATTACAACATTCTGAGCATTCATAAAGACTATTCTCCTGCTTACGCCCCAATCAAATCAACTAAATAACTTAATAACAAAGGCTAACCCATATCTATAATCTCAAAAAGCCATTCCATTTAATATCTTTGCTGTAAGCAAAGACAACATCATTATTAGCCTAATAATACTTTCCTTCTGTCCCCACATCCCCCTCTCAACATCCAGCTTATGCTAAAGAAAATTTCACATAACAATCAAAAGTAATTTGAGGAATTCAAGTTTTCACGTAATGACATTTGGCCAAGTCAGCCAATAACATAAGAGAATTTAATAAACCCATGAAAAATAAAAAGAAAATATGCACACATGCACACATACTACTCCCCGTAGTCGTGTATGGAGGGGGCGTGTAATAAACATTCTTGAAATTCACGAAACGAAAGGCAGAGACAAAAGCAGGCACAACTATCTGGGTAAAGTAATCACAAGCCAAGCCAAGACTACGTAATATGGCTTGTTAGTACTAATGATGGGTTACTACTATTACCAGTGCCGAGCTCAGTCTAAGAAGAATTTTTACATCCACATCCAGCGATAGAAGTCGCGCGATATGGAGACCAAGGAGACACACACCAAAAGCGTTGCCCATTTCGCATGTATGTCATAAATTTAAGGTTGGAGCGCCAACAAGTATTTCGCTAGAGATAGATATGTTTGACGCTGAACTGTGTAGATATCGTGACACGAATTCTCTTTCTACATTTCTAGTTTACTTTTTTCATACTTCGTGAACTTTCTAAATGATTCCGGCACCTTGAGCCTTTTTAATACATTTCCCAAGAACGGCATCTGCAAAAATATTTAGCTCTCTACCATCTCTAACTTGCCAAAAACCCCAGCATGGTCATGGCCAGTCGCGCTTAAGCTGTAAAAATTAATAGCCAACATAATAAGCAGCATTTTATGGGACCAAACTCTGTGCACCTCAATGTTAAGTCACGCCCCCCGGCCACTAGGCAGTCTCACCGCCCCCCTTGGTCATTTTTCATAGCATCACAACATGGTAAAAGTCATTAGGTGAGGGATCAGTTGGCTATGCTTTTTTTTTGATTTTCTTTTTTTTTTTTTGGAAAATTACGCAAATTGAAAGTTGCATTGCATCGTCTGAGGATGGCGGAAGGAGATGCTGTTGACCAAAGTGGGAAGCACTTCTTGCGTTATCTCCAAACAAGTTATGAGCGCTGAGATTGGCGCTACAAGATTTTTATTTTATGATAATTACAGACTTTATTTATATAGTTTTTGGAATAGGAGTATGTGTGTTGTGTGCGAAAATTGAAAAACTTTTGCCACAGACTGTGTTTGGCAAATAAATGGCCGATTATGTAAGAGACCATGGAGTGGATCATTATTTATGCGGTTGAATATGAAAACGCTAATAGATTTTCGAGTTTAATTCATATTCGGGGGGAGCTATGAAAGGTTGCGCAACAAGTTCAAGAGAATAAAGAAATTCAGGTGATTCAGGAATTCAGGTACAGAGGAAAACTTAGGGCTATGTAAAGTTGCCTGGGAAGATATTTAGTGAAGCTAGAAAACATATAATTTATAATTGTTATATAATAATGAAGAATGTATGTATGTACTTAGGCAAATCCCAATTCTCATTGCAAATGTCATCATGTATAAAGAGACTTTACATACCTAGAAAGAGAAAAAGAAGAAGAAATTATTGATATTGAGTTTAACAAAATTAATTTAAGGAAATATTTAATATAATATTTTATTTAATGCAAAAGTCTTTAATAATATGAGGAGTTCCTTAATAGCTGATTCATGTTTATCATGCTTTCTCGATCACAATTCAAGCATAGACATAAAGCTATCGAAACTGTTAATGATAATGTGTTGCTAGTAAAGAATTGTTGGCAATAATTATAAATTATTTGTCATCTTTAGCTGCTTTAGGCTTCCTATCTTTACTTGCCAACTTGAAGAACTTCTATTAGCACTCGTAATAAATGCAAGTAAACATGTCAAATTCTTATCTAGAAAACTTGATGACTGACTGACTACTTTCCCTATCTAGAAAGATACATTGTCATTGGAATAACTAAAAGTGCCTTCTTCACTCCATTCCATTGTTTTCTCTTTCGTTGAACAGCTCCGCGCACATCTTTCACTCGGCTTGCTCGAAAGTAAACATTTTAATTAACTTTTATTTTTTGTAACAACAGAAATTCAGGTGAAGTTGTTTTCTCCATATAATGAAATACAAATAACAATTAAGCTGATTAAAAAGCAGAGACAGAGGAAAGCAAAGAGATAAATAGTAGTTGAAGTTTGTTTTTAAATTAAAAGCGACAAATTTGGTAACGAATTGAGATGTTAATTGGCGTAACGCTCAACTACATTTAATTGTCATCTATGCTGAAGCTGTCAATTAGCAGACTGTCAAATTCCTCATTCAAATTGAGAGCAGGTGGGGAGGAATATTGTGTCAATTTTTATCGCTAGATGGGCTGAGCCAAAAATAATATTCATATTTAATTGACAGCCGCCGGAGACTGTGTGGCAAAGTGCTACCAATTCCATTAGCGGTTTGACTTGTCAACGAAATTTTTCACGATGATGCCCTGTAGTTAGATGGAACTGAGGGGATGTAGGTGATGAAAGAAGTACTCCTCATAAAAGCAGAGAATAAATTTTAAATTTTCTAAATATATTTTTGTGTAATTTTGTATATAAGTGATATTTGATATTCTTCTGATCAAGGGGTAAGGTTTGAAATCAAACCACAAATATTATATTGGCAAAACCAATTTTCTAGTATTTTTTAATAACAATTTGTGTAGGGTAACTCAGAGTCTACTATTTGATTTGATTTCACTTTTTGTTTTTGCTTTAACTATATGGCTAACCATACGGCTGTTTGTCTTTGGGGCATTTTTTACCTGGAGTCGGTTGCCTTACTTAATGGCAACATGTTTTACAACATTATTAGACAAGCCTTAAAAAAAGGAAAAACACAAATCGCAGCCCGCAACGGCGGCGACTGAAAATTTTAATTACCAATATTTTCAGGTGTCGTATTCGTCATCTAAAGCCCACGCCAAAAGCAACATTTTGTATTTTATGACAAGGAAAACAACACGGTTAACGCATAACGCACACACATGCGAGTATACAGACATATCAACATATCCATTTACATTTATATTTATATGTTTTGGTAGCTTTTTGGCTAATTAGCATTTGTCGAACAAAACAGTTTCTAAATGGCTTGTAATTGGACAAACATTTTGGGCTCTGACCCATTGATATTTAATTTCATTTTGCATTTATATTTATGGGCTTAAGAAAGGGCGGGCAAGGGCGGGATAATAGCTTAATTGAATTGTCGTTGCGGTTAGTTTGTGGTTGGTTAAATATAATCCGCCAAAAGAAGATTATAATTGGCGAAATGTCTTAAAATATAGATTAACTAGAGAGGGAATTCGTGAGGGGGTTTTCAAGTTAAGCAGCTTATCAAATGTGACGCAATTCACGTGGGGGAACCTCTAGTTCGTGACAATTTGTTGTCAAAAGATAATACAAGCTGGTTTTGATAATGATTGAGTGTTTATTTATGAGTTTCCGTTGTTGATAGGAAATGATTTAATATGGGCTGTGGAATCCTAAGTCTTGTAAGTCTCTAAGGCAAAGCCATGACGAATAAAATGAAATTATTCATAACGTAACTTATTTTATAATTTGTAATTTTCAGGACGCAGAAAAAGTTGCAGTTTTATTGTTGAGTGTTAAAGTTATCTGTAAGTTTCCGATAACATTTTTTGGGTGAATCATTTCATTGTGAATCACTTCTTTTATATTTCTAATAAAGTCATTTAATCATTTTTTATATCATTTTATTTTTATATACTTTTATATACCCAACCTTCCCACCGAAAGACTTTAAGAACATTTTTTTAGGAGTTTTTTTTAGTTTTATATTTTAAATTTCCCTGTGCTTATAATTTCGATTAATTTTTCAAATAAATAAAATTCGTGTGTCCTTAAACTTATTAAAATCATTTTGCGTTTTCATCATTTCATCACTTGTTGTACATTTAGCAGTGATGATGGTGATGATGTCCTCCATGATGATGATCGTAGTGGTGTCCGCTATGGTTGTGGTGATGATCATAGTGTCCATAGCTCGGTCCTCCATGGTGATGGTGATGATGATGATCATAGTGTGGCGGCGGTCCTCCATGGTGATGGTGATGATGATGATGATCGTAGTGAGACGGTGGCGGGTGTCCATGGTGATGATGATGATGGTGTCCATGATGGCCCAAATGTAGGCCCAAATGTATGCCAAATAGACGACTATCGTGTGGTGGCGGCGACATTATATAGTTATATAGTTATTTATCGATTTGAATAGAATTTCACTTGGCACTGGAGCTTTGTTTGAATAGCTCTTAACTGTTCGAATTGTAGAAGTATACTGTGACTGTGCCCTGGCCAAATGTCAGCATATATAGGCATAGTTGGCCCTAATCAGTACAAGTATATCTATATGAGTTTCTCTTATCGCCAAGAGAGGGGGTGCTGCCTATGTGGTTTTTTGTGATTGTGCAGAGTGTGAGTGTGTTTGTGATTCACGGTGATTCATTTTCAATGTGTTGACACAATTTGTTTTTGTACAAAGGGTCGTAAAGAAGACAAATGTTTGTAAATATTATTAATACATGGTAAATATGAGCTTGCAATATCTTCTTTGTTGGTATTTATGGTCTTTCCAAATTTATAAGAATTTATTTAAGCTTTTAACTTTTACTTTTCATTTAATTTTATTTAATTTTTCCATATTTAAAATCATATATTTACTTTCATGTGTTTCCCTTATTCATAATTATGCTTACATTTACACTTTCAATAAAAGTCTCCTCTAATTGAAAGTCCTTTTGAACCCAAAATGGCCCCTTGATTGTCAACAAGTTGAGTAAATTTGGACTTTATATGCTGCTGCTGTTGCTGCTGCTGCATCTCGTACTGCACATGCTGAGTCTGATTTTTAGCCTCGCTTGCACAGATGCTGAGTTGGTGAGGCCCAAAAATGCCTTTAAGCATTTGTCAGGAGCGGGCTTCCACTGCCACTGCCACTGCCTCTGCCCAATCCACTCTCCCCTACCACTTGTCACATAATAATTTTATATGCTTTTCTGGCTGCAATTTTTGCATAGTCAGACGGGTAGAGTTCTGCAAGGATTGCGACAAAAGCAGGGGACGTTGAAATTATTATGGTCTGTTGCATTTTTATGGCTGTGGTTTATGGGGTTGGCTTGCTCTTGGCTGTGGCTCTGTCTGGCGAGAGCAAAAATATGCATAGAAAATTTGTAGACGAAAAATTTTGTGGCTGTGATTTCCTTTATATTTTATTTTTTGTGTGTTTACCCATGAGTCATGGTTGATATTTTATTGGCTTGGGGATGGTTTTATTTAAATTCGATTTAAAATATATCAGATTTTTGGTTTAGAAAGATTTCGTATGAGGAAACAACTTGAGATTTCAAAATTTGTATAAAACACGTATAATGACAAAGTCGTAAGCTTTCGCATTACATTTCCATAGTATTCATATTTTATTCAATTCTAATTTTAATATAATTATTCATATTTTATCAAAACCTTCATAAATATTATTGAAGCCATTTGAACTCTTCCCAGTTGCCCTTTTCTTGGGTCATTAATTATCCAATACGATTTGTCCAAAATCAAATAATTTCCAATTAGCCCAAACATTTCAAGAATCTACGCCTCATTGGCCTTAGGGTAAACAGAATCAAATCACGCCCACGTACACACACTAATACACTCTCATGTCGCCCACCCACAATAATCCACACAATTTTCCATGCTGAAAATCCCCAAGCTGCTTATATAAATATACCTAATTAATAATTTTATCGACAAGTGTTGAGTATGGCATGGCGCTCTGGCAAGCGATTCAAATTAATTGGAAAATGTCACAAGTCAAAGCAATTATCGTAAATTATAAACACACGCCTCGAGTACGGGTACATTGACGTCGAGATTAAGGTGTAGGAGGGGGAGTGTGTGTGTGTGTGCGCCAAAAAAATCAAAATATTATTATTATTTTTATTACATGAACATTTTTGTGCAACCCTCATTGGTCCCTCTGTTTACTTCTTCCAGGGGTGAGCAATTTTCAACGCGTAATGAAATGTCAACAGAGGCACAAAAAAGAAATTGCAAAGGCAAACAGGATCTAGAAGTAGTTGGGAGTACAGGCCTATGCGTATCATATGCATATGTAGACGGAGCCTCAGGGGCAGTTTTTGATTTGGGGTGGATATTTGTCTTATTTCTTTGAAGTGAGCTGCGGAAATTGAAATCCTAATTGAAATGAAATCTTTATGAATATATTTAAATATTGGAAATATGTGGGGAGGCGATAGAACATGTTTATATTCAAAGCTTATTGGAAAGTATGTATCGGGTTGCTTTAAGTTCTAGATGTAAGCATTAGTTTAATTTAAGAAAAGTTATGTTTCTGTAAACTTGATCTTTGTAAACCTAACCTGATGCTGTTTTGGTCTTCTGCTGCTGCTCTTCTTTCTCTTCATAGTAATATAGCTAGCTTTGTTCTTCTTTAATCACTTTTAGTAAATTCTGGTATTATTTTCTGTGAATTCTGGTATTTTCTTCTATCTAAAGTTTGGGACAAAGGAAAAAATCATTTTTGGACGAGATCGAAATCGAATATTTAGTCTAGCGGTTATCTCTTGTTTGTTCTGCAGAGTTAATCATAGATGTGGTTGCCTTTAGGAAAATCCTTGTTAAGTATGTGATGATGTCACCCTCTAGCGGACTATGATAGAACAAGTTTCCCTTACAGCCATTGCATCAACCCTGATTCTTATCCTTCAGTTATCAAACGACTCATTTAAACGACAAACACACAACTGCACGGAGCTGCCTTCCTTCCTGCATAAACTTCTGTTATTTATTCAGTTTTATCAATTTACTCACCGCCCGTTAACAAAGCAATTTTTGGAACATTTTGTTGCATCACCTTTTCTCCGAAAAGCTAATAAAAAAGCTAAAGTACTTTAAAGCAAACTCCATAAAATCAAATTTATGTGTTACCTACCTGCATGCTCGCGTCTTCCGCATCCCTCCCCTCGTGCTCTCTGTTCATATCGTTGTGGCCAGCCGTGGGTGTGGGTGTGGGTTGGAAAGTTCACACTTTAAATAAGCATTAAATTGATACAGCAGCCGCAGCAAAGTTCTTTTTATTCCTGCTGCTCGACTGGCTGCTGGCTTCCCAGACGCATTCTAATCGGTTTATAACTTCTAACGCAGTTTATCAGAACTCTAACGCCTTCCTCTACGACTACTGCCACCCGGCACTCCCCCTCCGCAGCACTAACGCTTGCTATGACAGCATTAAAACGGCTCAGAGGCAAAAGTTATTGTCAATGTCGAAGCATTTGGTGATGCGAGTGCGAGTTGTACAAGAGCATGAGAGCGGAAAACCCCCCACCAACAACAATCTACATACAAAGCACTCTCGGTCTCAGTCTCAGTCCCAGTCCCAGTCTCAGATTCAGATGCTGTGTGTGCAGATGCTGCCGCTGCCTTCCTTTCTTTGGGGATTTTTATCGAGTGTCTCTAGCGGTTTATTCGGTGTATTTTTTCACACTTTTATTCGCCAGTTTTCTTTCAGCAAGGCGGAAATTATTGTCGGCGGTGTCTTGAATTTAGTTTTCTTGCTTTGCTTTGCTTTACTTTTGCTCGCTTTTCTCTGAAAACTTTTTTGCGTACAAAGTTGGTACACTTATTGTGGCGTGTTTTCTTCTTTTTTTCGCCATATTTTATTTATACCTATTTTATGTTTTGCTTTTCCTTTTATTCACTTGGATTCTTTGTATGAGATTTTTGTGAAAGCAAAAACGTAAACAAACTTATTTATTTATTTACCACAATTTGCGTTTTCTGTGGAAATGATTTAATAAAGCTAATCTTGGCGAAGGCAAATTTTATTATCCACAAAAGATAATTCTTAGTTTTTTCCAGAAACATTCATGATTCAGGCAGAAATAAGATAAACTGTCGAAATTCAATGAAAACTTAATGAACGATAAACACAATATTGGTCTGCCTCTTACTTTGCTGTTAGGGTTTTAGTATTGTCAGAGTTTGGTCACACTGAAATGCTTACAATATGTTTTAATCATGGTAGATGATACGTAACAGAGGAAAGCTTCGTGAAAATTAAGCATATAAATATTGAAATCATCATTGAAACTTTGCAATTTGTTGTAAGATTTCCATCTAATAATATACAATAGATATGAGAAATAGCTCAACTATGTTAAGGTCTTATATTGAGTTGACTTGTAAACTCTAAACTTGTATTCACTCATCATTCAAACTCAATCAATGCAGCATAGAACCTCATGAACTTTACTCAGCCATTCATAAGCCCATTAACCTTTACTAACTTAACCTCAATAAGTTTTCCCACAAGAAATCCCATTTGAGGTCCAATATATATTCAACAAATAAGAAGCTTCCTTTTCAAAATGACCGGCGCCAAATTATGTCTAACATCCTTTCAGTATCAAATATCATCTAAAGCACAAACATATCAAATAAAACGAGAAACTTTGCCAAAGAAATTGAAGAAAAAATCGTTGCTTATTGTTAATTTATTTCCTCTTTCTTTGGCTTTACAATTCTCTTTTTATTGACTTGGACACGGATGTTGAATTTCCGGTTTGCCACATGCCACGCACACTCAGAAACACACACACACACTACAACCAGGCGACAAAAATGTTTAAAGCGAAGTTCACCCGCAAAAGCCCTGAAGGGGCCATTGACCATTAAAGATGAATACGGGTAGGAGAAGGAGGAGGAGCCTATAGTTAAAGGGAAAAACACAACACAAAATGGGCCAGACGAGAGCCAAAGCCTGTGAGACCCATAAGAGTATAACAAAAGCCTACACTCAGAGAATGGCGACGCCCCCAAGTCTATAATGAACTTTTATTTGCATTGTGTGTGGATGTATATGTGTGTGTGTGTGTGTGTGTGTGAGGAGGAAGTGCAAAAAGGAGGGGGAGAGGGGTTTGAACAAGTGTGTCATACATTCTTGTTCAACTTCAACCAATAAGTCGATACACTTGCCGCCCATTTCAATTCATTCATTTAAACCATAAAGCAAAGGCAGTAGCAGCTGGGGGCTAGAGCTTTGCGGTCTCCCCATCTGGACTGTGTTCTTAGTGCCAAGTGCCGCCACCCTCTGAAATCGATTTATGGGCATTTCCGGGTTGAAATCACTTAAAAGCTATGGGTCTGCTTGTTAGTTGCCCCCCTTTTCGTCTATTTGCTTTGCTTTCTTTCTCTAAACAAATTTTTTCTATTTCTTTTTTTTTTTTGCACAAATTTGTAAGCATTAAAAGATATGTAGGATATTATGTTGGGCTTGGACTTGACTTTGAGGGATGATTCGGGATTTAACTTTGCGCTCTTACACTTATGATGAACGGGGGAATGTCTTGAATAAGGGGACTGCTGCAGGCTGATGAACGTTGTGTGCACTTGGCTTGAATTATTCTTATGAAAGTAATTGAAATGCGGAAGAAATATCCCCAAGGGACAAAGGAATAGACTTCATTAAGATAATGGAGGGTTTCTGTAAGTCACTCTGAGATAAAAATCATCTCAATTGAAAATCTATTGGACATTTGGTTTGATTGAAAATCAATTAAGATACGAAGATACGAATTCTGAGAATTTTCTATTTAAAGTTTACGTCTTGAGTCATACTTAGTTGTATAGATTTATATTCGCCCGATTCAACTTTAACGAAAAAATTCATTATACAGACATTTTCAGGTCAAGCTTAACTTACATACATCAGCAGAATAACAATTTTGTTCAAATAATGGTAGGTTATTTACACAATCGTATAGGTATTTCATATTATAGGTATCCTCTACAGATAAAGTGAATATGTGGAAGACGATCAGTCCTTTTATACTCTCGAATTGAAATGATATGGCTAGCCCCAGCTTACGAGCAGAATTCTTAACAAATTCTTAAAAAATTCTTAAAAATGTATATACGCATTTCTCTTTCAAGAAAACCTTAATATGTGACGAAAGCAAACCTTTGAAATTGCACCGAATCCTTCCTAAGGTATACCTAGTTAAGCTTGTATCGTTGCGAACAGCTGATAGCGTTCGGCCCCTAGCGTAAAGGGACGCAAAACAGCGTTATTAGGGGATGCAATGATTTCGTTTTAGAACGATATAAATTTTTGTGAGTGCATCCTAAATACCCATTACAATCCATCACCCCAACGAAACTTACTTTCATTTAACAAACTATCGTTGCTTTTTAGACGATTCAAGTTTCAATCAATTTCACTTGCAATTTTATGCAATTTCATGGCACTTAATTAACCTCTTCTGGACCGTAATTAACCCATTACCTGGCAGAAGCAGAAGAACAACCAAAATAACGACAACAACAGCAGCAGCAACAGCAACTAGAAACTTTTCAACACATCGGCAAAGTTTTTTTTGCTGGCAGTTTTTACAGTGCCTGCCAAAACCATGTGCAAGGTGAAAACTTTTGCACATTTTTGAAGTTCTGCCAATAAATTTTGGTGGTCGCACTCTGGGGTTAACAAAAGGCTCGACGGAAGAAAAAAATTATGACCTGGCGTAATTAAGAAAAGTTTTTGTTCTCGCAATTGAAATCGAGTGAAATTTGTTGGCACCCGCTGGCATTGGGATTGGGGCGTGTGGCCACGCCCACAACTATAAGCAAAAGCAATTTACAAAACGACGAAGCAGATAGAAAAAAAACTTTGTGCCGTTCTTGCTCTTCTTATCAAATTAGACAAAGGGGAGATATTTCTGGGCTTGGGCAAGGGCAAAGCCTTTCAATGTTCTTCGAGGGTTGGCTTGCGGGCGAAGGTGTTGGCAAGCGCCACAGGAAGCCATTTGAATTGCCTTCTTCTCGATGGCATAGGCCAGCCATATCGAGTAATATCAAAAACCAGCACTGCCAGCAAAGTTGTCGAAAAAGAGATTTTAATGACATCACAAACAACCGCTGCGCTTTATGGCCTCAAGAAGACGCAGATGAAGATACTCATTTCACGAGGACCCCCAGCACTGTCAGCCTTGTGGGCGTGTTTATTGTCGCACAGAGATGGCAGGATATTAGAAATAAACAGGAACAGCAGGAGGCTCAAACGACCCACACCAACCTCACGGGTCGTAAGTATTTATTGAGGTGAAGGAGATCAACTGGAGAAAATGTTGTGATAAGTTTTTGCCAGGGTCTAGGCTGAGGGAAAACTGTATGGAAAGTGGAAAGTAAGATATTAACCTTGGTTTGAATTGGAAAACATTCAATGAGATTGGAGAGAAACTGCTGTATCATTTTATGAATATGTAATTCAAAGAATGAATGGAGAATAGCAATATTTAGGTAGAAATTTCTACAAAAGTTTGGAATTTCACCATGATGTCTTATCAAATGTTGGCAAATCAAATTGCTAAGTTTTTCACCATCTAAATTTAAAATTGGAAAATCATATAGCTTATAACGGACACTTTTATGTATCTCTAAAAGTATCTTTGCCAACCTTAATTGGAAGCCCAAAGTTCCTCCACCTTTTTTCAGCGCTTTAATTAGTCGTCAGCTTTTGCTTCTGCATTTTCTGAACATTCAAAAAGCCCTCCATCATTAACATTACTTTTCACACTTAGTCGGCTCATTTTGTTGTCAGTTCCATTGTTTCCCTTTTTTCTGGTCATTGGCCTAAGCCCGAGTTTCGGCCCTTGGGCGCCTAAAAAGCGTAACGCAAAAAGTGTGTGTGTTGTTTTTTGTTTTTTTTTTTTTTTTTTGTTTTTGTTTTATGGGTTTTGCTTAATTTTTATGTTTTTTTGAAATCATATTAATTTGAATTAATGAATTTAATTGCTCACAAATTAGTGGGGACCACCAAAGCCGTCCAAAAAGTTCATGAGTTTTTAATGATTTGTAACCGCTATGCAGAATTTTGTATAATTATAGAACAGCAAACGATGGCCACGGGTCTCTTCGAATCATCAAAGAAATTCACTCATACTAGTGCAATTATTTAATGGGAATTACCATAAAGAAATACTGTTAACCAACTGAAAGACCTATAAGGCCAAGAGAGCAACGGCAACATTTTGTTTACATCAAAAACTAATAAAAACGACATTAGGCAAATGGGGCACGTACGCCAAAATAGACTGAGATGGTAACAGATACAGATGTGGCAACAGTAATAGCCGAAATATGAAAAGAAGATTTCCAGTGCTTATGTGCTTATAAACAAAATATAAAAATGAAATCAAACAAATAATCTGCAAGCAGGGGAACAGAAATAAAAAAGAAGTACACAAAAATATATAATACACAGAAACAGAAGCCCCGCATAGCGCGAAAAGGCGCATAAAAAAACCATATAAAAATATAACAGACTGTGTGAAAGGCGACCATATGAATACCCTAAAAGGGGGAGCTTACACATATGATGATATATAGATTTCACTATAGAGTTGCTGATTCAAAAATACAGAAGTTATTTAGCTTTTAGGTGCAGAGAAATCGGCCTATAAACAACAAAGGGGCTAACATCTTACCACAAGTTAAATTATATAATTGAAGGCATCACTGAGGACTCATTCTCTAAAACTCCAAGTTCAAATATATAAGTTTATATATATAAGTACATTCATGGAATATACTGCCCTTTTCATGCACAGAAATTCATTTAAAACTGGACATATCTTCTGGAAAACGTAAGAAACTTTTTGTAATTGCCAGAAATTGAACAAAATTCGGAATCTTTCTAAGTGCAAACTTTTCGAATCAAATATTTATTTCCCACTAGATGTTATTTAAATTGAGATGTTAATTTTGAAATTGCCAAAAGGCAATGTTATATAATAATTTCGAAAATATATATTTACTTAATTTCAAGATCAGCCGTATACGGACACTAAATGGAGCTTGGGTTAAAGCTGATTCCACACCCTATATGAAAAGCTCTTTGTTTTGATTGACTGGCAGACTTTTATCTATTAGTTTGGGTTAATGTACAGAGAAAAGGTTCCTTTTCCAGTTCCTTTTCTCCAGGTTGAATCTGGAACTTGTCTACGATAAAATCACCTGCTGCTTCAGAGTGCTTTTATATCTCCAAAAGTTATTTCAACAAGCTCTACCTACATTGACATTTCCATTTAACTATAACGTAGCCTTACTACATTCCTTATGCAACTTCCTTAGAGGGTATGCCATACTCTGCACAAAGAAGAGACAAAGCCAAAATACTTTACTTTGAACAAACGCCAAATTGTAAATGTAATCAAAGATGCGACAAAACGAGGACTGTTTCTGTTTTGTGTCCTCGCATTCACTGACAACTTTTGTGCTATTGGCATTCTGAAAACTGGAGGGGAGCACTCTGGAGAGCTCTATGACAACAGCCAGTTGAAGCTGATGCTGGGCAATATAGCAACTTGTAGCCAATATAGCTACTGTACGAACATGTACATTGTACAAGTAGCTAACAACATAGTCAGGCATGTGAAATGTACAAAACATACAAGCATATATATATACTATATATACGTATCTATATCTCAGTTGGCATATCAGCTGAGTTGGCTGGCTGACTACCTCTGTGGCGTTTAACGCACGCTTCACGCTTTTGTTGAGTCTGGGAGTCGTCGTCGGGCATCAGCATCATCGTCGACATCGCTTGGCTTGGCAGCCATTTTAGCTACTTTTGCTACCAGTTTTACGCGCCATGGTGCGGCGCAACTTTTGCCGCATGCCGCAATCCAACAAGGTAGTATGAGTGTATATTGTTGTAGTTGTTGTTGCAGCTACTGTTGCTGCTGCTGCTGCTGCTGCTGTTGTTGTCCTGCAAGTTGGCCAACGGTTTATGCTGCTGTTGTTGTTGGCTCGGAAGCAAAATTTCACGTCGCTTCTTTATTACTCTGGCCTGGCATTTTGTTTGAGTTTCATTTGGCTTTCGCGTGTTTTTTGTTTCATATTTTTTTAATTTAGCGTCTTAAAACTTAAAGAACGGAGTGAAAAGGAGAGTGACAGAGGAGGCGCAGGAGGAGATACTATCTTAAAAAGTAAGAAACTGGAAATTTTGGCTTGAAGATTTGAAAAATCATACTAAGAATCATACTAATTGATATATTGGTTAAGATTTTCTCTATCAATAGCATAGAAACATATGGCAGGGCTACTTTTAACTAACTTAGGAGTTCTCTTTAGTTAATTAAATTGAAATTAATAATTTTTTTATTAACTCAGTTTCTCTTTGTATTCATTATATTCCATCTTAATGATCTTAATGACCAGATTAATGATCTGTCATTATATTCATTCATTACTTTTGCCAAAGAGCATTCTGCTATTCGATTATATTCTCCACTTCTCCAGTGAGATTTCATTATTTAATTTTTAGCTTATGAATTCCATTGGCAAGCAGCTTTTGTCGACTTTTGGTATGTGACTTGCATGCGTTATGAAGTCGTGTCTCTATTCTCGTCTTCGAATTCCACTTATTCACTTGCCTGGCCTTTGTCTTGGTCATTTCTTTTCATATTGCTAGGATTTTCATTCATTTATGAAGGTTCCCGCTTCGGGCGACGTTTATCAACGACGTTTTTCTGAAGTCCGCCGCCATTAGCTTAAGTATGGAGTGCGTTCCCTTTTTGAAATGGCCAACCATTTGGTGGCAACTATGGATGATTTCCTGCACTTGGCAAGCCACAATTTTTCGATGACTTCCCCACTTTTTGCCAAAAATGAAAGAGAAGAAAAGTTCATGCTGACCAAATGCATTTGGTGCAGTTTCCTTTTGCCTTCATAAATCATTCATGCCATTGCCAATTCACCATTCGATTCAGCTCTGAATTCCGGACTTTTGGACTTGGGATAAATTATGTTAATATCATAGCCAGTAAGTATTTTTCTCCTGTTTCTCCCTCTCCCTCTCCCTTTTCTCGTCTATTTTCTACTCAAGCATAATAACTTGACAAATGAAGGAAAATTTCAAGAATTGTAACTCGACTTTGCGGCTAAGCAATTTAAAATAAGAGCGCAACAAATTGTTAATTTTCATTTCTTTTTTGCGTTTTCATCTGCATTTTGATAGCTTGCTTATCTTTCATACCAATTTCTGTCTTATTTAAATTAAAAATAATTGTTAAACTCATGCAAATAAATACGAGAGCAAAATGTTTAACAGAATTGTAATAAATTCTAGTCAAGTAAAGACAATTATTCGCATTCATTTACAAAAAATTTACATATTTATTTGGTAAAATGTTAAGAAACAGTTGAAAAATATTTTTAAAAATTTGCATTATTTTTGTTTTTTGTTTTTTTAAGGTAAATTTAAGGAATTGTATCTCAAACTGATGTTACCTTTAATCAACTTATCTTTAGGTTCACATCTTCATTTGCGGCTGGCTGGCAGAGTGTCTGCCGTTTTTCAATTGCTGCTCAAATACGAGTTCAAGAAATTTGCACTCCGCTAATGCATGCAATAAATGCCAAGAGCCATAAAAACCATATTTTCCCATAATAATAAAAGATGGAAAGGAAAAACATTAACAACAACGCTGCTCGTCGCTGCGAAAAGGCAAAACGATTTATGAAAATCTTTTGCCAAGCAAAATGATGACTTAATGCACTGGCAAGTGGAGGAGCCAGGAAGCGGTATGGTTGGAAAGGCAGCGCCAAAAAAAGGAGGAAATTTGTGTAAAGAAAGCAAGCTTCAGATGATGGGCTCCGCCGACCCCCTCCTACTCCAAGAAAACCATTCAACGACAATTAATGTTAAATTTAAAAATACATTATTTTAATGTGTCGTCGTCGCTGAAGGAAAAACTGTTGCTGCCTGCTTGGGTTCGCCTGGGCTCTGTCTTTGTCTCTGCCTCTGTCTCTGTCTCATTCTCTGGAACTGCCTGGGCGTTGATGATGGCTGAAACGTTTGGTAAACATAGACAGAGAGTATTTCCAGTGCCAGTGCCAGCCCCAAGCTTTGCAGTCGGCTACGTGCATTGAATTTGTAATTTGCGCACGTTCGTTGCAAACATTGAATAATGCTTTACAGATAGAAATACCCGTCGCCGCACCCCCCTCTGAAGCCTCTCCTCCTCCACAAGTATATAAAGCCGAGAGTGATGGTGGGGTAGGGTGGAGACAGAGGCAGCTGCAGCTGCAAAAAGGGACCCACAAAAGGAAGCCTCAATTTGTATTGACTGCGCGAAGCGTTGGCAGCTCATTTGATGGATTTCTCCCCCTTGTTGGTTGTGTTTTTGTTTGGTATTTGTGAGGCGAAGCCTATGAATCACCTGGCTAAATGTTTGGATTATTTTTGGGATTGAAGCAAAAGGCAAACAAATAATTTATGTTAAATGCCTGGGCAGCAGCCATTGACATGCTAGGACAATGTGGGTGGCATATCAAGTGGGCTTCTATTAGGAAATGGGTTAAAAAGAGCACCAGACTCTCTCGCAATGTTGTGACATTGTTGTCATAATGTTAAGTTTCTCAGTTTCAGCACACTTCATTTGGCGCCTTCACATTCCATAAGCCGCTTTAGTCGAGTAAGACGGCTGTCGAGGGATTGGTTTTTTTTTTGCCTGAAGTATTTCTTTACCCAATGGATAGAAAAGGCTTGGTTAAAGCCTGACAATTGTCATGGCAATGAATATCTAACTATAGAGCTTGTCTCGTTTGATGTCAACTTTTTCTAACTGTGGTCTCTGCTCTAAATGCTTTGTGCAGTCTTCCTAAAATTGTACCTAATTTGTAATGACAATTAGTTTAACAAATGCTAAACTTCTCACACGTGCAATACTCTAAAACCCTAAATCGATGCATAATTAATGTATTAACAGATTGCACTAAATTCACTCTCAATCCAATTAGCCACTAATAAGTCCAAAAACCAACCGCAGTTGACCGCAATAATCACTTTGCTGAGCCTACTACAACCCAATCCCAATCCCCACTTTATAGCAGCCTGCTCCTCTGCTCAGCTCGGCTCAGCTCGGCTCGGCTCTACACAGTTAATGCTTTTGGCCCTCATCAGCGGCAGCCCCAACGCAATTGTCCATGACTTTCATTCGATTTGCCTAACAAGCCATAATCATGTGATGCTGTATTTAATTACTGCCTGGGTAATATTGGAAATTGCACGGGGGGGACGGCAAAAAGGGGGGCATAAGAACGTATAGCTTGTGGTACTGCTGTCTCTGCTACCAATTCTAATGCCCCATAATGCCAGACACAATTGAGTCATTAAGCCGCAATCTAATTAAGCCCAAAAATGTGAACTCTCTGAACCCACAGCAGCAATGGGCCAAGAGAGATTCTTCTAAAGCTTTAAGCGAATTAGCGTTGAGATTTCTCTAGAAGTACGAGACGAGTATAAAACGAATCGTAACATCTGGGTACTATGTTCTACACTTTACCTTTTTTTACGGCACTTTAACGTGACTATTTTAGCAGCCTTTTTGCGTTTCTTTTACAAGATTTATTTCGTGTCTGCTTGAGACCACGTAGGTCATTAAATTGTTTAGAAATCGCGGACATAAACTTCTTCCAGACCTAAAAACCCGACCCGGACTCAGGGCCGTTTTTAAATGAACCACAAAATGACTGTGAAATGCGGCAGCAGGGCACGCACTGAGCGCTACATCGACGACAATGGGATAAGGTTCAACAAATTGTGGATAAAAAGTTAATGGAGAAAACATATAAAAATGTTTGTGGAATCAAAATAATATAAAAGTTATTAAATAATTGAAAATGCTTGAAAGCCTGTTTAATATCACAAAATTTGTTAAATAATACCCACGATTGGTTTAAGCTTTGAAGTTAGTAGGACGGTAAGAAACGCTTCAGGGGATTGTGCTAAGGGTCTCTGACGATGGGGAATTAAGGCTGATCCCAAAAAGCTGTTGCTATAGAAAGGGAAGTGGCTCTTATTATGTTGCCCGTCTGACTCTCAATACAAATGAGCTTAGCTGAAAAGAGTCAACCTTTTTCATTCACTACAGACCTCACGCCTGCTTTTTTTCACCTTTCTTTTCATTTCATTTCATTTCCACTTTCAACTTTTATTCTTCTACTTTACAAATTCACTCAGAAATGACAAATTTCTATATATACTCATACAATTAGACGCCGATTTTTATCCACTTGCACATGGAATTTGCCGAAACGCTGTCTTAGTGCTCACCTAGTCTATAAAATCTACTTTCTGCGTACATTTCAAGTCATGTTCTTCTATAAAGATTATGTTTTTTGCAAATTCTATCGAAACATTTATCCAATGGCAATAATTCCTTAAACTTTAGTTTTTTTTAGCCTTCATTAACCACTTGTGCCCCATAGTACTTTGCTACTTCATCACTTTTTAGGGTTTTATTTGGGCTTGTTTTTCTCCTCTTTCGGTTTTCTTGGACCTCCAAGAAATAGATACAGTTAATGCCACAAATGATGTCTAATGACGGTTTCGCCTTACATGCTGAAATTGCCAGTTAGCTGCGGTTTGTCTGGGCATCAGTAGGGGGGCCCACACCCATTACGTATGAACAGATTAGTTTGAGGTTCAAGGTCAGCTGTGCGCTCAGCTCGTTCATACATAAGTACATATACATATATATACACAGATATAATTATGTTTCATTGAATTTGAACTTACCTTCAACTTTGGCCAAGGCTAGAACCGATATCGTTTGTAATGCGGGCACTGCCCAAGCAACCAAATGGAATAAATGCGACTTATTTTCGATAGCTTCGTGTCCCCATTTGAGGCCGGCGGCCAAGAACCAAGCGAATGCCAAGCACGACCACCAGGCAAAGGCGGCCATGCAACAGAAATACAAAGCCATGAATAAAACCGTGCAGGCGGTGGTCTGACGATGACCCTAGAAGAGTTGGAAGCAAAGGGAAGCAATGGATGAGTACGACTCAGAGGAAAAAGCGTTAAAATTTCACGCTCACATGAGCGTCAGCAATCCCACTCTACTCAAACAAAAAGGATACACGTGTGATGAACAGCCTTTATGATTGCAATTTTCCTCTTCATCTTCCCAATATTCTGCCACTTACCTGCGTTATGGTGGACATCATCTGCAGTCGTCCAAGTTTGACCGGCGGCGGAAATGGCTCCCGGCACGACACCGAATCGCCGGCACCCAATCCGGCCACATAGGCACAGCCGACAACCAGATAGCAAACGGCCAGAAAGACAATCGCACGCTCCGGATAACGAAAACGCGACGAGTCGATCAGAAATGTGAGCACCTGCAATTGGTCAAATGAGGAAGAAGAACCATATTAAATATGCATTTAAATTTAATCAAGAGTCTGTAATTATGCAGCGCCAAGATGACAGAAATTGCTGTCCCTTAAAAATGCATTAGGCTTGGCGAAGCAGGCGGTTTCAGCCACGGCAAAGGGGTACGGTGTAAGGGGGAACTGGTCATTATGCTCTACACATTAGTTGATTGTGATTGTTGTGCAATTTATTTGATCTGAGGCTCATTTGCGGCAAAGGAATTAAAATGAAGATGACCTTAATGAGAGTAAGAGAGTTTGCAGAGGCTGAAAAAATGAATGAATCCTTAGATTGGTGGACTGAGACTGTTGAAGAGATTAGTATACCATAGGGCAAAGGGTATTTTAGGTAAGACAGAAGAAGTGGAATTAAGTGAGACTCTGGTCAAAAGGTTGAGACCATGTTGAGCTGCTGATGAGATCAGCCACTCCAATGCTATAAAATTAGTGGATTTTTGATAAACGACAAGTGAGAATAATAGGAAAAGTATACTTTATGAGTACACGATGAAATGGTAAGTTTGTCCGGAAGTGTCCGGAATGGGACCAATAATATGGAAGCCTTTTCATGCTGCAGAAGACTAAAAGCAATGATAATCCTCCTTTCTCCTTACTCTCAGCAACTAATATCTTAAGAATTATTTGCTATTTTGGTAGGAGACTCCTTCCTCTATAATATATACACCAGACTGTCACACAATTTGTGGCACAACCCAAATGGCAAAAACAAAAAAAAAACACTGAGTCTAACTGCGGCCACGCCCCATGTTTATCCAAAACGCAACTCAACCGTGGGCGTCGTTGCAAGGCAAATCTCGAGATACGCATAATTTTTGGGTGAGGTACTTAAAACTGACAACTCGAGCCAGACACTGAAACTGAAACTGAAATGGAGACGGAGACAGAGTCAGAGACAGCGTCAGAGTCGGAGAATAGATACAGCGGATGGAGAAACAGAGACAGCAACGGTGACAGAGACAAGTGGGAATTGTAGTCGCTTGTCATGTGTTAGCGAGTGTTTCTGCCAGCTTGCGTTTGCTTATTTTCATTTCATTTCATTTGTAGCAACTTTTTCAGCAGTCACACCTACCAAGTGGATACACGCCCCCTACCATCCCCCACCCCCGCACTGTGCATGCCATAAGAAGAGGAATACATTTTTTTTTTGTATATTTTGGATGTTAGAGTGTAACCCTTCACAGATTCAAGACGAGTCAAACCCATTGTAATCCTTTATTTCTGAAATTGTTTGGCATAAATAAACAATTCAATTCCTTCGCATGTCAACAAAGGGGAGTTACAAATAGAGTATATTTACCTCCCTCGTCTCCCCTTCAAACACATCAGCTAGCATAAATTTGCTATGTAAATTAGTTAAGTAAGAGAAAAGAGAAGACACAGCTAATATGTGTGGGTGCGTGTGTGTGTGTAGGTGGAAATGGTAAGAAAATGCTAAGATGCAAAAGTAAGAAAAACTATAATTTAAGTGGCGCAAACGGGGGTTTCCAAATGAATTGATGAGAATGTCTTCAAAGTGCTATTCGCGCGTTTCTATGAATTATTCAAATAATTGTTGTTAGACATTATGCAATAATGGAGCAAACACAACACACACACACACTTACCCACACACACACAAAGCCACACATTGTTGTGGCTTCCAGCTTTAGCTCAAACCCCCAGAGACTCAGTGTTTCTGTCTGTGTGATAGTTTTGTAATGATCAAATTAAATGGCTTTACTTAGTTGGGGTTCGGTTAGACAAAAGGCTCCGCTGACCGACCAAAAAGCTTAGTTGAAAATGGTAATGAATTTATTTAAATCAGAGACGGACGGATAAACGGACGCCCCCCAACTGACAGTGAGTGTGTTGGGAATGGTTCTGTGTCTGTTCTCTCTGCCTGCCTCTGGCATGGGCTGGCCTGGTCTGGCCTGGCCTGGTCAGAGCCTTGTCTAGTCTGGGCTGAGTGCGTGGGTTGTGAAAATTTGTTAAAATTGAGTTTACCAAAGCAGCTTTCGGCACAAGGCTTGGTTAGGTTTGCCTGCTGTTTTCGAAATATTTTTGTAATTGCTTTGAAAGCTGCCGGAATTGTCCAAAAAATATACTTTTATTACATAGATAAAATATTTACATATAATTTTCATAAGATATCATTGCATTGCTTAGCATCAGATATAGCTCCCTCGCATATATATTTCATTCTCGTTTTAAATTCTAAAATTTCATTTACTTAAAAGTCTTTTCCTGAGCAAAATCATATTCTTAATCAATTTCAAGCCTATTCCCTAATTAAGTTTTCCATCCTCATACATAGCTTTATCAGATTTTCATATCTCCAACTATAATTTGCCCCACATTTTTTTTTAACGATTTCATTCACAGCTTAGCTGCTTTTGACCTGCCCAAAATGCAATATTTCAACCCAACCGCACCTTTCATGGTCAACTTTAATGTTTAATTTCAATTTCAACGCCGTTGAGCCTCATAAATTTCTAAAACCGGCTCATTAAAATTAGACCAAATATTAAAGTGACTCTGTGAGCTTCGGCCAGCGTTAGGCTGCATAAATTAAATACACAAAATTTTTTTGTATAAACTAAAAAAAAAGGGGAATTTACATATTACCCAAAAACGAGGCATTAAATGATTTGTCTTTTTATATATTTCGCGTTTTGTGGGTGAAACGTCTATTATAATAAACTGACCATTAGCATAAACTTTTAGTCAGGTTTTAGGTGAGTTTTTTAAATGTAAAAATTTAAATAAATGCGGCATAAATTGTCATAAAAGTCTATGGTGAAAGATTGTTGTTTTTTTTCTTCTAAATATAAATATTTCTTTACTGCTTAGTTTATCTTTATTAATGTTGGGATCTATACAAACTTGTAATATAATGAAAAACATATTTAAAATTAATAACATCGTAGAAGGTCAAACCTCAAGTTAAACAGAGAATGGAAAACTTTATCTATTTCTAGTCATGTTACCACACACTGGCACTGGCACACTTCCTCATATCCTGTTGTCTGCCCTTTTTCGACTCAGTGAACTTTTAGTTCCTCTGTTTTTCAGGTTTTGTAATTAAGAAAAGTCATCAAAGTCAACAACCCACCCAGTGCCGAGTGAAATGAATGAATGGATGACAGACAGACAGACAGACAGTGAGACAGACATACAGGGACACACAGCCTTTGCCTGCCTCTCTCGTGTTTATTTGTTGTCAAACAAAAACCGAAGAAAGAACTTTTGTCACACTATTATAGTCACACCCCCTCCTCTATCACCATGCCACCCATTTCCTTTTCGCTTTCAATTGAAAAACAAATGTCATGTCAGCTGTCAGTTGTTGTTGACGTCATCATCGCATTCACATTCGCATTCGCATTCTCATCTAATGCGTTTAATGAAAAAGGTGTTGATTGTTGACACTTGTTTGTCTTTCTGGGAAATTCCTCACTCGCATTTACTTGCCACTGTGGCACGTTGAAAAATATGTGTGTTATTTTCCCAGTTTTAGCTTAAGTTTGACTTTGACTCAACGTGAGATTGCAATAAATTTGTTTGTTTATACTTTAGTTGATACTTAGTTGCTAGAGGAAGGAAGCATAAGTTCCCTGAGGGACAGATTTCAAATGTAACTTTGACAGTTTCGTTTTGGAGGAGCTAACTTTTTAAGGTGTGACAGATATTACCTCAGGTGGAGCAAAAGGAACTTTTAGACGTATGTTATCTAAAATGCTTGGGGGACCAAAAGGCAGAAGCAGGATTTTACTTAAATTAATTAAAGAATAACTATGTAACATACAATTTTGAAAGAATTTTTAATGAGAAAGATACGAGATACTCATAGGAATATAGGGAAATTTTTTAAAATTTAAAAGTTGAATTTGTTGAAGTTATAGAAAATTAACAACACAAATCGTAGAGTAAGATCTGGGTTAACTTTTATTTACATTAACAATTCCACAAGATATTGAACTGTATATTATTATTTTTCAGCGAAGCGAGTATTCCATTTCATTCTGTCCATCAAGTTATCTCTTTCTCTATTTACATAAGAATTACATTCAAAAAGAAAAAAAAAAAAACCAAAATGTGCTGCTGATGAAACATTCATAAAAATAATTTTAAAAAATATTCAACAAAATATTTCAAATAAATCAAAATAAATCACAAATTTTTTAAGAAAATTATAAATTTAGTTTGGCTATTTCCCACATCAATGACTTGCCTATAGAACCATTTATCTAACAACCTATTTGCATATCATAAGCATCACCCTATATAATAATTTATCAAACTTATCTTATTTGCAAATACAATCCATCACGCATGGCAGGAACACTCCTCTATAAAATTATGTTTAATAGCCTCACTTTTAGTTAAACCAAACTCATTTATCTAACTCTGCATTAATAACTCAATTGCTTTCATCTTGGCTAACCCAACCTATGCAAATTGTTTTGTTATTTTGCTCATATGCAAAAATTTGTTACCTTTTCTTAGGTTTCGCCTCTCTATTTTCATGCCACCTACTAAACTTTGACATCAAGGGCTTCCAAAAAGGGAATCCATCATGCAAGGCTGCCAGAGAGGAAACACATAGCAAAAACGTTGCAAATTTGAATAAAAAATCAATTTGGCTGAAGGAGAAAACTCCCCAAAAAAAAAAAGAGCCATTTGATAGGAGGCAGGCCCACCTAATGAAAGCAAGACCAAGTGGAGAAAACACATAAACTTTACTGCAGCTGAGAGTATACGATCTAGAGATGCTCTGTAAAGCTGGATTACACCAAATAACATTATGTGTTGGTAGACAAATCAGCCTTATAAAGAGTGTTACTGATGTTACTGATAGTTGAAAATGTTTATTGAACTCTTATGTAATCTTATGTAATATTCAATCATCTTTGCAGATCTTTATGTCGTACGAGAGAATTGTACAAGGACCTTCATCAAATGGACCCACAATCATCATTAGCGTCTTTCTTTAAGTATAATTCCATAATTCTACTAAAATATCTGCATTCATACTTAGCTCATGAATCTCATTCAAGCACTTTCACTTTTCTTCTATTTACAGGCGATTAAAAATAAAACTCATATGGCAACCCAAGCCTATAATTCGCAAGCACTTGTGCAATCATCAAGGACCAACATTACGCTCTCGGAAAAGGCAACAGCACACAGATCAGCAAAAACACATCTATCAAATATTTTTGGTAGCAGCAACACAATTTGCCAGGCTTCTCCCCAGTCAAAGCAAGGAAGGGGGTCACAAGGACTCCCCTCACACACACACACACACACATATGTCATAAAGTTGTTCCACATCCATCAAGCATCAGAGAAAGAAAACCTTCGTGGCATGAGTAGATTGTCACTCACAGAGCAGCTACATGTTTTGCATAGTTCCAGTGCCATTTTTTTCTTTTTTTTTGGAGCATGAGGGATAAATTTCCTTGTTGCATATAATTTGCCACTGACAGGGGGCGTGTCCCCGACCTCGGCCCACATAATATATATACATCCATCCACATAGTATATCAGTGCAAATGATTATTTTGCACACATTTTCATTTACATTCCAACCGCCCTTGTTTTGCATTGTTCTCTACTTAGTTTTTACGATTATGATTATGTTTCACATTTTGCATATATGTACATATTTTTGCCAGGATACTTCATCAGGCTTGCTGCAAATACATGTTTTTGTTTAAAAAGTTACATTTCAAAGCTCTGTGATGAACATCTGATTATGAAAATGTAGCACATGCCTTCTCAACTACTTGTGGAAAATGAAAATTGAATTAGTTTCAAATTTGTTCAGTTTATATTTTAGTGCAGAATGAACCGTTTAAGGGGAGATCAAGAAGAGAAGGCTAGCCGAAGCTTATATTCCATTCATATTGTAAATGTATAACTCAGCTACATCAAATCTTTTCGGTGGCCGTGGGGCTATAGGGGATACAAGGGATACCAGATAGGATAGGATAGTTTCAAATTTGTTTAGTTTATATTATAGGGCAGAATGAACGACTTGAAAACAGTTCAGTTTAAAGGGAGAACAAGAAGCCTATATTTCGTTCACATTGTAAAAGTACAACTGAGCTAGATCAAATCTTTTCGGGGACCGTGGATAGAGGGGATACAAGGGATACTAGACGAATTTGGTTTGATTTGGAGAAACAATAGAAAAGATATGCTACTAAGTGTTCATTCCTGAACAATCGGTTATATGGTAGCTATATGATATAGTTGTCCAGCGTGCAGACAAAAGAAGCATCAGCCAGATTTTAAGACTTCTGAGATCTTTGTGTTGGAACTAAAGGCTTCCTCAACAATATAAATATTTTCTAGTTTTAATAATTAAGAAAAAATGTAAATGTTCTTGAATGTTAGAAAGTGTTTTGAAATTGCAAATTATAATTAAGAATTTTTAAGTGCTAGAAAAATATTTCTATATTAAAGAAAATATTTCTAAATTATATAAAAATATATTTATAAATTAATCTTAACTAATTATTGTTTTGTTTAAAAAAAAAGTAGTTATTTTTTTATAAGACATATTTTTATATTACCCAATTAAATAAATCTACAATTCTAACCTGAGGAACACATTTCTGTATTATTTATTATTTTATTTAAATGACAAATTCTAATTTAAAACTGAACATTTTAGTAAATTTTCACAAAAATTTATTCCAGCTCAATTTTTAGACTTTTTCTAACAACAATTTGCTAAGAGTATATGTTTGCACTAATAGCTTGCAGTTGAATTTTTTGTATTTTCCATTTTCATCTATTTTGCTAAAATAATTCGCACTATATTAATCTCAATTTCAGCATTTTTTCTGACATTTATTTTAACTATATAAATTCTATCTGTATGTCAAACAATTTTTTATGCGCTCACTGAAGTTTCCAATGTGTATTTTATTTTCTATATGAAATGTGGGTTATGTTTGTTGTTTTCAATAAACTCGTCCTGGCACATGGATGGGAAACAGAGAACAAAAAATGTGTGCCATGGCAAGCAAATGGAAAAATGTTGAACGGAAGAAAAAAAACTAAACTAAACCATGGAAAAGCATTAGAAAATTGCAGTTGCAGCTCATAGAAGCTGTACATAAATATTGACAGTGAGATATATAAAACTATACATCATTGTTTGTCTTTATACTTAAAAAGTGTATGTAGTTATTCAAATAGATATACATAGTATATGAGCTACTATTTCCCTTTAAAAATATAATGGATTAAATAGCAGAAAGAGAGTTTTGATCACAGTGAAAGTGGCTAAAAGGGAGATACTCCTCACAAATTCTAATTTCTTCCTGAGAAGCTGAGGAAAGATACAAATTTTAGCACCCAAGTAAGCTTTGGCTTTTAGTTTACCTCATGCTTAACTGAGTAATTCTGGTAAGAGCTTCGAAAAAAACAGAGAGGATAAAAATAATTAGATAAATCTATGGAGTACAAGTAGAAATACCTTTAATTGAAATATTTATCTACCTAAAACTTTGAACGTTTCATACAAAACCAAACTAAATTCTTGGCACTGACCGTTTAATCTATTTTTAGTTGGACATTATTCCTATTTCTAGGTACGTTCATACCAATTTCACATACCCCAAAACGTATCAAAGGGCATTGCTCAATAATATTTGAAATACCAAACCAACCGCCACCTGACCAGGCATGGCTTTCTGTCTCTTTCACATCCTCCTGCTCCTGTTCAATGCCTTGGGGTCTGAATCGCTTCGTACTATGGCAAAGTTTGTGCATATGTTTTGCCAAGTTTATTGAAAAATATGCGCTGACAGGTAATATGTCAATGCGTGGGATTTGCCAAAGTGCCATCGCCTCCTAGCTTCCCCCCTACAAGAGGTGTCCTGGCAAAAAGCAGGATATTCATGCATACATATATATATGTAAGGCAAAGGCAAAAGTGGTTTACTTATACCCTTGAGTCATGTTTATAAGCCAAAGGAAAAATATGACAGCACTCTCTGTAAGGCAAGGCATGGCAAGGCAAGGATAAAGATGAAATCACCTGGTGATGAGGATGGGGCTGATTTCTGCCTGGCAACTCTTATGATTTATCGCCATCAAATTGAAAATTGAGTACCTTACGATAAATATTCATAAAAAAGTCCATCCATTGATATCGAGTACTCACCGTAAAGAGACAGCTGGCCACACAGACAGCGGCCCAAGAGCCAACCCAATATCGTAGCACGGTACGCTCTCGTTCCGGGAAGAACATGGCATGACAGGGTGCTCCACAATCATGAAGATCCTGAAAATATGAATGAAAATATGAATGAGTTGGGGTCAAAGCGGAAAATAATTTGTATCGGCACGTGATTAATTAGGCTTATATTAATGAGCCAAAGCGATTTTACCAAAAGATTAACGTTGCAATGGAAAAATATAATTGCTGAAGGGGAGAGGTTTAAGGGAAACGTTGAATGAATTGAGGTTATGATTGCAGAAATTCATGGATTTCAGATTTCATTTATATTTCAATTAAATTTCAATTTTAATAATCAATTTCTGGTAATTAACCGGCTAAAAATGTGGACAGCTAAGCTGTTCTCCTAGCTAAAAGGAAGTTTTACCAAATTCTAAGAATTCTGTACCAAATTATAAGAGTATTCTTAGCTTTAGATATGAAACACTAGATCAATCTATGAAAATGTTAAGCCTTATTCTCCGCAAAAGCGTATATATAAGTTCGCATATATATATAAAAAAATATATTGCTTTCTGATTCCACACTTAAGTGAAGTCTGCTTTATTTACTCTAATCTGGGACACATCAACTTCTTCCACTTCAATTTGAATTGCCAAGCCCTTGAACCTTCTCTCCCTCTCCCTCTCTCTCTCTCTGTTCATATTGATTGCGAAGTGCTTGGGCATTGACATGGATGCCCAGCATGGCACTCGAAAAATCATGATCCCCTCCCGTTCTCTAGTCCCCCTCGGTCGGTTAGTCGCATTAACTAAAAGCCTCTCCAGCATTATGCACTTCCACTTCCAAAGTGAATATCGACGGTGCATGGAAAAAACATTTACTGAAAACTATTTGCAACAATTTTTCACAGTCAGCTGCCATAATTTTTCATGGGGAATGAAAAGGAGGTTTCAAATCTGCAGCCGGCAACGCGGACTGGACATGGAATCGCCATTTTTTTTTTTTTTTTGTAAAACAGAATATCGCTAGCGCTCTGCTTTTATTTTAACACTTTAAACGCTGACGTTTAGGAGGAGAACTGCGGTGCGGGGGCTACAGGGGGTAAGCCTGCCCGTCTGTGTATTTTCATTTCCATTTGCAGAACTCTTTCGGCGGCGTGCGGCGTGCCTGCATATTCGCCATTCGCATTTGCCATTCGCAGATGCAACGCAGATACGAGTAGAGCAGAAAACACCGCAATTTATCTCACAGTTTGCAGTCTAAACAAAATGAGTGCCCTGCCTGGTCTGGGTCTGGGTCTGGGTCTGGCTTGGTCTCTGGCCCTAACCCAGAGGGAACTCTTGCTGCTGCTGCTGCTGCTGCTGGTGCTGGTGCTCAGCGGCGGCTCATCGGCTCATCTCCTGCCAAACCATTTGCCATGTCCGCATCCGCATTCAGAATCGTATTCCCTTCCACAGCCGCCACCTTTGCTCCAGCGGCGACAGCGATAAATGTTTTAGCATTTTCAAACACACAAAACTACAAAACTCTGAAATATACAAATGATTTCGTATTTATTTTAACAGAGAGTTCTGGACGTGTACCTAACGATGACAGAGCCTCTGTCAGAGTTCTGAATTTGAATTCGGCGGGCTCAGGGACTGCAAAGCTGTGGTCAAAACATCGCCAGTAGAATTAACTACAATTTGGCTCTTCAGCTTCATCATCATGTAGATGAAATTGAATTGAAGCGTATATATGCGGGCTGTTTGTGAATGCGATATTTCTGAAGCTTATAAGTAAACATGGGCTTAAAATTATGTACAAATTGATAAAAGGATATGTTGCCACAAGTTTTAAAATTTAACTTTGCGAAATATGTTTGAAATCTTTGATACACTTTATCTCTGGAGCCAAGAGGCACGCCACTCCAACGTTTCCTATCATTAATACAGATGGGTTCTGGGCCCTATCCCAGAGTGATCACGCTGAGGCCTTTGTGGTTAGCCTGGAGTCCAGGTTCCAGCCCTACAGCTTCGCTTCACCTCGCAATGTGCAAATCGTGTCAGAAGCGCTGAATGTACCGTCCCAGATGAAGCTGAGTGTCTTCCATTACCTTCCAAAAACTAAGGGATGACATAAAGGGGCTCAGGAACCCCAAGGCGCCTGGATACGATGACGTTGACAAGCTCCAAGCGTGTGCCGACAAGGGTGATCCTGTTCCTCGTCCTCCTCTTCATTGTAGCTCTACAGATGGGATGCTTTCCGCGATCTTGGGAAAGCTGCACGAGTCGGCATGCTCCATAAGACCGGCAAGCTACTAAGTTCACTTCCTTTCTCTCTTGTTTAAATATCAATAAATCGAAAACAAGAATAAAACTCTTTAAAATCATGACTTTACAGGAGATGGAAATGTACGAATACACTTCAAAGGATCAATGATCAAGAAGCTATACAATTTAGAACTAGCTAGAGAACATGACTTCAGAAAAGTTTACCAAAAAACATAAAATTGTACCGAAACATAGCATTGTTTGTCTGAAAATAAAGTATCTTGTCTCTGCCTCAAAAATGAGCTTTGCTCTCCAAAGTTGTATCAATTCTTATTATGTCTTTAATAAGTTGCAACCGGTTCATCAATATCTAAATATTCTACTCTTACAATACAGTTTGACTTCTCAAACAAGATTCCAACTACAAACTTGTACCTACTACTTTGTAGCAAATTCCCTCTCTATCATCAACCGTAGCAAGCCAATGGTTACATAAATGTATTCCCTATCATTATAACTTTTACCAATCTCTAATAACTTTTCCATACGAATGTAATTCGACTCCTCCTAGGTTAGTTAGGTGGACATGTCATTGCTCTCGCTTTCAAAACCTGGCCACATGGATCAATGAACAACGCTAAAGCTCAACTCATCCTGTTCAATTTTCAACTTCCTAAGCTGAAGCTGTCATATCGATTATACGATTATAGCATTTGGTACGTAATTTGATGCGTTATTATTCAAATGATATATAATTTCCAGCATTATATCAGAGTCGCAATAGGCAGACGCCGTTGGAGACACAAAGCAGGCAAAAGTGCGCCTTTGTTCACTTTTCCTGCTGGTCATCCTCCACGTTGAAGATGCCTCTCCTGCAGAGGCAGCACAACCTGCCATAACTTCTTGTTCTTTTCGTAATTATTATTGTACACACTCCACTGACCACTGAGGGAACCGGCTTCGGCATCGTATTCGCCTGTCTGCCTAACTGTACGTGCATCGCCACCGCCATCGCCATCGCCATCTGCATCTCCCAACTCCAACAGCAACTTCAAAACATCATCGATGTATCTTTTCGCAGCGGGCCGCACACTTTTTGCCGTTAGTCTGCCACAGCACAGTTTGCAGTCTCGTGGCATATCTGTATCTTCACTTCTACAGCAGTTTCCCTCCTGCAGCATGCCACAGACGCCATAACCAACTGCCAACCGCCGCCGCCGCCACAGTCTCGAAATCGTAACAGTAACAGGCTTTATGCAAATTGTTGTAATATTTTGTGCTGTGCTGTTTCTGTTTGTTGTGTTGCTTTTTTCTTCTACTACTTCTCGGCTTGGCAGCGAGGGGAGGGGAGGGGGAGGAGGTTGTTAATGCGGTAAGGCAGCACTTCAAATGGACCGTTGCTTGTTATGCGATATGCGCGACACTATGAAACGGTATTACCGTTTGAGCTCCAATGAGTCGAGTTGAGCACAGCCAGGAATAGCCACGAGTTAGCCAAATGCGATGGCCAAATCACATTGGGTGGATTATTTGGTTCTGGCGCAGACAGTTTAGTTTAGTACAGGACTATCAAGTTTATGATATTTTTCGTAAAAATTCCTCCGTCATATTTCGCTAAGTTGGCCTATTTTGTCTATCTGGCTTATGTATCCCTATTTCTTGCTCTCTCTCTCTCTCTCTTTCTCTCTCTATCTCTCTATATATCTATCTCTCTCTATCTCTCTTTAGATCCATTTCTTTCTTTCTCTTCGTCTTGTTGTTGGCTCCCGCTTTTTCTAGTCCTCTCTCTCTCTCTGTCTAGGCTCGTTCTTCTAACGTATTCCTTTGTCATCTAATTTCTTCTTCTTTTATCAAACTACACATTGCTCTGCTGTTTGCTCAACACGTATTTGGGTTTGCTGTTGTCCATTCTACCTCGGTTTTATGGAGAATTACTTCTTTTACTGCTGAGTTTCCGTGAGATTGTCGACTTAGGTCTGATTTTGTATGGAGCATTCCGATGAAAAGCTCAAAGAAAAGCTCCCCTACTTATCTTTCTTTCACCACAGGACGTGACCGGCAAGAAATTAATGGTATAAAATCCTATGGAATTCCTGTAATAAATGTTTATTATATGATAAAATTTACATAACGATCGGTTCACATATAGATTCGAGTAGTTCACGCTCCTAAACATCTTTTATTTCGTTTCATCGTTTTCTACACGTTCCCCAATTTCTGAAACAATTTTCTGCTCACTTTTCCGCTCCACACTTAAGTGTCAGCATATTACCAGGCAAGCAGCCAACAAACTGAAACTGACCCAAACGCAGACAGGCACTCGCCCCGCCCACTTAAGACTTAAGCTCAGCTCAAACTTTCAGCTCATCGCCAGCTCATGGCACAGGCTGCTGGGGCATATAAATTTCTAGACCCACCACAAATTTGTGGCCAACAAACACGTTCTTGTCTATTAAATTTCATAAATTTATTAAATTATGCCCCGTTCTTGTCGAAGCCGGAGCTCAAGAGAAACGTAGAGAAGAGACACTATGTCGGCCCGTGGAGGGGGAGGAATAAGAATATAAAAGAATAATGCTTAGAACAAACTGCCACCTACTGTGAGTGGAGCCACAGTTGAAGGCAAATCGAAACCAAACTCAACATGTGGCCATAAATATAGACACCATTTAGGCCTAAACTGGAGGGCGGAGTGTTGTAGGTGGCACTGGTGGTACAGTTGCCTCAGCTCCTCATTAGTTGCTGTCAGAAAGATGACAGGCAAATTAAAATTAATATGTCAAATTATAAGCAAGAGGACAAACCGAATAAGTAGGCAGAAATGTCAAGCGAAGCATGTCCAGACAGCATGCAAAGCAGTTAACTCCCAACCCCGCTACCCACTCAGAGGAGAATGCAATTAGAAAGAAAAGACACAGCTGCCAAAATGTCAAACCGAAAATTGCTGCGTTTGCTCCTGCTGTTGCTGTCTCTTTCTGTTGCCAGAGAAAGAGACAGAGACAGCCAAACCAAGTCAAGACGAGCCCGGCGAACGGGCGTCAATGTCAAGAGGCTTCAGACTTCGCAAACGTGCCATTTACAGGTTTAAGCCAGAAGAAGAAGAAGGCAAAGAAAGAGCAGAAAGTAAGAAAAATCGAAGAAGAAGCGCACCTGCAGCCCACTTGAAAAATGTTGGCAAAGTTTGCAAAAGTTCGAACAGAAAATCAATTGCAAAGTCGACAGCAACATTTGACTTTGGCTTTAGCTTTGGCAACATTTGCTATTAGCAACATGCTGCTTGTCTTGCTTCAGTCTGTGTCACAGTCACCGTATGTATTTTCTTGATTTTTAACACACAAATTTTGCTTAATTTGCATTAGAAATGAACAAAATTTGAATAATTTGATAGTTGATGTTGTTGTTGTTGTTGTTTTGAAGCATCAGCTGTAACTAAGACGGACAAAAGACAGAACAGCATGATATCACACAGGCATGGGGAGTGTCAACGTCACGTTGTCCACCCGGTGTCCCCCCAACTGTTACAGCTACCCCCGTGTGGCGGCTGCCTGCTTTACTTTCAGTACGTGCTTCAAATGTTAAATAGAGCCGATAAATATTTGTTGGTCATATGCAATGTATAAGTATATACATATATATATATATATATTTGGACAAGATAGCGCATGGATGAGGCTTTAACTTGGATTTAAGTTGGTTTTAAGTTGTAAGCATTTAGTTGCCATTAACCCTGGGATTTGTGTCGGTCCCTGTGTGTGTGTGTGTCTGTGTGTGAATGAGGCAGTTAGAAAGTGAGACAATGGCTGGAAAGAATCATTGGATTAGGCAAATGAGAGAAACACAAGAGAATAACAAATACATAAAAATATATTTTGCATAGGAAACAAACTTGAAGAGATTTTCTATGCTGTAATAGCTACAATCATTGTCAAGCTGATCAAAGTTCAAAGTCATGTATTATTTGGTATTATATTAAGCATGGAGGGTATATTTTTCATCCTTACTCAAGAATGCCACAACCCATTTTACGATTTATTCGTCAAACGATGCTTATATAATGCGGCCATCTCAATAAATGACTCCAGTGATAGCTCTGCCTTCTCTGCAACTGTAGAAACGGAGGTGACTAAGGACAAACGAGAAGAAGACGCTCATTTATCCGAATCATCGCAGCGATGTCTCTGCAACAGCAGCCAATGACGATCCTGAAGATGATCAGGAGACCATCTATGGGGCCAAGCTGAATCAATTTATCATACGCCTCATAGCCCCACATCAGCATCAGCAGCACGAATCGCATCAGCCACAGCTAAGATATTTTGTCGAGTTTCTAATGAGTTTCAAAGTAAGACAAGTAAGAATGCCATACTCGTACTCAGCAATTATTCAACATTCAACACACTCAAAAGTATGAAAACAAAATTCCAAATGAAACCCTTGCTGTACTTATTCATTGCTTTTTGCTAACCCGCTAATTTGAATGAACTAATTATGTGGTCATGCAATCATTATAATTTCCACCTCTCTTGCCCCATATATGACTTATGAATATAAAAATCGAAGGCACTCAACCTTAACACCTGCCATTTTAAGCAATGACCCGACAACATTCACATAGCCGCCGGGTTCCGAACCTCATAGCCGATGACATCCTTAAAAGCTCTTCTCCTCCATTCGCTGTGTCACCTTCTGGCAAAAGGAAAAGATACATAAATTTTAAACAGACGCTCATTATAAATTTTCATTAAAATTACATGATGTATGCAAAAGGGGTGTTGACCCTGCGCCACTTACCGACACTGCAACCCTCAGGCTTCTACATGACCCTATAGCAGGCAGCCTGCCATTTCCACATTCCACATTCCACATGCTCTTTTTATCATTTTTTATAACAACGCTGCTTAGACCACGCCGTAGGCATAATTTCCATGTTGGACGGACCTCAACAATTTGGCCATGAAAGGGTTAAGCAATAACAAAAACAGTATCGCAGATTGCGGGGCGTAAAAGCGTTGCCAAAACTTTTCAGACTTCACACAAAAAACGCGAGCGCCAAAAAAAATTGTATATATTTTTCCTTTTTTTTTTGGGATCCCAAAACATATGGACGGGTCGACATTTTATAACCTTAGGGGCGATACGAAATGGTGAAAAAAGATAACCGAAAACGCAAATGTTTGGCCATCGAACGGAGCTGAAGCCGAAGCCATAGTCGCTAAAGTGAAATCCAAGGATCCGCTTGCCTCACGCCGAAGCTCCGCTTTAGGCTTTTAATAAAGTGTCGACATGTGTAATTTGTGGGCCTTTGACTTTGTTTTTGTTTTTGCTTTTGCTGTTGCTGTTTTTTAGCTGCGCTGCCCCAATAATATTAATAAATTATGAGCATATTACTTTCGTGGTCAGCTCAAGAACTGTTCTAAAATGCTGCTCGGCCTTTTCGTGGCCTAACAAAGAGTGCCTCATTTGAACTTTGTGGCCTGTGTGTCCTGGATCCTTTTTGGGCACTTCCTCTTCCTGGCTCAAAATTGCTTGTAACAGAAGTTGTTAAGTCTGTCGGCTTTTGACTTTTTGTGTCAGTTTTTCCTTTTCTTGCTTTGCTTATTGAATTTCAATTTTTACCCAAAACATTTTTCTGGCTCGAGCGAATGTCTTCTGTCCTGCTTGCATGACTGCCTGTTCGCCTGTTGTTTCAAGGCGCCCCCAAGGACATAGACCAGACAGCAAAGCGACAACAGATGACAGGCAAGGAGACCGACCGGCCGGCTGACTGGCTGCTGGCTGGCTATTCCTTCCATTACTTCCTTCTCCACTTCTACCTCTCCAGTTAGCTCGACATCCTGAACGCTCAAATCAACCCTTAGGAGACAATCGAATTGCACATTGGCTTCGGCTTTGACCGGGCGCTGTCTATATGTTGTTGTTGTTGTTGTTGTTGCTGTTTCTCTTGTTGTTTTTGTTGTAGTTGTTGCTCTGTCTATTTTGACTTTAACAACGTCAGCAACACCCCCAAAACATATACAGACACAGTCACACACATACACATACATGCAAAAGGTCCCATCATTAACGCTGTCGAGGGTTGTCTGAAATGGATTGGGGACTTGGGAATGGAAGATGAAGCAGCGGAAGATGGAGCAGCAGACCAGAAGAAGCAGGCTGTCCCAAACTTGCCTGCAGCTGAAAGGCTGAAGTGAAGTTAACTTGACTTTGAAAGTAGTTTTTAGGCCTACAGTGGGCCTTAAACATGTTCTTTTGGATGTTAAAATTATGATAATATTTGCACTTTGGAAATAAATATTTTACAAATATGTTATATAATATAGATGTCAAAGAAATTAACGACATTATATGCGTGTTATTAAAACAAAAATATTCAAATAAATACTTCAGAATAAGTTTGTAAATCTCATTTAAATGAATGAACACCTTAGGACTATCTATAACCTCTATAAAATGAAGGATATGAAGGATAGTAAAGTGGAAGTTACCCGAGCATTTCATGGTTTTAAATATTCCAAATCTGAATGTCCTCTTTGAAGTTTTTATCTTTCTATCTTATAACATTTTTCCTATTTACAATGTGTAAAGACAAAAAACCAATAAATCCTATTTATGTTCAACATATTCTTCAATTTGAACATATAACTAGCCCCCTTTGCAATGTGATTCTGTACCACTGTGCTTGCATTTTATTCTAGCGTATTCTGCCGCCCCTCGGTTATCCCTATGCTCTGAGACTTAGCTCATAATAATTTGCAGCCTTCGCCCAAAAATCATCAACACGCCCCCAACTTGAAAAAATAAAAAACTTCCAACCTGGCTTTGGCTTTGGCTTTGGCCTTCGCCATTTTGTACATAACTTGGCTAACTTGGCAGAGGCATAAAATTTATCTATAATAAATTAAAAACTCCTTAAATGCTGCCAGACTTCCTACTCTTCTCGCATTTTTGTATTATTTGTAGCCAGCAGCCAAAAAAAAATTATACATATATACTATATATACTTGGAGCCCTGTTGATGCAGCTGTGAAGGAGGAGGGGGAGGAGGAGGAGGCGGTAACCTGGGAGTGAGGCAGTTTAGTCGCTGTTGCTCTCTCGTTGCTCACGCGGACGGCATGAAAACTTATGTCGGCAGCCTTTGGGCGCAATTATTTATACATGCCTCATAAAAATCGAAAACAATGGGCCACGAGTCTTCAGACTACAGACTTCGGGCCTCGGACCTCGGACCTAAAAGGCCAGAACAGGAGCAGGCGGAGATGCGGAGACGGCAAGATGGGGGCAAAGATGGAGGGAGGCCTGACTAACTCGAACAATGCAGGTCTCAGGGCTTTTGTTGCGGTCAGTTATTGTTGCTGTCGCTTTTGATGTTGCTGTTGTTGCTGATGTTGTAGTTGTTGTAGTTGTTGTCGTACTCCTCGGGGCCGTTCTGTCATGGGGCTTTTGTTGTAACATTCACCCGCCTCTCTGACCTCTCTTTTAGAAAGGTTTTGTAATAAAAATTACTCATAAAAGAGGCTTCTCTTTGATTTGACTGGTTTATATAGAACTATATGTAAAATCGATTTTACGAATAGAAAATTATCGATAACAAATATTTAAATTTCCATACAAAAATAACAAAAGCAAGGATAATTGCTCAAAATTTATATAAAACTTATAAGACTCAAGATTCTTCTTTAAATTATATTTTATAAAATGCAAGAGACAAATATCATATTTATTCTTCTACTTTTATATATATTTTTTAGGTGTTTGAATGTGATGAAGGATGGAACTGGATGGAACTGACATGGTAGAAAGTGACACACATATAGAGACCAGCATATCAAAAGGGAACATGTATAGACGACTGCTCACTCTGGATATTCATACAAATATTTTTAAAATTCGAAAAAATTTCGAGAAAAAAAATATCTTGTTTACAAATTCTTATTCTAAAATTCCCCCATTGCTTCTTATCGCCCAATTCATAAAGACGATAATATTATACCCAAACAGGACTGTCATCTGTTTACTGAAATGTGGCAACAGTGGATGTGCAACATCTCACCACCTAATTCATCAACAAAGAGACAACAGCCGCTGGAGTTTCTGTCTAAACAATGAGTGCAATTTAATGTTATTAACATTAGCACCATTTCATTGCCATGCCAGTGTATCATTACACACCCCCCCAGCACACAACCTTGAACTCCAAAAATCAACCCTCCCATGAATGTTCTTGTGAAGTGCATAGTGAAATGCGGCAACAATGCATCAAACATAGAGAAACCCAAGTCTGAGCCTGAGCCTGTGTTTGGGCCTGGCGCATTGTAAACCACAAGAGATTTGAATTTTAGATAGAAGCTCACGCACAAACACACAAACACAACAGGCACGCACTGACAGACACAGACGGGATGGTGAGGGGAGACAGAAACAGGAAGGTACAAGGCGAAAACAAACAAGACACAAAATTCTTGCCGCCAGAGCAACGAAATGTATCTGGTTCTCCGTATCTGCATCTCTGCACATGTTTGCTGCTGCCACCAACTGGGGAATGTGACTGCCACTGTGACTGCGACTGCGACTGTTACTGTGACTCCTCCCCGAGTTTGAATCTGAATCTAAGTCTGACTTTGAACTCATTTCGCATGCAGAAAGGGTGGGGGAGGGGATGGCAGGATATGCAGAACTGTCTGATGACTTGCCAATGCCAAAAAACTGAGACCAGGCAAAGGGAAAGCGGTGATGATATGGACTTTAATTCGTACACTGAGCCAAAAAATTTAAATAATGCAGAAAAGCTTTGAAAATAAAAGAATGTTTTCTAGTAAAAATACAGTGGAAAATGTTGGGTAAACTCTAGTTGATGATGGCAAATGAAAGTTTTTGAAGGAATGGAAAAGTGAGATCAATCATTATTCATAATCAATCATATTGTTTCTCCTTGGAATACGGACTCCTTTTAATAATAATGAACACAAATTTAAGGAAATTTTACTGTTACAGTTTTTAAACGAGTAAAATATGTTTTATAATCTTCCAAGATAAATTTAGCTAAATCTTTGAAGATCATGATCATGACCAAACCATCATCCCCATCCACATTCAGATCATGATCATGACCACAAATATCATCCACATTCAGTGTACAAATGGTACGCTGGCGTTATTGAGTTTGGCTTTAAGGTATATCGATGCTAAAAACGATCTAAGTTGTGTATGTTAGTTTTTAACAAACTTGAATCTTAGTATCATCATATATCTTCATAGAATCCATACTCAATCTATATAATTAAAAATGAATATCTGTTTGTCAATTTGTCCATTCTATATAGGCACCTAAACTATTGGACCGATCGGTATCAAATGTTTACTGTATACCTCTATATACTAGCTATATAACGATGTGAAAAGATAAACGTGGCATATCTCTGCACCTATTGGACCAATTGCAATGAAATTTTAACAGTAGAGTAATATCGACCAGAGAAATGTCATGGATTTAAGGGCGTGGAACCTTCATATATTCTATAATGAAAATTAGTCACATCATTGCACCTATAGGACCGATCGCAATGAAATTTTTACAGTTTTCTAGTATCGTCCAGAAGAATGTGAAGGGTTACGTATCACTTTGGCCCCTTCCCCTCATATAGGCAATAATACAAAGTCGTCATATCTTTGCATCTATTGGACCGATTGTCATGAAATTTTTACAGTATCGATATATCGATATATTTATATCGACACACTATTATATTTACTTCGATATATTGATATATATTGATACCTTCTAGAATACCATAAAAACTTCTGGTAGCTTGTGCAGCAAGACTTTTTTCTCTTAGTGCATTTCCGCCTGTGTCAGAGAGCAACCCCAAAAAATGTGTTGCAGACTACAGTTTGGGCTTTATTTCAAATTCCCATTAAAAATTTAAAATGCGTGTCCCCGCATACGGGCTCAGCCTCTCTCCCATCCTGCGCCCTCTGTAATCATCGTTAGGTTAGGCGGCGCAAATTGCGTTTTTGTTCAGTCCCATTTTTCGGGGGCTGCCTCTCTAAATGCGTTTGAGCCTTTGGCGCGAGCTCAGCTCCCCCCTAACCAAAACGCACAATCTAAGCCCAAAACAGAACCAGAAACAACAACAACAAATATCTCCAACGAATGCCATATAATGATGTTAATGATAAGGAGCCCCAAAATGAAAGAGTAGGAGAAGAAGCCCAGACAAGATCTCGGCGCATATTGGAAGCCACATGAAGTACAATAACAATAAAAAAAACTTGGCCAAGGCGGCTGGGGCAAGTAAATATACATATAATATTGGAGCGCGTTTTAAATTGGCCTGCAGTTTCTTATTTTTTATGGCCAAGTAGCTGAGATTATTCATTACATTTGTGGCTCAGCTTAGGCAGAGGGCTCAACGAATATTACGAATTTGAATTTAAATGAACTTCACAAATGAGCAGGCGGCAGGGGAGAAACGGGAACTGAGTAATCAAAGAGGATTATGTACTCTTTCTGTGGGCAATTCTTGAATTAGCTATGCATTCATTCACTTGAAAAGTAGTAAGTTGCAAATTGAGAAGGGGCAAGTGTGGAACTCTACCGATACAATCTTCCGCATTCCCTGCGCCTTTGTTATATAATCGCTTCCATGGGGCAAATTTGTCAATCTGTTTATAAACAACTTCCGCCAAAAAAATAAAAAAATAAACTCTGTACACAAAAGTGCATACAAATATGCATACAAAACTCTGATAATGCCCACAACTTATGGCTCTCCATGAATTTCCAGCATACATTTATATTCATATATATATATATTTTTTTTTTAACATTTTTGCGATAAGGTCAAAGAGCTTTTTTTGCGAAGAAAGAAAAACAACATGCCCTCATTGATTTCATACATTTCTCTGTGATCCATGTTAAATACCCTCCTCTGTGGCCCTCACTCCTGTGGCTCCTGCTCATTGCTTTTGTCTGCTGATAAATGATTTCAATATTTATAAAAAAAAAAGGAAAAAAAAAACTTCGGAGCATCAAATTGCGTCAAAAGCCTGTCAGTCTCATTAATTTGAAGAAGAAAAAAAAATAAATAAAAACGTTCACACACATTTTTAATACGCATTCAAATGCTTTGTCCGCTACTGCTTTTCCATTTTCCCCATTTCGCCTGCTCTGATATTCAATTGCTGGAAAATGCGAATGAAAAACTATCTGTTAATAAAGGCACAGGCCTGGCTAGGTCGGAGCCAGAGCCAGAGCCAGGGCACAAAATACAAAGCGAGCTGCGGACAGGAAGCTCAGCTGCCTGGGATCCCGGCCAGGAAGTGGCTACGTGGGTGGACCACCAGGACAGAGAGACAGAGGGACAAGGGACGGCAGCTATGCGCTTGGTGATTCAGCAATTGGCGCTGAATTTATTGTAAAATGCGGCTTTGAAGGCAGCATTTATCAGTCGTCATCATCAGGATGTTATTGAAGGCGGCCGTTTTAAAGGTGGAGAACCCCCCTATTAAGGCTTTATTTTTATTGGCAGCTCAGACAGAACGTGCGAAAAGTTTGCCATAAAGATATGCAAAACTGCAAGGTAAACAATTTTTAAAGGCACAAAAAAAAATATATAAAAAATACAGATAAAAAGAAGTCGGTCTGAAATTGTCAAGGGATAAGTAGAGTCGGCTTTAATATTCATAGACGCATCTTCATGTATTCTTTACAGAGCTTACTTTCTCATTATCTCTTGTGTTCTTTTGAGGATTGCAAAAATGTATGCCTCTCTCTCTCTGAGGGTGTTGCAATGCCTGTTCTGGCAGTTGCTGCTTGTAAATCAAATTCTTTCCATAGTTCTAATTTTCCAAAACCAAAAATTACCTCACATTAAAGTGCAGCCGCCTCCACAAGGGGACAAGTTGAAAAGAACTTTAACCCATTTGTCAACATGAATTGCCAATCTATGAAACCAACTAAGGATGAAAGGGGCGTTGGGTTGTTATGCAAAAATGCGTTTGTGTTTGGGGTTTGCCTTTGCCTTTTTCCACGCCTACAGAATGGCTTTGAGAGGCTAGAAAGGCAGCCCCAAAATGGCACCCAAAAATCGTAACCCTGCCACAGCATAATTTATGGTCCAATAGCTAAAAACAACGCTGGGCTGCCAGTTGAGCGTGAACACAGTGCCTGGCAAAAGTGCGAGTACAGCAAACAAACAAATAGACAACAAAAACAAGAGGCGACAGTTTCTGTTGTTTTCTTTCTTTCTCTTGTTTCTCCTTTTTCGGATTTAGTTGGAAAAACTTCAGTTTCAGTCAATGAAGGCCCCCGCTTTTGGTGAAATAAAACTCAATGGCTCGCATAGCAAAAATAACGACAACGACAACAACAACAACAACATTTTGTTTGTTATTTCCCTGTGCCGCATGAAAAGCAAATTAAGCTATCAACAAATAAAAAACACACAAAGAGGAAAATTCAAAATAGAAAAACATTTTCCAGAAGAAAAATATCGAAAATCTGCACCTGCAACAATGGTAAATATATTTTGCTGAAATTTCAGTCCTGGCTTTCAGTTCAATTTTCTGTGTGACGCTCTTGACAGTGCTAGAGTTTGGATAACTTTTAGCCTGCGGCCGCTTTATCCTTCAACCCCCTTACCCATACCCCATGCCCCTCCACAATGTCTGGCCATATTTAGTGACTAAAGTTTAGTGCAAACTTTGACAAGTTCCCCTTTTCAGAATCCAACCAAAAATGTTGGTTCAGTAATTGCAAAATTTGTGTGTGAGTGCGTGTTTGGGCGTGTTTGGGCGACTGCCGCGTTGCAGATAATGGAAAACTTTTAGGGGCTGAGTAGATGAAAGTTAATGCCATTTGAAATTGTCGAGACTAGGGGCTAAGCTAGCAAAGGGTAGGGCACACTTTCCACAGGTAAGTGGAAAGTCTTGAAAGTTTTTATTAAGAAATTGTTAGAGTTCTGGCGACATTTGAGGCAGCAAATTATTTGTGCACACAATTTTTGCGGGGGGATGACTTTCGCTGATTGCGTCGCATGTGAAATATTGTTTGGAAGAGTTAACCCCAATGGGCTTTGCAAACCGAAAGTTATGAGAGCGGCTTAAGGTGGGTTAACAGTGACAGAAGATTTTGAACTTACGCTTGAAGAAACGTCAACGACGAATATGAAAATACACCAAAATTTACAAACATACCTGAAAAGAGAAGAAAAGATGGAGAAAATTTAACATATTATTCAAAAACACTGTTAAAATAAATGTGAGAACTACAACATTTTATAGGGAATCGTATAATAAGATTTTCATTAGGATTTCAGCATTTGAAACCGACTCTTTTCGTAAGCAATTTGCAGGTTTCTCTCATCATGAAAAGTTTGGCCAAGCTGTTAAGCCTGATCGGACCTCAGTGTCGCACTTAGAAATCTCATTTCACTTTTAAGACCTAAATACGTGGGTTTCATAGGGCTGATGACGACACTTTTCCACATAAACGCAGGCCTTTACAACTTTAAATTAAACTATCAAAAAGTCTCTTGAATTCTGAAAAATAAATTCAGGAAAATCTAATCTTTTTTCACGCATTGCTAACTCTTTCGAAGTCACAATCTTTAAGATTTTCTCTTTAGCACACCATCAAAATGTATTTTAACTTTCAAGTTTTCCAAACAATGTACAAAATGCTCATTTGTTAGTTTCATTTAACTGTTGTCTGAGCAATTATATAGACTATTCAAAAGGTGGCCAACATATTCTTTTCAAAAGCGCCTAGCTCATTCTCCACATTTCAGTTCACAGTTCTCAGTTCTCAGCTTGGCCCTCCCCTCCCGTTCTTTTAGCATAATTAAAAACGTGCTAAGCGCTTTAACAATGGCCAAGTCAGCAGACATGGCTTTGGAACCTTTGAACACAATCATGGACTACGACCGACCGACCACATTGTGATGGCGTCAACTCTGTCCAAGGTCTGTCTCCACAATGATGATGATATGCCATTTTCAAGTACTTTTCAAGTGCATACACAGCGTTCAATTCTCTGTGTTCATCTCTGTTTCTTTTGTTGATTTATTTTGCATACCTTTTTAGTAGAGTCTTGATTTGAAAATTGAGTTTCCAGTTTTAGTTGTGGAGTGTTTTTTTTACGGTGCTATGCAGGACAGGGGAGTTAAGGGAAGTGTTCTAATGAGCTGAGCCCCCTACATGCCACATGGCTCTTGGTAGGAATTCAAATGCAGAGAACTCCTGCAGGCTACCTGGCGCGGTCACCCTGGTCTGCCTGGTCTGCTGTTTCTTTCATTCTCTCATTCTCTGGCAGCTCGCTGGGGTTTTTATATTTTTAATTACGAAAATTGGATTTTTATGTACAACAGAATGGAAGATGAAGCTGGAGACACTTGACATGCATGTGGCTTCGTTTCAGTCCGTGAATCCGAACCCCATTCTGTACACTACACTGACCAGAGTGAGAGTGTGAAGATGGACTTGGCGGCAGCAGGCAGCAGGCAGTCTGCTTCAGCTGGCCCTGTGCCCGTCTCTGAGCTGGACTGGTTTATAGTTCCCTTATTTATACGAGTGTGTACTTAGGGTATTGCAGCTACAGGAGAGGCTGTAAAACAGCCTTCGGTGGGGGCTTTCAAACCTAAATAGCATAGATTAACTTGGTGGAATGTGGTTGTATAAAAAATCAATACTAATTAGTATATTTATAAGTCTTAGAAGTCTCTACCTATGCTGACCGAAATTCAACTGAATCTGCAAGTGTATTTAGGCTTCAGTTACCCGAAGTTATCCTTCCTTTCTTGTTGCTGAGAAATGCCAATTACTAAAACTTTTTAAACAATTTCTGCTTAGGTTTCTGCAACTTTCAAATCCATATCTTGATATTGAAATTACATTCCTTTACTTCACTGTTTTTCTTAAGATCTCACAAAGTCACTTAATTTCTTCACAGACATTTGCCTGCCTGCCCATTTTAGATCCCAGAATACATTTTCATAGCTTCATCTTTAAAGACATGTTCTGTCCCCATTAAATTATGCATTTGATTTTTTATTGCCTCACATTTGGCAAATCGTCCCTGAAGCACTTCAGAAATGAATTGGCCACTGCGGCTTCCCATCTCGTGTCTCCCGCTCTGGCTAATTAAATTAGGTTAAAATGGTTGTAAAACTGCACAGCTGGCAGGAAATTGACAGAATCTCCAGTTTTCTTATTTTAATTTTTCTTACAACCGAAACATGCCATTAAACGATTCCCCAACTTTCCTTCTAGTCATACTCGTGCATGCGAGGGATGCGGATGTTGGTTGCATTTGGAACCCTAGCATTAAGAAATTACAAGAGCTACAACTATGCCGAAGTTGGCATGCTGCTGGTTAAATGGGTGAAAGCTGCTTAAGGTGATGATTTTCAGCGGTCACTCAAATGTGGGAGGCGGACTGTGTAATGATCTGTGGAAATGGCAGGCAGGCAGGCAGCTGCAATAATGGAGCGGGTTATAAGAGCAAAGTAACAAGATGATAAATACTCGTAAACCGAAATTGAGCTATCTACGTGACTTTCATTAGGGAATTGCAGTTCGTCACTTAGTTCATCATAGTCTTGGGCTAGACAAATGTAAAGGAAATTTAACATGAAGAAAATTGCAAGCGAATTCATATCCAAGTCTTGGCTGCTTCAAATTTACAACTTGTGGAATTAGTTGGATATTTTTAAGATATAAAGTAAAATCATAAATAGAAAAGTAGAATGTTACATTTGTCGTGATTTCAATCAACATCCAAAACTATCTAAGTTTTCACTTTAAATTGACTTTAATATAAACAAAATATGCAACAATTTTGTAGTTTATAATACAACAGTTTTATATTTTGTATTCGTATCTTGTTGAAGAGCAACTTTCAAAGGACTTCCTTTACCTGCTAGCCCTGCAGAACCTTAAGCCTTTCCAAAAACAACAGAACATTTCCTGTGCATAACATTTTGATAACATTTTGATGGCTTTTAATCAGCTTAAAAATTAGTAGCCATAAAAACACACGAAGCCGGGCTGGGCTCCCCTTTCCTTGTGGGGCCTTCATTAGCTTGCAGATTATTATTCCTAACGATGCGAAAACATAAAAAATCCTTTGCTTTTACGATATGCAAAAGCATTTTTGATAATTTGCTTTAAATAATAAACCAACTCAGCCCAACGGCACACGGACGAACTGCGTGGCAGCTCATTCTCCCATCGCCGTCCTCATCCTCGCAGAATTCAGGCTATAAAAAATCTCAAGCGTGCCTCATAAAAAACACTTAGCTAGAGAAAATGAGAAAGATAGGAATGGGGTTGGCTGCGGGTATTGGAGACTCTAATGGGTTGGCTTACGACACGTTCTCTCGTTGCTAAAACGAGAGAAAAATCATTTTCATGCAAATTGACACATTTCATTAAGAAAATATTATGATGCCATGTTGGCTGGTGAGGCAGTGGCAGTATGAGCTTTAGGTGCATGGTGAGAGGAGCTGGAGCTGCGTGTGGTAGGCGCTCGAATCCAGGAAGCACACAAGTATTACTTCACATTTGTGGTGGAAATTTGATATGGATATGCGGTAAGTGATGCAGGGGCGGCACCAATACGATCAGCTTATATGATAGCCCGCTGTAGTGCCAGTAGTTGGTGAAGTGTGAAGAGTTGAATTACACATTTCAAGGGCTTAGCCCTGCTGACGGAAGCCTGAAATTGTGTTGTTTTTGATGTAAGTATAAATGCTCTCTTGTTCTCAGCTTAATTTACACTACTTCGAAAGCAAATGTATAACTACTTGGAGTTGGTGAATTTCAGTTGAAGTTGGATGAAGTTTGGTTCGTTTCTGCCACATTTTTCCCTTTCAAATGTCAAACCAAATATAAAATTCTTAACCAAAGCAGTCTCAACTGAAAGCACCCATATGCCACGACTTTTCAATTATCTAAACAAATTTTAAGCCTTATTTTAACCTCACTAACTAAAATACATACCCTTATTATAAACTTCTCTAAGAGTTTTCCATTTCTAAATGAATTCAACATTTCTCTATGGCTCTTGAAATGTTTTTAGGTACAATTTCAAAGCATTTAATTTCAAGGGCAATTCGAAATTTAAGCCCACTTAATTTCTATGCCTTTTCATTAAATCTTTACACCAATTTATAAACGTGTTCCATTTTGTTCAACTGAGGCAATTTAAATTCATTTTCCAGTTTATGGCCAAAAAGATTTACCAAAATACAATTTTTTTTGTTAAACCCCATTTAAACAACAAGCAACAAAAAAATGCAATAATAATTCACCAAACATACGCAAAAATGGCTGCAGGATAGAAAATTCTCTGCTGCACAAAATAACGAAAAAATACAAACAAATATTTTAGTTTGTTGCAGCTCCGTGCGGCTTGCATATTTCATAAAAGTCCTTAGGCAAAAAAAAATAAAGAAATAAATTGATGGTCAACAAAAATCTAGTTTGCCAGAGAGTTAGACACTTCATATAAACACAAATACTCAGTTGGATTTACTCTACTGAAGCTTTTATACTCTTTGTTGTTTATACATATGTTGGTAGGATCTTATTCAATCAATAAGTGAAATTTGTCATAATAAATGACCCACAACTTTGGCTGCTCTCTCTCTCTCTCTCTGTAATTATTCAAGAATTAAGCATATATAAATATTTGATATATGCAAAAATTCATCATTCTCTGTTTTTCCAACTTCCTTACAAAGTTATATTAACCTTCTTTATAGTGTAACAACAAAAAGGGGAGCAAATTCTGCACAAAACTGGCCCACTTGTTGATTTGCGACCAGCAACATGTTGCTTAGCCTTTGGTTGGGCAACATTTAGCATTAGCCTGTTGCTTTGGCTGGCAATTTGCGCAGTTTTTTTTCACAATTGTTGCCAAACAGCAAAGAAAACTGCAACTAAATTCGTTTTGTGGTAGTTTTTCAGCTTCTTCTCCATTTTGGCTTATACGTCACAATATCTGTGGGTGATTTTCAGCGAGACGCAGTTTAAGTTTTTCCCCCTTTTTTGAAACTGTGTTTTTTTGCCAGCGCCTGGCAATTTTGTTGTTGCTTTTGTGGCATGGAAATGCGCCTTCTATTGACAGTGGCCATAATTTGTTTGTCTAGCTTGGAGTTTTCGAGTTGAGTTGAAGTTGGCAAGCATTGGAAGACTTAGACTAAGACTAGTAGACGGGCTTCAACTGGAAGTCGAGTGGCAATTTTCTTTGAACTGGGCAAGCTGATGGCTTAAATATTAGTTGCAGTGTTTCTTTGCCATGCTTTTGGCCAGCATACACAAAAACTGTTGACAGTTATAAATGATGGGTTTGATGATGGTAAGAAGATAAGAAGTGGTTAAAAATGTAGCAAAATATAACACGTCAGTGGCCGAAATGGTGGAGTTTCTAAGGCAGAGCTTAGTGGTTGTTATATGGACTAACAGAAGAACAAAAAATAAAAATCAAAAATTGTATCAATTCTACCAAATGAAGTAATGTTTTAGCAGAGGCTCTTGCAATCCGAGGCTTAGACGCTTAAACTATTTTGGGATATGCTCAATATATGGTATTCCTTCATTCTTGTAAAAGAGTAGAATAATGGTGGTCCTGCGACTAGTCAAATTCAAAGATTTTTCTGTTCCAGAACTAATAAAGGTAGGCCAACTTCGGATAACCGAAGCTTACATACCCTTGCAGATTCGGTTGAGATTCGGTCAGCACAGGTGGAGGCTTCTAAGACTGACAAGTTTCAAATTTGGTTTAATGTGGATATGACAGATATATGATATAATTATACGACCTGGATCAACTTTGGTCAGCAGACGTAGAGGCTTTTTAAGCTAACATATACCAAATTTTGTTCAATTTGGAAAAACCATCCAATTTTGCTGTACTGAGTTTATTCGGAATCGGTCGGCTATATGGGAGCTATATGATATACGGGTCCAATCTGCACCATTTTCACAGACAAGCAGCTTGCAACAGAAAGAAGTCTATGGTACAAATTTCAACGTGGTAGCTCTAAAACTGAGAGACCAGACAGACAGAGATACAGACGAAGCTATATCGACTCGGCTTGACATGCTGATGAAGAATACATATACTTTATGGAGTCGGAGATGCTTATTTCTGTGCCTTACGAACAACATGACAAAATTTTAATACCATCTGTAAGGTTATAAAAAGAAGAACTCCTACAATTATAAAAGTTTACTGTTCTATTCTGTTTACTTTCTATTCAAGTTGCACCAAAGCTAAGGAATAGATTTTTCAGAAAGTGTCCTTAACTACGCAACCATATAAAACTTAATGCACCATATCCAATGATAATACAAGCTAAAGCTTACTAAATATCATTAGAGTCAAATGATATTTCTGGTAATTACAAGAATCATACAAAAATTACTCTCCACTTCAATTTATACCATATAATAAGTATGCCTAAGCTTAACTTATAAAAACACTTTAGCAAAACTATTTCATCAATTTTAAATAAAAATAGATATACCATAATATCGAAACAGATCTACCCTAAAAGTCGTTAATCACAAAAAAATAAAATCACAGCAATTTCAAACATATTTAGCCACGGCAAATTGATTCCAGACTCCGGCTCGACTTGGGTCGCCCATTTTTGACACACCAAAAGCCAAGACCATTTATCGTTGTAAATATATATGGCTTTTTATCGCTTTTGCAAATTTCCTTTCAAGATAAAGTCATAGACATGAAAATGGCCATAAATTACGCACGAAAAAAATAAAAATCGCCTATAGATAGGCATCTATGAGTAAATATCTTGCCACTTCCAGCTGTGGATGTAGCTAAAGCCGGCTTTCACTCAGCGTATAAATAATATAATCAAAGTCGAGCAAATCGAGGCATATTGGTAATCAATGCAAGGCTATCTTAGACATTTAATCGCCAACTTTAATTGTAAATCTTTGGCGCAAAAAGTGGCACGGCAACAACAACGGTCAGGAAAATGAGACAACTATTAATGGCTCGCTGGCTTCTTAATAATATGCTCTGGCTATAATAGTCCAATGACCATAGGCGTTGACCAGTTGAACAGTCGAACAGTTGGCCAAGCTATTGCCATATAAGGTCGAGCAAAGGCCTGCAATTTTCACTTGTACACATTGACAGGCCTGACCAATATACCGAACATGCAATGGTGCATGTGGACACTCTAGTACAAACACATACACACATACATAGCTTGTATATGTGTATGTGTACTCCTTGTTGAAGTAAAGAACCTGAGATAGATTGTGCTGCTCTGAAAAGCGAATGCTGGCAAAACATTTTATGTGTCTTTGCGTGTTTGTCCTTCCACTTTAGACCTGGATTGTTTTCTCACCTTGCCAAAGGGTAAAGAATGAAGTAGGGAAAATATAAGATGGCTAGCTGGAAAGGAAATACTCTTTATTAGATTGCTGTAAGCAGCGAATCTATAGGAAGAAGTTCTAGTTATAAAGCACTAAGGTTGTCGAACTAGTCAAATTCGTCTGTCTTCATCGCTGAATACATCATCTCATTCATCTCTTGAACTTTCCTGGGCCTTTTCTGACTAACTTTATATGTTTCGAGGTATCCTTAACAAATCTTTTGCCATAAGCTTCTCTTTCTTTGTAGTTATATCTATCCTCTTCAAACCAATGTCCCATTTTCCCCCTCTTGTTTCCTATTCAGTATTTTGTGAGAAAATTAACACCTTCAGCATGTGCTCATATGATCTACTTATGCAATTGCTCTTACTTCTATTTCCAACCGATCCGACTTTTAATTGTGAATTTTCCATTCAACAAAAGTCACCATGCCCAACATCCTTAAAAGGGCATCCATGTCATTCTATCTTTTTATCACACCGCACTTACAGCAAAGCAGCAAAGCCAGCGTTGAGTCTCGCCCCAGCTCTCAAGCTCCAATCTGTGGGCATTTTGCAACATTTTAACATCTTCCCGCTTCGCATCTCCCGCCACCTGCTCTGATTGTGTTTGTCTTGTGTCCAGAGCAATGCGTGCTATAGATCATCATCTGCAATGCAGGTGCCCACTGTTCAGTTCCCAAGTTTCAGTCCCAATCTCAGACCTCTTCCTCTTCAACTTCTTACCCTGTTTGTCCAGTATGCAGCACAGAAATTTTAATTAAATTAAACTTTACTTTGAGACACGTGTCGGACTTCTGAATACTCCCCTCACACACAAATACACACGCACACATATAGTATATCTTGCCAGCCTATGATGGTATTCTGGTTGTTGTTGCCGATATCGACATCTTTCAGCAGTGGTCTGGCTGAGCTTCAGAGATTTCAACGACAGTTTTTCCTTTCTTCCTTTTGTAATTTTATGTTTTATCTGGTTATTCAATTAAAGTCGAGTTGCCATAGGACTGCATTTTAATTGCTTGAAAAATGTTTTCAAATTCTGGTTTCGAGCATAGTTGAATTTTACTTAGGGCTTTGCTTTTACTTTGGCTTTTATGTTCGTTGGACACATTTGTATTGGATGTTGTGAAGGATGTTCTGGTTTCAGGGAAAGCTAAAATCTTAAAAATTGTATTTGCAGGAAATTCGTTAATGCATTTTAGATATTTTCTTTATCAAAGTACATTTTAAAGAAATGGTTACAGGAATTAATCGCCTTCTTGCTAAAAACCTTTTGAATTCTGAAATCGTTTTGGGGTTTTGGTGACAAACAAGTTCAACAATTGAATTCTAAAAACAATAAGGGTTTATTTTTTAGGTTTATTATATCAAAAGAAATAAAATACTAAAAAAAAAAACTAAATAAATATAAAGTTAGTTGCCTTAGTTGAGCTTTGTTATTTCGCCTTGTCACTAAATCTCCAATTACCATACAAATGTTGACCCACAAAACTGCATTGGCCATATCGTGAGTAGGAGCTCTTTGTCCCTTAACCTATTTCGTGTTCATGTCAAACCTACCTATGCTCTTAACACAATTTGGTCACGATTTATGCTTCACACACGCCAAAAATTCATCAAAAGCCAACACACACAAATTTGCCTCGCAAATTCGCCTGATAAGAAGCGTTTAGCCACACGAAATTACAGCAAATTTCTCATGGTAATGTTTTTGGAACTAGTTTTTATGGCTTTGAACATAAATCAAGGCAACTTTCTACCCCACACACACACACACACTCACACCCCCTGCGAGCCAGAAACGTCAAATCGAAGCAACAAAATTCACAGCCACATCACGCAGATCTGGATAGGTCAACAACAACAACAACAACAAGAAAAACAGTAATGGCAACAGCAACAAGAACAACATAAACCGAAACAATTTGGCACTTGTCAAATACGGAAAATTTCATTGACGTAATAAGCAGAGGACTGTTGTATGTGGTGGGGTGCGGAGGGTTGGTAACTGCCAGTCACAGTCATAGCTCACAACAAGCTATTCCGATTTCTGTTTCAATAATCGCCCAGGCACAGCCACAATTTGACTTTGCAGAAAAACATAAATCCCCTATAAATCAGAAATGATTTTCCCATCCAGGATTTGTCGAGAGTCATGAATGTCATTCCTCTGCCTGTGACTCTGCCTGTGCCTATGCCTCTGCCAGCCATCAACTCGCTCTTTTGTAATTAACGCGACAATCAAATCTGAGTCGCCTCCGCTTCAGCATCGAATGTCAAATGTGCTGCCCTCATTGACAGATCATCATCAACATGAGTAGCAGCAGCAGCAGCAGCATCATCGTCCCACAGTTTGGCCTTCCATCTGGATGCATTATGTTGGGCATCTGGTTTCATGGTAACGATCCATCATGAATCCAACTCATATCTTTTAGTCTTTGCTTTGGCTATCAGTTAGAGCATCTCGCAGATGAGCTAACTACTTTAAGAGGGTACATTAGGTGTGAAACAAAGCTTGTCATGATGCTTGAAAATCTTTATATTTAGCAAATCGGTTGCAGAAAAAGACAAGTGGTGAATAGAGAGAATTATCTCATTCTATAGAATCGATGTGTCGAAGTAACAAAGCTATATATACACAAAATATGAAATGTGCCAACCCATAAATGTAGTAAAATGTGGTAAAATTAATGGAAATTTGAGAAAATCATTAAGCATATGTAACATGTGAGTATATGTAGTTAATAACTATAGATTTTGGTTGGTTTAACCACATTTATTGGTGGATTTTACTATACTAACATTTACAATAACATTACGTTTCTGGGCTTATAGGTAAAAGGCGTTCAAAATTTCTTAATCGCCAGCTTAAAGGCAGTCTACGTTAATAGTATATATAGCTTTACTAAGTTGAACATAGCTTGGCTTGGTTATTCAAAGAATGAGGAACAAAATATGCAGCCGATTTGGCAATCTGTAAGATGATTTTTCCAAAACCTTACAATAGCGCAACCCGACGAAATGTGATATAGATATAGATCATACTTGTAATATTAATTTCAATAGTTCGAATTTTATAAAAATGTCTGAAAATACCAAATTTGTATTAGAAATATGTCCACATATTCTTCCTTTATTCTTTATAATAACTTCAAAGGCTTCTAAAATCAAAATTTTGCTTTATTCTAACATGAGACTCCATCAAGAAACTACTATGTATGCCATATAGATTCCAAATCTAAGCTAGTTTTTTCATACAGTTCCCTCTACCTTTTCTAGTTTACAATTACGAAGTAAGTTTCTACTTTCTGTTTTCATTAGATACGAAGAGGAGTTTCTTAAAGCATTTCAGAGCCTGATCAACTTAACAGAGGTGACAATATTATTTTCCAAGACTTTCTACTGCGTTTGTCATTGATTTTGGCCAAGTTTTGCAGTATCTAAATACATTTGAAAATATTAATGACCTTTTCATAATCGGACATCAGCCGAAAATCTGAAGAGATTGCGAGAATTGAATATGAACTAATAACTTCATTTATGCAGTCTTTCTTAGAATTCTTTGTGAGGACAAAACTAATCATAAAGGACTCTGCCGTTTCACTGCTTAAAGATTTCAAATCTTATCATTTATTTCCTCCAACATATAGCCAGAATCTTATAATGTTAGTATCTTCAGGGCATTTCAAGTTCATCTTGCATACATTTCTGTCTTATGAATGTTGTTTTGTTTTAGTTTGTTTAGCTTTTGGATTGTATTTTTATTATTCCAACACAACCCACGCCTCTGTCTGCCTGTCTGTCCGTTTTGAACTCTTTCTCTGATTGCTCCACATATGCACGCTCCATAAGCTGTCATGATTTACAGTTATGACAATTTTAAGTTGGTTCATTAGTGGCACACACATATGACTATAACCGCTTGCGAGTGTGTGCGTGTCTCAATGTCTGCGATATGATTGAAGATGATTACAAATGTCTTGTTATGGCTGTTGGTTGAATTGTTTGTTGTTAGTTATTCGTATATAAACATACACACACATATATACAGCTATACATATGTGTATATATAATATTTCTCAATCCATTTGTAGTCGTCGTCATCATCTCGTGCGTTAGTTTGTTCGTGATGGTGCGCCTTAATTAATAGCCTCTTCTTCCACTGTCAGCGTTTTGAAGCAAAACATCCAACATCCAACATCCGACAGATTTCAGTTGCATAAAAAGCATTAAAAAATATCATTAAAAACTATAGTTAGAGCTAAATTAGAGTTAGCTAATGGCTGTTTAGCTATTTATGATGAGCTAAAGCATAAAATATGTAGCACGTGAGAAGGAGGCAGGCAGGCGCGCAGCGCAACCAAGAATCTTGTTTTGGCCTTCAGATGCTCGTAATTGAATGATTTTTGTTCAGCTTTCAACTGGTTCTGAAGATGTTTTTCTCTCTTTCTACAAATTATTTACCAGAACGCATGAAGAGTATGGGGTATGAGTTAGGGGGCGGGCTTGAAGTTCATTTATGGAATTAGCAATTTGAAATACAAAAACTAATTGAATATGTTGCAGAAGAAGATAAACTGGTTTACGGCTTTGGCTTACAAATGAAAAGTTCCTGAAAAATAATTATCCACAGAATTTGTCAAGAAAATATATAGGATTTAAGATAAAGTTATTTAATGTGTATATGTATATATATATATATATATATATATATATATATATAGGAAGGTAAGCCAGCTAGACTACTATCAGAGTTGGAAAGGATATTAGAAATAACAAGATTGAATCAGTTTTGAGTAGAACATTTCTGGCCACATCCGGTTTAAAAAGTTCTTTCAAATCTGCAGCTTTATCGCTCATTTCTCTTCCAACAAAATCATTCAACGTTTACATTTCCTTAATGGCATATTGCACTCGCATCAAAAGCCCTAACATATTTCTTAATGAATCACATACTTATAGCATCTTATATAGCTTCAAGCCTTAGCAGCTGGTTTTCAGCCATTATCATTTGCTTACTTAATAAGCACAGATCACCTACTGCCATCCATAACCAATCGTAAAGCTTTAACAACTTCTTTATAAACCCACACAATGCAGATTCAGAGGGAATCGGGCGGTGGTATTTTTCCCCCTTTGAGCATAAAATTTATGACAGGCAGAGCTGAGCATAAGGCGACATCGAATGTCGCGAATGGCGTTTCCAGAAAACGGGTTTCATTTTCAGCTTTTTGTGTGGACTTTGGAGCCTGCGCGCATGCGTGGTTCAGGTTGGCTCGCTTTGAGTTGGTGGCTCAGGCTGGTGCTGGCAGCTAGGAATCGTGCTCCTGTTTCATGTTTTTGCTTTTGCCCAGGTCTGTTCGTTTTTTGTTTTTTTTTTTAATTAAGTTTCTTGCCTTAGTTAAGGTGTTAACTGGTCCACGGGTAATTTGTATTTGGTCCCAAAATAAGCAACCTGAATAAAGTATTCCCTTTGGGCTCACAACTGCTTCGACATGTGCAAAGTTTATTGCTCGCCACAACCTACTTAATATGTCAGGACAGAAACATGCCGCCGCCATCTTGGCCTTTTTGCAAATAATCTACCCGTCTGTCTTGCTGTTGCCACTGGCATGCCTCTTCCCACATTCCCCCCCACCCTGACCAACCCTTTCTGCTGTCTAAGTTATGGGCCACAACTTAGTTTTACTTTTGTTTGCAATTGTCTGGGCTAACCAAGACTCAGACAATGGGGCATTATAAATTCATCAGACAGTCGCTGACATACATATAGAGATGATGACTTGAATGAGAGAAGGATAGAGAGAGACAAAGAGAGAGAAAGAGGAAGAAAGGACTGCATAATGTTGAAAGAGATGTATTTGTATCTGTGAGATGCCTTTTTGCTTACAAAATGGCGCAGTGCTTAGCAAACAATGGCAACTGAAACGAACAATAAAAGGATTCTGACTTGTGGTTGACATTTTTGTATTGTTTATGTTGTTGTTAATGCTGTTTTGTTGTTCTTGTTGTTGTTGTTGCTGTTGTTGTTGCCTTGCTGCCTTTCTTCTTAATTGTGTCGGGGAATTTTGAGAGCGAAATTGAAATATTTTCTAGTGCAAAATATTTTCTAAAAGCCTCGGCGAAAAAAAAAACTGGGTTGAAAATTGTATAGTGAATAGGGCAGAAGGCCAGAAAATATAGCGTGTCATATGAGCCTGTGCCTCAGTGTTTCTGCTCTAGTTGATTTTGACAGAAATATAGATAACAAAAGGCAAACTCAACCAAAACAAAAAAGAAAGGGTGCAAAAAATGAAAGAAACTTCTAAAAAGCGAGAAACAGATGAGTATGAATTGGTCTTTTATATTCCATGAGGTTCAAATGAAAGAAAGAAAATATATAGTATGTGTTTAAAAGAGTATTTTGAATTTGAGAAAAGGCTAATTATTCAGTTAAACAATTAGGAATATTTCACAAATTTTATATTGAAATTCAATCGACGAATTTTCCATTATTTTGCACCATCATCTTGTGTTCTAATATAATGGAAAATTTAAATTTTAAGATCTAATAAAAATACGAAACAAAAATTTAAACCTAAATCTACAATTTTATTACATATCTAAGTCATATTATTTTCCTTAAGCATTTATCTTTTGTTCACATTTTCAAAACACAACCTACAAAGCTTTAACAATCTTGGGCGTGGCTTTCCTCCTGCAGCCATTAATTAAAGCCAATTGTATAATTCTTGGGCTGAAATTCAAATTCAGCGCGTGGACTGTCATAAAATAGACGGCAATTAAATATTTAACAGTCGGTTGGGCTGTCGCACAGAAATCAAAGCGAAATATAAACATTTGAAATCAAATTTAATACATTTACAAGAGTCGTATGCAAATGTGCAGTTAAAGACTCAACGTCTTGTTGTGAAATGTGAAAAACTGGTCGAATGTTTGTCACTCCAGTTAGTTAGTCATTTGGCCAATCTATCAAATCTTAGCGTAGGTTTTTTTTATTCCCGAGACATAAATATTTCAGCGCCATAAAGCAAAAGTTGTCTCTTTAAAGTTGTACTGAAAATGGAAAAAAAAGAGCTGACAAAGATGCAAGACTTTTGAGTTTCCGCCTAATTTAGAGCGCAAAGTTTTGGCGCACAAGAAATTGTTGACAAAATTCGTTTCAATTTCACTTTCAAGTTGAAGCCTTGTTGACCTTTTTCTAAAGGACATTCAAGTGAAAAACAAGACAAAAACAATGTTATTTTTGTTGTTATTTGTGTTGTCACTTTTGTCAACACTTACCAGATGCTTAACAAAGGATGTTATAAATTTGTGATGATGTTTTGCAATGTTGGATTTATGTATGAAGTCGGGGATATAGGCATGTAAATTTTGTTTAACTCTAAAAATAGCGATGAAGATGAAGATTTGTGAAGCTCGTTAGATTTAAGGTGATGACTTGGTAAATTGTGAGGCGACTTGATCCTGGTGTGTCTTATGGAACTTTTAACAGATGTCTCCATTATCAGCCTGATATTTGTGTATCTAATTTAGACGGATCGAGCTAAGAAAACCCCCAAAATTGAATTGTTCACATATGAATTCCTTTCTCTATTTTATAAAATTATAAAAGAATATATAAATTAGTAGAATTAGTTGAGCAATGGAAGAAGTAAAAGAGCTTTGATGACTATTTCGAATCTATTCTAGCAAATTAACTGATTCATTGTTTATCTTTGAGCTTGGAAATTTCTTACTTAGCCATCTCTTTCAGAGTAAGATCTACGAGGACATCTCTCTCCTCTCTTCTGATTTGCAACTTGCTTTGGCATCTTAATTTTAATTGTAACGGGGTCTGGCAAATGCTTAACAAAAGCAACTTGCCTATGAAACCTAGAGAATCTCTCTCTTAATCTCTCTTAATCTCCCTCTAAATATTAATAGCATCAGCTTAAATACTTCGTATATATATTCAAGAGTATTTATATATTTATTTACTTGCACAATGTTGACGTTGTTTTTATCGCTTCAGTCCAGTTACAGCGTTATAGAAAAATTGCTTTCGCATTTCACTGTAATCTTTATGGATTTACAAGGACCTCACCACTATACCTTTTACTCCCTGCACTCCTGCACTCGAATATATATATAAGTAATGTTTGTCTGTGCTTAAGTAGCCGGAAGTTGTTGTGTTTTTTCTGTACAAATTAATTGAGTTGAAAACTCGCCTGCTTTTGTTCATATCGTGTGTGTGTGTGTGCGTGTGTGTGTGAGTGTACAGAAAAGAAAAATAAATAAATAAATAAATAATCGTCATCAGCTTAACATTTATTGGTTATAAATTGAGCAATTCAAGCGGCAAATATAAAGTGGATTATAGTTTTAATGGAACCCGAGCCTGGAAAAAAATTATAGCCGGACGGGCAAGAGTATGTTGTGTAATACGCATTTAAAGGACATTTGTCAAGAGATAAATTGCCAGCAGATAATGAAGGAAGAGGTTAAAGCCGGCAAAGGGATTTAACTTGCGAAGGGCTTTACTCTGAATTGTTGTTGATGAGCTGATGATGATGATGATAAGAGCGACCGAGGGGAACTGGCATGTGTAAAGGCATGTGTGTAGTTCAGAGATTAGTACAGAGCTTTGTGAGTTTCAGACAATGATAAATGCACAAATTGTGAATGAAAGAATTGCACTAAGAGAGGATAAACATGAAGGACAGCATAAGAATAATAGGCTGAGATGACACTTTCATTGTAGCTGAACAGTTTTAGATGGTTTTCATTTGCCAGAAGGCTAGATATAGTGAGCCCTAAATTGAAGCATTGATTTTTATGGAAAACCAATGGAGTTGATGAACCAGGTCAGCATTGAGAGATTATTAATTGGCTTCAAATCTTAAATTCAAGTTCAAATCAAAATACTAATTAGGAATACAAAATTTTCAAATCAAACTTCAAGATTTGCATAATATTTACAAACAAATAAAGATTTAATTTATATTCATCCAACACTCAAAATTCACTTTCTCCGGAATTCCCATAGGCGGCAAAATCCTTGAACATAAATTAACCATCTTTGACCTTGTCCTAGACAAATCATCCGAGCCACTTAAATCAATTACCCAAACTCCTTAGGCTTCAAACGAAGCTCAGCTGGAAATTAAATTTAATTAACAACGGATTTCTGGCTAAAATAATAATGAGTAAGGAGTTCTGTCGCTCATATGGTTAGACACTAATATAACCTTCCTCAATATTTTATTAGGCAGTCTTAAAGGGTTGCATTGAAGGACGCATAGACTCGCACACCAACACACACACACACAGAAATAGAAGGGATTAGGCAGAAGTTAAAATGTAGCAGAAAAGAGCAGAACAATCAATTACAGCATTTTCCCACAATTAAAACCCCAAAGCCCACAGAAATGCTTTCTGCCATTTCACCATCAAAAAACTAGATGAATGTCCTTGCCGTCTGAATAGCGAGCATAGGAGAGCCTAAATGCGTCAAAAGCTTACCAAATGAGGCTTTTAAATGGTTTTTACGATTTTCTATACACAAAAACCCAGACAAAACAATCAGGCCAGCATCGAGCTTTTGCCTTTGGGCGCACTTTGATTAATTTATTTCTAGAGTTACAGCGGGTTTTGGGTGGGCTGGGGTGGATGGGTGGATGGGTGAAGCTGGAAAGTTTGGGGCATTTGTGGGCGCGAGGCTTCCGATTGTCTGCACATGTGCTGGGTGCTGCCTAGCCCATCAATTGGTATCAGGCCAATGACCAGCCGAAAATTTGTTGTCATTTCCTAGCAGTGCGTATATGTAATCCGTAGATTTTCCAACTAATGTCAGACGACAGATATTGCGACAAAGGTGGCGGAAATGCGGTTTGAGCCAAGCTGGAAAACTATTAGAATTTCTAACATGGGAACAATAGTATTAAGGACTGAAATGGATCCATTAAGTAGAATAATAAGAGTGTAAAAAACTGCTCTAATAATTTTGAAGCCAAGAATTTGATCCGAAATGTAAAGATGAACTCGTTAATTATGGTTTCAAACATGTCGAGTCCAAACAATTTCCACCTTGTAGCCTTCCTCAGATTACACATAACATGCTGCAGCATAATTAGCAGAATCTCATAAAGCTCAACACCAGATACATACCCAAGTTATACCAATTAGATCACACCCAAACAAGCTGCTAAATTTCGCACGCTGCTCGACAAAAGAAAAGGAGGAAAACGTAAAACAGATAAGAAAAAGAAAAGGCATTTAAGCACGAAACTCTTGATGAAGGCAGCAGAAGCAGACCCAATCCAACTGACGTAGAAAATACAAATCGCTTAGCCAAAGCAGCTACACATGTATCTGTAAGATACAGATAGAAGTGTGAATTATCCTGCCTCAAAGTATTTAATGCGCTTTACACATGGAACAAAAAAAAACGAAATCCAAAAAATACAAAACATACATTGCCAAGGCACACAATGTTTAAAAATAAAAGAAGAAAAACACACAGAGGGTGAGGCGGAAGGGGAGGAGGGGAGACATTGAAAACCATCTGATCATTAGTCATAGAAAAACAAACAAGAGTTTGTGGTGGAAAATTGAAGACTTGCTGATGGAGGTTGAATATCATGATGAGGCTGATAATAGGTAATGTTGAGTAATTCCCCTTTTGGTTTCAAGAAAATTAATTATAGAATGTGAAAATTGTGCTGGAAAGCTCAAACGTTGAAATAATTAAATGGCCCAAAAAATAATGTTAACCAGGCTTTACAAATTGTCTAAGAACTGGTTTGTCCAAAGCCAAATGAATTCACGAAGAGAAAGATCTGAACTGAACAGAGCTGAACAGAGCTGAGCTGAGCTGAGCTGCGTGAGGCAAGTTACCTGATATTTCTTTAACCTTTTTTGTGTGGACCACAGGCAGGTAGATGGTCTGTAAAAACAGGGTGACTCAACAGACTTGTTGAGTTAAAAGGACTACCCGCTGTGACGACAACTGGTGCTGCTGTTGCCGTTGCTGCTGGTGGTTGAAGTTGAAATTATACTCCACTGCATGTAGTACACATCTGTGGTGTGCGCAACAGGACATGCATTTTTGAGAGTTCAAATGAAGACATAAAACAAAAAAACAAAAATAACACGAAAAATAGATGAAACAGTTAACCCAGAGAGGTATTTTGTATGGAGCAATATTTTGTGAATATATTCTGAGGTAAAGTTGCATGTAATAGTTTCAAAATAGAAAGTAGAGTAAATTGGATGAGTTTGCATATTTTAGAACCAACTTCCAAATACATATTACATTATTTCCGACTAAATATATATTTTGATCAGCATGACAAGCGGAGTCGACATAACCATTTTCGTCGATTCGTCCGTCTATTTAAACACAAAGATCTGAGAAGTCTTCAAAGCTACAGACCTGAAATATTGACCAGATGTTTTTGTGTTCATACGCTGGCTAAGTTTCAGTTAGATCAAGATCTTAGAGCTATGTCATATATGATAGAGCACCCATACAAAATTTGTTCCGGGGTGGACATTTAGAAGCATAACTTTTCTGTTTTTCATCCAAATCAAACGAAATACGGCTTTTCTCTATATGAGAAGACCACACGCCCACCGACCAGATGTTTCAACAGATATTCTTTGTAACATCAGACTTGTTTGTAGATCATCACATCACTATTATAATTGATATTTATTTTCTGCAGACCGAAACTAAACTAACTTAAGTCAAGTCAACATAAAAACCCCAAGAAAATCTATTGAAAATTATGAAAATTTAGAGGAAGAGCCAAAACCAAAACTTCATTTTGTAAAAATCGTATCATCGGAATTATGGAAATTGAGTCGTCCCTAGAAATGTGTCTTTCTTTGTGCTTTCATAAACCTACGGAAGTTTATTTTGTCCTCTTGAAAACGCAACATTTTTGTATTTATTTTAAAAGACGAGGATCTTCATTTAAAATCTTTTCTAGAAACAGGACAATCATTTCGATTGACGCTATATGAAACTTGATGATTTCTTATCAATTTTAGCTAAAATATCTATATAAAATTATTATATTTTCAACAAAATGTCATTTATTGTTAATCATATCTGAAGCTTTTATATTAAAATCTGTTGAAAATTTAAACTATGATTTAGTTCAATTATTTTTGCCAAGTATTTTCTGGTATCAACTGTTTCTTCTAATTTGTTATTATAAAGAAATTTGAGTAAAGAATCTTAACAAAATTTAAATTTAAATGAAATAAGAATAAGTTCAATTTCTTCAAGCTGTAAACTATTTGCAGTCTTAGGTTTATACCAAAATGCTTTGTTGAATCAAGAACACAGCATTGCCGCCGGCAAATTTCTGTAGTTCAAACTGCTGATATTTTGTAAAGACATGATTTGTAACTTATTTGAAACAGCTTAAATTTAAGTGCATAAATTTATCTCTTCAATTTAAGCTTTCTACAAAATTGTTAATTTCTCTAAAGCAATTGCTTTTACGGTCAAATTGTAATACATTTCTAGAACTAGACTCCACGCTCAGGCTAACATTTATATAGATTTGATATTGTAATTATTTATCAAGTAAATACAATAAATACAACAAAATATTTAAAGAGCTTAATAGATCCAACCTAAGCGATCGATCAATTATTATATGATAACACTTTGTTATCTAGTTTATCAACTTTGGAAATCAATTAAATTTAATTCACAATAATTTCCTGGCCTTGTTCGATTAAATATATATAGATATACATTTGAAGTGTTATTCGCCACTCACCTTGCCACCAACTTTAAGTTCATAGCCCATTCCCAGCGGCGTCTTCAACTGCACAGGGCAAACAAATCCGATATTCCGGTGAGGACCCTCAATGCCTAGCTGATGTTTACGCGTTGTGACCTTTGGAGCACTTCTTGTTGGTGCTGGCGTCGATGATGATGTTGTATTCTCAGCCACGCATAAGTCCTCACCGCCATGCACAGGAAACTTGGAGCACTCCAAATTTTCGGGCCAATTGAAATTGTAGGTTTTCATGAGAGTTTCACAAACGCGCGCGGACTCGCATAACGAACGACATGGCGGTATGGGACGCTCCAGTATGGTGCAAACGGGCACATACAGCGAGCACAGGAACAACTGCAGATCCGCACTGCAGCCAATCTTGACAAGCGGCGCAAACTGGTGGACTTCTAGGCCAGCCTCCTCCTGCTTGGTGTGGCCAATTAGATTTGGCATTATGGTGTTGTTGTAGGGTATATTTTTGCAAATGGAAATGGTAATCGGTTCGCAGCGATTGTGATGAGGAAAGCCATCCAAGGAGCTGGACGAAGTGCCGCCCAAGTCAGAGGCAGAGGCTGGTGAGGCCATCAAACCGCCGCCACTGCGATAATATGGACTGGCGTCCAGCGGACTTTGGTCATAACGCTGGACTGCTTGGATAAGCAGGGGCAGTAGCATCAGCGCCAGAGGTAGCAGCCACATTTGGCGATGCATTTTTATGTTAGAGTAGAAATTGCTTGATTCAAATATTTAAAATTTAATTTCCTTATAATTTAAATCTGCAGATCTTCAGATCTTGGACATTTTTAAACACACACACTTGCACACATCATTTGATATTTTCTTTATTTATTTAAAGAGAGGTTTAACTTGCACAAACACTTGACACTTGCCTTTGCGGGCGGCTTTAAACTTTATTCGGCTGTAAAATATTTGCTTAGATTTTATTTACCGTTTCAATTTTGCTTTTATTTATTTTCTTATCACTTCGCGTTATGCTTTCACACCGCTTTTGCCGGCCCGTCGGGCAAAAGTACCGCAAACTTTACGTAAATTTCGCGCGTAAAATCGACACTGCGGCTTACAAACTGGATACGAAAACGAAACGTGGGACACTGCGACTGAACGGCTAAGCGAAGATATTTTGAGTGAGCCAATGCAGCGAGCAGCACAAACACGCTGAAAACCAACTCTGAGCGAGGCAAAGCGACGCTCACGATGAGCATACGATACAACTACAACCATGTTGTTCTTTTCACTTGTTTGCTTCATCTTCTCTCAGCGTCGCTTTGCTGAATATGTCTGCTCTCTGGCTCTCGCTCTGCTGCCTGCTGTTCAGCAATGCATATTCGTAATAGAGCGACCTTGAATTACATGGAGCATTACAAACTCACTGAGCGTTAGCGTTGCCTCTCTTTCGAGAGATAGTGTGTTTAGACAGGGTTGTTATGCCATTTGTTTTGGATGCTGTGCGACAACCGATTGCTAGGTATTTCCTAAACATTGTTCCTTCTCCTGTTGATTATGTTACGAAGAGAGCTTGAAGAGTTTGTGACTTTATTCCTTTTGCAATATATGTAATATGTAACTCTAAATTAGTTATATATATTTTTTAGTTTCAATTTGAAAGCAAACAATTAGCTTTCGTTTGTTCATAAAGCATCAACGGAAGCAAGATGAAGGCTACACAGCACAGGAGCTGCTAGAAGCTCCCACTTCCCGCCCAACCGGCCGAGGGTCGCACCAATTTGGGACCTAATAATGGTATTAGTGACCTAGGCTAGAATTATAAGTAAAAGAAAGCACTCGTACATATACAAACATACAAATGTTGTGTTCCAAAATTGTCACTGCCTTGTCCAAAAGCCCTCTTACTCGAAATTTCATGAACTTTAGGACTAGACACCTATCTGAAAGACCTATAATCTATTCGATATACATTTACTGGCTATAAAGATAATTCTTCTCTTATAGAATAAGTTGAACAAAATTGTTATCTTGTCGATATATAAACCTGCTATAAAGATACGTCGTGGGTATGCACTCTGAGCAACAAGTTCCCTTCGATCAATCATTTGCCAGCTGTAAAGCTTCAACAACCGCTTTGTTTGTAATTTTTACAGTTGCCACGAACTTTTCATAAGCTCCGCCGTTATGTTTGACTTTCATTGCATAAGGCATTAGGCTAGATAATATTTCTTTTGGATCTTTGTGCACACTTTTCTACATAGCATATTTGCACGACTTAATTTCCGCAAATTACTTTCAGAAAGCACACGACTCCACTGCCACGGCCAACTCTGGTAGGCCTAATGTGACATCTTTGCTGCCTATCTATCTCTATCTATCTTTATCTTCCGCTGGCTCCTTTTGTTTTTGCGCTCATGAACTTAATTAAGTCATTAACTTGCGTTTAATCTAAGCTTAGCATTGAGTAAAACTTAAGCAATATCTCAGAAATTTCTCTAATGACACTCTAGTGAGTTTTGAGGGGGTACGAATGGTGGCAGGGGAGCTAAGGCCAATCAACTTGTTATATTGCCTGATAATAATGACATTAGGAGTTAAGACTTTTGCCTTTTGTCAACTTTATAAAGACATCTTTTTTTTCTTTTTTTTTTTGTTTGATCAAAGTTTGCCATTGAATGCCACACTTTAACTCTCTTCAACATAAAGTCTGCTCTCGTGCTCTCTTTTGAATTTTATATGGCTCTCTTGGAGCTCTCATGTGGGTTGATAAACAAGTGTTACCGGTTTCACTTTAATAAAACTTAAGCCCAACTGAGCCTGAGCCCCCCAGCCATGGTTCCTTCTCAACGGAGCACCTTTGGTCTCTGTACCTCTTCAGCTCTTGCTCTGTCGTCGGCTTGTTTAATAAAAAGCATAGAAAAAATACTGTTTTCATTGTTTGTTGCTCAGCGTCTGACATTTTAGTTGTTGTTGTTGTTGTTTGCTGTTGTCGCTTTATGTTTACAAGTGAACGAACTTTGACGTTTTCAGCCGCCGCTCAACAACTGTTTGTTGGGGTTTCTCTCTTGCTTGTGCTCTGGCTACTATTGCTGCCGTTGCTTCCCTCTTGCACACTTTACTTGCATATGCTGGCTGCTTTGGATGTTCTCTTTTGCTTTGTTAGAAAGTGTTTTATGTTGTTTTCCACCGCTCCCGCTCCACATGTTAGTGTCTTGTTTTTAAGAATATGTAATTTAAAGTAATTAAAATCTCATAAACATAAATTTTAAGTTATCTCTGAATATATTTTACATTTGAAGATGGCGAGGGCTTATTGTTTGAAGTAGCTAATTATTATGAAATTTCTTGTGATGTAAAACTGTTCAGTGTAATATATTAATATATATACATGATATTAACAGTTTAGTTTAAATTAACTGAATAAAATTATAAAAGATATTTTTATAAAATTAAATATTTATTAAAGTTTATTTGCTAATCAATATATAATTTTTGCACCTGCTTCTTTCATTTTTGTAAAATATTTATGGAATCTTCAAAGTTTGCTCGAAACGAAATGGGATTTTCAATGAGATCTGCAAATTGTGATCGATTCTTGTACCTTTGAAACTTTTACCGCAGAAATCATGCGATCTAAAGTCTACATACGAACTAAATCTTAAAATAAGTCCATTTTCTATTAGAAATTTTCAAGTATGCCATTTGACGCCCGAGCAGGGACCAAGCCACGTCTAAAAGCTGGTAGTATAAAGGTAGTATACATATACATAGACATATTTTTCTGCAAAGAAAATTATCAATCAGCACAAAAACCCAACCCAACCCAAGCATAGATTAAGCTTCTACAAAGCCCCCTTGTATTGTTTTGTGGGTCCATTTTGTTAGTCCTTTTGCTTGCCCCAAGGCCCTCTTAGAACACAATCTCATTTGTAGCTACAAATCAATTCGCATGACTTCTCTACAATTCGCAAAGCCAAAGAATAAACAAGGCTGACCCTACAAATGCGCCACGAAAGGGTCACATACTACTTACATACTTACATAGAGGCCTTAATGCAAAAAGGACTTGCGCCTTAAGCCAAAAAGGGTTTTCGGTTACTTACATGGCAAATGCAAGCAAGTATTTACATTTGCCTGAAACCCCCCCCACACACGCACACAATTCCGCCTCTCAAGTCACATTAGTTGACCAATTTTTGGTAACCCCTTAAGAGCCAGTCAAGGAGCATTCGCTCACTACCTCACCTCCATTCCACAAGAAGTGGCCACAGGAACCCAAGTGAAACGTCAACTTAGAACTCCCCGACTAGAAACCAACTAATTAGTTGTAAAAAGCTTTCTTATGCCTAATGGAAAGTTTGCAGTTGCTTAGGGCCTTGCCATTAGGTGGAGAGGGTGAGCTGGGTATAGGAGAAAAGGAGAGTCCAAAGCCCCTCAAGTGAAATTCTTGATTAAAACTTTATATTTCTGTCTGCAGCGTCAACATTTTTACAGCTCATTTGTTGCTATTTGGACAAAACAAAAGTTTTGCCCAACCCTTGTGTGCGCCGACTTCCGCAAAACTTCGACTCGGCCTTTGGGGACATTCCACTCATAAATAATACATGTATTTATTTACTTATTTACTTAAAATAGCCAAAGGCCAAAAGCTCAATTAAATTTCTTTTTTGTCATGTTTGAAAAATGGTCAAATGGACAAATGGCAGGGTTGGGCTTTTTGGGCGGGCGAGGGCGAATAGGGATTTGTACTGCATCAGTTTTTAACCATCAATCAAGACTTAAACGGAATCTACTCAGATAGCAAAAGTCATGTTTAAAATGGCCTTTAAAATTGTTGGGAAATGGGGAAAATCGAGCAGTGGAGACTGCTTCAAATGGAGAATTTTCTATTCAAAATTATTGTTTTTGTTTTGCCTGATAATTTGTTAGTCATCATCACATTTTCCCCTTCATGTAAGTTTGATCAGCATAATCAATTAAGCAAACACAAAAGCAAATATAAAAGTGATTGGTTGCTTAGCTAAATGCAATTTGTTTAAATAAATCCATCTAATATCCGCTTATCCAAAGATGTTTTTACATCCCAACTAATAAATGGCATTCTACTGCTGCTCACACCTACGCAAACTTCATCGCAGAATCATGAAGGCCTCCCCTCAAAGAGCATAATTAATTGCATTTTGAATTGATCCCTCCTGACCCCCCCGCCTCAGCCATGACGGTTATGTCTAGGTCTGGACTAGAGTCGACTGCATTTTGGATGCGCGTAGAGTTGCGGAAATTTGCAATTCACAATTCGACAAAGGGGTGGTAAGGGAGGGCCAAAGGAGGGAGTGTGCAGTGTGTGCGGTTAACTCTATCTCAGAGTCAGAGCATCAGACCCTCAGGCCCTGGGGCAATAAGCGAACGGCATACGCTGCGTATGTGTGATAAATGTGCCTAACGTGGGCGTGGCAAAACGCCTACACTCAGAAGCGGAAATGTGTGCGGCTATACTCGTAGGTTCCACCTACACGCTTCCTCTACCCCACCCCACCTCCAGCTTCAGCTCCAGCTCGCCAGTTCTTTCAGCGCACCGTTATTTATGCGATTTGGCTTACGACTTTTGGCGCTCACTCAACGTGTGGAGGGGGGGAGAATGCTGCTGCTGTTGCTGCTGCCCCTACGGCCAAAAGATTTGATCAACTTTGTAGGCAAAAGATTTTTCGCCTGTTGCAAGCCCATTTTCAACTTTGAACTGCATTTGATTTACATGCGAGTGGCGAGAAGGTGGAGTGGAATCTGTGTCGAGTTGTCGACACGTTTTGGTTAATTGGGCGTCGAATCGAAGTTGGAAGTTAAATTGTCGGCTAGCTGCTGGTTGGGCTTGTGGCTTAAATGGAATATGGCATATCAATGAAATGTGGCTACATTGCAATTCCTGAAAGACGAGTCTGAAAACGATCTTGTGATCTTTAAGCTCAAGATGCGAAGGTTTCTAGAAATGAATATTTGAATTTGTTAACTTCCCCAGCTCATCATTTAGCACTCTTTCCTCAACCATTCGCATAGAAATCTCCACTTGAATTTGCAGCCAATGCTTATCCAAAACCCCTGAGAATAACAAACACGTTCCAATCGTTCCTCAATCCCCTGACTGACCCCATCCAATTAACAGTTAAATTTGCTCCAAGGTCTTTCACCTTTTTCTCACATTATTCAACTAGTGCCCTGGCTTAACCCTTTGGTGAGGCGCCACTTCAATTAGATAAAACTCATTTGCGTCTCTCCCAGTCACCTTGTCCCACACATGGCTCGTAAACTAAGTCCACACATTTTTTATGGCTCCCAGCCTGAAAATTTGCCCAAACTAATTTATAGCCCCCAGATTTCGTATTTTCGTATGATGCATTTGCCAGCTAGAGTCGGGTCTAGGTCGGCCATTTGGGAGCCACCGCAGCTGGGGTCTGATAAAAAATTTGTAAAACGGATGCGGAAGTGAGGCCGCCAGCAGCGCACTTAAACTTGCAACAAATTAAATATGGCGGTAACATATCGTCTGGAAAAACTGTTAGACCAAAACAAACTAACAACAAAAACACATGAAAAAAACACTGGGCCGAAAGCGGCCAAAAACTTTCCGTGAAGGGTCAAAACGTGTGCAGACTCTAAAATTAACGCCACCTTTCGGGAGATGCGGAAGATGGCTAGGTAGGGACCGAGGCAGGGGTCACAACAGGAACTTCTGATAGCAAAAACGTGTACAAAAAAGTCAAACAAAAAGTTGGCAAAAAGGGTTGGCCTGGCCAGCGAGCTGGCTGGGGAGAAGCGCAACATCAAACAGCCGACGGGAGCAAATGCACGTGAAGGACTCAGTCGCCATAATAAGGTGGAGGCTGGCTAAACGAGGGGACAATGGGAAAACATATAAAAAAAATATAAACAAAAGGGATGGGTGTGGTGGAATGTCAAGTACCTCATTGACTTTGCAATGCTCTGTATGACTTTGTTTGGAAATAATTTGTTCATTAAGAAATTGTTGGTGTTCTCAAAGGTGACAAAAATGAGACCGAGGGTTTTGAAGACAAGACTAATCGATTCTGAAATTGAGATCAAGCGATTCTCAATAGAGGTGGGAAACTATCGATAGTCGGCAGCATCGATGGTAATAGTTTTTTCAAAGCCATCGATAGTGGACGATAGTGACATCGATAGTGTCCTGCCTTGCTAAAGACTCGCTCTGACTCCACAGATGTTGCCGGAATTCACAAATATTTGAGCATTAGTGTTTTAATTGAAGGAAAATCCATCTTGTTGAGTCAAGCGACACCACAAATGAAGAAAAACGCGCAATTTATTTCAGTGATGTGTAAACAGAACCATCGATACACTATCTTCAGTGCGGCATCATCGATAGGAGGCCGAGTCGATAGTGTCGATAGTGCTCCACCATTGATAGTAGGCCGAGTCGATAGTGCCCACCATGGATAATATCGATAGTGCCATCCATTGTTCCCACCTCTAGTTCTCAAACGGTTGAGCAAGTGAAACCAAACTATCCTTTTAGAAAGAACTGTCCAACTGTCTTTAAAATAAGATCAAAACGTTCTTTTTTAAGACCTTTGAGGTTCTTAAGTGTTCTTAAAATTGTAGCAACGCCTTATTGAAATTAACCCAAATCGTTCTTGATGTCTGTCCAGGACGACTTCATAATGTTTATAGCAAACTCCTAGCCTTATCCGAAGGAGAATAGATCAATATTCATTAAAATCTTCGTAAATTAATATCCCCACTTGGAGGCATCTTTATCTTTTATCTAGAGCACCAAAATGTCCTGTTGATATGTTTCACTGCCGTCGATAAAAAGCCTTTGATGACTTGATATATATAAATTGTTTATGAAGTCGAATTATACCAACACCGATCGAATGATTAATAGATCTAAATACATCACAGATATAAAAGACATCAGTCTAAAACATTTACATTTGATTTTCATTTTAAATCATTTCTACTTTTTTTCTCTTTATCAGAAGAAACACAAATTCAAATTTTCCTTTTCTTTGCCTCACAAATTAAATTCCTCATATATTTTCTGCCGAAATTGCAAAGAATTCCATATAACCCCTTGACTTTTCCTAGAGTAAAATCATAAATATGAGGGCTGGGGCTGGCCACAGTGTAAATAAAACTCTTTGGCTGAGTTTGGGGCCAAAAGAGAGAGTCTGGGTCTGAAATGTTGTTGTTCGTCTGGATCGTCGACGTCTGGTAAGTTTTTTTTTTTTCGGAACTCGGTTTGGTTGCGAAAAACCGCCGACATACACATTTCCGTATCCGGGTTTTTTGGCCTGTACGTGTACGTACACACCCCTGCATATGTATGTGTGTGTGTGTATGTGTCTGCGTGTACGGTAAATACTCGTAGCTAAACAGAAGCGCAGGCAAACTCCCTGCGAGTTTCCTGTGCACGCCGGAAAGTCGTAAAAAAGTATTGATTTTTGCTTAAAGTTTCCTCTAGCCGTGAGCTTTAACAGTCACAAATTTTGGCAGAAAGGTGAACCTAAAGTCTTGTCCTTGCATCCATCCCCCAGGCAAGTGCCATAATTTCATGCCTTATGCCTCAAAGGACATGTTAAAGCGACTATCTAGGAATGTTTCGGCTGCCATAAATTGGCAGGTGGTGGAATTTCCTGTCCTTGTTGTTTTTGTTGCGTAATTAAAAGCGCAACAGGGAAAGCAGCGAAACGGGAATGGGGGGGTGGGGGGGGACAATGGAGAGGTGGCTGCGAGGAAGAGTCCATAACATTTGGAGCAGAAAATTAAATAAATTTGCATGTCAAATGCGCATTAAAAGCAACGTTGGCTGCGTTCTGCTTTTTCTGTCAGCCCCTGTGCGCTTCTGATTGCGACAAACAGGCCAAAAAGGATTTGCCACAGGACGACATGCAAGCCAACAAAACATGCCAACAACAATAACAATAGCAAAAGAAATAAATAACAAAAGAATATGCAAAATATGTAAACACAGGGAATCGGGGAAAGAACGGGGAGAGAGAAAGATATCTTTGGATGAAAAAAGTCAACAGCAAAGTCAAACCCAAAAAAAATAAAATACAGATTTCGTTTTTGAGTGCATACAACAGCCAGATACTCTTCACATGATTGATGAAATATATATATACATATATCTATATATATCTATCTTTTGTATCTACAAGTTAATTATAAATCTCAGGCATCTTTCTCCATTTTTATGCGAAAAATCTTGTTTAATTATAAACTAATTTAACTGCCTCTATAAGACGGGACAATTCCCAGTTCGTTCGAGTGACCCCGTAACGACACCAAGCCATGGTACTTGATACGCTCGAAGCCCTGGCTAAAAGCTAGCTCCTCCAACTGAGGCGGGCTGTTTCATAACGTGCGATACGAAATGCGAAAATGGAGAACAAAAACGCGGACTCGCTTGCTCCCTTTCAAAGAAAAAAAAAATGAACAATAAGCGATTAACATTATCTACTTGCTGTTAAGAAATTTATCAATGGAGAAAAGCTTAAGGAGAATATTGAAGTTTGAACAACGAATACAAAATGGTTCATACGAGGCATAATTATAGTTGTAATGATCGATGAGAGCCAGATAGAGAGAGGGAGAGACAGAATTTCTAGTCGTTCTAAGAAAAATGGACAAAATTGACCTGATTAATGAAGATCAGAGAATCTACTTAACCGAGAATTAGCTTATGTATGAAAAGAACATTAAGCAGGTTTTCTAAAGATGGAAACTTGATAACTCTAACTGAATATGATGGCAGAAGGATTTTGGAAGCCCAGTTTAAGAAACGAAGAGCAAATAGCAAATACTTCCTTTGGACATACTCAATGCGGTCATGTGGAGTAATTTATTGAGGACACCAGATATATGATAATTCAGTTATATAGGAGTTGTCAAATTTCTTTAACATCAGTTTATAAAACCTTATTCATGTGTGCGATTCAAATTTCAATTGAATATCTAAAGGGCTTCTTTAATCATTTACGACATTAATCCGATCAATGGACTTTTCATTGAGAGGCTACGATGTTGAAGTGGTATTTCACTACAAAACGACCTGCACTTGCATTTAAGACAGTTAAGATTTGGACCTGACACCTCAAAGGCTAAGTATTAAGGTCTTATTGCTACCTAAAGTGGAAAGCATTATCCTTAGTAGTTCACGAGATAGGGATAGTTTCTGTGGCAAATTGTTGATAGATAATATAAAAAGTAGGGGACCGATAGGGCTACCAAGAGTTACCCCTGAGGCTATTCTAGACAAGGGGACAAAGAGCTTAAACAAAGGGTTTGAAAAAGAACTTTTGATGGAATGGGAAGCCAAGGAGACATAGGCGTAGCGAAGAGGTGCAACGCGAAGCTGTCCCTGCAAGATTTAAAAATCGATCAAATATATCTTAAGATCGATTGTAGTAAATGCGTTCTGTCCCCTGAGATCAGACCCTGGCTATGCCCATGCAAGGAGGTTCAACATATTCCCAAAGAGGCAGTGATTTGCAGACATAAATTCATTTCTGAAGTTGTTATAAATAAAGTCAGTTTGAATTGTATTCTTAAGCCGTTGGAAGGATGTAAATTCTAGCGGATTGCTGTTGCAGACCTTGTGAAAGTATTTCTGTTTCTAAACAATCGTCTCCTGTAAAGCAACACTTCCTTCTTCCTTCATTTGTGTGTTTCATTGACAATATTTTCCTGAGCTAAGCTTTTCCGAATAAAACATTCCTTTAGGCCTTATAAAGGTCACAAGTAAAGGCTGTTGAGTAGCAACTTCATTAAATTTATAGTTTATATCTCTTAGATGCAAAGGAAATATACCTGAAAAATATTTCAATATTAAGATAACACAATACGAAACAAGCTAAATATTTTAAGCTTATCTTCAATTCAACATGCCCCTTTAACCCTTTCAAACAAACAAGAGTATCAATTGAAAGCCCACACAAAAATAAAAACTGCGCAAATTAAATTAAAATGTTAAGTCTGCATGGACGACGGCTCAGTGGAAGGCAGACAGAGGCGTCGTCCTCGTCACAAGGGAAGGAAAGCTTGCAATTTTGTTGCTAATGATTTTGGCTTGTTTTGGGGATTTTCAGCTTCTCTCTGCTTTTTTTTGTTTTTCTTCTTTCTGCCACAAGAAACAAATGCAACTCGGTTTTTGCGATTTGCAGTTGTTGTTGTTGTTGTTGTTGTTTTTGGTAGCTCGAAACAAATTCTAAAGAAACGTTAAGCCGGCTGGGAAATCTATGGCTAAGGGAGAGCCAAGACAGGGGTAACTACAATACTCGTAACACAGCCCCAAAGCAAACAATGCAATTTTCGTTCAACTAAATTAGTTGTTTGCGGGGGGAGACAAGCCTAGGAAAACTGGTGAAAACTGTAGGGAAATTTGTCTAAAAGTGAGCATTAATTGGCCAAAACACGAGCGGGCCACGGCAAGAGCAGGAGAGTGGGTAAATGCAAAGGACTTGGCTTAGTTTTGCATTTGAATGGTTTTCGAAATTTCGGGTTGGAAAATTATGGCAAATGTAAGTAACAGATGAGGGGATTTGTGGGTTCAAAAACTCAAAAGAGAGTAACAAATATTCAGTGTTGATTTCAAGTCTCAATGAGGGTGTTCAGTAGCTGTGATTAAGTTGTAAATGATCAACTTAACACTCGACAGCTGGTGAAGGACCCTTTTGTGATTTCTTGTTATAATTGTGATAAACACACAGCTTGCCATGTTTTCTTTCTTGTTGTCAAATTAAAATGAAAATAAAAATGCCCTGGTTAGGGTGATGTGAGAGTTTGTCTTAAATATGCAGTAGCTTGGCGATGGATCACATCTCTCGGTACATGGAGTTCTTTGTCGATATCGCTGTTGCATATGTACCATGCCGCACCAGAAATTCTGCGCAATATTTGGAACTGCACAACACGTACTTTATTGAGGTTCGACTTTGCCGCTATGCCGTATACCTGAATACCATATCTCCAAATGGGTGCCAGAATGACTTTGTAAATGAGCGTCTTGTCGCTTACTGACAGTTTATTCCTGTCATTAAGAAGCCAAGCCATACTGCTCGCCTTTGTCTTAAGACGCTTAACTATATCAGTAATATGGCACTGGAGATTTAGCCGCTTGTCCAGAGTGACTACAAGATATTTGTGAGCATCCTTCTGGTCTAAGAGTTGACCATGTTAGAATACCCCATGAGAGGCTTGTGCTCTGAGAGTGTATGTGACTTGTACACACTTATCAGTGTTTATGGCAATATTCTATCTACAGGCCCAGTTCTGGATGAGATCTGTAGCGGTGAAGACGCAACTGTCTCTGGCCAGTACGCAGTGTCATCTGCAAAGGTGGCGTCAAGTAGATTGCTCTGTTTCGAGATCGTCATATTGTCAGCTGAAGGCATGTCATGCGTATACAGGCTGTAGAGGATTGGCCCTAACACCAGCTCTGACCGTCTTTGCTTGAGAGGACACTCCGTCTGAACAACTTTTAAGGATTGCTCGTGAAGAAAGCTTTTTACAATGAGATAGAGCTGTGGATTAAGTAAATCTTTAAGTTTATGCAGGAGTCCTGCATGCCATACTCTATCAAATGCCTGCTGGATATCAAGATACGCTCCGACGACATACTCCTTTCCGTGGAATCCCTCAAGAATAAAGTTTACAACTCGGTGCAGTTGCTCAGGCGTCCCTGCCTGAGCCGAACTGAAATTTTGGCATGGCCTTTTTGACCGCGCTGGTTTCAAGAATCCTTCTTAAGATGCACCTCTCCAATATTTTGCCAAATGCTGGCAGAAGGCTTATTGGACGGTACGAATCCAGTTCATCTGCTGGCTTCCCACTGTTGTGTAGCTTGATGATGTTGGACTTCTTCCAGGCGCCTGGGAAGTAAATGCATCGATGGTAAACCAAATACCAAGCATATAAACAGTATAGTTTGTTGATCGTATCCGCAACGACCCATGTTTTGTATTGTCAACATTTCGTCCCCAAAAAACACGTGAGGTGCAGGTTGCGATTGAGCTCTTTCATATGGGATCATGCGGATAAGTTGCCTTCTTAAGGAATCGCAACAAAGTTTGCATTGGTTCTGAACAACCTGAAAAGGATCCTGGGGCTATAAAGTAAGAATCAGAAATGCCTTTGCAGGGAGTCCGACTAGTTACCACGATGCATAGATATTTAAGAATGACAAGAGTGAAGAGAAAAGTGAATTGACGGGGCCTAAGTCTGCTCCTTATCGAAATTTGTAGTACAGAAAACAAAATTTCGATAGTGTGGCCATATATATTAAAGCTGAAAATATCGAAACACATGCTTTGTTATCGGCTTGTTCAAAAATTGTACAACACTAAGAAAACTATTATTTATGATAAAGACTTAAACATAAACTTTTTCCCATGTGTTTTCTTGTTGTGTGATAAAATGTTATAGTTTATGTTTTATAATTTATCACTTTATCACAGCTGCTGAATACATACATTCATTATCTTAAAGTGAAACAATAATTTTCTGTATCAAAAATGTATGCATTGCTAAATCTGTTAATTCCTTATGCAAATATATTAATAAATTGTAATAAAAATATCAGTTAAGCATAAACAGAAATTGAAAATAAAAAAATTAACTTAATAATTGTAAAGAAATGTGTCAATATAAACTTGTCAACAAAAAAAGCATTAATAAATGCAAAGCCGATATGAAAATATGTTAAAACTTCCACACATTTCTGCAGCCTGTCAATCAAATAATTCAATTTGAAATTCAATGCGAAGCAAACAAATTCAAATTTATTCCCCTTTCATTATAAATCCATAAAAACATATCCAAAAAAATAAAAAAAAAACAACATATATATAAAACTCGTCTGAATTTAGTACACGCTCGTTGCAATCTTGCGATAAGCAAAAAATGAATCAAAGTTTGTTGTCATTGAGTTTTTAAACAAATATTTATGAGCCAGAAAATTGAGTTTGCCTCGGGCTCAGGCGAAAGGGTAAGGGTCATGTGAGGCTGGAAACGTGCGAAACAACTACTTGGCATAGCTCTTCTTTTGTTATTTTTGTTGTTGTATCGAAGCTTCTTTATTGCAGAACAATAAAAAGCCTATCAAGTGACAAGGATAACTCGCATATTGAGCCATTGAGGAAGCCAAAGGATCCATGTGCCATTGATATACTCCTACGACTACGACAGGCAGCCCAATTTAATATGCCATCAATTTTTTTAGACGCCTCTTCGACTTTTGGATTTTTATCAGGCCAAAGTGAACTCCATTCGACAACATTCTCACGAAATACTCAAAGGACCCCCCCTGCTGCCGCTGCGCGTGTGTCACCTAAAACGCCATCAGCAAAATTGGAAAAATACACATACAAATGTACATAAAAGACTCTCGAGTCAGAGAGATATTTTTGCCCTAACTAGCCTTGACATTTCTACAAAATAGGCTACGTCGCCTTAAGGCATTGCAATGTAAACGCCTGTCAAGGATAATTTGATAGGAAATGCAAGATGGCTTGCGGGGGCCAATGACAATAGATATTGTGGATGAGAACTGACAGATATTTTAGGGGGAAATATTTTATCTTAAAATTTATAATTTACTATAATTTATAATTCAAAATGCCGTTGCCTGGGCTTTGTTTTGGTTTTGTTTTTCAAATTTAATTTAGCGAATGTTAAGTAAAAAGTATATTGAATTTGTGCAGATGTTTGAAACAGGACATAATTGAACGTCCATATATATTTGATCAGCATCAACAGCCGCTTTGAGTGTCTGTCTGTTTGTCAACAGACAACAATTCTAAGAGGACTACCAAGTCCGTCTTTCAGTATGAACGCAAAGGAGCGAATTGAGGTCTAAGAATTAGAACGGACGAACAAATATATATAGCCACAGCTCATACACACACTCACCTGCATACACAGGCCCACAAAATGTGATTATCATTTACAGCCAGCTCTTGCTTTGTTGCCTACAACAAAGATAACGCGGTAACTATTGCTAGTATGTTTGTGCATGTGTGTGGCAGCGAACGATTCGTATTCTGTTGCTTCGTATAATTTGTTGTTGTAATGTTTTTGACAGCGGTTAAGTGATTTTGTTATGATTCTTTCTCTTGCATAATCGTCTATCATCTGATAACAAACTGTGGATAAAATAGTTAAGGCGCCAAGAAATGAAACGTTGCACCGCTTGCCTCCATACAACTTGTGAGCTCCATTTTGACGCACTTGCAGTTGCAGAACTGTTGCAGAATGGTTTCTTAGTAGGCGTCTGATCCATGAACTATGCCTCAAATAAATATTTCAACATCCTACATCATTCGGTGCTATGATCCTATATAGATATTTAGTTCAATTGGAAGGAAAATAAGCATTGATTGTGTTTTTAGGTGGAATTAAAGTATGGATTAGTTCTTAGAGTTAATCAAGATTGAATTTCATAGTTATATATAGTTATATATAGTTTAATCACACATGAGATAATACAAAAATCAATAACACTTATGATGTGGCAATCCTTTACTCACGCAAGTCGATTTGGCGATGCAGAAAATGCAAAATATTCCTCAGCAAGTCAACCATATGGCTCGATTAATATCGTCTACAAGCTGCTAGAAGTACCAAGCTGTCTCTAGCAGCACTTTTTCCACCTATTCGTTTCCATGGTGCCACATGTCGTATACGCGATAAGAAACTGAAGCAAACTTTCACAGTTGCAGTTGCAGTTGCAGTTGTCACGTGCCACACTTTTGCTTTACCTAAATATGTTGTCTACTTTTCAGTTTTCTATCGTCTTGGTTAGAGCATATCAGCTGCTATTTGAGATTTGCACGCAATAATCTCAATAAGTCGATAAAGTATTCTCACAGTCTCATAGAAAAGAGAATTTAAACTGCAGAATTAAGCCAAATAGCGTTTAAAGTACTTAAAAGTTGACAATTGCAAAAGCACAAAACCAAAAAACTAAGCGCATTAAAGCGTCGTTATGGTTAACTCTCACAAAATCTGCTTATGCTTATGTATATTGGAAAGTTCTTATTTCCCCATGTTATTTTCCATGTAAGCTGTAACTTTTTTGGGCATGTAGCAAATATTTCCCCCAGTGAATTGATGGCTGAAAGTTGCAGTTGCAAAAAATAGAAAATGGAATCAGACTACGAAGGCGTTGCATTAAAATTTATACAAAAACCTCGACTGCATTTGCTGTTTTTCCATGCAAAAATAAAAGAAATGTAAAGGGATTACATTTCATATATCGATTGATTCGAAAGCCTTGGCTGTTGCCATACAATTTTGCCAGGTAAGTATTTCCTATTTTTAGTTGAATTTGCATTTCGCATGCCGTTTTTCATATCTATTTTCGCATTAGAATGCCAATTGATAAGCAAATCGGATAATTCAATAGATTTCAAGTTGTTGCATGAAAGCTGTGCACATTCTGCTGAGCAAATGAAGCGTAGCATGAAAGCAAAAGCGAACAACAAGCCAAAGGGATTTCCATATGCAATTGCTAGTTGCCAGACAAACCAGGTAGAGATTGAGTTGGAGATTTAGTTACCCATTTGCATGTATTTTTCAAAAGTTTATCACTTGCATAGCTCACATGCCCTGGTTGTTTACATTTTCTCTATGAGCTAGATATAAATATATTTAGTTGAATTTATTATTTTTGCCTCAAATTTTCCAATGGCTCGTAAATTTCAGTGGCTTTCAATATATAAATTATGCATATAGTCTGACTTATGGCCAGAGCATGAAAGCCAATGCTTAAATATTAGTGGAGAGCATCACAGGTAGCTTTCTATATAATCACTCAGAGGCATTAAATATGATAAACGACATGAGAGTGGAAGCCCAACAAGTGGAACTGCTTGTGGGTCGTGTGTCATAAATTTTCGTTCTGCCCACATTTTTTTTTTTTTTGGGAAACTTTGGCATGTCATATAAATTTTGAAAATATATAGGAGGTTTTGGTACTACTTAAATGAGCTTAGCAAAATCCTGGTGTGCGCTTAGATAACATTTAGATATTTTCAAGCCAATCCTGTGGGTATTTTATATCATCTAGTACGAAGAAAACTCTCAAGCACTGAAGCCAAGAGCAAACCAATTCTCAGCAATCGCTTGGAGAAAAATGCAATTTTAGTTAAGTTTTGGGTTCAAAAATTAAGGTGACTCAATTTAGGTTAGACTTATGTGGTTGTCCTTGGCGATTTTCTATGATAATAGTAAATGGAGCAAAGAATTTGCATCAAATTTGGTGTGACAAATGGAATCAAGTGCTCTAAAACACTTGAAACAAAACCAACACGAAAATCATGCCTCAGTCACCATATTCACCGGATTTGGCAAACCTGCGACTTTTATCTGTTCCCAAAACTTAAAAGTGCTGATGAAAGGACAGAGATTAGCAACGATTGATGAAATAGAATCTGCAGTAGTTCAAAACTATACCAAAAAGTGCTTTGAAAATTGGAAAATTATATGTGCATAGTGAGGAGTATTGCATTGAATGGGTTAATATAAATGTTGAAGAATATTTAAACACTTTTCCATAAAGATATGAAGTCACCTTACTCTTTGAACACACCTCGTACACTGACAAGCCTACATCCTATGCTGAAAGTTCATAAATAATAATACTTCATACATATATAAACTGGACTTAAAGCTAGCCTACAGATTTATGCTATGGAAGATCACCAAGATGTAAGCTCTTCAGTCTGTGTCATATGACTCTTTATGCCACTTTTTGAGCAAATTTTTGTACTATGGATGACAGTTTTCGAACACCTGGAATCCTCTTCCCGTAACTTATGGCTTCTCACTCAGCATAGTTTCATAATGTATAAATTAATAAATAAAGTTTCAACAATTCTAAAGAAATTCTTAAGACCTAAACATATCTATGAGTAGCCCTTCGCAGCTAACTTTTCACATAAAAATGCTTAAAAATAAACCACAACACAACCAAAGTCAAAGAAAACCTAAAAACCAATTTATGGCAAAGCTTCGAGAACGAAGGACGAAAACCAAAGGGCAGCCATATGTTCCAAATTGACCACAGCATCATAAATTTTGGGATTTTAGCATACGGCGGCAACGGGGAACCTAGCCCAACCACCAGCTCAGTCTCACAAGCAGACCCATTCAAGTGTTCTCGAAAACTGTGCAAAAAAAGAAAAGAGGCCAAAGCTGGCGCTGGCCAACGGCAGTTTGAGGGCAACTTCAAAGTCCAAGTCGAAGATTCGGATCCGCTCCGTGCATAAAGCATGCATTAAGGTAATGAAAATTTATTGACTGCTCGACGTGCTCATAAAAGTTACAAGGTCATTAAGAGTGCAGAGAAGAGGGCAAGGAGGCAGCTGCTAGCTGACCACGTTGACAATTATAAGTACATATGAACTTATACATACATATATTTTTAATCCAACTGTAGGGCAATAAAGCGGGGAATTGGTACGCTTAACGTTTTTCACACCATTCGAAAAAAAATGAAACAAAAAATAATAAAAAAAAACATGCACAACTTGTGCGGCGACCAAAAAACAATTTTTCATGCTCGCCGCTATGGAAAATCGCTTTCCAATCACGTAAACACAGCTGGAATTTTATTGCTGCGTGTTTTATTAAAAAAAAAAAAAGAAATAATAAGAAGAATTCAAGAGCTCCCCAAAAACGGAAAAGCAAAGCAAAATCGCTGAACGCATTTTCGCAGAGCGCATTGTAATAATAAAAGTTTTCCACCGAAAAGCAAAAAAAAAAAAAAAACAGGGAAAGCACAGAGCTTGTAAAAGAAAATGAAAATACACCCCGGCCACAGGCAGACCAACTGAAATCTGTATGCCACTGAGAGGGTTATACGTGTACAGAGATATAGTACCTCCAGATATACAACCATATAAATCAACCCAAGCGCGAACACTTATTTGAAGCGCTGCGCCGCTATGAAGTTCCAACTATTTATACACTACGTTCTGGACAGGCATTAGAATGTTTGTGTTCCATCACAAATCTTATATATATAAGGGGAAGCTTCTGGGGTTTCGTAATTCTTACTAGATTAGTTGGGTCGTTGAGTTGGGATAAATTAAGAATTGAAATCAGAAAACTTTAAAATGGCTTTCAAAGCCTCTTCATTTACTCAGTCGATCTGCGAGTTGCTTAGCCTGTTCCCTTTGTCGAAGCTCTTTCATTACAGCCGCCACCATGGGGGCAACGGCAATCCTTACCTGCTCGTCATAGATCATTTCATCGCGTTTCTTCCCTAATTTCTGGCCTCAGTTTTTCAACTGGGGCTCGCTTATGGCGTTTGAAGCTGCCCCAGCTTTCTTGCCAACGGAATCAAGGTGAGCCTTGTACGAAGCTCTATTGTCCAGCATGAATCCAAGGCACTTGATGGCTACCTTGGACTGAATTGTAATGGAGCTTCTATTTTTTGCTCCGCAGGACTGTATACTGCAGCGCTGCGCCTCCGTATCAAACAGCAGTGTTCGTACTGTGAAGTAGCGTCGCAGGATCTTGACTATGTACCTAGGGATACCCCGTCTTTCTAGCACTCACAGGATGCTGTTCTAGCTCGCAGAGTTAAAAGCCTTCAGTACGTCAAGAGTACAAAGAAGATAGTGTTGTATGAATATGCGTCTATATGAAAGTTTGTGCAAGCACAAAATACTTAAAGGTAATTAGAAAGACGATTGCTTGAGTTGCCTATTGCTGCAGCTGAAGGAAATACGTTTTAGACTGCTAAGTTTTCTATCCAATTTCCATAGAATCACAAGGAAATAATACACAAATTGTTTTAAATCTTTGTAAGTAATGTAAGGGCTATCTAGTCATACTTAATCGATTTTGTCATCTGTACAAAACCATGAAATTTTAATTTCAGCTGTAAACTTCTAAGTCCAAAAGAACATGTTCTGAAGATTTGAAAACTGGAAAATAGAGCTCAGCTATTAAAAGTCCATGCCTATGATGTTGCTCTGAGAAGAAGTTAAAATCAAGTTATACATCCTGATACCAGACTGACGTGGAAAGAACTTGCTAAATTACTATTTGGAGTCACTGAATGTGCGTGAAAGAACAAAGGCTTTGTATTTTCATAATCTAGAAGTAAAGTTTCAAACTTGTGGAATATTGTATTAATAAAGTCTGAAACCTATGAAATATTGTATAATGTATAAGTACAGTTTCAAACCCATGAAATACAGTCCACTCAAACGAAGAAATGTACAACAGATAAGCAAATGTGAACATATGAAGCACAATTCATATGCCCACACGAAGATGTGTATTAAACATATAAACAAATTAAACAAAATCCCCATGAGATACACTGCAAATGAAAGGAATTATAACACTCGTAAAAAGCAAGACGGGCTCAAGGTCAGCTGCCATTGAAATACTTTAGGATTTCGTCGGAGTCCGTGATTTCGGCTGGACTGCATTTTGCAACAGCACAAAATGGATAACAAAACCCGAAAATAGAAGCTAGGCTGACCTAGACAGTTTCCAAAAATGTTTGAAATGCATTAATTGTGAACGGAAATTGTAGAAGATATGGTAATGGTTAGTATATAGCTTAAGGACCAATAAAATCGAATGGCATTCAATTTCAATCGAAATAGTAGAAGATTAGCAGCTACGGTGATTTGCCTGGTTTAATTGGCACGGCATATGCTTACGTCCAGCTTCCTCTTCCACCTCAAGATTTGAGCGAGTCGCGGAAGGTGGGCAACACCACATTGTCGGTGCTGTACGACATTTGTGCCAAGTCTTTCATGGTGAACACATGATCCGCAATGACCAGATGGCGCTCCAGAATGGACTTCGACTGCCCAATGATAGGAAATAATAATAGAGTTAGTAAGAGAAGAGTCAAATTCACGAAGCCCAGTCTTACATGATAGGCAAAATCGCGCACGAAGAGCTTCTTATGGGCCGAGGGATAGTCCAGTTCGGTTTTCTGCCAGGCCTTGTCGCGTGGCACGAAGAAGGTATAGCGGCGCTGGGTGTTGTTCAGCTGCTTGTTGAAATGCGAAAACTGACCCATCTTGTAGGTGTCGCTGCAAGTTGTTGGCGGGAACCAGGTTAGCCATTGATGGAGTCAGTTATATCAAATGTTTACTTCATCATGGGATCGGATTCCAGCTTGCCCAAGACCGTGGCACTAAAACATTATAGAATCAGAAGAAAGATATCAAGAATAATTCCATTATTATGCGATGCCATAATCTATTGGCCAACAGCCCCATTCTGACATTCGGAAACAGTCGTTTTGAACTTGATCTCTTTAAAATTCCCATTTAATATATAAAATTAACACTTCTTCTTCTTGGAAAGCGCATTCGAACTTCTTTACATTTCCCCAATATGAACTTCACTTCTCCCTCACGTCTCTCATTTTGTTGCTGTTCATTTTTTGTATTTATTTATTGTTCTCTTTTTGTGTGTGTACAGATGTTGCCCGCTGCTGTTGCATGTTGGCAACATTTTATTTTATATATATATTTTTCTATTTTTTGTTCGCGTTGCATTTATTTATCATATTCTTGCTTTTGTTTCAAGCAATGCCATGACCCAACGGGGCGTATGATGAACGCAACTCTGCACATTAGAGGCAAGAAGCAGCCAAGTCGACCAGAGCAGAGCAGAGCAGCGACGAGGGAATTTATTTGCTTTCTACTTATGGTGTCATAAAATTGTTTTAAGGCCAACTTAAATAAAAAAAATGCGAAAAGGAAAGTGCCCCCCCCCCCTACCACGACCCCAACCCAAGTGGCAACGAAACAAAAAAATCAAAAAAGAACCAAGGCAGACGTGGAGAAATGCATGGCATGCTGTCAACTTCTGCGTATTTGCTAAATTGAAAATGTTTTGCTTGGACTGAAATCAAATACCAAAGTAAATATATATACATTATTTAGAAGACAAAAGAGAAAAAAGATAAATACAATATCCGAAATGCAGCTTATAATTGCTTAAAGAAAATGTATATAAAAGTATAATCTTGCTTAAATTTGTAACTAATTCTTTAGGTAGATTATCTCTAATTCAACATAAATGTGCTGATAAATAAATTATGATAAATAATGGCTCCTCACGTTGTTTTTCAAATCCTTGAACCAGTCAGTCAGACATTGCATTCAACGATTCCTCTTAAGCTGCTTGGCAAATGCTTGGCTTAGCAAATGACAATTGCTCTCAGGTGCAGCAAATCCTGTATAAATTATCTAATTATAGTAAAAATCCCAAACTGTCTGCAGTTTGGGTTTACTGCTAACAAGCTTAAAGCCATATGCAAATAATCCCCAAAGCAAGACCCCGAAAAAAGGACAAAATAATTGCCAAGGACCAACTTTCAACTTTGTGCCACTAAGCAGCTTTAAGTGTCTGTCAATGTCATATATTTTTTCATAATTTCTGTTTCTGTTTTTTGAGAAGCTTACAGCAATTTTTTGGTGCTCTAATAGCAGTTGCAGCGATAAGCTTAAAGCAAATGCAGAACAGTTGGAAAGCATTATATATATATATATATATAATTTATATTTAGGGGAAAGAAAAGAAAGGTAACTACGAAGTTAAGATGCTCTTTGGATATTTCAAAGGAATTTATTGTTTTTCTTCTTTGTTTATTTGTGAGATATTTTTAACTTGATTTTTATGGAAATTTTGATGTGCAAACTAAGCTGATGCTGGATTGTTACCAGAGACAACATAAGAATCTGTTTTGGGTCGACTTATTGCTACTTATAAGCCAAAGAATATTTTGGAATTTATTAACAATGAAAATAACCTAATTATGGGAATTGATTTTTAAGTTTTTTTGCCTTGGAGTACTTCGAAGTTAACTATTGTGAGGCCACATTGGAAATAGTTAAGGTTGAACAAGTGGATGTGCTTGGTCAAGAATCAGCTAAGAATCAGCGTTAAGAAAGGCAAGAATAGGCAAAGCGTCACCGATTCTGAGTATCTGGGTAAGATATATAATAAGAATTAGATATTAAAAGAGGAACACGCAGTCCTAATTCTAAAATGCTTGGAAGTGTATGGACTTCTGCACTGTAATTAAACGGCTGCTCTCTGTTGAGGGAACATGTTCTGGGATACATAGTTTCAACACTTGCATCTTCACTGCAATAGGACACTGGCCCACTGTTTCCCATCGAAGTTACATGCATTTGAGGACATATTTTGGAGCAAAGACTAAAAGAGGCGATCAGATCTGATATCAGATCCCTCTATTCATGGGGACTGTCCTCCAGGCTAGTCAAAGACTGCCTCAAAGTCTTTAGGGAACTTGCTATAGACAACAAGGGTTCCTGGTCAAAAGGGCATTGAAAGCAACGAATCTGCAGACGAACTCGCCAGAAATTGATACTCTGCACCACTAGTGGGTCCAGAGCGATTCTGTGTTATCAGCAAGGTATCGGCCAAGCTTTTACTCACAGACGCCTTCTTATTCACACTTCGTCAAGCCAATCTTTTGGGAAGAGCGCCTAAGTAAGGCAACCTGGGTAACCTTCGCCTCGTGGTGGTGGGGTACATGACTAGTCACAACTGGCTTAGGCACCAGCTCCAAAAATGTGGCTATTTATAATTTGAAACTGGGTGTAGACTCTGTCAGAAAGATGATGAAACCACTTTTGGGCCCCGAATCATTCTGTGGTATCAGAAAACTTCCGGCTCTGGAAGTGAAATACTCAGAAAACCTTCCGGGACTTCGTCAAGCCAAACTTCTGGCAAGACCGCCTATATCCGGCTAACTGGGAACGTAAACAGACAATGTCTACGTCTGGTGGTGGAGTACTTGACTGCTAATAGCTCTCTTAAGTACCACCTCCAAAAATAGAAGGTATCGTCTGAAACTGAATGTAGACTCTGTCAGAAAGATGATGAAACCTCTGCCCACATTCTGCTCGACTGCACGGCCATGACCTGCCTCAAGCACTTTCGACTGGACTGTCCTAAGCCCAAAGTCAATTGAAAGCATTTTGATAAAGTGTATCATATCATACTTGAAGGAATTCGAGACTGTCCTGTCATAAGAGGGCAATAGAGGCACAAAAGATCAGCACTGGTCTCAGTGCCTCCCTCTCAACTATTAAGATGAACCCTTCGACTTAGAGTCCAGGAGCCTTGTGGGTCTGACCCTCACCCTTTTTAAGTTGCTTAAAAACAAAAGATATTCTTCAACTCAGTAATAGTCCATTTGCCATGCATATGGTCTGAACAATATTATATGTCACTTCCTAGCTGAGTTTCCCCATCGAATATATATGGAAAAGTAAATGTGAAAGGATGGCAAATATTACTCCTTTTTAGGTTTATATCAAAGTAAAAGTAGACAGAGAAAGAGAGAGACAAATCCGCTGCAGAATTGGAAGACTTCCTCCTTGTAATTGGATGTGCGACTCACTGTCTGACTCTCTGCTCCCTCTGTCTGTCTGTCTGTCTGTCTGTCCACCTGTCTGCCATACAGCTTCATAATTAAGTAATCCCCAGCTATGCAGCGCACCTAAAGCTGCCACTGGAAGATGGAGATGGGAGACTGGGCCAACTGGTTTGCAACGCAGCTACCACATACTTTTAACGGTAAAGAGCGAGAAACATGCAGACAGAGGGGCAGACTGGCAGAGTGGCAGCCACCAAAAAGAAGAAATAAAGAAAATTTAAGGCACAATTTCGCAAGTGCCAGTGTCAAGCTGGGCAAAACCAGAACTAGAAGGCAGGCTTCAACGGTAGCCGCAAATCTCCAACTGCACTGCAGGCATCCCAAATTCAGACCCTCCCTCCACCTTCCCCCTAAGCCATGAGCATATCTTATTACCCCTGCAGTGCATGAAATAGGGAGGGGAAGAACAACTTTTAACTGCCATTCGCTGTGACTTTGACACATGTTATGAAATTTGAATAGATCACCATGGCTAGAGCGAGAGAGGCACAGAGAGGTAGAGCAAGACAGGCATATAAGCTGTAATAAAACTGGTAAGTACATCTGTAGAAGAGTTGTGTTGCCATAGAACATCTGCATGCTGAGTTTTACATGAATTGAGTGTCTATTTAATGAAGTCGCTTTTCCGGAAAATGTGAAAGAGAAACACATCAAATAAGTGCAAGCAGGCAGCGTAATTAAATTGTTAAACAAATTAAATAACTATAAAAAGAGTCACAAATTGTTATGAATTGTATTATAAAATGTATTTCAAATACAAAACTGAGATGAAAATATTTGATTCTCTTCAATAACATATTGTTATCCGCTTAACGGCAACTTGATCAGGACTTAAAGTGCAATCGTTAGGCTCAAATTGCCATGCCAAGCGAAATGCCATACCGTGCCTTGACAAGCCTTTGCCATCCCAATGTGGCAGCCATCAAGCCAACCTCAATCAAGCCAACCTCAACGGAGCAAGGCGGCTTTATCTAACTGGCCCCATTAGCTGGCTGCTTGCCCAGCAAAAGAGCAAAAGAGTTGCAAAAAAAATGACTGAAACATAATGGTTGAGGCTGAGGCTAAAGCCTGAACTCTGCGCAAGTCAATAATTTTCATAACTGCCGCCTAATTGATACATTAACTATAATTGGCCTTAAGTGAGTGTAATGCAAGCGACAAAAGCGAAACGTTTTAAGCCCAGTCAAGTACGCATAATATGGCAGGGGAGGGAGGGAGGGAGGTAGGAGATATGGGTTGTAACTGATTAACGTGCAAGTTTATTTCCATTCACATATGTTGCTACTTAGATGGCGATGATGGGTGAACGACCCAAACGAAAACTAAAAGAAAACAAAACAAAACAAACAGTGAAGGAAGTTAGTTTTTCTCTGAACGAATCCTACATACCCTTACAGAAGATATAAGTGTAAGGCAAAGTATGCATATTGAAGGCATTCATCAGTCCTCCAATTCTATTTGAATAACATATTCAATTATTTAACCAGCAGCTTATGACACAAATTGCAGCTCAATCGTTTCAACACTGCAAAACTAGCTAATCTTGAATCCAACTGACAGAGGAATATGAACATAATGAATCGATTCATCATACTTTAAGGCTTTGGAAAAACTTCAAGGCATTCAATAAACTTCAGATATCTCAACAAAACTATAATACTCAATTCTTAGATATAGCAAAGAGGAAGACAGAGGGAATTGCTCAAGCGCCTTGCTGCTCGCTGGACTGTGAAATTGCGGCCAAAACAGAAGGATGGCAAATCAAAGCGGCTGCAGGAGAAATATGTCAATAAATTATTTCAGCTTCGCTCTCGCTCAGGTGTTAAATTGTCTTTCAAGGGGTTAATGCTGCATATGGACGCCTGGGCCAGGTCTCTGCCGCACACACTGATTTGTCAGCGCACGTGTTGGACATGTCAAGCTGCGTAAACAAGCGGGAAATTGGCCAGCCAGTTGCCAGCGGTGCAAATGTTGAACTTTAAGAACTTCTCACTCTCTCTCTCTCTCTCTCTCTGTCTCTCTGTCTCTCTCTCTATCTGCTCTCAACCACCCACAAAAGTACCAACAGCCTGCTTCTATTCATTTTCTGCTTGAATTTTTATGCTACTTGCTTGCTTGCTTGCTCTGACCCACTTGGCGTATGAGTGATTTATTGCCTTTGACTCTTGACCAAATCAAATAATAAAGTTGAAATTAGTTGCGGTTGGCAATGGCAAAAATTGGAATAGTTTAACTTGTTTTCAATGGTGGAAACAATAAAATTGATGAATTGCAAATATTTGAGCGGGAAATGGAAGAAGAATAAATTGTGTTTGCTGTTTGCAAAGTTTGCATTGCGAAGAGATAATAATGGTAAAGGTATGACTATATATATCTCTGAAATATGATATAAGCAAAGCAAATCTACAGCTTTAGTTGGACAAAATTATCTTTCGCTTAGCTCCTTACCAAATACCATGAGACTTCTACAAATCAGTATGTTTTTCATGTTTGTTTGTTGTCCATAAATTTTCATTTTAGAAACTCATGTAGAGACATTGTTTCATTGAATATGCTGCCCCATCTTACTATACTTTGTTGACAATTTGCCATGCTGAAAGCCATTGCCGCTCCTTCGTAAAAAGCTTCCTGTTCACTTCAAGCCATTCATCAAATCCAGGCTCATAAAATTTGAGCACCCAAGCGAACTGCCCCCCAGACCAGAAGCTCGCCCGGAGCAAGAATCACAAGAATCACAAGTTTCACATGTTGCTTCTGCTGCGTCTACTAGCATTAGGCCTGGCCCACTCAAGCACTAACTCTTTCTCTGTCTCCCTGTATCGCTATCTCCCTATCTCTCTCTAATACGTGCTGAGTGATAAAGAACATGTTAATGGCTTTTAATCAATTTGCAATTTCTTCACTCGCTGGGCTGTCATACAAATATGTAATATGTATAAGGTTGCAGCCCATGAAATTGATATTGATATTGCTGGAGGGGCACGGCTGGAACTTTTTACAGAATTTTTCTAGCATATTTTAATGATAGTTTAATTTGTGGCAATTAAAACGGTCTACAACAGGCTGGACTACCTACCAACCCGTCTATGATTACGCAATCAGACGCCTGTCCTCTTGCTTTCGCTCCTCATCCCCACACCGCTCTTGAGATGGCCTTGCATAATGATCAAGTCTCTAGAGGAGTCGGAGTCTTCGCAGAGTGATTTCCGTTGTTGTCTCTTCCTGATTTGGCCTTCGATTGTGTGAGGCCACCTGGTTGGCGTTGATGTTTAGACATTGAGTTGACTCTGGGTTTGGGTTTATCAGCTGGCAGAATCTTTCAGATGTTCCATGCAGTGGAACCATGCCAGGCGTTTGATAGGAAAAACTGAAGTCATGAAGAAACACCAATTAATTGAAGAAATGTTCAGTGATCATCCAGAGATAGAGGCTGTGTGGGTCTTCGTGGGCTTAGCTGGTGGAGATTTATATTAGAGATTTGCTAAAATGTTTGTATAGAGAAGAGATGAGCTGGTAGTCTAATCATTAGCTTAACAGAAACCCCTTTTTGTTTTTGGCTTTCTGTTTCTTTTGTAGTGAAATGAGATATCTGACGAAGGCTTTTCAGCGGTGTTTCGGGGGTAACTAGCAACCTAGGCGAGATTACTTAAGAGTTTTAGTTATATTTGCTTAATTATAAAATTAACCTATCAACCGACACAGAAGGAATGACTGCGTTCGTTACCTTTTAGACTCTATATTCCTTTAAGAATACTATAAATCAAGTAAGAAGACTACAGTCGAGCTTGCTCGGGAGTTTAATACCCTTTACCTAGTAAACTGCTATATCATATAGCAGAGAGATCTTGATCAACTTGGTCTCAGAAAGTGTATACAAATCGAGTTTGGATTGATTGCAATGAAGGGCAAAGACATTTTTCTACTGAAAGTTCATTGTAAGGAAATCGGTTCAATGGGGCTATATGATATAATGGTCCGATCTCTAAAAAATTTCAGTTCTATCAAATTCAGTTAGATTTGGGATGGCAAAACAAACATTTTGTGTTCATTCACAAAATCATTGCTTCTATTGGTGCTATATGATGTAGTTGCCTGATTCGGATCAAATTTGATCAGTTGTCTGCGCCTCTAGTTGTCTGTGCCTCTAGACAGATAGTTTGTATGAGGGCCACCCTAAAATGTAGTACCAAAGGTTCAGCGTATGATAAAATTTAAAAAATGTTCTAAATATTTATTTATTTTCTAAATTCGAATCATATTTTCTTTACATATTTTATGGCCAATATTTTGTAATAAATTTATTTTTAGAATCTTTTTCTTTATTCTGCTTAAAGAAAAATCTGAAAATTATATAAAGACGAAAGGAAATTTTATAAATATTCTTATATATTCTGCCATATATTTGTCAATGCAAAGCGCACCTTAAAAGTATGCAATTATGAAATTAATTTGCCACCCCAACAACAGATGGCAGCACCAAGATATAGAAACCAACGCTGTTTCAGCCGGCTGCTCTTTTTTTAAGTCGTTTCACAATTGGAGTTTACATTGGGCTCAAATTTGAAATGATTAGTTAGCCTGACATGAGACGGAGTTGTTCAGCTGGAAGACTTCTGATGAGTGAAACTAGCAGATCTTGAAACAGTCTGTAAAGCCAATTCCAAGCTTCAATTTTTGGTTTTTGCTATCAATTTTGTGCTGTTGTCCAAATCACGGAATCCGATGGACTGCTTAAGACTTTAAATGACAGCTGGAAGGACAAAAACCTACGACCTTGAGCCTGCTAACTCAAAAAGAATCAATTGCATACATAAAAATATTTATAAATATCTGAAAATCGCACATTATATAAGAATTAAATATCATAAGGAACATGGAATGGCTTAAGAAATATCATTAGATTATTAAAATTAATTTAAATTCCCTCACAGTTTTATTTTCAAATTTTGGTTTAAGTTTTTCTTCACTGTTGGAGATTAAATCTAGTTTTACAACTGAAAATCTTCTATATAATTTAATTTTAAAATTATAAGATCATAAACACTTCATCACTTTGGCATCAATCTGATCCATCAATGAATGACTCTTAATATGATCCTAAATAATTTCCATTTTCTGTTCTATAAATATCTACCACATTCTTCTATATTACTTCATTCTTCTCTCCATTCTGTAGCTAAGTCTATCCATCGATCATTTAGCTTCATTCTTCTCTATTTTCTCCATTTAGTTGCAGTCGTTAGCTTGTTTCATCAGGCCTTTTGCATGCGTTTAGCAACTTGATTGATACATTTATAATTGACACATAATTACGCTCTGGTCATTAACATAAAGGCTTTAAGCACTTGCCACACTTTTCACTAAAGATGCACAATCTCTTGTATCTCTCTGTCTGCCACTGCCACTGCCTCTGCCACTGCCTCTTCAGGCACCCTGCTCCGCCTGCCCCCGTCTGATAACGTGTTTAACATAATTACTGTTTGCGTTTGTTGTTCGGCCAGTGTGCGCCCAAATTGTTGTGTAAATTGATTCTAAATTGCTAACCAAAGTATTTATGTTGAAAAATTATTGACTAGAAAGGCAACACGTTGAGGCGGGCGAGGAACTATTAGAGAACATAGTGAGTTGGCAGCTTTGGACAAGCTTCAATTTGTTGATTCTAGGTGGAAATGTGCTGCTGAAAGTTTTGCACCTTTTTAAAGCCGACGTTTAAATTCAGCCAACTGTCGCAGCTCATTAAGCCGAAAAAATGCTACCGACTCATGCCCAAGCTCATAAATTAGCAAATGGCAACAATTTCATTTTGCAATTGGAATTGACGGCCAGACCCCCACAGGAGTAAACAGTAAGCAGCAAGCAGCAAGGAACAGGAGAGACAGGAGGAGTGAAGGGGCATTCCCTTTCTCGTTGGCAGTTGGCACCATTTGGGGCCATAAATCAAAAGCAGAGCCACGGCGTTTAATACACTTGACGCCAGATTTCCGCGACAATTTGCGCATGAATTAAACATAAAAGCAAGTCGAGCAACGAGCAAGGAGGCGGGCAGGGAGTTCTTTAAAAAAAAAAGAGAAAAGAGAAAGCTAGGTTCTGACTTTATGGAAGATTTTATACCATTTACGTTGATATGGTTGATATGATATGGTAATTCCATCTAGTTCCAGAAAAAGTCTAAAACAAGTCAAATGTCAGTGACAGTTTCGTTCCTTCTGCAGCGCAGCAATAAGGAGCAAAACACAAATATCAGATCTTTTCTTGGATCCCTTGAATTGGCATTCTTTGATAAGATAATCAAATATATATACATATATATATAATTTACATACTTCTATCTGAGCATAAAATGCTTTGCGACAAAGTTAATATGCCATTTTGAGAATGGTATAAAAAGAAATAAGAGAAAGCTGGGGTTTGACTACATCGAAGATTTTAAACCATTTACGTTGAAAATATATAAACATTTCTAAGACAGCTGTGGTATGATATGGCTATGATATAGTAGCCCAATCCAGTTTGGTTCAGTTTCAATAAAAAAAGGAGTTTTACCTTGCCGAAAAGTCATACAGGTGCCTGATAGTTCTCACATCAAAAGCATGTGGTAAAAGTTGCTCCTTTATTGCTTTTTAGTCCTGTGAGTTTACATTAGGTTCCAATGTTGCCACAGAAGGACCAGCAAAGATATATCCACATTCTCTGCCGTGCTAAAGAAATACTCCTTTCTATCTTTCCTTTCCAACTATAAACTTTGCAATAAAGTTAATATGCCATTTCTATATGATATGTACAAAAGTAAGGATGCTACAGCTGAAAGCTCCTCACATTAAGATACTCTATGCACAATTTCATTTTGGCTATATAGATAATGTTATTAACATTCCGCATACTTATTGTTATGTGCATAGATATAGAGTTGGGTGAGCAGTAAATTTTGACAATTTTTCTTAGGGTGAGAGAAGGGAAAAGTACATAATCACCCATAAATAACAACATTTTAGCTCGGAAACTGTAAGTGAAGAATACATTTCCCACAATTTTTCTTTTCCTTATAATATAAGTTAAAGAAAATTTTATATAGACAAAGGAATTGGCCATCAAATAATTGATAAAGTCATGATAAATGCAAAAAATATATAAAATTTCGAATCTATGGAAAAGAATTTTTTTTTAGGCGAACGCAACTAATACAAATTCTTAGCTGCATTAAGAAATAAAATCTTTCTTATTTAAAATACAAAATTCCAAGTTTTCAACTCTACAACTGTGAGCGCAAGACCTTGATATATATAACATGATCTATGAAGTTTTCATACAATAAAGATGAGAATTTCAATCTTGATAACTCTTGCTCTTATTGTATAATACGACAAAACACATTCCCCCAGACCAACAGAACTACGTGCGAACGAAATTCAAATGGACAACCAGTCTATATGGCAGAATCATAATACATACACTCCTACCCTTTCCCCTCCCCCCTTCCTACAGAGTATAACAACGACTCACAGAGCTCCGCCATTATCTGCCTGTTTTTTCAGATGGCTAGCGCTAGCGATGCCTGGCAAATAAAATCAAAGTAGGTAACACGCACAAATAAAACACTTGACACATTAAAACACAGCCAACTACAACGCATATGTGACTGGGGGACAGTTGGACCAGGGGGGCAGTGGGGGTGACCAAAGAAATGGCGCGGCTTTACGTATGAGCAATGTGGCAGCATATTTCCATTTTTGTCTGCCGGAGAAACGACGCCATGCAAATATGAGAAGATACTCTACATATATATGGACAGGCAGGATATCCTCATGTGGGTGTCTATGTATGGGTGTGCACTCGAATGTGTGTGTGTGTGTGTGTTCAAGTGTCGCTTCAATGTACTCCGTACATGGGCATACATACAAATTTAACGAGTCGCATTTATGATACCACAGACAAGTATAATAATTTCAATTAACGACACCCACGGGTGTGTTTGTACAGCAGGAGAGTAAGCTGAGGCTGTAGGTGTGCGGGAGGGGGAGGGGGAGGCAGATGTGGTAAGTGTGGCAGTGAAGGACTGTCCTGGTTCGGATTCGTAGTGTGTGTGTGTGTGTGTGGCATAGGGATGTGATAGGAAATCACGACAACTGTAAAGTCAGTCTCAAGTCACTGCTTTTGTGTGGAAGGAAGTAAAGGAGAAATCGTCGCTTTGGATGCATAAGATGGGCAAAGTCTGCCTCTATGAGACTGGCATATCTCTATATAAATGTATTAATTAAGAATAATAATAAGTAATAATATAAAATAAGTATTTACTGGCCAAACTTGATCAAATATAGCTCACAAATGAAATAAAATCAGTCTCTGAGACAAAATTTCCAAATATTTAAGTAAAGAAAACTACTAATAATAGGTTAAAGCATTATTATCGCCTTTTCTTATTCTTTTATACACTTTTAAACTAATTTTGGAAACACATTTCGACTGAGAAGGTGGTGTCGGGTTTTTACTGTTCAAAAGCAAAACTAAATCTTTAAGTTTCAAGTCATAGATGGTCCATTTCATTCCATGGTTTTTCTTTTTTTTTGGTAGTTGGATTGCTTCACTTGTATCATATGATCTTCATTCCAAAACTGTGTTATGTAACCTAAAATGTGAGATCTTGTGGTGAAGGATAGTTCCCATTCAGTGGCTGGGTTTCCCTCAACTCTCTAAAATGTTCTTTTAAAAACCTTTTGATTTGGCCTCTCCAGTATTGTCTAGTGATATTGTAGCTACATATCTAGCTTTCTTTAATGGTTTGGAAGATACATCTAAAAAAGCTATAGTTTACGCTTGTCTGCCCATTGGAAATTTTTTAAATTTTTTATTTGGACTTGGCGTTTTCTATTTGTATCTGTTTGAGTAGCAAACTGTGTATGTGCTTTGATGCCCTTTAGGATTGAAAATAAGCATTCAGTTAAAGATTGATGAAGGTCAATTAAATTTGACATCAATATTGTCCCTCGGGTGCCGCCTCTTCTGACTTCTTGTGCTCAAGGGGTACAGAAGAGCCCTAGCAAAATGATTAGGGTGCTCCTCAAGCCTGTCAATATGTTTCGTAGCTGTTGAGTTTAGTTCATCTCCCACTTGTCTGAAACTCATGTCCTTATGAAGAGTGCTGTTGCTCACATACCAAGGGGTACTACAAATTTGACGGAGTGTCTTATTCTTCTAAGCTGTGTTTTGTAACAGCACCTCCAGATTGGTAGTGCATATCTAAAGACTGGTGCGATCACCTGCTTGTATATCGTCACCTTGTTTTTTATAGACAATTTCTTCCGCTCGTTTAGAAGCCAGCCAAGCTTCTTTATTTTGCCCTTTATCTGGAAGCTAATCACTGTCACAAGCTGCCTATAAGCGAGCTTCTTGTCAAGGTGGATTCCAAGGTAACATTGCGATTCCTTAAGATGGATCAGGGTGAATAATATGCCTAATATTTATCACATATATCCATTTCTTATTGGAATCAGATATTTAATTTGTTGTTGCCTCAAAATATAAAATCATCACAAATAGCATAAAGAAATCACAGTTCCCATTCTGAAATCACAGTCAATCACAGTGTTATCTCAGTGTCAACTCTAACTCTTCTCTTTTTTTGGGTTGACTGCGACAGGTGTGGCATAAAAAGGAGCTCCGCCAACCTATGGCCGCTTGACGTCCTAATGAAGATGAGCAAAGGCAAGCATATAGCGATGAGTCCTTCATGTCTGCGCGTATGTGTGTCCGTGTGTGTGTGTGTATGTGTGTGTGTATGTATCACCTGCCTTGTCTTTGCATTATTATGCCTCTAATTAACTAAACGCATATATTTTCTTTCTTTAGCCGCATCTTTGGCTAAGTTTCTGTTGTTTTCATCTTGGTTTTTTTTTTTTTGTTTTCTTCTCATGCACAGCCACCATCTCATCTCATCAGCATAAAAGTTTTTAATGAGCCATTTTGTTGCTCGTGTGGTGGAAGGAAGTTGCTGTTGTTGTTGCTGTTGTTGTGGGTTTTCTTTATTTTGCAAAAATGTGTAACGAAATTTGTTATAACAAGCTCAGTTGACACGTTTTAATTAAATTTAATTAGTGCCTTCAACGCAGAATAACATTGACATAGCAAGAGGGAGAGGGAGAGGGAGAGGGAGGGTTACGCATGTTTTTATGACGTGTGACATTTGCCGCCTTAAATTCGACATATATAAAATATGATGTGTAGTGTAATTGTGACATGTGTCAGGTTGGGATTGGCATTTTAATATTTACGACCTCGTTTCCACATCAAATAAAATGCTCAGGAAATTCAAAGAACTTTATAATGAAGCAGTCAAAAGGACAGAGAGCTCAAGTATAGTGCTAACATGTTAACTATATTATCAACAGAGAGACCTGCAAAATCACACTTTACTCTTGAATTTTGCATATTTTGCAGATGCTATTGTCATTGCGAAAAGTTGCAAAGAGAGTACGTGGCCAGCTTCGTTGAAATTACGGAATATACACTTCGGATGCGCAGACACAGGCACATTACATTGCCTGAATGCAGAGGAATACCACTTTCGTTGAGTAACTGGGTCAGCGACGATGTCAGCCAGCACTCGATCAGCGAGTGCGAAATTTTATAAGAAAAGTACGTAGAAAGAGAATACGTGGCCAGCTTCGTTGAAATTACGGAATATACACTTCGGATGCGCAGACATAGGCACACTACATTACCTAAGTGGCAAGTGGCAGATCTCTAAAAGGAATTAAATGTTGATTCTAATCGAAATTAACGCGTTTACTTACTTATCAGCAATGATATCTAAACCTCTTAGCACTAGAACTACAAAATGTCTACCTATTAAGTCCAAAACTAGATAAGGCACAGAGGTCTTTGTGATAGCTCACTTAAGCTAATTATAAGCGGAAATATACGGGCGTCTCCAGAATATCAAGTTTAATTTCTCAAATATTTGCAATAATTTCTCTTCATCATGGCAACATGAAGTATTTCAACAAATTAATTACAAATGCAAATGCAAATTCAAATTCAAAGACAACTGCGAAGAACGTGAAGCTCATTGATTACCCAGTCAAGATGCCAAAACATAAAACATGATACAGGAAGACCCAACAGCCCAACAACTGAGGCTGAGGGTACATAACAATTAGAAATTTCCTGCTCAGAATGAGGACAGATGTGGCCAGAGGAGGCACTTCATTTCAGGTAAACTCGTACTGAAGTGAACTGAAACTGGACATTGGACAGTGCGGACGGTGGCAACGGCAACTTGTCAGCTCGAATGACGTTTTAATAAGTCACATAATTCATGTGCTGCTGTGCCCGCGTGAGCCCTGAAACGGCAGAGATTATACTCGTGCTCGTACAGACATGCTCCAGGCAGACAGACATTAACAGCAGCACCAACGGGGCCGGCGGAGGAGCACAATTTTCATTGGCTGGCTGCCTCTGTCTGCAGGCCACTTTGACACATTCTACCCGCTGGCCACCTTTAGCAACTCGCATCTCCCCATCACCAGGCATACCATTTCATAGCATCCCATCCCACATGGTCCCACAGTTGCGTGGCTTGTCAGCTGCTCATTTGTCAATGTAATTGATTTTATGCCTGAGCTTTTGCACTAAGGTTGCTCTACGCTAAGTTGGTGACCAATATTCGCCATCGCCACAAAAGCCGCATCCGCAGTGGATAGATAGTTGGCCTAACTGGTATAGTTGGACATTTGGCCTTTTGCCTGATATATTATTCGATTACAGTTAGACGTAAATCAAGTGGAAGCAGCAAGGGGAAGCTGAACAGCGTAGCATATGATGATGGCCATCAGGAGGCGTCTGCATCTCTATATTGTATTTGCAATGGACATCATATGGCAACGGATTCGTATTGAACATGAAGCGTTTTATGATGATGAGCTGAGTGGAAAGATGATGTGAGTTGGAAAACTGACCGAAGCTATGGCTAAAATAGGTCAGAAAGATGAAGCCATCAGTTGGGTCACTTGAAAGGAGTATGGGCTATGAACAACTGAAAGCGTCAGTGACTCTGCTCCATTCATTTCACTAAGATCGTCACAAATATAGTTAAAATTAGGACCTCTCTTTCAACCCGATCTACATCCAAACACATCCATAATTTAATTGTCAAACAAATACATAAAATCAGCACCAAAGAACACAACCGGTAGCTAATCGAACCAATCCTGCCGTAGTAGCTTCTTTTATAGCCCTGGCTTTTCTATCTTAAAGATACAATTTTTCAGCATCGCGGCGAAAAAAATCTTTGGCGCTCATAAACTTTTATAGCTTGCAATTATTTGGGACGTCTCTCAGGCTATGCGCCAGCGCAGCAACCAGCCGCCACTTAGTCCCCAGGAGAAGAGCTGGAGAAAGAAGTCTTTTCTGTTCGTTTCAACCTCTTCCTGCTTTGTTTGGTTTTTGTCCACAGATTTATACTTTGGTTTTAATTAATGGCTTTGGGATTGGCTCTATGCGTTGTTGCATTTTCTTTATAGTCGAAGAAAAATCAAAATCTTGGAGTGTTAATAAAATTGTCAGCTAATGAAAATGGCAATAGAAATCAAATGAAGATGGTAAATTATGATTTAATGAAAATGTTAGTTGAAGATCGTCATCTTCGTCATGGAAAATTTTACTGATATGAAAGAAATAAATGATGCAGAATCTATTGATTGAGAGAGCTGCTTTCTTATAGGGAAACCAGTGCGGTTATTTCATCTTTGGATTCCCTAGACCAAATATATGTATATACTTACATTTACCTACAATTTCTCTTCTCTTGCCATATCAATTCGACTTAGATATCTCTCAGCTGCTTTCGCTTGACAGCTGAAACTCAGCTTGTTTGCGGCGCTTAGAGTGTTATTTTATCTTTCCTCACTTTCGCCACACTTTCGCATTACACATCGCAAATCGCAAATCCCCAATTCTCAAAGCAGAACACACAGACGACAATCATCCAATTTGTCAAAATGGCTTATTAACGGATTTCATTTGAGTCGCAAATAAAATGCCATTGCCATTGCCATTGCCAATCCAGAGACATACCATTGGGGAAATTGCTATGGTCTGGCATGGTTTGTCATGGAATGGGAATGGCCAAGCCCACGACGCTGGCAAAGACTGCCACAGCTGCGGCAGCCTTCAGACACATCATGCCTTCACATTTTCTTTCTCCTTATCAAATGTTAAGCCATATGCAGAAACACACTGGGCGAGCAGGAGAGTGCACAACACTTTCAGGCTAAGCGACTACAACTGGGCCAAGATTCAGGCTCTGTTTTCAATTGCAGTCGTATTCGGTTTGTTGGCCCATTTAAAAGCAATTTAGGTAAGAAAAAGTTTTAAAAAAGTAGATAAAATAAAATAATCAAAATAAAGAAATACTTCATGATTTTATATGTAATTTTATATTACCACTCTTGCTTTGAGCGAATGTGTTGAAGGGTATGAAAAATTCTGTACAGTTGCTGAAAAATATCACATAAAATTAATGTTATAAGCTTATTAAAAGTTTAATATATTTTAATATTATTTTTTTTTGAAAAGTCTGACAAAGCTTTTGTTTTTGCCAAAGCGTACGATAATTGGCTATGTTTGGACTTCTAATTAATACTCACTTCTGACCTCAAGCCTACTAAATAAAGAGAAACAATTATAAATAAGTGTCGCAAAAGCTATTATGAAATTCTGTTGTTTGTCATATATTTTTTGGTATTTATTGAAGAGTATTTTTTCTCAAGATACTCTGATGATGATGTTTCTTTTAAAATTTTAGAAAAAAAAAACTTTTTAAATGTAAAAGTAAATACTTTTTATTTAGCAGGCTTGAGGTCAAGCGAGTGAGGAATCGAAAATAGCTTCTTATATATTAAGGCTCAACGGAGAATAAAATTTTTAGCCTCTTTTTACTACATATCAGCTATTGGCATTTCACAGAAGTTTTCCATCAAACTTTTAGATTTGACTTCTCAGACAATAGCCGCTGTTTCAGGTACCCGCCATAGGTTTCCATTTCATCAGCGACCTTTAGCACATATGACAACTGCTTGCTAAATCCACATCTGATAAATGTATATAAATGTTCAGTATACATTGAGTGGATGCCAGAAAAACGACTGGGGAATTCTTAGACGCCTCTGATTTGTGTAAATAAAAATACTGATAAATTAATGGACGCGTACGCCTGACTGTTTAAGAGAGAATCAGTTCCGTTATTTCATTTTTGGCTGTTCTGCTTTGTGTTTTCAACTACAGTGGGACTTGTAGGTATAGTTTGTGCACATAGAGATGTCTACATGAAAGGGCAGTCCATTTTGTAAAGTTGATATTTGTTTTTAGCGATCTTTCTAGTTGAATATGTTATTTATATTATTATGAAAATCTTCTTATTATATGCAATTTATTGTATTATTTATATAGTTCAAGAAGTGGCCATAACATCCATTGGAAACAAATTTATCATTCCTGTTCCCGTTTCCCCAATGAAAAGGAAAAGAAAATAGAATTTTGTTTCGAAAGCTGTTCGAAATTCCAATTGAATTTATGTTTTTCGAACTTATGTCCGAATCTTACTGACGACAGTGGACAGAAGAGGACAGAACGATGAACATCAACAAATCCAAGTGGATTCAATCAACGCGCATTGTTCTTTTATGTCCACTAGAAATGGATTACATTTTTATAACAAATAGTCTTAAATAAATTTACACTTGAGGTATATCAAATAACACTTAAAACTCTTCGCAATATTTTCGAAATTGACATGAAAATATATGTCTGTCTGGTCAAAAGTAGACGCAATAACAAGAAAATAGTCAATTACTAAGCATTTGAAACGGCATATTTCAATCGGAATCGAACATTACGAACACCAATAAAAAAGTAAGCCGCATGATTGAAGTGTAAGTAGAAACGCGAACAGCAATGAATATAAAATGTATCATAAAATGTAAGTAATATATAAATTATAATATATAATATAAAATATAAGCAATTCAGTTTAAAACAAATTGTTTATTGTCTGACCTAAAACAGACACAAATGGTTAAGGAATCATCTCAGCAACTGTATGGAAAAGGTCCGATATCCACGACTTTTCTCAAAGATAACCCCAGCAGTCTTCTATATCAAATTTCGACTTCTTAATCTTAATCAGATAATTTTCATATTAATAAAGCAATTGAGGCTGGAGTGAACCTCATTACTATCATTTTTAAGCAGTAGAAGCGCTTTTTTGCTCTTTAGCTCAAGTCCTGTTTGAAAATTTCTGTCACATTTTGCAGTTTAAAAAAATTTAAGATTTATTCATTTATTTATTCCTTTTTGTATCTTTGTACAAACTATAAACATACGAGCATACATCTTTTCAAGACCTTTATAAAGCATTGTAGAACACTCCAGATAGACAGTAAAAATCTCTAAATTATCATTGCTCTAATACAAATTCTTGCATAATGATTTTCCTCTCAAGGCAACGGCTTCGCATGTGGAATTTAGTTTATATAAAAACGCCTTTAAACTGAATTGTGAAAGTTAAAATGCGGCAAGAGTTAAGTGTATCTGAATCTTCGTCGATGTGCAAATCTTTGCCTTTTGGGAGTCATAAATTTCACATTTGCAGTTAGCCGCCAGGCACTTTACAACCTCTTGTCTGCCGTCTGTCCCCTGTCCGCTCTGTGTGTGTTTTACAAATGTTTGACTTAGTTTCGCTTCATCTGGCTCTGACTCTGACTCTGACTCTGCCTCTGCCGCTGACTCTGCCGCTGACTCTGCCGCTGACTGTGACTCGGACTTGGACTCTTAGGATGCGGCCTGCTGCGTGTCTGCCACGCATGCTCCAAGGCCTTAAGATCTGCTTGCTATCGCGAAAAAAAGCGCCGTTAACTTTGCTCTGGTTGCTGTTGCTGGTTGCCTTCCAGTTTGCTTGGTTTTGGCTTATCTCTGGCCGAATGTTGAATGTGTTCTGCCTACTTTTTTTCCACTGGCTGGACTCTGCTTAATGCCAAATGCGTGAGCTGTGGGACGGGCCACAGTTTGATAGGTTGGATAGCTTCTGCTGGCTGCCGGCTGCTTCTGCTCCAGCTTCAGCTTCAGCTGTAGCTTCGACTTTTGCTGCAGTGCAGCGGAAATGCAATTAACACTTTGGGCCGTAATTGCGTGCCAAATGCATTTGGCTTTGGTCGAGGTTTTGTGCCATTTGGCTTTGGCAGCCGCAGCAGATGCTTCTACTGCCAGTCTGCGAATGTTATGGGGAGTCCAATTTCCATGCGAGAGGACTTGTTTTGATTTGCTTGGCTCATTTGCAAGAAACGTGCCTATAAATCAATTTGGAAATGCCTTCGCTTGTTTTTTTTTTCGCTTCTCCTGCTTTTGAGCAATGTGAGAAGATAAGCCATGGGGAGTAGAAGTAAATGACATAAAGGTTCTTGATGTCTAAGATAAAGAGGTGTGGGAGAGAAATTAATACTTATCAAACTTCAACTTATGTCAGGCAAAACAGGGTGGGCGGCAGTGATACTCCTGCTCTGCGGGTACTCTGGGAGAGCCTACATACCAAATCTAGGTGTTCATACGGATGGGCAGAGGGGCATTGCTAAATCGACTCCACTGTCGATGGTGATCAAGCATAACAGGAATGGAATGGTAAATCCGCAAAACAAAGTTAGTCGGACCTGGGTGTTCTCATGGTTGGCGATTTCATCAACATCCATCCGATCAGCAATAGTCCAACTATCCCAACAAGCTATCTAGATTCTATATATTCACTAAGCGACAATAAGCAAAGGCAAGAGCAAACTTGAAGCGCATATTAGTGCATCAGGAACCTTAATGCCAAGTTCTTCTTCATCCACCATCCACCAACTCTGACAAATTTCAGCCACAACTTCAACTGATGTAAGTCTAGCTATGCCAAAAACTCAACTCAATCACTGAAAGAACACTAAAACGAGCATTTCATCTCTAGCTTAAAGTGGCCTAAAGTTATTCCGGCTTAAAATATGCACACAGTTCTTAAAATGCAAACATTTGCCAAGATTTGCCTCTGAGCCTGCTGCTTGCTCTGAGTTTAGTTCTGCTTTTTCTTGCTTGCTGTTGCCTTTCCACTGTATCTGTATGTGCCCGTGCCCCTACCTCTGTCTCCGACTGCTTTGCTTTTTGATGATTACAAATTAATCACACTTTAAACATGGCAATTACGCAGGACAGGCTTTGAAGCTTCAGATGGATAGCAGGAACTGGAACTGGGACTGAAACTGCGCTACATAGATACGCGTACATGGAAGAGGAATGCAAAGAAAAATCAAGATACAAGAAAGTATACTTACGTAGAAGCACGTGAAGCTTATATACTCTTATTTACTTAATAGATAGTTAGTATAATATGAGTATAATATAGAAGGTTTTCCTTAGAAATAGTTTGCCAACCAAATGAGTCCAACAGTAGACTTTATCTGGCTGCCCAAAAGCTTAATTTAACCACTTGACGAGCAAGAGGAGCAGTCCAATTTTCTTTTATTTTTACCTAAGGACCTCTCTCTTTCCATACTTTCCATACATTCTCTTTTCTTTGACAAACTAATTTGCATATTCAGTATACCCACTGCTAGTATAATTCAACGCCAAACCAAATGCGTAGCAAGCGTGAATCTTAGCGAATCGCTCGCTTGGACTCCGCTACCTCAGGAGCAGCAACATCTTCCAGCAGTCAGTTCGTTCGTTCAGCTTTTATATGGAAAATTGCTTCCTTTCGCTGTTTAACTTTCGTTTTAATAAATAATCAACTATGCCTCTCTTCAGACTATCGCATGGACTCCAGTTTCAGCCAGCTACTTCGTATACGTACTACTTTGGCTGCGGTTCGTCAAGTCCCTCATGTAATTTCCAGGCAATTTCTCATACCCATAATTGCATAATTTCAAAGTTGTTGGCAACTTAATTGCGGCACCCAACAGCACAAGAAGTAAGAAGCACAAAAAAACGAAGCAACAACGCAGAAACAGTAGATAGTAGTAGTAAAAAATGCAAACAGAGAGTTTATTCAGCTTGAACAAATCTTAAAGGGAATATTAAAAAGTAAAAATTTCAAAAATTTAATGTTAGGAATTTATTTCTAGAAACTATTAGAAATGTTTGGAAATTTAAATTTGAGATAGATCATTCACTTTCATTAGCTTATTTAGTATATATAAGAGTTCTGTATGATTGCATTCAAAACGCTAAAGGAATCATTCATCAGATATCGTTCATATTGTAATCATTCCAAAGCAAGCGAATATTTTTACTAGTCGAAAGCAAAAGTATTCGTTCATATACAATTGGTGCATTTCGGATATGGTGTGCAAGGGATAGAAATGCTCGCCAGTGGAATCGAAAATACATTTGAAAATACCCTTCGAGGCTTTAGTGTGAGATAGAAAGCGATTTGTCATTTGTCTGTATGCTCTCTTGTCGTGCACGTCTTTTCTCTAAAGTCTAGATAAGACAAATGGACCACTGTATGGTGATAGGAATAGCGAGCAGACAGTCTATCTCTTTCTATCTCGTACATTAATATGGATTCTCACTTCAGTACGGCTTTCACTTCGATTTCCTTTCTTTGGGTCTCGATATATATATAGAATATACAGAATACCACCAACTTGGGTAATCAAACCATAAAAGCATACGAATCGCATCAAATATCGAACTAAATAATCGACTACATCCATTGTTCTGAACGAATATTGAAGCATACAAATATGACTTGCTCAAGTAATCATTTGTACTACAATCATGATTCGCAACAGTGAATGCAGACATTGCAGGGCTCTTGTATATAAGGATTCAATTATTCAAAACATTTTCTTATATTAATAATAGCCGATATTTATTTAGCCGATATTTCATAGCTAGAAAATAATAGCTCATCCATTGTCCTACTTATGGAACAACGATCAAAAGTTTCTCCATAATTGAATATAAGTTCAATTTTATGCCAAAGGTGAACACTATGAAGCTGTTGTATAAATTCCATCTACAAATGGTTCAATCTCAGAGTCAAAATTTGTATGGATATAAGAAAATTAGTCATATTTTTGTTATCCATTTGTTAATGACATCATGAAAAGTGTGAGAAATGAGGAAAAGGAAATTCGTTGAGCCTATTTGGCGAAGCGGCAATAAGTGAACCCTATAAAACTCCGCGTGAAATTGCTAGCAGATATGCAATTTACAAACCATTTGCAATTACCAAACTGCCCTAAGAATCTAAATATCAAACCGAATCTACACAGTAACTCAGCAGTCGTTGCAACTTCAACATGTTGACTTCTTTCCAATTGTTGTTGCTGCTGCTGGCCTTCTTGTTGCTTCTTGTTGCTCGGACTTGGGCTTTGGCTGTCTTCGGTGTAAATAAAACCTTTTTAAATGGTTGTCATGTGGCAGCCTCTAAGAAATCTGTAGCCCCCATGGAATGGCCAAAGTCATGGAGCTAACTGCCTGCCTGCCTGGCTTGGGTTTGGCTACGACTCCTACTCCGGCTCCGACTCTGTTTCTGAATCTGATTCTGGCTCTGAGGTTGATGATGAGTCGCCTCTTCAAAAGCGCGCGCACATCATCAAACATGTGTTGGATGGACACCCCCTAAGCCCGGGCAGTCCCCCTTACTGACACACCAACGCCTGAGCATGGGCGACAGGCGCAGGCAGGCCGTAGATGAATTCGCAACGCCCAACATCTATCGCACCCCTCTCACTGTCCTTGCCTTTGCCCCTGCGGTCATTTGCCATCAAAGTTAATATGCTTTATATTAAATTTGTTGTCTGGCCTTGTTCCTGTTGCTGTTGTTGTTGTTGTTGTTGTTATTGTTGTTGTTGTTGATGGAGCTACTGCTGCCTGGCAGCCATTTACTATATAATAATCTGCATCTGGTACAATTTCCACGCTCCCAGCTCCAACCTTTAGCTCATTTGTAGAATTGTTTTGGCTGCGTTTCGTTTTTTCGCATCAAATTACTCAATTAATTTGAGAGTTAAATTAAAAAGGAGGCTGGCTGCCAAGGCAAAAAAATTGTTGTAAATTGTGACGTTTAATGGAAAGACAGGAAATGTTCGAAATCAGGTAGTACAGATAGAGCAGCGACAGTAGGAGACGGAGAAGGACAAGGGGGAGCATGAGCATGCATGAGCTGCAGATCTGGCGGGGAGGTGATAAAGTGACCTGGCAAATTGTTGTTAATTTGGCATTTGCATTTAAATCGTTGACAATGGCAATTTGGAATTATTCAATGTGATGGCAAAGTGAATGGGATTACAAAGGAGAGAGAGGGAGACGAGAGAGAGAGAGAGAGAGAGAGAGAGTACACAAGGAGAGAAATAGGAGAGGCAAAAAGCCAAAAAGTTAGATAAGAGTATGGGAATATGCGATATCTAGTAATTTCTAAAGTTGAGCTTAAGTTGAGCATACGAATATTGATTGTCTGTTAAGATACAGCATTCTTATAAACGGCTGTTCTGTATCAGCGATATGTGTCTTGTAACACTTAGAAGATAATGCACCCAGATTATATAACCTAACAAAGATAAGAATGTGATTTAGGAAAGTTAAATGATCTCAATTATTATACTATCATAACACCTTATCCTGGGGAAATGGACAAGAACATTCTAATTTACAAAACAGCATGCACTAGACACAGGTCGGAAACATGTGATAAATTTCATATATGTTGAAACTACTTAAAAATTACTAACAAGTAAGAACCCTATAGTTGAATTCCAACTTTGAAATACTCCTATTCATATCACTTTTTGTGGACAAAACTAATTTTTTAATACAATTCCATTAACTTGACATCAAATGAAAGTCGCTTGCAACATCCAGCAACATGTTTACAAGACAATTTGGAAATGTCGATGGCATGCTCTGGCAACATTCTTTATGACAACTGGATTGCTGTCCCTCTCTATGTCTCACATAACAATATACCATTTACATTGTAAGTGTAATTTCATTTGACAAAGAGTGGACAGCAGTGCTTTGCAATTTACTTCTTTACTTCTTGAACAAGCTCGTGAGTGGGTTACTGTATTCCGTTCGCCTACCGCGGCACGAAATCGGAAGCTCTACCTAAGCTGGGATTAGTTGTTTGCATTATGATCGCGTTGTTCCTTTGTTATTCCAGTGATTTCAAACACTTCCGCTATGTGATTTGCATTTCTCACTCTTAATATAGCGGCGTGTTGAAGAAGTATTTCTTACGCTTACAATTTGGTTTTCAAATTGATAATTTTTTAGAAAATTTATTAGCCTGCTGGGCATGCTTCTTTTTCTCTTCTGAAATAATATGCCAGCTAATTGATTTGGCTCTCCTAGTCTAATCCTAATCTAATCCAAATCCGGGTGAATCTTAAACTGCATCAAAATCTGTTGAAAATATCAGCTGCGTAGCTCTTAAGACATCTGAGATCTCGGGGCTTAAAAAACACTGACGGACAGCCGGACGGACGGCTATAATGAATCCCCTCGTCATCCTTCTGTGCGTTGCAAACTCCCTGGCAAAATTATAACAAGACTAACTGGACACAAGTCGGACTTAAAAAACGAAATGAAATTAACGCAGAAAGAATTTTTCTTGCAGCTCGTGTTATAAAGGCAGGGCACTCTTCCCTCCCTTTCGAGTCTCCGAGTATTCTATAACAAGAGAAAAACTACAATTTCAACTTTTCTCTGGAGATGCTCCATATCATCTCAACTCAATTTCAAAACAGACATCAAAAATTGCGCTCACAAAATGCTTAAACTAAATTTCAGTGTATAAATTTAAGTCTCATTTTATTTCTGAGTCCGAAATATATCGGATATAATTTTAAACAAGCCACGAGCATGAACCGACACAACTTGGAATATCCATAAGCAGATCACTAAATCCAAATAGTTCCAAATTATCAACTAATTATTATCAACTTTATTTGATAAATTCTTGAAAATTTAAATTTCCAAAAAACACTTCTAGACTCTCCTATTCCTTTCCAATTTGCATCTCCTTACATCATATCACGTTGATAGCACTTGATGGTGTTTTGGCACTCGGAATCATGAACTTGACTGAACACTAAAATCAGTGGAAATATCATAATGAAATCGTATGTTCACACAGAAGCTGCTTATTCTACTCACCATTCTTGGTATTGAAGCAGTTCCATTGACTCAGCTCGCATTGGCCGGGAAAATCGACAACACATTTGCCATTGCTGGCACACACTTTGAGCGAGTCCTGGGGACACTCGAAACTGCATTTGCCCAATTTCATATCCTCGCGATGTTGCCGTAGAAGCTGCGGTATATGGGCATGAGCCTGCTGCACTATATTAGCCACTGATGACGGTATGACCAGGGCACGTCCCTTAGGATTAGGTGTAGTGCTAGTGCTAGTGGTGGTGGTGGTGGTGGTGGTGGTGGAACTTTGTTGAAGCTTCTCCCTCTCCTTCAGGGCCTGTTGGATGGCCTGCGGTATGTGTAGCTGAGCCTGTTGCATTACCTGGCTTACATGCCCCTGAAGCTTGCTGACCTTGTCGGAGAGATTGAGCGGCGACGTCTGGCCGGGCAGGGAAACCACAATATGGGGCACAGGCGGCATCACCACTTTGTTGTGCACCACAGGCCGCTGTCCCTGCTGGTGGAGTGTGGCTATGGCCTGGTGATTTATCACCTGTGGACCATTAGCTTGCACCGATTGTGGGCCAGATTGCAGCGTATGTGAAACCTCTTTCTGCTCAACGGCATTGGCATGGACATGACCAGTGTGTGCCAGTGGAGGAAGGAGATCTGAAAACGGCTTAACCACAACTGGCGAGCCATTGTCAGTGCCTACCAGCGGCTGTGGCACGTGACCCGTTAGCGTATTGGTGGCCACCAGTTGAGGCTTGTTCTTCACATGGTGTAGCACATGATTGATGTGATTGGTTATCAGCTGTTTTATGTGCTCCGGCAGCTCTATGGGTTCAGGTTTGTTCTGTGTGGTTGGTGTGGGCAGCTCTTCAGCAGCGTAAGCCAGGGTAAGTGAGGCTACAGATTGATGGAGAATTTGAGTTGGAAAGGCATTTTGCATGTCCCAAGAACTTACCAATCAGCAAAAGAAATTGCATGTTGTCTAGAGATCAGTGTAGGTTTTTCAGACTTGAGGTTCCACAGAGCTAGTAAATATATAAAAAAAATAATTTAATAATAATTAAAGTGCGGAGAAAGTGGTTATAGATATTCAAATCTTTAGAGCTTGGTTAGATTTACTTCAAGGACACAAAATTGTATAAAAATATTGTTTGTAAATGTGAATTTTATGATATTTTTATATGGGCAATTTCACAGTTGAAGTCGCAGAAGCATAGATTTCATCATTTCAGTTGAGGTTCCACAGAAATTTACAAGCAAAACATTTTGCCTGCATTAAAATATTTTAAATTCACTAAGGCTGTCAAGATTTCACTTCGATTTTACAAATTCCATAAACATTTTAGCTAAGCTATGAAAAAATCTTGTCAAATTACCTTTCAAAAGAATTTCACTTCAATTCCTCTAACTTAAAATTTGATATTAATTCAAAGACGCTCGCTGGCGTTCTGTGAGTCGTTCTCAAACATCTGTCTGTTTATATAGCTGATTCTTCTCTTACAAAACGTCAGCTGGGATTTGTTTATACAAATATTTTTAAATATTATTATGCATTTTTTTGTAATGCAAATTATATTCTGAAGAAACTGGTTTTCTTGGTTGCGCTTGAACGGATGAACGAGCTTGTCATCTGCGGCTAACAAAATGTAATCTGGATTTACATGAAATGCTTCCTTATAGAATATGATGAGTGAAAGAAATATAATTTAAGGTATTTTTGGTTATTCCTAAGGCAATGTTGGGGTGTGTCAGATAAAAATAACTCAAAGCCGTCCTAAAAAATATTAAATAAGGCAATAAAAAAATATGTATTCCTTTAAAATTGTTGTATATATAACAGTAATACATTTCTTGTATATTCTATATATTTTTCATTTAATATATAATTATAGTTCCCCCGCACTTTCCTTTACATAAAACTGACCCAAGCGCCGCCGCCCTTTAATTTAAGCAAATTTTCCACACCAAAACGTTGCCACATTTCCTTAGCATACTTTTAGGCTCTGGCTGAAATTTTTCAACTGCAATTTGGCATTTCAAACAAAAATATGCAAATTTGCAAACACAACAAAAGATTTTATTTTTGGCTGCATTAATTAAACTTCTGCCTTTCTGATGTCATTTGTTTTGGCAGGTGTTAAAATAAAGGATTATGCAAAAGCCGACGACAGCCACAGATTTGTCATATTCTGTTGAAGTTAGGATATAAAAGCCCTGATGCGAATTGAGAAAATCAACAGTTCAACAGTTGCTGCCAAAACAGCAAGGTTAACTTTAGTCAAACCAACATCAGTACAAGTTCAACACAACTTCAACAAAAATGAATCAACTCACTTTCCACTACATGCGTAAGTCCTGTACCCACTTGCCGGTTTGGTTTGAAGGATAACTCTAAAACTTGTCTTTGCAGTTTTCGTGGTCGTTGTGGTTGCCACGGCCAATGTGCTGCCGCCACCAAAGGTGAGCCACGTTTTGGTTGTCAACGAACACGGGGAGACTGTCTGGGCGGATGAGATGACGAACGGTGTACCCGATAATTGTGACTTTAGTTGCACGGACAAGGATCTGCCCGTGTGCGCCAACAATGGCCAGTGCTTGCAGAAGTTTACCAGCCGCTGCTCTATGGCTGCCTACAATTGCCGACATCCCCAGAAACGTTTCAATATTGTGGAGAATTGGCGCTGTGAGGAATCTTGGGCACCCACATGTGGACAGGAAGATCGCAGGGAGTTGGGTTTGTGAAGTGGACTGAGGGTTGAAAGTTGTATACAAATAAAGCAAACTATTTTTTACATTAACTTGCAATCGTATTTAATGGGAATTCCAAGGATGCAGAGTGGAGTTTCAGAAGCATTGTTGAGGGTAAGAGAGGAGGTCGATTTGTGAATAGTTTGGTAATTATTTACAAATTTATTAATTAACCGTAATTATAAGAATGGATAATTGAATCAATATATGAATTTATGTGAAGCCAACAAACGCTTTTATTGTTACTTGAAATATTGAAATAAAATTAAAGTTTCATATTTTCAAATAAATGAAAGGAAATGATAGGAAAGGAAATTTTACATTATCCTGTATAATTGAGAATAAAGTGAATTCACAATTCAAATACTATAATGACATATTTAAGATAACAACATTCCAGATCATAGTTGAAAACAAGGAAGAACGCTAGAGTCGAATTCCGACTATAAGTTCCTCGCACTCGGGGCACTTTTTGTGGACAAACCCAAAGTTTTGAGTCCTTAATTTAATGAACTGTTACTAGAATTCCATTAACTAGAATTTCATCAATTACATAACGCAACTAAATGCTGCTTGTAGCATTCTGCAACATATTTACAAGATAATTTTGCTTGCAGAAACAATGTTGATGGCATGTTCTGGCAAGTGAGTTTCCACATGTTTACAACCCAGCAGAATGCTGTCTGTCTCTCTCTCTCTCTCTCTCTCTCTCTAACACATAGCAATGATACAAGGCATACATGCCAATATATAATTAAAATTTAATAATAAATCTTATACATTTTGAAGCCATTCATTGGTAACCTCACACTTTCATACACAGTCTAAAATATTTCTTATCCTTTGCTTCAAAAAGTTGAATTTATCTGTAGGTAAAAGTCTTTTATAGTATGTATATATATTTATATATTATCATTTTTACACTAAATTAAAATTACATTTTGAGATCTTCCTCGCGACAGCGCCTGGCACACAAGCCCAACCGACAGACATCCTCATCCACAGCCCGGAAGGCCAAGTCGCGATGTTGGCAGTTGAAAGTGTCCATCACACATTGATTGGCAAACTCATGGATGCAGATGCCATTGTGGGCACAGATGGGATTCAAATCATGCTTGGTGCACAGCTGATCGCAGTCCTCGGGACTGCTTGGCGGCTCCATTAACATCATGGGGGACACGGTGGTCAGGCCAGCCAGTAGCAAATGATGGCAATTCTTAGAGGGGACACGTCTGGGCATCATTGTGGTGGTTTTGGTGGTGCCGGGTGGCAGTACAGTTACTGGATGGTGGGCAGAAGCTTCGCCATGGGGTATGCCAGGATTGCGCAGGCCAGAATTAATAATGCCAAGGTTGGGCAGACCATGATTGGGTACGCCAGGGTTGGGCAGGCCACGTTTAGGTATGCCAGGATTGGGGATACCTTCATTGGGAATGCCAGGATTGGGGATGCCTTGGTTAGGAATACCAGGATTTGGAATACCTTCGTTGGGGATGCCAGGATTTGGAATACCCTCATTGGGGATACCAGGATTGGGGATGCCAGGATTTGGAATACCCTCATTGGGAAGGCCAGGATTTGGAATACCCTCATTGGGGATACCAGGATTGGGGATTCCACGGTTAGGAATACCAGGATTCGGAATGCCTTCATTGGGGATGCCAGGATTTGGAATACCCTCATTGGGGATACCAGCATTGGGAATTCCACGGTTGGGTATACCAGGATTAGGTATGCCAACATTCGTCGTCTCCTTAATGGCCCGCATACTTCTCACTTTTGCCAAAGTTGGCACCACAACCTCCTCCATGCCCATCTTTCCAGGCTTAATCTCCACCACACGAGCAATTTCCACCATATCACCAGGTTGATCCTTCATCATGACGGGCTTTCCATTCGACAGCAAAGGCACTTGGATGGTAACTTTGCCAATCTCTGCATGCGGCACAACCTGCGCTGTGGCCAAGACCAGACACAGCAGCACTGCGAAAGGGAGTTGAAGCTTCAGAAGTGATCATTTGGGCTTAAGATATCCTGTGTCCTTACCTGCGGCCCACATGGAAATAAACCTCAACATCTTGTAGCTTCAATGACCAACACTTGTGTGTCCTGTTTAAGTCTTCTCAGATATGACTTTTATACATTTCACTCGTCCACAAACACACCCCGATATATATATATATATATATATTTGAACAGCTGCAAGTTGCGTAATCCAAAACCTGTTCCTTAAAAGTTGACATATTTATGCACATTTGCTTCTTTTTTGACTCATTTCCATAAGACTTGATTTTCCATATAAATATAAATATTCTTTATAAAATATTCTTTTGCTTTATTTTTAGTACAAGTTCTTAAACTTTCTCATTTAAAATTCTATATAAGTATATTTATAATATCATTAAAATGTAATGGACTTTTTGTATCTACATAAAAATCGTTTCAGATTCAGTTGTCAAATATGTTTAAGGCTTTATAAATGTTTTGATTTTCGAACTCTTGAAAAGTTGACCGCTTTGAGTTTAAGTCTAGAGTATAATTATGTGATGTCCTTATGGGTTTTGTTGATAACCTGCAAAACGTCAAAATGTCCTTAAGGCTGTCTAAGTAACTGCGGCATTTGGATGTATAGATTAACAACATTCAACTAAACCTAAAAGTTTTGCACATTATGTCCATTGATGGGGGTATACATACATATTTATAAGGTTAGTTTTTCTTCACACGAAATAATGTTAGCGCTATTATATCGTTGCGTTTTGTTTGTTAATTGATAATTGCTTTCTTTTCATTCTCTTTCGATATATGAGTACAACTAAGTTTCGCCAACTATAATATCCTGGGATTGTCCATACCATAAACGCAAATTTTTTGATAGGTTTTCCTTCCTTCCTTTTTTTTTTTTGGTGTAATGGAATTGGTTATTTTTTTTGGATAAGTAGCTCGTTTAAGTATACTTTTTTAATGAACAGAAGAGGAAAACATAATGATTTATATTTACAAATTCAAAACTGTTAAGTATATAGTAAAAGATGACATGGTAAAGTGTGGGAGTACAAAAAGGCATCAAAAGAACTTTCAGAACAAAAGAAGAACTGCAACAAATCTGAACAAAATACGAGGATCTCTTATTCTGGACTCTTGTGTATTGATAACACTGTCAAGACCTTTTAAAACGATTTGCAGATATAAAAAGCTGCCAAATACTAATTTAAAAACACTTCAGGCTTACGCAGAGGCTTTCTTAATTTAGTATTAAAACTTAATCTTTGTCATATTTATGCAGTGAGCCGCTCGTTTTTATAACTTAATTCCCATTCTCGTTTTGGCCTTCATTTCACCAGCAGACAGCATTTTTGTTGCCGGCTAAGAATGGCTTTCAACAAACATTCATATCAGCAAATTGAACAATGCCTTGGATCATCTGCTGGATAATAAATATAAAACAAAAGCTATAATTTGACTTCAAGAAGTGTGCAACAATCTCTTCTGAGAACTTTTCTAGTTCTTTGATCATCATTTCGATTAGTGTGCTCTTTGTATGTTTTTTTTTGCCATTAGATTAATACTGAACTTGTGGATAATATCAACATTTTTTTATAATCTTTCGTTCTGCCGCTTAGGTTTCCTCATTCTAAGTTAATCTATGCCAAACTTATTTGATTTGACGGAACTATTATCTTCTGCAAGAGTTGATATTGCTTTATAGATATGATCTTGTAGTAAAGGTGTCGATATATAACATCTGTGACCTGGCAAACTGTGAAGAGCAAGGAAGCACTCAATGATCTTAAGAAGAAAATAAACTTTCAGCATTCTGCCTTCTTTTGTTAAGCTAGTCGATGCTTAATCGCTGAGTGAAAACAATAAATGGTCGAATATTACTTCCTTTACATCTTAAGCTCATTTCTCTTTTTCTACTGCTTTTCGTCTTAGTTCTGTCCATATATGTGCAACTGGCTAAAGGGGTTTGGGAATCAAGATAGGAAAGAATAGACATTAAACATTAGTAGACCTCCAACTCTTCTTCTTATTCGTTATATCATGGGCATTTTGCTTCTCTTCTTCGAACATATGAGTCAACACCAGGCAAGATATCTATGAAATTGTAACATTCGCTGTTAGTTAACATTTAAGCAAGTGCTCTCAATCTTGGGCATCTAATACTGTATATCTAAGTAAAGTATAATCCTGCAACCAGAACCAAATCGAGTCGAGCCGAGTCTGTGCTAGCATTCGGTTAGTCAACAGTCACGAAAACTGACGATCGCACATGCCGATAGTTATAGTAAGCTACCAACACAGCTAATGGACGTCGCCGGGTGGCCAAACACAGCATAAGCAAACTATAAGCAGACCCTCAACACTTCTTCCTATACGAATGCTCTACGACATTCCGTGGGCACTCTTCAAATGTTTGACATCGAACATATGAGACATTGGTCTTTTAGAGACTGTAAAGAAACGGCAATATACCCATCTAATAATCTTGGGCATCTAATAATAGTTTGTCTATGGACTAAGTTTCCCCATTTTGAAGGTGCTCTCGAAAGGTGCGACCACACCTTTGCGCTCTGCACAAACTCCCTGTTTCTTCGGCTTCGTCTTTGGTTTCACAATGCATTATTTGAGCGAGTTCTTAACTTCTCTCAGAATAGCTTGCTATTAACAGAGTGCACTCAGAGACAAAGCTTTAGACGTTGGCCAAACTGAAGACGAATTTCATGTGTTGCGGTTAAGCTAATGAGAGTGCATAGCGGAATACGAAAAAAAGGGCACATTTAAGAGTTACATAGTATTCGTAATAAGGTGAGAGACTCTCGTAATAAAAACAACAACAGCAGCACTTAACCGCAAGCGATAATGCTTTTAGCGTTTGAAGTTTTTCTCTTGGGTTTTCGGTTTTAACTTCTTCTTGGCCTTTGTGCGAGAGAGTCCATATGTTCTACAGAGCTTTAAAGCTACAGCTTTGGCATTGTCTTGAGCTTAGACTACAAACAGAATGAGCGCGTAACTCGAAAGCTGATGTCGAATCTTTCTTTTTTTTTATGGAAAACGACTTAGATCACAAAGCTATATAGGAAACACATCTTATATGACAATAATCTATGCTAATTTCTTTTGCTCATGGAGACCCTAAGAAATTGCTTGCTGTTTTCGAGAGAGCGACAGCTTCTTCAATGCTGAAAATTTTTAATAATTTCCACTAGGTTCCAAATGTACACATTTATACATGGTATTTTGTGTTTGATTGTATGTACTATATAGCAAGAATAAACCACATTCGACTTGGTTATATTGAAACTATCGATAGGTCTATATATTGATATTAAACAGGTCTTCTAATCAAGCCGACAATCAAGCATATTTGAAATCAAACATTCAATTGTATAATTATCTATGCAGTTGAGTATAAAAGTGATCGACAGTATCCAAAACAGACTCCCAAATAACCCTTGCTTTTCTATCCTACATGTGCAACAGTTGCCGCGACTCCTAAAGATCCTTGCTAAGCGAGTACACTATCAGGCCTGTTTGCGTTTCCACTTCCACTTGAAATCATGCGGGTTACTTTTTGATGTCCGAATCCGATTGAAATATGCGGTATATGGTTTAAAATAATTAGCCTTGTATCTTGCAGAATCAAAAAGTAATTCGCTAAATTCTCGTTATTGCGTGGTGAAATACTAGATATATATTTTTATGTGAATTTCTAATTCATTGGGAAGAGTTTTAAGTGTTAATTGATACACATCACGTGTCAATTTATTTAAGAATATTTTTCACAAATATTTAACCCATTTCTAGAGTAAATAAATAAAAAACAATGCACGTAGATTGAATCCACTTGAATTTGTCTTTGAATTTATCTTTGTGCCTCGTTCTGTCCATTGGCATTACAGCACGATTGGGACATATGTTCAAAAACCCCTATCTTTTGGAGGTGGAAGTTCAATTCCAATTCGATTTACTTTTACTTTTCCCAGTGGAAACGGAAACAGGCCTGTATACATATTTTCTCCTCTACATAATTCAGACCCTAAGCAATTATCAATTTTTAAAAACATAAATAAAATGTTTTATAAATATTTAAAATTTATATCTTTAAGTTTTCAACAATATATAAACTGTGTGTGTGTGTGTGTTTTTCAGCTTGTTAATTTTTTTTAGTTTTTCTCTTTCTACAATTAGGTTGGTGTTTTACAATTAATATAGACACAACATGCATTATTTAACAATTTCGAAAAGCAATGACAACGTTTTGAATTTTGTTTAAAACTAATTTTGACATACATTTTTGTTCAGTTAAAAAAATTACAATAAATCGTTTTAAAAAATAAATTACGACTTAAATGTGTATATATAGATATATAAATATTAGGTATTGTATATGGTAGATTCTTAAATATAATATAATTATCAACTAAAGTATAGTTCATATTAGTGTTTAGTTTAGTTTAGTTTAGTATAGTTCTATGTTAGGTGGTTGCCAACACTGAAAAACAGTGTGGATGCGTTTGATTTCATTCATGCGCTTGTTCCGGTTCTTGTTGTTTCTATTTACGCTCCATGGGCTTGACTTCGAGCAGTTGGGGATAGTTTTCCACAATGTTGAGTAAGATGGTGTCGATGTAATGCTTTAGGCGAACATTCTCATCCTCTTTCTCCTGGAAGGCCTGTTGCAGCTGCAAATATGAAAAATTCATTCAGTCAATCAATAATCACATTTTTACCAAAAACATTCTAACAACATAAAGACACAGATATGGCATGAATTTAGACATTATATACACAGTTGATGGAATAATGTATTTGGATGTTAAGCCATTAGACCACTAAACCATTTCATAAAATATAAATTTTGATTAGAATTTGTTAAAGACGTTTGCTCAAGTGCCAGTGCCCCGAAATAGCCAGGCGTGCAACAGTGGCTCCAAAACCGTGTTCTTTTTATTAATTGTTGTAATTTTTGAGATGTGTTGGTTTTTTTTTATAAGCATTACCTGACTTAAGGATGCTAATGTGGCTGAATCCACAGAATCCTGTAATACAATAAATATAATATAAACAATTTGTATTTATCACAAAAACAAAGAAAGGCGGAGCACAACAACTATCAACGACTCTCAAACGGTAAGCATAATTGTGACTGTGCAAAGTGAGGACAACTTGATAATGTATAGGCGCGTGTGCGTGTGTATGTGTGGGCTTGGAATGTCGCAGCAGCTAAAGCTAAAGCAAAAGCATATGGAGGAATTAAGGGGAAAATGCCAAATTGCACCCACCTGAGCTTGTGACATTTCCTCCAGCTCTTGGGCCAGGCTGTTTAGCGTGCCGTTCAGCAGATGACGACCCTGCTCTACGCCATTGGTCAGCATAGTGGCCTGGTTTGTCAACATGGTGGCCTGTAACTCCTCATTTTGTTCTTCGAGTGCTATGGAAAATAAGGGGAAACAAGGGTGAGTTAAATTTTCCTTCCAATTCTTATGTTTCCCACTCTTACCTCGATTCTTTTGTCGCATCTCTTCCAGCTCTTGATGCAACTCCTCCAGTCTTATGCTCTCCGGCGATGTGGTTGGCATAGCCCTCGCTCCACTTTCCTCACGGGCCTTTTGCAGCTCTCGGCTCAGCTCTAGCATCAGCTCCTCCGTGGATTTCTTCTCTTGCTCGTATTTCAACACTGTCTTCTGCTGCTCATCGTATTCCTGCTGGAGGGCGGTGATTTGATCGCGTGCCAACTCCAGTTGCTCCTCGGTGCGATGCAAATCATTGGCCTGCTTATCACACAGAACACGCAATCGTTGAGCCTCGTCGCGCAGGGCATTTGCCTCGATTTCGGTGGCCTTAATCTTCATTTGGCAATTCTCATTCTGCAGCGAGGCTTCGCGTTCCACACGGGCCAGGATTTCGCGATGACGCTTCTGTTCCTCGGCCAAACGTTCCTCGGCACGTAGCTCCGACTGATAAGGGCAAGTAAAGAGAATTATATAGTAAATTATACAAAAATTCAACTAAAATTGCTTGAGAAGTTGACTCACCTCTCGATACTGCTCCTCGAGCATGTGATATCTAGCCTGGAGTACTGCATATTCAGTTTTAGTGCGTGTCGTCCGATCCTCGGCTATATTTTGCGTATCCGACAAATCATCCACCTTGCGCTGCAGCAGCTCCAACTGTAAATGCAAGCCAGACAGAGATAGATATAGATTAGTCTGTGTTTAGCTTTACGATATTGTGGCTTTGGTTCGTGTCTCGACTACTAACACAATCGCTTTTCATGTGCCGCAAATCAAGTAGCAGCTCATTAACCAACTGCACATCAGCCATAGGATTTTTCAAATACATTTGCATATATTTATATATGTATATATAAAATATTTCGAATATATGTATGTGTATATGCTTGGGCGCTACATTATCTGGGTCTGTCTATATATACATATATGTATCAGAAATATAAAATTGTTTTTCCTCAAACGTTCGTCGCCGTTTACACGCCGAGTCAGACTGCACAACAAATTGTATTTCTTATTTGTTTAACAGCAACAGAAACGAAGCAGCCGCAAGAGGAAGACGACAACGCACTCTCTGACTGTTAATTACACTATGCAACACAATTAACAAATTAGTGGAAGTTTAGTCAAACCCTACTGAGTTCATAAATTGAAGTTGTTATTCCAATAAAATATATTTGTTTTTTATTGTTTTATAAAATATTTTACAGAAATAAGATTAGAAAATAAGAAAATGTACAAGCTAATTTTGCTGTCCAGTGTTGAAGAGATTGTCAAAGTATTAACATGCCTTGCCCATATAAAACAACTAAAATATGTTCATAAATATTAAGTATACGCCCAGTTGTGAAGCACGCAATTGGTGTAGGAGACGTGCCATCATCATTCAATGCTGGTGCACTTTTTGCCTATTTGCAAGATTGCGAAAAAAATGTGTTGACTCTATGCATATCTTACAGTTTGTTGATGTAGATGGTTTTATTGAAGACTTTATAAAGTGGAGAAATGAGTATTTGTTATGAGGCTTGGTTTGTGCCCATTCGAGATAAGAATGTTGTTCGATTGAGTGTCGTGTGGCGGAAAAATATGTAAGAACAGGGTGTCTAATGGCTAAAAAAGAACAGCATGAAAGGAGCCCTATGCCATATGAGAACCTGAGCTGATTAGTAGAGATCAACAAAGGGATAATGTCTGCTTGTTTTACGCCTAAGAACTTGGACAAGCATAAGAAAGCACTCAGAGAAGGGTGTCTATTAGATCGATTACCTAACGGTGTATTCATTATGATCTGAAATCTCTTAAAACTATAAATACTTTTAGAAATTTGACAGAATGCTTGGAGTACTAATGAAATACATGCTGTGGAGATGTGTAAATACAGGGTGCTTGAGAGTTCAAATAAATAAATAAATAAAAGAGAAGCAAAGTAGTAAGAACTACAAGAAATCGAAAGGATCTGAAGACAGGGACCTAACTATTATAAAGAACTGGAACGGAGTATTTATAATATAAAAATCATACTGTCACTTTTAATTCGATGAAAATGTAAATATCAATTTGGAAGGCTTTCAGATTTTCTAGAAGTCATTAGAGTACATCGCACAAGCTAACGCCGACAAAGATTAACTTAAACAGGGTGTCTACTTGTTAAAACTGTTTACGTTACAACCTTACTTAACACTCTAGACTCTAAGAAATCACCGTCTGAACACTATGAACCCTATAGGATACTCAAAAGAACTCAAACTTATATATGCGCCTTCGTACAGGGTGCTTTGTATAATTCATTCCATCATTCCCATTTCCACTGTCACACTTTACATTCATTAACGCACGCACACATTCCTCACACGAAAAGTCAATTGAAAAGTTCAAATATGTAAGGCAAATTTTGTGGGTGGCTACATTCAATGACTGTCCAACTGTAAAGCCGACCCCAGCCTTAATTAAGCTTAATTAAATGCAATTTGCTGATGCAAAAAAAAATCAGCAAAAATGTGTACAAGCGCACAAACAAAATGATTTGACGTCAAACACAAAAATCGGTTTATATAGTAGTCAGATGTATATTACAAATCGGGAATTAGGAGAGAGAGAGAGAAAGAGTCTAGCCCGAAGCGCAACGCGGCACGTCAACAACTACTGAAAAACAGCGAAAACCAAGAGGCCTAGAAATCCGAGGGTCTTCCAAAAGCAAAATGTAAACTATAGAGCGAGATGGAGGAGGCAAAAAACAAACCATATCCCTCCCTTTCTTGCTGAGTCAACATGAATAGTGTGCGATATGAACGGGTCTCTATTAGGGCCTGCTGTATATAAGCACGTACATACATATGAACAATGAACCATGCCAAAAAAAATAATACAAACTAGAATTTAAATTAAATGTCTACAAAATTCTAAAGAAAGAAAACAAATGCTAAAGAGGAAGCCGAGAGAAAACAGAAGTCTTCGCATTTGGCCAAAAAACATAAACAACAACAACTATGTACAAGAAAAAAACATTACAGGTCGTAAAAGAGAAACCAATAAAATTGTAAGCACACATTGAGTAACAAGTGCCAAATGGAAGCTAAGCAGGGGGAGGTTGAAGAAGTGTGAAGGCAGACAAGTAACAGCGTTTTAATGCTTCACTTTTTCTTAAAGTCATCAAAATGTCAGCTTGGGCTCCCATTTCCAGGGTCATTGCGCGTGTAAAAGTTGGGGAATTTTTTTGGTTGTTTATATTTTCTTTGATTTTTTTTGGTTTTTTTTTTTTGTAGTTTTGTTTTGTCAGAAAGGGAGGAGGGTGGTTGTTGGAGGTGGAAGCTGTGACTGGGTGACAGACAGGTGATGGACTGAATGATGGGCATATATGTACTTATATTTATAAGAAGTTCTGAAAGATGTCACGAATGGGGAAAAAAATTATGCTGTGTTGGTAAGTTATTAGATAAATTGTGGCCGAAAATCTCAACTGCCATAAATAAGCGATAGCAACTGAAATGTATTAGCTATGGAGATAAGTGATAGCAGCTCTCTATGGTTGTGGCAATCTCCACATCGATATTTGCATACTTAACAGCTGACAACTCTTTGAGAGACGAAAACTAAGTTTGACAGCCGTTTACCGCCTACTCTCTCTTGTGATTTGGCATCCCCACGTCTTCACCAGCTTCCAGCATGCGGGCTGTAGAGTCCAAGTACCATAGGTAGCCATCAAACATCCGGCAGTCGGCCGCATCGGTCATCGACCATACTGCAGCCGATCTACATATCAGGGATTGCATTTAAGATCAATATTTGCGACTTGATCATGAACAACTAACCTTGCACTGCTAACCAAAGCCCCAAAAGATGTTCCTACTCCCACTAAATCAAAACAACTAAATCAAATCTAATGTTCACTACAATATAAATATACGAGTAATGGAGATGAATACATTTTTCGCAATGATAATAAACTTTACTCAGACAATGAAAACCTTAGAGAATACACTAGAAATAGTTTCTATATGTAGTTTATTCAAAGAGGAAGCAATAGGTCAATTATAACCGCTGGGAAGATCTAAAACCAATGCATTAATTGAAGGGCAACATCTTAGACAACAACTAAAAGTAGTTATCCAATGCATTTTTCATTTCAAATAGTCTTCAAATCTTTATTACAATAGCATGTGGGTGGCCTTCGCTTTACCAAACTTTACATAAACTAATGATAGTCCATTAATTTCAAAAACCAATTGAAAAATAATTAACATTCATCTTATAATCAGTTTTAGCTTTGACCTCAAAAGATACGCAGCATCCAACAAAGCATACACTTGCAACACTTTTCCGCTTCAAAAACGAAACAAAGAAAAGTAATACACTCATTTGTTACACTACATATTTATCAAATGGAATTACAATAAGTATAAACAAATCAAGCAGAGAATTGGATTTAGACATCCGTTTGTGGCTTATCTATCGCAAGACTTCCACTGACCTCCAGTCGCTGGAGTACCATAGAGTGCAAAGTGTTGAAAGATTAAGCAATACCGCATATTGATTCACAGCTGCGTGCCGAATTATTAGATGTTAGCTGTGGAAAATTTAGTGCATAACGAATTTTCCCCGTTTGCTTTGGCTTTTCTCAGACTTTGAAAGAAAATGTGCCTGCCCTAAGAAGCAAAGCAATCGCCTCGACTTGGCAATTCCCAAAAGTCAAAACTAATTTTCTAAATCGTTTGTTGAGTTTTTCTTTTAAAGCTCAAGGCAAACTACTGTCTCTTTCTCTGACTTTCATTGACAAAAAATGAAATTTTGACCCCTTTTCGTTAATCATCAAAATTGTTAAAGTTCATTTCCTCTTTTCTCGTTCATTCATCAACTTTTTTGTGTGCGCTGATCTCATTTGTGCGACGTTAAATATAATTAATTTTTGTTTATGGTTCAAGCAGATGTTTGCAATTTGCCAGAATGAACCAAAAGCTATGAAAAACTATAGAAAAATACATTTGAGACTTTGAGAATGTTTTCGCTTTTAGTTTTGTTGAAAGCAAATATGTCAAGGAAATTGTAAACAATTCAGAGAAACAAATGTGTATTGATGATGATTAGCATTCAAAGAATGCTGACAGTGAAGATCGTGTTTTAAAGAAATTTTTTAAGATCTAAAAAATACATAAAAGAAATATGTAAAATATTCAAATATTTAAAAATATAGTTGTAAAATCCGGAACTAACAGAGGCAGCAATAGAAATATTTTGAAAATAATTAAAAATGTAAATGTTCTTTCATTTATAATATTTTATCAAAACACAATCAAATTTAAATCTCTCTGTTGGAAAACTTGTATGGAGGCCTCTTAGCATTCGACTCTCAGAATACAACGGCCTAATTTTATTGATCTAGATCTACTGATTGTTTGCACAAAATAGAGTCCTGCATCCACTCACATCGTTTGTTTCCAGCATTATTTTCACACACTCAAAACTCAGCAATAATTTAGAAAATTATCAGTAAAAATATTAATAAAAAAAAAATATTGTTCACTGAAAATTTTTCCCACAACTCAACAAAGAATTCAAGGTACGACTAAATCCAAACTGTCATGAATCAAAGCTTTATATACGAGATTCACTTAGTTGTCATGCTTATAGTATATAGAAAGGGGTAACTACATCTAACTATATTAAAACCCCTCGAAATGGCAACACGCTAAGGGGGGAGGGCTGAGCGGACACAACTGAACCCTGAACTTTTCAAATATGCACTGCGAGTTGCGGATTGCATTTCGGCAGCGCCCCTATTAAGGTAATTATATCATGCAATACTGAAAGACCTGTCAAATTGTTGCTGTTTGTATTTAGTTTTTTTCTTTTTTTTTATATTTTTAGTTTTTTTTAGTTTTTTTTTTTGCTTACTTGCTCATTGAGATTATCGCATATCTCGGCACTCAGTGCCCCATTCATTTTGTTCGTTGAGCCGTTGGGAGTTCCCGCACCACCGCCTTCCTTTTCTTCAAAATCACAGAGTAGTTTGTTCTTGAAATTCTTCAAATTCTCCAATTTGAAACCGTTTGTGTTTGTGTTATTCGTTTTATTATTGAATTTACTTGTCAACGTTTCCAAATTGTAAATTTTATTATTATTGTTGTTGTTGGTTGATTCGATGTTGTTGTTGTTGTTGTTATTGTTGTTCGTTTCCAATTTGTTTTCAATGAAAACCAAGGAATTGGGCTCCGAATTCGATGGCACAATATCTTCAAAGTCAGCTGGGTTTAAACTTAGAAATGTTTCTTGATCGTACAAGATGGGCTGCTTGCTGCCAGTCACTCCCAAACTGTAGGCATTCGTTAAAGGATTTTGTGTGGAACTCGTATTGAAATTTAGATTCAAATCCTCCAAACTATCCGTAGAAAGTTTTCGATTACCTCCAAATTTTACACTATAACTGCTGTTGTTGTTGTTGTTGCTATTGTTGTTGTTGTTGAGAGTGTGATTTTTGTGTTGATTTGATAATGCTGCTGTTGCTGATGTTGTTGTTGTTGTTGGTCCGACAAATTCGAATTGGCCCGCCCACATATCATAGGCTAAGTCAATGCTATCGGGCTGGCTAGCAGGTTGACTACTCATGATTTGAAATTGAAATTAATTTGAGGCGTGGCACTTAATGGGCGTTTAGTTATTTGTTTCTCTTCTTCTTCTTTGTTCGATTTTTCACACCTGTTGGGTGTTGCTTCTGCTTCTTTTGAGTAGGAAGACACTTTTGGGGTTTTTGTTTTTTGTTTTTTGTTTAAATTTTAAGGCACATTTTTCAGATTTCTCAAGTTACGATTAGTTTGTTGCATAAATTCAGTATTTTGTTGGGGCACGTTTAAGAAACGGCTGTTGACATTTTTCACACTAAATATAAATCGTGGAATTAAGCAGATTTAAATTATTGATTTATTTAAAATTTTAGTCTGAATTTAGTATTTTTATTTAGTTGATTTCACAAATTTTCGAAATTAATATATATCAAAATTATTTTAAATTTTAAAATTGTTTAAAAAATTGCTTATTTCAAAATATTATGTTTATTGATTTAATATATTATTAAGATATTTATTATATAAGGGCGTGATTGAGAGAAAAACGTTGCGATTTTGTATTTTCAGCCGCCATTGAAATCCTTTAGAAGTCTGTTGGATTCCATGATTTTGGCCGCATCTCACAGCGCAAAGTTGATAACAAAAACCAAAAACTGAAGCTTAGACTGACTGTTTCAAGATATATATATTATATATTCCAACCTTCAGTCACACTTCAACATAATCTTAATATAACGAGCACAGTTTCTTCCATCCATCTTTTTAGTCTAAAATATTTTCAACTCCCACAATTAGATGATTTAATTCAGCATTTCCCCAAATGAGTTCTGTGAACTTTTGAAAGCAAAGGAATAACAAATTCAAAACATTTCACTGCATAATTATGATTTGTATTTCAAATGAAATTTAGCCAGAGATGTTTGTCTTAAAATCACCAACTCACTCAACTCGCACACAAATTCTTTGCTAAATTGAAAGGTAATTGTTCTGAATTTTCATTCCCTGCTGCTTTCAAGTGGCGGGGCAGGGGCAAGGTACTGTCCGAAACAAAAGGCAAAAAGAATTTCAGTTTTTCCAAGCAGGAAATGCGCTGGCAAAACAAAAACAAAAACAAAAACGAAACACAAAACAAAGAAACCAAAACCAAGATCCAGAAGACATCATGAACTTCCATTTCTTGCTACAAGACAACTCTTAATGCCCTTCCCTTGCTCTTTTTTCTACACGACTGACTTTGTGTTCGACTCTGTCTGAGTCTTGGGTTTAATTTCCTACTTGAATTGATGAACTTCGTGTAGATAAGTCGGAAGGTCTGCAAGTCTGCCCAGTCTGCCAGTCTGCTTGTGTAGTGGAGCATGCAATTCTTCCAGCTAGCAAGAAGACGAAGAAGAACAAATACGAATTGCATAATCTGCCTGAAGCTTTACTTTTCTCTTATTGAAATCATTTTATTCAAATCTTTTGGCAGCGGTTTTCCTGCGCAAAATGATGATTCAATTCAAGAGATGAGTAGAAGAAAATGTGTCACTTTTTCGCCGTTCAGCTAAATTGTTTATAATAAATTCTATGATTCATGCAGAGCATCATCTATCTTCAGCAATTCAAAGCAATTGTCAGCCGCTCTTAAGTGGGTTGGCCTAATAAATTTTAATTTATTTTGCAGCTTGAGTAAAATATACAATGAGACTGTGCTAATTTTTCAAAGTTATATAAGAAGAGTGTATATTCGATATCATTGATATGATATTTAAGGGAGCATACAATTATCACTATGCCAACACAATTTTCTTAGACCGCACAATAACAATCAAAATAATATTGACCACAAAATGCTCATTGATTTATGCACAGTTTGTCAACAACAACAACAACTTTCACCATCCGGCTTGGTCAGTGAACAAATTACAACAACTATAAAAAAACAACATAAATCGCAGAGACAACTTGTTTGTGAAGACTTCTCAAGAAAAGCGCGTATGAGTCTGTGAATTGCATTTGGAAAAATTGGAAAATTGAAAGTAAAAAAACCACATTTCAGATTTTGTGTTTTTGTCCTCAACTGAAGCTCATGCAACAGCTTCAATCATTCATTTGGACAACTTTAGTTTATGCCTAAGATTCGAATATTATTTGCAGACATTTTTATAGGTTTTCTCTCACGATTTGTGTTTTCTCTCTTTGAATTTGTATGGTAAATCATGATGGTTGATAATGTGTTCTAAAATTCGAGAAGTTGAAACTGCAACTATATTCAAATGGTTTGAAGAAAATTTGAAATGCCTATGAGAGTCTTGGCGAAGCTAAAAGACAAAATTCAAGAGATCTAAAACAAAATATGGTAGCTGGTTTTATAGCTCAAGTATTTGATAATTTGCCTATATAAATATAAAAAAAAACAATATGTAAGGACATACTTGAACCACTTGGAAAATCAAATAACTTTCATTAACTACTTTCATATACCAGCTGTTCCATTTTCTAGCTAAGCAGACTCTTGGAAAGCAATTAAATACAAATTAAACCTTAAAACAAGTTCAGTCGTTTAACTCAGACAAAGACTTTTGTGCCAGTTTCTTAAGCCTAACCTCAATTCTACTTTGTGTTATTTTGCATTTTTGTCCATTTGCTAACACCCACTCGTAGCCCTTTTTTACAGAACAAACAACACCAACAACAACAACAGCAACGTTAACAACATGGCTAAGGCTAACCTCGTTTCACAACTTGAACGGCTGTCAGAGAGGGCGAGACAACAGCTGTTGGCTGTCACACACTGATCTCTCACCTTGCCTTTTGTTTTTGCATAATTTCCCAAATGCAATTGCTTTGGAAAACTTAACACGGACAAACTATTTAGTAATCGTTGCCTGGACAACAACAAGAAGCAACTGTTAAGTTTATTTACCAGTTAGTGCTGTTAGATCTCTTCATTATATAAGAAGCCAGGCAAGGCAGGCAGGCGCAACGCCTTCAACAGAGCGTAACATAATCTTAGACAATTAGAATGCAAGTCTGAATGGAAAGAGCAGATGGTTTTTCTTTATATAACAAGTGTTATTTTGCATGTCCAGATCTCAAGCTATAGACAACTTACGTTCTTTGTTTGCCAACTAGCTAGGAAGTTTCTAATTAATGCAGGTTTGCTTGTTTCAAATATGTATTGCAATACTTATTTTTAGTAAAATTCCCATCAAACTGTAAATGGTTTTGGTTGCCAGCTTATCAGTGGATGACTTGATTGGCAAAGCGCCCTTGCCTTATCGTAGCAGTGTGTATAAAAGGTCAGCCCAAATGATTGATAGTGATAGAGCATTTGATTTTAATATATTGTTTCAAAGTTGACAAAATATTCAAAACATTCCATTTGTACATGTTGATTTTCTACAAAATATCAGTTGAATATATTTCCATAGACTACATTTGCTTTGCTGTCATTGTTCCAATTTTGTTCTCTATTCCATTTTCAATCAATCGCAACCACAAGCTAGGCATCTGTATTTGAAATTTCATAAGTTCATTTGTTAAAAATGCCCCAATTTGAATATTCTTTTGACTATCTTTTGAACTTAACAAGGCGCAGGACTAGCCTTGAAGTAATGGATCTTATCACAAGATATGGCGGCTTGGTACTCCAAACAGATCTACAGTGTCTGCAGTTTAAGTTGCAGAAGCTGATCGGCAAGAGAACTTTTATGGAATCGAATTCCGAGTCCCAGACCTCCTATAAGAGGATAAGCTTGGCAAATGAATTGGCTGAATTGCGTCACAACATAATGGCGAAGCAGCAGAAAGTCAACATGCTGGAGAAACAGTTAAAGAATCTTGGTGATATCATTGTCTTAAAGTTGAAACCAGTGCAAAATAATGTCAATAGTTCAAGCTAAAATTGCATTAGATGTTTGTCAAGTTGTTGTCGGTTGGATTGGACCTATCATACCACCATCAAAATACCTATTTTATATCTAAAGTCCGATGTAACATTTTAATAATAAGCATCACATTTCTGGTTTCAAATCAAGCTAAAAGATTTCAGTCAAAAACTATTTCATCATTAAAATCTCAGTACCCGGGTTCGGTTTAAGTTCAAATAGGAATTTAACCCAAGAATATCTGATTCTGCATTGTGGAAACAATCCATCTATGTATCGCTATTCCAAAAAAAAACCTCTCAAGATCACATTTAGCCCAACTTCGTTAGAGAAACATTCACAACCTTTCAATTTTCATGATAAAGAAAAATCAACTTTCTTCATCAACTGCAACAAATTTGCTGCAGAAAGGAAAATATCATTGGCAATTAAAATGATTTTCACAAGAGTAAACCAAAAATTTGCATACAATTGACTTAATACCAAGAGCAAAGGAAAAACTCATTAAATGCAAATGTGTTTCATTTCAGTTCCAAAGTCAGAGCAGACTGAGATGCGCTCTGGTGAGCATATTAAGGCTTTGAAATATTTTTAAGCAGTTTTACGTTTTTCAGAATTTTGTATTTTTGATTTAATGTGATTTTAATGAACGTTGACTTTTGAATGCTTGTAATTATTTATTTATTTAAATTAATCTTCAATATTTATAATACACGAAACAAAAACAGACAACAAAGTTTCTCACATGAAAAACTCCGACTACAAAACACGCGAAAAGCAAAAGGCAAACTGAAATCAAATGAAATGTGTTTGAAATTCAGATTCAGGGGCAGGCATTATAAGTAAAGCTATGGCAAAAATAATATAAAGACACACGACAGAGAGAGCAGCCAGCGATAACGAGAGATGCAGAGAGAGATCTCAGTTGAGCTCCCCCCAGCAATTCGGGCAGATCTTAAAAATAGGAATTATAATCAAGGAAAACTCATTGTCAATTGATCGAAGCGTTGGTGCTCTTTATAGATTACTATCGGTTATCCAATAGATGATATGCCATCTGTGCTCAAGCAAATGTCAATGTTTCCAAATTAGGAACATTTTCTATTAAAATTCAAGGCTCATAAAGGATGTAGGGGGAATGTCGATAGTCATTTTCACTTCTGCTTTCTAGAGGCTTTGCTAATAGTCAGAATTATTGTATTATGAGAGAACACAATATGATTCCAAGTCAAAGTTCTTGACTTTGCACTATTTGCTCTGACTTAAGGAAGTTTGGAATTATCTGGATATTATATTTCAAATGTTTTTCATTACTTTTGTTATCATATGCCACACTTCCTTAGCAAACATGACTTTACCGCCTTTTACAGCGGTTATTTAGGCCACCTAGATTCTCCACATGATTCTTACAAACCAAAATCTTAGCAACTCTGACAAAGTGTTTTCCATTCCACTTCAAATCGAATCTCATAACAAAGTTGTAATGCCCCATTTGTAGGGCATACAAATTAATAATCAACAAACAAAAGAATTGAGAATTGCGTTCTCACTCTCTCCGGGGCGCACATTCCAATCTCAACAGAATATTTCGCCATATGTTCGCCAGCTGAAAGAGGCATATACGTTTATAGGGTGTGTATATAGTAATTTCCTCCGCATATGGTTCAAATTTTTACGACAGCACACGCATTATTATGTCCGCTCCCCGTGCCAAACAAAAGCGCAAGTGAATAAGCGTGGACACGCACAACTAAGGGAAAGATGGACGCCGCAATGGAGGCATAAACAACGGTACTCGTCATCCAATTGGGTTGGGTGTTTCTTCTACGGTGAATTCTCTGTATGCTACTTATGCATGTTGATGTCATCGCCAGCAGATTTTTCCTCATTTTGTTTCCTTTCTTTTCTTGCCCTATAGGTTCTTATTATGTTCTTTCTTTCTTCGTTCTTTGTTTTTTTGGTTCCGGTTTTTCCTGGTCTCTGTTTTTGTACCGTTACATTTATATGTATACTAATTGACTTTGCTATGGGCATTGCTAATGAAAATTTACTACACTAAATTAACGGTAAGCAGAGTGGCAGGCAGGGGGGGTCCAATGTATTTTGAACTTGAAATTTTTGTGAGGCGTGATTCATGTGAATGTTCGTATACTTGATTTGTTTTGTATTTATTTCGAATTGTTTAGAATGAGAAGACAGAGAGAGAGAGAGAAAGAGAGAGAGAGAGAAGAGAGAGAGAGAGAGAGAGAGAGTGCGCTATCAGAATAACATTAACGAAAAGCTCGTAAAAGACGACGCATAATTTATATATACCGTTTTGATTTATAAAATTTTCTATGAATTATAATAGTTTCCAGATGCGTGATCACATCTTTAAGGCTTAAGAAAATGTATTTCTTGGAGTCCCTGCAATATCAAATTAAGTAAGAAAGTAGACTGTTGTGGAAAGTTTCATGAAAAGAAAGAAAGAACTGAAAGAACAATATGTGTTATATATATCTATTAATTAACAAAACTTAAAGAAACTTAAGGAACCGAGGAATATAGTGGTCTTAAGCCTCTCGATTTTGAGTATTCAGTTTCCTAGATTTTCTAGCTTTTATAATTTGTTTGTAAGAATCTTTAAAAGAGTCTTAAGACTCTCGATCTTGAATACTCAGTTTTCCATATTTTCTAGCTTTTATAACAATTTGTTTGATATTGTAAGAATTTTCCAAAGGTTTTGCTAGTAGTACAAGAATTCTTAAGAATTTATTTCTTCATTTCCAATTTCCAAACATTTTTCAATTTGACTCTTAATGACAACATTTTCTCATGATCCTCATCTATATATATTATAAATATTTTTATCAAAATAAAAACATGATTGAATTTATTTCCATTTGGTAAAATAATAATAATAAATTAAATACTTTCAAGATATATTTATATTATTATTGAAAATTAATTAAAATATCATTTAATATCAATTTAAATTTATCATTTAATTTGCATTATTTTAATTTTCAGATTTTTTTATGACTTTTATAGTATTTAAAATTTATATATTAATTTTATTATATTAAATTTCATAACTTCTTAATCAGTGTTTATTTTTATTTGAATATTTTCTCTTTAGTTCGAATTTTTTTAGCCGCTAATAATTTTTCTTTAGTTAAGTATTTTCCTTTTCAGATTATATAGAATTTTTAGTTAATTTTGTATTGTTGTTTTTCTTTATTTAAAATTTATGGTTGTCTATAGATGACATTTATAAACAATTCCTCCAATTATAATATTTTCAAATTAAATTTTTATGATTTAAAAAAAAAACCGAGATTTACTAAATTTTTATGGCACATCACAAAAGTTATTCAAGCGCAATTTACACACTTTCAGATCAATCATTCGCTTCAATTGGCCTGAGGGGGGAATTGTTATTTTGGTTTGATTAGCTCAGTCGAGACGTAAGTTGGTTTCTTTTCTTTTTCACAACAGACACCGCAATTAACGTGGGGCTATTTTCATATTAAATAATCCCCCAGACATAATGAAACACCTGACAACGCAACTGATAAACCGATATCGATAACGATTTGTAGTTGTTGTTGCTGTGTGACTTTAGGCCTTCGTTAAATTTTACACTCATTTTCACAAACAAATTTATGGCGAATTTCGTTGGCACCCACCGCATATATAAAAATATAAAAACAACTGCAGCTGCAATTGTTTGCTGCTTGCAGCCAATTTACATTTTCCACCGAACGTGCGAGGGAGAGACAGAGAGACCCACTGAAGAGCAGAGCGCGGCGCGGGCACCCAATGCCGAACCCGAACCCAACCGAAACGCAACACGCGAGCGCTTTTCCGTTGTTCCGTTGTTCACGCGGCAAGAGTTAAATGCAATCTGAGAGTCAAAGAGCTCACGCTACTATCCAAAGGTTTGTTGAGGCAGTGAACGAAGTGACGAACAGTGGTGCGGATAGAGTATACAGCTGGAGATAAATGGTTCGGAAATGTTTTTTGTTTTTGCAACTTGAAATTTTGGGTTTCAAGGGTTTACAATGTGTTTGTTTTTGTAAATTTTTAAATATTTTCGAATATTGCTTTTGTGAAATTTGATATTTGCCAAGCTGAAATTAGATTTTAGATTCTAAAAGCTTATGCAATCTAGGTGAAATTAATTTTACGATAATTTTACGGAATGTCTTGAATGTATTTTCCATATGTAATCATCGAAATCTTGTGATTCTAGTATTACATATTTTTAGTTATGATGTTCATTTTTAGAGATCAATTTGATAAGAACGCCTAACTGCAAGAGAATAAGTTAAATTTTATAATTTTCAATTTTTTTTCTTATTTTATGTGATTACCATTGTCGAATCTGGTTAAGTTTTCTTAAGAAAAATATTAGTGAACGTCCTTTTGCTGCTATTTCTTATAAGAACGCTTCATAATGTTCATTTTAACAATATACTTAAATAAAATTCTTTCATACAAAAGCAAACCTATAACAATAGATATTATAACGTCTATAAGCATGAATTAGCTCTGGGTGTAAATAAATATTCGCATTCAACATTTTAAACGTGTTTAATTCCCAACCAATTATTTCCCTATACAGTCCATATTCATTCCACTGTGCGAAGCTTACATCGACGCTGGCGCTGGCAGCTACGCCAGCAGAGACAGATCTCCACCAACTGGGGCCTGCCTTTGCCCATTGGGTGCTGGCGTAGTCGCAGTCGCAGTCGGAATGATTGTAAGTGGCCAAAAATGCGACTAATGCGACTTAGCAGTGGAAATTTTGTAGCAAAGACCAAAAAGTACAAAGCACTCGTACTTTGAGAAAACGGGAAAGAAAATTGTTAGCAAAATGAGGGATGAAAATGAAAATAGAAAAGAATTGTTAAGAAGAAATGTTTAAAACTATTGGGGAATTGGCTGTGACAGGTTGTAAGAATCTGTTAAGTATTTAGCTTGAGATTCTAATTTAAGGCAAACACATTTAGATGAAGGCCAAAGAGTTATTTTAAGGATTTGTATAAAGTATAAGAACTATATCAGCTATAAGATATAATCGAATTAATATGACAACATACCTTAGATGTAACAGATTCAGTTTCCAGTTTCATCAAAGTACAATTGTCAACTGTGAACTAGTTCAATTTTGAACTTCTACTTACATCCCCGAGCTAACTCAAAACTTGTTATGCCTTAAAAGCAACCATCTGGGTGGGTTACCAAGCGCAACCCATTATCGTTTAGATACTAACTTAAGTTGTTCAGTATTAGCTAATACTGAGGATAGAGGACGGGGTGGTTCTTCGTGTTGTTTCCACAGCAACTGTGCAAAGCCAAACACACCAGAAAACAAAATACACAAGCCACACACACACATACCTACAAGCAAGTCAAGAATAAACACCTGCTTTTGCATTTGCAATTTGCGGCTTCTTATTGACTATTTATAAGCACATGAAGCAAATCTTCATATATTTGCTGTTATGAATTAATAAATATTTGACTAATTAAATTGTACATAAATATAGAAGTACATACATGATGCGCAAATAATACGAAAGCCTGAAAAAGCCGAAAGCCGACAACCAAGTCATTGGAGGCATATAAACAGCAGAGCTCCAAGTGATCATAAAATACAATATGGTTTCACAATATCGTTTAGCAGAGCTATAAAGATATGTGATGAGAGAGGGAGTATTGGTATGCTGATATAGAAACAAAATACCCAGTGTTTACTATCATATGACATTAGGAAATTATATATAGTGCTAGCCAGTTTAGCCGGCGCTGTCCGGGTTCTTTTATGTTTCTTTTCTAAATGAACTTCGCAAGGGTACATTGAATTGGTGCAGATATATGCAACATAAATCTCCATATATTTTTGATCAGCATCACCAACCACGTTGTCCGTCTGTCTGTCAGTTCATTCGATATATTTTCGTACTGATCAATAAATCCGGATTTTACACCACTAAATTGATGTTAACCTGGCCGATATTAGTATACTGAAAATTATTCCAAAACAATGATCGATATAATTGTGTTATCGATATAATTGTTTTGGAATAAGTTGTACTTATCGATTAATTTAATCGCCGTGCTCATATATCGATATAATACATATTCGCTTTCTGTTGGGCGATATTTGTACATTTTAAACATCTTTAGAAAACGATGTATATCGATAATTATCGATATATCGATGTTATACCAATATGTGGCCCTAGATTTGCACCTCGCCGCTATATACTATATATACTGTAAAACTTGCATGGCGATCGGTCTAATAGTTCAGGCGTCAACATACAACCTTTGACCTCGAAATTGATCCACTTGCAGTTGGGCTATTCAAAAATGGCTTCTTAGTGCGCGCCTAGGTCATAAACTATACCATGTGTACAAATTTCAGCATCAAATGTATTTCCGTTTGACCTGTGCGATGATTCTAAGTCACTTAGTCAGTCGATTGAAAGAGTTTTATATATACACCTAAGTCTGTTTTTACACGGTCTTTTTTTACACGGTTTTGATATAACACGGTTTGAAAATTGAATATTTTTAATTTTTTTACACGATTTTATTCCATTTAGCACGATTTAAAATTTTATGTACTTCAAATTTTTTTGTCAAATTTAATTTTTGCGAAGTATGTTCATATCACAAAAAAGTATTTATGAAAGAAAAAAGTCTGAAACCATCGATAGTATTGATAGTGCTATCGATAGTTTGCGAACACTAGCTTAAAGATTTAAGTGAATTCCCTTTTAGCGCGTACAAGCAATTTTTACTAGTCAAATCAAATGTGAATAGCACTAATTTAGGGGGATTCCCTTTATGTGCATACAATAAAATTTTCTTGTTTTTCACTAATTTTAATAGGTTTTAGAGATTAGGAACAAATCACCTATTTTTGTATACGATCAATGTCTTTTTTTACACGGTTTTTTTTTTACACGGCTTCTCCTGGAACCAATCTACCGTGTAAAAACAGACTTAGGTGTATGTATGTAGATGTAAATATATTCTTTGGATCAAAGGATGTTTTTTTTAGAGTATTTGTAAGCTGCTGTAATTTAATTTAAATTGTAAACATTGTATGCCTAAATTTGTCATTGAAGTTTACAAAATTGAAGGCCAAAATAGTGATAAATGTGAAAAAAAAAGTTAGAAAGTTCCTCTTCAATTAGGCTAGGAAATCGTCGGATAAACATTGAAGAGATTACTAAAAGTTTAGTTGGACTTATGAATAAATTGTGCCCTTAAACCGACCGTAAAGATACTTGAAATTAATTTTCTATATGCAATTATAATAAAAATTGCTACAGCCAACGATTTACCCTGCGTTTCCCTTTCAGCCATATTTTATTCAATTTTTAAATGGCAATTTTTTAATGGAGAGTTCAACTTGATTTCATACGCCATACGCACGTAGGCCGTAATTGTTAGCCATCAACAATTACTGCAACAACAATAACTACAACCGTAACAACTGTCTCATTATTTATAATAAATTGTTGTACAAAAATCACCAAAGTTGGCGCCTCAGTTGGATAAAGAGTATATATATAGGTAAGTATATATATTTGGCTAGCAAGTGCAGCCACAATTTTTCAACTAGTTCCATTAATGTAACGCCCGGTTTGCCTTGTCCAACCTTGTGCAAAAAGCAACATGACGTAATAAAGAAACAAGCAAACAAACAAACAAAAAGACACAGACAGACAGACAGAAACTAAGGTGTAGGATTTGTGTTTTCTGTGTTGAGGTAGAGACACGCCTTCGCGTGGGAAGCATAAGAATACCAAAAACAATGATATTGTTATGGCCAATTCTTTGTGCGATATTTTGGCAGTGCGGGTGTAAAGGCAGTTTTGGCTTGGCTTGGCACTTACCCAAGGCAACAAGAAATAGTTAGATAATCAAGAAATAGTGCCACTGCTTACCTGGAAGTAAAGAAAATATGAGAATTATTTTTATTGTTGGAAAAGATAAGACAATTGATAAAGGAAATGAATAGGCTAGAAAAGAATGGGAAATTGCGAACAAAGCAGTAATTGTTAATAAGAAAGAAAGATTGATAAATGTTTTAAAGTTCGATCTGATCGATTTTAGTGATCCATCTGTTGTGGAAACTTAGATCACTACTATATCGATCCTAAGACACATAAATGCATATATCACAATCCCTAAATACTTGTGCCCTTTCTTGGTAACCATACATATATCATTTCCACCTATTTTCATCGATTAAACAACATTGTCGGTGCCACGTTTCTTTTCACCAACAGACAACCAACCAAAGCATTAAGGAAAAGTGAAAAAGAAAAATATGAAGCAAAACATAGGGAAATAAGCAGTTAAACCATAACATAAACGAAAATCGATTTTTAACCCAAATGTGACGTTGACCCACAATCAAGAGAAATAGAAACTTAAACCGAAGAACCCACACACACACATACACACACACACACACACGACTTTGTCAGACATTACGAATTTTGAAATTGAAGCATAAACGTTGCAATTATCATAATTAATGCAAATGCGCCTTAAAGTAGACCAACAACAAAGAGGAATAAAAGAACAAAAAACAAAAAATCAAACACTTAAAACCATTTAAAAAACGTTTACTTAAGCTTGAGTATAGAAAATTACTGTTACAGCTAAAGTTTTAGACAAAGGAAATTCGCAAGCCAAATCTTTTTAAATTGAGTTTGGGAAAAATGCTTCTAATTTAAAAATAATCTATTTAGTCACTTGTAATCTTAGAAAATATTTGGATTTCATAAACAGTAAATTTGAATTTTTGTTTTCAATTAATTATTATAATTTTGAAAGCTTCTGATAAAGAGATCGTGGCTGATCTGGAGGCCTGTGAAGCTTTAGGATTTTTGCTGGATTGGAAGAGGTTAAATACAATCGAGATTGAGATTCAGTTTAAATCACGAAGTCAAATGAGCTGCTAATACATGATGGGCTTCCGTGAAGCAAGCGTTTTTCACTCTCCTACGACCTTCAGCCTGCTGACCCAAAGAAGTTGGGAAACATTGATCGCTGACACATACATTTTATAATTGTATTGGGTATTCTTGCGCACATTTGACCATTTTAATCAACATTAGTTTTTAAGCAGCACAACATTTTTTGTAATATTTTTTAAGCGATTTTTTTACATTATTTAAAAGCGATGTTGTATTTCATTAGATTTTTTTCTACTTCATATTTTGATACAATTTGAGAAGCGTCCAAGTTTGCTGGCTAAATTTGATTTCCATTGAATCACTATATAACATATAACTCCCATAGCATTCATTTAGTACTAAAACTTCTTTCCTTTTCATTGAAATCAATTCAAATTCAGTTTGGAACTGAACCCCCGTCCGTTGACCATCAGTTGGTCTACTATATAATCTGGCCATTAACTTGTTACAGGACGTCTAATTGTACCCTTCATGCTTGTTTTCATTTGTAACATTTGAAATATATATCTCGAAATTGAGTCCATCTGACATTAATATGCCTAAGACCAAACTTAAACTTTTCTTTTACAGGAAATGCCCAAAAGCTCTTTTCAAACACACAAACTTTCCACATTTCACCTTGGCTCAATGCCCAGGCCAGGTGTAAAACCCAATCAGAGATTTTCATTAGGCGCTTACTCGTACCCAAAAAAACAAAAATAGGTTTGACTTAGAGTCAGTTTTTTATTTATTACACTTTTTCTCCACATTTCTTTCGCCTTTGGCTTTGACTAATTGTCAATGCTCTGTTTGCGTTGGGCCGCTGGGCAGTCGAAAAGTGAAACGAAAGAATTCCCCAAAAGCTAGAAGTTGCCAGTTAGGTGAGCATTAAAAGTAGGTACGATTTAATTAGCTCAGGTCAGTTAAGCCAGAAAACTCCAGCAGCAAAGCAAATGCGGAAGAAAAAAAGTGAACAAGAGTTGCATAAAGCCTTTGGGCTTTGTATATGGGAGTGGGATCACACATCTTCCCAGAGCCTCAACTGATAACAATCTATATGTCACTCTTAAGCTGTGGGGGGCTGCCGCTTTGCATCGTCGCACTTGTGCAATTATAACTGTAGGGGCATATTTGGGGGCCTGCAATTCCTACTCGTACTCGTACTTACTTTGTATAAGCAAAACAATGGCAATTGCAAATTGCAATTTGTTCAATTGTCAGAGACAGCAGAAGATCTGGCTGGGGTTAGATATGTGTACATAGTACATAAGTGGCGTATGTGGAGTATATCACTTGATGACGACATCGCTTGCCACACAAATATCAAATAATTATGCGCGACTGCCTGAGTCTATGTATGTTTCTGTGTAGGCCTCGCCTCTTTGAGCTATTAAATGTTTAAGATTTGGAAATCTTTGAAAATTGAAAATCGTTGTGGAAATCTCCATATCATCTCAATGTAAAGATGGCAGGCGGCGTACACAAAAATAAAGTACCGCCTACTCTGGTGCAAAGAAAACAACAAATAAATAAATAAATAAATACATAAAATATTCAACCAGGTGTGCAACTTTGGGCAAGACAAATCAGGAAAATGTTTCAAAATTATGCTAAGGAAGTTGAGAGAATTGGTGATGTATTATGAAATGATTATTTGAAATTTATTTGAATGTTACAGCACAGCTGTTGAGGGACAACTTTTGTTTAAGTTTTAAAATAAGAAAAATAAAATAAAATAATTATATCGTATATTTATTATAATGCATTGAAGGAAGCTTATTTGATCAGAGGCATGAAATTTTATTTATTTACTTAAGGTAAATATTCACCCGCTTTTACTCAAAATATTATTGTAATTCTTCTAAGCTTCTAAGCCATCATACTGTTAGGTAATCCAAATGTTTTGATGTTTTCATTTATATGGTTTAAATTTTGTAAATACATAGAATAAGCTTTAGAACAAAACAATTGAAAATTTAGCTATAAGGAGAATATACTCCAAATGAGTTTCAAATATGATAAGGAGTTGAAGATACTCATTAGGTTATGCATAAGTTATATGAAATTATGAATGAAATACTGCATTTTACTATATACGTCTAATATGAATGCTATAAAACTGTAAGGTCCAAACAAAATGAATTAATTCGATTGCAGTTGATCGTTCAATGGATTATGATGCCATATAGCCTCATCTGTTGTACTAATAGACCATATACAAGCGGTTCAGATGAAGAACAAATGCAGAGACTAGGTTAAAATAATCAACTCTCTTATTTGACTTTGAAAGGAGCTTCAGGCAAAAACTTGGATGAAAACTCTTGCCAAGTGCATTCATTGCTTTAGAACAGTGCTGAGCATTTACGGATGTCTAAAAACATCGATGGTATCCGATGCATCGATGTTATCTGTAGTTTTTTTGTTCGCGATGTATCGATGTTTAGTCAAACATCAAAATATTACACACTTCAATTGTTTTAGATCCCCGATTTCAGAAAATCCATTTCAGAAATCCGTTGGTGTGCTAAAATGTGCTTTTACATATCAATTCTTTGATCATGTCTTTCACCAAAGAGTCAACTAATACACTGAATTTAGAATCAATAGAGTCTTCTTTCTGGAACCACCACCACAAGCTTGCGCACTCATGTTCATATAAGCCCACTGAAGATATTGAAAACGATATGAGCGCATATGTAAGAATGCCCATTGATTTGTGGAATTCAATGGACAGCATCTACTCATATATATTTTTGGCATTATCTAGCAGCTTTAATCAGCACTGGGAGCATATATATAGTTGGAGCATCAGTGCCCTCAGAATGAGCTTCATCAGCGGCATCGAAAGACTGAGCCGTATAATGTTCCTACATAGCATTGACAAAGAGTATTGAAACCCATTTGAGATTTTGCTACGTCAACATCAACATTTGATCTCAGTGGCCATCCCTGGTGGACATTACCCTTTCCGTTACCCCTTCCGTTACCGTGCATGTGTAATTGCCACGCGCTGAAGGCAACTTGTACAAGGAGTGAAAGAACGAAGTTGATTTTGTAATTTTATGATTTTTAAAGGATATTCAGAAGACATATTTAAAAGATCCTTTCAGATTTACTGCGAACTTCCATAAATACAGAAAAGTAGACTTTGAAAAATTAATAAATTAAAGAACATAATTTTTCAATCAATAATTTTTCTAAGCTTATATTTTTTATTTTTATGCCAGCACATTTCGATTCGATTCTCCATCGACACCTGCAAATTTCTCAATTGCTCTTTAAATATTACTTAAATTTGCTAAACAATTTCATTCAATTTATATATAAAACCAAATAAATTATTAATTTGCAGTTTGCTTTCCAAAATTACGTTAAAAAATAAAAACAAATTGTCTGATATTATTGTCAATATAATAAAACCATAAAACATTGAATTGAAATTGTTATTGCAAAACTGTTGGAAAAATAAGTGGACAAACGCTTACTTTTACATAAAAACTTTAATGGTTTAAGTGTTCCAAGTGGGAAAACATAAGTGTGCCTTAAAATGGTGGTCAAAAGTGTTGGTCGTTTCCTCTTTACTTTTTTATTTTTATTCATTATGCAAATTGTTTCAAATTGCTGGCAAGCGACAGGTGTAGGATTGTTTTAAAAACAAATAAAAAGGAGTTGGAAAAATGAAAGGCACCTTAAGCGAGGGCAGGGGGGGCATGCAGGCAGGCAGGAAGGCATGCAGGCAGGAAAAATAACAGCGAAATACAATTTTGTACAAAAATATCACGTACGAATCATTTTGAAAAGACTTTGTTGCTTGTGGAAGGGCCGCGCCGTGGCACAAAGGCAAAAACGGAAGCCAGTGGGCTGGAGGTGGAAGTGGCAGAAGTACAAAGATCATTTGCTATGGCACACACAACTTCTTAATTGTTGTGCGAAACTTTGGCAATGCATACGGAATGAGTAAAATGAGAGACAGTGTGGAGAAAGATGACAGAAAGGCAGGAAGTGCAAGGTGAAAGCCTTAAAATGTAAATAAATAGAAATAGATGAAGGAAGTGATGGGAAAACATCGTTGATTAAGATGCTTTTGACAAATTCCTGAGAAAATTGGAGAAAAGACACAGATAATAAGTTAAGCAAGTCGATGATGACAAGAAAAGTTGTAATAAAAGGGTCTACTAAGAATTCTAATGAAAATTTTAATTTTAATCTGATTTGGAATGATCAGTTCAGTCTCCTTACCATCCACTTACTTTGCTTAAAGGCCTCCAATTAAATCTCCCTAAAGTCTATATACCCTAAAGCACACTCCACCGTACATTTTCGCAAGAAATTATCTTGCTCAATTTGCTCCAGAAAAACGTTAATCCAAATTCATCATTGAATTGTTCGCCAACTACTGTCGAACATTTGCTGCAATCTCCGAATGATGATTGGACATAAAAATTATGTTTGTTAACTTCGAAGCTGTCAATGTCTCTGTTTCTTCATAAGTTTCGTATTGAAATTTGCCAATTGGAGGAGGCATTATAAAAATGTCATAGTCATGGTAACTATTTGGAAACTATTTGGTGGCCATTCATTAACGCCGAAAAATTTCCAATGCTGGCAATGTCAGTCTCTCATGCTGGAAAGTGAGCTTGTGACTTTTCCTTTGCCCAGTATTTCAGTTTCAGTTTTTTTTTGTTGTGTTTTCTTTTTCGCAAACATGTTTTTCCTTTTGTGTTTTCCTACACCTTGAGCCACTAAGAGAGTTCGTGGCAGGTGAAACTTCATTTTTAGTGTGGGTTGCATTTTTGTTGTTGCTGTTGTAATTGTTATATAAAAATGTCTTAAATTGGTTTGGAGAGTGCAATGTGAAGCAGCAAAATCTGCTGCAATGGCCGCTGTGTGCGCCTCAAGGTCATTGAAATTTCATTTCCAATCTTTGGCGGAGCTTCAAGTTTTAACTAAAAATTATGGCTTCGACTTGGGCAAATTTGATAGGATTTCCAGCTGAGTAAATGTGAAGATGAGAAAATGATCAAAGGGCCACAACGAGGTCGTGCCAAATATTGTACATTTTTGCTAATTTTCAGTTAAGATGAAATCATACGCTTCGGGTCAAGATTTGCGGAAGGGGAAAGACTTTCTTAAAGTAATTTTTCAGCGAGGATACTGATATTTTCGTGAGATTTGTAGCACACATTTGACTTGCCAAATCATGAAGAATATACAAATTTGATGAGAATGAAATATAAATGACTTTGAACTCACCCTATAATCATAATCATGACGATTCTCCAGACTTATATCGCTATACATGTCTTCAGTTGTATCACAGTTGGAACTACGGCCAGATGAGTTGAAACTCGATGATCTGTAGAGTTGGCTGCAACAATAAAATCATTTATTGATAAACATATATTAAAAATAAGTTTTTTTAAGACTCATTTTAATTTCATATTTTGTTGGGAGTGGGTCTGCATAAAGCAGCTAGAAGAGGGCTAAGTTCCACATGCACTTAGCTTTACAGAGGCTGCGCATTCTGTGCAGAAATGGGATGAAATTGGAGGCCAAAGCCGAGTTTTCTATGGAACCTATCCCTCTTATAGTTACTTTATGGGGTCTGTGATTGTCTGTATGGTTTGTGTCTACGCTGAATGCTTTTTTCTCTGCTATCGTGTCTTTGCTAAGGCAAAAGTTTCAGGTCTTAGTGCAGACACCAACCGCCACACATGCAATGTAACTAAGTAATGCCTACCACACTGTATTTAGCCAAGACAGCACACAATAGCTGTGGCTCTGGCAATGTGTATGCCATTCAATGACCCTAAAACTGTGACTGTTAAATTACGACCGATTATTCAAATTTTAAAATCGCAGTCTTATATTTTCAAGCAAACAAAACTATCAGTAACAAATATTAACTAAAATCACAACTCACCTGGCTAAGGCATTTGAGCTTATTTGCCTGCGACCGGAACTGGAAAATAATAATTAAAATAAAGACAAATTTAATAAAGAGAATTGCTTTTGTTTACTTCCTAAAGCCTTAAATGTTTAAGAAGTGTGCTCTTTGGCATTTAATCAGCAATATATTTACAAAATAAATTTAGCTGACATTGAATGTGGGCTAGTTCAATGCAAACAAGATATAGCCAACAGCCAAACACGTGATAATGAAAGAAACAACAATAACATAGAAAAAAGACCAAATGATAGCCACCCACGCAGCTGTTAAAGACAAGCGCAGGTAAAAAACCAAAGGAAAATAAAAGAAAAACAATGCAGCCAACGGCTATAAGAAAAACCGACAGCATAATTACGAAACCAGAGCGCGAACAACAAAATACTTGAATTATTAAAAGTGAAAATGGAAAATGAGCAAGGAAAACTTTAAAAATGTATAAATATGTTTTACTAAATGTGCACAAAATTAGGCCAATGATGGAAAACTTTACTATGCGGAAAATGTGGAAAGCTACATGAAGGTGAAAATCAAATGTGAAACAGTAAATAACTTGAATATAAGTTTAAAATAATTGTTTTAGTATGAAATAAAAAAACACCTTAAATTAACTTGAATGTTTTAAATGATTTTTGTGTATAAATTAAAAATACCTGTAAAATGGATTAGGAGTAGGGTGGAGAGGCTATACATAGGTTGACTGATGGGAATGGCCGTTGTGACTCTTGCAACAGTTCTCGTAGGTCAATTGATTGCGAGAAAGGAAGGGTGACAATTTGCATGGACCAATTTGACAGCAGACGTTGTCACTTTTGCTGTCAAATTTATCCAAGGCTGTGGGTTAATTTTACCCACGAAATTTGCTTATGTGTTTATGGTGTGAGATCTTACATATAAGAAACTTCATATTAAGAACTTAAACAACAGAGTAAAATATTGATTTCAATCAATTCAACTTTGCCATTTAACATTGATAAATCGTTTATAATTTTCTGTATTGCAACTTTAGACTTCCGGCACTGAACTAATCATGCTCGATTGATTGAAGGTGTGGATTTCGTATATGTATATTATGATGAATGAAATTCTTAAAAATATCACAAAAATGTATTTTAATATTTAAAAAAATATACAAAAAAATAAATTTTAAAATGTTGTCTAGAGTTTCACTATGACAGAAGCAGGACATAAGCAATTTAATGTATTTTAAAATTGATTTTTAAGTAGAATTTCAGTGACAACTACTCGACCCACATTGATAAAACTTACTTCTTAATTACTTCGAAATATTTTTCAAAGTAATTCTAATTATTTTTTCATTACAGATTTGAAAAGGGTAGGCAATGCTTATCAAACTGTGTCATATACATACGCAAACAAATTAGTTGCTTTTGCTGTATTTTCCACATTTTTGCGGTTTGTTTATTGAGTTTTTACACATGCAAATTATTCATCTTATATAGCTAAGCCAAAGCCGCAGAGCAAAAATAGTATTTTTCGCTTGAAATTTCTACTTTTATAGAAAGGCGGCAAATGACTAACCAAAAGTTGGCCACAAACATACGTATATATACATGTGCATACATTTATGTTTGTAGCTATGTGTTTTTATGTGTCTGCTGCATTTGAATCTGAACTCATTAACCCACTTTAGGCACTAGTTTTTGTTTCGGTATCATCTGGTTTAGAGCTGAATGGGATTTATTTTTAATATAAAACAAAAATTGCAAATTAGTATATAAAAGTAAAGTAAATATTCAGTACAAAAAATGTTCACAAACATGACAGTTTTAATGTTGCGCAATTTGCAAAGCATTTGAACACATGGCTTAGAGTTGTTGCAAAACAAACATACAATCGACAGTGCAAACAGGTGTACAAACGATTGAAGTTGTTATTGCTTAAAACTGGAAAAATATAATGATTGATTAAAGAAAACATTAATTACAATCTAAGAGAATCTAGCTTGCTTTAGCTTTGGCGACACTTTAAATTCCATCACCTGCTCATATGAAATGAATATATTTTAGGATCGGATCCGACGCTTATTTTAGAGTATTGCAAACCCTTTCAACTCTCAAATAACTGTCTCATTATAGACATGCCAGCTTCAATTTGCTGTACATAGAAATTATAATACGTATATATATAACATGCAATAACATTTCCACGCACATATTTGTGTACAAGCAAATAAAAACAAAAAAAAACCACATCAGCAAATGACAGTTAATTATAAAAATGTTCAAGGTAATGACATGTAATCGGTGGAGTACCAAAAACATATGAAAATAATAATAAAAATAATATCATAAAACCAGATTTAAATAAAATACGATTAAGGCCATTGGAGTGTAGGCTAAAAAACAAGTTGAATCAATTTTACTTCATTTTGATAACCTTGACTGTATGGCAACTGTATCTGGCTACAATTTGTTATCATTAAAAATTTTATGAAATTTTAAACGCTTGCAGAAAATTGTGGTTGCGGTTATTTTCCTTTTTCACTCTTTTTTTTTGTGTATGACGAAAACTTTAAACAAAACGTCAAAGTTTAAAGCAAATTTGCAAATTTAACAAACACACACCTGTTGAATGAAACCAGAAATTCTGTTAGGCGGCAGGTAAGCGCTCGTTATATTGCGCACAATGGCCATCTCTGTCTGACTTACACACATTGTGTTACGCTTCGTTTGTTGCTGAGAATTTTTTGTGGGCTTAGAATTTTGCTTTTGAAAGCTCACTTTTTTACATAATTATTACATTATAATTTTTTGCACTGAGATAATTAAACAATATTTTATAATACAAATTTTATTAAAAAGTTTGTTGATCTTTGTGGCATAGAAATTAAATATGTGCATTTTAAAGCAGAACGGAGTGAAAGAAAGGTTTGCGAAATTTCTCCATTTAGAAAGAGCTGAACAATTGGATACAATGATGACGCAATATTGCTGAACCCACTGACATTTAAGTAGATTTTAGAATTTTCATATAGCTCTTTTCAGAGAGCGCTGTTCGGCAAACCATGCTCTCTAAGACAGGCGCTCAGCGTGAGGAGATGGATCTCAAAGAAGCATATAAGTGAATGTCTATCTGTCTGTCCTTTATAGGCGCATAAACTATTGGACCGATCGGTATGAACATTTTACTGTATGCTAATTTGGGCCAGAGGAAGATGAAGGGCTATTTTGAAAAAATGGGCGTGTGGCTATAGGCTATAGTGAAAATTCGTTATATCTTTGCATCTATTGGACCGATCGCCAGGAAATGTTTACAGTAACCTAATACTAACTTGGGTAGCTATACATCGCTTTGAATCGTCCTTATATAAGCGAGCGATTGCCATGAAATTTTTACATTAGACTAACACCGGCCAGGAAGGTCGAGATATATATCGGTTTGGAATATCGATATAACGCGTTATCGATATAACGAATTAACGAGTTATCGAATATGTGTATTGGTATATTGAGTTATCTATATATACACACTTAATGTACAATTATCGATATATTAAGAAGGCGATATATGTATATCGATATATTTAGATGTCGATATATGTATATCGATACATTGAGATGTCGATATATGTATATCGATATATTGAGATGTCGATACTGGATATAGATATACTGAGTGAGATGTTGATAATGGATATCGAAATACTGAGCTGTTGATATTTTATCGAGGTTCTACCGCCACTCCGAAAAACAACTTCTAGAATACCACAGACACTTCTGGTAGTTTGTAAAGCAAGACAGCAATAAAACCACAGCGATCACTAGCACAACAACAAACATGATCAAGAGAAGGATCTAAAATTTCATAAAATCTAATCAAGGTCGGATAAAGAAACTCAAAAAAGTACACTACTTGGTGGGCTTTAGAAGCTAATAGATGCTCATGTTTCCGTTCCTCACAAGTTCATAACTATGAACCTTTGCTGTCAATATGATGATATGTGCTACATATTTTCTTTAAAATATAAAAGCACAAAGCACATAAAATGTTATCGATACACAAATTAACTAAAGCTATTGAGGTTATAATAAACCATTTAGTTTTCGAAAAAGAGCCTAGGAAACTTCACTAAACTTACCTAGTCAACACAGCTTTCATTACTTACTTAAACTACCCATTACACCATTACAACTTCAATGAATGCCTTTGTTCATTTCTTAGCCTTGCCTGTCAAGTGAGGTGCCAATATTTGCATCGTTTTAACAACGAAGTGTTAATTAAAATCCGCCTTAAGTCACCGGACAAAAGGGTGCTCAACTATAACCTGTTTTATCGCACTTGTTATACCTTCTTAACCCAAAGGCAAACGAAGTAAAAGTCAAGGCACAGGTAGACGAAAGTTTTAATAAGCCAGTCATAACTATAGCCGCCATAAGGCTGTTGTTGATCATTAAAACCCCAAAAACAAAATTAAATAATAAGCAAAAGTCGAGAGTTTCTTGAACTTCTCTACCTCTCGATTTGAATTCAAAACAGACAATCAACATTATTCACAATATCTCTTTTTCTTATTTTCTTTCTTGTTGCCATTTGCTTTATATGCTTTTTTATGTCTTTTAAAGTTATTTATGTCTCATGTGCATTTTACACACCCTGCTCAAGCCTCTGCTGTCTCCCTCCGGCCGCCCAGTTTCAAGTCAATCAATCAAGCTTTGCTTTGGCCAAAATCAAGTTAGGCACCTGTCTAATGTTTTGACCCACATTTGCTATAATAATATTTGCATTTCAGCAAAAGATATATGCATATATTTTGCGTAGACAACGCTGATGAGCAGCTGCCGGAAGTTTTTACGGAGTCTTGTATAAGGTGGAAAAATGAAACGCTTGAATAAGCGAGGCATTTTTTTTTAACTTTTCATACTAAAATGAGAAATTGCAAACGTTCAGGCGCCATGGGAAATTCGCCTAATGAAAAGTATTATGACACTTTGTTTCACTTTTCGCTCAGCAGGTCATTTAATTATAGACATGTCAGAGCATTTTTATGTTTGTATTTGGCGGTTTAACTTTTTAATAATAACTTGGCTGAGCAACTTTTTTGTGGATTGCAATTTACTTTAAGCATGATGGGAAATGAGTTGGCAAATTTTGTTTGATTTTTTTCTAGCTGAATAAATCACTTTTTTTTAATGAATGAATAAGATTTTTTTCTGCCCATTTAACATTTTTTTTTTAAAAAGAGGAATTGTGTAAGCTGAAGAACATAATTATCACTTAGAATTAATTTACTGATGAAAACTATTCAGATATTCATAGTAAATACAAAAACAAACAATACGAACTAAAATAAGTTTTGGTATACAAAAAATGGTAATCTGTTTTTCTTTCTTTAATTGATATATATATATATATATATATATATATATATTGTATTACTTTAGGCAAACGGCGCACAACTGCAAGATATTGTTCCTTCTAACAAAAACTGTATATACATTATATTCCTTTAATTCGATGTTTGAACAAAACAAATTGTCACCGAATCTTGGCGTGCTTTCTTAGGCTTCAGCTCTACTAGTCGACTTTATTTTCGACTTTGGTTTGAATATCATAAGCATATATCCGTGTTTCATCAACAATTTTGACCCTTTTAAATGACTTTTGTATCGATTGATGTTTCACAATTAACGGTTCCACAGGAATCTACTTTGCGATGTCATCTAAATAAACTGAATAGATAACAAAGAGGATAAGACACAAAGGATCCCAACTTTGTGAAAATGAAGAATCATTCCTTGGCCAGTATGTTTTCTATGTCTACATTTTACCTTCTCAGTAAACGATTATTTCGGAGAGTTATTAGCTTTATTCTGTTGCCCAAGTCAGCCACACTAATAATATTTTCAGCCTTCTGAGAAGACATTCTTTACGCCAGCTCTGCTACCTTCATCTCTGCAAGAATCCCTCATGCTACTTCGTCTCACTAGATTTGAACATCGTCAATACCTTTCCAATATTAAACTTTAAGTAGATAATTTCTTATTTTTCATTTTAGCAATTTTGAATAGGAAAATTCTTTATCCAAACGTGAAATTGTTATTTCAAGAACGTTTTAAGCTCATGCATTTTTTAAAAGTTAAAAGTTTTAAAGTTTAAGACTGGAATCAATACTCAAAACACTTCAAATAAGATTTTACTTTATAATATTCTTAGGCCAAGTTCGATTTGTTGTTCTAATTAGCACAATATAGACTTGCTTTAAGTCTCCAGACTATAAAATGAAAAGCTTCAATATTTAGGATTAATTCTATAACATAAATTAACTTGTTTATCTTTTTCTATATCTAATTTATACGAGCTTAGAACGAGGACCAATCAATGTTTTTCAAGCTTTCCAAAATGAAAAACAGATATTAACCTATCAATATATAGTATTATATAGTATATAGTATAAAATGGGGCTAATAGTATGGCCAAAACATGCCATGTTATCCTTACTAAAACATTTCAAATAAATTTCTTCTTACTTTTTAAAAGCTTTTTGAAACTTGATGTCTCAATTTTAATTGCCTTTTTGCGTTGATTTTTTTGGGAATGAAATAAAAAATTGTTATTTTCTTACACTATAAAAAAACAAATGAGAAATACTTTAAATAAAGCCAACTCCATAAAAAACAAATACAGATATGATCATTGGAATGGGATAATTGTGGAATTTCTAAAGAAATACACAATGGCATTGTGAAAGTCTTTTGCTTTTCCTTTTCTTTTGGGCGTGGGGGTGCGTTATACTTAATTTTTTCTTAAGAATTATGCGTGCAAACAACAACAAACTGAATAATGTGTAGTTGGGGGTTCTTGATATATTATAGTTAGTTATACGCACTTCTTACGCAAATGTGTACGATGGTCATAGGGAAAGTATTCAAAATATTCATCATCCATGTGTTGGGCGTTGGGCTTTGGTTTTCCAGTTAAATCATTTGCTTAACAGTGTTGCTTTGGGCCATTAGCCGCATTGTGTGTCATTGAAATAGCTTTGTTTGTTTGACTCTTGTGACTGATAAGTATGTTAACCTAAGATAAGGCTTAATTGCTTTCTGAGGAGTTAAGCTATATACTTAGCATGTATATTTCTCTGTATTTTATCATAATTTTAATGCGGCAGATAAGTCATTCACATCTTTTTATATTTGGCAACATGTACAAAGTTCTTTAGAGGTGATTTAATAAGGAAGATGCTGTTGTAACTTTGTAGTTTCTAGTGGAAGTAAATCCTTTATACAATATATCTTCTCATACAATCAAAATTGCAATCAACTTCAAATTCAATATTTTGCTTTAGTCAGTCCAAAAGAGCAGAAGAGCCGCTTTAACTTTGATACAATTTCATACAAAATAACACACATAGTATGACTACATATAGTAGACATCAAACGCAATTGGCCGACCGGCCGACCGACCGATCATCATTGACGACTCAACGAACGCTGAACTGACTCCTCATCGAACATCGAACAAATTAGACACACTTTCGCAATATCCATAGAGCCATAGAGGCAGCCACACTTCACTTTTCATTACGAATCTTTTCAAGCCGAACCAACAACTGCAGCCAATATTAACAATAACAATAACAACAACAACAATTGTAACAAACAACACTTCAGCAGCGTCTATGCGATTAATGGCTAATATTTTATAGACACGCGCTTTTGGTCTGCTTGTGGCACAACGACGCTCTGATAACGTCGTTAAATGCCGCCTCAGAAAGCGAAATCACACACACAATGCACAGCAGACAGCAGACTGCATTGGGCATTAATGGAGCTAGAGGTGTGCACGGTGCTTTAAGCACTTTTTCAGGCACACTCACGAAACTTAATTTTCATCACGATAGGAGGATTTGATGTATCCGCATGATCACGATCCGTCTCCTATTCAGATGAATATATTCGGATTATCTTTTGCAGGGTTTACCTAATGTGCAAATGTTCTGCTGATCGATAAAGCAACATTTATTTTAATCAAAATCACACCACAACTTAGTTTAAGAACAATAACTTATAATTTTTATATTTCAGAAAGGTTTATAAGCTCCCCCAAAACGACTTTTTTGTAAACTATTCATTAGATTTTCTATTTTTTTTTCACTAAATGAGAAATTTTGCTACTGCCACTGTTTGGAAATCACTTTATATATAACCTATTTATTATATATCATCAACTAAAGTTAAATAGTCGCCATACAAATCGTCAGACACATCCTCCTTCAGAATCATAAACACTCACGATCACACCTCTAATTCCAATGCACCTCAAACTATCTCAACTGGCCAACAAACAATGAGATTGTTCATCAAATGGTGTGGGTAACTTTTGTTTAGCTACCGGCTGGCTCTTAGACAGTAATTAAGGCTGCTCTTAAACGATTTCGATTTGATTTTGATTGATGGTTTTGGGCAAAACAAGGGCGTTAAAGAAGAGCCTGTTGAACTGCGAGAATAACTTTCATTGTGATTACAAAGAAGAAATTACACATAAATTCAAATGTTGCCAAATGTAAGTCGTCTTAGCAGTCTTTGTCAAACTTATCCGGATGCAAACGTAAAGCACAATTTTCTTGCCAAACTAGCTGGATTATGGGAATGTTGATTGCTCATTTTAACCCATGCATTCTAACCAGACTGCTGGGAGACTGAAAAGAGCTGGGACACATGTTAACAATGGCTCAGACGGCAATTTGTTGATGCGTCAAGACCTTAAAATTGTATTAACATATAAGAAATCGATAACTTAATGATAATTTCTAGATGGCTTGGGGAAAAATCGTATCAGCGCATAATATATTTCACGATTGCACTGTATAAGGTGAATTTTTGAAACTTTCCTGACATGATGAGCTTGTTTGAAATCAATTTTATGACTTGATAAAGTCGCTAAAACGTCACAATCGTGATGAAAATTATCACCTTTATCATAGCTAAGAATCAGACGCTGTTGAACAAGAATAGTTCAGCGGATTCTTAGTTCACATAATAAGATGAAATAGGGCTCAACAGCAGCTCATAACAGTTAAGAACTGACGAAGTCCGATGCAAATTTAGGTTATACAGTGATGCTTATATAATACCAGAAATATACTAGTACTATATGAGGAGTTTTGGCATGGGAATGAGCTACATGACTAAGAAACTTATAGGATCAGATGAGCATTTCATGTCCTTGATGTACAATAAATGGCTTATCAAAACAGACATTATATACATAGCTAAGAAAATAGTTTTATGTAGAAATAGATGAACGTCAGTATGACTAACAGAGATGCTTTACAAACATCTCGGCAAACAAATAATACATCCTTCAAGGGCTTCAAGATACTTCAAATTTTCCTCATAATTTCTGTTTTCGACTGTTTTCGACATAAGTTTCTTAGTCGTGTGACAACAAAAGACCGACAACACCAACAAACATGACTTTAAACCTCACAAAACTTGTAATATATGTATGGATGCAATTGAAATTTGAAATCCAACATATATATATATATATATATCTACAAAATACCATTACTCAAATTAATATTCAAGGCAGCGCCTAGTGTCACTGTGTGATTGATGCATCTGAAGAGTGCAACAAAAGGGCGTGGGCACAACAACAACAACAATAACAACAGTGACAGTACACACCATCACGTGTAAAGGCAGCCAGACAAGACATAGAGACGCAATTTTTAGTCTCTCTCCCTCTCTCTTTCTCTTTCCCTATAATCAAAGGAATGTGCAACAATATTACTATTTGTTGTTTTTGTTGATGTTTTTTTGTTTTTGTTATTGTTATTGTTGCTATTTGCTATTGTTGCAGTCATTAAAGCGTGACGCCGTAAATTATCAAAGTGTAAAAACTACAACTGAAAAACTATGTACAACTATGCATTTACTACACAAAAAATAATAAGATAAATCTCATAAAGCGCTCTGCTCGAATTAAAATCGTTTTCTATTCCATGCGAAAGCGAAATTTATGGCCAGCAAATCTTTGGCACATCTTCTTCAAACAAACAAATGTTACACATACGCCACATTGTCGGCGACTTTCACATACTTTTTTCTATGCAGCGGAATTTTTGGTTTGGCTAAGATTTTGGTTTTATACCGGAACAAACACACTGCACTTCGAATATTGCGAATTTGCGGAAAAATACAAAATCCGCAGTGAAAATTTGCCACTACCGAACGCGTTGGCAGCAAGTTTTAAACTAAATAAATATACCAAAAAAATATTTCAACATCATTTGTTGGCTGAATTCCCAGTCTAAAGGCGGCTAAAACCAAACAGGTTCGAAGCAACAACAACAGCCGGAGAGAGAGAGAGAGAGAGAAAAGGCAAAAAGCATAATAAACAAAAACGTCTGGGCCAAGAGTAAAACAAGTGGTGGAAGATAGTGAGAGAGCGTGAGCAAGCTAAATGGCCAAAAGGGAGAGCCAAGAACTATTGCCTATGCAGTTCTTACTTGGGTAGAAGTAAACAGGGCTGCCAGATTGTTGAAATAAAATGAAATAGTAAGAGAATATAAGCTATAGTGAGTTTGGGAAATCGAAAAGGAATACTCGTAACCCAACAAAATTAGAACTTGAATCATTTGAAACAATTTATAAGAGAATTGAAGCTTGAAGGCTTATTATGCTTAACATAAAATTTAATATATTTCTTATAAGCAACCTAACTCTTCTACTCTTTATAAATGTACTCAAAAAGAATACTCTTTCATTGTGTTAATCATTTAAAATTATAATAAATGGGTAACTTTATGGTGTACATTTAAGAACTTCAGTTCTCTATGTCGAGTTGGACATTAAGAGAATTTGTAATTTGTGCTTATTATAATTATAATTATTAATTAACAGTTCTAGTTTTAAATTTATATTTCATTTTAAACAATCTGGCAACTCTCAACGCTTGCGAAGCCAAGGCATCCTCCCCTCATCATCTTCAAACTTCAACCAACCTCATGCATTTGCAACATGTTGGCTTCTCCAAATGTTTGAAAGACATTAAGACAAATTCTTTGAGCGTCTCTGGCAAATATCCAGATAGATTAGATAAATACATATATATTTTCTCCTATAATACATATATATATATTCTCGTATATAATAATATATACCACGTTCCACCTTCAGCTATTCAGCATAGATATTTTCAAGCTCATTTGGCTGCCAAATTAACTACAAGCCTGCCAACAAGCCCCCAAAAAATGCCAAACCAATGTCTGAAAATTAGACAGCAGCAGCAAGCGCACTTCAAGACTAATTGGCGAAGGTCTCGTCTCGCTGCAGAGAACTGTAATTTTGGTATGCGATTTTAGAGAAGTGGGAAGTGAAAAATGCAATCAAACTGAAGGTTAGAGGCAAATCAGACAACAATTGGAAAAAGACGTCTATGTCTCAATGAATGGTTAAACTATGAGCAGCAGCAGCAGCAGCACAGAATGTGAAGGCAAGGTTAGCTGGGATAGGTACATATGTCGATAAGAAAACCAGTAGATAGGGTAAACTTACTCTACATTTATTAAAAGATAAAGTTTACCAAACATAAATTTTTTTTTAATTTTTCTATACTCAAACTAGCACACTTGCTGCTGATTCAGAATATATAAATATATATATATGTACTTTATCAGATCGGGAAACGCTATCCTATGTCCTAGTGTAGGATTATGAGTAAACAAAAAAAAATATAGCTTCCACAAACTTTAGAGTGAAGAAGGCCCCGGCGAGATTCGAACTCACGATCTCCTGTTTACTAGACAGGCGCTTTAACCAACTAAGCCACGGCGCCGTTGTGCTCTCCCTGGTTGAAATAGTCCATTTGAGAGAAGAGTGAAGAGAGCAGCATGTGTATATTGATAGTCAAGTATTCGAAGAAGTCAATTTGTATAATTAATATTTGTGCAGATATCGAAAGATGTTGAGAGAAAGATATGGAAATATCATATCAGCTTATACGAAGCATTTTAGCAAATAAATTCATCAATTCAAGTTTTAAATATTTGTAAATATTATAATTTTATAAATTTGTAAAGACATTAAATTCAATAAAGTAATAATAATCCTACCATATCAGCTAGGAGGTTAAAATTTTGCGTCCTAAAATTTTAATTAATAATGGCAAATATCTGCAGAGTCTATTTAAAGCTAAGTGCCCCTTTAATAGAATCAGAATCTGCCTTAAGAATCTGAAAGCTTGGAATTACTTAATTTCATACTTCTAATACATCCTTCGATAATAAGAACACAATTTTGTATCCTATCAAATTTCTACTATAGAATCTATTTCTAGTAGACCTTCCTGAATATGTCATTATTTTTTAAGTCTTTCACATTATTACATGTCCTGATTATAAGAGTTGTAGTTCTCTTGAAAATTTTACAGTTTTTATAAAAATAAACGGCTAAATCAAAATCCAGAAACATGTGGGGGAATTACCATCATGAAATAACATATGAAACAGAACTCAAGATGACCCCGTTCTGTCACAATTGGCAAACAGTCTGCTGGTTTATGTTGAAAGGACACACATGGTACAAGTATCTAGAACAGAATCACGATCCCACTATTCTGGTGGCCTCTTCAATTGTGTTGATATCGATTATATTCACCATAGCCCTGATAGTTTGGCGTAAATGGCAGGATGTAAGTAGAAATTTGAAACTGATTTGATGGCTAATAATGTTGAGGCGCTTGTCCAGGTGTCAATGTCAGAGATACAAAATCTTAGAGATCGTGTTCAGGGTATTAACAACGATATGGTCAATATGCAAGATGCCATAAATGCTGCATTGCCCATTAAGCCAAGGACTTTTTTGATGGTGGATAATCAGCTAAAAGATGTCATGTTTGAACAAAATCAGCTTGCCAAGGATATGGAAGCTGATATCAAGCTTCGTCAAATTGCGTTGGACAGTTCGGAAAAAGAATTAGAGGTAAGTTGAGAATCACTCGTGAGTGATATAATAGAGTATTTTTATATAATTTCCATTGCAGGCATTAGAAACAGAGGAAACTCCTCCTCCTCTAGATAGCAGCCTGAATGAGACATCTGTCATGTTAGCAGAGAAAACTCTTCAGGATACGAAGGAAGAGGAAGAGCCTCAGTCTGAGGTACTGGGTAGAGCCTTCTCGCCACCTAAACTTAATTCCCTGCAGAAGTCAGCAGAGACTCCAAAGCCAACCCTGAAGCGAACTACACTACCACAACCAAAACCTGAGCTGGCTAAATCGAAACCACCGCCTACATTGCCAAAGCCCAAACGCACTTTGACATTGAAACCGCCAGAACAAAAGTTACCATTTTGGCATAATTGAGGTGTGTAATGGGAAGGGGGAGAACAACTTTTCGTAACAAAAATTTCATCAACGGACGGTAGAAACATTTTGTATGTGAATTAAATTCTGAATTGGGAAATAAATAAAGATATGATCACACATGTAGAACAGCTGCAGACTATGGAATCACAGAGTGATCTTGACATGGCAAAGCATTGATAAGTTCGCAGACATGAAATGATATTTTCATTTCCCTGTTCCGCTGATGACAAATTAAATTCATAAAATTAATCTACTTTGCGAAATTCGAATAGATAAACTCAGCGACTCAATTTCCCAGTGGCCAAGGCATGCAATTTGGTGGCCATTTGCACTTTCCTTTGATTTCACAGAGAAATTGTCGAAGAAAAACCCCAGAAAATCTTACATTTTGTACAAACCACACCTAAAAACACTGAAAGTTTGCTTTGTTTTCCCAAGCTGGTGTCATTAATGTAGGTATGATCTTCTGCTCACTTCCTTAAGATACACATATATCTATACCCTTGCAGAGGGTATTATAATTTTGTCTCGATATTTGCAACGCATAGAAAGAAGCGTCTCAGACCCCATAAAGTATAAATATTCTTGATCAGCCATGTCTATCCGTCTGTTTCTATGCGAACTACTCCCTCAGTTTTGAAGTCATCAAGTTGCTGTAAGTTGAATCGTCAAGATCGGACCACTATATCACATAGCGCCCATACAAACGGCCGAAAGAACTCTTAGTACACAAATATTGGCTGGTTTTTATCCGAATTGAACCACATTTGGCATATGTCAGTCTTAGATGCCTCCAAGTGTGGTGACCAAATTTCATTCCGATCGGATAACTATATCATATAGTAATATAAAATGTCATATCACAAAAGAAACAATAGTGCAGGTTGGGATAAGGCTGTACAGTTGAGAGAGTTGTGAATGGAATCGAATCCTTTGTCTCACTGTCTCATTCTCTCTCTCTCTCTTTAATGTGACTAAATTATGAGGCTGGCCGCGAACACAGGTTTAGAAAGAACGATGGCGTTAACAAGTTTTAATTTGCTAGCCAAATAGTATGAGCCCTATATAGTACTGACCTTCGTGTGTGGATGCTCTGTCTCTCTCACTCACACAGTGAACATCAGAATGTATTTATGTATGCATAAATGAACATTTGTAAACTTTCGCTGCCTGTTGTCATTGCAGAAACAATTTCTGTTAAAATCCTACATCCGACTACTTAGTTATTCTTAATAGTTGTAGTTCTGCAAGGGTATATAAGCTTCGGTATAGCCGAAGCTAGCCTCCCTCTGTTGCTTTTTGCTGCACTTGAAACTGACTTTGATAAATGCAAATGCAGACAGCCTTTATCTGAATTTTTCTCAGACTAGAGTTGAGCAAAAACAAAGACATATTTGCATGACAAATTAAAGTTGGGTTAAACAGTGGGAAACAGAGGGGTTTGTTTCTTGTCTGGGAATATGTAGCTTGCTGTAGCTGGCCCAACAATTTACGAGGCACTTGCATGAAGGTTAACTGATTGCACGCACTGTATAAGATCTAATTAGTCAAAGTAGCAGCTCGCCAAATTAAGTTTTCTCATAGTCAAAACCTTTGCTTCAACTTTTCTCTGACTCTCGCTTCTTTTCATTCTTATTTTTTTGGGTCAATTTATGTCTGTTGACAAAATTGCAAGTAAGAAAAAAATAAGATCGGCCTAAATTCTGCAGAGTTTGCTGCTGAACAATTACTGCCATACGTAAAACCTGTTTCCGGACTCAGGCGCATTCCAAAGACATGACAACCCCAAAAACACTGCAAAACTTGTAAGCCAAGTCAAGCCGAACCGCTGCGAGCGAAGAAGAGACCCCAAGATAATGGCCCGCAGCAGCTACCTTCAACCTTTCGAGACGAGACGAGGACAAAGCCGATGAGCAACTTTATGACAAAGGAAAACCATTGAAGAATTTTGCTGGAAATGGAAGCCAAAGCTACAGGAAGTTCTTTGAGAGTTGCCAAAGGGGCGTGTACGATTTTAAAACTCTTTGCTAAAAAGGGGGGAGAAGAGTATGAGAAGCTTATGCGATGGTTTGAAGGTTATTTGAATTTAGATTAACAACATTTGCATGTGAGATTCATGTAGAATTAGCTGAAATATATTTTTGCTCTTCGACCCAAAAGGTCAAGCCTATTATATTAGTCTAGCTCAATGACATCTCATTCAGGGTAAGAAAGAAATCCCCAATTACACATTTTATTTGAAAGCTCAAGAAAAGAAAAGTTACAACAATTTCTTTCGTCTCTAATCTCAAATCTCAGGCCATTAATTTGTTGAATTTATTTCGCCGACAATTAAATGCCAGAAAGATAGAAAGAGAAATTTTGCCATTTCTTTTTCTGGGAGTCAAATTTTATGACAACACAAAACAATAACATAAATTTGTAGTTGTTGTTGTTGTTGTGGTTGTTGTTACAAGAGAAATTAATGTGTTATGTCATGTACACAAGCACTTGAAAAGTCAATTGGAATAATGTTGCTTTGGTAGAATTGAAAATGTTGTTTTGTTTTCAAGAAATCTGGATAAACAACTAATGGAAAATCGAAATATAATTTGATAAGCAGCATAGAACTAATGGAACAGTTTAATACAATTTGATAAGAAATCAATCCCCAAAATAATTAGAAATTGTAACTTAAGAAACATTTATATACAGAATTTGTTGTGCCATAAAAGAAACCAAAACCAAAACCAAAAAATGGGCAATGTTTGTGTGCGGGTTAGAAATTAATGAAGCCGATTCTACATGAAAAACCAAACAAAAAAAACCCAAAAAAGTGAAAAATCTGTTTGGTAGCTTACTGTCTCATGGAGCCCCAACGACGCTGGGATAGACTATCGGGATTGCTGCAAAGAATATATATATAATTAAACATGGAATATGAATGTGGAAACAAATTTCGAATACAAAATTTAAAATAGAAAAATATATTTATATTTATATTTGGTCAAAAAGACCAAAGACAAAGTATATCAATAATTTTATTTACAATTTTTCGAAAGTTTCAATTTGATATCTTTTATATAGTTCATGGGCAAAATTAAGAAAGTAAATAGTTCCCAAGAGAGAAGAACTATTAAAAATAATTATTTTACTATTTTCTAATAAATTATATTAAAAGTATTTCAACGATTGCTTTAGCCTGCAATATCATGCCTATAAATGTAGATTAAAATAACTTAGAAAGATTAACTTGGAAAATTATAAAGATGTTAATATATTCACTGAATAGTAATCAATCAGATTCAATTCAAAATATTTCAAAATCTTCCTTAACATTCTATCAATATAAATATAAATTGGGATTCTAAATACATTTAAATTCTTTTCTAATTCACTTAAATAATTTAATTATTTTTGCTGCTTTTTAACAGATATTTGTTGGCAATCTCAAATCGTTAAGAAATGGTTTTGGGGCATGAAATAATTTGCGGCGCTGACTCAAGAAACTCGACATATTTATCAAAGGTTAGGAATATTGAGAATCATGTCAAACAAATCGAAATTGAGGTCCAAAATTCAGAATTCTTTTCAACCAGAAATTTGTCTTCCGATTATTATACCCTGGCAGACGATATTATAATTTTGGAAGCATCTCCGACTACATAAACTATATATAAACCTGAACCGCATGACAAGCCGAGTCGATACAGCCATGTCGGTCTGTCTGTCTGTCTGTCAGCCTGTTGCTATGCGAACTACTCTTTCAGTTTTGAAGCTATCGACTTGTAATTTTCGCCATAGGCTTCTTTTTGCTGAATGATCATATATAAGAATCATAAATATCGGATCACTATAACATATGGCTCCCATATGGAGACACACAAATGAAAACTTTTACAATAAATGGCGTTATTTGTGCTAGCCATGTGCTCTATCTCGCTCACTCACAAACAAAATTCTTGAAATGAGAATGTGTTGTGTTTGTATATCAAAATGCACTCACAAAATATTTGAAGGTAATTAGAAAGAAGTTTACTGCCGCCTCCTATTACCTCCAGCTGAAGGAAATAAGTTTTAGACTACTAAATTTTCTTTCCTTTTTATAGTTCTGCAAGGCTATAAAAGGTTCTGGTAACCGAAGTTAGGCTTCCTCTGTTGCTTTTAATAACATTGTGTGAATTTAATTTGACTTTAGTGCAGAATTCTTGGAAGAGTTTCAAGAGCGAAGAATAACGAATGAAGAAACAGGAAAAATAAAACCGAAACGAACGGAATGAATCCGCTTCTTGTTGTAGTTCCTCATCGCTCTGTCGTCTGCACAGCACGATTATATGTAATTCGAAAATCCCTTCAAAAAACGAATTTCATGCGGAATCCCGCTTACCAATTCGAAGTGGAAGTGAAATGGAATTCGTTTTACTTTACATTACAAAGTGGAAACGGGAAGAAGCATGTTATTGACTTTTGGAAATGAGCTTTTCAATACATATTGTGACTTTACTTCTCACAAATCTTATCTTACATCACTTAGTTATATTGTTAAAATTTTCAAAATATTTTAGATATTCTATTTATTATATTAAACAATTATTTTCAAATATTAATTTAATTTTGCATAAGGTAATATTATAGAATTCTCATGCAAAGAACAAATGTAATTCATTTGAAAACTTTTAAATATTTACATCAACTGCTTCACCTCTACGGTATAATTTAAGAGAATAAGCCCATCCAGCCTGAAGAGCACTTTCAGTCATGTCAGGTGAATCGAAAATTCACCACAAATAATTTTAGCCATCTCTCTCACATATTATGTATCTTGATCACATACACAGTGTTGAGTTAAGGCGGAAGCAGAGAGAGAGAGAACCACAAGCCGTGGATCGCTCAAGTCTCTCAAGCTCTCTGAACTCGCGCACCGACTGTGATTTCAACTTCAATGAATCACAGCCAAAAGTGGCCATAGAAAAACTGGTTTTCTGAGTTGCCTGCATTTTGCGTTCACACACACAAAAAGAAGAAAAGGTTAAATATTCAAATAGACTGAAGTTGGGGCTGGGGCTGGAACTGGAGATGATGATCAGGTCTCATACATGTAAGACAAACCAAAAAAAAAAAAAAACACATTTAACTACTGGCTGCTTTTTATGAATATTACGTCAAAAGTTGAACAACATAAATTTGTACTTCACATAAAAACAAGTCTAAGTCTAAGTAAATTGTCAATTGTTTTGCCATATTTGGCTTTGCACATTGTCTATATATCTGTAGTAGTATCTATATATATGTATGTTTAGTATGTAGTTATGTGCTTACCTTGTGGGCGTGCGTCTCAGACTGCGTCTGGCCCAATTGTCGCGGGGCATTATGTTGAGTTCATCATCGCTGCAATATAAATAAAATTAACATTAGTATATAAATGCCATTTGGAGTAGTCTATAAATTTGTAGAGCGGCTTACTCCTGAGGCGTGGATGAGCCCACGTGTGGAGCCAAATCGAGTTCAATGCCAGTGCTGCCATTTAAATTGTTATTGCCATCATTCGAGTGTTCACTGTTGGAATTATTGTTGCTTAAGTTGCTCAAATTGTTGTTATTGTTGTTGCTGCTGTTGTTTGTGCTGGTATTAGATCCTCGTCCCACGCCCTGCGCCAGCTGGGCGGCATACTCAACTTCGCCATAGCCCTCAAAGGATTCGCCATCGGATAGGGAAGAGCATTGCGATTTGGCCACGCCTGCTAAGAAATGTGAACAAAAATTATATAAAATTATTATCAGGCTATGGGAATTATAATATAAGACATACCTGTGCTAGATGGTGGACTGCTTGGCGTTGGACTGCTATCACCAGACATGGTCTCGGCGTATAGAAAATTATTCGTATTGGCTTTGATGGCCGCATTGCTGTTGTTGGGCAATTGTATGCGCGGCATGGGTGCCATTGCTGCTTGGCTTGATGTTAACTGTAAAAGATGTTCACATAGAGGAGAAAGGAGTTTAGCATTAGTGTGAGTGTTTAATAGACCTAACCTGCCCCAAACCGAAGCCCAAGTTTGCCAAAAACATTGCATGCCAATAGGTCAATAGGTCACAGCAACAGAGTCAGTTGCTCAGCTCGACATGCAATCCATTCCAAGGAGCGGCTTTATTTAATGACGTTCGGTTCGCTGATACTTTCATTTAGCTATTGATGGCTTTTGATATATAGCTGGTTCGGTTTCAATTTGTGCTAAAAGATGCAAGCCAAACACTCCGGGATATTTATATAATGGAATGACAAAATATAGGGCTATATACGGATGGATGTGCAATGTGTTCTCTTGAAGAAATCCCATGTATTTTCAACCTCACCAGAGTTAATAATTTTACTCTACATTTCTTTGACAGTCGTTTTTCAGAAAATCGCGAAACCATAAACATTTTAAAGCTCATTATCTTATTTAGGTATTTTCCACTTAATCTATTGTTGTTTGACTTTCACTGCTTTAAGCATTTCATTTCACTGAGCTTCAACGTGGTATTGGCCCTCTCATAGCAATGCTTCTCAAACTGTAGAATACAAATGCGTACATGACGAGCTTTTCAATAAATAATAGTAAACTGCTAGTCTAACTATGTGAATTTCTATTTATAGCCTCAGCCTGTCTGGCCAACATTTCAGAGCCTTTATAAATTGCTATAATTTTGACCAAAACTGCAACAGGTGGTGCATTTGTATGTCATTATCCTGCCGATTAGACCATAACAAACGGAAGTTATCTGGCTACAAATAGGTCGAGGTTTTTTGTGGTCTATGTCTATGTATGTGCACGCGTGTGTGATTGAGGGTGACAGAGACATTTGTCAATGGCCAAGAGACATTTCTAGTTGGTCTAAGTTTGGTTAAATTACTTTATAATTGTTGCCTTTGTGGGGTTTCTCCCCACGACTTGGCCTAATTTGGGTTTACACGCTTTCGTTTCTACATTTGCTTTGTCATGTGCTTCGAAGCAATGTGGTTATAGAAAATCGAAAATCCATACAACAAATGGTGTAAGTACAATGGACCTTAAGAAGTGTTTGTATTAACTGCGATGTTAGGGTAGCTTGAAATAACGTAGATACATGAATGTAGTTTAAAGATAAATTTAGAAGTAGTTGCAGACGTCGGGGCATTGAATTAGAAAGGACAATGGTAAATTTGTTTACTCCAGCTGCTTCAAGGACTCTTATTGCTTAGCAGCTATATAAATTTTGACAAAAAGAACGCCCCACAGATACCCAATTGGATTTAGATCTGAAGCTAAGGCCGGCCACTGCAACAGCCGAATGTTGTGCGACTCGACAAGTATGCCATACAGATGAATAGAATCGTTATCCTGATGAAATATAAAACTGTCGCCATGATATTCTTCTGCAAACGCTATCAGCTCATCCTTTAGCAATGCCACATATGTTTGTGCATTCATACGTCCTGGTACAAAACAAATTGTAGACTTTGCACTAGCACTAAAAGCTGCCAAAGCCTTAAGAGATCCACCACCATGATTGCGCCTGTAGCAAGTCTGCCGAAGATGTCATGGATCTCTTTAATATTTGTTGTACCACTGAACTGACTAAATTTAACTTTTTTTTATCAATTATTATCAGAGTTTTGAATTTGTTATCGCAGAACTTGTACTTTTCATAAGAAGTCCCACTCGTTTATTTTCACTTTTGGTTAGGGAGATTTGGATACATTTTAATGATATGAAAGATGCACTGATAACTCCAAATTTTCTGTACTCCTTGTCCGTTAATGGGAAGACTTAATTCAGCCTAAATTTGGGTTATTATTTCATTGGTGGCTAGAGTCCCTAAGTGCAGTTTGGCACGTAATTCTTCTTTGAGAAGAACACCTATATGATCGCTTCATACGCAATATCTTTGGGGAATTATTAAAAAATTTAATATTACTGCAGGAGCAATCTAATCTATTTTTCCACAAGATTATACTGCTGCATTCAAATGACAAGTTAATCATTTTGCACAAATATCAATTTGCTGTGAAAAGCGTGAATTGGAGAACAGGTGATAAGAAGTCAAGCCATGAGAAAGTGACATGAATTGTGAGAGAATAAAACTGCATACTCATAACACACGGACCGATAATGTATTGTAAGAAATGACGGATAAACTTTTTACACAAATATCAATTTTACCGAGGAGTATGTAAAATTATTAACATTTAGCGAATTCAAAACGTGTTACGCGCTCAACTGACGAGTGAAAAAAACCTTAAAAAAACAATAAAACGTGCCGTTTAAGTAAATATTTTTACTACAAAAAGTGTAGTAAAATGTAAAAATTTACAATGCTTCGTTCATAATGAACTATTTTTTATGAATCTGAATTCCCCAGAGATATGGCTACGTTTCACTATAAGACTTTAACAAGGAGAAGCTTTGATAAACTTACTAGTGATTGCATGAAACTTGACTAAAAAGAGAGCAGTTTTCCAACATCGGAAAATCATTAACTAAATTGAAAATTATATTAACATTCGTTCTCCAGCAATTTACAATTATGAGAACTTGCACTTTGGCATTCCTTAGCGCTCCAAACGCTTCCCAAGAGACATATGAATTGCCCTGACATATGTGCATCTGCTGCACTCTCACGCTTACAGCTGGTCTATAAATTTTCTGTTGAAAATCTACTGCAGAAAATCATCATCAGCAGGTAGTCAACGAATTGCATGGCTACATCCGCAGCATCTGTTCCACTTATCTGAAGGATCTTTCGAAATCTAGCAAAGATCATTTGCCTTCCATTGAAAATGTCTATGAGTCTTATGAGTGTATGTATGTGCGCTTCGAATTTCAATTTCCACGCGTGTCTCAGACAAGAGCTGTACGAGTGTATGTTTGTGCCACATGTTCTACGAAACACTTGAGCTACAATTTTAGTACGCCGCGCCGCTTGTGTAAGTATGTTGTACGTGTGATTTCATAAGTTGCAAGCATTACTGTGAGACTTTGCTTATCCAAGCTCCCAGCTGCCATCAAAACTCACTTGCTTACTAAATTGAAAACATTTTTCAATTTGTTCGCCCCCAAAAACAAAAGCAAAAACAAAGAGCAAGTTCAAGTTTATTAGTCATATCACATGCATGCTCTGTGGTCAGCAGCAGGCCAGTTGCCTGTCCGTCTGGTTCTGGTGCTGGAGAGTTTGGAATAACAACAACTAATGAAACAACCAGCAGCCGCCCCCATTTCTATGGGTATAAACTTGCGCTATAATTAAACGCATATTGAGTGATTGTTGGGGGCGTTTTTTGATCTTTAGCATATGGCTAATGCGTTTGGATTCCATCATTTTATATACATGGTCAGATGACAGTGGCCAGATAAGTAGTTCAAGGCTGATAAATTAGGTATATTATGGGTGAGATAATAGAGAATTACTCTAAAAGCACGAAAGCAATATTGGAAAGGCCGATTTGACTAAACTTTACATATTAATGACCAGAGATTTGCTAAATCATCGCCTATTCTTAAGTTTATTGACTGCCAACCATTTTGCATTCATTTTCGCAATTGCCTAAAACTGCAACGTAATTTGAGCGAGACTGAGGAATGCTCTCTTTACTCTCACCTCAAGCCAGCCGTAACCAGTTCATGTGTCCACATTTGCGAACTCTTAATTAGGATGGGAGAGGTTGGACAAGGCGAAAGGGACAGTTTTTTCTTCTCCTGCTCAGTCTCAGGCATCCACTTTTGTATGCCAAATTATCATACTCTGACGAGAATTGGTTTTTGGATTTTTTCCTTGAACGAAATATTTGTTTTCAGGGATTGCTCGTGTGTTGGGGCGTTTGCAATCACAAGCTGCAGTTCTCTATTGTAGACCTATAGCCGGTTTACAACACAATGGAGGTTAGACTAAAGGCTTATCTCCGCTTGCTTACAATGGCAATCTCAATGGCAGCTATTTTATGTTTGACTTTGATCTGGATGAGTATGATATATATACTAATTATACATTGCTCATGTAGCTAATCATCTCAGGGTGGTAATGGGATCGAATACACCAAAATAAGCGCATAGTATTGATCTGATCTGGCTTATTTTTTGGAGAGTATGGATTTACACAACTAATAAACTTTGGAAGAACAACAAGATTCCCCCACTTTCAAGCTAAGAATTACATTTAAAGGTATTGCATTTCCTTCAGCTATATGATATAGTGCACCGAATTCGACGATTTCTGCGTATTTCATGCCATCTTATTGCAATAAAAACGTGATGGTAAAGATTTCACATCCATAAAACAGATTACTTTGGCTGTATAATGTAAATTTATGTACTTTTTGCAATCAGAAATGATAACAGATTATAATAATCTATGCAAGGATATCATATATTTATTTATATACAATTATTACATGCGCCTTTAATTCAACGAACCCATAAAAATCAATACTTTATGTCATGTTTAGTTTTCACTTGAAATCACTTTATATATGATTGATGTTAAACATAGACGTTTATAATACGCAAGACATTCAATAGACATTTATGGCAATAACTTAACCATAAACTTGTCATTAAATATTGATTGTCTTTGGACAATTACACAATAATGAATGGCTAGTTAATACTTATAAATGATTACATACGCAAGGTACGAATGCGAAAAGAAAGTCACGAAAGCAAAATAAAAGAGCCATAAAAATATAGTTTGACCCATGACTGAATCACAAAAGCCACACGGCGACAGGTAGGAGGAGATGGAGATGGAGAAGGGTAAACAAATACATATATCGCGAGTGCAATGAACTCACAAGCAGACTTGTAAGACCAAAACTTGCGACAAATGCAGGAAAAAATCGATGAAAGCTAGTCCAAGAAGAAAACCCAAACAAACATAACATCTAAGCAACTTATGCAACTTATGTTTGCTACTTTTTTGGCGCAGATTTCTTGAATCTGTCGTGTGATTTACTAAAGTCAGCTGGTTCACACAACATGGCAACTAATTAACTAATTTTGCAATTAATGCAAATGCATTTTGATTTTGAAATGCAACAACAACAACAACAACAGCAAAAGCATAGTGCAGTTATAAAGCACAGCAAGCTGAGACCGTTACCAAGATCTCGAGTCGCCAGTTGTCTACAGTCTCCAGCTGCACTTCACACACACACACACACACACACACTGTGTTTCATCTGCGATGCCTTTCAGGCATTCTCAGACTTGTTTTTGTTGCTAATTTTTATGGTTGCGCTTCTCTGATTTGTAATGCAAGCAGCAGCTCTATCTCCTCCTACTTCTGCTTATCCAGCTATCTATAATTATAAATGTATTTCCCATGAATATATATATATATATATATATATATATATATATATATATTTGCTTTGTTTGCAAACATCACCTGATGCTCACAGTAAGAAAATGATAAATAAATCAAGAACTGTGTGAAATTTTCAAAACAAAAGATGCAACAGCTTGACGTGATGGGAGTTCGTTATAGAAAATATGTATATTATATTTTATATAGAATTTCAGAATATAACTGGAATTTTACTAATTAAAATACTAGATTATAAATATTCAATTGAATAAAATGCTGGAAATTGCTTGCAATACAGCGAGCGTATGAAGGGATGAGCACAAAGAGATCAGTCGACATATAAGTCTGTTTGCAGTTCTCATCATCTCTTAATCGAATCGAAATCGTACCAAAACATATGAACAGCCATTCATATGGTGTTTTGCCATTCTGGTCTCTCTCTACTACTTATATATGTATTACATATGCATACTTTTATCTGGGAACTTATTAGTCCTTTAGTAATAAAATTGTAGGACCAGAACAAGCTCTCTTACCATTATTGAAGCTATTGAAATTAAGAAAAACGGTTTCCCTTCGAAACACTGATCTGTTTCATGTCAAGCTTTAATCAAACTTTTCCTTTGCCTACTACTTCTTAGATATATCATATATCTCTTCTACTCGTCCGTAACTTCTTTCTTCTATCAGTCCATTGCTCCCTTGTTTGCTCAACACGCAGTTAAAGCAGTCCCTTTCATTATTGTTGTCCATTCATAATCGGCTTGATGTTGAGTCATTTGTCTCACTGTTGGTTGACGTTATATATATGAATTTGTCGATTTACGTTTTATTTTAACAAAATATATGTGTAAAATGTGTGTAAAATCCAATTTTAAGTTAATGTTAAAGTCTTAAAAGTCTCTTTTGCCTTAAAAGCCTAAATGATGTTGGCAAAAATTCCAACATCAAAGAACCAAAAAAGAACTTTTATAAGAAACGTTTACTGCAAATTTCCTATGAAATTTGATTTTGATAAGTTTGAAAGTTTGGGCAAGTGTGGATACTACAAAATACAAACGATCATGTATATAAATATAGATTTTATCATTCTAACTCCATAAAACAAAATATAATATTACCTTCATAATTCAAACCCAAGAAACTTACCTCCTAGCTCTTAAGTTGTCAGCGTAGCAAGACGAAAAGGAAAATTTTCATAGAGCCGAAAAGAACAATCGTTCCGCTAGAATCACAGCTAATTCACATTACAAACTATTAACTCGATTGATTTTTTAATTCAACACTTTGGGGAGCCCTTAGTACTCACTCAGAAAAGCTAATAAAAATCTGAAACGCCCCCAAAAATAGATCAAAACAATATTGATTAATTATGCAGAAAGCATTGCGACACAAACAAATGGCTGGAAAATTGGGTCAACAAAAGCATATGAGGAAATCAAGTGTGTAAAAGAAAATCGAAATGGAAAGCTGCAACAAATTGTTACGACAAATTTGGTGGTAGATGGGCAATAATGCTATCTTAAGATTGTTAATGGGAAGAACATAAATAAGTCTTATATATCCTATATATGTAGCATTTCAATGGTCGCCTCCGCCCGTTCAATTAGCGCCCCTTGTGACATGATTTTTCTTTCTTTCTTTGCTTTTTATGCCGTCCCAAACTCCACTATTTCTGAACTGCTAATTTGTAGACTTCTCTTTGAGACGACAGGCAGCAGGTTTAAAATTCTTCAAGCAGAAGCGGAAGCCACCAAAAAGTGTAGGAAATTCTTCGCCACAAGTTGGGGGAATGCGGAATGCTTGGCGGAATGAATAATGAGCCAGGCAGGCAGGCAGGCAGGCAGGCGGCACAGGCAAGTCAGACAGGGAAAAACATTTTACTTGATTTGGATGCGTTTTTGAACGAGCAAGTAGATCCCGCGGCAAAGCCATAGAGAACTCACTGAGGCAGGTCAGGCAAAATGTATTCAAAGAAAATGTTAATGGAAAGCAAAGCTGGAAAATGCTGCGTGAAAATAATTAAGTGCAAGTAGAGTCTGCATATGTATGTAAATTAACAAGGCGACTTATATGCATTATCCAAAGTTGCCATAGGAAGATGATGGGCTTATAGAATCGATGAAACTTTAGAATATTTTTATGTACGAGCAATTGCGGAAGCCACATTCATATTACACATGCCCCCTCTGTTTATTCACATGTTCCAATGCATCTGTGTATCTTACAGATACATTTCAAGTAAACAGCCGTCATCAACAAATAGCGACACCTGTTTAAATTCGTTTCGTGTCTTTATTTACTTAGGTTTTTCTTTCGGAATAAATAAAGTCATTTGCGGTTTTCTCAAAGCAGCTTAAAGCAAAGAAAACTGTCGTCCAGCATTTAGACGATTTACTTTTCCCCATGGCATTTCTTCTCATAGAATAGAACAGAGCATTGAGCTGCAGGTGGGCATATGGAATGCATTTGACCCAGTTTTTGGAAATGTTGATGGATTCTCTGACTGCATTTTCACTCACTTAGCCAGTCAGTCAGTCAGTCGTTCAGTCACTCAATCGATGCGTGAGTCTCGCGCTGCTCTTCAACTAAATGAAATGCCAATTGAAGACGTCATTTTCTTTTCATCGTCGTCTCTTCTGTTATTTTGGTTTTGTTTATTGCTTTTTTGGCTTCCACATTTTTTATTCCTTCTGGATAAAAAGCATTTTGTTTGGATTTTTTTTTATTGGCTTAAGCTTTTTTCTTGTATTTTACTTTGTTTTTTTTTTCTTTTTGTTTTTTTGTTTTTGAACTTGTTTACCTTGAACAAAAAACTGAATTGAAGTTCAAATGCTTTTTGTTTAATTAAATTGCATTTTTTTAATGATCAGAAAAATGTAAATGAATTATTTGCAATTAAGCCGGAATAGTGAGGTTTTATAATTTGATATACATATTTATATATGAAGTTTTTGTTCAGACTTGATAAGGGAATATCGCTTAGCCCAAAGTATAAGTTCCAAGTTGACACAAGTTGGAGATTTTATATCGTAGGAGCGTACTAAGAAGCTGTGTGAAAATCGACTTCAAAATTTATATGGATTTAATTTATTTGAAGATTCCAAAAGTCTGATATATATTAAATATCTTTATACACTCCAGGAAAAATTCTTGAAATTCACTATAATGCCCTGAAATTTAGGTGTTCCTTTGACATTCTAAAGATCCAGTGGCCGCCTTCTTTATCTATCCCGAATGGAAGGCCGACAAGAAAGTGTTCCAATTATGGTCATTAATGACATATTTGTTAGCAATATTGATTGCCCAATGCATAGTTTTATGTCTTATAAGGTTTGAGGTGACCTTTGTAACTTGACCCAATTTTACGTTCTTACGCACGGCACTTATTATTATTAATGGGCTAATAATTAGAGCCTTAAGGCGATATAATGTTTCCCATGAGACTTGTAGTTGGATTTTCTTTCAATTATTTCAAATTATTAAGTTTAAGACTGACATAGGTTTAATATCTATAGCTAAATCTATTTCCATCTGCTAACTATATAATTATTTTATAACTTGTTCATCAAAACAATGCCCCTCAAAGACCACACGAAAAGTCAGCACTGCCAGAAGTAAATCAAAATCAAACCTAAAAAAACGCATATAAACAACGGCAGGAAATGGAAATTGAGCAAACAGCAGGGCAATGTTTATAATAAATAACTACCTGCAACCATTAAAAATCCATCCAAAAAAAAACATAGAAATTCCAAAACGGAAAAATAAAACTTAATAAAAACACAAAACCTTATAAGAAATTGCAAAAAAACACAAAACAAGAAAACGTGGCCAAAGCCGCATAACTGTGCCAAGGCAAATGGCCAACAACAACAACAACACCAAAAACTTAACAAACGAAAATTATGCTTTCAGAATATGCAGTGTGGATTAACACATACACACATACACATATGCATACGTACACACTCTTGCATGTACATATATATGCAGCTGTAATTTTAGATCTCTAAACAATGTTAAACATAGGCTAACACAGTGCATGCCTCCAGAGGGGGCAATATGTATAAAAATATCCAATTACACTTGGGGGACATAAGAAGTAGGAAGCAAATTGTGCAAGTGGTTGAATTTGTTGAGCTGGTAGCTGAAGATAGGCGGGAGGGGTAGTTAAGGACTAACACAAGCAGCTGCTGTAAAGATCTCGCATTACTTATAAGAGAGAGAATGATACTCAAGAGGCGGCAGCACGTTCATACAAAATCTATTTCCTGCTTATCTTCAGCCGGAAATGCACACTCGGTAATATAGTTTATATGATTATATAGCTCAACAATTACATACGAGTACAATCCGCCAAATTGATTAAAAAAGAGTAGAAAACGAAAAAACTTCCTTAACCACAAAACCAAAATCAAAAACAAAAGACATGGCAAAAGAAAGAAACAATAAAAATAAGACAAAACACAAATGTCGGGTGATGGCGCCAACTGGCACGAATATGGCTTTAACCGAACAACAACAAATGGCAATAAGCATTGCGAATTTCGCAGTTGTGGCAAAAAATAACAAAAAAAAAAAACAATGTTACAACTGTCTCACACATAAAAAAAAGTCAACAAAACAAATAGTCATTTATTTAATTGTCGAATATAAATAAAACCAGCAGGTTAGAAGAGCTCCAACCCCCACCCCACCTCAATGATAACAGTTTGAGAATCAATAAGGTTAAATATTATTGCGTGTGATTTGAAAGATAGAAGTTAATTTATGATATCATATTTTTTGGCTATAAAACTTGGCTTGAGTTTCAATGTGGCCTGAAATGCAAAAAGTCTTGCCAGATACATCTTCTACCTGTAAGATTCACCTGAATCGGACCATTATATAGGTACCAAGGGAATGACCAGTTAAGGAATAACTTTTAATTATAGAAACCGGTTTGGTTTTTGATCGCAATTATACCAAATCGCATAAAAACAAGTTTCACAAGTAATAAGATCAGATTTGCCGGATTGTATCACTGCATCATATATTTAAGGTATAGCCTTAAGTGGAAAATAAAAACACCTTTAAAATGTACTCCTGATTTTATACCATCAATTCATGGAAATCAATATTTAGAAAATACATTTCCAATTTATTTATTGGTAATTTTTGTTATTGAATTTGAGCTTGTTAGCACATTGCTTATTTTTTCAGATTTACTCTGTGCGCCCATTCGTTGTGACCTTTCTATGTTGTTCTTCACTAATTGGCCTGGGACTTTTTAAGCACAGTTTGAGAGTCATGCCGTTGACTTGCCAACAACAACGGCAGCGTAAAATTTAAATTCTTTTTGTTGTTGAACAGCTAACTGTGCCAGTTAGAGTGTGGCAAAAATGTTAAAAACAAATACAAATAAAAACGCACCTGTTAAAACTGTAAAACGGGAACAACAGCAACAGCAGGCGGGTAGCAAAACAACCGTTATTTAAAATTTTAGCCAGGCACACACACTTGCACAAAATAGGCATACAAAATTTGTTTGAAATTTTATAGGATTTCTTTATACAAGCACACACACATACATAAGATAGCAGCGTAGCAAGCGCAACAGATGCGGTTGTTGTTTTTGTTGCAGCTGACAGTCGGTAGAACAGGATAAACAGGTAGTTTTTGTTGTTGCTGTGGGGTGCTTTGATTTTAATTTTGAAACCATATAAAACAGAAATTTTATTTATATGTGATTTTTGTTGTTTCTTTTATTTGTTGCACTTTCACTCAGTTGCCGCGTTGTTGCGGTTTGTAATTTTACATTACATTTTTTTCTACGCGTGCGTAACGTTGGCAACGCTTTTTGTTGTTGTTGTTATTGCGCTGTGATTTGTTGTTAGCACACACCCGCACACACATAAACATATGCATAAAATTAACGCGACCAGACGAAAAACGTAATGAAAAATTAAATTAAACAGCGTTACGTCCGAACTCTTTAAGTTGAATGTTCAGTGTGCGGCAGACAATTGTTTATAATCTCAACGATAACGATACCTTAAATTTAACACTAAATAATGTCACAAAAATGCTGCTTCTGCCCTAATATACTAAAACTCACAAAGCGATATATTTACGTTTCTCGATATCTGTTAACGGCGATATTATTTGCCGCTTGAACAGATGTTATTCATTCAATGGCAAAGTTCTTTCATGTGTTGAATCGAACGTTGGAACGTTTTTGTTAAATTTGTAATACGAAATTTCCGTTGTAATGTAGAAAATATTGATCGAATTCCATTAAAAAAAAATCGTTCAGGAATCGATGGTTTTCGGTTTTCGTTACAGTGATTTCTGACAGTTTCTGTTTCTGACTGCTTAAAATACTAAAAAATATATTTTAACTTTCATAAAGCGAGGAACAGTCCTGTTAGCTGCTAGGTTTTAATACAAATATTTCACATAGACATAATAATAAGCAATATACCTAAAGTAATTTTAAGTATTCTATCGTATCGTTTTCTCACATTGCATGACGAGAAAAAGTTTTCGAAAACAAACTTTCTTTGTGCCACTGTTTGTTAACATATTAATTCCAAATTAAATAAAAATCAGTATATGGAATACCACTATAAAAATTAATGTTATTAAACATCAACTGCATTAACAGACTCCCATCGATTTCACATTTATTTCGATACCAATATGCCTCCTCGTTATCAAAATGTATTTCACATATCGATTTGTTATTGACAACTAGAGCTGTGCAGCTTACTCTTTTATTGATGATCGAAATGTTTAGCCCTGCAGTTTGCGGAATCAAAAATACTTCACTATTTTCTAGTTATTGCTTGTAATTCATTGGGAAGATTTTATTAATATATTTTACTTATAAATTTACGTAAAAATATTTTTTACAATAATATAACTCCATAAGTTTGACAACCACAAAAACCACAAAAATGAAACACCCAAAGATTGTGTTGCCTTCAAAACGACAACACGAAAACTTGGCACTGAACAGAAGGAGATCAGATAAATTCAATAACATTATTATCGAATGTGCTCCTTCACATACATACACACTCCCAACCATCTGTAAGAAGTTAAAGAACAACATAATAATAAAACAAAAAAACAGTTTCTATTGTAAAACAAGCCCACGAGATTATTGCATTTAAATTTGAAGAGCGCGCAATATCAGCTATCACACTGCACAGCACTGACAGTCCAAAAGCGTTTTTCCACACTGCAGCTCATTTGGGCTCACTCACTCATAAGGTACCCAACACTATCACCATATGAACAAATAACCCAGAACCAGATAATTGTTTCTCGCGTCGTTAATTATTAATTTTGTGGACATTTTGCTTAAAAACATTTAGCTTAAGGTGCTCAACAAAATATGGTATGTACAAGTGCATGACGTTGTCAAAAAACCGTATCAAATCGCGTAGCGGCAAAATTTTTTTGGTGACGTGAAATTCGTGTGTATGTGTTACGGTGTCTCTTGAAAGTGTATGTGTGTTAAAAGCAGAACTCTCGGAGCATCAGCCGCCGCGTCACGAAATACAAAGAAATAGTGTAACACTTCAAAAGTTTTTGCCTAAATGTGTTGTAATTGCAAATGTTAATGCATTTTTTCGTTTTTGCTTGCGTCTCGTTCAGTCGTTTGCGGAAAAGATAACGGGGCTGTTGGCGCGACCCAATCAACAACAGGATCCAGCGGGCGGTCCCGAAGCGCCTTGGTATCTCAAATATGGCAGTCGATTGCTTGGAATTGTGGCAGCATTCTGTAAGTTCAAAGACAACGCCAGCAGCAGCAGCAACAACAATGTATACAGACATGCATCGATTTTTTGCGAGTAGCTACTGTTACGTTTTATCTAGTCCCTGTATGTATGTGTGTGTGTGCGTGCGTGAGAGAGAGAGGCCACCCAAAATCCACCCACAAATACGCACGCACACGTTCTGACATTGATAAAGGCAAAGCACGCCAACTGCAGCAGCAGCTGTGATAAAAATAGATACCTTATGGAGGTGGAATATGCTTAAAGGGGGGGCGTTTCAAGTCAAGTTTGGCTTGCAATTTTTGTCCTCAAGTTTTCTGTGTGTAGTTTTATTTAGCTCATTATAATAATCATTGATTTGTCATGCCTATTTTTTTTATCAGCGAAGCAGTAAAAATACATATGCAAGTGTGTACATATTCATACATCTATTTCCTATATATACACTCACTTCTTCTTCCTGGCTTTCCCTTTGTTCTCTTTCTCAGTGCTGTTTTTTGTTGATTTGTGCATTTTGCTTTTGCAAATGACATTGAACTTTGGAGCTTTTCTTTATAAACATTTGCATTTGTGTGTTCCTCTACACAATGACACAATGAAACACAATGCACGTGTATCTTAATAGATTGAAAAATAAAGAATGTCTATTATAATGAGAAACAGACAACTTTATACAATTGTTCGGCTTAGGTAACTTTTATATACCGGATTATGTCCATTCAAAAACTGTATAGAACTTTCAAAATTTCATGTTTCCATGTTTGTTTTTTTTTAGATTTCGACCGATAAATTATTAAATTATTTATTAATTGAATATAGCTAAAATTTGGTAACAATCATGAATTAAAATATAATAGTAAATTGAGTATTAGATCGTGGTACTTCGATGCAGATGATTTTGGATGAATTAAAAAATGTAAAATTCTGAAAAATATTTTAAAATTATGTGTCCGAATTTTACAATAGAATATCGTAGATTCTTTTTTGCTGACTACGTGGAAAAACTCAATCAGAGATTAATTCTTGCTACTCAACTTGAGATTTTGGCAGAAGCGCGAATGAGTTCTGATTTTGTTTTTATTTTGGCAATTCCATATACGCCGGCTGATAACCGGCAATATTTGAAGATAAGAACGCCAATAACAATCTCAATTATTATGAATAAAATCAGCTTTCATAGCTGTATTATTTTGAAATCAAAAAGGGGCGGCACACGTATTTGTTAAAAGGCAATTTCATTTATGTGGCTTCTGCTGCATTCAAAACTGGTTTCCCACTTTTTTTTACCCTTCCCAAAAGGCTAAGGAAGACTTAGTATGAAAAATCAGACGCCTTACTTCTCAATTCACATTCTCAGACTATAAGAATTTCTAGAGATAAAGGGAGCTAGGGAAATATAACAAGAGAGGGCTTTGGCTCTTGCTTAACTTCAAATAGCCAAAGCGCGCATACTCTTCCTGGATTAGGGGCTATGTATATAAACCATGGAGAGCTTAAAAGCCTAATTTGGATCACATTCGACTGAAAGACATACTGACGAACAGTTTTTCATACTTAGGATCGTTTTTACATCTTCCCTTTAACGCAAAACTTCATTTTGCCTGCGATTTAAAATGCCATTTCGTATTGACTTTGACGAATGAAAAGAAACGAAAGCAAAGTGAATTTTAGAGCTAACGGGAAGTTATAAGAGCGGCCATGAGAGTATGATCATATATCTGATTGATTCCATACTTTCTGTAAGAGTGTGTACGCTTCAATCATCCGACTAAATACTTTCTCTCTTGTTATACTCGTACTCTACTAGAGTAAACGAGTACCTTGTATTCGTGCAAATGCATGTAATGGGTCATCGGAATAGATCTCGGAGACTATAAGAGCTGCCACGCCCCCTCCCGCTCCCGAAAATCGATAAAAACCTTATATGGCGATAAGTGGGAGAGCGTTCTATCGTTTTGTTATAGGTGTCAAAGGCAATCAGATGACTCACGCAGAAACAGGAGCACCAATGCTTTAATTGGCACTCAAACTAATGCATTACTCACTCAACAACTCACACCACTAATCACTTATACGACGCCACAAACCCCACATATACCAGTAGTGTACTAGTAGTTGCGGTAATTACGAAATTTCTGAGCCCGCAGTAACCTCAAGATCGAGATCAAATTACAAAACAAAACTGGTTACTTTTGAAAACACAAAGCTTTTGTAGAAATATGCTAAAAGTTGTTAAAGCTTACTGCTAATGTTAAATGCTCTGAATTAGTTATTAAAAACTTTGACAAATATACGTTTAATTTTATCTCCAAACAGAGCAGCTGATAAAATATTTGAATATGAATGCTCTCACGATGTGTTATACTTAAATAGTTAGATATAGTATTAGATAAATACAGATAGATAAACGCTTTTAAGTTTGTTCAAGTGTGTTTTTCACTCAGTTTTTATTTCTTTTTTTTTTTTGTCATGCTTTGTGGCTTTTTACCTTTTTATTCGTTTGACTTTGTTTTATAGTAACAAAAGAAATTAGCACATTGTATGAGTCAGCGCATGTTGATTAGATTACCTTTCCGAATTTCCACCATATTTAGTCCAAATTCATGGCCTTACATAGTTTTTGTGGGCGTTTGTTTGGGAGATATTGAAATTTGTTTATAAACAAGTTGGAGTTTTTCTCTTTTATCTAAAGAGAACGCCCATTCATTAAGTTCAATGATTTTTAATTGATTTTAATGAATATGCGAGCTTTGGATAAACAAACGACCAAGTGTGTATATATGTATATATAATATTGAATGTTCCTACCTCAAAAATCTACGAGGGTGGAGTGTAAAGTAATGCAAATTGATATATAAAGTTTAGCCTTTGGTTCTGTGAGATGATCAGGCTGTTCTGATTTAGTTTGAATAAGGCATATTTATTATTATTTACTATAAAAGAAGGCTTGACCATTTGCAATTGATGTAGTTCTCTGATTCGTAAACATAAATAAAACATATAAATGGTGTGAAGACATAAAATGCATCTGATACAAATTTCATCTTTGAAGACTTCTGAAATCTCAAGTTTGAATTGGGCTGACACTTAGATGGAAATGACTATATAGACTCCCCTTGTAGTGCCGCTCAGAAATATATGTACTGACACGCTTGATCCTGTGACTGCAATACTAATCCACCTATTCATTTATTCACCAATGTCCTTCAGCCTTCAAAGCAACTATTTGTTTTAGTTGTAATTTCTTTATGGTTAATTTTATAGACCATTTCTCATATTTACTATGGAGACAGGTAATAGTTTCAGGGGCCTGACTCTGGAAAGTTGTCTAGATAAATTCATGCACTCAGAGAAAAAGTTGAACAAGTTGGACTCAGTTAGTTCGGACTGTCTTTAACATTCTCCAACCGATTTCGCAAATTTAATTTATTTCTTTCCTATTTCCAGTTGCCATATTATTTGGTCTGTGGAATGTTCTGTCCATCATTACGCTCAGTATCTGGTGCATGGTGTCCGGCATTATACAAATTATAGCCGGATTTGTGGTAATGGCCTTGGAGGCGCCCTGCTGCTTTGTGTGCCTTGATAAGGTTAATGATGTGGCAGACAAAGTGGATTCCAAGCCCATGTACTTCCGAGCTGGGTTGTACTGCGCGTAAGTAAATGATGTACAATATATTAAAGTGGACTATATTAAAGGATATATCATCAACTACCTTCAACAGTATGGCTGTGCCGCCCATCCTGATGTGCTTCAGCCTGGCCAGCTTGTTTGGCAGCGGCCTGATCTTCGCCACTGGTGCCGTCTATGGCATGATGGCGTTAGGCAAGAAGTAAGTATATATTCTTAGGCATATATAAGCCTGGGCTTGGCCCGACATATAGACATCGTTCCCATATAGTTAGGATGGACTTATAACAAGTTTTCAGCTGAGTGTTGCTAATCGAAACTATATTATTATGTTCTCTTTATTCCTTGATGTGCTTACGCTTACTTAAAAATCACGATCACAAAAAATATATAAAACTAATACTGTAACTAAACACAAATGTTGTAGAGCTTCGCGTGAGGATATGGCCGCTGCAGCCACATCGCCAACACAAATGGGTGGCGGCCAGGCCGGCGGCCAAATGCAAATGGGCGGCGATCAACATATCACACTTATGGAAGATCCCGATGTTTGGCGTCCAACATAAATTCCTAACGAAATGCATATTAACTGCCAAACAGTACACACACATACATATTAACACACACACACACACACACACACCCATACATACACAACACATGCAACACCTAACTGAAATTGAGAAACAGATATTTTATGGCGCCTAGTTTTTAGTGTTCGTTCTCGCGTTATATAGGGCCTCTACACAAAACACCCCACCAAAAAAGAAAGAAAGAAAGAAAAATTACTAGCTTATCAATGCTATTTTCTCATCAATTGTTACAAAATGTTTAAAGGATATAAAATATTAACTAAGCATAAACAAAAAGAAAACTGTTGCGCAACTCTCTGCATTATAAATTCACTCAGATTCCATCTTTTGAAATACCTTTAATCCGAAGATCGGTGTTAAATTATAATAATATAATTTAAGTCAGCCCAACAGAATAGAAGCGCTCCAGCAGAAGCATGTGCATTCTGCAAGGACGATTCGGTTTGCTACACTGGCTTAAATCCAAATATACATATGCATACTTATATATATATATATATATCTATATATTTTAGTGTATGAACTATATAGCAAGCGTAAACTCAAGCTTCCACCCACACCCACAGACAGACAAACAGATCCTAGAGCAATATGTACAACTCACAGAAAGTATTTATATACAAAGTCAGCAAAGGATATTTGGAGAAAATTAAGAAAATGTACACGATTTTTAGGTTTTCAGAGCATATATAATGCAACCTATCTATGCCTAAGCATTCAAGAACTATCCGAATGCCAGCCAAAGAGATTGATAGAGAGTACAATTATAGTAGTAAATTTCTGTTGTTGTTTAAACTATTAATCGCGATATCTAGTATGATATTTGTTGCTTTTAGATTTAGCCTTCCCCTGATATCAAATATTCATTGATATTTTCTCATTGTAGCCTTAAAAACTTAAAGAAAATCTTCAATATTGGCAAAATATTATAGGGGACAAATATAGTTTAAAACCATCAACAAATTTAACACGTCAGTCGTTTTCAAGCATTAAATAACCATAAACAAACTTAAAGTAGATCCTCAACTCTGTTTCGTATTCGAAGGCTTCCTTAAAATTTTCATATGAGACAGCACCATTTAAATGAGTGCGAAGAAATTGAAAGTTGCCCAAGGAATTTTAACATTCGTTCTTAATTAACATTTAAATAAGTGCTCTCTTGAGTATCTATCAATAGTTTGTCTATGGAATTGCTTTATTGAAGATCAGCTCTGTCAATTGGCCCCTTAAAGCTAACATCAGAACACTTAAGAGTAAGGGAGACAGATAGTGTTTCGTAGGAGAGAAACAGGGATGAACCATAAAGAGCAAGAGTCATATACGAGCAGAGACGCTCGCTGGATATGGATATTTCCTACAACAACTTTTCAACATATCGATAGATTTAACAACAGACTTCTAAGCCCTGCAGAGTTGTGCTGCTTGTATTAACAGATTTGTGGTCATACCTTGGCTTGAAATCTGTTTAAATATATCAGAGAAAACTCATAGAGATATCTAGCGTTCCTTACTGAATCATTCATTCATTCCCAAGGATTTAAACATGACTTCATCCTGCATTGAGGCATTGTTATCCAATTAGAGACTTTTTTGATTTATATTGTATATAGGCAGTATTTTGTATGCTGATCTACGTTTTCAAATTTGTTATTAGAACTATTCGGATCGGTTATAAATTTTACGACGCACAAAAAGCTACGCCAGTACATAGTCTGGTAAAACTTCAGGCAGTTTTGCACTATAAAATGGGATGATTGATGACTTCGATGACCTGATTTACAGGCAGCTCAGTTGTTTTTCCCTTCATATGAGTTCGGTTTCCACCTTTAAAGCAGTCTTAATCAGGGCTACCAAAAACCTGTTTACTTATTTGAACCGCAGCAGACTACTATTTACTCGTATTTAATCTTACTTGCTTAAACTAAGGCACTTTCTAGATGCAGTATTTCAGCAAAAACCATTTTTTGTGCAGCCTGAACTTTGCGATTGCAAACGCATCAACACGCGGTCGTTCAACGAAAATTGTATGCCTCTGCAATGCTGAAATTTACAATGTATGCTGAAAGTTAGAGACACTTTCAAGACATTGAAATCATTTCTATTCCCTTCCCAAAGATAATCACTTTATCTTTGTCATAAGGTCGCTCATAAGGAGGTCCTCTTGCTCTCATTACAAAGACGAAGCATCGCATCTGGTTATGTTATATTTCTCGAAATAGCTTTTGCTGACTTTTGTAAACATTATGGCTTTGCTTGAATGCATTACTACATACACATATGAAACAAATACTGTAATATTATAAAGTTTGTTCTTTTTGTTGCATAAAAAAAATAGCAAAATATTGTATATCCAAAGCATTTATACAAAGTTGGTCAAATATTTTAGCAAAAGAAGAAGAAAACCAATTACAAATTTCAAACAAATTATAGATTTAGGCAAATTTACTTAAAATCCTATGGAATTATCTATAGTATAAACAATTTTTAATTTCTTTTAAGGAAAATAGTTAAACCTTTCATTAAGTTTAGATCACGTTCAAGAAAGGTCCTTAAAATGGTTTAACATTTGAAAGCCCAGGTGACTTATAATATTTTGCCCATCTTTAGCATTTCTATGAAGACAAAGTTGGTGGTCTTAAAATGGCCCTTAGTTATGCTCTCTATGTTACTTCAAGGAAGCCAAAGCAAAACTTTGTTTAACAACAAGAAAATTCTTAGGTTTCCAACAATTCCACTTATTTATTTATGATTAGCCTTAAACGTATTATTACATAGCATATTTTCAATATTATAGTATATATAAGCAACCATCCATTTATATATAACATTATATTTACACATGTAAATATATATATTTATATATATAACAATTAATAATCTTTCTCAATCAAAATATTCGCTTTGAATTAGTTTCAAGCTTGTTGAATTTTCCATTACAACTTATTGAACGCAACACTAAAACTGTAAACCATATGAAATATTTGAAAACGAATTGACAAAAATTGATAAATGAATTAATTAATTGTACATGTAACCACAACAACAACAACAACAACAGCAACAACAAACCGCACCAACAACGTTCTGACCCCATAAAAGGCAAATAACAAAGATTTTTCTATATCAAATTTATAATATAAAGCTGTTCACTTTTTAGCACACTCTTAGTTGTATTCCTCTTTAGTTGGTTTCTTTATTGGTTTCTGTTCAATTATACCTTTGCAGTGATAAGATTTGTAAGGGCTAGAAGAGAGCTTCTAAACCATATAAAGGTTATTATTTATGATCAGCAAAGAGTCTGTTTCTACTACAAACTTTCTCCCTCTGGTTGGGTCAGTAATCTTCAAAAATCGTTCAATTGTAACCAATATTTCTTTAAGCTTTCATAGAAATTTCTTAACATAGAGCTAACAACAAGCTGCGGACATTGTTTTTGGCATCGACTACTCCACAGCAGCCATAGCCAAGAGCGAATGCTTTGCTCTCGCTACTATTTGAAGAGCGTTGCTGAAGAGCATTGCAGCAGAGAACACAACCAGCAGCGCTCACTCTGCATGGCTGCGTTCTAAGGTCCATTTCACATCTTCTTGCTAAAGTTATAAGAGCTTTATTGGCATTAAAACTTAGCTTGAGGTTTAGTTTGACATAAAGATAATAAAACAGTTGTCTCTGTAGATCTCTGTAGAGAGATATGAGAGCACCACTGCCTCCTCCTCTGATTTATAATACTTTTTTCACTTTGACTTTTAAAATTATAGCGCATAAAAGAAATTCCAAGCGACCTACATTGCCAACCATTCTAATGAGCATTGTCTTTATAGTATTTTGAGCTTCTGCTCCACTACAGCACTCTTTATATTCAGAGGCAATAGCAAGAGCTTGTTATGAAAACTATGAAGTAGCATAGCATTTTCATTGGCTAATTTCTGAGCTAGTATCAGCAGGACTGGTATTTACTATATCATGGATCTGGCACATAAACCCAATGATACATTTTCTGCAAAGATATAAAAGCTTGCTTCGGCTATCCGAAGTTAGTCTCACATTTTCGCTTTTTGTAGCAACTGTACCTACAAATTTTAAACAAGTAGAGCTCTAGTTGAGGTAGAGTCTTGCGGAATAGAAAAGCCTTTATGTATTATATGAAATTCTTTAATTATGTTTGCCTAAAAACAACCTAATTTCAATTCGTATTATATAATATTTTGTATTAAAGCTGAAGTCTATGTAGTATTTAGAATTTGTTAAAACTTTTAGTTGAAGCACGCGTCTATATGTTTTTCTTAGTTGCAGCACAAATACTATATTTATACTTTGAACATATTTTATTTAATTTTCCCTAAATTTAAATCCGATTTCAAGTTCTTAATCCGTTTATATCCATTCCATTTAACAGGGCCTCAGCTGAGGATATGCGGGCTGCAGCCCAACAGACGAGCTACGGCGGCAATGCGAGCAACGCAACCACAACCAGCGATCGGGCGGGCATTGTGAATAATGCTCAACCATTCTCATTCACTGGGGCCGTTGGCACCGATAGCAATGTGTGATTGTTTATATATATCCTATATAGAGTTGGATGTCGCAGTAGTACCAGCTGCTGGCGTGAGAAAACAAGACTCAGAAAACAAGAAATGGCAGCATGTGCAATGTTTTTACCAGCAACCGATCTGATTTCTCATCAACAAAATTATAATAACAAGAAGAAAAAATAAGAACAGAAAAAGTAAAAGTAAACAAAACTAAAACTAAAACCTTATGAAACCTCTTTGTTGAATTGTGAAAAAAATGTGTGTATTAATTTGTAAAAGACTTGTATTGTGTTAAAAATGTTTCATTATTTGTTGTATAGCATTCCAATTTGGTTCCAATTCAAATAAAAAAAAAAGGAAAAGAAAACTAAAACTAAAGAACACATTTTAGTAAAAACGCAAAATCATGTAAATCTTATGTTTAGTCATAGTTTAAATATACCTAAAATATATTTAAATGCCACATAATATGAAAGTGAATGAAAAATATTAATATACAAATAATTCTATGTATTGTAAACCATATTAAAAATTATGTTACAATAAAAATAATTATACATAAATGAAGGAAATGACTAGAGGAAGCTTACGATACTTCAAAGGGTCGCCAAGCGCATCGTCTTCACTCAACACGTATACAAATTTGCCTACTTTTAGGAGTTCTATATGGAAAATATGAAATACAAAATTCGACCATGGGGTTCTTAATTGGTTTTTATACCATTCACCAAAATCTGTGATGGCATATTAATTTTGTCTGGACGTTTTGCAAAGCACAGAAGGAAGCTTTTCGACTTTATAGTGTTTATATATGCTTGATTAGCATGTCTGTCTGTTCCCACGCAAAGATCTCAGAAGGCTTAAAAGCTTCATAGCAGATGCTTCTTTTGTGTACACGGTGGTTAAGTTCGAGTTTCATCTAGATCGGACAACTATCATATAGCTCCCATATAACCGATTGTCCCGGAATGAACATTTAGTTGCATAACTTCTGTGTTTTTTATTCAAATCTAATCCAAATTTATGAGTATCCATCTGAAAAGCCCCTGCACCCGCTGACCAAATTTGATTCAGATCGGGACACTATATCATAGAGCTCCCATATGATAGATTTTTTTTATGTTTTTCATACAAATCAAAGCAAATTTGGTTCGTATCCATTTGATGAGCCCCACGCTAGCTGAGCAAATTTGATTTAGATCGGGCTTCTATATAATATACCTCCCCATAACCATTTCTACACTTCACTGGGTATTCTTCTGTGAATCTTACTTACCGAAGTGCAATCTGTCTCTCTGACAAGTTATAAAATTAATGATGAAATAAATATTGAGAATATTTCAAAATGATTTCTTTCGATATCAAATTTATTTTGGTTTTACTATTAGACTCATTGTCATACCCTCGTATCGCTCTCATGTTTTAAAACTGCACATACACTTGGCTTAAAATATGGAATGATTTATACAAATTGTATTTTATTATTTTAAGTTTACAAAACAGAAATAAATCTAATTAAAAACTTTAGCTTGAAAACAGCTGATATCAAAAATTCTATTCCTCGGAACTGTCTTCCTGTGCCTGTGACTGGTCACCCTCATCACTACTGGGCTCAGGCAGCCAGATTTCTTCGATAACATCCCAGTTGCCATCGCTGTCATCATGCTGTACATCATCGCTGTCATCATCACTGTCATCATCAGCGGTTTCATCCTCATCTTCAACCTGATCCTCTGAGCCTGCCCAGCGGTAGCGACGATCGCTAATTGCCTCATCTTCATTAGCTTCTACTGAAACGCCAAAGGCCAGGATCACAGCAATGAGACCTGTCCAGCCAGGATTAAGATTATTATTTTTAGTAATATGAATTAATTTATTTATTTTTTTAATATATTTACCAAAGGCCAATAAAATCAACTTGTTGGACTGCATAATTTAATAATTTCGATTTCTGCTTGAAATGTTAACGTTTGCTGTGTTTGGAGTGGCTTTTATAGTTCAGCTAGTTCTAGTTTGGCATGTTGTTCGAATTGTTAACTGGGTCAGGTAATAAGCCAAAATGATGTTTTATTTGCATTAAAACAACTAAGCACATATTGGCAGTTGTGCTAAATTTTGGCTAGACATTTAATGGAGTACGAGGTTAGGCTTCCCTTGTGCTGAAATGGGGACAACAATTAAAGCTTAGGTTATTTTCTGTGTTTGGATAGATCCTTAGTGCTTAGAGCGACCTTCTTGATTGGACTGTTTTGGTTGGACAGGATTGAGCGAATAAAAACAATATTAAATATGTAATAAGGATTTGCTTTTGAATCAAAGTCTCCTCTTTTTGATTGCAAAATTTGATCTGATTCATCTATATGATATCTATACATATATCCAGAGGGAAGAACGAAGAAAAGTCAGCAATGGAATAATTACCTACAATCTTACTTAAAGTAATAGCAACAAATTTTTATTACAAATACTCTGAAAACCCATTTGACTATTATCAACGCCCAAAAGTATGCATCGCTTTTTACTACATGAATATTTCCGTCAAAGTTAACTTAAGCAAATATATTTGAAAGTATCATAGCATACTCTTGGGAGCAACATGCATAATTTATTTTTTTTTTTAAATTATTTAATATCGTTGGAATCGTTCAGTGCCTTCTGAACTTAACCAAACGTGTAAAGGGAAGGGTAATATGGATCCAGTGGGAAGCCTTAAATACTATATGTAGAAAAATTAACATATGCACAGGTTAAGTAATCCTACGAGTAGGGAGATCAGTGGGAATTATTCTCTTCAGACTGCATGCATCGAATTACCTGTAACGCCTTGGTGGTGGTCACCCTAACGCGCTAGCCAGACGACTAACTCTCAACCAAGAGAGGTTCCTACATTAATGTTCCAAACAGTCTCTTCCTTTGTAAATACTGTAAGTAATATGCATTTGCCGATATATGTAACACAAATTCAATACAAGTATCGCCTGTGATCAATTGTTCTTTCCCTCAATTTTAAAACAAGATTAAGTAGCCACCAAAGGCAGCAGAAAACTTGTTAATATCAATATGATAATCCGTATAATAGTGCACCAGAAAGTGAGTGAAGTATTATTGGTCCACTCAAATCGGCTTTTGACCCTGCTTCAGAAACTTCACTCATCCATTCGTTCTGCCTATTTGAACTGGCTAATAGATGGCGCTTAACACCAAAGCGCTCTCTGTATGACGAAATATAAATGAAAGCGCCCTCTAACATTCAATTTCAACTACTTGGTGAGTAAGAAATTAATTTTCACCTAATTGGTGAAAGAGAAAGTCAAATTGCCCTGCAACAGCATGCTTACAAGCATGATGCAGGATGTTACAAGCAACATTGTTGCCTTCTCTCTTTTAGTTATGTAGTTTTGTAGTTGATGTTAAGAATGGAATTGCATTAACAGTTCAGTTAAATTAAAGACATTCAAAATATCGTTCTATATATATATATATATATATTATATATCTAATCCAAAGGGTCGAAAGCAGTTTCTACCATACGTCTGAGTTGCCTCCAGAGTTGCATACGTCTGAGTTGCCTCCAGAGTTGCAGCATGGTAGAAACTGCTGCTGTTTACTGACTATCGCTCCGATCCAGGCTGTGGGAACTCCGACCCTATCATTGCCAACTTAATGTTGCCTATTAATGCCTTTGGATTAGCTGACCAATACTTTTATGTGCTCGCTCCACAGCCAGTCGCATTCGCGAAGACAGCTTTCTTCCATTGCTGTTTGATCCGAAGCAACTGTGTCTGAATTGTGTGAAACTGTGCTGTGGAGTTCCATTTCGCATTCGTTGCTCCGTTCGCACATATATTGTTTGTGTATTTCTACAATTGGAAAAAATTGTTGAGCACCAAACAGCAGTTTTCCGATCATCACATGGTTCGTTTTGATATGTGTGCATAGCATATCTTAGCCTTCCGCCTCTTAATCCTTAGACCTATTGAGGCAAGTTGGCAGGTCGACTGTGTGGGTTTCAATAACAGAGAAGAGATTTTTGAGATTTCGAACTCGGTTGGCATTAGGGAGGAAGAGATTTCCGTGACACCGCCGTAAAACTCATATCCAACCTCATTATAAATGTGTCAGTGTAAGTGCCATTGAAATCTCTAGAGAAATTACTTACTTGTGTAGCTTCATTCGACGGTTTAGACAAGAAATCAATGGATAATTTCTCGTTGGGAGCGCAAAACCTATGCGTTTACTTCGCTTTGGGGTTATTTGTCCTATTCATTATCCTACTCATCTGAAACGTTGCTTGTCTTAGATTTAAACGAAAATGTTCCTAAACAAAATTTTACGCAGCAGGCACAAAGCTTGATCTATCGGTCATTTGGTCATTTGATATTAAGTTAACTTCAATATTAGGTCGAGTTCATTAAATATTTTCTTGTTCTCACCAGATGACAATGCTGATGCACAATCAACACATATATATCCTTAGCCATAGGAATATGAAGGGAAACTGCATGCATATCAGAATAGTAAACGACAGACTTACTCCCTCCCACCTGAGAAGAACCTTCAAATGTTTGATAAGTTGGAGTTATTCACCAGTCACGGACTACATTTGGATCAGCATAACTTAGAAATAGCTTCCCAGGAGATATTTGGCTACGTTTTGGAGCGTTTTCTTTCAATACAAAATCATAGTTATCGATACTCAACCTAAGGAACCAGCTGTCGAGACATATGAATCCTAAAACCAACTGCTTTCTCTTTACGCATAATTTCCCTTAACATAAGATTCAATCTAGCAGAAAATCGTTGATCCATGATCTCCCATTTCAATTGCGGCGAAACATAGAAAATATCAATTACAGTCAGCATAATATGATGGCCCGAGAATCTCTTCTACATTTGCTTAGAATTATAATAGAATGCTCAACATTTCCCAAATTCCTTGGGCATGGTCTATTTCAGGCTACAGCGCCACAGGTACACTCCAAGAAAAAAAGATGAAACAAATTTGGGCCGACAAACAGCTCAATTCTCAGGCTGTCCAATGCGTAGATATTTGTCACAGCTTGATTTTAAAATGCCAATTCTGAGCCTGAGCCTGAGCCTGGCAACCTGCTGCTTAACATATTAGCACCAGGATATCGACATCAGGGAGTGCCAACGGGGTGCAACTGAAAGTGTCAACAGATTTTCCAAAACAGCATGCAATTCTATTTTCAGCTAAATAGCTCCGAAAATACTTGGGCAGCAGCGGGTCGCCGAAGCCCCATCAGGCTGCCCAGCTGTTGTCCAACATTTATGCCATTTCGCCAGGGTTTTGAGCCCAGTTTCGATTTACTTTTTTATTTCAAAGATTTCTGTTTCTTTATTTCTTTATATTTTTTTCGCTAAATGGGATTAAGATCTGAGGCAAAATTTAAGACGCTGCTTCCGTTGGTTGCCTTTCATCAATCGAATTGTGCTTGCTTATCCGCCAGCTGCTGTTGCTCCTGATGCTGCTGCTGCTACTGCTGTTGCTGCCGGTGCGCTCATCCGCTCTGGCCGACACGATTGCCTTTTGTGGTTCTTGACCATTTGGCTGCTGATGGCCAAGAGGCCCGGCCTTTTGTTTGGCCCATCATCAAGGGCTGGCCGACTGAAAGAGTCTTGAAAGACTGCTGCTGATGCTGATGCTGCTGCTTTTGTCCTTTTGTTCGTTCATTTGCCTAAATGCATCTTATCCTGTTAAAATGCGAGTCGTTTTACCCAGAAAATTGATCTTTTTTTCGCAAGTCTGTTTTCCATGCAAGTTTTTTCAGCTACTGTGGACTGTATCTTTTGTGAAGTTCTTAAGTGAGTTTTCACCTTTGTGTCCAGTAAGGCAATGGTCTTCTAAAGATGGTTTTCGGAAGCTAAATATATGTTTTTGGGTTGTGAATAATAAATAAAATGGAACATAATCATGGCACTACTTGGAACTAATGCGCCTCATAGAAATGATTTTAGATGTTCGTTCGTAAAACAAAAGTTATATTAACAGGTGTGAACAGGTGAAATCTCTGAAAATTTGAAGAAATGGTTGTGTAAACACTTCAATTTATACTATGTATCCTGGAAAGGAGGTAAGCAGATGAAACATGAAAGTTTTCACTCATGAAATTAATAAAATCTCAAAAGGTTTCTAAAATTTCACCTCATTTTTCGACTTTGAAGATCCTAAAAAATCTTTAAAAAACCATTTTAAGATAATCTTATACTCTAAATCGATACTCTGGACATTTCTAAGTAACTTAAGCTACAGCTGACAAAAACTCTTTCATAAATATCAAAACTGTAAACATTTTCACAAAATCACTCAATTTCACAGTTTCATTCACCTTACAATTACAAGCTTCATTTAAGCTAAACCGAAGGCCCCATAAAAGCTATATATATATTCCCCATTATTCCACGCTTCAACGAATTCTATTTAAAAATTTAAAAATGTTCACCAAAACTTTTTGTTGCCCAATTAAAGGCCTTAAATGCCTTTAAATAATTGTATTTGTGGTGCCCAATATTTCATCAGATATTCAACAAAGGCATCCCCTGGTTATTAATTAAGAATTCTCAAATCAAAATCAAATTACCACAAAAATATAAAATAAATGAAGAACATGCATATAAATCCATGTAAAATGACAAACAGATGCAGTTGGGGTAAAGCGGGAAGAAGGCAGATCGTCGTCGCCAGCGGCTTCCGCCTTGGTTTTGTATGTTGGCGTTGGAGGCAGTCCACAGCGACTTCCAAGAAATACTCGTATATATACATATTATGTGTGCGTTCGGAAAATGCATATTATGAATATAATTAAATTATGCATAATTTCCTTAATTTTACAACAAGAAAAGAAAACCCATAAAACTGTCATAAGGCGCTGGAAAATCGAGAAACAAGGAATACAATTCAAAAGGGGGAGAAGAACCAGGCAAGGCAGAGCGAGCAGTGGAACGTGCCTGTATGTTAACACTAAGCTACAAGATTTAGTTTGTGAATGAGCTATTTTGATAGGTGAAAACAATCAAGTAGAGCGAATACATATAAATTGATATTAAAACAAACTCGCCCAAAGGATAGTAGGATGTAATGCAGTATGTAATCCATATAAAATAATTCAATACTTATTATGAGCTTCACAGGAATCTTGGAAGCTTTTAAGTGATATCAGTGTTTAGATTTTATCAGAATTATCTTTGAATTGAAAACTTCATGGAATAAATATAATACATATTGTAATTAAATACAATTTTGCAAAACATACGCTCCAGAAGCAGCTGATCGAAGTTATTTACAGATTTGATTACCTTCGCCTTGAATTTATGTCCATATTTATGTTAAACTTAACACAGCCACTGTTATCTCCCACACAGCTGTTAAGCTTCAGAGTCCATCACAGTCTTTATAAAATATCGATTACAAATGATAGTTGCATATCCGCGTCCGCGTCTTAAAGACCTACGTGCGCGTACGTTAACGCGATTGAGAGCATTATTAAAAGATTAAGTTAATAAAAGTTAGTATAATATAGCATATGGCACATACATATCGGGAATATAGTATAATCTGGCATTTGCATAGATTTTAATGCATTTTTGTGTTGTTTATGTCACCAAAAGCAATTGCAAAGCAAATTAAGAAGAAGAAGAAGATGCCAGCAACAGCTGAAAAAAATTACGCCTGCATGTGTGTGTATAATTGCGGGCAGAGCTGCCTGTGATTGCATAGCTGTAAATATCGCAATAAATAAAGCCTCTGTGTGTTTGTTTGTGTTTCTTATGTTTTTTGTTTTTGTTTTTGTGGAGTTAACATAGATGAAAAATGTTATGTGCAGAGAGCGGTTTTACATAATTTAAACGCGCCAGTTAAGAAACTGTTTAATTACTAATAAAATTCAAATTAAAGACGCCTACTTATATGGGTATGAAGGTATGTAAACGGATATTGATATTCCTATTCTGATCAGGAATTGGAAATATTTTAAAGTATTTTAGGATTGATTAAATGCGATCCTCTTAAGTTGTATATGCATAACAATTTCATCATTCTTACTCAATTTACTTATCCAAATATAATTTAACTCAGTACCGGCTATCTTATGGCCGGACTATAGCGTTCTTGCTTGTTGTTTGTTTGTTTCAATTCCAAACCCAAACTTTTCCCTTGCAGTTGAGTGTAATGTAATGCTCATAAAAACATTGAGCGTTATGTTGGCTGAAATGTTTTTGTGCTCAATTAGCGTACAACATTGTCATAAGCTACACTGTGCCCATTCCCGAGCCCCCAAGTGGCATACCTAATCCTAAAACCCAAACTATCAACAGGTAAAAACTGATTTCCTATGCGGCAAGGGGAAGAAAAACTCTTTAACAGGCAGGCAGGCAGGCAGCCATTTCCATGGAAAATTATGGCCACAAATTACGGCCGGGTTAGAGTTTTCCATATTTTACAGGGCGCTTACGCGTGGCGCCACGCCACGCCACGACTAGCTGGATTTAAATAATGTCTGCCCAGTAGAGAGGAAGGATAACAAGGCGCCTTCCAGCTAAACTATAAATTTCGAGCAAAGCATATTAATTGAGCTGAGCAGTAGCCCGCAGGAGTTGGTGGAGTTGGAGTAGAAGTAGGAGGAGTAATAGTAGCTAGGGGCAGCTGCAGCTAAATCTTATCAACAATTGACAATAACCCAATTAGTAACCACCTACAGGATCGAAATGTCCTTTGCAAACAAACATTGCGCAAAATGAAAGGAGACCTCAGTTGGTTTTTTCTCGTGAAAATGCTACCAGGGTAGCCGAAGTAAGACATCAGGCCGAAATGCAGCTGCCATGTAAGATCAACAGGACAATGGCAGACAAGTCAAAAAAGGAAGATGCGCGCGTCAGCCATAAAACTATCCCAAGGCAGTAAGATAAAACGTCTTTGCCGTGTGGACCCGGACAGGACCAAACTGGACCGCCCCGGGTGATCATCCTCAGCGTCATCCAGTGCTTAGGCAGCCTCTAATTTGTGAAACTCGCCTACAGTTTAAAACGCTGCGGGCAGTCCTCTGTCTCTGTCGCAGCAAAAAGGAGCAACTCCTGCATAGTCATGACATTTGAGATTTTGCAGTCGATGATTTTCAATGCATCCGCTTAGACAAAGAAGGACTTTAGGGGTCGAGCCTCAAAGAGCCACGCACGCACGCTGAAAAGCGCAATTTCAAGCCACAAAAGGTTTTTCATTCTTTTGATTTTTCGAAAATTTGCCATAATCATGACATTTTGTTCGAGGCTTTTGTCTATGCATGTTTTTCAACAGAACATAGCTGAATAGAAGCAGAACAGAAGAAGATATCTTCTTTATTATTTGTAATCTTCGATCTCTATAGCATTTGACAGAGGCCAGAGATGATGATGACTTTATGCTGAAGTTTGGTCAGATAAATGTCTAGAATTTTTAATTCTTTACTTAAAAGAACCTTTTGCATTAAAAGAATTCTACAATTTCAATTCTTGGCTATTCTTGATTTCAGAATTATTTAGATTTTTTTTCAGTCTTAACACTGACTTGATTGAGAATTCCTTTGCGAATAATCTCTGCGACTTAAAGAAAACATTCTTGATATATGAAATTTGTTTTTTCAATATTTGTCTTGTTTACTTTTTTAAGTACAGAATTATAATTTGTTTCTCTGAGTGTAGACTGAGTAGCTTTCTTAACTCTTACCAATGTGGTCCCGCCAGTGGCAGAAGCTTCAACGAAAACGGTGTTTTCTTGTTGCGCCCCAATGAAACTGAATAGTTTTTATACCACTCACAAAATGGTATACTAATTTTGTCAGGAACTTTGCAACGCATAGAAGGAAGTGTTATATTGTTGATCAGCACGATCACGAGTAGAGTAGATATAGCCATTTCCGTCCGTGCGTCCGTGTGTCCATCCATCCATCCGTCTCTTTCAACCCCATGATGTCAGAAGCCTTAAGAGCTACATAGCTCATAGCTGGAAGTTTTCCAGATAGTTGTTTTGTCTGCACGTTGGTTAAGCTAGAATATTCATCCAGATCCCGACATAACCGATAGTTCCGGAATGAACACTTAACAGCATAACTTTTCTGTTTTTCATCAAAATCAAAACAAATTCGTCTTATTTCCCTTGGCAAGCCCCTTGGCAAGCCGAAGCTAGCCTTCCTTCCTTCTTTTTGTTATCTCTTTCCTAGAATATGAATTGTTTCAAATTAAAATTGCAAATTATTTGAATAATCTATATAAATATAACTAGTATAATTAAGTGAGGCCCCTTTACTGTTTTATAAATATTAAGAAAACTTCAGGCAACTCTGTATGAATTTATGAGTTAATCTACCATACTCAATTCTCACTTTTGGAAGACAATTTGGAAGACAATATTTTCCTTTGCAAGATTCCAATTTTCCTTTGTATATACATTTCCACAGCTGTCATAATAATTTCCCTGATGTGACTCATCAGCATCCCATATAAAGCTGAAAGCTAAAACCGCCATAAAACTAAGCCACAAAAGATGTCTGTCGACAGATTTCTATCTCAACCAAAATCCATTAGATTTTGACAGCGGTACATTTATTGATAACAATTTTTATTATTGAATAAAAAAATATACAGCTCTCGCCTTGTAACTGAGAGAATAGCCTTCAGACTAACCAGTGATAAGCATCAAGGCTGCCTAAAAGGGTAGAAGCTACAAGGAATTTGTTATGTTTACCTGGAAAATATATGAGAAAGGTTCGAGGTTTGAAGGTTAAAGGTTGAGGTTGAGCAGGACAGCTGTAAGGGCAACACACCTGTTGATAAGGCGGCTAATTTTTGTGCTGTGGCCATAAAATTAGACAAAGGCCAGACGTGGATGGCTTGGGGGCCCCAGCCTGAAATCGATGAAGTGTGAATGGAAAAACTTTGCTTTAAGCCCAAATGTAATCAAAACAAAAGTATGTATATAAATAATAATAAACCAAACGAAAACGAAGAGCAGAAAACAGTGCCTGCAAGGCTTAGTCCTTTAACCTTTATACTGCGCGCTGCAAACTGATTGCTTTCAATGTTCGCATCTCGTTGGCCTGAAATCAAAACTTATCGAACTTGGGATTGAAAGGGGTCGAACGAACGCTTGTTGTTTATTTTTGGCATTTTATTAGATTGCCTGAGAAGTATATATACACATATACATATACACATATATGAAGATAAACATGAGCCTTTTTTGATTTGTTGTTGTAGGTCCTTTGCCTCAAGTAGCCCTCAACATTGATTGAATCGAAGCCCAGCTCCTCCTGTCTTTTGGCTGACTTATTTTGCAAAATTTGATTTTAGGTTAAACGCAATTAAATTTTGCCTTAGGCTTTGATTTGATTTTCTTTGCCCTTTTTTGCCATTCTCATTTTCCCACAGCCACAGCCACAGCCACAGTTTGCCTTGTTTACGCTACAGAAAATGGAAAATTTCTACATTTGGCCATAGATTTTACTCAGTTTTGTTGTTGCTGGCAATTTGTTGAAGAAAATCTGTCCATCTTGATCGATGTTTTCTGGTTTTTGTGGGTGTTGCAGGCCAGGCCAGGCGTTGATTAATTGATTATGTATGGTAATATGTATGTGTATATGTATGTATATATATATATATAGTGTGTAAGTATGTGTAAGTATGTGAAAATGTTTGACCAACATATCTTTTTGAATGTTAAGATTGCAATTTTGCTATTGCTAATTAGTTTTTGAGGTTGCACTTCATTTGGTTTTCGGTTGAGCTTAAGCTTAGATTGAGGATTCAAATGAAGAGCTGAACTTCACGTTAAAATTAATATATTTTTAAAAGCAAACTTTTAATTTGTTAGAATTTATTTAATTCACTTTCAAATTAACATCGTTTTAAAAGCAAAATTTGAATTTGTTAAAATTTTTACATAGGCATTCGTAGGTCAACTGTATCAGCTATCATATAAACGATTGATTCAGAATAAACATTTGCCATGGTTACTTTCTTTGTATTTTATCTGAATCAAACCAAGCTCAGTTTATATCCCTTAAATTGTACCAAAATTTTGAAAACATTTAAAAGAAATTCTACAATATTTCTCCAAAAACTACATCAAATCAACGTTATAATTCCCCCCCTTTGTGTGGAGCATAAGAAATATGAAATTGCATTTACTGTCGACCTCTTGCTGCTTTTCAAATGCCTAATTGAATTGTCCAGAAAAGAAAATACGTATAATAATAAGAAAGAAGAAACACTTAAAATCTTTTGATACTCGGACCTGCTCGCAGGACAATGCTTGGCTCGCATTGTATGAGTCCCACCAAGTTACAAGGAAGTTATATTCACTTTGGAAATGAAAAAAGGAAGCAATAAAATAATTTTTTAGAACTGCGTTTGGCAAAGGAGCATTTTTGTACAGCGCTTCCGGCATATACTCGTAGAGGCAAACCAAAAGGAAGCTGACAGCCAGCGAGCAAAATAAATGCCTGTGTCCTAAGGAGACAATTTCTAAGTGTGCTCGCTCGCCCACACTCACACTCACACTCACACTCACCCCCCCTGGACCTAGGCAGAAAGGCAAAGGCAAAGGCAACGTTAAAACAAACTATAAAATGCAATCGATCTAAACGGTATAAACCGGTAAAGAGAAATGTGGCATTGTGCTATAATGGAAATGGCTTTGCCTAGCCCGGCTGGCTTGGTTTTGCAGCTAAAAGAAAATTGCAGCAGGACGGCGACGACGAAATGAAAAACTGTGATATTGATAAATGTGATATTAATGGCAAAACGTTGGGGGAATTTAAAAGTTGGCTGACTCGCTTTCAATTCGCTTTTTCTGCTCCAGCTTCTTCTCGTCGTCTGTTGGTTTGTTTGTTTGTTTCTTTGTGGCTTTCTTTCTCCGATAGCTGAACATTTTTACGGATGATTTAAGAATTCCATTAATCACCAAAGCATATGATGTTTTTGAAGCAACATTTTTATAGTGGTGGGTTAATAAAAAAGAAGAGTTTAGTTTAAATATGTGAGTGGCTTAGCTCTGAGCAAAATAATGCAAATTTATATTTGGGCAGACACAATCTCAAGTAAAGTGGATATCTTTTGCCCGAATTTTGGCTTGAAGAAAGTTATGATTCTCAGTTTTAGAGGCCTTGAAGCACTATGAGTGCATCCATGAAGTGGAAGGATTCTGATTATATATATATTATAATATTATAAATTATTTCAAAAGTTAAAGTTTGCGTTCTTCTTTGTTATATGATGTGATCTGAATAGACTTCTCGACTAAAGAAATAATTTTTATAAATAGACAATTGCTATTAATCATGATAGTAGATATGAAGATGTACAGTTCCTTATTCAAATACTGTATGAAAAATATTTATATGAGCTTTAAAGACAGTTTAAGGAAGCATTTTCAAGAAGATATTTAAAAAATTTGTTTAAAATATTCGAGTCTGGTTTGAACTGGTTAAGAACCTGATTTGAAATGGCCATCTCAGAGAGTCAGTAAACTTTCTGAGATGACCACTTCAAATCAGTTCTGAACCAGTTCAAACCAGACTCAAATATTTTGAAATTTGGCAATACAGAACCCAAGAGAGCTGCGATAGATAGATAGATGCGATAGAAGTTCCACCTTTTGAGTAAAAGAGTCCTGCCAAAATGAAATATTTTCATGGAGATTACTTTGAAAAACCATAAAAATATCGAAAAACCATAGAATTATTGTTCGTAAGATAGGAGAGCAAAGGACAGGAGGAGTTCAGTTGAGGCCTTGAAGCAGCAGTTTAATCTGGAAGCTATCATTTGTAGCACTCTACAGAAGATTAGTATGAAATGTAAATGGGAAACACAAGTTTCGAAAGGTAGATAGATAGGGACATATGCAAAACAAATCTAAGGCTGACAATTCATCATTCAAAGGCTAAATCATGATAGATCAGGCCAACCATGTCAGCACCCTGACAACTTCCCACACTTTAGATTTACTCAAACGTTGAATTTCCTACCGATTTTCTTTCCTAACTGAATCTGAAATGCTTTAAATTAAACACATTCAATTTCTCCAGCTCTATTGACCTCGCAACCATTAACTTTAAGGCTGACTCACATCAATAATTCCTCTTTAATCTAAACTATCTCAGAACAGAACAAGAAAAGAACATAATCACAAATCTCTGTTGATTTCAAAAGTTTCCTTTTTTTTTTTTTATATTTCTGTTTTATCTGTGCTCCCCGTTAAATAAGCAAATCTCTCTCTGTCTTATCTTGGTCGGAAACTTTTGCAAACCAACAATATTGTTTATGTCCTCCCCCAAGCCCAGAAGCCCCCCCAATCCCCTCAGACCAAGGAAGATGAAAAAAAACAGCAAGCTAAGTAAATCTCTAACATTGCCAGCAATAATCTGACATAATGTTTCAATTATGCGTCGTTTAGTATTATATATATGGGAAGATTCTGAACATATAAACAGAGTACGAGTACGAGTACGAGTACATAACAGGTCCCCCGCTCCCCCTGACATAGAGGCTCTGCTTTTGCAGCCAACATTTGAAGAGCTAAGCAAATCTGACTAAAATAAACATTTTAACATTAAATTTACATAAGAAGCAACAATGAGTGGTTAGGCGGGAGTGCTCGGTCCAGGGCGTTGGGATATGCTTGGGGTGGGATTGTGGGCCAGCCCTGCTTGCTTGACATTTTCATAAACAAGAAAGTGGAGAACATTTTTATTTTTTGCTCTTCTGTGGAGCTTGAGCTGAAACTCCTTGGACGTGGGAGTGAGTGTGCGCGTATGTGTGGGTGTGTATATATATATTTGTTTGCGCGTATTTGCATAAACATTAGCAAAACAAATTTGCACATTTTCCACCCAACAAACCCACACACACTGTGCCCCATCTCCTTCCTACTGCCGCCACAGCCGGCAAAAGTTCAAGCCAAAAGTAAAACGGAAGTCTTTAGGCTACAAAAATGTCGAACAAACGTCAAAATGCGGAAACGCGGTGCCACACGAAAAATATGCTAAATCGGCCAAAGCAGAAAAAATGTTTATAATAATCATTTGATGTTGTTCTTGTTGTTATTGTTGTTGTTGTTGATGACAGCGACTGCTGATGATGATTATGATGATGATGAGCTGACAAACGCTTAGCACAAAACCCCAAGAAATGTTCAACTTGTGTTCTGTTTGTCTGCCTTCCCTCCATCCGCCTGTCTGTCTGTCTGTCTGTTTTCTTAAGCAACTTTAGTGCCATTTTTTGGTGGCTCTGCAAAATTTTGTGGCACTTTGGCGCCCAAAACTCGGAACAAATGACAGCCAAATATGCGTTTTATTGAATTTTATGTGGTCTCAAAACGCTTGCTCTCGCAGCGCTAAGAGCTCCACAGGATATGGCCAGACTTTTGGCCCTCTGTTTTGGCGCTTAGCCCTTGGATTTGGCTTGAGTGTGAAATAAATGTTTGTCTGTGCCCTGCTGTGTATTTTTTCTTAGTTCTCTTCTGTTGTTTGGCAAGCAAGTGAGCATGAAATATGCCAATGACTTGGCCAAGAACTTGAACTTCGTCTGCACTTCATTGAGTTCATGGGCTGATTTCAAGAATGCCTTTCTTATATTTCCATACTTATATTTCTCATGAGCGTTTCTTTGATGCCAGAGTGTATAAATGTCTTTGTAATGTTATACGAAATACATAAAATTATCTACGAGCTGATATGGCCAAACTGTTGCATTTGTAGCTTCAAGATTACTTGTTTAAGTTTAAGCCAGAAACCATTTATTTAGTAATTATAGTAAATATTTCATTGGTCACTGATGATGGTAGTAGTAGTAGGTGTAGTAGTAGTAGTAGTAGTAGTAGTAGTAGTAGTAGTAGTAGTAGTAGTAGTAGTAGTGAGTAGTAGTAGTAGTAGTAGTAGTAGTAGTAGTAGTAGTAGTAGTAGTAGTAGTAGTAGTAGCAGTCGTAGTACGTGTTAACAACCCCACTGGGTCTCTGTCTGATGCACGATTTGCCTCAGGCGAGCCTCCTCCAATTGGTAACACCCAGTGATGTCGGGGCTTCAGTCACTTGGTCCTATTAACGTATCCGAGGTCTTCCTTTCCTCCGTTGTCCGCCAACTACCGCATCGATACATATCCATACCTATGACATGACCCAGCCAGCGAAGTCTCGTAGTGTTCATTCCCCTGACCACTATCGTTCATACAGCTCATCGTGCCATCGTATAGGATAGGTATCGCCAACGCAAATAGGGTTGAAGATCTTGCGAAGAATTTTCTTCTCGAACACCCACAGAGCAGCTGCATCTGCTTGTGTCCAGGCCTCATCACCATTTAAGAGTACCGAAAAGATGAGCGCCTTGTAAAGTGTTAGTTTCGTCTGTCAAGAAAGAGCTCTACTGTTCAGTTGCTTACTGAGCTCATAGTAGCACCTATTGCCAAGAACTATTCGCCGCTTAATCTCAAGGCTGACATTATTGTTGTTGTTGAGAGCAGTGTCAAGGTATATGAACTCCTTGACAAAGTTATAGTTCCCTGCAGTCAGCTGAGAATTAAGATATCGCGAGTCTCTGCTAGAGCACACCATATGGTTTATGATGATGGAAGGACGTTGGGCATATTTTGGAGCCCAATAATTGCTCAATAATTGCTTTTTCCTTTCTCAGTTTCTTTACTCTATATACTTCCTACATCCAACATAGTTCTCTCATGTTATTCTTACAGATAATGTTAAGTCAAGGAAAATTGCTTACTTGAAATTGGCTTGCTTCGGTCTGTGGCAGGCGCAGTGCATCGCCGAATAATGAACAATGATGTCTACGAATGACTGCATGACTTTAATATAAAATCAAATACACATAAATCCCTTTCAACTCCTTAGAGTAAATAAAACTACTCATAGCATCATCATCTCAAGACATTCTATCCCCATAACCCATAACTAACGACCCACAATCCAAAAACCAATTAAATTTAATTTTATTCAATCGAAATCCAAGTCCCAACAGGGTCTTCACTTTCCTTTTTTGCTTTCGCTGCCAGGCTTTTGTGCAACGCTTAAGGAACGATTATTTAATTTCAGCTATTAATGCTTTTGCCTGGTACGTCGTCCCCAGCCAACCTCCTCCTCTCCCTAGAGTTCGCCAGACGCTGGAGCAGCGCGCTTGCCGGCTGGCTTTAGCTTTCAGATGTCGGACTCCAGACTCCAGTTAGTCAATGCTTATTGATGTTTAGTTGTTGCTGTGGCATTATTTCACTTGCGTTTCCGCTTTTAGCTTTTGTTTACTTTTATGCTTCCACCGTCACCCCACCCCTACCTCGCAGCGCCAGCACACAAAAGCCCCAAAGCTGAGCTCCCTTTTACCCAAACCCAATTCGATGCCGAACAAGCCGCACTATGTTTTGGTATTTGTATTTGCTGTTTTTCTTATGCCTTTTGCCTGCGTTTTTACTCTCTTAGGAAGAGAGTATGCCTGACTTTGTGGAGGAGTTTACATAGCCTAAGCTTTGTAATTTTTAAAACATTTGAGAGACTCAAAATTATTTATTATTCGGAACAGAGCTTATTACGTAAGCTTTTATATTTGTCCTATAACAAATGTAGCTGTGGAGCTTTCTAGCTCTTTTTAGGCCTAGCAACTTCTGACTGTCGAAAGCTTGCTTGATTTCACTTCGATGTAGACATGAAAGTGGGTTTCAACCCCGAGTTCTCAGAAGTCTTCAAAGCTAAAGAAATTTCAACCAGACACTTCTTCTGCCTGCACGGATAAGACAACTCATCATATAACTCTAATAGAACCAATTGTTCCAGAATGAAAACTTAGGAGAAAATGTTGTTGCTTTGGATCCAAATCAAACTAACTTCGGTTTACATCCAGGAAATCGAACGTCTGCAGACCAAGTTTGCTCCAAATTAGACAAATTCCATATGATATAGTGGGAAGGTACATATTTTTGTTATCCCTTTAGAGTTCATTAATTTATCATTCTGTAAGGGTATTTACAATCTCGGTTTTGAAATCTTAATACATTTTCCTTGTTTATTTGTTGTTTTTTTTTCTTGCTATTGGTTGTTTTCCTTGCTTTTTTTTTCCTTCTCCTGTGAATCCCTTGACAATGCAATAAATTGCGCAAAAATTGGAAAAATAGAATTTTAGCCGCACCAACGCAATAACAACAACAAGAGCAACAAGAGCAACAGCAAGGACCAACAACAGCAGTTAGTATGAGAGCTCCTCTGGCTTTCACGCAATAGCTTAGCCCCCTCGACCCCCCGCCTACGACAAACGGAAATCAAGTGCTAAGCTTCCCACAACGCAATCAATTGATTTCTATTGTTTTGTTAAAATGTCGTGTTGGGTCTCCAAAACCAGTAGATGCCCACCGAGAACCCCTCCCGCAACTTTCTTGCAAACCAACCTACCTCTCCCATAATATTTTGGTTCTATTTGAGCTTTCATTTGTTGTTGCTGTTGCTGTTACTGTTGCTTTTGCTGTTGTTATTGTTTTTCTTTCTTCTACTTTTTTTTTTGGTATAAATTGCTTTGTTGTGGTCTTTATTGAAATTTTTTGAGGTTACTCTTGTGATTGCTGGCGCTCTCTATCTCTCTTTAACTATCCAGCAGCTACCAGTTTTTCCATTTTCCGTTTCTAAATAAAAACTGCTCTCAGTCGTTTTTGTTTATTTGTTGATTTTACTTTTGGCGTCTGTCGCACATTTTGTTATTTGTTTGTGGGGTTTCTTTTTGTTGTGCTATTTTGCTGAAATATTCATGAATTACGTTTTTAGTAAATGAAAAACGTACTTTGGGGATTTATGGTTCAGATTCTCACGGGCCGCTCGCTTTTGAATGGCCAAATAATTTATAGTTTTCGGCTTTCCGGTAGGAATTTTTGCTATATTTCTTGCTCGCAGTCGAATATAGATTGGAAATGTAACAAACGTTTCGTAAAAATTGGCTGAATCATTCATGGTAACAAATAGTTTTTAGGAGCATTTTAACAAGAAATGTGAGATGGAGAGGAGGCATTGAATTCTCATTCGGAATACTTGCAGCATGAATTAAGAAAGATTATTCTGCACTGGAACGTTCATATTGAAGTTTTTATTATTTTCGTATAAATTTAGAACAAAAACTATAGTATAAATGCTCACATATTAGTTTTTTAATACTTTTTTTTCTATAAATTTGTATGAAAGAAATTGCAGAATTATTTTCATTTCATTTTCTTTGCTTTGTAAAAGGAAATGATTCCCTGAAATACAAAATATCAAAAACACTGAAAATATATTAAATGTTAAACTAATAACCAGAATACAACAAATTTTTGAAAATTTGTTCATAAATTTATACATTCGGAGTACCTTTTACGTGGCTTTGAGTCCTTAAACATTCAATGACGGTGATAAATCAAGCCATATTCGTTGACAGCCAAGCTTGAAATATCTATGTAATCCCTTCATCAAAAGTTCCAGAAGTGTGCTGACAAGTAGGAAAGTAAAGCATTATATATATTATACCAGAGCTTATCTACTTGGTTAACGGGTTATCGAAGAAAACGAAACAAAGGCAACACTTGATAAGGTAGGCATCAGGCTGGCGAAAGAAGAAATGAGGAAGCTGCACATCATTCTGAGAAAGGTTTACAGTGACTTAGGCACAGCAGAACACCAGAAGAAAAGTTTTAAAGCTCAGAAGCAAATGAGTCCACTATTTTCTGCCAAAATGAAGGCAGGACTCTGATAGGACTCTGCCCTACTGCTGCAACATTTTCACCTACAGAGTCAGGCTCATACGAGCAAGGATAAGATTGCTTCCTGAGTTAACACTTCTATAAGATGCTTCTAGTAAGAAGAAAATATCATAGAAAATCACTCAGTTTTTTTTTTAATATTAGAAAATTATGATAGATTTCTAGCCCAACGAGGGTTACTGTTGTGTCAACTTTAATGACTTTTTAAATTCCACCAAATAAACACAACTAGAGGCTCATGCTGAGAGAATGAGCAAACTGTTTTACTTCAGTACAAATTAGAAATTAGTTATAAATAACAATAATGATAAATGAAATAACAGTTTATTAAAACTGGTGTTTAGGGATGGGAAAAGGGGAAGATTAAAGGGTTCTGTGGGACAGGTCGGTTGGGTGAACTCTCTTGAGCCTCCTTCTTATTCTTACTCCGTGGATACGTCTACTTCTTAAGAGCCTGTGCGCCAGCTGGTTAGGCTGATGTGCGAGTTTGTCTAAAAATGCAGTAGCTTGGCGATGGATCGCATCTCCGATCCTCGGTACATGTCGATATCGCTGTTGCGTATGTACCATGCCGCACCAGAAATTCTGCGCAAGATTTGGGACTATATACCTGAATACCATATCTCCAAATGGGTGCCAGAATGACCTTGTAAATGAGCGTCTTGTTGGTTACTGACAGTTTATTACTGGCATTAAGAAGCCAAGCCATACTGCTCGTCTTTCTCTTAAGACGCTTAGCTATATCAGTTATATGGCACTGGAAATTTAGCCGCTTGTCCAGGGTGACTCCAAGATATTTGTGAGCATCCTTCTGGTCTAAGAGTTGACCATGTAAGAATACCCCATGGGAGGCTTGTGCTCTGAGAGTGTATGTGACTTCTACACACTTATCAGTGTTTATGGCAATATTCCATCTACAGGCCCAGTTCTCAAATTTTTTTAAATAGATCTGGACGAGATCTGTAGCGGTGAAGACGCAGCTGTCTCTGGCCAGTACCGCAGTTTCATCTGCAAAGGTGGCGACAAGTAGATTGCTCTGGTCCGAGATCGGTATGTTGTCAGCTGAAGACATGTCGTGCGTATACAGGCTGTAGAGGGTTGGCCCTAACACGCTACCCTGGGGTACACCAGCTCTGACCGTCTTTGCTTGAGAGGACACCCCGTCCTGAACAACTTTAAAGGATCGCTCGTGAAGATTAAAACTGATGATGACAATAATTCTAACTAAATCTGAAATAATGTTCTATTATAGTTTTTGAGGTCATGAATGCACAGTTTTTATCAGCTATCGATATGTATAGAGTGTCACAGAAGTCTCTGGATATTGTGATATTTTCATGTGCAAACACTTGAGTTTATAGCTTCATTTAGATATAATAAAGGAATCAGGAATCATGATGTGCTAAATGTGAGATGTAGCAAATGCTGAAACGTCGATGGTTTCAAGTCTCTCAGCAACCCTCAAAACACCTCGAAAACGTTTCAGGAACTCAATTTAGTAGCTGTTGAGTTTTTTCCTATCTTCCTTCTTAGCTACACAAACGAACTTATAAATTCAAGTGTTATTATGAAAAAACTCTTACCAAATGTAAATTATTGGTAAAAGCTAAACATTTTGGAACATAGCTAAGATCAAACTATTATCTTATTGATCTGTTAAAGGTATTGCTCGGTTAAAGGTAAGAAATTCGAAAAATTGAACTGCAACCCAATTATTTTCAACAAGTAGCCTTTGAAATTGCCTTAAATCTACGAAACCAAAGTAGGCTTCTAAGTAAGATTGAGGATTTCATCAGGCAGGCGGTCTATACATTTATTTAGTTTCCATTGAGCCTTCTCAAGGAACACACATCTCTTGATTTCTTTCTTATTTTTGTAATTTTTCTATACTCGTACTCCTTTGGGAGTCGTTTCACATTTCTGGGTTTCGCGGTCACACAAACGTAGACTAATTCTCCTTTATAAGCACGACAGTTCTTTTTGCATATTCACATATTCATATATGTACATTCTCACCATCGGCGAACACATTCACATTCCCACTTTCCATTTTCATATGCCCCTTTGTGTTCAGCTCAGTTCATAAGCCAATTGCAATGCCTATCACACCCATACTCACCATCATTTTCATTGTGCATACATAAACATATTTGACAAACAGTTGGCATACCTTTTACCCTATAATCCTTTCACCTCTGGCCGGGTCAACAATCAAGCGTCAATCGACACCTCAGCAAATTCCTAAGCACCCACGAAATTTGCGCAGCAATTAATCAAATTAAACCAGGCCATTCAACAGCAACAAGGCTAAAGGCTAAAGTTAATTGAAAATTTTGCGGTTGTAAGGATTCTTGTACGGGGGTGGGTGGATAAAGTGTGTGTCGAGCCAGCTGCAAAAATGTTTCGCATGCCGGCTGAACGGGGGGCGAGGAGAGACAATGAGGATCAGCAACAGGATCACGCACTGTGGCGGCCAACACAATTACGCAGACGATTAGGCATGGCGGCTAGAAATCCAGAGTAACCAGGAACAGGACTAGGACAAGGCACAAGGAACCTAAGTCGGTTGCCTGGCTGACTGGTTGCCCTGCCTGTCCTGGGCTGGCTTTCCTTTTCGTGTCTCTTTGCCTGCCAACTTTTATCAGCTGCAAAACAGTTGCCATTGAAATGGCGCAGAAGTCGTTAGATAAATGGCCACAGAAAAAAAAAAGGGAAAAGGATATACGGATAGCGTAGCCAAGGAGGTCGGAACAATGGTTAAGCACCTCCTAACCCTCCATCTCCACATCTAACACGCTCTCGTTTAAAGCAAAAACATTGCGAAAATTGCTTTACAACTGATTAAACACAGAAACGCCACGCAAGGCAAGGCCAGGCACGTTTAAATTTGGGTTAAATAGATTAGATGAACTGGAAGTGTTATGAAATGATGTGGTTCGCTTCGTCTGGAGCGGAGCTAGAAGCTGACGTCCCCTCCATTTGTATCCTTAGCGAGGGCGAGAACTCGTTGCTGTTCGCGGACTGTTGGCTTTGCACAACCTTCCTCACTTTCTTGGATTCTTTTTGTTCACGCTTGACGGCTGCCAGTTAATGGCGCTGTTCGATTTTCCTTTGATTTTGTGTCAGTTTTTCCTTTTGTTTGTCTCCATTGCTTTAGATGGTCATTTGATATAGTGCAGTGTTTGCAGTTATTTTGTTATAATGATTTGTATGTTTAAGAAATTTAAAAAATAAACTGCAAAGTTTCTCTCCGAGTAGGCCAGTTTTCCAAGAAGTATAACAAGTGAGCTGACGGCTATTCAAAACTTAACCCATTAAGGCAGCGAAATCTCTTCAATTCGGATAAAACTCCTCGAAACTTGAACCCGCATCAAGCATTTTGTTATCTTTTTGCATATCATTCCGACCAACATGCTCTTGAAGGGGTTGATTCTATTGCTAAAACCAAATCTATGGGAATAACAGAAAGGATAAGCCAGGCGTGGGCCAAACCCACTCAACTATGGCCAGCAGCCTGTCAAAGGATTGAACAAAAACTCGCCTTCGAATTTGACACGCACTTTGTAAAGAGATAGCAAGGACAACAATAACAACAGGAAAAGTGACTCCCAAACTTGGCAAAGCTTTAACTAACGAATAACAACAGCAACAAGACTTGGAGGCGTTCCAGACGTTGTCATGAATCATAATGGTTGGCAAACCCCCGCAAACCCCAAGCCAACGCAACCCCCGCTGTCCAGTCTGCCGTTGAGTGGTGTGTGCCTTTTGGCTACTTTATCGTCGACTTCTTGCCCGTATTTATAATTTAATTTAGCAGAAATTTTGTGGGCGTTAAGCAAAAGAAACCCACAAAATATGAAATATTCTAAGGATTCACTTGCTTGAACGGAAATTTGAGCGCCCCCTACCCCGCCGAAACCGACTTTAAGTCCTTCTCGTAGTTTGCATGTTAAATGCACATATGTATGGACATTGGCAGATGGAATGGGAGCATGAGAGACCGCATGGGTGAGGCAGTTCGGGTTATTTTAGTTATGTATGTACTTTGGTTTATTCAAAAAGGACACTGAGCGAAATTATAAAAAAATTTTAAAACAATTTTAAAGGAATTGAAGTTGAAATACAGAAAATTTCTACAAGCCCGCAAAGTTGATGAAATTCTTCGTAAAATATGAGCAGAATTGCTACAAATAAATTCAAAAGAAAATACAAGCAATATAGTCAGCAAACAGTAGAGCAACGTGCTGCTAGAAGAAAGAATTTACGAGCAAGGATACAGTGAAAGAAGAAAAGACAGGGAGATGAGGAAAAGAAATAGGAAGGACACAATGAAGAGTGAAAGAAGAGAAAGAAAAGGACAGAAAAAGAAGTGTGTGACTGGGAGAAAAGTTGGATGAGATGAAATGAAGGAAGATAAGTAAAGATATAAGATAGATGATGGAAAAGACTTCTAATTATCTGCACCTGCTGGGCCACATTTTTCAGTTCTTTAAATGAAATCCTCGGTTTCTACTCATTCGTAATATATTTTTCTTACTGTGTAGATTTCTTCCTTATGCTGCTTCGTGTAGAATTGAGAATGGATAGCATAGTGTTCTGTACTGTCGTCAACTTTGTGGTCACATTGCGGTGGCGTGTTTGGGCTTGGACTTGGACTTTGGGTTTGTACTTGGGGACCTCTTCCTATACCAATGGCACATGTGTTTATGAATACATGGGCATTTTTTTGTGTTTTTTTTCTTTGACATTTTTATGGTTGCCTTGGGGCTTATTGGCTTGCCCTACGCTCGGCTTCCTTTGGCTAAGGACATGTGCTGTTGGGACAGTTTATAATGAGCTAGTATACAAAGAAGAATATCGATAACAAGGATCAAATTGCAGATTTTTTTTTAACAATTTGTAGTTGCTGATAATGCAGGGAGAGATAATGTTATGTAGCAGAAGAATTTGTGGGTAAAGTTCAATGAAATATTTGAATGAATTTTTGCATCAGAAAATATTCAAAATATTTCTTAGAAAATTTAAATTTCTCTTGAGAATTACTAAGAACATCTGCTTTCTGTCAATATAATGGTAAGTGTGCTTCTCTTTAAAGGAAACAATAACTGCTTAAATCTCTTTGAGAGTGTTAACACCTCCACCAATGTAGAGCATTGGTTGTACCATGAAGTTCTGAACACTTTCATTCTCTGTCTCTCTGTCTCTCTCCCTCTCTGTTGACTTGGGGCCCCCCGAAAATTGGTTATATATGATTTTGTGGCTCCCACTTTCTGTTTCTGACTGAAACCCATCCCCAACGCCCCCTTTTGGACTGGTTTATTATGACCAAGTGAAGCGTGCATATGGTCAAGTTTTGTGTATATTCTGTTAGTTTATCCAAGTGGGTGTTGACTTTTTTAATGTTTCAATATGACTAAATGCCCCAGAGCGCACCGAGTTATGGGACCAGCCCAGTTTGTGTTTCTCTGTTTCGCCTCTTAAATATTTGATGTGGTTTAACTTGGCCCCGGCATTACAAGTATTTATGAAACATATGTGGGTGAATGTGTGCGTGTGTGTGTGTTTTTGAGTGCGGGAGGCAAATATGATGTGGCAGACAGTGTCAAATTCTCATGCGTCATGGTCGATATCCTTTCGGTTTTGAGTTACGCAAGCAGGCATATGCCATGCCAATGCCAAGGAGCCTTAAGCGCTTTGACAGCCACTCTTTTCAGGCCACCTCCGTCTTATACACATCCTGCTGCGCTGCCGCTCATCCAACGCTAATGAGGCTATCAAATGGCCGCTTACCAAGTGCCACTCTTTACCCCTCTGTCCCTTGCCTGTCAAATGTGTCAAAATGTGAGTGTGTGCCTGTCTTTCTGCCTACCACAGCTACTCCAGATTTTGTGCGGCTTCCCAAAAATTTCATTCACATGTGTCTGCCACACTTGTCACTTATGTTTTTATAACACTTTTGTCTCCCTCTGGAGGGTCTCTCAGTTTTCTCCAAGTTGATTTTTTCTAAAGTGCTAAAATCTGTGTCATATATTAATTTTTCTTCTTCTGTGGTTTCTTTTTTTTTGGGTTTTGTTTGAAAGCCTTCGGTGGCTTTTACATTTCTCATTAGCACGAATTTGACATTTCAATTATTGGTTTGATGGTCGAGCACAGAAACAGATTGAAATATGATGGTACCCCTAATGTGTTTGGCAGCAACTGATTGAACAAATGGAATATGGTAATGTGGGTTAGTGTTGCGGGCAAATGTTGGGAGTGTATATAAGTAGTTCGAGCTAATCATAAATGGACAGCATAGCATTTGGAATCATTATCATTTTCTGTGTGAGCGTTTTTGAGTGGTTGAGAACAAACCCATCGCATAGTAAGTTCTCCGAGGAAAAGAGGTGCCGACCTGTACTATCGTCAATAAAAACGCAAAATGTACTTTATAATATATAAATCGCTTTCTTACTAAATGTTTTTTATTTCCATGGCATTTAGAAAAATGCTGGCAATTCAGTGAAGTATTGAAATTTACATGGCTTCAGAGTCTAGTTTATCAGACAAAAGGATCAGTAGAGTATATTGCCTGTTGCCTGTTGCCGAGAGATTGCCTGTTTAAGAGATGCAATGAGGTGTATCGATGGTTTCCACATTCATCTGCGTAGACAATGAGTCGGATCCTTGGTGGTGGGATAGTGCTGGATGACGATAGGGCAAACAACGATGTTCGAGACCCGCATATTAAACTCCTGGTGGCCAAATGACCTGTATTAATATCCTTACCTTTTGTGAAACTCCAGTGTAAATTTAATACTCATCTTCGTAGAGTAAGGAGAATATTTTATTCGTTTTCTTCTAATCTATCAAATTGAAGTCATTGAATTTTGTCTGTATTCTTCACCTTATTTATCAACGATATTCCTCATGCTCCATTCCATTCTCATGAACTAATGTAAGCCGACGACATTAAACTTTGCTTGTCTTTCATCGACTCTTCCACCCACTTTAAGCTCCAAGTTGACCTTGATTCTTTGCAATCGTGGTGTCTGGTCAACTTACTAAATCTCAACTGTTCTAAATGCATAGTTATGTCCTTTTGTCTGAGCACATCGCTTCAGACATCGTACCTTCTTAACGATATGCCCCTCGATCGGATCGACACTGTTGATGACTTGGGTGTTCTTTTATACCCTAAATTGAAATTCGATTTACACATTTTTATTACCGTCAATTCAAAGGAATTTGATGATCCTTATACAACTAAATCACTGTAAATTTCTCTGGTTCCACCTATTTTGAAGTATATATTGTGTGTTTGGTGTCCACAATACAGGAATCAACAGGGCGGCTTTGAATCTATTCAAAATAAATGTTTACTGTTTGCTCTGCATGGTTTGAATTGGGACCCCAATAGCCCCCTCCGTTCATATTCAAGTAGGCTTCTGCTAATAAGATTAATGGTGAAATTGACTCTCCGACTTTTCTCTTTCTGTCCCTCATAGAACTACTAGAAATTATGTTCCTATCTATCTTCAGCACTGTAATTTAAACTATCTCCTGCATGAACCTTTTCATGTCCTGTGGTCTAACTACAATACTCTCCTTAACTTTATCTCTAATAATAACTCCTGTAACTAAAATAAAGCATCAATACTAACGCATCTAGCCAGTAGAAAGTGTAAATTGTTTATGGCTTGTAGTTTTTCCTTTCATTGAAAGTGAGCGAGCGAGTCCCCGTCTTTTTTCCATCTTCGCGATTCGCGTCGCACGTTATGCAGCTGCGATCCTCGACCGGTTGGGCGGGAACTGGTAGCTTCTAGCCTGGGTTTCGCGTAACCAGGCCCGCAGCTTGGTGTTGCAGTACGTCAACGTCCCGACACAATTGGTTAAGCATGCTAAAGAGGGAGACAATATTTGCCTTGCATTGAACTATATAGAAAACCATAATATAGATGAATTTTATATATGTGCATCTAGCTTATCTAGCAAATACATATGTGCGGTTTCGTTTCTAGTCTCAATCAATGACATCTTAATTCCATAACATGCATACCATAACGCATATTGATGCTAAATTTATTACAATTACTAGCTCGAATATTCCAGTTGATATGATTCTGAAATGTCTCCATTGCAACCTTTTCCCTTAAGGCATAATTTACTGTCATAGCATATGCTTGATTTTTGGAACCTTAACCTACATTTGGTACGTTTATCTGTAATCCTAAGCCAATTGCCACTTAGACATTAGCCTAAAACTGCAGAGAGCACGTTCATGGCAAATGTTAGGAAAATGCTTAAATCCTGGCAACAATTAATACCAAACTCCATGGCCATCAATGACAACGGGCTGCTTTCTGATTGCCACACCCTCACAAATTGTGTCACATTTTGAGAATTCTCTCAATTCTTGGCAATTAACCAACAATTTTGCAAAGTTTGAAATGGGATGCGGATTTTCGTAAAACTGACCCTGAGAGCAGGTTGTTGTTATCCAATTTAGCCTTACGAACAACAACTGAAAGGCAAACAAACAAACAGCTTACACAACAAGTCCCAATAGGCTGGAAAACATGAAAAACACATGTTCGGGCAGTAGGCGAAAATTGCACAAGAAAATGGTGAAAAATGTTAAATCAGGTCAAAGCAGAGGTCCCCCCCCAATTGTAGTTTTGTAATCGTTTTGGCAAAATTCGAACATATTTGACAGAGCACAAAAGTAAACACAATCTGGCAGTGGCAGTGACAGGGATAGGGACAGGGACAGGACAGTGTTTATGGGGTCTATGGGGTGGGGTGAGGAGACGGGTGTCAGCTAAGTGAGAAATGAGCAGAGAATCAACAGAGAGAGAGATGCCGAAACCGAGTGAGCCAACGTACAGCTTGTTGAGCGATAAAGCAATTAGAAGGCAAAAATGGGATTTTGCATTTTCAAAATGTGTTGTGTTGTGTTGCAGATGCCAGTGTTAAACCCAGCTTGAGCTGAATTGCATTCTGGGGTGTTGTTGGGTGCAGCGTGGGGTGGGTGGTCTGTGTATTCGTAAGTGTGGAAGTGGAACGCCATTCTGATGTTTACACAAAAAGGATTTCAGCGCTAGTCGCTCTTTAAGTCTTAACAATGACAGCATACAAAGCAACACAGCATAGCACACACACACACACATACATATACATATACATATAGCTTTCAAACACACACACCCTTAACTGACCTACTTTATTCAGCTTTAGATTTAGCTTTTGTTGTTGTTACTGGTTGCTTGCTGCTTGTCAAGGATCTGCCTTTGCTGCTTGCTGCATCCTCGTTGCATTTTTATGCATTTGGCGCAAGTTGAAGTGTTGAAGCGCCTCAGAAAGTGAGTATCTCAAAAGATGAGAGATTGCCTTGGAGCGTATATTTTTATAGAAAAATACAAGCAGATAGAAAGACCAAGTTTAGTTCAACCGCAACTTGAATACACTTCCTATAAGGATAAGCATAGTTATGGCAACGATTATGATTTGAAATTGTAGGTAAGTATATATCTTATAGCAAACAATTGAGTCAACTTTTAAGGCAGTTATAACAAAAAACATAAAGTGTTAGCTGGGATTACTTACACTCTGAAAAAATCAACTATTTCAAACTTGAATCAACAGAAAAAATTTTTTAAAAGTCAGCCATTATTTCAAGAACATAAATTTAAGTCCGAGAATTCTTTTATTAAGATGATTGTTGTATAGATGTAGTTAGACGGCTCAAGGTCAAATAAAAGACCATTTGTCTCTGTGTACCAATATATTTCGATCTGCTTCGGAGTTCATTATCAGGGGATTGGGGTTACACGACGTCTTGACTAAGTCAACTACGCTTCGGACTAAAATCAATCTAAATTTTTTTTGTCAAACAAGCAGAATTTACATTTGGCTTGAGTTCTCCAGGCTCTGAAGCCAAATTGAGTGATTTATTTATATTTATTTATGTCAACTCAAACGTAGTGGCATTAATCAGCCAATGCTTTTATATCAGACAGACAGCTACCTCAACTAACTCAATATTGTGAAGACTAATTTCAAGTATTTGAGACTTGATTCATAATTTATATTCCTATTTGAAGTAAATTGCGGCCAATTCTGAATTTAAGAAACTGTTTTAAGAATATTCAAGTATATTCACAAATATATAAAGTACAAAACTTTCTTAACCCAGGATTCTAAATATTCTAGATTCTAGAAATAAAGCTCTTTTTTAAGTCTAACCTAAGTCTATACATATACTCAAAACTGTGAACATATGTTAGGGGCGACAACAACAACAAAATCGATAATTCAATTTGATTTTGAACACAGCTCGTGTTTATGTACAGTTATTGAGAAAGAAAGAATGTTTTTTAGAGAAAAATTTTCGATAAGTATTAAAATTTGTAGAGTTTATTAAGAAGTTTTTTAAGTTTTCAATTATGTAAAATTTTTTAACACAAAAGTTAAAATTAGTTAAAATTTTGGAAATTAAATTTAAACATTTCTAATAACACTTGCATATGGGGACAAATATAAATAATATTTTCTTGAAGTGATTCACATATTCATTGACTTATTCATTCACATATTTTGTTACGTTTTTTCAAAGAGTCTAAACAAAATTTGTATAAAGCTTTTAAGTTCACACAATTTTGCATATTTGAAAATGATTTTAATGCATTTTTGCCTTACCCAATTGCAAATTTTAAAAACGGATTCTATCCCCACTAAGATACTTAGTTTTCGGTAAGGTTTGACTCACACATGGCATACCTGAACAGAAATTGATAATACCCCACAAAAATACACTACAATGCCCACTATAAAACCTTTGCTTGGTTGCACTGAAAGTTTTTCAAATTTGTTTGCCTCGTCGAACATTGAACAGCCAATTTTTGTTATGATTTTTTGTATAAAAATAAATGAGGCACTTCTCAACCGACACTGGCGCGGGAGATGTCAAAAGCAGAAGCTTTTAGGATAGCTCTTAGGCCATAAAATTCTTGGATGCATTGGATGAAGCTTAAAATGCATTTGGGGTACTTATATTTAAGGAAAACTTATATCTAATGCATTTGTTGAAAACGTTGCCAAATATGAGAGTTATGCAATTTTCACCAAGAAATTTGAGTACTTTTTCTTGGCATCTAATCCAATAATTATAAATAGCTTTAAAAAATTCATGGTTGTTTCTCACAAAAGTTGAATGCTTTAATCTACTAAATGTTGTCATTTAGCCAGCTCGAGGTCCAGTGAGTAAGTAAAGCTACATTTTTATGTTGAAGTCGAAGGGACAAACAAACTTGAGCTGCTTCTCATCATGTAATTGCAATCGAGTAGTAGTAACTAACAGAATTACTTAACTCTTTAGACGTTAGGCTTCCTTAGCTGGTGGCGCTGCGTTTTAGGGAAGCCAATTTGCCTCATCAGTAACCTTTTTAGGGCAACTGTTCTTGTATGACAACTGATAGTTGCCACTAAATGTACAATAAAATTCAGAGCATGAAATGGAAATACATATGTTCAATTATGTAATGATATTGTTATGTCAAACACTTGTATAAAAATATAATATAAAACAAACACATACGTAAATATGTATCACCATCATCTTGATCATCACCATCATTGCGATTATCCATTGCCTGTTTTCTCAGTCATTGCCAAAAGTTCTTATTTTATTTGTATTTTCATAGCCACTTCGAGAAACTTCATTTGCGACTGCAACTATAATTTTTATTTGGCTGTAACTTAGACAGACCAACGAAAACAAGCAGCCAAACCAACTAACAAAAGATCCCTAATCTGGAGTAAATCCACCAGACAACAAGTACAATAACAACAACAATGTTGGGTATGTTAAATTATTCGCACATATGCAAAGTTGGCAAAAAAGAAGTGCGAACAAAAGGGATAAAGTTGAAAAAGGGATAAAGTAGTGGCAGCGGCGAGTGCTGGCTGGGTAAGGGTTAGGGGAACCCCACACTGCCGACAATGACTGTGCAAATTTTTTGGTGCAGATAAGCAGCGTCCGAGAATTGGATGCGAGCCAGCTCAGCTCTAGAGGGAGATTGGAAGAGAGCGAAAAAGAGAGAGGGAGAACAAACTAATGCCCGTTGACATGCAAAAAAAAAGAAGCAGCAAAAACAAATGAGTGACAGGGACAAATCAACCCTTCATCCTTGCCCACTTTGCCGCCGGTGCCCAGGATTCAGACAACAAAGGACAGTTTTCAGTGTGTGCCCGTGCCCTGTGCGTCCCTCTCCTGCTGCCTGCTGCCTGCTGCTGGCCCGTGTTAAATGCCATGACAATTGCTATAATTGTCAACTGTCAAATGGCATTAACAATTTTTGTTGTTGCTGCTCTCTTTGTGCACTTTGCCCCGCGTGCTGCTGCTGCTGCTGCTGCGCGGTTCAATTGGGTGTGTGCGTAGGTGTGGAACCAGAGCGGAAGGCTAATAGTAAAAGGACTTCACAGATGGTTGGACATATCAAATTTTTTGCTCAACTCAACTTCGAAATTGCCAAAAGATTTGCCATATGTTTTTCAGCAAAAACAGTTGAGAAGCCATGTGGGGGAAAGCCTTTCTTTTCTACGAGAAAGTGATCTAGGTGAAAACGTTTCCTAAGGATATACATATATAAGTGTAATATCATCATATATCGATGTAAAAAGTTAAAATAATATAAGTACTAGAAAGTATTTTATGACAGATACTTTCAGATTTTACAAAAATTTATGAATGCCATTTGTAAATTTATGTATTTAGTTTAAAATTCTTAGTAAATAGGTTTTATTATATTTAGATTTTACAGAAATATTGTGAAATATTGAACTGACGCCTAGAAAACAGTTGACAGCTCTTCCTTTCATTGAAATCTTAGAAAATCTTTTGTTGTTATATTTTATCAATTAAATCCGTTTCCTGTCACTAAATTTGTTAAACGTTCACTTTCATTCTATTCATTCTATCTTCAAATTCGCTAAAAATGACAGCTAAAGTTAAAGCTAACTAACAAAAGCAAAGCAAACGACAAAGCAACAACAAGAAATAGAAGAAAACCGAGCAATCATTGTCAAGTTCCCAGCACATCATGCTGACAGTTTTTGCCAGCCACTAAATGTCAAAACTTTCTGACATATCTGAGGGTAGGCAACAACAACAACAACAACAACAGCAACAACAACCATTCCCCAACTCATATGTGTGACATTCAAGTGTCATCAAAGAGCGAACGCGCTGGTTTGCATTTTTATGAGATTGACACAAAGAGAAAACAGAATAGAGCAAGTTAAAGAAGATAAAGCCAGACATGCAGACAGGCGGGGGGGCAGGCAACACAGATTTTTCCTATAATTAAATTTGCAGGTTTTTCTTTTCTGCTTTTTTAAAGATTTTGCCAGTGCCTTGGAAATCAGCATAAAATAATTGAAAATCTCTGCTCGCAGAGAGTTCTATTTGAATAAACGCAATTTGAATGCAAAAGCACGAAGTGCAAACAAGAGCTGACAGAGAAGAACCCTGGGCGAGACACATGAAATGGATAAAAGGGGAGAACCATCAGCGCCACAAAGGTGATGGATGAACTACTGGGTAAGGTAACTGGGGAGGTGGCTAGGTAGGATTTGTATTCAGTTTTGATTACAAAGCAAATACAAAATTTGCTTAGAAATGGAGCCGTAAATTTGCATCTGCAAGAAATTAAAGCATATTTATTTGCAAAAGCAAACTTCAATAATTGGAAAAATATATATGCACATGCTGTTAATAGTCTATTGATCTATTATCACTGATCAAACGCTGATAAATGAGTCTATGTAGCCTGGCCAATGCTGAGATTCCAGGACAACTTTGTCAGCCCTTGCCAAAGAGGTAAACAAACTGAATGGGTAAAGTTGTCAGCTTTACTGAGGTTTTTTTCAGAATCTCTGCTTCAATACGCTTCACATGTTCATCCATGCTCTTCTATCGATAACAAGTTGTACAGACCTACGATATATACGTATATCCTTACGAACTTCTCTTTTGTACTTTCAAGAAGACAAATCATTATTGCCTTTGTTTTTGCACTGGCGCCAGACATATAAGTACTATCAGCCCACCCACTAATCGCGACCATTGTGTGTGACCTTTATATTTTGGCCATGGTTGAAAACATAAAACCACAACCACCAAATGACATTAACCAATAAAACGCAACAAGAAAAGAATACACAAAATATATAAATAAACTAGAAAGGAGAAAAAGAACAACCATAAATTCGGTTAAGAAATATTCTCACGCATCGTACACAGATTGAAAGCATATATAGTACACCTGTGGTTAGGCTCACGTCTCACGTCGAACAAAAGGAGTTTCCCGTAAAACGTGGGCACCGAGACAAAAGCAAGGTAAGAAAACAAAACGCAGACAGACTCAACGACGTCTCGCGGTGTGCGCAGCCTCCAACAAAAGAAAACAAATGACAAAAACAAAAATAATTTCATTTCATTTCAAATTCGAATTCTATTCTTTACGCTTTTCTGTTTAAAAATAGGGCTTGACATTGTCTATGCGTAAAGTGTTGGGCCAAGAAAATACATAATACAAAAGCCATGGGAAGAACAAAACACAAACACAAACACAGCCACCACATTTATCGTGTTAAACACACGTTGATCTTTTGTGCGCGAAGTGCGCGCCAGGATCGTGTTATATAAAATTGATTGCAAGAGTACAATGTGGCATAGCATGGAGTTGTAGGCTATAAATAAAATTTATTAGATGATTTCTATGAATAACAAAAGTAAATACATATAGCAATAGCTTTCAAGTAATCTGAGAATATGTTTGGGCATTTTTATATATTTAAATTACAAAAGGCTTGGCTTAAGTATTTTCATTGAGGTAAACTGGAAAAACAGAAAAAAGAAGAATTATATTTGCTATTTCAACAGATGAAATTCACTTGCAAATGCCTCCTCTTTTGTCTTGCACTTATTTGAAATTTCTAATACACAAAAATAATCCATATTTAAACACTCAATCACCAACAATGCCTAAAGGATAAATAAGCCCCCCCACAATCCATATACCTACTCCCATTTTCATACATTTTACAGCTGAAATTAATATCAAATTCTTGGTTTTCTCGCATAAGTCAAGCCAAATAAATGTGTAGCAGCAGCAGCTTTCACCTAGTTTTCCAGCACACTGACTTCTCATGTATTTTTCAGTACACATTTGGATTTGCACTGAGTGCTCCTTGCTCCTTGGCCAAAACAGCTCTTTGCAGCGCCATTCACAGCCAAAAACCCAATGGGCTGGCTTCATTGTAGCCTTTAGCTTGCCTTTTTCGGGAGGCTACTTGCTGAAATATTAATTTTTATACGCTTACGGCTGGCAGGTGGCAATATGTAGTTGAATATAAGTAGTTGCTGGCTTCAGCTGAGGCTGCCTTGAAGTCCTTGCTTCCGGCTGCTGCCTGCTGCAAAAATTGAAATGCAAAAAGGCCGCTTAATGTGCATATGAAAAATTGAGACAGGAAATTGCATTTCCTACTTGCTGAACAGTAGGTCAGCTCAACCAGAGGTTACTAATTTAAAATCATGGGTGCATTCAACTGTAAACTGAAAAAGAAAAAATGCCAAAAAATATTAAAATAAAGGGCATAAATAAAAATGAGCCAGAATTTGTTGGTGTTTTTCTTAAAGGGTTTTTATTTAATAGGAGAAAAGTTATTCAAGGAAATTTCTTGCTTAATATGTACTTTTTAGTTAGGATTGGAGGGCATATTTGTGTTGTCTCCTTCGGAAATCGATTGGAATGGTGGGAAAAATTTCCTTAAGACGGCAATAAGTAGTACAATGGGGTTGATAAGCATTTGTTTATCTACAAGGTGTTGATATTCAGATATATGATCTTTGGTTCATCAAAAATGTTATTTCACGCATAAATTATTTATTTTAAATAATATTTAAATAACATTTTAAATTTTAAAATATATATGTATATATTGTAAGCCTGAAAGAGAAAGATCTCACAAACTTTATTTATATACAAAAAAATCTCTCAAAGTGCTTAGCTTAATTTAATGTCTTTGTCAATTCTCACAAACGTCCTACATACACTGCGTGTGCTTGCCATCCCCATCCCAATCCTCTGACCCTGATGCATGTCTCTCACAATTTGCTGGCGCCTAACAATTTCCATAATTTGCACAACTTGATGAACAATTTAAACACCAGCGAAATATTAAGCAAGTCTCGTGTCAAGCTAAACAAATGGCAACAATTTAAGGCAAATTGCCAGAGGTGACTGGGCAGGACGAGACGAGGCAAAGGCGAGGCCCGACGACCACCCATGTTGCGGCGCCACGCCCATTTTACACCTCGTGTATGTGTGTGTTAGTGTGTGTGCACGCAACTGTGCACTTAGTTCTTAGTTGGAACTTTGAGCGTGTGACTGCTGATATACGCCCCAAAATGTGGGCGAGCCCATAGCTTTATATATATATATGTGTGTGTGTGTGTGTTTATATGTAAAAATAACACCACAGACTGGTGCCTCGACAGGCTGCTGCTCCATGACATTTGATTGATGTCGCCTTTTTGACAGCTGTAAAAGTGCAAAATTATGGGCAAACCGCGCTCTATCAGCTGTTCTCGTTTTCGTTATGTTTCGTGTTTGCTATCCAATGGTAATATTTAATGCCCTGCTTACTTAGTAAGCGCATTTCAACATTTCATGTGGGAGCCTCTGATAGCTCAAATATATATTTTTTTCGGATTTTTGTTTACACTAGAGGAATGCAGGGGTACTATGTACTGTGTCATGTAGTTTGCTTTCATAGTGAATATTTAGATGATTCAAATATTATGTTTAAGCCGAAGTGATGCCTGTCTGAATTGGATTGGTTGTATTCAAGCAATATTTTTGGGTAACCGAGACACTAAAATCATCATATACTATGCGGTTTTGTATAAAGATTCCGGCTTAGATTCGAGTTGCTGAAACTATATCACACATAGGAGGTAGGTACGTAGGAGAAATGTGAAAGGAAAGAAGGTGGACGAGTAACAAGCTAGCATCATTGCATAGGCCAAGAATATCTCTCCAAATTATATGAAAGCTAAAACGAATATCAGAAAACAAGCCAAAACTAAAGGAGTACCGAAGGGGAGTCTTACACTGAAATGGGCCAATCGATAGGAAAGCATGAGATTGACTCGTAGCCAATGGGAGTATCAGTAACAAGTACATAGTCATTTGAGGTTGAGAACACGTGAGATTGAAACATTTTGAAACGTTTAAACGGAGATGATGAGAAAAAGCTCACAAAAGTGAATCGACATTATATTTGGACCATGGAATTATTAGAATTATGCTGTTTGTGCCACTTGACGCCCCAGTTGAGATTGGATCGAGTTGGATCGAGTTGAAGCAAATGTAAGAGCGCTCATTCAGCTGGCCCTACCATGTATAAAGACCTTCGTATAAAGAATCTGGGAACGACTAATAAGATTAAGAAAGATATGAAAGACTAATTAGTAAGAACGACAATAATAGGAAAATCAGGAGGGCTCTGAAAACATGTCCCACTGCTCAATCGGAATACTCAAATTTCTTTTAAAAATATTTACAAAAATGTAAATTCCCACATTCCGTCAAGTTCTTTGACTACGAAAACTTGTTACTTCAAGACGGTGAAAGTGAAAAATCAGGACAAACACCTGACTTCGATTTCACAGAGTATCCAGCTTGTGTTCAATTGCTAGTTGGCTTTAAATTATGCATAAGCGTGAAATTTTGCACGAAAATATGCCACTAGCAACGTTTATGACAAAATTCCATTTGCTTTAGCACCCCCATCACCTCTCTCTCTCTCTCTCTCTCTCTCGCCCCACCGGAGCACACCGCTCTTCTCCAAAAAGGGCGGAGAAAAGTGGGTGTTTAGGCTAATGACTTTTGGCAGCATAGGCCCCTTAGGCTTCCCCCTGTTGGCATTTTCATGTGGAATTTTTCATGTGTCAGTATGACTTAAATGCCGAGAAAATATTTTTCCAAAGCAGAACAAAAAATAAACACAAATTTTGCTGTGCAGAGTCGAGTCTAATGGACTCTGATAAGGTGGGAAAATTTATGCAAATCCGTATTTGACCTAAATTAGCACGAAAATTTGTTAGATTAGGCGTTTTTCATTTCCGCCACAAAAAAAAAAGAAGAAACACTTTTCTTGATTTTTGAATTTCGGAGGGTTTTTTCAACATAACTCTGTGTTCCATTTCAAGTGCTGAAAATGGCTGCCAACTTACAAGCCATAAAAATTGCATGTCCTCGTATGTGGGTGTATTTGGGGGGGTATGTGTGTGCTTCGGACATGAATGGCAGAGTAGTAACATTTGCCTGTGGGCAGCCTTTAAGTGCAACTCTTTGTATACAACTTCCGCTTGGCGTGTGACGTTGGAGTTGGACGGCGACGTAGAGGAGGGTCTACGACGCTGCTTGCCAAGAAGAAATGCAAATTTCTGCACACACTCGGATTCAGGATTGGAGTCGAGGCGAGTCAGCAGCGACTCAGCGAGTCAGCGAGTCGCACACGCATTCCATTCCATTAACTTTATCAATGTAAATCACCGAAATGTGAATGGGAATGTGCTGTTGGTCTTGGTCCTGGTTTGGACGCCCGAATGACTTCTCCCGCCTTTCTGACTTTCCTTTGCTATTGTTATATGTATATGGATAGGAAGGAATGTGGTAAACGATAAAACAAATGCGTGCTGGCATCGAGTGGACGATATGTTGCCGAGGAAAATAAACTCATAATGGTTGGAAAAGTGTGTTATCAGCGAGGCGAGTTGTTACATTCAGAACATTGGAACATTTCAGAGGCATATAAAGAAAATTTATAGAGAAGTTTTGTAGATATCGCTGCAGAAATGTTGTTATTACAAAAGCTTAACATTTTATCCACAAAGTTCACATTTGAAACCCTGCAGAGCACGACAAAGATATTGAAATCTCTTTAAATTCAATTGTATATATTTATTGTTTATAGTCTGATCTATTAATTACCCTTTCTTCCTTTCTACAAATAACTTCATTAGCTCTAAAATTAACCAATTAGCAAATTATAATTTTGACAAAAGCAGAATAATAATAAAATTTCGATTTACGAGAAAATCAAATGCACAAAAGACAGATAAAAAGACTATAAAAATATATTTGATATTATTCAATTTCCTGGCAAAATATTAAGTATTTTCTCATAATTAAGACATAAACCATACAATAGAGAGAAAACTGTCATAATTTCAACCCCTCACCCTCACCGCTCTATTTTTATTAGCTTATCGTCTTCACATTTGATTAGGCTCAATAAAAAATTGCTCATGCCCAGAAATTTCCTCAGCCTATAATTAATTTTATCACAAAAGAAATGTCATAATAAATCTTTATCAATGAAGGAAAATATGACAAATTGGAAGGCATCATAAATCATGAAATCATGAGAAAAATGTTCCCTGTCAGCAATTAGAAAACATTTAATTTGCAGCAACAAAGTCATGAAAAGAAATAAGCCAAGCCAAATGTATTATATGAGGGGTCGCTGAGCACAGTTCATCAATAATAATCATCGAGAAATTTACATGATTTGCTCATAAATCAATGAAAACAGGAGAATGCCCCTATTTCTTAAGGCAAAGTATTCACATAATCATTAATTAGTCATCTGAAGGCCTTTGATTGGGGAAGAATCATGTTCAGCTATTTGAGAGCAGCCTCTCAACACTTTCCACTGACAATGAGTACAAAATCAATAGTCAACAGAAGTTGCCTGGGCATATCAGAATGCAATTTGCTAAGCTCATCCACCTAGCTGCTGCTTTCAAGTTCCTTTTCGTTGCTTTTTTGGCACACAAAAAGCCATATTTCATTCGCTGCCAGTCAAAGTCGGACAATCGGACAGTCCGACGTAGGGACAGATAGACAGACAGAAATACGGACGGAACTGTGGGAATAAGTTTCCAATGGCAAAACAAACAAAGTGTACGCACAGTGGCAAGTACAGAGCATAAACGGGCATACCCGTATCTCTATACAGATACCAATACGAGACAGCCTCCCAACCAACCCACCAAAGTCCCAAACCAAAAGTAATTTAACTCCACTTGAAAACTCCAACGCCATCCAGACCTTAAACTACGTGGCTCTGAGGCAGAGTCAGCTACTGAATCAGCATCGGTGCTTCGTTTGCGTTTGCTGCTGTCACTGATTTTACGCTTCATATTTTTATACCCTGTACAAATTGGATAGCCCTAGCATATCTGCTGATTGTCCTTAAAGTTCCTAGTTCCTAAATGTTCCTAAATTGTTCTTTTTCATCTTATGGAATTCTGGATATTCTGGTTTGTTAATATAACTTTTAGGCACGACATTGCGTTTGTATACACAACCGTGTAATGTAAACCATTGGCTGTCCATAGCTATGTCCGTTCATCTATCCGTCTATCCATCTGTTCGTCCGTTTGTTTCAACACCCAGATCTCAGAAGTCTTAAGAGCGACAGAGATGACCATTTAACATGCCTTTGCAACCATGATTTCTATAGCCAACTTGCGAACAATGCGATCTTAATGCAAGAAATAACTCGCATATCGGGGTGTGGAACATGAAAGGAGTTTCAATAGCACTCTCGAGAGAACCCACTTGAACGAAAAGTAAAGAAGTAAATTTAAAAGCCTGCTGCCCACTCGTCTTGCCAAAGGAGCCCCAAATATCGTATCTCTTAGTTGCTACGTGAAGCATGAATGAAATAAGTGCAAGAAGAACCTTTCTTTCTTGTTATAATTTTATATTGTATTGCTTTAGCTGATCATTGTTTGCCTGACAGAACTTGCCAGAAATCTACTTACTTTTGCCTCACAATTTCTGTACTAAATTAAAGTCTTATATGAATGTCTTCATCTTGAACTATCTATCTCTTATAATGCTTTAACTGAGACTGCTTACAGAGTATACTCAAAGGCGACTATATGTTCGCTAGCTAGTTATATTTTATTCAATGCCTCTAGAGACGGATGGGAAGCAAAGGAAGGGCAGAAATTGTGTTTATTTTTATATGCACCAGATATAATATAAAGGCAGGACAAGACAGATTTTCACCGAATGCTGCACATACTCCACGCTTCAACTCCACAAATTCAACTCCGCCACAACATAATCATATATGTGCGACGATATGTAAATTCAACATTTCTCTGGGTATACACATACATTTGCTGTGCTGTGCCAAGGCTGGGAATTTTCTTTCGCCAGCCTCTTGTTATCCATTTGGAGGGGGATTTGCAGTTGACGTGAAAATTGTCAAAAAGGCGCTTAAAGTATTTTCGATTTGAGTTTTACAGCCCTGCCTTTGACTTGAAATTAAAGAAGAAGAATGTTATTTTTAGGCTGACAGCGAAAGGATTGAGGATTGAAGTATTGAAATTGGGATTTGTTCTAACATGTGGCATAAGCACCTCAAATATTAAGGGATATACGAGAGCAATATGGGGTTGGATTCGTTAATGGTTTGTTATGGAACTGAAAACTGTGGAGATGGAGTAGTTGGAGTTGGAAGTTCCCACGCCCTGACAGTTCTATTTTTGCACCTTCGAGCATTAAAGATGTTTTACTTTAGTCAACTGTCAAAGTGGGTGTGGCATGAACAGACAAATTATGATTAATTGGATATTCAAATACAGCATAAAATTAGGACTATGAATAATAGTTGAGATTTTTAAGAAAATATTCTATTTACTTGTGGATTCCTATTGTTGTTCACTTTGGACTATATCAACTAGGAAAGAGCATCAGGAAATGTAAGTTTTCTCTTTGGTTTTGCGAATTTCTTAAAGTTCTCTTTTATCCAATATCCACATTCGTTTCCACATTGCCTAACTCAATTTTTGTCAACTTGTTAACCACAAAAAATTATTCAGAATATATTAAGATAAAAGTTAATCAAATGAAAGAACATTTGAACATACAACATCATGTACACACACACACACACACACACTACTGAATCAGCAGAAATTTGTGGCGTCCAGAATATCATCACCATCATCATCATCCGCTTCATCAGCATCTGAATTGACATTTCCCTAAGGTTTCCAAAGCAATCAGCTAAGCACATTTGATTTTTGCACAGCTAACCAGAATGTAGGAAAAAGTTGAACATTTCCTACTACTCTTCATTTCATTATCGAGAAAATAGTTAAATTATCGCCATGGACAAAATGATTGACAGTCGATGTGTGTGGAGCGTGTGTGTATGTATGCGTAGGGATAGAAATTTTCTTGATTTCCCATTTACGCTGGACGTTGGTCAGTTTTATGACCAGCTGGCGAAAAACTTATCTATAACAGATATGCTTGTGCGGGCTGGTTCGCTTTGGTATTGAATTGGTCTGGTCTGGTCTGCGTTTGGTTTGGGGATTGGACCATCATAAACTGACCTGACTGACCAATACTTTGATTTTGATTCCACAAGGGTAGCTATGATGAGTATATGGCTGCCCCTTGGTCGCTTATGGCCTTTGGGCGGCGTTTGTCGCACTGACCTTTTCCTAATTTGTTTTCTATTTGGTACTAATTTCTTAATTTCCAGTTGTGTCTGTCTCTGCATGCTGGTCTGTTGGTCATTCACTCATTGATTGAATGTCTTTTGTGGTCCCAAGTTGGTGATAAAACTTTAATTTTCTTGCAATGAACGAATGCACAAGCGTTGTGCCAGATAGATACAGATACATAAGTGGACGGCTGCAAAGTTTGGCTTTAAAACTAATTGGTTTTACGAAATGTTTAATTAATTTAATTTGAGGCATTTTATCAAAATGAAGTTGATGGATGTAACTTAAGTTAATTATAATTGAATACAAATAGAATTTTAAAATAACTTATTCAGCTTGATTATTATATATAAAGTGTAGGAACATTTACTTAGAAATTCGGGATTTCATAAGACTTTTAAATAAACATGGTTAAGTATCAGACTCTAGATCGTATTCAGTGAAAAAGTTAATTATTTTAATTACTTGAAGTCAATCAGAGTCCATAATTATCTAATTTGGGTTAAAATTTTGTAGTAAAGAAATCTGAATTAGCTTTGTCGCTTTCTCATAATGGTGAGGAATATGCATATATATGATTATATTTATATTTCTTATCAATTCAATATAAATAAATACAGATTTCATACTAAAATTTCTAAAGTAAATCATTTTCCGGCCATCTAATATATTTTTAATAAATAAAAGTTAATTTTTTATTTAAAAACCACTGAAATTGTTGCACTACAAACCTCGAATATTTTTACTATATGAAATAAAAAATGATATTATCCAAACTTAGATTATATTATTATGATAAATCTTAATATAAATTGTAATAATTTATTTCCCTTGCCGAGCTTCAACATTTTTGATTTTCAGCATCTTTTCTTATAAAACTGAACTGCACAAAAGTGCAGTGTGCATTGGAGTGAAAAATGTATTTTAATTAAAAATTCACAGACACACCCACACCCAAAATAACATCTCTCACATATGCTCTTTGAGTATTTACCTGAAACGTGAGCCAATTATCGAGTTCTGGAGTGGCGCAGCAGCCAGGGCCAGGGTAATGTTTAAGCCTTCAATATGTGTCGACACTTGGCTTCGCTATCTGGATTGCTGTCTGCGAATGCGTATGTGTGTATGTGTGTGTGTGTGTGTGTTTGCCTGTGTGTGCTCTCAAGAGCAATCCCAGTTATTAATCTGATTTTTGAAATCGCTTGCCTGCAACGTCATCTCGACAAACTCCGACTCAGACTCACAGACAGCGACGTCATCATCTTATGTAAACTTGAACGAAAACGCACCTTGGCTGCAATTTCCATTTATAATACCCTGCTAAGCCGATTATCTGTCGGTGTACCCCAAACTCCCGAAAATCCCCGACAAATTGGCTGCTTGCCTGCCCGAGTTGAAGAGACGACAATGGGGCGTAGGGTAGAGTTACCTCTGATGCTGAAACTTAACAATTGATGGGTTTGAAAATTAGAAAGAATTACGATTGAGAGTTTGTGATTGACAACGCAGAAGCATTGAGAAAACTTGTGTTACACAGTGAGAAAAAATATGATGGCTTCTTTTAGATTTAAATTTATTGATTCAGAGATTAAATTGAATGGAAAATTATGGTTTGATGTGTGAAAAAAGGAAATACAATTTGAAAGTATGAAAGTATTGAAATGTTTTCTCTGAAACTACAAAATAAGTCTCACAATTTGCAAGGTGTTGGTTTAAAATATTCATAGATTTTAATATGGCTGTTCATTAGTCGGAATCTGAGTATAAGTTGATGATATAAGCGAATGATATAATTTTAGAATCATTCTCGAACTTATTTGGCACTTCTAATTGAATTGAAATTGTCTTAAAAGGTGAACTGAAAGCATTTTGAAATTCAGTTAGAAATCATCAGCAAGATTATGTCAGATTATGCTGTTCCAATTGATTTATTTCAGTGTATTATCTGTCATATTTGGTAATATACACAAATAATTCAATCGGGTCTAACAAAGCTGTCAACAGTTTCGATTTTTTTAGGGATGCGGGTTTTCATTGTTACGATTTGGCTACCTAAGTGTGTGTATGTATGTCCCTATATACCTAGGAATTTCTAACCTCCCCCCAACTTTCATTCATCGCCTCTTTTCATACGAGTCGCGTGCTGGGGTGGTTGAAAAATGCATTTCAGTTTTCTTTTTTATGACGTAAAAAGCAAAAGTTAATTGCCTGACAGCGGGAACAACAACAACAACAACAACACCAACAGTAACAAAAACATCAACAATTGCATTCATTTATCATGCTTAAAGTTTGCATAGTTGAACGTGTGCAAACAGCAACAACAACGACAAAAAAAATAAATAAAAACCTCATCTAATGAAAGGAATTTCAATTTTGGGCGTGCCAAAAAAAAAAGGAAGAGAGCTCGAATAACAGTTCGCCCAGCGGGTGGTCGTCACTAATTTTTTACGTGATGCCAGCTCCAAGGCGCCAAAAACTATGCAATGCCAGACAGAAATCAAAGCAAGGCAAAGCGAACGAACTTGAGAACGAACTTTTGTTGTCCGCGACGATTTTCGCCCGGGCATGTAATTGAATGGGCGTGGCCTGGGAAAACGAAAACGTGCAAATTGCAAGAAAACTCCAAGCAGCGTTAAAGTGGTTTGCACAAGTAGTATGAGCTGATAGCAAAGGTGTGATTATAAAATCAAACACGAACAGCAAAAGCAAACATAACGAAAAATTCAATAAAAATCAGAAAACAAAATGAAATCGATCAAATCCAGACACTTTAGAGAAGTCTCAAAGGTTGTTATGCGAGAAGGAGGAAAGCACTTCCATTTTATATATGTATATGAAAATGTTTCTATCCTTCAATTCATATTTTATATATTTTCTAAGCGATGGATTACAAAATTAATGTCGAAATGTCGACAAGTACGAAAATCTCCAAAAATGTTTAAAAATCGTTTTAATATTTTAATTATATTTCATTGCTTTTCAGTATCATAAATACTCAATTTTCTAAGAAATAATACTGGAAATCCTTTCGATATATTTGTACAACGCTGCGTAATCTATAGAGCTTTCCTAACAAGTTAAATTTATGTATATAAAATTGGATAAAGTTGCGCAAATCTTTAAGATTATGAAAACAAAATTAAGAAATATTTAGTTAAACTCTTCTTTCTTCTAAAGTTACGTAGCGATATTAAAGCTTAACTTACCAATTTATTGCCAAGTTAGTAAACTGCCCTCGCCGAGGGCAGTCCATTTCCATTTGCTATCTTACTTTTACGTTTCTTTTCCTTTGGCTCGTTGCCTTTGCTGTCTGTCAACCCATTTCCTGCCGCCAATAATTAAAGTAATTGCTACATTTCTGCCACTTCCCTTTATAGCTTTTAGGGATTCGTTACGCCCGCCTTGACATGCCCCCACCATTGGGCCCCATGCTCCGTCATTGTCTTGTGCCAAAAGGGAAACTATTTTAAAAAGGCAAAACTACTTTTGGCTTTAATTGCAAACTATCCAAACTCCTTCCACTCTCCACTCCCCACTTGTCGGATTGTCTTGGCCTTACATTGTAGTTTTCTTGCCTCTGGCTTTGCCTCTGCCTCTGCCTCTCGTGTGCTGAGTGTAATGTCCTTTTTAGGTCCTGCTTCCGGTTTGCATGCAACTGCACTAAGCTGCTTAACTTTGGCTGGCGAGCATGGCGCTTACTACTACGCCGTGTTTGTGTGCGTGTTAATGATTACTTGAGCTGCCATTTGTGGCCTCGTCCTGGTGGTCTTGGAATCTGGTTCTGGGGGCACGTAAAAATCAATGTCAACCGCTTTGCTGTTTGCTGTTTGTTTTTTTGTTTTCCTGTGTTTTTGGTTAACATTCCGTTGGTTCCGTTCTGTCCGTTGTAATGGCAGCCGTTGCAATTTGCTCCTGCGCTATGCGCTGCGAAAACTTTTGCGGCAAAAACAAAAAGTTTTTCACTTAAACTTCGCCGCATTGCTGCAGTGGAAATAACAGAGCAGCAAATTGGGAGTACTGAAAAGGTCCGACCACTATCTGAAGTAGTTGGCAGAAATGTAAGCACGTATTGAAATGTAATTCTTCCATATCTTCGATGGGTATGGCGGATTTCAGAAAATATGAATCTTAGGAATGCTGCAGTCGAATACTCTGCAGGTAGACAGAGACTCTGTTATGGTTAAATACAAATGTTATTAGTGATAATAGCGGACCCAGCAGATGTTGTCCTGCCTCTTCATTATACCCTGAATTCCAAAAGTTTCTAACCCCGTTTGATGATGATTAGAAACTAGTTAGTTAGAACTAGGAGAGGAGTCAAATACAATTTCGTTTTCACGGGCTTGAATTGAAGTGCATCTTCCGGCTTAGTCCTTAGAGTTACCACAGCATTGGAAATATTCCAAAAGTGTTCAAATAATGTTAAATGGAAGATGGGAAAATGAAATGTAACCCATGTGCCAGCCAGCTTTATTCTCAAGTTCTATAAACGACACACTATGAGGAAGAGTTTGGAATTCTTAGAGAAATCTTCCAGCTTCAAAAACTCTTACCAACTCTTACCTACTTACAGTTCGACTTTCCGCTCAAGGTGGACCAATATCATAAACTAGATAATACATTGCAGCATCTTACTATACTTTGATGGCCTCTCGGAATGCAGAGTATAAAAATGTTCTTCTGTGTTGCTCATGTTATTGATTATTCCCACGTTGCCTTTTTTCACTCTTGGCACTTAAAAATTTGTTTAAACCATAAGTGGTTAATTATCTTTTAAAACATTTTGCGTGCCACAGCTGATAGCTACCGTATGCACACATAGGGTTGCGTTGAGCACACCACACCTCTTTCCACACAGCTCATACTTCATACTCAACCCTCGCCGACCCTCGCCCCTATAATTAGTTTCCATAATTTTATATCACTGCGTGCGCTGTTCTGTCTCTGTCTCTGTCTGTGTCTGTGTTCTTCTCCCCCCTTGTCGCTCATGTTACCTAGCCGTCGCTTCTTCAAAATGTGTTTCATGTTTCAGAAATGAATGAGACCCGCATGAAAACTCTGCTTGTTGGAAAATTAAAACAAAATATTTACATTAGCAATAAGTTAAGTTTGGGAAAAGTAAAAGTGAAAAGTTGGTTTAGTCTCTTGCTCTACCGTTTTCTGCATTTCATTAAAAGACGTAGGAATTTGCTCTGGCCAAAAATTGTAATGCTTTTTGCTAATTTCAGGTCTTATTGTAGTTTTTCTTGCTCTTATTTTCTTGACAACTTCTGATGGACATTTTGAATTATGCATGGACAGCTATGTCTTGTCTAGGCTTTTTTTCTTTTTTTGCATAACAATGGAGGAACTTAGTGCTAAAATAGCAGACAAAATGCTAATGCTCAATTTGCATTAGTTTATGGTGGAGAGTAGGCGGTGTCCGTTTATAGAAAACAAAGTCTCTGAGTTGACTTAATGGTGTGCCGTCAAGAAGAAGTTTTACAAAGTGATGTCTGGGCTTTGAGCAAGTTTTGTATAGCGAATTTATAGGTAGACATTCCAGCATTTTGAGAAATGGAATCTTTTGATATTAAATGGTATTTGCAAACTTTATTACAATGTTAACGTGATAGCAAAGGAAGAAATTTCTCAAAATTTTCTTTCCTTGTTCATTCATGTTTGACTCTTTACTAATAAAACTGACATAAAATATACAAAGTTATTAAATTTATATTGATTGACTTTCACTTTCCTAAGCATGACATCAGAAATGACCTAACATAATGTAATGATAAATTTATCACCCATATAATAAATATATAAAAAAAAACTATATTTAATAAAATCATTATCAAGATGTAGCCTTTTTCATTAGCTAATAGCTGCTCCAGCTGAATTTGCTCTTAAGCCGTAATATCAAATGACTTGATCTAGGCCATCGTAAAGCCCACTCTTTATACGCTCCATAATGTTTAACTGACTTCGCCTCCACTTAATAACTTAATTAACTTTCGGCAAAGGCAGAAATTAACGGCTAAACTGCACAGAGAGCGGATCTAGATAAGAGATGTGGCAATAAAAACGCCAAGACAATATATAAAAAAAAAAAATTAAGCAATTCACGTGCGAGAGAGACAATTCACAGCCAACATTTTATTTGCCTCATTTTGTCATCATCATCACCAGCAGAAGCAGCAGCTGTTGGCGAATGAAAACGTGAAATACAATCACGGAAATTAAAGCGTTTGACAAATCATCTAAAATATAAAAGGAAAGAAAGAAAAAACTGAAATGAAAACAAATTGAAGAAGTAGAAGTTGCGTGTCTTAAATTTGCCATAAAAATGTCAGACAGGACATGCCACGAGAGTGAGCGAAAAAAATGTATAGATAGACAGTCGAGGACATGCGTGCGTCTTTTGTTTTTATGTGACACACCCCACCGCTTCCCGCACCTCACCACCCCTACCATTAATGGAAGACAACACAGCGCAACGCTCGAGGTTAGGTTCATTTGCTCTAAATCTTTTAAATGCCTTTATTTAGACTAAAAGCTCAGAGCAGACGTGCCAGGACATCAGCACAGGAACAGCAACAACAACAATAACAACAAGAATAAGAGCAATAGGAACCCGAAGGAGGTGTAGAACGGAAGCCAGAACGTGGTTTTTGTCTGTCAGTTTAATGTAAGCGTCACAGGCAAAGTGTTTATACCCTGGCTTGGTTAAGGTATTGTAGGGTATAATGAGAGCACAGATCCAGAAAGAGATATGCCAAAATATCTTTGTTGTTATTCGATAAAGCAAAGAACAAGATATGAAGAACTGTCAGATATAGAACATATTCTCAGAGGTATTTAAAGCTCAGAATTTACAGAGTTGGAAATCTTCCAGTCCCCTTTTTACACTCAACATCCTGCTTACAGAGCAGCTCGTAGTCGTTCATTTGAAACTATACTTCTCTTGTTTTACTCGTAGGAGCCGTTTTTGGGCTTTAATGTCTCGTTCGCATGTCCTTGCCGCCGCATAGGTTTGGGGGGTATCCAGTGTCCTCCGTCACTGAGTGAGAGACCCGGTCCTGGTCCGCGTCCCAGCTGCCACCACGTTTGGCGCCTGCCTAGCCCTGCCTTGCCTTGGCCTGGGCTTGCGTGCTGCTTGGCTTTTATGTTGGAGCGCGTGTAAATATTTTTTACAGCTTCTAACACAGCCTTCGTAATAGACTGCCTCATGACTGTAAGTGTGTATATGTGTGGGTGCTATGTGTTCGGGATATGTGAGTGTGTGGCTGTAGCCGTAGGTGTCTCAATTTTCTAAATAGTTGTGGGTTCCATGCGGGGCGTTAAGTAAACATTGCCGCAGTCGCACGCAAAACGTTTTGCAATGTTCTTCCTAAACATCAAATCAATGCCAAAACACACACATACTCACTCACTTACTCACACACTCACACACACACTCATGTGTGCAAGAGGTATTCCCTTATTTGTAAAGGACTCCACTGACGTTTTGGGTGGGTAAAGCCTTTTTCACCAGGACAGCCAGCCACTTTGAAGGGTTCGTTAAAAGGAAATGCAAAAGCCCCAAAATGTTGACTGAGGTTTTCCATAGCGATGCTTTTTTTTCTTACCAATTGTTTGTGGGCCAAATTGAAGCTTAAGTTTTGATAGCCATTAGATCAACATATCCTGGAAGATGCTCACTGATGAGCAACTGAACAGAAATCCAGGTATTCTGTGTAAGAGATTTGATTTGAACTCAGAAAGATTTACAATTTACATTGTTGAAATTTTCTGATTTATTTTGCTGAAATGTAGTAAAAGCTATGAAGAAGGCTGGTGCTCTTTCAACCTTATCTAAAGACTATCAGAAATATTCTATTGTGATGCTGCGTTATGATTGATATAGTAGGTTCATAAGAAGCATTCTCGCATATATGTAACTAAAGATCTGACGGGGACTGTATTCATGGACAAGACCAGGGTATTTCTTTGGAATTTTTAAAAAATGTATAAACATTTTCAGTTTGGGTCTGCTTTAAAAAAAACGGCTTCCAAAGGCTTAAACGTTGCGGTCATTTATTTCACTTTCCTCTTCTCCCGTTTGGATTCAACCTTTGAGTCCTTTTGAACTGTTATTTCATACACATGTACTCGTATTATTTTAAACAATTTAATAAATTTTCGCTTTGTGCTGGTCACAATTTGTGGTTTTAACTGCTGCTGACAATTTGGACAAAAAGCCAACAGCAAATTGCGGTTTAGCCCAGGATGGTTATTCTAAAACATTTTTCATTGTTTAAAATGTAATTAGATTTTTGTACAAACCCCACAGATGGCGATCTAGGGACAGGCGTCAGAAACATGTTCATCAACATCATCAACACAAATCAAAAGTGCCCAGAAATGCCAGCCCAGCCGCAGCTGTTGATGTCTCTATAGATCTGGCAACTGGGCCACTGTGGCACAGCAGGCCTTCTATATGAAAGCCGCCAGTCAACATTTTGGTTCTGTCAGCTAATTATACCTGCATAGACAGGAACTCGTAATCCCTCCTATACAAAAATTATGCATTACATGCAACAAAAATGCAACCAATTTCTCTTATTTTTTGTATTTTTGTATTTTTTTTGACTTATTGCCTTCATTTCATTCTTGGCCCGGTTTTGGTACACGTAATCTCCTCTCCAGTGGATGTTCTTTTTGCCTGGGGTTGTTTCTGGTAATTACCAAATTATAGGCTTACCCTTTTTGGCTTTTGGACCTGACTGATTAGACTCATTTACAAATTTTGTCTGACTGCGTTTCGGGCTGCCGTTTCTTGCCTAATAGACAAATTATATTTTGGTAGGACCTATGTTTAGCATCGATAACATCTTGTAAATATTATGTAATTTTTTTTTGTTCCCATAATTATAGTGGCGGCGAAGTGGTTAGCGTACTTGATTTATAAGTTTGGGAAAACTATCTAGAAAGTAAAATTAATAATCAAATAGAAGGGAAATGGTAAAAGTAAGGTTTGCTTACGTTGGAACCTTTTTGGAATATGTAAAAAAGAAACTTTTGGTTAAGTTGAACTGGGAGTCATAAATCCAATCATGTTGAGTTTCCATATCAAGCAAGTGAATAATTTGATAAACAGACGAAAACTGATGACATAAGATAATGACAACTGAATCAAGATAATGTTAACGAATACATTGACAAGATGAGACAAGAAGACCTGTTTATGATATTATCTCAGGATCTACTTTGTATACCTGATGGAAAATTGTAATATAGATAGCTATAAGAGTATATTTACTTATAATCACAGCAAGAGCTGAGATTGAGGCAAATGAACTGAAGTAACATAGTTTGAATTGAAGTTATAATACTGAAAATTGATATTTATTGGCAGCCAACGATGTCTAGCAACTGTTTAGCAAGGGTTTCAATTCAACATTCCTGCTGAAAGTGTGGCAGAAAGTTTGCGTATACAAAAAATGTGCAAATATACAAAGCATGTGACAGAAAATTTAGTATAATTTGGCATATTTGGCATTAAAAAAGGGAGTAAAACTGCCTGTCTATCAAAATGATTTAGTAAGACAGTTTTTCTTTGATATTATAAACAAAAGTAGCTTATTTTTAAGTTGAAATTTACATTTCATTTGGATTTGTAGCAAGATACAATTATAAAGTCTTCAACGTCTTATATTGCTTTTGTATATAACTCTCAAGTCTCTCTTGTAGTTACACACAAAGATAATTGTAATCAAATTTCCCGTGTTAAATGTTTTGAAGTTGTAAATTACTAAGCCGCTGCTCAGCACATTAAATCAGTTCGCTGACTCCACGCGGTTTCTAGTTTATATCGGCATAGGGTCGATGTGTAACCAATTTTGTCCCAACAATCGCAAAAGAAACAGCATAGCAGTCAATAAACAGTTAAGATAGTATAATCTGAACACCTTTATTTGAGCATCTACATGCACATATGCACGATGCCTGAGCACCATAATATGTACTTCTATTGTGTTTTAACAATATTTCACTCAACCACTAATTGTACCACTTTGAGGCAACAAATTATAACTTACTGCAAGTAATTAAGTAAAATGAAAACAGCTTTTGGGTCATTTCCTTATCTTCCAACCGCAATGCCATATTACAAAGGCATTTGGCCCATGCAGTGTGGATAGTGTGACACACAGAAGGAAAGAAATATGAACTGGCTGCAGCAGATGAGTTGCTAGCTAGCCAGGACACACTGCAATGCACTTTTCTCTTATCTAATTGCATTAAAAGTCAATAAATTAATAAATAGCAAGCAATAAATTTAGTAAAAACAAGCCATTAATAACACTTTGGTTGACACCAGACGCCAAACGGAGCCGCCACTGTCGTAGCCACCGTTGCTAGCCGTTGCCAGCAGCAGCCAATGGCAATGACTCCGTTGGGTCAGGTCAAATGGCCAGCGACATGTGCGCTGAAAAGGCCAACAAAACACACAAAAGTTGAAAAATTGAGCGAGCAGTGTTTTTGTCACAAGCGCGGAAATTCTTAGAAAAACTCATTTAGTTTGTGTTAAAAATTCGTTGCACTTCGTTGAGTTTTTGCCATCGGCCATATATCAAATTTTATTTAACAACAATTGGTGGTGCACTTAAATTTTGAAAACTATTTAAATCAAGATCCACAACAATTGGAAATATTTATTGTAAATTTTAATTTGATGGCACTTCGTGAAGTGCGAGTATGCGGGCTATCGAAACACGCGTGCCACAAGCCCACTTCCTGCACGAACAGCCATTGTTAGTGGCATTTTACAGCCCAATTGTTGTGTTTTGGGTCTTTACGTTAATTTATTTAATTGACAAAATCGTAAAATTTGTATTTTATTTTGGTTTTCAATTGATTTTTATGACTTTGGCAAACAATAAAATATATATATAGGCATTTAAGCCTTTGACACATTTTTTGGTTTAGACAGAAACTCTGTAGGAATACATTGAGAGTGGGAGATAGTGGAAAGCCGCCCGCATAAGCATCTCGCGGGGGCGCCGGAATTTCGAAAAGGATTTGCTCAACGACCTGAGAAGCAATCGTCATGAGTGATTCCCCTTCTAAATGCAACCTGAACTACTGGCTAAGCCATGGAGGTGGAAACTGATTGAAGCCTGGCCTGCAGGGAAACGCCTTAATTGATTGATATGTCTGGCCTGGAAGGAAACTCCGACTCGTACTTATGGGAACATCAGCATAACAGGCATAATCGTTGCATCTGACTAATCTACGTGGATGCACACAAGTCTATGATTAAACAGTGAAATTCAAGATCAAATTCAACTCAAATAAGACTATAAAGTCGGTCAACAGAATGATGCCAGGATGTATTTGGGTTGGGAAATCGTTACTACAGATCGGCTGAGCAATGAAATTAAGAAAAATCTCAAAACAAATACCATGTTGATACCAAAGCATTTCACATGAACTGGATATCCGGTTAAGTCTAAGGGGTCACATTGAAAAATGTTGAGAAAAGATCCAACACCTTATTCCAAGGCCTAATTAAATCAGTAGCAGCTGGAAGAGAAAAAGGTAGCTGGTCAGTGGCAGGTCAGGTCATTAGCCCAAGGCACGTACCACACAACCACTAGAACTAGCCACAACACCAACAACAACAACAACAATAGTTTATATAATACAAATATCTATAGTGAGTTTTGGGTTTCCAGTGCTAGCAAAATGCGTAGGCAATCAGCTTCCCACCATCACATCAAGGCGGGGGAGGAGACAACCACAAATATGTAACCATGCAAGGCCACTGGAAATGGCAAAGTCCACACACGAACCAAAAAATTGGTATTTGAAAAGTGGTAAAATGTGTGTGAGTGTATGTGTGTGTGTGTGACTGATATGAGGACTACCGTTTGAAAGGAATAAATGACTGACTGAGTGACTGCCCGTCTGACTGATGGACTGGTGTACGTTCGTTCCACATAGAGACAACATCAAATGGCATGTGCACACGCAATGTGGAGAATTTATGTTAGATAATGCCCTCTGCTAGCTTCTCTTACCACACTCCCTCTACTCTACTGTACGGCCACCCGTGCTGATTTGAAGATAAAATTTCAAAATTAGTTTTGTGGCTGGTAATTAAATTTAATTTTTGTGTTTTGTGAACAAAGCCACAAAAAAGTAGTGAAACGTGTCTGTGTGACTTTAAGAGAATTGTGGAAACTTTTTCAAAATTAAGTTTTTGTTATAATTGAGCCGCCTTAAAGAGAAAATATCAATTAAGCTTCAAATTTGTATTTTGAAATGGAAAAAATTTGAAAAGAGAAACAATTTTTTAATCAAACATTTAAGTTCTTCAACTCACTACTTTTTTACTTCAACCTTCTCTATATCTGTGATATTTTCCATGCAAATTTGTATATTTTTCTGCCCATTTCTTTAGCAAGTTGTGCTGGGCCAGCATCTTTGCCTCTTGTCATATGTTTAGCGATTTCATCTGCGTTTTGTCGAATTTGTATATTCATTCGCCTTCCAAGTTACAGTCCTTGTAAGGCAGACTTAAGGCTATTAAGGATTAAGAATGGCTAGTCTTATAAATAATACGTGCCTTCTCATAGTAGATATATAAAGATCTTGTTCACATTACATTATACACTCTATAAAGCAATATAAGATCTTAAAATATATTCCATCACCAACTTAAGCCATTGACATTTCCTTTTGCAAAACATCTTAAACGTTCGTAATTTCCTATCATCGTAAAGCAATTTTACGCTGATTCGCGTTTTCATTCGCATATTTTCAATTTGCATATTTTACGTTTCCTAAAAGCTTTTCCACATTTTCATGCTTTGCCCCTCCGCCAACCTGCATCTTGATTACCATTTTGATGCGTGATCTTTCAACTCCAACTGTCATTTGGCCTGACTTTGCCGAGAAGCCAAAACTTATCAATTGATTGATGAATGAATGTTTGAACTTTCGAAAGCGGGGGGCTTGGTGCTGCTTAGCTTAAAGTGAAAAACTCTTACATCAGGGCAACTTTAAGATCCAAGTTAAGCCAACCTGTTAACCCACAGCGAACCCCACAGAGTAAAAAGTTCCTTTGTATTATTGTAACAGAAAATTCTGACAGGCAGAAAAAACAAAAAACAAGAAAACAAAAAAGTAAAACTGGTGGCAGTAAGGTAAACACGTGAAACAAACCAAGCGAAGCAAAACAATATTGGCCAAAAACAGAAAGAAAGGAGGAAAAACAGTCAGCTGGGTCTGAAAGCTCTGAAAGCTAATAAAGTGGCAAACAAATTGGAGCACATACATATCTCTCTTTTTGGGCCAAAGGGCAGAGCAGACATAATCCAAAAGTACAGTAGGAGTATGAGGCTTATATGATAAAGTGTCGAGAAATTCCTGAGGCGGAGACTGAGCTGGTAATTGAAATAAGCATGGAAATTTGTAAGGCTCAAAAGAAAGTAAGATGCCAGAAGGGCGAATCAGCTGTAGCGTCCAGCGAAATCTTAATACTCTGCAGATGCACTTATGGGAAATGGTGGAAATCAAGAATGAAAGAGTGAAATTACCATTCGCAGGGGAAATGCAATTAGACCTACAAACTTTTATGCAAACATAGATACTACTTTGATGATCCAGTTGAGAAGCCACTTATGTACTGTACAGGTTTTGCAAAGTCTTTCTTCTGCACTTGATTTAGTCGAATCAGAATAAATCCATAATTTGGTTCCGCCATCTCATATCTAACTGGAACCTTGCATTTACGCAAACTTCATGTTTAAACATTTAAAATAAAAAATAAATGTTTCGTTTCCAAATCATATAAGTAGGCTAAGCTTCCCCAATTGTGGCAACGTTACGTTCCAAGTGTCTGCATTCACCTGACGCGAAAGTGCCCTCTTATAAAGGGTATACTAAAGAAAGCACCTCACCATTTTCATTCTTGTCCTTTTTTTCCGGCTAAAATATATGCTTGTCTATTAATTATGATTTTTCGGGGGGGATGTGTAAGCCCACCTGAGAGCTTGGCTTGTAATAAATTCAATTTAAATGAAGCGTAAAATTCAATCAGTCTGCGGTTTTTTGAGGTTCTTCCCGTAGGTTCAAGATTCTGCGGTGGCGGCGTCGGCAACTGCGGCTTCTTCGGTGGTAAATTATTTTCGTATAGCGGTCGCACGCGCGGATGCTCAGCTCCCCTTCCCCTTCCCCATCGCCGGTCCCCTTCTCAGCAAAATTAAAGCCCAGAGCAAACAATAAAGAAGTCAATTTATATAAATTTTTCTCGCACTCAAAAAGGTTCGCTGCCGCCTGAAAAATGCAATTTATGTACTGGCCAAGACATTGTTCTTGCCTTTGTGTGGTTTTTCCGATTTTCTTCTTGCCTTTTGTAATTCAAAATTAGGTAGCTGGGGATTTGGAGGGTAGCATATGTTTTGTGGTTAAAATCTCTGGGATATGCAAGTATATTCAATCAAATGGATGTTGTTTTTTTTCTTTTGGTTTTTTAATTTAAAAAATGGATTTGCGTTGAGAATTTTTAATAAATGGTGAGCGGGTCTTTAGGGTCTGCTTTTCTCTTATATGAACACACGAGCATACCACATCGTCCCGGGCAATGCTCTAATTTTATTGATGGTCTTTCTTGTGCACTGAATTGTGTAGACATTTGTAAGCTGTAATTGCAGTTCCAGTGTTTCAGGACAAGGAATTACTTGTACTTGTACTTGTTCTCTCGTACATATATATATTCTCGCATTAAATGCATATGTTATGCAGGCTCCACTAACTTTTGGCAAATGGCAAGCCAAGCAGAAGAAGCTGAAGGAGCAGTCTGAACTGAGGGCGCGCGCAGAAGAGGGAATTGTGTTGAAAGCCAGCTGAAGGTGCCCTGCCTGGGCCTGGGCAAAAGGAGCACACACATTTCCCTTGAGTTATACAAATGAATGTTATTTACTTAGCAGAGCTGTGAAATAAAATGGCTGAGAGTGACCAAGTCTGTTCAGTTGTAGTATTACATTCCATATATGTACTCCACCAGGCCATGTGATGGGATATAATATGGTAATAAGGGTTTAATCATTATATAATAAGTTATCATGGTAATTACATCTGATTTCATAATCAATTTTAAGATTTAAGTTTTAACTTTTAAGTACATTTTAGACTAGAAGAAGAATAGAAGCTGAAAACTTCATCAATTTATTGTATCATTTTATGATTGAGATTGGCTTCTTATGAAAAAGAGCTATACTTTCTCTCCTGCTAATTTAATATACTGTCGCCTTCAGAATTTGAAATTATCATGTCATTTCGCAGCTGTTTTATTGTCTTTCAAAATTTTGAATCGTTAATTCTAGGATAGATTATAATGTAATTTTGTATATCGATTTTTCAAAGGAACTGTACCAAATATTTCGATATACGATAGGACGAAATATGTCATCACATCAATAGGATGTCTTTTGTTTTAAAACCTGTGAAAATTCAGTAAAAAAATTATTAAGCGAAAGCTCTGAAAGCAACAGATAATTTATAGACACAGTCAGCCCTGTTCGTGTTTCCACTTTCACTTTAATTTTGCGGATTCGTTTTTTTATTTGTGTTCGCAATTCCGATTTCGGCTTCCATTGAACTATGCTGTTTCAAATTTTTGCCTTGCAGCTGACAGAGTCAAAATGAATTCACTATTTTTTCGTTATTGCAGATTCTTATCATCAGACAATTATCTTACGTACATTTTTAATTTACCGGAAAATCGCTAAGTAATAATTAACACTTAATTATATACCTTAATCATATACCTCGCATGTGAAGTACAAAAACGCATTCTTTGAGTTAATATAGATAACCGAAGCGAGCGGAATGAATCCGCTTCGTGTGGTTGTTTATCGTTCTGTCATCACAGCACGATTATATATAATTCATCAGGAATTGCCAACACCAATCCAAAGTAGAAGTAGAATGGAGTTCGTTTTACTTTTCAAACCAAATTGAGAAGGGGAGTGAAGAGTGAGTGTCTCGCCTACATCTCAAATCTTTTTCGCCTTGCAAATATTTACGGAACAAGTTATAAATCAAGGAATTAGTTTATATCGGTTGCTAGTTTACTCCACCTGCTGTAGTAAGTATTTTCTTAGCCTTAGAAAAATAAACAAAATTTTATATTTATGCTTGAAAATCATCTTAATTGTTATACCCTTAAGTATAAGTAACTTCAAATCTATATATTATAATCTATATATATCTAAAGAAATTCTTTGACTATTCAATTGTCAATATCATAGCAAATGTTCAAGTGTCTCCTTCGTTCCAATTATGTCTCTTCAGTTTCATTGGCATTTTTGTCGTACTCTGTCACATTTCTTTTCTATTTATTTTGTCTTTTTTTTTATATTTGGCAGCTTATTTCTTCAACATTTTTGCTGGCGTTCGGTTTGTGACACAAATGTGACATAAAATGTTTGGTGTAAGACACCGCCTTCCTCTTCCCCGAAAAGTCAAAGCAATATGGCGCTTGTCTTGACAAAGTTTGTTGTGTAATTGCTGCAATCTGTGTCTGTGAAATGGGTATTACGAGTACGAATGGGGATTGGTAGCCACTGCCATAGCTCCTCCATTCAGCAGCACATGTTGTGTGCGTGTGGGAGCGTGTAGAAAGAGCTTTTAAATTGTTATTGATTGGCAAAGCAACGCAAAGAAAAGCAAAGCAGGGAAAGTGTGTGACATATTTGAAACGAAACGAAAGCGAAAACAAACAAATTAATATTGGAAATTGGGTTATGTTAATATAAACAGGCGACATATTTATTTAGTAGGCAAAAACAAGAGCTTAGGAATGTCGACATAAGAATGATGGATTTCTATATTAATGGGCAAACACATACTTTTATATCTCCATTTATGCTAAAGACAGATAGATAAATTGTGTGGAATTCAAATGGAACATGTTTGTTTGGGTATACTGCGTTTATTTTCATATACACTTGCTGATTTATACGGGTAATTCTATACTCGTAAGATGGCACAAAAGTGGAAGCATTGGTTGTACAAACAAGGTTCTAGGATTCCAGTTTCCTGAAACCGAAGAAAACATGTTGAACCGTTGAACAGAAAGAAAACTACGGAGAACGGAGAAAAATCCACAAGTTGATGTTGCGAAATATTCAAGAGTGCTATGAAAGATGTGGATGATAATGGACACTGAACACCATGAATATGGAAACTTTACATTTGGAAGTGCGAGATTGACTAACATAAAGGAAGCATAGATATTATTTGGAATGCAATGGAACTACAATATTGATCAGAGAAGAACCAGGACTCATATTAAAAAACATATGCATGAGGAGGTGTCACGGAAAACTCTTGAGATTTTGATACTTTCATGTGTAAGCACTTCAATTTATAGCTTCATTTGGACATCGTTTTGAAAGGATACAGGAAAAATTCATGGATTACTTGATTTGCGGTCTCGAAGCACTCAGTAGGAGGTGTTGTTGAACCCTCAAAACACCCCAATAACTCTTTAAAAAGGAAATCAATGCAGTAGCCGTTGAGGTTTTCCCTATTTCGTTCTAAGGTACCCCAATAACTTCAACCGATAACTTCAAGTATCTAACAGTTCGCTAAATCTCTAGAGTTTTGTGTGACACCTGCCATAAGTGAATTGTCAAAACTCTTAAGAACACACTCAAACTAAGATTCTAATTAAGAAGGAAACCTCTTCTTTTTCATTTCCCAAATTCGTTCAATTCTACACATGCTTGTCTATCTTATATGAAGTCAGTTCTTGTTGCCTTCGTTTAGAATCATTTGAAAAATTGATAGATACTTAAATTTTATACGATTTAATGTTTTGTTTATTCATTTCGGAAATGTTTTGAAATGTTGTTTAAGGTAAAGTTAAAGTTTTTATAGGTATTTCATGCGTGTGTATCTCTCTGTATTTTCGAACTTAAATCAATTTGAAAAGTGCTCACTGAAACCATTTTATGCCAACAGTTTCTTGCTTTTCTTAATGGCTTTTCATTTCCATTGCAATCCATACCATACCATGCTGGCAATTCATCATGGGGCCTCTTAACGACTAGCCTGCCTATAAACAAACAATTAAATGGAGAGAAAAAAACTAAAACTCAACACTTTCATTAAAGAACGAACGAAATTGGGCAACAATAAAATATCTTTATACGGCCATGAAAAGCTGTCATAAGGGGGGCAGGGGCAGTGGCAGGGGCAGGGGCAGGGTGCCGTGTCCGTGTCCGTGTGTGTGGGGTGCTGTCTGTCTGGCTCAATCAAAAATAAACAAAAAGAGTTCGAAAAATACTTAAAAAAAACTGAATGTGACTTAAATGATAAAAATGTCAGAAAAGTGTCAAATGACATTGCAACGAGGGCGACGAATGATGATAAAGAACTGTGACTAAGCGGATCGTCTTGGTAGCGGAATCTGCATGGGCATCGGCATCGGCATAGGAATTGAATCCCCCCAAAGAAATGAGAAAACAAAAAAGGGGGAAACGGTGTTGAGAATAAATGACAATAATTAAAAGCACAGGCACACGCGATTTGAATGGCAGCTCTTTCTTTACTTCTACTTCTTCTCCTGCTTGCCTTCTTTATGATCTCTGCCCACTTCCGTCTCGAGTTGCAGTTTGAGCAGTTGGGCCTCCTCTGCACAGACTTCTTCATTCTGTGCCTTTCCTGCTGCTGCTCCTCCTGCTGATCTTTTGCCTTCGCCTCCGCTTCTGCTTGGTTGCTTGATTTATGCGCCGCCGACTTTACTGAAATTTTGTATCTAAATGTGGCATTTAAGTTATCAACAACAACAACAATAATAACAAGAAACGCAATGCAACGGAACGATCGGTAGGGCCATCTGCCAGCTCTGGCCCTGGGCGGCGGCCCTTCTTCAACTCTTGCTCCTCTAAAATATTTCGCAGCATGATTTAGCTGCACATTTCAGACACACGGAATGAATCTTGGTCTTGGTCTTCCTCATTGGGCATGGGCATGTGCATTGGTAGTGGTATGGATATGGATATGGAGATATGGTTATGGTATGAAGTAGAATTCAAGTAATATATTTGCGTGCGTGTGCGCATTGCTGAAATGTCAGAGCTCTGCTTTAGGTGTGTGCGCGCCTTGCCTGCAGTTCCTGCTGTGTTCGGTCTTGTGCCATATTTTCTTTTTTTGTTTTTAAGGTTGAAAACACATCAAACTAATGCCAGATTTACATAAACCGGGCACTTTATACCTAATTGAGCGTATTACAAAACACGCAAGAATACTTATTAATTTTTTATGCCCTTTTCCGCATTTCCGCATATTAGTTTTGGTCATTTTTGTAATTGAAAAATATTTAATAAATATATTTAAATTTAGTTATTTTAACTATGATGTACTTGTTATATTTACAATTTATTATTTTTCAAAATTATGTTATTCATGGAATTATTTGGCATTTTTTGTTTATATTATCTTGGGGAAAAGTTTTGTTATCCATTTTTTTATTAGATACAAAATTTTAAAAAATTTTTTGTAAATTAAAAGAATTTTCTTTGTAAATTTAATGCAATATAAACTACGAGAAGCAACTTATACATAATGTTTAAAGAGGTAATATTTGAGTAGAACATGAAGACGTTGCCGCTATAATCTTTACTTCGACAGAGTTCATTTTGGACATTTTCGAAAAACTGTTTAGTTTAGGAAACATAAAAAATGTAATTCTCTATTTATGATAACATTTTGACTAGTTATATATAATTTTTATATTTATATTCAATACAATGTAAAGTTTATTTTCAAGAGATCAATCTAGTATCTATATTTTAGTGTTATCTTTGAGGCTTTCAATAATTTCAGTATATCATTCTAGGACTAAATCTGTTTTTGCTAGTTTAGTTTAACTTAGATATTTTATTATTATTATTTAGTCTTAGTATTTCTTATAATGAGGTCCATTTCTGATTAGTGTTAGTATAATATATATATATATATATATATATATATATATATATATATATATATATATACGATTGTAAATACAAATGCTTCAAAATATCCTGATACAAAATATCATACAATCAATATGCCTTAAGAATTACCATGTAGCGCTCAGGCACGTAAAATTTTGCAGCTTGCCAAAAAAAAATGTTTTTTTGTCTTCTTCTTCCAGTCATCCGCCTCCTGCCACTTTTCATATTCTTCCGACCCCCCGGGGTCTTTTTATGCATAAGCTTTTTGGGAACATCTGCCTGCCAATCAGGTCCGTTATGAACCCAACTTGCTTACACAGTTTTTGATTTAAAGACACTTGGAGCCTCTTAATTATATTGTCTTGATTCTGGTTTGGTCAGCCAGCTTTGGCTTTGTTTTCAAAATCACCTGCGGTGTTTGATTGCGTTTCGTTTCGTTTTGTTTTCGATTTTGTTTTGTTTGTGTTTTGCATTGTTTTGCTCTTGCTTTTTTGGCGTGTGTTTCATCTTCATCATGTTGGCATAAGACGGAAATTTACTTTCGCTAATGCGCGCTAATGAAGCTCCGGATCGCCGTTGGAGAGCAGTTGAGCTTGCAAATTAGAGCAACCTTTTAGTTGGGCCACTAATTAGCAGAGGCTTACATTGAACTGGCTTGGTGTTTGGTGTTGGGCATTGTATTAAACCCGCTCTGCCTGCTGCCCGCTGCCTGGTTATCATAATTAACAAGCTTGAGCATTGACCAAAGACCAATTGTGAAAGCCCGGACATGAAGATGGAGCTGCTAGGTTATGGGTGTCGGACACCAGCCCCAAGCCACCCATGGAGCTGCTTCCGTTGTTTCCATTTTCGACCACACACATACACACACAAACAAACACTCGCACCATTGAAAACCTCAACGTTGACGCCTGACAGTACCGCAAAGGCGTTGCTCTCGAGTGGCTAAAAAAAAGAAAAATAAGAAAACAGGAAAAACAAAAAAAAATATATTCCGCCTTTTTCTGTGGCGCACTTTTTCGTACAAATTGAATTTGTACTCGCAGTGGCATAAGTATTAATGCTCTGTATGCGGTCTAGGTAGATGGATATGAGCATGTTTTCTGTTAGCCACAAAGTCAGTTTGTAAATTTCAACAAACACTATATGGGGCGATAGATTTTATGTCATATTTAGAATATATAGATTTTTATAGCTTAGCTTGCAATAAATCAAATTAATACAACTTGTCTCATGGGTTAATTATTATCTTTAGACAACATTTTATAAAAGAAATTCGAAACTTTGAGTTCCATATAAGAAAATTATAATATATTCTAGTTTCTTTAAAGTTGAAGGAAGCGCAATAGTATCTATTGTCCATATCCTGAAAGAATGTCCATCTCTCAGAACATCGTATGCCCAAATATTTAAAAATAAAGATCCCATACAATTGTCATCCCAACCCACACTAAAAAATGCTACAATTATTTTAAGGTTCCTTTGACAAACAAATATTATAAATAAAATTTAGACATAACAAAGAGTCGAAGGCCTTAGCAGCTAGTACTTTATAAGTTGAAGGGTTTTTGGCTTATTTTCACTCGTATGATTTGCAAGTTATTTGACTATATAAAAAGGTCTTAACATATTTGTTCGACAAACTTGATCTGACGCCCCACATGCCAAACTTTGTAACTCAAGCTCTTATAGTCTTCGAGATCTATGAGCTCATACGCTCATTTACAATCTGTTCTATAATGTGGACAATCAGTAAATTGTATGGAATTTACATTAACTTGTGTCGAGTTGTTGAGGAGGGGTGATAAGTAGGTGAGTCGGTGAGGTGGTGAGGGGATGAGGGGAGTTCAGCGTCCGCGGTGAGGCAGATCCAGGGGGTGGTGCCTTTTGAGTCTCCGGATGGTGGTGCTGTTGTCCAACAGATTAATGGCCGGGGGTTGGTGTTCCTATCGAGACTGAGCGATGTGGGATCTGCTGAGCCTGGCGATCTCCTCAAGCACACATGGGACGCTAAGCTCTTAACCATGAAAAGTGACTAGCTATGAATTTACTAGACAACAGTATAGACGTAAGACGTTTGAAAATATTTCACCTTTTGGGCCTTCCACATAGGTTTTCATGAATGTACAAATAATTGATTGTCAGACAATAGGAATATTTTTTATGGGTTTGACTCTCTGGAGCTCCACCAATCCTATCACGTCTTATATTTTCTTAGTTACAAACTTAAACTCAAAATATATATCAATATCATTTGAATTAAACTAAGCTAAACTAAGCTAAACTATTAAAATAGAACGAAAATTAGTTTTCTGAAATTCATTATCATCTGTGAATCTGTGAAAATCTATGAATTGTTAATTTCATGGTTTTGGTACTTAAATATAAAACTTAAATTTATTTAATAAAAGGGAATTTAAAATTTCACTTATTATAAAATATCACAATTTCTTGCATATTTTACTTTTTTTTTAATCTTCATAATTTTCTTTTATTTATTTTTTGGTTTTGCCTCCAGGCGCGACATATTTGTCAGCAAGCAGCAACGCCTGCGTCAGATTTCATGAGAAAAGTGCATGGATGGATGGGGGAAGAAGTCATGGGGATTCTGATGCTGATGCTGATGCTGTTCTTGTTTCAGTGCGGGTTCATAGGCTATGAGAAAACTCAAGTGCTGACAGTTCAGGCCTGCGGCTGATTATGTCCCTCGACTCGACTACTGTTTGTTTAGACTCCTGCGTCCAGTCTGACAAAAAGTGCAGGAAAAAATGGGCATCATTTCGCTTGAACTTTGCTTTTGTTTATACAGCCAACTGTGTGTATCTCTGTGTGTCTGTGTGTGGTTTTGGTCCACTCCACTTCAAGGGATTTGTGAGATTAACGTGTTAAAAAATAAATATTTAGTCTAGTTAGTTTTCTCTGGCAATTTGTTATTCAACTCTCAACGACAACAGTAAAAACAAACAGATACTTGGACGAATACAACAGCGAGATGCAAAAGTTTTTCATTTCTCATTTTCATTTCCATTGCAACAGCAACAACAACAACAACAACAGATGCATCAGCAGCTTCAGCTTGAGCTTCCATCAGCTTCATCTTCATGGTGCCCTCTTTGCTGTTTCAGCTGTTTGTTTTGCTGTTTTTGAAATGTGCATAAATTCATTTTGGTAATGGGGTTTTCTTTTCTTTGGCTTGGCTTGCGCTACGCTTTTCTTTCAGTTCATTTTTTCTTTTCTTTTATTCTTCTTGCTTTGTGGGTGTTGCTTTTGGTTTAAGAGATTTGTTTTGTTGTCTGCCTGTTGCCATAACAAATGTGCTGCATTTGATAAGCAGCAGCTGCCAGCGGCCAGAATGAGATGGAGCTAAACGATACTAGTAAGATGTCCAGCCTTGAGCTGGAATTAATTTGAATTATAAATGATTTAAATTTGTTATTTTCGTTGGCTTATCATTTATTACATGGCAGTTAGTTATTTGATTATGTTGCACTTTTGTGGGCTCTTAAAATAATTGTGGTAGATTATTTGCAGAACACTTGAAAAGAAACACTGAGAGCAATATTTGGGCTGTAGTAGTTGGTTGAAATATTTTGCAAAATTACTGTGGTTTCTTAATGTTCGTCTTGCTGGTCTTCTACTGAAAGTCATTCAAGCGGTTTGAAAATATTATAAGAATCTCATCTGTTTGGTCTTCAGAAGCATTGAAATATGATATGATACAGTCGGAGTTAACTTTATCCTATCTATTGGTCATGATAGAAGGAAACTGCTTTCTCTTAAAGTCTCAAAAATATATCAAATGCATCTTGAAAATGTATTGAAATAGTAATATAAGTAGAATAAAAGAAATATAAGTTTTGTCTTTTGATATAAATCCCAATGGAAAACTTCGACTTCTAAACAAAATTGTCTCTTAAATATCTATATTATTATTTAACTCTCATACCCTCACAGCATATTCTCATATGATCTATGATTGATCCTCTAGAACATTCACACTCGCTTTTACCCAAATGTACAACAATGACATGCCACATATACATATTTCCCTCAAACATTACACAGCATATATGTATATAGTTTTGCCACCCAAGCGGAGCAGCTAGAAAAATAATTTTCCCATGATAACCCAGGCGAAAAAATAAGATATTTTCACCAAGTCATTTTTGGCATACGCCGCTTTGAAATAGAGGGATGCTGTTATCCGAGTGTCTCCCTCCGTCCTCAGCCTCAGTCCCAGCTTGCGTGACCCTTGTCCTAGGTTTTCATATTTATGCGCATTTTGTTAATCAGTTACGGTTTTTCTCGGGGGCGGAATTGTAAAACACGTCATGCTTAATGAAACTTTATGGGCGCCTACTTTAGAGCACTATTATAGTGCCAAGGGTCCACAATTAAGCGGCAGGTGTAGAATGGACAACGGCCGGGAGTTTATAACTGGAGGAAAATTTACGGGCTTGGGCTTGCTGTAGGGCTTGCACAGGTCGCCCATATACACATACACACACACACACACATTCATACAAAAAACACAATTCATTTTCAATCTACTTGTTATTGTTTTTATAAGCGTTTGCTGTTCAAGTGGTTTCACAAAAAGGTTATCTTAACTTTGAGAGGAAGTTTGCCATACGTTTAGCTATAGTTATATATGATTGATAATAAAATTAAAGTTTAAATATAGTTCTTGGAATACTTGTTGAGATTAAGTAGCTTATGGTATTCTACGATTGCAAAACTCAATATGAAATACATCATTTAATTATTGTTTTAAAAATTTGATAAAAATATTAAATCATTTCATTAATGTAGAAATTTTGAATTGAAATATCAGTCAATGCTAGATACTCACTTAACATAGCTCTAATAATCTCTATCTAATTGCAGTATAAAACTAATGACAGTATGTCAAGTACGTTGATATTGCTATGCTATGAAAATGTAAGTGCTAATCTCACTCTCGTTTCTGATAACTAGGAGAATTCTTACCAGGCTGAAGCCCACATTTGGAACTCATTCGATTAGTTGATATTCCGTGATTTGATTCTTCCACTTTCGATGGAAACAGTATGTCTTATCTTAAATTCCAAGTAAACTTTTTTCATAGTCCTGAAAACCCTATTTAATATATTCCTAACTTAAATGAAAATTTTTTTGAATTTCTGATTTTCTCTACTTATAGATTCTACTTTTAAGAGTATCCATTCTTCGGTAAGTGATCATAATTTTTGTATATTTTATTATTACTATTTTTGCCTTGCCCGGTGTGGAAATCCGTTTGCTTCAACAACAAACGGTAACCAGCAATAGCCTGCAGGTTCCACACACATTAACACACACACCCACACCCATACAGACAAACCCCCCTCATACATCAAAATTAAGAGAAATGTCAGCTGCAGTTACAACTATCAACTATTTTCACTCTCAACGGTAAGAGTTCTTTCCCCAGTTGCTGTTGTTGTGTATGTTACTTTTTATGTTTTTATAATTCATAGTCATTCATCTTCCACTCTGTAGCTGGCATATTGGGTATAAAATGTGTAAGAGACCTGCCAGCCATCCCAGCCAGCCAGCCTTTGGAACATCTGAACATGCCAGCAAACAACAAACATAATTACAATTGTGTCATATTTTTCTCATTAGCGAACTTCGGGACTGGCGAGACGCCTCTCATCATCATCGTCATCATCATCATCAGCAACGTGTTGGTCTGCAGTAACGCCCCCCACATGTAGGGAAGCGCACACCTTTTCCACATATACATATATTTGTTTCTCTTTTCTCATACATTTTCCTTTTTTTTGGCTGCTGTTTTTCAGTTGCTCTGTTGTTAATTAGCTTTGCTTGATTACTTTCGAAAATTACAACTGTCAACGTATTATTTATGAGTCAAATTGCAGTTGCAGTTCTTGTCCAAAGGTTTTTTAATGGGCTTGATATAACAGGAAGTAATACATATGTCTTCAAGGGAAGATCCTCTTTGACAGTTGCATGTGTATTAGTTTTTGATGGAAATAGTTGTAGCTTTTGAAATGCAAGTAGAGAAAGGTATGGGAGACACCAGAGAAAATCCTGAAATTTATGGAGGCTTCTATTCATCTCAAATGTCTCCTACTACATCTTCCTATTACTTTACCCACACTCCTTGATATGGTGAATCCAACTCCAACATCTTTCACATATTCTTTAACAAAAAAAAACATTATAAAATATTTTCATCTTTCTTTTCCCACATTACATAAACTGTTTCCAAATTGATTTACAAATAACACACAACTTTCCAAACAATGTATGCCATAAAATGCAAACAAAAGTTCAATTTGACCCAAAAAAAGAAAAACATACACAAAACATTCCCATAATTCGAAGCAACGCATAATGCGCAAAATTTTATGTATAACAATTTGTGTTGTTTAACAATTTATGCAGCTGATTTATATAGAACTCAAACAACCAATTTGCAGGCATATGAATCTGATTCTGATTTTGGAGCTGAATGTAAATCAGTGATGTGTTTACACAAGAAAAGCAAAAATCCAACAAAAAAAAAAAAAAATGTGAAGAAAAGTAGGGGAAAAATTCGAATTACAACTTTACAACTTTTCGGCACAGACAATGATTTCTCATACTGTGTTTATCATAAAAATTCGGAAAACCGAGGGAAAAGGATGGTGGATAGAGGAGTGTGAGGTGGGGAGGGCCATGTAAAAGCATGGCAAATGTTTACACAAATTACGAGTACGATTGCCCAGAGACCCGACTTTGAATTCGGCTACCGTATTGGAAAATAAACCAATTGCCTTGTACATCCGATAGATACATAGTACGGCGGAGATACAGATACACAGATATGCTCGTAGTCGTACATATATGTTGGAGGACGTGCAAACATTGCCATGGCACAAACAAGCTGACAAACAAGGTACGTCACACGATAATATTTTTCCAATGCATGTGTCCTTCCACCAGCCTAGAGACGGCGCAAGGCAAAAGCAAAAGCGGATTGTAGGTGTTAAGTGGGCATGAAACAGCTGCAATGCGACGTCGATGACGAGAATGTGAACTCGAATGGGTATAGGTATGGGAATGGTGTTATAAGAGTATGTGGATGTGGTGGGGGGTATGAGAACGAGGACAATCACCAAATAAATACACACACGATGGCCGCATCGTTGGGACGAGCTGCTGCTTCCCAATTTACCATGCCCTGCCGTCGAAAAAAGCTCAAAGGACATCAGACAAAATTCCCGATTGTTAATGCAAACGACAGGGCTGGATGGAAGCCATATCAGAGGTAAGGCCATTGAGATCAGAATAATTTAATTACAAAGTGAGGCGACAGAGATGAGGACACTCCAGAAGGGACACTTGCAGCTTATGGAATTTCTAGCAAATTGAAAATGCAATGTAGAATTTTGAAACAGACTGTAAGGTTTTTTGGTAACCAACATTGAATAGAGTTCCTTGGGTCATAGGACGACAAAATCACACATTTCTGCTAAATGAAATATTGAAATAAAATGATCAATCACAAAGAGACAACTAAATATACTACTTGATATGGCGCCAGTCCTGCGCTGCACCTTTGCCGCACCCGTTCAGGTTCAGGCCCTGACCGATCGATCGCCAAGGGACCAACTGTGTTCCAGCATATGTAAATACCAATTTACGCTTACGAAATGTCAACAATAACAATTACAACAACAACAACTACAACAGGAACAACAAAATCGATTTAACAGTAGCAGGCTTCTGCCGCAGGTCAGACTTGACGAGTAAACCCTTTCCTGCGTTGGCTAAACAAACATTTGAACAGCTTGGGCTCAACTTTCAACCAGTTTTGAGTTTGGGTTTTGAGGCATATATTAATTTTCTCATCGATCAGAGGAAGTAGCTTAACTGGACCCGACATTCACACTCACACAGAGGCACACACACCTTTTGGGCCGCACCCTCCTACTGACCCAAATACAACTAATTGGCCATGACGTAATTAGTCAACTATTTAATTGTGCATTGAAAATAGAAAATATATATCATATGGGGTTGTTTTTGTTTTGAGTCGGTCTTTGTTTTGGCTTTGGTTTTTCATGGGAAATTCAATATAGATTTCTGCTAATAGAAAATGCAACACAAAATCGGCATATTTATGTGTGTGGCGTGCTTTTCAATTTGCTGCAGCAGTTATCGTGTAGGGTAGCTGAAAAGCTGGGAAAATTTGCAATTGCTTGGGCATATCTGAAAAAATTAGAGAAAATAAATAATTGTAGAGAATAAAACAGTAATTTGCCATAGACTAGAAGCACCTGTGTTTAGTGGAATCGACCGAGTTGGGTGAGTATTTGTTTGGTGGCCTTCGTACTTATGCTGATATTTTAAATTTTACCTATGTAAACTATCCCAAATGTGCATCTAACTTTAAGTCATACTTTCCAGCTTATCAATCCTCTTAGGGAATAGTCAGCTCATTGAGCTAGTCCTGCACTCGAACGCCTTCATCATCAATGCTTCATAGTTGTTATATTCATACAAATGATCCTTCATCTACTTGCTTATTTGGTAGCACTCTTCCTCAGTACCCTTTTTACCCTAGTCTTCTCTTTCGCCAGCCGTTCCATTTCGAATAAACTCTTGCCCCTCCTTAAATTTTGAATCGTCCTGGCGATTCCTTATGTAATACCCTTTCATGTTTCTAGCTTTAGCAATTTCCATTCCTTTTGCTCCATACAATCTCGTTGCTTCCATCAAATTTGATATGTCAAACATTTAAAAGACCTTAAAAAATATATAAATTTGTATCTAATAAGGGTGAAAATCATTATCAAAAGTTTATTGAGAAATATTTGAGGGGTGTTGTAAATATTTTACGGGTGTTCTAAATACCCGTGAAATATTTCTCAATATTACTTTTATGATTAAAGAATTTAGTTAATGAGTTTATTAAGGGAACCTTAGTATTACCTATATGCTATATATGTATTTCCTTTATCATACAAGCACATAATAGTATATCTCTCTTATGATACATTCTTCATATTCTGTCTATCTGTCCGCCATTTAATCAAATGCAGGCCATTTGCCGCACACACATTTATAACAATTTTTTCGCATTATGCTTGCGGAAGGCCATAACACACTTCTGTCTAATATTTATATGGCATTGTCGACTTAAGCTATTATCCAGACAAACATCATAGCGCCATAAATCCCGCACAGCCTGCTCCTGGCCATTCATTCAGCTTTGCGCATCTGCATGAACTTACAAGAAGTTCTCGTGGTGCCACATACTCGTCCTGGTCCTGTAGTCCAGGAGCGGCATTCATTTATCACATTTTATCGCTGCAGGCAGCTCAGAGAGTGAAAGAGTGTTACAGTGTATGCAAAAATTGTATGTCCTGCCAGCCAGACCATTAAAAATTACAATATAGAGAATCTCTTTCTGTGCGACTTGCAATAAATTTTGCTAGTCGGAAAAAGTTCTACATCATGTTTGTCGGCTTGATCTTAAGATTTTCCCTCTCAGACTATGGCTGCAGTTTTGCACTCTTGCAATTTGTCAATGTCGAAAGTTGCATTTAAGCCGTGTCCATAAGGATCAATAAGGATAATCCAAGTGTTAGGTGAAAGCGGCAGAAAGCCTTTGCCAAATGTAATTATCGTTTGATGCTGCAATGGGGCACGTTTTGTATTGGATTGAAAATGGGATTGGAAATGGGCATAAACAGGGGGGGCTTAATTTGTCATGGTTTTCAACTGCACATGTGTGCCAGCAGTGTGTTAGCGTGTGTGTGTGTGCGTGTGTGTGTCGAGTGGGTGATAAGCACATGTTATGGTTTTTCACACTCATAACCTATGTTGGGGTTATGTGAAGGGAAATGCTGTTACATTTTCCTGCGCTTGGATTTGTTCGTGTTATCGATTTTGCCTTTTCGGTTTTCAGTAATACTTGTTCTTCTTGTTATTTTTGTTGTACTTGTTGTTGTGGCTGCCTTGTTACATGTTTTCAGCTAGCTGGGATTATGATTAATTGATTGCCACGTCTACGAGTTGGGTAGTTTATCAAACATCCCCACCACAAACGAAAAATCAAACCCCTTTTCGAAGTCACGCCCCTGCAATTTGGGGCCAGTTCAATGCTCTTTGGAAACACTTTTACCAAAATAAGCGCATAAAATATATTTATATATAGATAAGTATTACATATATATGTATTTGTTTGTTTTCTTCCTGCATATGATGACAAACAGATGGCATAAGTTTAATATTTTCTTTTTTTTTTTTGTGCAACAAAAATTGACAGCTTGAAATCAAACATATAATTGGCACTTAAAGGGCAAAGGGCGGTGCTGAAGTACACAAATTTTAAACTTTGCCGAAGCTTGAATGATCTTTCTATATAATGAAGAGCATTGTTAGTTATAGATTCATATTGAGACTCAATGTTTTTGAAGAGTTTGGGATCATTTCTTAAATTTTAGGTAGTAAAATTTATTATATATGGGAAGAAGTTTGCAATAGTTTGTTAAGGATGTGGCCACAGTATAGTAAAAATTACAAAAATTTAGCTGGGATTGTCATTTGGATAAAATAGAAAAGTGTAGGAGAGTAATTTGAAATGAAAAAATGTTTTATTAAAAATGAAAAACAACCCGGCGAACTAGAACTTCAATTAGGAAAATAATTTATCAACCATTTGATAGAATTTTAAAAGATTTCGTATAGTTTATGAAGAGAACACTCAGATATGTGTAGTCTGACTTCTTTTTGAGTGTTTGGCAATATCTTAAGAAGCCTAAAGATATCAGTTAACAAGTTTGAACCACTTTAAAAAGAGCCTGATAGCATCTAAGAGATACTAACACAGTGTTTTCAGGAATTCATTGGAGTCAAGTACAGCTTGAGAATGTTTTTTTTGAAGTTTGACAGTTTATTTATTTGAACTTTTATAGATTTGTCGTAGGATCAAGTAATATTTTTATAATTTGAACAAAATGTTTAATGTTAGCCGGAGTTAGGACCTCGTTTAAAAGTTAAGCAAAGGTGGAGTAGTCTCTCATGAAATTAAACATATTCTTAAGATCTTTGAAAAACAAATATTTCTTAGAGTTTTTCAATAGTTTGTTGGCACCATTTTTCATAGTATGTCAAGATCTTGACAAAGTTTGCCAGTGTTTTCTCAAAGTTTGGGCAATTTGGTCATAAATTTACCAATCAGTCGTATAATTCAGCCGCCTTCTTTCAAATACATCGACCAAATAATATTACCTCCCTCTGCAAAAAAGAGTATAATGAGCTGTCCATTAAAGTGGGCCGCCTGGGGTGGAATCCAGGTTGTGGCTGCACATGTGCCACACTCGCTAGGCGGAGAAGCAGGCAATCATTTAAATAGTTATTGCATTTTTCTCCTCCTGCGAGACATGCGGCCAATGCAATTAGTTTAAAAGGCCAAAAAGAGAAAGCGGCAACAGCAAAAAAAGTGAAGCAGCCTGACAGCCCTGACAGGCACAACAAACATTACCAAGGAGAAGAGAGAAGAGGAAAGAGGAAAGAAAAGCTACATGGAAAAATGTCAAAGCAAAAATGAAGCCATTAAATGAACGGCAAAAGTTGTCATTGCCGCCCAAAAATAAAACAACAACAACTAAAAGATGAAAAAGGAAAACGGCGACACGTAGGAAAAGAAATGAAGAACTGCAGCCAGAATCCAGAGCCAGAGGCAACACATTTAACACCCGCAGAAGCGCAGAATGACAGACGGATGGACTCTTCTTTTTTGACTGGTTCAAACGTCAGCCTCAGCCTCACATAGATGGAGCTGAGGGCTGGAGGTAGAAAGGGTGTCTCGTCTACTTCGTCGTCTGCTATGTCGTAAACGTCAACATCTTTCACATAAGTGTGTGTGTGTGTGCCAGCAATGACGTTGACAGGACACGGAAAAAAAGTAGCAATTGGATTTTGTAGCATCTGCATTGTGAGGTTAAGTCGAAATTTTAATGGTCTACACATAAAAGCAGCAGGTGGAATCTTTGCTTGCCAAAAGAGGCTAATAAGCTTGACAGTTATGTTTAACGAATAAAGTGTGTTGTTTTTAGGAGTTCTTCTGAATGTTGCTGCCCGAATGAAATGATCTTAGCCATGGCAATACCTGCTGTTGCTAAAAAAGCAGCTGACTCCCTTGGCTTTAGTAGCCTTAGTTGCTTCTCCATGACTTCCAAGTAAATCTTCAATTAATTTCTGCCATGCATTAGGCAAAGGATCCTTGTCATTGCCAGTGAAACAGCTGATATAAACTTCACCCCATTCACTAACCTCTCCATTAAAATCTAATAGCTTTCAAGACTTTAAACTTTCTCACCTTTCCATATCAAAACGTAACCAAAAATCTCATGAGAATCTTCAAAAAGTTTGCACACATCAACTCCGTAATTTGATCACCTAATTATGTCACACAATTAGCAGAAGCTGTCATCTAAAAGCCACAACTATTTAGTGCAAATCCTTATAGAATTTATCATGCTTTTCCCCCCATCAATTTCCATATACTCAAAGCTAGCTTTTGCTTGGGTGCAGAGTAGCGCAAGGCGCATAAACTTTATCCAACAAGACAAACGACTTGTATAGTGACTCGTAGAGATAGGTTCTGTTGGGGGATCGCCTGTTCCACGTGAGTTTTGCAACATTTTTGCAAAGTAATTGCTCATTTTGACAGCTCGTGCGACGCCCTTGTTTGCAGTTGCAGCTTCTGCGATGTGCTACGGTTGAGTCGACGGCAGCGGCTTGTAGCAGCTTCCACATGCGACAGCAGAGGCAATAAAATCTTATAGTTTGTTTTTGCTCATACTTCGGCGGCGTCTTCTGCTTCCACTTTGTCTTCTTCTTCTTATTCAGGAGGAGCAACAGCAACAGCAACAGCATGTGGCGTACCCACAATGACAACGACGACAACAATGACAACACTGTGCCCTGTCACTGACAGCCTGTCATTCAAGGGGGAGAATCGGCAGAAGCTGGGCAAACGGGCGAATGTTTCCACTCTTTACCCCACTTGTTGGCAACTAAGTATGGCCTTGCTCCTTTAGCGTTTGGTTCTAGAAGAAGTGTATTGACGAGCATGGATGGTTGAAGTGATATGGTGGGATATGAGATATAAGATGTGGGAATAATCAGGTTGCAAAGTGAACTTAAGTCTCTAATAACGGGTAAATAAAATATTTTGTGAGCCACAAATCTAATTCTTTCGTTGTTGAACTCTTTGGAACTGTTTCCTGGTCGCATTTTTCGAAGCGTCCTCCTTGTAATCACCCACACTAGAAACCTAATTTGTTTGAAAATCTAAGCCTCCCATTCTGATTTATCCATATTATTCTCTGAAAGAGATTACCTCAATGGATTATAGAGCATCTAGGTGTCGCCTTATACAAACTCTGAAGATTTTTTCTAGCTGCCATTGCTCGGTTTTTTGTTATGCAAACTTTTTAGTACCCAGCCATCAAATGCATCTCACAATAGTTGTCAATGGATTTGTTATTGTTAGCAATAAAATTAATATGCGTGCGAGACAAAATGCAAACGATTTTTGATGACAACAGCATCGCCCCAGCGACATTTTGTCCTACAGACCGAACCCGAACATGTGTTTTGCATATCAGCAACAATGGCTGCAGTTAGAAAAACCCATGTAACACTTTCCACGCCACACAAACCACACTGAAAAGATACAACGATGAGAAAGAACAACAATTTTGTGTATTTTGTGTTGTTTTGCACTGAAAATTTAAACCCATGACACGACACACAGAAGTGTCAATCATGCGTGGAGAGTGCAGACTGGAGGGCGAACCACTTTATGGCAATCTGTCACAATCAATTAATTGCTCCACTGCCACTGCTTGCACATCAAACATGCCTGAAAAGGTAGATGTGTATCTGCCAGATACAAGATACATTGAACTCGTCGAGGCTTGCCTTTTATCAGCACGCACGATCACTTCAAAGAGGGCGAGATTCAGTGAAACGGAAGTGATTGCATTCACACCACTTGGCGGAGCATTTGATCAACGCTCGATTGAACCAAGAACCAAGCACCAGATATAGATACACATACTTTCCTTGGAACTTGTCATTCCAATTCCAATGGCTTCAGATCATGTGTGTCAGCCTTAGGCTAAAGGTATTCCTCCAACATATTTACGAGCAAGTCTTTGACAACAGGCTGTCATGTTCTCGCATGTTTCGGTATTTAGCTGAACATTTCTTCCCATGTTCTTGAAGCGATTCTCTAATTGACGATGACATATTTGTGGGTTAGCTTTATTTCAACATAAATGTCGATATAAATTTGTCAAACATTTTTGGGGGAATGTATTGATGGGGAAAATTTAAGGATTTTGAAAAAAGATATATTTTTGAAACTCTTAAATTTGTTTCTCTACAATATCTGGGGATGACAGAGGTATTTATGCTTTGTGACAAGGATTAAAGCAATAAAATGTTGATTTCAGAGCTCTGCACTTTGAAACTGACAAAGGTATCGAAGTGAACTTAGTTTAGTTGTTGAGGATATGAATTTTGTGCATCACCAGGAAATCTACGTCTACTATATAACAAATCTTCCTTATTTTTATGAAAAGATTTGTTATAAATCATATATTGGTGCGTCTATATTGTATCGCATCCTCTATTTCCTTTCCTTTCTATGGATAAATAGCAGACTGTCATCAAAGAAATCTTAAACAATAAAATGTTCAATATTCTCAGTTTCTATCTTATGGCAATATAGTATGAAAACATGAATCCATAGTAGCATCTTCTTTGCCAAACTTGTACAATAAAGTACTGAGTCTCAATTAAGGGAAAGTTAAAGATATATTTGATATATCACTTACATAAAATAACGACTCCTATGACAGCTAGTCTCCGATTTGAACGAATAATTTCAGTGAAATTCTCCAATGGCTTCCAATTCCCACAATGGCTCCACCTATGCTTATGTTAGCTATTGACCCAACTTAACTGCAAACTCATTCAAAAAACTACATATTTACTACTACTATAATTTTCATGATTACCTTCTGTATATTGTTGGGTCAACCATTACCAGTTACCATTGCAGCGGTTTATGGCCAAATAAACCTATCTTTTATGGCATTTCCTGCAATTTATTGCATTGCAATTTCAGCATAGCTCCGCTTATCAATGCGTCCCGCAATTGTCATTGTTGTCATAAATGTTTTGTATAGTTCTTGGACTGTATTTATTTAAAAAGCATCGTCATCCGTACATCGTTATACTCGTATTTATTTGCATATTAAAAAAGCAAACAAACAAACAGACAAACAAACGACAGAGCAGACAACAAACATTGCCGCATCGCATCGTCGGCGGTTGAGAGTATCATGTGTGTGTGTGTGTATAAGAAAAAAATAATATAATGCCTGGCGCGTGCACAGAATTTTAAATCGAAATATAAACACACCACACACAGTACAAAAGCGGGACGCTGTTAGGGGGCAGAGGTGCATGTGGACACCCCCGATACACACTTAAAAGATTAACCATGAGGCAACTGCCATGGTCCACAATCATCACACATTTTTTCGTCTGCCCACCATCACCATAAACTCGACTACGCGTGGTATCGCAAATAGTACATATGTTTAAGAATTGGACGTCTCCACTGATTTCAGCCAGCTTTTATATGTATATTGTTTAAATATTATACATTGCTTAAGCCTCTGGAATAATACAACAACAAAAGGCACTGCTGACTATTTGCATTGCTGTGAATGCATTTCATTTCGCTTTCTGTTTGGTTGTTAAACCGATTTTAATTTTTCAGCACACCCTGATAACTTTACAGGGCTTTGGAGTGTGCAGGGGAGGGGCATGCTCTACAGTTGAGTAGAGTTGAGAGCAGATTTAAATGATGACACAAATGTGATATGATATGCATATTAATAGGGATATTTTTTCAATTTTTTAAGCAATATTAAGGCAGCTTTCCCTTTCCAAAGCTGCGTTATTCGAACTGAACCGAAGCTGGTTCCGAAACAAGATTAGCTTGAACCGATCACGAAAAGAACCAACATTTTCAGCAGGGTTCAAAGGTTCAATATTTTATTAAAGATATTAAAAATTTTGGGGATATTTTAAATATTTTTTCTTATTTTTATTCACATTTCTGACAGAGTTTTTAATAAAATACTTTTGAATGTGTTTATTAAATTATGAAATAAATGAAAATATTTTAAAAATGTTAATATGTCTTAAAGAAAATTCAATTTGGAAATAAATGAAAATATTTCTGGGTTTGTTAATACAATTGTTAATAATTAATTGAGAAAAAAAACAAATTTGTCTTAGCCCGGGCTCGAACTCCGAACCTAAGCTCATGGAACTTGAACCTCAGATTTTCAAACTTTAACCCATGGTCGAAAATCGGTTCCAAGCTCCGAAAATTAGTTTTGGTTTGCAGCCATGAAAACATTTTCTAAAAATTTGGTTTTTTTAATTTTATATATATTTTTTAAGTTAATTATTTGTTTAATTCTTACATTATTTCAAAATTGTGTTAAAAACTAAGCTATATTACTATTTTAGTTACTAATTAATAATTTAAGTTTTATTGAAATTATTAGTTTACTTTTTTCAAAATTAATGTTGTAATTTGTATTATTTTTAAAGCTTTTATTATTTTTAAATATTTTATTTGATTTTAATTTGTAGATTTCCGTTCAATTTTTGTAAATTTAAATTTCTAATTTTGTGAATTTTTTTCTTTACTTTGAAAAATTCTCCTTATTTCGTATTTTAAGGTATATTTATTTGTATCTATATATAAAACTCTGGCCTTACTGTCTCTGACTGACTGATCAGTCTAATCTACAACAGCTATCAGGCTGAAATTCTCACACAATTAAGATTAATTGAATTAATTATTAAAATTATGTTCAATTTTTTTGTTCTCATTTTTATTACTATTAACTAATAATTCTATAATTTGAATTATTGTTTGACCATTTTCATTCCATCTATAATACAACAATTATTTAGATAGTGTATCTCCTTTATCGTTTTAAGAATATTTCTACTTTCACGAATCTTTCCTGATTTGTTCTCGTGTGTTTTATTTACATACATCTGAGGGTCCGCGTATATCCGACTGCACACCGACAATTTGTTTGCTTTTGTTGTTCTGTCAATATTCAAGGAGCAACACACACGCACATAAATTCTCTTACACACACACACACACACACACATTGCACTTGTCGCTGTCATCGTCCATCCAAAACTCTCTGAAGGTAAACACAAAATCCCACGCACATCGGCTTTACGTAACGAAACGAGGACTTGGCCGCCAAAATCCACTTGACTTTTCTGTTGATTCCAGAAACACTTGAGGCAGAAGTCAAATTCTACCCTCTGCCTCAGACCCCGACCACCTCTTCTTCTACTATCGCCTTTGCGGTTTCTAATTATAAACTGCTCTGTCAGCAGTCAGAGCCAAAAAAAGAAAAACCTTTTCAAGTTCCAAGTTCATGAACTTGACTGCATTGAACTTCACTTCCTTCAACCAAGCAGAAAACCAACTTCAACTTCCAGCTCGAATTTTCCTCAGTCAGTTGTTGCTCTGGTTGTCGTTGTTGTTGTTCTTGTTGTTGTTGTTGTTTGTTTTCATTACGTTGCAGTAGTAGCCATCTGTTTTTCACTCCCGACTTTTAATTTGTGTGGATTTTCGGTTGGCGCGTTGCTTGCTTGGTTGACTTTGCCACCACTTGGGCTTGTTCTTGATTCTTGATGCTTGGAATCCATTCTGTGCTACGCGGTTGAAGTCGAAGTTCCGCTTGGAAGTTGTAATTTACTTGCCCCCTCATCCCCAAATGACTTCTCGGCACAACATTATCATTATACGGGACGTCCTATACTTATGTGCATTTAATTGGCCTTTGCCCCACAATTTGAAACTTCTTGGCCTTTTGTTTGTGTGAAGTTTTTGTTTTTTAGATTAATACCGGAATTGTCTATAGGAAATGTAGCTGTGGCTGGGCAGGGCGGTTTAGGCAAGGTTAATGATCTGCTAATGGGGTACTATATGATATGTTATATGTGATTTTATATTTTTGAACAGTTTCTGGTGAGGTAGAAATATCTGATTTCATTCGTTTCTGAAATCAATGAATATGAAACATTTTCCATAGAAATGCATTTGCATTTTCAGTCAGCTTTGATAAGTTTTGATGCAGGATCTCTGAGGGCAAACGTTGGTTGGCAAAGTCCTGTGGTCTATAATGGAATGACTCCTACACTCTCGTACACATATCATTAGATAGTCCTTTCATTCAACTGTTAATTCCACACCACAGACATTTGGTCCACTTCTCTCTTGGGCAACAACTGTCCACAGCCACAAAACGCACATCAACATTCACATCTACTGCAAAAGGGGAGAAAAAAGTCACTGAAATTAATGAGAAAATTCTCAACTTGATATAAAAAACCGCTAGATAACACAACAGGACAAGCGAGTGTCACAGGACAGCAGAGCCTGACCACGTCAACTCAACACAGCGCTTGCAGGGAGCTAAAAAAAAACGCAACTTCAAAGCAGATAAAAATTGCATTGCATTTAACAGCATTAAGAACAGCAACAGCAAAGCAAAGTGCTAAATAAAATTAGTAAAAAAGGAAACTTGCAAATGATATTAAAAGCCAGGATGCAAAAAAAGGATAACAAAAAAAGAATAAGGAAAACACTTGCCCCAATCCAGCTGGCTAAAGTTTTGCTGACAAAGGCCATCATTAGTTGGTGTTTTGGATGCGCTATCAGTGTTAATGCCGCCCAAAAAAGCAAAAACAAAAACGCCCGAGCAGGGACCAGGCCCCATGGAGTTGGGCATGGATATTCCAGTAGCTGGTGGCATGCCCCATACATACATATGCTGTATGCCGACAAGTGCAGCTGTCGCTCACGACTATGGGGATCAGGGAAACACGTGCCAGAATGGTGGTACGTTTGCCACCGGCCACGTGCAACAACTTCAGCTTCAGTTATTACTGCCCCCACGAGTGGTTAGCGGAGAATGAGGATGGGCATGAGGGGGCGGGCGTTACTTGCAGCTGAATGCTTTGAGAACTTAATTTACTTTTGCCCGTAATGTCCACAGTATACCTGACTGGATGAAATCGTCATCATCATCACCAACGCTGACTGATGTGTTTATTCACTTGGAAATTGCAAAAAACAGGATGATAGTCATTCATATGGTATACTCTATAGGGTGCAAGTAATTTAGAGTTAACAGTTGCCTGGAATGCCCATATAAAGTAATTAAAGCAATTTAGAGAAGCTTAAGTGTTTATTAGATAACAAAGAGTAGAGCTGGAAGTCATTCCAAAGAAACATCATTCTTTCTCAGAAAGTTAAAACGGACAATTCCCATCATTTGAGGCATTGCTATTTCAAAAATGCTTAGTATCATATTTCGGAAATGGCGCCCGAGCAGGGACAAAGATTATCTTTTGCCACCAGTCAACAGAAATAGAAAAAGACTAGATAGGAAGGCTATCTTCGACTTGAGGGAGTGGAACTGCAGTGGATACAAGGCATACAAGACGAACTTGTTTTGATTTGCATGAAAAACAGAAAGGTTATGCTGCAAAGTCTTCATTTCGGAACAATCGGATATATGATATAGTTGTCCGATCTGGATGAAACATAACCAGCGTACTCAAAAAAAGATGCATCTGGTAAGAATTTCAGCTCTATAGCTTTTAAGAATTCTGATATCTGTTTGTTGACACAGACGCACCGACCGACCGATGGACAGACGAACGGACGGACAGACGGACATGATTCCTCTTCACATGCTGATCAAGAATATAGATACTTTATATAGTCGGAAACGCTTTCTTCTGTGCTATGCAAACTTCCGGACAAAGTTAATATAACATATTACAAAATGCTTTGAATCTTATACAGGATATGCCAGAACTGGGTTGGAAGTCCCCCAATATTGGATAATATAAGGAAGGGTATTTCAAAATGGTTCTGCCGATGTAACCAGAACAAAGTTATGCAATTTCCACCAATTGATTGAAAACTTTTATGATTAATGCTTGGGCAAGGCTGCGCATTCAACTCGTTTCCGCACACACTAATAAACAGGCAACAAAAACTTAATTAAAGCCACGTCCTTCTCCTCAACCTGCACCCCGCACCCAGCACTCCACACACACACAAGCGAACACCACAAAAGCTCATAATGTTATGCAACAGATTTTACTGTTTGATGCGTTTTTATCGATTTATTGAAGTGTTAACCAGCGTGGCGACGCACAAGTTGTTGATATGCCATGACACGAACACACACAACTACATATGTATATTGTCATATATATATAGATAGCTATATATATACATATTGATGGAAGTCCACGCCCAAGCGCCCTTCGCTAATGACACGCTTCAACGCGTTTTACATTGATTTCGGCTCGTTTGCTCGTTTATTTATTATTATATTGCCCGATGTTTATGTGTATATGTGTATATATACCCGATACGTTTTGCATATAAATATTTCAGACTAAAAGGTAGTTTGCCAGGACTTTTCTGGAATTAATTTGCTGTAATTTTTTTAAGTGGTTTTCATATTCTATAAATATTTCATACAACTCGCAATTATAATGCAAATAGACCTTTTCCATGCGCTCAATTAAGAATATGAATTAATTAATAGATTTCGGTTATAGTTGAATGCTTCTGTAACATTAATATGTGACCAATTTTACGGTGGAATTAAATGATTTCACATTTATGGCCTGCCTTTGGTGGCTATAATTTGCAAAATATATACAAAGTCTTACATATTTACAGGTAAATTGGATAAGGAAAATACTTACTAGAGGGACAAATGAGTATTCGACTGAATGCCAATTAAATGCTTCACTATTCTGAGAATGCTTATTTATAGTTTCTCAATCTAGGTTCAACTTTCGACTACTTTTAAAGAACGATAGCTTTTGGATACTGTTGAAGGCTTCAACTAATTTCTTGACCGTTTTTCTATAGCATTTAATGGAGCTCAAAATCCTTCAGGCTCGAAACTGTTTAAGAACCATATGAAAGACTGTTAAGTCAACACACTACATCTATTTTGTGTCCAAGCTCCAACATATCTCGGCAACTATATTTTGTATAACAGAGCAAAAGACTGCAAGACAATAAAATTTCGCCTTTTCTTTTCATTGACTATTACGTAATGCCTTAATCCACCTTTCTGTTAATTCTTCCAAACATCATTTATAATTCCCAACTGGTTCCACGACCTACATTTCATCTGCCACAAATTCATTAACTATTACACCCAGCCAAACAAAAAGCTCTCTCAAAAATTAACTAAAACAAAAGGCACAAAATTAATCTAAAACGAGAAATGTCATTTTCCCAGGAGTACAAAACGACGACGCACCCAACACACAATTTCACTTCTGCCGTTCGCCACGAAAAAGTCCATTAAGTCGAAGGCATTCTAAGCACTTGCGAAACAATTAAAATAATTTGCCACACACACTCCTGCCTGCCAGTCTGTCCCTCTGGACGAAGCAATGCAACTACGAGTTTAGCAACAACAAAAGCAACTAAAGTCTAGTTTTTTGTTCTTCCAAAAAGGCAAAAATTGCCAGCACTTAACTTCAGGCTGTGTGACAGTGTGTGTCCAAAACTGTACCTCTGATGGGGCAACGACAACAACGATGCCTAGCACGAGCAGCAGGAGGAGGGGCAGAAGGAAGAGGTGTGGACGAAAACATGGCTTAAAACATGCCGCATTGCTCGAAATGAGCGTCAAGCGATGTCAACTGGGGAATATTTCGCACTCACTCGTGTGGCATAATACTCTACAGCTTGGGAATAGCCAGAATTGGAAAGAGCAAAATGAAATGGTTTAAAAATTTAATAATGAATACTTTGATATTGATCCTGTGATCCATACGGACTGTGGATAAAAAGAATTATCGAGCTTTCGGAAGAATAGGAAACCTTTTCATCAAATAGATCAATTTTATACTCGTATTCTAGTAGAGACCCCATAAAGTGTAGTGTAGTTCTTGATCAGCATCAACAGCCGAGTCGATCTAGTCATGTCTTTCTGTCCGTCCGTATGAACACCTAGATTTCGGAGACTATAAGAGCTAGAGAGACCCAATTTGATATGTAGACTCCCATTGTAGGGCGTCAGGTCAAGTTTGTTTTTAAATTTTGCCACGTTGAAGTTTTCCGATATTTATTTCACCAAGTGTTAACTTTTACAATTGTGTGAATGCTAACAACTATCTTACCTCGGCATTCTGAGCCCACTTATCCAGGTGCTTTAACATATAAGGATTGATCGTTATTATACCTTTCTGCGCCACACATTATGCTCATTCCATCTCTTTCAATTGAAGACTCCATCGTTTTCATTTACAGCTTTGTTTTTGCATCTGTTGAGTTGTGGAGCTATGTGTGAAATATGCCACTTTAATGAGCCAACGTTGCGCCACTGAGTGCTCTTCTTTATACAGACGTGGTGCCGCTGCTTCACACCAGCTCCCAACCTCGTGCCCATCCCCTATTCAATCTAACACCCTCGTTGCAAACCCTTCGACTGGCTTAGTTGTTGTAGGTGCAGCGATGTGAACTAAACTGCAAAAACCCGAACCACCGTGGCACATGGAACGGGCACGGGCTGTGCTGCGGCCGCGGCTGCCACTCAAAGAGCACCCGCTTGGACGCATGCCGCCTCCCAATTGACATTTTGAATTGTGCGCCAAAAGCGAAAAGAAAAACGGTACAAACTCAACTCAACTCCCAGCTAGAGCTGTGGGCAACGGCGAAACACGTGTTAAACGCATAACATAAGTGCGAACGTGACGCTAAACTCATTTAAAGGATTACTCAAGTGCTGTGTATGCTAGTGTGTGCATGCATGTGTGTGTGTGTGTGTGTGTGTGTGTGAATGTGTGTAAATGAGATTAAATTTTCGTTGAAAGCAAATGCGCGCAACATCAAGTAAAGTGCGGTCTACAGTTTTTATCCAACAGCCACCTCCCCCCCAACCCAGAGTCTATTTATGCATGTGTTTGTTTACGCGAAAGTAGGTTAAAAGCACTTTTGGGCCGCCCCAAAGCCACACCTACACTTAGAAAAATGGGCAATAAAATATTTAAGTTTATCCGTTTTATTTTATAGACAGTTTGTTGTTTCTTTCAAAGAAGAAAACTTAGATTTCAGTTTTCTAAGAAAGGATTTTAAAGGATCTTCAATATGATTCCAACTCAGTTTCAGATCTTTTAATATAACTTAAACTACCTGAAATTACTTATACTAATTTTGATGCAGTCCAGGACTTTTTATTTAGCCAAAGTGAAGTTCTGTTTTTTTACACAGACGATAAATCGATATCTCAATATATCGATAAACATGTATCGGTAACTCAATACTTATATATTCGATAACCCAATAAATCGATATTTCAAACCGAAGCAAATCTGCAGTAACAATTTCATGGCAAACGGGTCCAATGGGTGCAAAGATATGACGAATTTTCAATATGGCCTATATGAGGGGCGGTGCCACGCCCATTATTCCAAAAACAATATTTAGACCTTGACCTTGGTCCGTATACTGTGAAGATTTCATAGCGATCGGTCTAATTGTTTAGGCTCATATATAAACCAACACATGAATTTGTATATTTACTTATTTAATCGTTTTTTTTTTGTCATTTTTAGTTTTATTTAAAAATATTAAAAAATATTTATTTACTTTTATTCTCGCTAAAAAAAAAACATTTTCAATTTCTAGAATTTTTCTAATAAGCTGGAAATTAATCGATATTTACAAATAGAATTTGTTAAATGAAGCTGGAAATGCAAAAATGCATATTAACTTATAATTTCTCACACGTATTTGTCCCTCTCCTAAATTAATTAAGTTTTAAAATTTATATTTTTTATTTTTTTAACATCGTATTTCAAATCCTAAATAATGTATAAAATATTATATTTTTAAATAATTATTTTTTCAACTAGTTAAGCGTTTTTTCCTAAGTGAACGTCCAACCCCACCGCTTGTTTATGCTTGCAGTTTGTCTTCTGGCTCTCGTTGTCGTTGTTATTATTTGTTTTTTTCTTTTAACTTTTTAGAAAAGCTAAAGGCCATTGTTAATCCTTTACGGCCACGCCCCGCCTTGGTGGCAATGTCTTGACACAAATTTAAATTAAATTAATTACAATTTCATGCCCTGCCATGCCCAGGGAATGTCTAAAGCTCCATTTGCATTTGTTGATTTGTCCGCCCTCTGTCTTTCTGTCTGTCTGTTTGTTTGTTTGTTTGTGTGTCTGTCAGTCTGTTTGTTGTTTCATAAGATTAAATATCAAATATTTGGCTTTGTGCACTTGTAAGCCAACTTTTGCTTAGGCTAATCGGTTTGCTTTTAGGGCCAGCTTAGGGTTGTCAGGTGTATTTATTTAGCAATTTAACCAGGCCGAGCGAACAGCTGCGAATGTAGAGCAAACAAAATAATGTGAATGAAGATGAATGATAATGTTACTTTTTCCCTGCGATAATCTTGCTTCCATATATCAGCCAGCTTCTAAGCTTTCGATCAGCATCGTAAGATTTGGACTTCAACAAAAATTCACTTACTCAAATAAATACTTGAATTCCAGTAAGATTAAACACAGTTCGAAATGGTCTTTAAAATTTCATTTATCAACTTTTTCTGTGCTAAAAACTTCATATACCTGCAAAATATTTCAACACTTTCTTAACCACATTGACAACCCTAACAAATTGATTTCATGCGGCTTGCTTTTGATGCTAAAAAAAAAATGCTTTCAGAAATTCTTAAATGCTTATTGACATTCTGACAATTACCAGATACCACCACCAGTTGTCACCCCTTTATGGTAGCAAGCTCCTAACCAAACTTAACCTATCGAAATTTTAATTCAAATGAAGTTCAAAACACGAGCATTTGTTTGATAAAACTCACTGTGTGTGGGTTTTCGAGGGAAGCAGCTAATGTTGTTTGGAAACGGGGCAGGGGCATCGTATCAAAAAGAAAGGGTTGTATATATAGAAGCTTTGGTAGAGAATCGTGAGAATGTCGTGATTGTAAGGATTGAAAACGATAATTTTATGACCCTTGTGGAAATTTTATGCTCTTCAAGCAGCCTTATCACTCGCTTGTCTTTTACTCATATACATAGCTTATTTTAGCTGAAGAAGTTTGTCTTCTCAAGTTTCTAATAATATTTTCTATAATATTATAATATTTTTGCCTAAATATGGTTGAGAACACATATAATTTGATCATATTTATTGGTCTAAAAATATCAACAAAGGCTTATCTTTTTGTATAATAAATTATATAACAAACACCTTGGAAATAAATATATATATATATATAACTAAACACGATACGCTCACGAGTCCATGTCCAAGATATGTGTCAGCTTATCACATCTCCAACTGTATGGAAATGGCTTATCGATGCTTAATTCAATTATGCAAATTTCCTTCTGTGTCGTTGGCAGGCAATGTCAACGTCATGGTTCGGTTTTGAAGTTTGAACAAAAAAAAAACTCTCATCAATGTTGTCTCACGCCGCTCACAGGTGGTCAACTGAGCGTGAATAATGAATAGAAAGAGATAGTTACATATAAATACATATATCGAACTCGAAAAGCAGGGAAAAGAATGAGCAAAGTCGGAGCCGAAGTAGGAGGGCGCTTGACCAAACGAACATTTGCATAGACAATTCCCAACGGGTGTCTAATTATGCAGCTTTTGAATGCCCAATGCCCAATGCCTTTGTCGTTGTCGTTGTCGTTGTCTTTGTTCATCAAAGTGTTTAGAAAATGGAGATAAAACTTTTAATTTCTGACCAGGTCATAAAAACTAAACACAACTCTGCACATTATGCGCGTGCGTTGAAGAGGGGCGGCACGAACGAGTAGTGGCAAGTTTTTCAACTCTTTTGTACAATTTATTTAAATTTAAACTGTAGCCGGCCCAAGACAAGCGAACATAAAACCGAACATTTTATGAGCTCAGTTTTTTACGGCGTCCTAAAAAAAGGGTTAATTTGCCAGCCCAACTAGGAGACGGAGACCATGTGTTCGCTTCGCCGTCTGAACGGCTTGTCCTGTTGCTGAGTGGACAACGCGTCCCTTTTTTCACTTAGTCAAAGTCTGGCGCTGACCATCTGATAATTAGAAATTTATTAAGCTTAATTATGTGTTGGCTGGGAGTACGCACTTTGAATATTTTCCGAGTTTTCTGAGTTCGTAAGTAGCTTGATTAAAACGGCAACCCGCCGAAATGAAAGGGTTGCCCTACTTCTTGTTTGTTTTATTTGTTGCCAAAAAAAAAGTTGCCTCCCTTTGTGGCCGCAGTTTTATGAGTCCATAATGAAAATAAAATTAATTTGATGCCAAACCGCAACAGAATTTGCATTTTCCTTCAGACATCCATTCGCTTTAGTGTTTCGGTAATAAAAATGAAAATAACAAAACGGAAGCGCAAAGAATTCGTTGTCGGGATATATCGTAAAGTTTAAGTTAATGGAAAAGCAATGGTCGTGAAAATGATAAAGGGTTTTCTTATATTTTTCAGCGGAAGTTGTAAAAGAGAACTTGAATGTGAGAGCTTTTATGAAATTAAGCAAGAGAGAAGAAAAGGGGGCCTTTGCAATTCAGGTAATTTCAGGGATGTGGGTGGGATCAGGTAGCCAGTCAGAAGTTTGAGTTGGTAGTCAGTAAGACTCCTGATGAGGTATCCTGGCTGGTCTCGAAACTCGACTCTGTGGAGTCTGCCAATTTCTAATTTTAGGATGTCTTCTATATTTTCTGTTTTTCAAATGCATTGAAAAGGGGCAGAAGGTAAAAAATCCAATGGATTTCTAATGCATTTCAAGAGATATGAAAAGCAATCTTACTGCTTGCCATAAAATAATATGAACCCCATCACAAATTTCCATGACATTCAATTCAAACTCTGCAGAAAATACCAAAATATGAGTTGCTTTTTCGTGCCAATAATTTTCAAGTTTTAAATCTAGTCTCACCATTCACTGTCATTTTGACAGTCAGGCTGACAGCTGCTGGCTCGCCTGCCTGTGCCTGTGCCTCTGTCTGGGTCTGGGTCTGGAGTTGCTTATTTGATTTCTCGCACATCCACAATGCTGGCAAAAAATTTTCAACTAACTTATGGCTCTCACTTGGCCCCTCCTGCTCCACGGGCTCTACGCCGTCTGCCGTGTCTATCTTCATTTGATTTCGGTCGATTTCCTGGACAAAAACGCGATGCAGACGCTGCTACGTCATATTGACATAAGTCAACGGATTTTACATTGGTCACGTAGCTCCAGCTCCAGGCGCAAGCGGCAAAGGCAAAGGCAAACATCTGTTCTGGTCTGGTCTGGTCTGGTCTGAGAATCTGGTAAATGTGTTTTTGGCATAATATGAATTCAAAATTGTATTTTGCCGGCAAGAACTTGTACGAGTATCTGCAGCAACACCCAATTAAAAAGTTTTTTATCAGCTCGTGTCTACGAGCATATGTATGTGACAGCCAGCCGCCGCATGCTCACATTCTGACCTATAAACACATTCCAAATCACATAAATATGCAAATTTTATGGGTTTTTAAATAATTTTCTTGTTTCGAGGCGGCATATTTTCCGCTTGCAGCCCCCGCAAAAAATTCAAATTTTACAGTTTCTATTTCTGTTTCCTCTTCGATGCTGAACGGGTTAAAAGTTGTATCCATCGATCAGCGGCAATTAAGTGAGGTTTTTTTTTGTTGAAAGTTTTTCTGGGGCGAAAGTTTTAACACACAAAACGCTTGTATGGATTTTTATGGCATTTAGATTGGGCGTTTATGGCTTGAAGATTTGAGAAATGTTTATGATTAGATTAAGGGCCAAACAAAATAATCATTGATCCAATCAGGAAATTGTGGCTGACAACAAGTTAAATGATGGCCATTCTTGGAAAACTTAATTGGCTTTGCTTTCTGGCTGCTTAAAAATATTTACAATATTATTTAAGAATTTAGACATAATCTTGGAAAGAAACATGGCTAATGATCATGAAGGAATGCCATTTAAGTTAAGATATTAGTTTTTTTTCAGGAGTTTTGGAAATTATTCGGAATTTTCTTTTTAGCTGCACTGAAAGGCTTAAAGAAATGCTTAAGGATTTTAGAACAATATTTCAGAAAAACTAAATAGTGTTTTCGTTTTGATAAGTTGCAAAGAGCGCAGTATCAAACTTAGTAGTTTTGTACTGAAGCAGTGAAGATTAATGAAGGGGATTCCAACAGGACACTGTCTAGCCGCGGCGCACGCATTTAGCTTGGCATTACCAACAACACAAACTGCCGGAATTGTGAGGAACGCCAGGGACACCGGAAACTTTGGAACACCTCAACTCTTCCTGTCAGACTGGAAGCTAAATGGAAGCTTAATGGACAAGAAACTAATAACCTTCGAAGAGGACACCAATATCCTGAAGGACTTTAAAAAACCACGCACAGAGTTCTAAGCAGCTTTGAGGATCAGCAAAGCGCAAAGAGGGTCGTCCGAAGATTCCTTTTCAAAGCCTTCTTTAAACAGTACACATCCTGGATGAGAAGTTGGGAAATATTTAGACTGATTCATTCGTTTTTGCTTCACTTTTTGCTTCAACTCAATCAAGATTTCTTTAATTAAAAAATTAGGTATTTTAGAACTTTTGACTATATTAAACCTCTTTTAAACTCTGTTCCAGACACCTTTTATAAATTACTTATTTTTTATATTTTATTTTTTACTTTATTTTTCTTTTATTTAACTTTTTTGAGGCACGAACTCTTCCATTATGCCCTGCCCAAATCCGACAGCTGTCAACAGCTGAACCTTTTGGCAAGTGTTTCGGTGGGTTTTAATAACCTTTTTGTCTAGGCACGAACGGCACGAACCAGCAGCAGCAGAAAAGATCTATAAATAAATTTATATATACACATATATGCATGCATATATACAATAATGTTCATAATGTAATTTGATGCCAAGTGTTCGAAATTGATAACAGAACCATCGGATATACAGGACACACGTGCTCCTACGACTATTCAATGTTGGGGCTGCTGCGGTTTGTATCGTTTTTATATGCGTAGTTCACGCCCCAGCCGGTAGCAGAGATGTGTATGTTGACACTGAAACTGCATCGTCTGGATTTTGGATGCGTGTGTGTGTGTGTGTGCGGGTGTGAGTGTGAGTGTGTGCAGCCACAGAATGTCATGCACCTGTCAACTGGCTCGTAATAAGATGCCAAAACAGTTATGCGGTTGGCCTGACCAACAGCTAGGACAACCTGTATAGCCACAGAGCCACACAGGATAACACAGGCTCAGACACACACACACACACACAGAGGAAGTGCGGCAGAGTAAGCTTTCGATTTGGGCTTTCGGTTGAACTGAGCGTTGACAGCTTAAGTTTGAGGGTTTGGTTTCCTCCTTCTTTTTTTTTGGTTCATGAAGTTTATGTCAGAGATTCTCGTAAAACTTCTGCAGCGACTGTGTGTAGAGAAAAGTTCTTGTGAATTTAAGTACTTAAAAGTCTTACTTAGAAGATTTGTTTATGGTCTTGATTTTGATTAAAAGTTCATCGATGGATTTGGAGGGTTTCTGATAGAGTTTGTTTAGGATTTAGCAGCTTAGGGTTTTGCTGATGGTGATGATGGTAGTCTGAAAATTTGTAATAAATTAAAACATTTCTAATGGAATACAAGCAAAATGTTCAGAATTCTTCCCACAATTGAAGCTTACATTTATCTTTAGGAATAAGTCGGCAGATAGATGTTGATTCTCTGTGAAGTCTATCTCATTCAAGAGATTTACTCCATAAGCAAAGCCGAAGATGACCAAAATGTTTCATATAAACTTCACACTCTGTCGCCCATCTAAATGACATTTTTTTTTTAATTTCACTTACGAAAAGAAAATGCCAACTCTTCATAATTTTTCACCCACTTCAAGTTAACTATTTTGTGGCACTTTCTTCCCTTTCTGTCTAACTGAAACTTTTGCTGTCCATCATCTTGGTCCGCCTTCCGTTGCAGCGGCATCATCAACATCATCTGCATGCTTCAAAAAAAAAAAAAAAAAAATGCCAAGCTCATAATTTTAATCCAGCTTTCAGACTGTTCGCATCATCCTCTGCTCCACCCACTGCTGTTACCCCCGTCTGCACGCACAATGTGGCAAATTAGAAACAATATTTAAAACTAACTGCTTGGCTTCGCTTTGGCACTGTTTCGGCGCTACGCCTTGCCAATTATTTAAAAGCGCAAACTTTTGCCATTTGCCAGCGGAGGCAGTGGCGACGAGAGCCAAGCGAAAACTTGTTGTTAAAAGCTTGGAATTATGGCCAAAACACTTGAAGAGACTCTTAAGTAGTAAGAGAAATCTAACGGCCGAAGTTCTTATACACTATAGACATATTCAGGGGATCGAGTGGGACTGCAATTGAGGTGAATATGAAAGTGAATCTGAAGTAAAGGCAGAGAGGAATAAAGCTAAACGCATCATTTTCGGTTTTTGTCTTTTAAAGTCTCTGATATAAAATGAAAATATATATGCTAACGAGGTCAATTTCCTCAATTGCGATACGGATATATGAATTTATGGTATACTTTGTGAATCCACAACAAATTTGACTCATGATTTTTCAATTTTGAAACATATTTTTGTATATTAAATTTCCTTTTTATATATGATATAATGATCTAGCACTATTTGCACTTTTATAATGACTAATGCCAGTGATCGCCATGATCAAAGTAATCACAGTTGAAGATTGTTATAGACTTCGATATCCCAACATAAAATTATATGACTTCATTTTCTGTGAATAAAATTATGCTTACTTTTGAAACAATAATTCTGACATAAGCTAAACTTTGTTTAGAATTCTATTAGAATTTTTATATATGTCCCTAGAAGCTTCAATATCATTAGCACACCAATTAGACTCTAACTTATTAAAATATTAATTTTAAAAATATTTTTTTAATTACCTTAAATAGAGCTAAACAATACTCATATTTGAATGAGTATTAACCTGCTGTAAGAGAAACATTTTTTGTTTCAATAAATACAAAGAAATTTTAATCCATTCTACTACTATATACTACACATCACAAACTTCATCTCAAAGTCAATAGCTATGACCTTTGTGAAGGGTATAATTACAACAAAACGCTTCTGGCTGGCAGGCATTGTCGCGTTTTTGAAAAATGATATTTTTCATGAAAAGTTTTCCTCAGCCATCTAGGAAAAATATCATAAATTTCTTAGAATTTTTGGTCATTAAATGCAGATTTGAGTTTTGTAATTTTCAATTTGCTTGCCTGACAATTTTTAATTAAAAGCCAAGCGCGAAATAAACATTAATTTTTATTAAGCTGCCCTCCCCGGCCCCTGCCACTGCCACCACCACCACCACCTGCTCTGAATGCCACAAACTTCTCTGGTGGCTTATAATAAGTGCGATATTTCTATGTTAATAACATCATTATCATCGCTGCCATGGCATGGTGTGGGGCAAATCCTTGAGCTCTTTCTTATCCCTTGGCCAGTCACAGTCTCGGCGTTGACAAAGTCCCGTGTTTGGCTTTTAACGCCTTTTTTGCGGCGCCTTTTGCTTTTTGCCATTTCATTCAGCCAAAGCTTTTTGCTGTCTACTACTTTGTCTTGGACGTGTCCTTTACTTTTTGCCTGCCTAATGGTAGCCAGTGCCTGGCCTGGTCTTATCCCTATTACCATCTCATCTTCATTTTTGCTCGTTCAGCTTTATTAGAGCCAGAGCCGGGGCCTTCCGAGCAAATCCTCGCATCAAATTTACACAAATTTCTATGCTTAAGTCCAACAAGCAAAAGCTTTGTTTTTCGGCTGTTTATTGTGGTTGTTGCTGTTGTTGTTATTGTGGGTTTTTCATATTGCCGGAAATTGTGGTTACCGGAAGCTGGGATTATGTTTTCAAGTTTGAAATGGAACAAAATTTTCGACGCTGTTTTTGGCTGTGAAAGGTCAATTAGGTATAAAAAGCAATGGAAGTGGGCCATAGCTGCGGATTAGGTTGCGTTTGATTGTTGGAATAGGTCAGGGATTCAGTTATTAAAGTGGGGGGTGCCGCTTGGTTTTTATGGATATACAGGGTGGCTTATGAAATACAAGCCCGCCTTTAAAAATTAGAGAATTTAACATGAAATTATAAGCTTATGAAAGGCGAAAATGAAAAACATTCACCAAACTTCGAGCATAAGTCATCAGATAGTGAATACTAGTATGTGGTGTTTGTATTTGTGAGATTTATTATACCAATCACAAAATATGTGACTGTATAGTTATTTGTCATGAAGTTTGCAAAGCATATGAGGGAGGAAGCTTTTCTGACTATACAAAGTATATGTTGGAGCATTGCCACCGTTTTAGGCGCAGCGAGTTTCGATATCACCGAGATCCGTCACACAACTAACTCGTGTCTTCGCTCGAACTCTGGTTTTTATATCGAACCACACTCGGCGACAGCTGTAAACGCTGTCGCCCCGCCAAAACAGGACTTTCCGTTAAATAAATACGAACCATACTCGGCGACAGCTGCAAACGCTGTCGCCCCGTTGAAACGGGACTTTCCTAAGACACATAGTAGAGCAGGCAACAAAACGGACTCATGAATAGGCTGATGCCATTGCATCATTTAGCAATGTACCTGCGATCCTGGTGAAGTACCCAAATACGCACTAACACAAACTCAATACAATTCTCACATGTATTCACACACGCCGCATATTCAAACTACTTATGCTTCCACATATATATATTATTGATTAGCACATCAAGGGGAGTAGATATACCCATGTCTGTCCGTGCGTCTGTTTCACGCACGCTGTTTAGGTATAGGATTCATCCACTTCATTCATCGGACTACTATATCATATAGATCCCATATAACCGATTGTTTTGGAAAGGACGCTTAGGAGTATAACTTTCTGTTTTACATTCAAATCAAATTCGAGTTCGGTTTGTAAACATCTGACTTGGCCCACGTCTGCTGACAAGATCTGGTCGCCTCTTTTTGGCCTTCATTGCCGAGCTGCGGTTGCAATTTTGTAATTTTCTATTAGAAAGTAAGTAAAACATACTGAAATGGAGAATGACACATGTGAGAACGTTGATTTGTTGATTGCATCCAACAGAATCATTCACGCCAAGGACCACTCTTCTGTGCAATTGAGCATTGTTGATATGGATCCCGAGACGGGCCGTCAAACGGACGGCGCCAAGACTTACCTTGGCCTCATTACGAAGAACTTCTAAATGATGTACTCGATAACATCAATTGGTAATAAAAGTGAATTACTTTTGTATCTTAACATCGGACAACTATAGCATATAGATCACATATAACCGATTGTTTCGGAATGAAGACTTTGGAGCATAACTTTTGTGTTTTACATTCGGCTTCATTCCTTGTATCTTCTGTAGCCCCAAGCCCAATGACCAGATATGATCAAGATCGCTTATATATTTACAATGTGAAAGGTAAGCTTCGACAAGCCGAAGGAAAATTCTAGTTTTTCTATGATAAAACTCATTTCTGCTTCTTTTAAAAAATTGTCTAGGTTACCTTTGATATCAACTGAAGTCTCCAATATGCACTAAATCCAGAGCAACCACAACTTACATAATTCATGAAAAATCTTCGATAGCATTAAAATTTCCACAAGAAAAGTCAACCTCCACCCCTCTATTTGTGATATTCTACTTCAAATTTCGAAAAACTGATGGAAACTTTTGGTAATAATCCTTTGTGTTAAATAAAACAATGAATTCATCGAAGTCAAACCAGCCTCAGCATTGACACTACTATTGATATTTTTCCAAACAATTCCTCTGACTTTGCAAAGTTTGCTTTTAAAATCACAGAAACTAATCCAAACCCTGGTTCATTTAACAATCTGTAACCTAGGCCTCAATTAATTGCTAAACACTTCTGCAGCCAAGGCAATATAATTCACGTCAAAGTCAGATTCGCAAAAGTTTTGGCCAAAGAAAATTTAGCGTTTTGCGTGGCGCAACTTTTATTGCCTTGTGGCGGGCGTCGCCTTGTCACCAAGCCAATGACAGCTGCTTGGATATGGAAGCGAAACCCAACAGGGAACGGGGACTGCCAATGAGTCACTGAGTTGACTTGGCTGCTGGCTGCTGGCTGCTGTTGCCGTCATTGTGCACTTAAAGTAATTAAGCGAATTACTTCAAAAGTCGCCAAGTTTTCTAATTATATCGAATAAATTTGTTTAATAGTATTCGTATTTCTCGGCTTGGAAAAGTTGTGCCGGTGCAGACCAGCACTTTGGTTGGGCTATCTTTGGCAGTGAAGCGTTTTTGTACACACCCATACTCACCCATGGCGATCCTTCCTCCGCCCGAAAAACCAATTTGCACAGGATACTTTTGTGCTTTTCTTATTTTTGGCGCCTGCCATTGATTGTTTACTCTGCTGGAAATGTTAATTTCTGGACTTTTGAATGATTCCGATTCTGATTTTGATTTTGTTTTGAATGGCGGCGTCAGAGCTACGGCTTCACTTTGCTTTGCTTTGACTGGGACTTTGACGCTATTTGAAGGCTTTTCTCTTCTTTTTTCATGCTTTTGTTTCTTTTGATTATTTGCCTCAGTTGTTTCATTCAATTTTCGATTCTTTTTTTTGCTGATTTTCACGATTGGCTTGCTCATTTGAAAATTGGTCGGTTTTTTTTTATTCGCCTGTTTGCTTTCGTTTCGTTTGAGCATTTTTAAACTTAAATAAATTTTAAGCTTTGGTTTAATGATTCTGAATAAGTCGGTGAAGTGAGTTTTTTTTATCAATGACTGAGCTTATCAGGGTGTCTATAAATGTTAATGAGTTTCCATAAGCTGTAGATGAGTGGGATATGAAAATAATTAAATATGAAATCGAAATCATTGAGCTGTAGCGAAAGTTAAGTGAACTTTAAATGAAATTTAAATTTCTACTTTTTAAGACTTTTTCTTCGAAAATCTCATAAGTCAATAGTAATTCCTTTGCTTAAGAAAGCAATATGAACCTATCTTACTAAAGCCTAGATTGGTCCAACCTTTTCTTACTACAATGTTGTGTACAATTCTGTGTTTACTTCAACATGCTCGTAGATAAGTTTTGCCCCATAACTTTCTCACTTCATTATGGGACCATGCAACACTTCATAACTTTATCCAACACATAATCTGCACACACACACACATACTTATTAAACAATCCAATCTATATCAAAAGCAAATAAACACGTGCCTCTTGAAATCGTGTGCCCCTTAAGGCCCTCCCTTCCCTTCCCTGCCCGCTCGCGCATTTGCTTTTGCAATTGCAGCAGCATTGGACGACGTTCGTTAAGGTCTTGTCTCTGGCACGGCTGTCTGACCCAATTCAAGTTAGCTGTCTCCGTTTCTCTGTTACAAATGTAACTGTATATATGTATATATATATAGCCAGGCCGGGCGATGGTCCACCCCCTCCCCCTCTTCCTGCTTACCCTTGTCAGTTCTTAATGAAGCAACGCACGTAAACAATAAGCAAACTTTGAAGCGAAAATTTTGCGCAAATAACGTTGGGTTTTATTTTGTTTTCCTGCAAAATAAAAAAAAAGGAGATACAAAAAGCAGAGTTACGGATACGGATACGTGCGGCATGAGGTGACGGGCAGCAGGAACTGGAACTGCGATTCGGTGGCACGACGAAGGTCGTACGTCCAACTTTTAGCTGCTGTAACAAGTTGTTGGGAATTAGTTGCGAAAAGTGTGGCAACTCTCTGCTGCGCTGCTGCTGCTGCTGCTGCTGTTGCTGCGGCTGCCTCTGCCTAGCTCATTAATTTTAAGGCACAAAACGGAAGCGTGCAGCCAGTTTCCGGTTAGCGAAAAGGCGAAAAGGGGACACTCGCTGTAGGTGCAGATACCGCCAAGGCTTGTCAAGAGGTTTGCCTTTTCGAGAGCACTTGATAACTTGCTGGAGAAGTTATTCAAGCTGAAATAGAAGCTTCACTAAATCTATAATGGATATATGCTTCTACAGTGGGATCAGGAAACAAAGGATTCAGTGTTGAGTGTTTTAAATTACCAAGGGGTTTTTTATAGTCATAGTGTCTGTAGAGTAATTTTCTTTAATTTTTCTTGAAGCTCTCACTCAATGGGAGGTAAAATTTTGGAATAGATCATGTTGGGATCACTCAGATAATTATCTGATTCAATGTTTGCGTGCGAAATATTGCTTTCATTCCACATAAATCTCTTAGTTAATTGAATGTGAAATAAATCTTTGGATCACATCAGGTTCTATAAGTGGAATAAACGACTTAATAGGAGGACTATATGATGACATTTTCAGGTATGACCACTTCACCTCTTATAGATTCATTTCCTTAGCTCTTTCTTTAAATAAAAGGACAAATTAACAGGCGTAGTAAATGTAGAAATGTATGTACAAGTTTCTCCTGGCACTGCCCACTGCCCTATACTTCCTTTCATTGCAATGTCAGGGTATTCCAAGTGCGACTTGCTGTGCAGGACTTTTGCTTAGTAAAACACACTTGAATTATAGTAAATAGCGCAGAATTCGCTTGGCCTTTTTGTTTCGTTCCTTCTAGCTTAATAAACAGTGCGGCACAAACTTTGTGAAATTCGGAAAATATGCGTAAAAGCCACGCTATAAAGGGGTGGAGGAGGTGCGGTGTAGGGTACGCTAAAATATGTAGAGCAAACAGCTGATGCTGCAATGGTGCCTGTGCCCGGGCCTGTGCCGGCTTGCCAAAAACAATGAATCTTAAATTAATGTGGGTCGAAATTAGGCAAAGCCTTTGCATCTGCTCTTGAAATAGATTAATTAGTTAATTGGCTTATGGCAAATTCAACAGATATGCTAGAATAATATGCAAAACTACAATTTATAAACATATTTGCCAACTGCAGACTTCAAAATTTATCGCCTGTGACGGATAATTTTACGAATGTGTTGGAGTTTGGATGTCAAATGGCTTTAAAACTGCTGGGAAATGTGCAACATGGTGCTGATATTTTGAAAGTTTAAACAAAGTTTATTGACAAAATAATAATATTGATTAATAAAATACATTTTTTTCTTAAGCAAATATTAAAATTTCCAGTAAAAACCGATAAATGTACATCAAAAGGAAGCTTTCTTTTCAAATATATTTTTTTTCCAGGTTTTAGCAATCTACATTATGTTTTTCTAAAAGCTGTGCATTTGCCAGCCATCTTCTTTGTTTTTGCATAAACTGTGTGGAATATGGATGTGTGTGTGTGTGTGGGTGTGTGTGTTTGTATGTAAATAAATATTTTGCTTTTTGCCAACAATGGCCAGGCGGCAGGCGCAGCCATACTCGTATTTCACCAACACAAATCCTTTTGAAAACTGGCTAGTGATACAGTTTGCCTTTTGTTTTTTGTAGATTTTTGCATGCTGATGATGAAGATGCTGGCAGGGTGATGCAGGATGCCAGGAACAGTATGTAGTAGCAGCAGACGGGTTGGGGTTGGTGTTGGGTTGCTATGCTTAGCAAGCAGGATGTGCTCATCATGAAGTGAAATATTTGTTGTTGCTGCGTTTGGTTAAAAGAAAATACCAGACACAAAAACTCAACTAAAAATGTGCACTTGTTTGTTTGTTGTGTTCTGTTTGTCAACAGAGCAGTCCTGTGGCAAGTCCTTTTTGTGGTTACTTTGCCGGCGCGACAGGCTTGCCTGCATATGTTGCCAGCTCTAATCAAGCGCACATATGAGTATGATAAACACAAATACACACACACACACATACGCTCATAAGCAGATAAAGCAGGACACGCAATAACAGGCAGGCAGGCAGCACAGGACCAGGACCTGCACGCCAGCCAGGACTTATGCAATTGTATTTGTTTAGCCCAGTCTAGGCAGCGATTTTCAAACGTCTGCAGTGGCTTAGGTATTTTCTTTTCCAACATTGTTTGCATTTTCTTTTTGTATTGTTTGGTCCTGCGTCCTGCGTCCTGCGTCTCGCATACTTTCCGCACAATTGGCGCACACAAAAGGCAAAAGTTATGCCTTATGCCAGCTGATTGATTTACTTATGTTAATCTTTGGGGCAATTATGCCGGACACGCAGCCAATTGTATGAGGGAATGCAGTCAAAAGAAAGGACACAAACAAGAACCAGCATATGTATGTTAATTGCATATTTGCCATTAAATTGCAACGCATTGCATTGGCATTTCAATTGTGCGTAACAGGAATTCTTTTCATGCAAAATTTTGTGGAAAATATTTTAAATTATTCAAAAAAATAAAAAATAAAACAAAACCGCTGAAAAGCGCCACCACATTATATTTTTGAGCAGAAATTAGGTTGAAGAAGAGAAGAGGGCAAACATCCGGTACCCGCGATCCTTTTTTATCCTTGCAAAACTATAAGAAGATAAGAAAACTTAGTAGTTTAGTAGCAATAGGCAGCGAAGCAACCTGCTTTCCCATTGCCTATACAATTTTGTGTGTGCTTTGTGATACACAAACACAAGAACTTTTATATATATAGACTTGTACATACATACATCACATTCGCATTCCAAGAAATCTGTTTGGGAGCGAGAGAGCGACAGAGCAAATGGCAACCACAAATAACGCAGCTTAACTTTGAAATAAAATTTTGTTAGCGGCATCTATTGTACAAAGTTTTAATATATTTGTCTATTATTATGGGAGCTATTAGTTATAGTGGTCCGATCTTTATGATTTGTATATATCAGCAGCTTTTGCTGAAGCCTACGGTGAAAGTTGCAAGTCCATGGCTTCTAAACTGATAAAGTAGTTCGCATAGAAACAAACGGACAGCGACAGATAGGCAGACAGACATGGCTCTATCAACTCGGCTAGTCATGCTGATCAAGAATATATATACTTTATGGGTTATTTTAGGGATAAACCACTTTGAAAGAGTATTAAGTATGGGCAACATCGGATGAAAATGCCTTCATAATTTTCTGAGAAGTTGGTTTGCTTGACATCTCTATTGAATTGGCCTTCGAAGATGTCTAAAATTCGTATTAAAATTTGAGATTTACTTTTCCTAAAATAGTTCTTAATACAGTTTTTAGAATAGTTTTGTAGATCTGCAAATAATCAAGTTAAATTCTGCAATTTTAAATTAATTTCAAACGCATTTGTTTGCGCTGCAAACAAAAAATAGGTCTGGAGAGCGTTTTAGGAGTGAGAACTTCCTTGGCTAAAAGTTAAGCTGCCAAAGTTTCATATTTCATGCGGTCTAAACTACTAACTAAAGTAACATTTTATTATGTCACTATGTCAGGAAGACTCACACCAACACATAAACACACACACACACACACACACACAGACGCACACACAAGCACACGCACACCAACATAAAGTCTGACATGTTGACATGTTAAAGAGCGTGTAAGTGAAGTGTGATGGAAGCTGGTAGATAAGGCTGAAAGCACAGCATAGTCCATGTACAAAGGCACATATATATATATATATATAGTATAATAGTCAGAGTATCTCCTATATTTGCCTTGCCAGTCGTCTCCTGCACCCCCTGCTTCACTGTCTATGTATGTGTGTTTTGGTCTTGTCTCGTCTTTGGCTTGACTGTTTTATGGTTTACTTTTTAGTTAGTTAGCAAAAAGAATACAAACTCCAACACCGCCAACAAGTCTGCAGGTCTTCTCTTGCACCCGCCTGCTCGGCTCTGCTCTGCTCCTACTCTGCTCTCAGCTCAGCCAGGTATTTTTATGATGGAATTTTTAATGAATTTACTTTTAGTTTGGTGTCACAAGGCATCATCCTTTTGCATATATAACATGCATAAAGAAATGACAGCATATATCCACATAGATACACGGATACACTCGTTCATACATACATATACAAATATATATATATATATATATATAGCATATATGTGCTAAGGAAAATATATTAAAAACAGAGCATCAGGAAATATGTCTTCACTGCACAATATGAAGGCAGAGGTGTAAATTTGTTTATGAAAAAGTAACTTCTGCTTCGTTTGGCTTTGGTCAAAGATGCAAAAGATAAACCCCACAGCTCCTTCTATATCTACACATCTGTATAAATGTAAAGAGCTAAGCTTTTAGGGTTGATTTTTCTTTCAATGTAAATTGTATGTGACAAGTCAAGCGATGTGAATTTAATTTGCATTGACATAGAATTAGATTACACATGGCAAAATAAACTTAGACAGACAGGAATATGTTGTCGTGTTGAAAACAGGTTGAAAAATGTTCTTAAAAGAATTTATATGTAAAGAGAAATCAAATTTAAGTAAATTTTATAGACAAAACCAGTTTATTATAAATGAATTGGAATATTTATATTTACATATTTTGTACAAGGCTAAGCTAGAGCCTATAATTACAAGAATATAAAACTGCTTAAGTAAAATGTTTAGCATGGAAAACGTGGCAAAGGTAGCTGGATTTATTTAATCAAAAATTTTAATTTTTAAATATTTTTTAGAAGCAGAATTAGTACCATCATAAGCAACTTCATTTCAAACTAAATGGCTTCTTGCCTCAGGTCTTCTAGAACTTTACCCTTTGTCTCACATTTACCTCTACGACCAGAAATGGTTTATCTTTTAACTGAGAGTAAATAAGCATATTTTTGAAGTCCGATGTGGATTGCTTAAATCGGATATAGTATGAATTGAATGTTCTTTCATAAAGGTGTGCAAATTTGGGGCTAAAAGACGACGTTGTCACAAGTGTTTATGGAAGATCTATTTCTGAACTGGTATCAAATATACTTAAAATAAGTTGGGAATCCATTCACATTCCTTTCATATGTATTTACATATATGCTCATAATAATCACATTAAATTTTAGTATATATTTTACAAATAAGGAAATTGTTGGCCTTAAAAAATCCATTCAAATTATCAGCTCAATTAACTAAAAACGTTACTTATCGTGTGACTAAACATCAAATTGATCTCAAAACTTTTTGGCTGGCTGAAAGTCGGGCTTACACATTTAGCCCCTTTGGGCTTAACAGATGCAACTTGCTCTCATGCAACTTGCTGAGCCACACACAATCTCTAAAGAGATCCGCTAAAGTCTAAAAACTTATGTTGAAAGTTGAAAATTAGTCGAAAGCTAATTAACGATAAGCGTTTGGCCCAAAGGCAAGCAAAGGCAAGGCAAGGCAAGGCAAGGCAAAAGGCAGGCTGCAAAAGTTTTTAATGCATTTATCGAATGACTTTTGGCTACCGAACGAACACTAAGTGCTTATTATCGAGACGCATCTATTTCAATTTCCTGCAGCAGCAGCAATTACAACTACATTTTAACCTACTCTTGTGCCAGAAACTAGTTTGAGTTCGTCTTTTCCTACCTATTTTGTGTGTTTTTTTTTTTTTTGGCAAAGTCCCGACCCACGCCGTCTGACCTTTTACCTAAGGCAGTTCAAAGGCGAATGTTTGTGGTAGTTTGGGAACTCATGGCGAATGCTCATTTTGAGAGAGAGATAGAGAGAGAAAGAGCGTTTGCGCACATAAGAATTTTCCCTCAATTGAGTGAAAGAGCGTAAGAGGAAAACCGGTTTTCAGTTTTCAGAGCAACATTGAGTGGAGTGGAAATTGAGTATGACTCATACATTTTTTTCCTACACTGCATTTGTTCCACTTTCTGAACAACGAGACTCAGACTCAGACTCAGACTCCGACTCTAATGCTTTTGCTTTGGGCACGTTTTTCAACATCAACAACCTTTTGCTGCATTGAGCTCTGAGTTTTTGGTCAGCCGGAGGAAGCGTGCCTTGTCCTGGCCAAGCAACGCTCCAGGGACACATAATGGCTGAGATTTTGACTAGTAGTTAGAGTAGTTGGTGCGTTTTTCCTTCTTTTTTTTTTTGTATAAGTTTGTTCCGTTTAGTTAAAGGCTTTAAGCTATTTATGGCAAGGATTTTAGTGCAGAGATACGACTACGAAACAAAGTTGGGCTTAGAAAGCTGGCTGAATGGATATGAAATGTAGATGTTTGGGAGTGTAATCTGTATAGGAAGTGATAGTAAAAGGTAGTTGATAGAGAAGCTTAAGTTGCTGTGATGCATAGGCAGTGTCACTTTCAAGTAAATACTTAGAAGTGCAATTTGATTCTGTTTATTATGAAATATAACAATTGGATATATTATGGAAGGAAACCTGATATTCAAATTTGATTTTGAAATTCGTTGGATTTCACATTTCTTACAACAGCTAATGTAGATCCTTTATTATACATTTACTTGGCTTTCACCTAAGCCTTCCCAAACGATTTTAAAGCCAAATAAATTGCTGCAGCCTTACCATATTTTCAGCAACTTAAAGATTTACAACTTGCTATTGTTTATTCCTTTTAAAGATTTTCATCCATTCCTCAGCAAACTCTTGATTTTCAACAATTTGTTAACAAATCTTCTGGCTCAACTATATCGCTTTATATTTGATTGTTTTTTTTTTTTGGCAAAAACTTAAACCAAAGTCTGTGTCTCATTTTAATTTCCCCAAAGCAAAGAATGAACTTTAAAAAACTTTAAACGAACGTGATGGAACGTGTGTAGCAAGGAAAAGTTTTGGTCAAACGTTCCCAAAAACTAGGTCAACATTAAAAAAAAAACATGTAAAAAAAACAAAACAAAAAAAATGCAAAAGAAACCAAGGCAAAGGAAAACATGCTGCACGCTGCTTTAAGCAAGGACTTTGTCTTGAAATTCTTTTGGGGAGTCGTGAGTTTGAGTTGAGCCCAACCATAAGCGACTGAGTGAGGGAGAAATTGATGGAGTGAGCAAATGAGACACTGAGTGAGTGAGCCAATGAGAGCCATAAAAATATCTCAATTGGACTCTGGCTGCACTGCGATTCGATTCGATGAGGGCACCTCGCTCTGTCCGAGAAGTCAGTCAAAAACGAACCGCTGCATCGAACGGACAACCTGTGCGGCAACATTTTTTGAAAAACAAATTCAAAAAAATCGAAATTATCGAACCCGTGCACTTTGTTTACGTGTCGCGTGTGTAAGATACTTCAGTGGAAGTTTTCCACGGAAACAAAAAGCCAAATAAAACTGTGCAACAAACAAAAGAGGAAGAAAATTTCAAACTAAGCGAAATGTCGCTAAGCACTACCACGGATTACCCGACGACCACAATGTCAACACCAACAGAGCTCTATGCGGAATTCATAGCTGCACCAGCCAGCAGCATGAGCCCCTCAGCAATTGCCGAACACCTGCAACAGAATCAAATCACCTTTGAGATACCAACAGCCCATGATTTGCGGCATATTGATGCCCTGCATTCGTTCAATTCGCTGCTTCAGCGGATTGGCAATGCGGCCGCCTCTGGGCCCAGTTACAGTCATCATGAGCTTGAGAGCGGCATCTCCACGGAACAGTTGTCAAAATCTGTGGTTCTCGACTTGGCCGATCTGCGTGAGCAGAACGAGTCGGAGGATGCATCCTCAGCGGCCTGGCTCTGGTCACAGATTTTTGGGGATGCGGATATACATGCCGTTATCAATTACTTGTGGATTGGCGTGGTCACCTCATTGGTCATACTGTCCATTATCTTTATACTGTTCAGTTGTTATTTCTATCGGAAGTTTCGTTCATGGAAAAAATGCAGTAAGTATTATTAAAAAAAATATTATATATATATTGAAATAGAAGGATCTGAATATATATACCGATTTGTATAAGAATGCTTTTGAAATTTAGAATTTCATGTAAATAAGAAACTGTTTGAAATGCTTTGAAAGTGAAAGGAATGATAAAGAAATATTTTATATATAGTTAAAATTTAAATGAAAAGTCATATTATAGATATCTTGTCAAATTATATATATATATATATATATAGTGTGTCATTCTCCTTAAAGTGTATATAGAAAGAAGTCTTGCTTTAATCCCAAAACAGAAAAAAATTTGTGCCTACAAAAATGTTATCAATGGCCATTTATCCAGTTGCGGCCAGCCTAAAATAATATATATAAAAAGAAAATACTGAAAACAGGTTCTTCTTTGCCTTTGCCGTTCTGCAAAAGCATCCCCCCCTTTGGCCTCATAAATTTTTTGGCGCGCTTCGCGTAAACGGAATTGTCAGCCCCGTTTGCAACGATGGTTTTTTGTGTTGTAATTTTAGATACAGACAACACACACAAAAGTTTATGATGCCACAATATATATATATATATATATATGTGTGTGTGTGTGTGTGTTATATTAAATTGACTCTTTGGCCTAACCTCGTACCCTGTCCCCACCACGCTTTCGCTTTATGAGCTTGATAATGTGTCTGTTGTTGTTGCTGTTGCTGTTGCTTTTGCCTTTGCATTTTCGTGCATGAAATTTGCTTGTTTTTTACTGCAAAAGCATGAAATATGGTATTATTCCTATTTTGTAAAGAGAAATGGTTAGTGATAAAAAATTGATATATAATAATAATAGTATATCATGTGTGATGTATTCAAGTGATCAACAAGAGATAAGAAAGTGTGTAAATAAATAGCTGGACATGACAATAATGGCAATCCAATGTCAATGTGGAGTGGAGAATGTGATTGGAAGAGAATGTATGATGAGAGAGTATGCCTAGGCTTGTGTAGTTAGACTTCATAGGGAGAAGTTTTTGCAATACCATTCCATTGATTATATGTTAGAGTAAGTCTTATCAGCTCATTCTTTCAAATTTGAAAATATTTACTTTCTTAAGTGATCGCGGATATGCGCAATATATAATTTGTAGAATTGGAAAACACAGAAACAATTGATACAGATTTCAACTCTCAAGTCTTATAAATATCACAGTACTTTTGGTTGATCAACCTCTTTGATACTATAAAGACTTTCTTCTATGCATAGCAAAGGTCTTGACAGAGTTTTACTTTGTACATTTGTGCAAAAATTAATAATATATAATTTTATTGTTTTCTCAGAAATCACAGAAATATTTCTACACAAAAGTTGATCAACAATCTCAAAGAGAAACATTCATTAAGCATTCATTCATTACTCTCAACAGTCGCGACTTAAATATGAAAATTCATCAACGAAAAACTCTTCCGAAATAGTATGAAAAATTGCCCCATCAGCTTATCAAACTCTGCTCTCTGCTGACTGATGCTCTAATGCCTATCAAAATATAATACTAAATCCATATTATCAGCTAAACAGCCTGCCTTCCACCTGTTGCACAAAGCCTACTCTAAATCCAGGTGAAACACTAACAAATAAATTTCCCACAAAAAAGTAAATCATATGCTTAGGCACTTTTACACAAATTACGAAAAAAGCTCACACACACACACACACAGTCATACAAACATAACCTCAAAGGCAGAGCAACAAGCGCAAGGCAAGCTGAAGCAAGAACAAGTCTGTCGAAACTTTTTTGCAGACCAATTTAACCAAATGATTTATTTAGAGGCAGCAACTTGGGCTAAAGGGCCGTGCCGGGCCGTGTGTCAGGGCATTAAAGTATGGCCAACTCAACTGTCAAACTGTCAATTTTGTGCTAACGAGCCCTAAAAACTTTTACCCAGGCGAAAGTGCCAGCGATACCGAGCGATAGAGAGAGAGAGAGAGAGAGACGGGGAGAGTGTTGCGTACGTAAAATATCAATTTGAGCGATATGTGTGTGGGCCTGCATGTGAGTGTGAGTGTGAGTGTGAGTGTGAGGGAGTATGCCTTGCCTGGACGTCTAATTAGTTTCGTTAGTTGCTTGTTTTACCTTTTTTTTTTGTTTTTGTTGCCCTATATAGATAGATATATCTATGCGCAAGCAGGATAAGTGGGTATAGGTGGAATGTAGTCTACGTGTGTCATTTATAATTAAGCAAAGTTGGCTTAAGTTGTGCGCTAGGCTTTTCGTAGCCTGCTTTTGTGCGTTTAATGCCAGCTACATGTCGCAGAGCGGCGCCTGAGCTCTGTGTTTACCTTATAAATACTTAACGAGGCCAAGAAGCAGCTTGGCCTGCCTGTAGCCTGACTGGGCTTACAGTTTATTTATTAAACTGTCGCACACAAGCATATACCAACTGAAGGAGATACAGAGAAGGAGCGATACAGAGAGAGTGAGAGAGAGAGAGTGAGAGAGAGGCTGTACAAACTTTTGGCTTGTTATCAATTAGTGCAGCGTTCAACTGAATTTATTAACAGCCAGCAGCACACACCAAGACCAGGACCAGCAGCAGGACTTGTAAATTAAACCAGTAGTAGCAGTAGTACGTACGCTGCTTTGTCCTTTGGCCACGTCCTGCCACTGTTTATCATGTTGTATAGGTTCTGCATAATTTACTTGCGTAAAAATGTAATTAAGCGTAGCATATTTTCGAGCGCCGAGAAACGACAAAACCCAAACACGAACATAATACACACACACAAACACACACACACACCCAGTTAGCCAGCTAGCAGTCAGCTAAAAGTTTTGGCCCCCTTTTTAAATTTTTAATGGCTTTTTTGCTCTGTTGGCCAAAAAACTATTCCCGGCTAGTTGTTTTCTTTATTTTGTTGTTTTTGCTGGTCTTGTTCTCTGGCTTTTTCCAGTTTGGCAAACTCAAATTGAGTGTTGTAATTAACCAAATTGTTTTGTTGCAAGCAGAACGTTTAGAGAGGGGCGGGCGGGCAGAAGGGCTGCATTATGGTGTTAGCTCAGCATAAATGCGAGATTTTTTCAAATTTTTTTTTAGGAGCAAATGTGTAAAAGCTTTTGGTTTGCTTGAAAATGAAAGGAGATTTAATTGATATTGTAGAATCCACTTAAAGTCCGTCTTATACTTTGATAGAGGCCGCATAATAATTCTTATAAAATCAATCAAATTCTCTCTATTATTAACACATTTAAATTTGAGAATTATTGAAGCTAACTAAGTCAAGCAGCGGCTGGCTCTTTATCTCTTCTTCTGCCTGGTGAAGCCACACCTTCCCCTTAGCGACCTGCATTCAACTTTGTTGCTCTTTGACTCCAACCGTATAAGTTTTTAATCAAAGTTAATTTAATATAGCATTTATTTGTTTATTTGTTGGCCTGCGCTGTGAATTTCGCAATTTTCCCACAGCTTTTCATCAAATATGAAAAACCGAAAGCAGCTTAAATGTCATACGAATCGCCATCAATATAAAATATCAAATGAAAAATATTAATAAATAAAAATAAATTAAAAAACATCATCAGCAACGACGGCTGTTCAACTGTTTCCGTTGCTAAAAAATTAACAGACATTTATTTATGAAATAACCAAAGAAAAACCAAGGAAAATGAATATGAAAAGCACGCGGCAGACTGCAGTTTCAGTTGCAGTTGACGAGTGTCCGCGGCCGCTGTGGCTGTGGTCCTTCAATTCGTCAGCTTATTGCAATGAATTTAAATTGTTGCATACATTTGGGCGCGGTAGAAACAAGAGAGAAGAAAACAGAGAACAGCACCAGCAATAAGTGAACGAAATAAACAGAAAAAGAGGAAAACAGACGTAACAACAAATGGCGTGCTAATTTTTTTCAGTTGCTGCAGGACAGTTGTTGTTGCTCCTGTTGTTTTTTTGTTTTGTTGGCATCCTTTTTGCCGTGGCCAGCCCAACACTTGTATAAAATATGAAACCTGCAGTGTGAGCTGTGTGAGTTGTGTGAGTGTGTCTGTGTGCGCGCCACGCCTCCCTTTTTACACGTACTGCTGTCTATCAAAAAAGCAACTGAAACAAAAGTCAAAAAACGAGCCGAGACCCAAAAAATATGCATATGCGTATGCCCAGCAAACATTTTGTTGGTCTAATGCCTTTATAATCCACTAACATGAATTTACTATTCCCGGAAAGATAAATGAAATAATTGCCTCAAATATATAAGAGAGTATATCATCTGAATCTGATCTGATCGTTCTCGAATATCCTGAAAATGTTACTTGAAAATTTTAAAAATCTCTGCTTTAGCAGAGATGCAAACTATTTGAAAATAATGTTTGCAGGGCTTTGCATGTGTACTTATATGTGTGCATGTATGTGTTACAGTTATAACAATAAATCAACAACTGCTGCCAGCAGCCGCCAGCAGCCAGCCGTACAGTGAGTGCCATAGTTACTCGTACTGTTTTTTAATATTGTAATGCGCAAAAATTTTCCAACAGGCTCAACGCAATGCCACAGTTGCCGGCATCTGACCACCCTCTCACACTCTGCCTCTGTCCCCTCAGTGTTGTTCACTTTAATTGAAAAGCATTTGCAAAATGTTTGCCTCAACGAATTTCTATGAAAAAAAGACACACAGGAATTAAATTAAATTTTATTTAAAAAACGCGGGTTTTGAGTCAACAATTAAAAAATTGCGGGGGCTTATATTTTTTTTAAAGCCTTACACATTCAATTAAATGTTAAGCGTTGCTTTTATTTATTGAATGCCAGTTTAAATTGCATTTAATAACTGTAAAAGTAAGCCATGTTATACAAAAGAGCATTGATTTTTTTGTGATTTTGCAACTGAATGAACCGAATCGGCGTTTCAAATATTTAACTGAGAATGTATTTTTATGAATTGTAAATTTGGGCAACAAAAATGATTAAGAGCTGTGCATGTAAATATTTTATTTATTTGAATGTTTTTATTAGACTTACAGTGGATATTTATATATATGAAAATTTATTAACAATTTTATACAAATAAAAAAATGTTTGAAATAATTTTGAATTTAAATTCAATTTTATAGCTGGCTTTCAGCCACCTTCATCTTCTTCATAATTTCATATAAAAAAACTTTACAAATTAATATGTTCTCGGGAAATTTTGTTTAGTTTAATTTGTAACAGCTGCACTTAAAAAAAAAATAATAATAAAAAATAAAACAGAAGCAAAAACAACAACTGAAATGGCTTTGCCTTTACCATTGCCTACATTCCTGGGCTTGCATTTTATTTCATTTCATTTTGCCATGCGCGCACACTTCCGGCCTGGTCTGTTGTCCATCCACGCTGACTGAAGGAACTTGGTCTGTCCTGTCCTGTCCTGTCCTGTTTGCTGGCAACATCCTTGCTGTCATTTCCTGTTCAGCATGCAGAAAAAAAAGTTTTACCATTTTTTTGCCCACTTTTTTCATCGCTTAGCTCGTACTATATGTGTGTATGTAGGTTTGCATGTGTGTGTGGGTTCGTTTTATCAAATGTTTGTCGCCTTTACGCTAAATTGAACTTAAGGTTAGACTTAGTAGTTTTCTCTTGCTGCCAGCCGATGCTGCTAATGCCATGTCAAAGTCAAAACTTTGATTGAAAGCAGATAACATTCTAGCGTTCGGCTATACACTGAGACAAATACATGTGTTTTAATAACTATGTAAGAAATTAAACTGAATTTAACATTGAGGAACATCGGCTATATAAAACAATTGATATTTTTAATTACTTTCATTTTCAAAGCATTCCAAATCTTATCTAATCTCAGCAACTTTTCACACGAAAACCATAAATTCTCATAGTCCACTTTATGAAGCACAGTTTTTGTCAGTGTATTTTGAATACTTTTTGCTAACCAATTCCTTTTGTTTTTCTTGCTTTGTTTTGCAGACAAGGACATACGGGCTCAAATCCATGCAGCTGGCAGTGATTCCTATTCCTCGCATGGCCTGGCTGGTCATCATCTGATCAGCTGCGATGCCAGCAGCCTGCTCATTCAACAGCAGCAGCAGCAGGAAGCAGCAAACTCTGCAACGGCCTCGGCCTTCTATCAAATCGAATCGCCACCTTGCTATACAATCGCCACTGGCTTGCCCAGCTACGATGAGGCCTTGCATCATCATCAGCATCATCCTCATCATCAGCAGCAGCAACAGTACCATCATCAGCATCATCAGGCGCCGCAGCCGCGTCATTTTGCCTATGGCATGAAGTTTGTTTATCCCACACTGGCTGCTGTGCATCATCAGCTGAATCGTGCCTGCATATCCAACTGGGAAAAGGACGAACTGCAGCAGCAGCATCAGCAACTGCAACAGCAACAGCAACAACAACAACAACAACAGCAGCAGCAGAATAAGCTGCAAAAGTGCAAACTGTCAGCAACAGAGGCCGAAACAGAGGACAAAGCCTGCTCAGCCATTCCTGCCATTTGCATTAACATGCCAGATGAAAGCAGCGGGGACAATGAGGTGGCAACGGCGGTGCAAGCGGAGTGCGCGGCAACGGCTACGGCTACGACAGCAACAGCGCAAAGTTTGCTGCCAGCGGCGGCTGCTGATGATGATTGCGCCTCATTGGTTGTTGTTGTTGCCGCGTGATTACCCAGTCACAGCAGCTAAAGTGTGCAGCGGTCGGGGCGTGGTGGGTGTGGCGCAATGCTTAGTCATTTGTAAATACATAGTTGCTGCCACAGCCAAAATGCTAAAATGTTGTTTCAATTTTTAGAGAGACTTATTAGCCTAAAAACTCAACCCTTAACCCTTTAAATCCCCCTGATCCCCCCTCAACCAATTCACCCTTAAGTTACGTTTTCTTTAGTTATATCTGTTAAATTATTATGTATTATGTATGGCAAGACTGAGTATTATTTATTGTAAACATAAAACAAACTGTCCTAAATTAAGCCTAAATATTAAGTAAGATATTCAATGATCAAATATATATATAGAAAAATATTGAAAACTATTTAATTTATTTGTTTTAATTCACCTTCGTTTTATCCTTTCTTTGGCACAAATTGAGCAACAAATTTTGGATTGGGTTAAAACATTCCTAAATGTTTTTCCTAACAAAAAAAAAGAAAACAAACCAAATTGAGAAATTTTGTTTTTAGTTTTTTATATTCTTTTCGGTTTACAAAAATATATGAGAATATAAACTAAAGGTCCACATATAAGAAAGTTCCTTAAACTAAAGAGAGCTTATGCATTTTTTATGGCTTTCAAATATCAACTAAAGCTGATTTTAAGCTGCTTTTAACTTGAATTTCAACCTGAAAATAAAAGCTTAATCTAAGTCAGGATTTTACAAATCAAAATGGAATCTTGGTTCAAATATAGCAGAACCTTTAGATGAAGACAATTTTTGAAAACAATTCAAAATTTCAAAATTTCTTTTAGAGAAGTTCCTTCAATATAACTATGGACATGATTTCGTCTCCAGACATTTGGCAAATTCCAAAAATGGCTGCTTAGTTATTATTTTGATATCGCTAAAATATTGGGAACGTCTCAACTAAACATAATTCAATTGATTTTAAATTTCTAAAAAGCAAATTCAAATTTTTGTTATAAACAATTTTGTATTGAAATTTCTTCAGAAATGCACCTCTTGATAAAGCACTATGTAATTCAGTTCTTAATGTTGCAGTTACTAAAATCAGTAAGGAAATTATATATACGAGCATACATAGAATATATACATTAGAGTAAAAACTTAAAGCTAAAGCTCACTAAATATTGTCTACTCTGAACCAAACCCCTAAAACAAATGCCAGAAAATTAAATAAAGCAAATATAAAAGTATATAAAATAAATTCAAACACTCCCGAAATTTGTATTTAAACTCTCAGGGGGGGAGGGGGACATATGAAAATGATTTTAACATTTTTTGTTCATGCGAACATAAATAATTTCATGTCAAATTTGACACTTTTGTTTGGGTTGCTGCTGCCTTTAATGCTGCAATTTGTATTCAAATGTACGATTTGTTGATGAGTTGCCAGACAAATGGATGGTTAGGGACGGGCGGACGGAGTAACTGGCATGCCGCATCAAACATTCCATAACGGATCGAGCAGCGGGCGTAGAGACAACCAAAAACACACCAAAACAGGGCCATAAATTATATTATCGTGCATCGTGTATCTGGTTCAGGTCGCAATGCATGAGCATGCTGCTTGCTGACGGGGGAGAGGTGTTGGTGAGGTATTCCAACTGCCACTAACATCAACACCAGCCACAGAAGTCGTGCTTGGAGTTCGTTCTGTGCCATGATTTGCTGAAAATGCACAAAAACAAAAAGATATCGAGAAAGAACATATCTGTTACAATGAAACGAAGCCTAAATACTCTTGGATTAAATATGAAGTGGTATATATATATATATATACATGAAGTATATATATGAACATTATATGGTCATATTGTTGGATCCATTATGAGTTTTACTATAGGGTCATGAATTGCGGTATGACAAATGGAGGAGCTCGCTTTTAAGGTCAAGAAAGTTGTTAATTAAGTTGGGTGGAAAATCAATTGAAAATTCATTATTTCTAGTTTGCGCAATGAACTTTGAAGTTTTTTCTTTAATTTCAATATTTCTATATTAATTAAACAATTTCCTGAATTATTTAGACTTAGAAAATATTGATAGAAGAGAGAATTGTATTCTTTTCAGGAAACATCAACCATAAAATCATTATTAAAGCGATGTATATAATATATACAAGATTCAGTTAATCGATTAACCCGTATACAGTGCTATCTATCTCCATCTCCTTCAAACTGTTGCAAATGAGTTACAAAAGTTAATAAGCCCATTGGCCAGGTTAATAGGGTATAGGAGAGACAGGACTGAGCGTACAGCTTTTACTCTGTCAGATAAGCGATATGCGTTCAGCATTTCGTATTTATGTTTTATATGCGATGTTCTACAAACTTACATACATATAGGAGCAATCGTACTGCCATCCGAAATCGTACTACTGTATGCGGTACGAGTGTTCGAGTGCGTTTTTATGTGGCCCGCACGTGTGTTGCTGTGTTGAGTTGCGTTGCGGTGTTGTGGCCGTAATTTGTTAAACGGTTTTCCGTTTTTTTTTCTCTTCTGCCTTTCGAGTTCATTGAACAGGTTGTTTTGGCCTGACTTTTGACTGCTTTTGTGGGCGGGTCATAAATCTTGGGCGACATTAATTTGTTCGTCACCTGTCGCACAAACTTCGAATCGGGTAAGATGTGCCTTTTGTTTTTGTTATTGTTATGGGCATAATTAAGGATTTTAATGTTAATGATGATAAGCTGATATCGGTGTACCCTTTGTGAATGATTTAAAGCTCGCATTATGTGGGGTTAAGATTGTTTGACTGCCTGAGCTGAGGCTATAACAATAATACCTTGAATTTTATACAGCAATGTCTAAGCAAATCAAACCACATATAATTTTTTTACTATATTTCAAATCGTCCATCTTTAAAATGCACTTTGATAATCAGTCTCTTATCTTCTGGCTCTGTTGTGCTTGTGAAGATATCCGCCGTCTCTCTATTAAGATCTTCAATTTCATCAGTTTCTGGAGAATTTTTCTCATCATCAGCTGTTAGAATTTCATCATCATGTAGACTCTTAGGTCTTGGATTTGAGGGTTTATAATATACTGTATACGCACCTGGCACTACTGAAACTTCACTATCAGGTGATATACCATACTCATGATTTGGATGATTACTTTCGGTATCACCTTCACCTTGATGCCGCACAATTGTGTCTTCTATATCTTTTTCTTTTCCTTTAGCTGAACCTTCAAATTCATCCTTTCGAATATGATTATATCCATATGGCATTTGTGTTTCATCTTCAGGTGGTTGTTGCATAGTTGTTGCAGTGCCATGATCTTCATTGGGTTCATTGTCTTCAAGAGGATAAGCTTCTGGTGAAGCTTTAGTTTCCACTACTGATTCTCCATGACTAATTGGTAGAACTTTATCGCTTGACCCATTGCCAAAGCTCTCTTGTCTCTCCTGAGCGTCATCAATAACGCCGTTCGCCATATTGATTGGAGATATATGCCTGCTATAACCTGCATCAACTGATAATGTAGTTTCATCCTCTCCACCAATTGGTGGTTCTATACCCCTTGCTCCGCTGCGGTCACTTACTCGATCGTCTTCCTCGCCTTGAAAATAACCTCTATCTCGCTTAGGAGGGCCCTTATCAAACTCATCTGAGTGTGATTCCTGATGGCTGTGTTCTAGATTTGTTGGCTGTCTTTTTGCACCATCGGTTGCTGATCTGCCTTCGATTAGCATTGGTTTCTCGTTTCTGTTGTCAGGTCTGAACCAGTTCCTGTTTTTCTTTCCAGTTCGGCTTCGGCGTAGATCAGTATCTCTTGAGTCATCATTATCACTATCTCTTCCCCGATCTCTATCTTGATCTCTTTCACGATCTCTTTCTCTGTCTCTTCCACCTTGTCTTTCATGATATCTATGTGAATCTTTATGTCGATCTCTATCTCGATCGTTATCACTATGTCTATGTAGGTCTCTATCCTGATCTCGATCTCTATCTTTGACCCGACTTTCGTCTTCATCTCCATGTCGATGCCAATTTCTATCTTGATCTCTATCACGATCCGGAGTCTTATCACTATCTCTATCTCGGTTTTTATTTGGATCTCTATCCCTATCTATTTCCCGATCAAGATCTCTATCTGGACTTTTTGATCGACCTCTATCTTGACCCCGTCCTCTGTCATAGTCCCTATCTTTCCATCGATCCCAGTCTCTGTCTTCAAATCGATCTCTGTTTCTATCCCTCCATCTATCTCTATATCGTTTTCTGCCCCTTCCACTTAGTTGGTTATCAGCTATAAAGAATTGATTGAATTTGAATGAAATGACTTCGTTAGCATCGACTTTGTTTAACTCACCATCTCCTTCCGTATAATCATAATCTTCGTCAAAATCTTTCCTTTCTCCTCCGATAGTTGTCCCATTTGAATCAGGTATGGAAGAGTTCGGATTCTGGGAAGTAGCTATCCAGGAATCAGGAGTCACAATTCTATATTCAATTTGCCAGTAGAAAGTTAGCCAATAAATTATAAGGAAATCATGAAAGAGTATTAGAGAGGCCAATAAAAAATCATCTAGGCGCATTTCAGCAAACCTATTGCCGGTGATTGTTTGGGCATGGTACATGACGAACTAAAGTTAAGCAGATAAGATATGAATCCTACTCAGTTAAGAAGCAAGACTTACTGCCAAGATTATAAAGGTAATGGTAAGGTGAACAACTAGATATCCGTAGGGCTTCATGCCCAGCATAATGAGATGAAACATCAAGAGAAAGACGGCAACGATGAGAAAGAGAAAGCCGAGTATAAACAAGACAGCCACATCCAGAGTCAGATCGAACTGAAAGAGATAAAGGCATTATTGTTTCGATCAAAGCATCCCAGTAGGTGATTACCTTTTTGGGTAGATTGGAACCGATTACAAGAAAGAGCAATATAAGAAATACACAGAGGAAAAAGAACGTCAACATGTCCGCCCACCAAGTGCGTGCAACCAAGGCAAATAATGACACAATTTGAAGTTGCGCCTAATCAAAGCAATTGAGATTGAAAAAGTAGTTCATCAGTAAAAGTTTTCAACACTCACAATCACAACTGCCACAATGAATTTGAAAAGCTTCATAAATCGCAGTTTCTCAAAGAATATGAAAACTAGGAAGATCAGCCAAGCCAGGAAAAAGGTGCCAAAACATATATAGTACTTTTCTTGAAAGATGACTCGTGCATTCTCTCTACCAAAAAGCAAGGATCACGTCAGACTGGGGGTTAGCTTCGACAACGTATGGCACTTACAGCATACAAACGGCCACCCACTGTGCCAATGCCAATATCAGATATACTAGTAGGAATAAGTACGTCTTTAGAGCAAATCTTCTGCGTGACTTGCGATACGCTCGCAGTTCTAAGCTGCTGTTCATAATCGCTGGCCATGGGGCGGATGGTGTCTATGGTTTCTCAAAAGTAACTGTCTCAAAATGCACTGAGAATTTTGTAGAGCCTTTGTCAGTGAACATCTATGGTCTTAGAAAATATTAAGAAAAATTTCTATGATTTCTATATAATAGATTTGTAATTTGAAAATGTTTGAAAATCTTGGCAGGGCAAGTTTTGATTCAGACAAATGATATAAAGGTATAAGAAGCCAATCAGTGGAACTTTGCTTTTCTAACTCATAGAATTTGTATAAAACTTTGGTTATTTCTTCTGTAATTTTATATTATATTCTTTTCATATCCTCGTTATTTCATTTGACTCACTGAAACTACCAGCTTGTCTTGCTGCTTCTTGCCAGAACAAACTGAGATACTTTCACAATTTTTTAACTGTTGCAAACTATTTGGAGACAAGAACTTGGTCCCTTAGTAGTATTAAACATTCAGAAGTCATTCAGTATCTCTATAGGGTTGCCAAAGTAGTTTTTCAAATTTATTTTTTATATTTTTTGCCATTTCAGTTCTGCTCAACCATGATGCTTCCTCATTAGACGATTTCTTCAATGCTGCTTTGCTTGTCTCCTTATAAGCTGACCTTTTTTCTGGAACTTCATATTCATCGTGATTAACCAGCCAACCTCTATCTTCATTTGTCCAACCTTTGTTGCCATGAATCCATTTACCCCGTAGCTGTAGGTCGCCTGGGCTCTCTCCGCGGGAAGGGGATGAACTTTCGGATGAAAGACTGTTAGATGAACTGGCGATGCCGCCTGTTGATGCTAGTTCAATTCTCTATCGAACATTTAAATTGTAATAGCTTACCATCGTTAGCATTGACATCTTCGTCTTCGTTGTCATTATCATCATCGTCAGTGTCATTTATCCAATTGCGTGTAGTGTTCGCAGTATTGCCGAATGCATTAGAATCCACGATATAATCGGGTGTAAAGTAAGCAAAGTTGATTTGCCAATAGAAGGTGAGCAAGTATAACATTAAGAATTCATGAAACAATAAGAGAGAAGCTAAAAGATATTCATCGACTGTCATCTGGGCATAACGATTGCCGGCTATAGTCTGGGCATGATACATGAAGAACTACCATCATATGGGAAAAGGTTATGTTAGAGGCAGAATAAGCAGATTTTGCAACTTACTAAGGCTATTGTGGCAGAGATGGATAACTCAGCTAGTAGGTACATGTATGACACCAGCTCCGTTCTATACTCATGGCACATAAAGCTATACACGGAGACTGTAAGCATGATAAAGCTGAGTATGAAAAGGTAGGCCACGCTTCGAGTGATATCAAACTGCCAGAAAATAAGGATATTAAATAAAAGAAGTTATTAAATCATTAAACGATTTCCGCCTACCGATATGGAACAGGCAATCGCCATATAGATGATCATAAACAGCAAGCAGATCACAAAATAGGACAGCATATCCGGCCACCAAGTGCGGGAAATGAGAGCAAACATGGCAACTATTTCTAGCTCCACCTGTATTAACAGAGAAGGTCCTTTAAGCTATTTTCTATGTGCAGCACTTCACTTACTATCAAAAAGGACATCACAAAGCCCACTGCTTTGACTGAGCGCAATCTTACAAAGAACAGAAACACCGCAAAGAAGAGTATCCCGATAGCAAAGAGCCAAGCGCAGATAAAAGCATTATTCCGGAAGACTTCTCTTGCCTCATCTCTGTGTATAAGATTCACATGGGTTAAAGGAAGTCTTGGTTTATATTCAATAATAGACTTACACTTACACCAAGCAGATCACAGTCCATTGAACCAAGGCCAAGCTTAGCCAAACGATCAGGCAGATATATGTATTGCGTGAGAATCTGCGGCGGAGTCTGCCCTTACGCCACGTTTCTTCGCCGTCCATTGTATAGACGCTGGCATGGGCTTGAGAGCCAATTAGGTGTAGCTGTTGAGGCCTGCGCTCCTGTGAGAAGAGGGCGGGCTCATTGGGGAAACTAATAAAAAAAAAACACTGATGTTATTGTGACAGGTTAGCCTAGGGCAATAATTCACTTCTTACTACTAAAAATATGAAATATATAAGACCCCTAACTAAGATCTTGACTACGTCCATGTATGAACCGATCAGCTAGTTCAAAGTCACTGTTTTCTTTGCAGTCCTCGTTAAATTCCATTCACACACAGCTGCAAAATCTGGTCAAAGTCAGAAACACAAGAGAATGAATGAAATATATAACTACGCGGACAGAGAGAAGGCATAAAATCAACAAAAAATTAACAGCAGACAAACAGGGACAAGGTTGAGAAATTTGCTGAAGCTCGATGCAGCAAACAAATTTGAGCTTGTTAGCTCTATTTTTCACAAGTAAATAGTGCCAGAGCAACTGTCAACTGTCAAAGGCAAGTGTTGAAGATGTCAAATAAATAATGTTAGGGAGCTTTCAACAACAACAGCAGCAACAACTAGCAACTACAAACAACAGCACACTAATGAGCTGTCTGCCACCCCGTCCCACCATCAAGCCCGCGTGCAAACTGCCAACTTCGGCTTCTACTGCCGGCTCGAAGACATCGGCTGAGATTCCAATACAAAATACAAAAACAGAAACAGAAACAGAAAAATCCAAGCCAAAACAGCTCGCTCTGAAACACAATTTGCATACAAAAGCCCAAGCTAATGCCTGCACAGGGCGGGGCGTATACGCAATATGCTTCTGGAGAAGTCAAAATCATTTAGCGACACATTTGGCATATCAAAAATTTGGTCTTGCGGCAGTATGAAATCAGCGTCAGCAGCTGCCGTATGCGTCGTTTTATTAACTTCCCAAAAACGCTCCGTAAACTCTTGCGACTACAAACTATGACTATCATAATTAGAGATGAGTGCGTGAAGGCTGCGTGAGTCTGAAGACTATTTCAAAGGGCAAATGTATAAGATCTGAGTATATGTGTTTGTGAAATCTATGTGATATAGTGGCTTAATCCGCTTGATCTTCTCAGACAATATAAGCGAAGAAGACACTCGTTGGCGTTGAATCTAAGCCGGAGTCCATTTCAAAGGGACAAAATGGAATTCAAATTGATTTGGCAAGATAATATAGCTCAGTGATTGAACTATATAAATTGAACTATATAAATTGTTGTTCCATCCGATAAAAGAATTTAGAAGAATGAAAATGGTTGAAATATTCTGGTTTTCCAGTTTGTGATTTCTTAACTAACTCAATTTTGAAGTCTTCGCCCTCCTCTAGTAGCTGAAGTCATACAACAAGCTCTCTTCCTCTCTCTGCAGTCTCTGAATCTTTTGCTTTTCTCTGCATGTCCCGTCTCACGCTCTATCTGACTTGCATGCAAAATTAATTACGAGCAAAATTTATTTACGACAACTGACGTTGCTGACGTCTCCGCTGCTGTGGCTCTTACTGTCGCGTCTCCCTGGCTTCCTTGGCTTCCCCTCATCTGGCAACCTCTGCTGCGGCAGCCATAAAAGTTTTACGCTTTAGCCAAAATTTAGAGGCTGTCCACACACACATAGTATACGGACAGTCGCCCAGAAAGTGGTTCAGACCCAGACCTAGGCCGAGACTCAGAAGCGAAAAGCAGGCCGCAGCTTAGATACATTCTCATTCCTGCATTCGCCATAAAACTCTCCAATGGCGTTGACATTTTTGCAGCTGCATTGCAGCAGTGGACGATTGCTGTTGGTTTTACGAGCACTGCCTTTAGCCATTTTGCAACACTGACAGAGGCCAGCGGAAAATCACGTCGAATGAAATGTTTTGCAGCAAGTTTGAGTTTATGATTTCTTTGGCTGCAGAATGTCATAAAGAATGAATTTTTGTAAACCACTAAAATTCAATTTTACTTCTTATAAAAGTTGGGGAGGTGTTGGGAACTTTAAAAAAGAGTGGAAAATAGGTAAGAGGATGTTCAACTTTAAAAGAGAAAACTTTGATTTCAAGCAAATGGAATCAAAATCAAGAATCCTCAAATCAATCCTAATTCAGTTAATATCTAAAATGTAGAGTTTGGAGACCGAATATTAGTTGAGAAGGCTTAGAAGATATTAACAATAATATGAATGAAGAGGGGATACAGATAAATCTGTCACCAGAACAAGTCGCACACAAAAGTAATTTGGTTGACTGAAATATTTTTCAAAATTACTTTTAATTTCTTCCAACAAAACGTGACTTCATCTACATATATTCTACCTTATGGCCTGCTTAAGTTATACCAACTTTGAACTTTCAATATTAGAACGTAAAACACAATTTTTCTGTTCACATTTGTGAAACGTGCTGCAGTCATAAATATCAATTAGCAATAGATAAAGTTTCTGGAAATTTAAAGCGAAGCTAATTGCTGCAAGCCGGTGGTCCAATCCGAGTATAGCCCATCTACTTGGCAAGGAAGTCGTTAAGCTGATAGGAAAATTGAAGAAAACCTGATTATGGAATGCCAATAAAGCAGAAAACTAAGTAAAGAGAAGGCAAAGAAAATGTCAGGTCACGTTCCAATTTCCAGTTTCAGTTGGAGATGACTCACACAGAGAATGTTCCGGAGGCGGACGCGCTTATCAGGCAAAGAGGAGTCGCCGCCGCCGTCGCCGTCGCCGTTGCTTTCTTTAATGATAACCTGCTACAAATTTGATGACGCAAGCAACAAACAAAGCGAGTTTCCACAGCCAGCCAGCCTCATGCCATTACCCCTTCCTTAGCCCTTAGTAGTTGTAGCCTCTAATTTGTTGCTCATCTGATTTGATGATGTGACGACGCGACGGCTCTTTGAACTTGGCCTGCGGCATTTAACACATATCTACGCCTTATCACTAGGTAACGTTCGAGGGAGTTCCGGTGTGGTCCTTATCTAAGCGTGTGCTGCCGATGTGTCGGCGGATGGGGAACTATGACGCCAACAGGGAGGCAATGAATATCATTCCATTAACAATTGTTTTACATCTTCTTGTTCTTGTTATCATATACCTCATAGAAATATATTTTTATTGTAGTAGTAAATATAGCACTAGATATATTCCTGTCTCTTTAGGCAACTTTGCTCTCAAAATTGTGGAGTAATTCTTAGAGTAGTTTGTCCCTGCTCAGGTCGTGTTTGTGTTGCTATTCAACCTATATTATGTTATAATGTTGTCCATATATTTCCATTGCATACGCATTTCCAACTTAATAAAACAAAGGGCTTGATATAGGTAGACCAGCAGGGCCACGTACGGAAACCCAGCAGTATTATAATTGAAAAAACTTCTGAAATAATTCTCTACCATTCACAAATGTATATCATTTGTTGTTCATACTGAGGAATACTTTTATTAATTATCGTTATTCCATTACAACAATATATTAATCCGCATTAAATGGCTTTAGATCTTTATACATTTTGGGGCGTATCAACATTTGCACGGCCTTGAGATTTGCGAAGGTGTCGCCTGTAGATGTCCACCAAATACCATCTTTATTGCTATCATCTGTTTTCTGATACTTTCCATTTAAATTACTGCAAGTACAAGTATAACAAAAAAGAACGGTTTAAAATGAAAATTGCATTTCCCGGAAAATTATTTACATACCAATAGGTACCGTTGCTTGGATACCACCAGCCGCCTTTGTAGCACCAAGCAGTTTTCTTATTATTTGAATCACATGTTACGAAAGCGCTATTCTTATGAAACGATAGACGATCTCTGGCAGTGCCCGAATGCCCTCCCACAGATTCTATTTTATAGTTCTCATGCTCACCGGCGATCTTAAAACTGTCGTAAACGATATATTTGATTTCATCCTCAAAATCAACCATCTGAATATATAGTTCGACTGGCTCTTTGAGGAGGTTGTGCAGATTCTCGAGACCAATCCAAAATTCCCCATTTTGATCACCAAATCCTTTGCGATAGTCATTCCAATTGCGGTAAAAGTCGACCTTGCCATTAAAGCGACACTGTATGGGAAGCCACTGACTCCACTCGGGTCCAAGTTTTTTCCTGTACTCCAATAACTGATCGAATATCATCTGCGGCCTTGGGCGGATATAAAGCTGAACCGATTTGATGTTATGATACACGTTATTGTTAGTAGACCACCAAATGCCTTTGTCGTGGCTCCGCAGATTTTCATCAAATACACCATTGAGATTACTGAAAAGTATTTAAATAAATGTAATAAGATATTATTTCTTGGCTTTCAAATTCATATTTCTATATCTACGTGTAGTCTCTTTATAGTCCAGTTAATGCATTTGCTTCATATTCTATTTATTTGTCTTTTAAACTCATATTGTATAAAAACTTACCAAATTGCACCGTCTTTATCAAACCACCAACCGGCATTATAATACTTTGCCAAATCATAGTCATCGTTTCTATCAAATGTTGAGAATTTCGCATCCTTAAGAGGCCGCAACCTGTCTTCTGCTGTACCGGTATAATTTCCAATGGCTTTCAATTGGTAGCCCTCGTCTTCGCTTCCCACAACGAAGTTGTCATAGTGCGCATACAATACCTTATCGCGAAAATCTATTAGTTGAATGTACAACTCATGTCTCTGACTATTGGTCCTTGTGTGCAGTTCCTCTAAGCCAATCCAAAACTCTCCCTTCAAGTGGCCAAAGCCATCTCGATAATCAATCCAATTGCGGTAAAAGTTAACACTCCCATCGATGCGACTCTGTATAGGAGTCCATTCAACCCATTCAGGTCCAATACTCATTCTGTCTTCCAATATGCAAGCCGCACTTTCTTTGAGTTTCATTTCCTTAACTCTTGGACAAATATAAGTCCGAACTGATTTCAATATATGGGAACCCCAAAATATGCTTTTTTCACTATCAAGCTCTTTGCCATAGTGTAGTCCATTTGGATTGCTGGAATGGCGTGTTAGATCAAATTCTATATGGAATGCAAGCTCACTTACCAATGTGTGCCTTCTGGCAAGTACCACCAACCACCATGGAAGTGGCTCGAACAATGATTCGGATGCGCTTCGCAATCGAATGTTGAGAACCCGGCATCAACATGTTTATCCAACGCATTGCCTGCATCACCGGAATATTGCCCGACTGCCATTAGCCGATAACTATCGTCTTCACTGCCAACCACAAAATTGTCATATCGAGCATATAAAATGTTATCTTTAAAATCAGTGAGCTCAAATTGTAAATCGAATCGTTGTTTCGTTGTCCTTTTGTACAGCTCCTCCAGTCCAATCCAATATTCTCCATCTCTGTGACCGAATCCTTCACGATATTCATCCCACTTGCGAAAGAAATTAAGGCTTCCATCTTTGCGACACTGAATGAGTAACCGCTCAGGTCTGTTGTCCTTCTCGGGGTGCATTAATTGCCTGTCGATATTTCTGCTCATTTTCTTCACCGTGTGGTAAATTCACATATAAATATATATATATGTATTCACGTTCACTTTAAACCTCAAGCCGATCGCAGAATTATATTAAAAATTGAATTACAATCATGTTTCTTTCAACAGCAGCTAAACAATACTAACTCGACCACTTGACAAATAATGAAGCAATCGTTGTATAGTCTAGATATCTTATCGCCTAACCTTATCGGAATAACACTAATATGGGGATACTACAACAAATGTGGGCAACAAGTAAGAACGCTATAGTCGATATTTCGACTATAAGATACTCATACCCAGCATATATTTAACATTCGACAGACTCAAAAGTATGCAACACTTATTTTTGGGAGTGGCTTGCTCTTATACAAAGTGTTTTGTGTCTACAATTATTATCCCATCTTAATGAAAATTGGCTAATCGGTAGGTATATATCGGTAGGTATATATACTTTATAGGGTCGTAACAGTGTAACAGGCGAAAAGGAAGCGTTTTCCAACCTAGAAAGTATATATATTCGTGATCAGCATCAACAGCGGAGTCGACGTCCCTTTGGGTGACCACCTAGATCTCGAAGACCATAAGACATAGAGTTACCAAATTTGGTATGTAGACTCCCCAAGCGTAAACCCGGATAATATTTGTTTTAAATAATCTCCCACAATTATTGACGTGTTTAGTTGAATCTTGCTTTGCATTTATATAAACACATTATATACCGATCTGCAGAATATCATTAAAATCGAATAATAAGTGTGGACAAAATCGCTAAACACAGACAACACACATGAAATTCATACACCCATATTATATACTACTTACAAGCCATATCATTGCTATGTACGTGATAGAGAGAGAGAGAGAGACTGCTTTGACTCACCCTCCAAGTGGAGATAGGCCTTACCTTTCTTTCACACACAGAACATGTAAACTCAATATTATACTCCTACTCGTAGACTAAGCGAGGGCATGGTAATAAATGGGCAATAAATGGTCTGCACGAGAATTTCGCCTATAATGTTCTCACTGAATTTGAGTTGATATCAGTCAACTTGGACAGACAGCAAGTTTGATGGTATGACCACTATACGATTAGTTGCTATCTCATATTTGCGAATGTATACGAAGAGGAAGCACGCTCATTGTCATGATCTCCCTTTAAATTTTAATAAGAACATTATATTAAACCCAGATACAAACGTATCTAGGTATTGCAGAACCGAGCCTTACGACAGATAACCAACTGCCCATGGTACGTCCGCGGCTCCACCCTTCATTTGATCGTGATCTCAGTCTGCATACCGTGAAAGAGCAGATTGGACGGCACACCAGCAGACATAGTGACAGACTGTTGAGTCACCGCAGTGTGCTCGCAAGAGGACTACTCCCCGCCAGGCATTTGAGGCCAAGACAATTGGCCAACCGGGAGGAGACCTCCTCACTCATAAGTCCTTCTCCGAATTGCATGAAGTTTGGCTCTCGCTATATATATATTTGTGTTGTTAAGGTGCTATTTATGCAAATATAAAAAAAAAATTATATTAAACACCTCACTCCCCCCTTAGGCATGTGCAACTAAATGTATATCTATTGACTGCTGATTCCTGTGCATTCTCCTACCGTTCCGCATTCCCTTTGGCATTTACATCAGCTGCCTGTTGTCTCAACTTATAGGCTATCATATTTCCACCATGAGGAAGCAGAATTTTGTTTCCCAAAAAAGAAAACACTTAAGAGGTTTCCTTAAAAAAAATTACAACAGCATGGCAGGAGTACAAAAAATTAACAATACGCTGTAGCTCCTTTATTTATGAATGGAGTAGTTTATGTCAGGACATATTTGGTTGTGCGTTTCAACATGATATGCGAGATTTACGTATTGGTTAAGTGATCTATAATAAATGTATGCTAAATGACTCTACTTAAAAGCAAATAACAAGGGAAGCGATTGTTGAAAAATGAATTCCTTGAATTCAAGCATGAGTTGTGGAAATAATATTGAGAGTGAAGTGAATTTTTTTATTCATCTACTGTAAACATTAGACATTCGTCTTGAATGAACTATGAGCTATATATCCAATTCACACTGACAAAACTTCGTAACTTCTACGAAATATCCTGAGAGTCTCCCTTAACTGCTTCCCGTAACTTTTTGTAGTACATCGATTTTGTTCAGATTTTCTTGTCAATTAGCCTTGGCATAAACTAAACGCGAGGACATCCTTTAACATCCTTCGTCATTGAAATTCCTTCAGAACAGCAGGAACAGCAGTCAAATCAACTTGACACACTTCCATAGCACAAATTTCTAAGTAAAACCTTCTGATCTCTCACACTTCATGGCGATGGCTTGGGTTGCACATTTCTGAGAAAACATTGAAGCCATAATTATGTGCAGGCTCAAGAAAATTCCTACTTTGCCGCCCCCCTGATGTTGATGTCAATTGCAAAAACAAACAGAGCTGGCAGAAGCACAAGGCTATAGATTCTACCTGAGAATGAGCAACTCCTACAAGGTGCACAATATTGCATGTCTGGTGCTGACAAATCATTCGGAGCAGGCCAGGAAATTTGTTGAATAGAATAGAAGAATGGCAAAAAGAAGCAGGATGAGGTTTGACTGCCTGCGACTGTCGGCCACTGATCGCTTCATTATGAAGCAGAACGTTTCAATTTTGTAAATAACTCTGCACTTCCTGCCAAGGCTCTACTTTGTTTCGTTTTATTTTATTCATTTTCAAAAGTCCAATTCATAAATCCATCAAAAATGCCCAAGTCAAATAAATCAATTTGACACCAAAGTAGAAAAGCACTTCTTTTATTATTATTATTTCTTTTTATTTTATGCCAAAAGCGGATTTAGTTTTTATGTTCGGTAATTTAGATTGATGGCCTCGAGATATATGAACAGAGCCAAGGACAAGCGAAAGTGTCGTTTCCAAAGATAAATTACAATGGCTACCCACAGTCAGTCATACTCGTAAATATGTATATGTATATATATATATGTATATTCCGCTGCGAATTTCAAATGCCAGGCATGCGTTTAAAAGCCTTTGCGCTAATTTTATGACTACTTCGTGATGTGGCAAAACTATGAAAATGGATGTGCAAATGGCAAGAAGAAGAAGAAGAAGAACTAGAAGAAGGGTCCCACCACCCACGCAGGACTCTGTGACTAGGTGCTAACCTGTTACTCGCAGACCTGACCAAACCAAACCATGTCAGACCCAGACCCAGACAAGCCCAGCAGGTAGGAGAACAAAAATAAAAACTCGCGACTGCCACGCGAACTTTTCAAATAATAAAAAACAGGTAAATGTTAGTCGACCAATTGCAGACCCTAGAAAAATATGGAAAGTCGGAAAGTATATATAAACAAATTTGGGATAATTTGTAACACGAATCTAACACGAATCTTCTAACAAATCTCGAAGCACTTATCAGGCGCTTTTTTTTAGCCAACCCTCAAAATGTCCCAATAACTCTTCAACTTCTTCAATCTAGTGGCCATAGAGTGTTCCCCTATCTCCTTTCTTCTGAGCCTTTAAATTCAAGTGTATCCAGTTCTGCAAGCCTCTAGAGTTTTCCGTGATATGTATATTTCCAAAGATTTCTTTATTCCCTAAAATTGATTAAGATTTCTTACTCTTGCAGTGAACTGCATTGATAGAACTGCGCATACTTCTTCTTCCCACCGCAACATCCGTGGCATTAAAAATGGTTCAGAAGGTAAATAACATTTTCCGTACGTGCCCACGCTTTGCTTTGCCGTCAACAGTTTTCCAAACGCGTTTTCCAGAAAATTAGTTTAAAAGCATCATAAAATAATTTTCGTTTGGCGCGTTTTTGGCGCACATTCTAGGAAATTTTCGCGCTCTCACATTCAATGTTTTTATTGGCTTTTAACCTTTGGCCCGTTTGTGCAGGTGTGTGTGAATGGTTTTTTTTTTGTTTTTTGGGAGCGTCAGGTTTTAGATAAGCCATCAGCTTTTGGCCATCAGCAGCATCAACGTTGGCTGCTTCAAATGATCCGCGCATCATAAAAAGGACCCGAAATGCTTTTTGAGCACAAATTAGATTTTTGTATTATTTTGTGTTGGGCATTTTTTGTGAGTTGTGAAACACGAATGGTCCTGGATGATTGTACATTTGTAATTAGAGCTAGAATTTATATAGATGCTATTTTGATAGAAAAAAGATATAAGAGTACACAAGTCCAAGCTCATATTCAGGTTCAGTAAATTCGGTAGCTAAGTTCTTAGGGTCTCTAAAATGGATTTCCTAATTATATTGCCACTTCCTAAGGCATCTAATGCAATAACATTGTTCCCTAAGAGAATGCTTTTCTATATTATTAACATTGCTAATGAGGTTTACCAACTATTTTGCACTTTTCCAAAGTCTACCTACTGTTCTAATTACGCAAGCCCAAGGCAATGCGTACAACCATATACACACCATAGCCATAGCCAGTCCCTGCCCCCACCTCATACTGCCATCTTCCATGCCAAATCCAACAATTAATTGCATGCCAGGAGTTGGCGATGTTGTTGTCGCTACCTTATGAAAATTTATACAAAGATTGCCGCCGGCTAGAGAGCATTACAACTACAACAACTTACTCGTAACCGAGAAGTGACAGAAGAGAGAAGAAACTAGAGGTAACTAGAGGTAGGTTGGCAGTGAGGCGTCACGGAGGCGCTGCCACAGTTCTCCGTGTGCTTTAAAGTCCAATCTGCAACAATTCAATTAAGCCAATAACAAAACCAATTTGTAATGCGCTGCAGCTTTTTAACTACAGCGAAAGAGCAAAGCGTGGAGGAAGACCTATGCCTGGCTGACTGCTGCTGGTACAGGGGCTGAGGCTGGTTCTGATTCTGATTCCGGTCGAGGTAGAAAGGTCCAAGCAAAAGCCAGGCGAAAGACAAAGCCAAATCCAATTAAAGTAGTGACAACGACACTGCAGCTACTAAAACTGGTGGCCTTTGGGATTTGGGCATGGGGAAATGCATTCAGAGACGCCGTCAAGATCACTGCAAGGGGGAGCTCTTGGGAGACATATTAAACCCAACATATAATTATCAATAACAGAGAAATATTGTAAATCTTTAAAAAGCAAACTTAAGCAACATATGCGATTTCTCTACGCCCATGTAAAACAGAGATGGCAACTAAAAAATTGAATAAAGCGCAATTTCAAATTGTGGCCCAACGCTAAGGCAAATGCTGGTTGACTGCCACCTGCTGTCCGTGTCTGACGGGGGGGTTAAGTTATGAGGTCTGGGATCTGAGTTCTGGATCTGCTACTGCCACTGCTGCTGCCCTGCGCTCTCTTGGTTAACATTTTGCTTAAAGTCGACTTCAAAGCAATTGCGACATAATTAAGTTGACAACAACAGCAGCATACTCGTAAAAGCAGCAGCGGCAACACAGTAGAGCGATTGACACCACTGACCCAGTTACGGGGCTGGAAAGCAAAAAACAAAACAAAAAAAAAAATAAAATGAAATGAAAAAAACTGGACGAACGCCTCCGACTTCGACTCTGAAACTGGCCCAAGCCAAGCCAAGCCAAGCCAAGCCAAGCCGGAGCCATGTGACGTCGCTTTGCAGTTAAAATTGAAAATTAAAATTGTTAGACAGCATGTCGCGAATGTCGAGAGCCTGTCACTGGCATTTGTTTAATGTGAAATACCCTGCAGGGGTGCTATGAACGATGCTATGAACAAAGTAATATAATACTGGCTTAGTGTTAGATTAGCTCTTAAGCCAAAGTCCAATGACATTAAGTGGGGGCGAAAAGAATAAATTGTGAAATAAAAGTGTTGCAGGTATGAGAATGGAGCATTGGCCAAGAACTTGTGAGTAAATTTGTTATATAAATATTAAAAAATATATTGAAATTGCATTCTGATTTGAAAATTATATGTACAGTTTCAGTATTATATGAAATTCCTTGAATATATTGTTCTTTAGTTTGTTTTTTTGGTAAACGTAGCGTTCCTGTTGGTTCATGTAACCTAAGATGTTAACTTCTAGACATTTTGACTCCGTTTTTATACTCTTCAAAGTAAGGGTACATATAGCATTGTCATGAATCAGATCATCTTTATATTTATTCTAAAACTCATTCAAAAAAGACCATGGCATTCCCAAAGTCCATATATTCTAACAAATTTACTGATCAGGCTTAAAAATCATTAAGGAGCAGCATGAAATATGACCCAAAATTTAGCAACATTTCGTGAAATAACCTTATTATAGTCATCCCCTGATATAGACAAGCCGTAGCTTAAATCTCTTACAAAAGTGAATATTTACTTTTGGTAAAATCCGAAAAGGATCTGTGCAAACATGGGCACACATTCAACATGAACGTCAAAGTTGCATGAAATCATTCATCCTGTCAAGTGTATATAATTGTCGGCTATAGTATAATATTCAAACTATCTTATTTTTTTTTGGCACTAACGGGTTTTACCAGCTGGCTATCTGGTTTTAGTTTGAGTTTATTTTTGCCAGCTTCTTATTTTCACACCAGACTGTTATTTTTATGTGACGCTTTTTAGTGTTTGCTTGAAACGACGGCAACAGACGGGAAAATCCAATTAAAGAAATTATGTTTACCTCCTGGCCACAATTGTGGCAAATTGTTATTAAAAACGATTACATTTTAACCACGCCGCCAGACGACAGCACTTGAAGTGTTCACGCCTTGGCAGGCACTGCTAAGTATATGTACTTTTGAGATTGTTTCTTTCTCCTCTTCTCTGGAGAGGAAGTGAAACCACACATGCCAGTGCACTTGGAGACACACTTAACAAGGGCTCTCTGGCTGTCCTAGCGTAATTCCTAAGAAAATACACATAGGATACCAGAGAGCAGATATGGATGCGGCTTACTATTTTAGTGGCCGCCGCTGGCATTGCATAAAAGGTGGAAATGTGGGAAGCGGGGTTCGTTTCTTTTATGAAAACAAATTGCTCGAATTACAAGAGATTCCAATTTCACATCTTTTATTATTTCTTTGTGTATGTAAACTACATTGTATCCGAAGGATACATACATATGAAAACGTTAAGTGCCTTTGAGTGTGCATTACACGCACCCAAAGGACAACAACAAATTTGTTAGCCATGGAATTGGCTTGTCTTTGGGCATAAGATATCTTAATCTCTGGCGATGATTCAACTTGCGCTCAGATAAAATTTACGTCATATTGATTACGAAATATGCTAAAATTTTGAGGCTAGCTGATAAAATCTTAGATGATGCCGCTGTTAATGTAAGTTCTTAGATAAGATATGAATCAGGTGAAGATTAAATATCATCAAATGGCGTAATTTAAGCAGGTGAATCATATAGAGGAGAATTTCCCAAGATAAACGGAGATGAACAAAGTTTACTACATTTTTTCGGATTTATGAGATTTTCAAAATAAAATATAAAAAATATATAAAAATAATCCAAGTATGATAGATCACAGAATTGTGTAGTATAAAAATATTTTTAAGATACTCTAAAAAAAATTTATATTTAAATAATTTGAAAGAAATAAAAAACAATTATCTTTTAATTAAAAAAGTCGTCTGATCCTATTAGAGCCTATTTAACAAATATAAAGTTCGATTGTGATTTCAATGAAATTTATACACATTCACCACTTTCAGAAACATTCAACCGATTGCTCTAGTTATTCAATCCTTTGTGCCGCTTCATTGAATTTCATGGCCTTTCAAATGACCCATTTACCCCAATTCGAAAATATCTTTTTCCCAAAAAAAAAAAGCGTTAGTGCAAACAATGCCAAGAAACTGAACTGAACTAAACTGACACTTCCAAGAAATCAACCAAAAAAATACAAAAAAAAAAAAAGCAACCCAAAACAAATCAAATGCTTTGTAATGCTACTGTCGCCAGTCGGCCCCCGCACACCCCCACCCTGTCCCTCTTGTTTGCATGCAACGTTGACAATAAGAAAGAAACGTCAACAGCAAAAGAAAACTGAACCTAAAACTGGAACTCAATACCTTCTCGCTCTGATTGACACAAAGGAAAATGAGAAATGCCTACAACTCATACAACGCCATCGCCATACTCGTACTCGTATCTGTACAACAAGCTAACACACTCGAAAACCTAATACCGCCTATCGCCTCTCATTATCAGTGAAAATTGATCGAAAGGTAAATGAATGCAGGTGATTGTTGACTGCGCCTCTGCATGTGGCTTTGTGTGTAAAAATAATTAACATGTACTTTCGATTTCGTGAGATGCCAGGAAAACTCCGATAGCTAACAAAAGTGAAACGATGTCGAACTACAATCAATAACATTTGTAATGTCAATAATGACAAGGAGGGCCCCTCCACCCCAAGCAACAAATTGAAAGTTTATATTCTGATCGAAATTGATGAATTACTCAATTCCCAGAGTCCAAACACCTAACGCTTGATAAGACTTGGCTGATAAGCTGCACTGATAAGGCTGAAGAAAATGTTGAATACAAAATTTCTCAACTTCGACTTATTGTTGGGGCTGCATTCACCTGCAGCCATGGAGAAGAGTCTTTGAATTCAAATTATAAAACCATAAAATTCATAATATTAAATTTGGCATTTCCAATACAAAGGGACAGTTGTAGGAGTGTCAAATTTCACAGAAGACAGTAACTATCTTATAAGAACTCTTCTTCTTATAGTTGAATTCTACAGTTTTAATGCACCCTCTTCATTTTGCCTTTATAAAGCAACAAGCTATATACTTTTATGTGTGGAATATCTCTCACTTATGCTTCTTACATGACCATTTCCCATACTTATTTTCCCTAAACTGTGACTACCAGTTTTCTTGCTTTCTAAGTTTCAGCTGCTGAATGCATCCATTTGCTTAACCTAACTTTGTTAATTTTTTGAAAACACGCCTCCATCAATAATAATTCTTAAAAACTGTGTTTATTGATTGAACGAAAGACAGTTGTCTCCAGCTTTGGGTAAAAATCGATTAATGCCAATTGAGGTCAGCGTTTTGTAGGTTAATTGTATCGTATAGAGGAAAACTTGCAATAATATTGTTTGATTTGTGCAATGATTGTTGAATTCTTACTTTGTCAGGCAAAAGTTGAACAATAACTTGCAAACTGTATACAAAAATTGTATATCTAATCCAATTAACCAGCCACACGTTAGAATATAATAGCTATATACTATGTTAAAACACGTTTCAATCATTAGGGTTCAATGACTAGCTAGAGCTGCAGTTCAAACACTATGAAAAACAGTGTAATAACAATTTGTGAGCGAACCGATGCAAATACAAATGGACGACTGTGGGAACCATATAATGTGTGAGAAGTTTATAATAAATGCCTGATGATGATTGAAAAGATTGCTGGAAAACTTAATTTGAAGTCTGCAAATATGTTTATTTCTAATAGATAGTGCAAGCGTTATAGAGCCCTGCAATGACTACATTCACTCTCGGTCAATCATGATTGTAGTACAAATGATTACTTGGACAAGTCAAATTGGTTATATAGTTGGTTATTTACAGTTTATTTCATGAATACTTCGATTACCTAATTGGTGGTATTCAATGAGGTGAGAGAATCTGTGTAGCACGGCCCGTGACCCAAAGAGAGGGGACTTGCAGTGAGAGCCGAACAGAAGTAAGAGTTCATATTAACGTTTTAGATTGAAAGAGATAGCCAGCTTATTTGTCTACCTGCTTTCCTTTCTTGTCACCATAAAGTGGTCCATTTATCTTACCTAAACTTTACAGTAACGACGTGCACGACAAGAGAGCATCTTTCTATGTCACAATCGAACGTCGAAGGGAACTTTTGAATGTATTTTCGATTCCACTCGCAAGCATTTCTATCCTTTGCATACCATAACCGAAGTGCACCAATTGTATAGGAACGAATATGGCAAAAATACTTTTGCTTTCGAACTTGTTGCTTTCGGATTTCATACAAAACACTCAGAAGATATATGTTTGTGCGATTAGTTGAGCCTACTTCTAACGCTTACACATGTATTTCAGTGGTCAGTCGGTTAGACATTGTGGCATATTCCAACAATTATACCGTTGATTTATTTTATAGCTCTCACGAGCAGATCTATAAATTAAAAAACCATTTCCGTGTATGTAAAAACATGTAACAAACTTTGTGTAAGTTTTTATTATAGATAATTTGCTCATTTGCAAGTTAGCTTAGAGCGTTGACACAAAGTTTATTAATCTCGCATTATAAAACCAAAAGCAATGTATATGTCAGCTGAATCAGCTAGAGACGATCGATTAATCAGATCAGTTTATGCAAATGAAGCCATGCACTTGTTTTGAACAGAGGCATATGATTTAATTAATCACCTAACTAATCGATATTACTTGATAGCCAGTTATAAGTACCGTGTAAATCTGTTATGGTACATATATGTGTATCAGACATTCAATAGAATTTATTGTGTTTTCAATAGTTTAAACGTAACATCTCCCTTTTTGCTATGCTCCACTGAAGACACTCGCTGTGGTCTTGCAACATTTTCACCTCGGCCACAAAACGACTTCACAAATTACCCAAATTCTACCCAAAACAGAATCTTACCCAGAAAATTGAAAACGTTCCAAAGTACACACCCACCTAGGAAAAGCAAAGCGCTAAGTTCCGTCTTTACAAAAAATTTATGCTTGAGTGCTAATAATGTTCAATCAATTGTTATATATTTACTCGTATATGGAGAGACCTTTAGAGCAAGAAACTTTGACAACTGCCATTGGGCGAAGCAAAAACAAACACGGCGCACACTCTTGGTAGATAGAATTGACAGTAAAATGAAATAAAACATCATAGCTGCTATATAAGATATAGACCCAAGTGCAGCCTAGCTGAGGTGGGCTACCAGGAAGCCTCGTCAAGCGCAACGAACTTGAAGCTCAAGATAATCAGACAGCACAAAACCATAAACAAATAAAATGAAATCCAACGACAAGTCGAGACGAAGAGGCAGGCGAAGACATTGGACAGAAGGTGGTCGTCTGGCAGGGGGAGGCGTATAAACATAACAGCTGCGGTTCATTGACATTGAATGAGCTGGGTGTGGGACTCCAAATGTGGAGTGGCGGAGTTAGTAGGGAGTTGGGTGCCTACAGAAAGAGAGTTACTTCTAGCTGAAGTAAAGGCGGGAGTTAGAGCTAGAGCTGAAATTGCAATGCATTCTGATGCTCAGTGAATGAGCAATGAGAAGAGGTATATGAGTTTCAAGACTTTAAATTATTTTCAGCCATAGAATGTCATCAGTGCCAAAAGTGAATCGAGTAAGGAGACGGATGGAATTGAGCGAAGAAAATTATCTATTAATCTCTTTGGGGGCATCATGGAAATCTCTAAATATATGAAATCTCTAGACAAACAAATGTGTACAAACTTCAACTTAAAGGAGGTGCATTTGTGTACCTTTGTACGAAGGCAGAGGAACAGTTCAATTGCTCCATGGACTTATAAAGGAATGAAACAAGGAAGCACTCACCTATAATTTTACAGGATATACTTTTATTCTGTCACCCTAAATGGACTTCGTTTTTGTTCTGCATGACATGCATAACTGCGTTTTTAATTGTGCATGTGAAATAAAAGCCGCACTCAAACGCGCTGCACTTGTTAAATGGAAAAAGAGACACAATGACTGAAAGCGAGAAAGACAAACACTCATCATCATCAGCGTCATCGTCAAGGCTAGGCTACTTTGTAAAACATTCCTTGACTGGAGGAGCGTAGAGCTAGAGCTTGGCTTAGCGGAGGCATGCTCATGCGTAATTTCTACGAATTCATAAAGAAAGACAAAAGACTATCATCAGGCTAAGGAGGCTAAGGAGGCTAGCAGGACTGGCATGGACTGCGAAACCCTGCCAGCTCGAGGGTTGCATGACCTATATCAGAGATTAGAGGCAGCAGCAGTAGAGTCATAGGCAGAGTCAGCGGCAACAGCTCATACTTTCCCACATCTTAGGGCACGTTTCGGTGCTCGCTTCTCCTCGGTCCATATGACAAATGTTTCACATCACTGCGCCCTGCAGCAGCAATTACCTGCCTGTCTATGCAGCTCGTTGTTGTTGTTGTTCTACTTGCCCCCCCTCTGGCGGCGTCATGGCTCAGTGGGTTGTCGTCTTGCTGAGCTTCAGAAAAACAAAAACAGAAACAAAAAAAAAGTCATGCGACGACGACCCTCTCTCTTGGACTCAACTCGAACAAGTGCTTCCAGTTGTTGCCTTTCGAGCTGGACGTGGACGTCATGGAGTTGACTTTATGCCTTTCTTGGTCGACGGGTGGCTGCAAAAACTGATTGTGTGGAGAGTAGAGATCTAAGATTTGAGTAACTGCTGTTTTCAAGAATCGAACTGCACTGAACCCAAACTGCACTGTGCTGAACTGAACTGAACTGAACTGATTACTCAATTAGGACGAAATGGAAATGTGAGAAAATGCATTATGCGCCATGTAATTATATGGAAATTTTGGTAAGCTATGCAAAAATGTCGGTGGTTGAAGCTAACAACACAATTTGAGGCGGCGTGTTGGAGTTAAGGGATGCTATCAATATATGCTAAGTATGTAGCTCCAGCTGAGATGTTAAGTGCAACGATTAATGATGAAGACTGGACAGAGTATTGATCGTTGAGGGAAGTAATGTTAGTACACTTAGATGAAAGAAGCTAAATATGCCCAAGTCCCATCAACAATTTGAACAAAACTTGTTTTTTTTTTTTCGTAATTTTCAGTCTTACCAAAGGTGAATGGTCATTTCAATAATCGCTACTTTCCGCCCAATCAACTGCTCCCTATATAATTATATAGAAGATTGAAAAGTCGCATAACTCACAGCTAAGTCTGATAGCCGTGTCTAGATCCAAAAGGTGAGTAAGTCTTACTCCAATCCTAGGTTCCATTGAGGCTATCAATAATGTTTAAAATTTAAAAGCCAGCAGCTTTAGTTTTTAGGAATGCAGTCAGATCAAATTTAAGCCGATTTATTAATGTCAAACGCTGACAATATCTAAAAACAAAACAAATGGGAAAAATGTATAAACTATGTTGAATTTGGTTGCATTATGCAAAGCAGAGCAACAGCTTTGGACCCCATGGCTGGTGAAAAATTGAAGCGGCTTTATCAGCGGCGCATCACCCGCATGGAGCGGGGCCGCAGCCCCAAGACCAAGCCGCAGACTGACCGTGGGGATTCATTAAACACTCGTACAGTAGTCGGCATTGAATACAAAGCCGGGGAATGCCTAAATGCCTCATTAGGGTCTTAAATTAAAGCTACTTTTTGGGGCGCTGCATTTAAAACAAGTCGGTCAACTAAGCCGAAGAAAGGCAAAGAATGGACTGGAAAGAAAAAGAACGGGCATAGAAAGAGGCTACCGGATTGCCTGCCCTTTTCTTCGTTTAATTAGTTTGCTTTTGTGTCTCACGGTACTGGTCTTTGACAGTTACTTGAAATTATTGCAAAAGGTACTCGTACACACCCATAAGTAGTGCTTTGCTGGCCTCGCTCCTGCCCTACCTGAAAAAGGTTCCATGATAAATGTTAATTTTCGCCCATATGGGTTAGCCGCAAAATGCAATAAAAAGACCCGCCTAAGTTGCATACCCAAAGTGAGACATCATCAACTATGACAGAGCAGCCCCAGATCTTTGCTAATCTTGCGCTGTTCTCATACGTATAGCCAAAACAAGAAGACCTCATCAGCTATTGGCTCTGCTGATTCATTTCCTTTTGGCCTCAGATTAGCCAAGAGATCATGATAAGAAGTGTTCTTTTCATGTCTGTTGCTATGAGTTGAGCTCATCAAGGCCTCTGACAACCCTTTGGAAATTGCAATGCATTTTGGTATCGTCGTTTGTTTTTTTATCTAAGAAACCAATTTCATTTTCTGTTTTCTTTGCTAATGATGAGTGAGTGGATGTTCTTGTCTATGATTAGGTGATCTTATCGGCTTTGTTTTGAGCGAAGCAAAATGGCAACTCATTCTAATGATGAGGGTTAAATGGAGAGATAAATATTGTGTTGATTTATTGGCATAATAGAAACTGTGGAAATGGCTTACGAATTGTCAAAACCAACAGTTTTATCTTTAAAGAAAATCTAAGGTATATATTAAGCTTGACAATATTATTCTCTATATATCTTCAAAAAAAAATAATATAATAGGCAAATGAATTCAATAATCTTTGGGTTTACATGGATCTAGCAACTCAAAATTGTTTTAAATTACCAGCAACTGTAAACTAAAAATGATGAACGACGACAGGATGTCACTAATATCAGCACGTAGTAGTCTATTGAAGGTAAGCTTTATGAAGAACATAACATTTCTTTGTGAAATGACGGAGACGAATTAGCAAATCATTTGGCAGCAGACTGAAGGAGCTAGATGGTCAAAGGAACTATAAAGAATAGCCATGGAGGAATTGCACTGTCTTTTACTGGAATGATCAAAAAGACGATGCCCAAAACAATCACATTTGATCGCACTTAAACTATAAAAACAAAAGTTTTCTTAGCTTAAAAGTTAGTTTATTATTTCGATCATAAGCACACTTTCCACTTTTTACTGTTTCAACTTTAATTCCCCCAAAAATTCTCATAAAATTATATTATAATTATGTTCCAAATGGGAAACTCTGCCAATTGTTCTACTCCTCCCCCCCACACACAAACACACGCAGACCAAGGAGATACAAAATCATCTCTGCTCATCTTGCCTTCAGGTGAATACGAAATGAAACGAAATAAGATATCTGCACGTAGATGTAATTTAAAACCCCCACCAAAAAAAAACAGAAGAAAAAAAAGATGAAGCAGAAGTAGTTGGAGTCGGAGGAGAAGAAGAAGAAGAACAAGCATAAGCAAGGCCCACAAACATACCTATAGCAATATAATTTCTTTTTCTCAAACAATACACAAAATGTAAAGGAAAAAGATATGTCATTTGCCAGGGCTCAGGCTCAAAAAAAAGAAAAGATCGAAGAAACGCAGGCAAAGGCAAGCCGGAGCAGAGGCGGCAGGCAGGCAGTAGAAAATGAAGATCGATGCCGAGACCTGGGCCTGGGCCTGAGCATGAGCATGAGAGATCGTCGGGCAAACATGTGCGCATCGCTTTGTAACGCCAATTATGGGCCCATAATTTGAAGGCATTGTCTGAAAGTCTCTGAGCCCAGGCAGCATTACAACAAGATCAGCCAAGGTATAGTGAAGCGTAACGAAGCGGCAAATGAGCAATTCTAGTTGGCCCAGCAAGAGAGGGAGAGCGATCGGGTATATCAGAGAAAGGTAGCGAGAGAGAGAGAGAGAGAGAGCCAAAAGAGAGTTACCCTCTTGAGTGAAATGTGAATGGCATGCTCACTCTCAATCTATATAGCTTCACCCTGCTGCTCACGATCGCACGATCGGATGGCTACGCTCACATCGTTTACGTTAGCTCTGTTTGTCTTCAAACTGAAATCACTCTGTTTGTAGACCTTAAAGCCGCCGGACGCGTGTAAGCGGTTGAAGAAATACGCTAAAGAACCTTCGTCATTCCAAAAAAAAAAAAACATACAAATCTTACGTTGAGTGAAAGTGTATGGCCCATATAAGACAAAAATGGAGAGCCTGCCACGATCATTAAATTACGAACTGTCGCACGATTTACATTTCGAGCAATACGCCGGTGCAGTTGAAGCCGCTCAACACATTTTGGATAACAGCAAGAACACAGCGGCCGAAGCCTCAACCCCCACGATAACATCTCTGGATAGCTGGGCCAATCTGAATAGCGAATTCATTCAAAAGATTGGAGCCACAATTCTAAACTCCATACAACTCAAGCAACAACATCAGCCACAGCCAAAGTTTAATTCCTCAAGTGAACTGGATCTTGGCATGGATTTCGATTTCTCCACGAATCATGTGGTGCTGGACAGCACCAGTGTGGATCAGCTGCAACAGCAGCTGGAATACGACAAACTAATGAACGAAGTGTGGATTGGCATTGTCTTCACCCTGATACTCATTTCGATGGTGTTTTGCATATGTTCCTGCTTCTTGTACCATCAATTTCGTACCTGGAAAAGAAATTGTGAGTATTTGCAAATTTATAGGATTTTATGGCATACCAAAAAGTAAAATTGTGAAAAGAGATTATATGGGAAGAGTCAACATATTTATACCTGCCGATTATAATTACAATTGAAAAAAGACTCGCTGACTTTGATATAGAATATTTAGGGAACAGGTTTGAATTTTACTTAATAATATGTGGCCAAATAATTATCTTTGTTTCTGCTAATGAAAACAATAAGATTTTCTTCGATGTTGTGGAATTTATTTCATATTTTCATAATTAGAAAAAATTTACACTTAGCAGAAGTCAATGTTTTCATATTATATTCTTATTCTTTCTTGAATTTGTATGTCGTATATGTGGTTTATTCTGCACTCAACCTAAATTGATATAGATGAAATCTTATCGGAGCGACATGCTGAAGTATTTACTTTATGGATTTATTGTTATTTTTTATGATTAGCGATATTGCTTTGAGGTCTACGAAGTGATTCACATTATTTCCTAACTCTTCTACGTGCTAAAATTAATTGTGGCAGAACATAATTTAATAAATTGAAAATACAGCAAAGCATGTGATGTAATATGAGGGCATTCAAAAATATCAGACTTCATTGAGCTAGGCAAATACTCAACTTATACACGTAATTCTTTCTTTGATATTCCAAAGAAATTTCTTAACCTTCGCTGCGAAGCTCTTTTTGTGTTTGTGTTGAGTTTGCAACCTTCAACAAAAATTAACACATATCGCATTGAGTATTTTTTTGCTATGCTGGCAGAAATTCCCAAAAGTACAATAAAAAACAATTTTTAACAATAAATGACTCCATATTTGTACAGCTTCAACATTTAGTGAAAAATTCCAGAGTGCGTCAAAAACTGCGTCAGAAACCAATAAGCAAATATATGAAGTTATATAAATTCATATTAAATTATTTCAACAAAAGCAAAAATTACATAAAATTACATTATAAATAAAATTTGAAGATAGTGAAGGATCAGAAATTTCATAGTGACGAAATCATATATTGATTGCAAAATTAGTTCAATAATCAATCTTGTCTAAAACTGGTGTGCCAAAATCTTATAGCTATTTCTTGGAATATTTTAAGAAAAATTCTAATTAAAACTTTTTACTGTTGCAGATCCCCAAAATACCAGCAATAGTTCCTCACAATGCACTATAGTGGATATTGAGGCCTTGAAGCTGCAGTCCGAAACAGAGGACCCCGTGCCGGAGTACACCCTGGTTTCTGGTTTGCCCAGCTATGAGGCTGCCTTGGAACTATTATCCAAAAGTCCACAATCTTCTTGCTTGATTGTCTATCCGAGTGTTTTCAATGTTTTTAATAAAACAGAAGCAACAACAACAACAGAGATACCAACATCTGCAGCAGTTTCAGTTGAAAATCCTACAACACAGACGCACACTCAACCTCTGTGCGAGGCAGCCATGCCTTTGTTAGCCACAAGCCCCACAACAGTCGCCACACCTGCAACACCCTCAACACCAGACACACCTGCAACACCGAACGAAGCCTTTAAGCCAAGTTTCGTAGCGTTGCCCAACTATGCAGAGTTATTCGGCAGCAGCCTTAAAGTTGTGGACGAGAAAAGGAAATCGGCGAAATCAACAAAAGACGAAAAAGGCGACAAATGCTAAAACTAATCAACTGACTAATAATGTAACAAGACATCTATCTCATGGATACCAACTAATCAGAACTGCGCTCTGTGATATTTTTAAATGATTTCGTCATGTTGTTGGGGTTAGTTTTGTATATAAAAATTTAACTTAAGCGCTGTGATTATCAAACAAATGAAAGACATAACAGTTCCCCAAATTTACTTGGGGATTCATTCAATTGTACTTATATAACGATTTTGTACACCGTACTTAAGAATAAAATATTGTTATTAGCATTTAAGTAGGCCATGAAGTAATTTTATAATAAATTATTTAAAATATAAAAAAATATTTATAACAAAATATATTCAAATGTCTTTAAGTTGTTTTTCGCTTGAGAGTGAGAAACTCAGTATTTTACTATGACATAAAAGTCAGATACAAATCAGCTTTTATTACGCAAAATTAAGAGAAATTAGCTCTATATCAACTCTGTGGATACCATGCAAAAGTCATAATGACACTTCATTAGTAAATGATATAATGAATATACATGGGTGATATCCATCAATCTATAACTCAAAAGAAATAAAAGTTCAATTCCCAAATCGATTTAAAGCCCCACAAATCAGTAGTTTTCGTTTACATAGAAGAAACACTTCCTGATCTTATAAGTTGCTTATATATTCTCGATCATCACAATCAGTTGAGTTATTATAGCCATATATGCTATGTTATTTTGATTCTAGTTATGAAACTTATAATTCTTAATTTCCTTTGATTCAGATTGAAGAACATGGGCGTATTTCTGGCCAATTTCTTATCTGAGTATCAGTGTCATATGTTCAATAAAATAGCACACGTAAAGTCATGGCCTACGTCACTATTTTCACTTGGCTGCGGCTGCTGCTGCTACCTCAATCAGAGTATATTGCCCCGACGTGCTTGGACTAATGAAGTGGTCTACTAAAACGTAATTGCTTCGATAGGCACGCGCATGCGCAACCTTTTTGGCCGGTTTTTGCGTTGTTTTGATTTTGATTTTCATGTTGGCTTTGTTATTTTCGCTGAGCGAAACAATTTGCACGCATTCACAAGCCACAATGGAATCTTTTGTGAAAGCAGACAAGCAATATTTAGTTAGTTAGCTCCAATGTTAATTTGAAAGCCCCACGGGGTTACTATTAGCATGCATGAACTACTCGAACTGTCATAAAGTGTCAAATAAACCACAAAGTATTATAAATTTTCCAAAGTGCTCAATTAATATTTATAATATTTGCATGATGCCGACCTGCCGCTGTGTTCCCAGTAATATGCAAATCGAGCTTTCGCACCTTTCTGCCGCATGCATAACAATGTAATGCACATATAATGTGAATGTGTGTATGCAGGCAGATATATGTCTATATATTAACAGCTCTAGTAGAAGTACTTCCCCAAAGCACGCAGACATTGTTATCCGCATTGAATGTAAAATTCTTAAATAAATAATTTGTATTGCCTTCAGTTAAGTGGAATTTATTTCACTGACCAAGTCCGAGTCTGAGGCGACATCGTCTAACAATTGTTTGCCATTTGGTCAACAAATAATAATAGAAAAACTAATAAATTCTCTCAGAATTGCATATTTTAGAATATATTCTTGAAGCATAAAGACAAAGTTAAATGCAATAAAAAAAATTGAATCTGGAATCGCATACTATGTTGACTACAACAGGTATATGACGACTATATATACGTTTTAGGTCTCACTTGTTTAAGGTGGCTCTTTGGAATAGCTTCGAGTTGTTCATCAGACATTTTTGACAGTGCATTTGTAGAGATGGATATTAATGATACAAGTGACGTTTTGACAGAGTTTATTTTAGAAAATTTGTCAAAAGCTTATATAGAAAATATTAAACTAATGGAGGACAAAGCACAGTCCCAATAATAAGAGTTAGGATGCTGAAAATATTTCATAATAAGAGTGAATAACTTAGGTGTTTCAGAAAAACCGAAAGAAATTCGTCATATTTTTGGATATGAACCGTAGCTATTTTATAGGAAAAGTAAACTAGCTGTATTTGAGAGATTTCTTAATATAAAACAACGTAAGTTGGTACACACTCAGGTACCTTAGACCGGGCCCCCTTTGAAAATCTCCAAACGGGAACTGGAACAAAACTGTGCTCACATGTGTTCGTAATTATATATGTCTCCCTATTTTCCTCGACAGACATAAATATTTCCATAGTTCATATTCTAGCTGATTACAGCAGAACGACTTACCATGGACAAAATGTGGCGAGTAGTTCGACTACCCGTTCCAGAAAGTAATTAAAAGTCAACTTTGTGAAACAATATTGTGTCTGTTGTTTGCATTTTATGAAGTTGTATTTCAAATTTAAATAAACTAACTAAAATTATAGTTATTTGAGCGTTTGTATACCATAATTATAATAGTAAGCTCTTTATAAACTTGTTGCTGCGGCAAACCTACCATAGTTCATAAAATACTTCCGCGTATTTTCACCTCTGAATAGCAAGTGCCACGTTTTGTGCCTGGTGACTTGGTCTGCTTATACGAAGTCACGTCTATTTCAGACACAAAACATGTTGCTTGCTGCTATAAAACCAAGTATTAAGATCATTTATTATGTCTATTGTTAAACAGAAGAGAGAACAAAACAAAAACAGATTTGCATAGCTAGACTTGGGATTTACGGGCTTATCAATACAAATTACAATTGCACTGCCAGATGCATGCAGTCGCTGTTGCAATTCTAACCCAGTCGCCAGCCACCAGCCAGCAGTCCCCAGTTCCCAAACCCAATTCCAATTCCAGCCACTTGGCACGTCCTTAGCTCAATGTCAAATATAAAAGCTGATGCTGTCTCAATCTCAATCTCAACTTTCTGCGACTGCGACTGCGACGACGACTGTCTCTATCTGTTGTGAACTGTCTCAATTCTGGTCTGGCATTTGCTTAGCAACTCTATGCCAAATCCAAATAAGTACGGGCTATTTATAAAGCTCAGGCCAAGTCAAATGAAGAGCTGGTTGGCTCGGGAAAGCCCTTCATGACTTGGTGTAGGGTATGGTATGCGGTTAGTTTGCTGCAGGGTTTGGGATTGTAGCATCATCAGCAGCTGCTACTGCTTTTTCATGTCAATCAAAATCAGTCAAGTTCAATGTTGTATTGATTGATAGGAAAATAATAATAAATGCGAATACAAAGAGAGTTGATAGTACGAGTTGAAGGATTTTGCTGTTTTTATTGAAATGGAAATCGTAGAAATGCAAGATGTGAGCTTAAGCTTAAAGGAAAACTGTGAGGCTTAGGGAAGTGATTGAATGGTTATCAGCATAAACGTGCATAACAAAAAGATCATTTTTATATAGCCAAGCTGAATATATATATTATTTGAATAGTATATTTAAGTAAACATATTATTATTTTACGAATTAAAAAGGGAGAAGAAATAATTAGATTCAGCTTTCCTATTCTTGCAGATTCACAATTGTATTTCTATATAATATTAAACAGACATAGATTACGAGTAGATTAGAGTATATATATAACCATATTACGTATACGTCAGTCCAGAAGCTATATTACATATCATCTTTTGCTAACAATTTACATTTATTAATTTAAAAAATGATCTTTTTCATATTGATACTTTAATATTAGCCGCAATGCCTTGTCAGCTAAATGAGCTAACGATATCCCATCGTATATAATTATTATCATAAATTGTCACGAGAGTCTTATTCTCTACCTTGCGTTGCCCTCAGGCTGACATGTGTTGGAATATTCACGACCAATTAGGTAAATATAACCCTTCCGTTAAAGTTATAAAAATAAACAAAAATATATAAACATTTGCAGTTAACAAATATTTGCAGTGCGTTCATGAAAATATCGTTAATGAGTTTTTCCCTCAGCTAATTGCCTAACTAATGAGTTTTCAACGTCATAGCGATGCGATTATGAAAGAGAGTGTTACTCTAAGTCTACAATACTTCCCGTTCATGTCATGGCTCCGCCTCAAAATCATAAAACGACATTTGCATTTTTTACGCCCTGGAAAAAACATGTGTAGCTCAGCGTCAGTCATATCATAATATTATACAACATAAACAACATAATTATCTTACATATTTAAATAAAAATGCAAATCAAAGAAAACACCAAGAAAAAGCCTAACGAAAGGCTAAGATCAATTTATTAAAAACTCATCCAAGAAGAAAAGCGAAGATGCAACTGGTGAAAGTTGCCCTCAGAGCTAATGAAATGACCAATTTATTACCACAAAAAATGCACATTAGCCCACGACTTAGTTGAATGCATTTTCAATTAAGCGCACAAATTCGGCAGAGAAGCTGGAAGATCTGCTGCTGCTGCTGCTGCTGTAGCTATAGATGCTGATGCTATGAGCTGGCCTTTGAAAGTGAAACCGGTTGGACAGGCGGCGTCGTACGCAACATTTGACCCACTTTTAGTAGAAAAAAGATTACAAAAACAATTTCAAATTGGCAAGCCAGTTTCTAGCATGGCATGAAATGGCCAATAAATATGAGCTAATACATTTCAAACACACACATATGCATTTGTTATAGGCTTAAATGGGTTAGCGAAATGTTTGTTTTGAAAATTGTGTAGATAAACCATTTTATTTTAAGGAATAACAATTTATTTTTTTAATTATAAAGGAAAGTATTGCTGGAAAGAAATATATAATTTAAATTGACTCAAGAATGCTGTTTATTTCTACGATTTTAACAATTTTAATAAAGCATATGCAAATAACCTAGACCGCAAAAAGTAATGCAAAATATTTATATACCCACCGCAAATATCTTAAAAACAAATATTTAACAGCAGAACAAGATGACCATATATCTATAATAATTAAGCCAGAAGCGTTGCTACAATTTCTGTTTAAATTCGCATTAAAAGTAACACGGGCTGAGTTTCCGAAATGTCGTCGGGCCTGCTAAAC